>JAQQSE010000042.1:0-2400000 GCA_035772565.1 Antheraea assamensis
AACATGCATCAAATGTCTAAGCTTAGACGTCTATTCGGACCCGATTACCAATAACAATAAACACTTTATAAACAGTAAAGATATTTGGTAGTGAGTAATCAACCGAATATTCATAATATCTCTAAACAGTCTTTCGCGCCTAAACAGAAACAAGCGCAGTGTTGGCGCTCCTTCCCGCCTCTGCCGCTTTTCATGCCCTTGTGCCGAGCAATTCGACGGTTAATCGGTATGACGTCATAATGTAACTGAACAAATTCTTAACATTTTGAGTTTTAAATTACCTAGACGTACGTTACGTTTAATAATAGATATTATTTTTAGAACATGAACATAACCAGTAATGGTTTTAAAAACTTTTCAAAGTATTGAATTTTAATAACATGAGGTATAATTCAGCAAGCAATTCCCGCCAAACATTATCGCTGTGGTGCGGCCAGGGCGGGCCTTCCTTGCCAGTGAGCGCCAAAGACAAGCCAACGGTTTTGTAATGGTCGAAGTTTATTCACCTCACTTTTCAGCTGTGCCTATTATTACGTAACGATATGACCGATATATGCAAAACATTCTTAGACTTAGACTTTATTGTTTGAAAGCAACAAGCTCATTTCTATTTATAGCGGATAGTAATTAAATATTCTTAGTATATTACTTATAGCTGATAGGAAATTACTTTTTTAGTAAATTTTGAATTCTCCTATTTTTTCGTAATAAACAAGTCAATAAATGCGCTTCAAATGTAACAACACGTAATGGCTACAGAAAAATATCAAATGGAGTGGGATAGAGTCAGTGTGTCTAATGATAAAATATTATTTTGAACGCATTGCGATCTAAAATAATATTACAGAATAAAGACGTTTCTCGAGTCGTCTCTGTGTCTGGAGTGCTAATAAACTATGTATTGGATTTAATCATTATTCCCGTAGTCCGGTGAAACTGTAGCGGCCTTAACAAACGAACAGTTGCAGCCAGTTCCAAAACAAAAAAAAAAATTATATCTATAAATAATATTGAAATATTATAAACAATGTCACTTTTCGATACGGTTTTCAGTATCTTTTAATACTTATTCAAATAGTTTAATGTATTATATATGTATATTATATTTATATAAAATATATATTTATATTCATAGAAATAGATAGTAATTTATAATTACTATGTTGAAATGTTGCAACAATGTCTTTGTTTCATGAGTGTTATATGATTCATGAGCGGACTTCTTTTTCTGATTGAAATTTTACCCTTACTATTAAGGTCTTCTGATTCGATACGATTATAAACTTCTTTCCTTAATTTTATCGTTGTTGCTTTACCCACACATATCACTACTTTAAGAGTTTTCATTTTATGTCTCATCGCAATCAGTTCAGCCGATTCGAAATTAGTATGGACACATAATAGAAGACTTCATTTATAACGGGTATCTACACCGACATCTTTTCGATAAAATATACTAACATGTGCATCACAGGTGTATAACAGATTTTATGCTTTGATAATTACAGCTCATCGAGTTTAAAGAAGCTTCTTAATTATTTTTGCACACATAATTTTATTTGTGTTTTCGTAATTTTAAATCTCTGGAATCGTAGTATCACAATAAATTATGAAAAATTCCTAATCTTTACTTCCTTATTTTTACTAGCATTATAAATGTGACGGTGAGTTTGTTCGTTCGTTATGTTTTCACGCCTAAACGGCTCGATCGATTACCAGGATATTTTGCATACTCATTAACAGGAGTACAGAAAAGGACATATGGTAAATTTCGTCCCGAAAAAAAGTATTGTTGCTGAAGGATAAATCAAATCTACTTTAAGATTGACGAAGTCGGAATCAAAACCTAGTTGTATATTATTTTGATAACAAAACGGTGTTGTTTTATTTTCATTATATTAAAAATATATTAAACATCAAATAACTTTTTGAATCTAATCTAGTCTAATCTAATCTAATCTAGACGTCAATGATTTCTGAAAAAACTATAGTGCGTATACGTCACAATGTTTATTTTAACTGATACATCACGTATAGCTGCTTTAGTCAACACAACGTGTAGACTTCATTCATACTATCAAAGTGAAATTTTTTAACGTAATTACGTCACCAACAAGATATAGCCGCGATAAGCCATGCCTTCGCGACCGTTAGCTAACTAGACGGTTGGCGCGAAATTTAATTTAACAAGCCGCGGGAAATTCTACCTTAATAATTCGATTATTTTCTTGTTTGTAACATATTTAAGACTTAATAAATACCCCAGTTTTGCACAGGCATAATGTACTAACGATGAATTATAAGTACGCAATATTTATAGATTACCAAAGACATACAAGTTTTGTAGTAACCTTCACCCAATACTAATTTAGTTATGCATAATTTTAAAATTATCATATCTTCTAAGTCATTCATGCAAACAATATGCCAAGATGGACAATTTAAACATTCTATACCAATATATACCAGTTATATTTAGTTACCTAGATATACATAATTGGATAAGGATTCATTTATTTAATTATCAAATACAACATACACAAAAAAAAGTATAAAATGCGTCGTAGTGGTCGAGTGGTTTGACCAGTGGAATACCAATCCGATGTCCGGCAAATCCGGCATATACCAATGAATTTTTCTGAATTCACGAACAATTACTCATTCAAATTGGTGACACTATCGGTTAACTGTGAAGGAAAACATCGTGGGGATATCTGAATCTGAGAAATGTTCTTTTAGTACCTCTGTATGTGGAAAACATAGAACTATGGATTTCTCAGAGTTTAATTAAAATCACCAATACATCGTGGGCTGGCGTAGTGATTGTGGCCATGGCTTCAATCAGAATGAAGCCATTCGCCTTGTAGTGGGTCTCTTACAGGCTGATGATAACAAATTACTTTATAATAATTTGTAAAAGATAAAAATGTTCACTTTTTGGTTACCTTTATGAAATAGATCATTGATTTATATGAATATAATATACATATAATATTTCAAATATTAGTGAAAACCGTATCACAATCTTTTGCTTTGATAATTCAGAGGAGCTAAAAAGTCACAGATAAACGCTTTGTTCTTTAATAGTTGTTTATATGCTATATGTTTCATTAAAAACAAAATTTTAGACTTAAATTTATTGAAGTAATTTTTAAATAAACTTCATTTTTACTTTTACAACTTTTCTTATATGTTTGAGGACAAATTTGTAAGTAGCGTCAAATATCTAAAAAATATTGTAGACGTTATTTCAAACTGTGAACCCTAAACATTGAAAAATATACGATGTACGTAATTAATTATTTGCATAAAACTAAACTTAGAAAAAATCATTTCAGAAAGTCACTCAGACATTTCAGATTCTTATCTAATTACTATCCACTTACTTTGATTATATATGCCAAAAAAAAAATTAATACATTCTCTTGACTTTTAAAGGATTTACCTTGTAACCACAATATTGACTGATAATAAATATTAATGTGTTCAAAAGCATAAATACTTTAAATATATAGTGCGTCTGCCACACCACACTCATAGAGACTTGGTAAAAGATTTTGAAACTGTTTTAGTAAAGCCGTGAAGGCCTATGAGGCTAATAAATTAGTTAGCTTCAAAAAAAATATTTTCAAACTGAAACGAGAAGCTAACCTGGCGAACTTATAAAATGAGCTGCCACATTGCTATAGTTTCAGCAGGACATTTTCCTTCGAAGTACTCACTGACGTGGTATTTGAATACGCGAGTGATGAGAGTGATGAGTCAGCTCCGCGTGTTTTATTATAATTTGTTATTTAGTAAGTACCTATGACTACGTTGTTTACTAAAATGTAATGATTATATGTGATTGCACAAAGTCTATTCCCAAATCTATTTACTGTTAGATAAAACTTTTACTTAATATTCCCTAAATTTAAACGTTACTATGTGTATTGATATTGATAGTGTTGTGAAACAAAACAAGTTGTGCAGCAAAGCAAATAAAACTTATAAATTATGTATCATAAATTTCAATAATATATAAGTAGTCCGATTTTTTTTTACTTACATCAATTTAACATTTGTTTGTTTCAGTATACTAAAATCTCAGAGCGTAGCTGTATCATATAAGATGTAGGAAAAATATTATAATCGTCAATGAAAAGTGTTGTTTCTTTTCGAACTGACTACACTGTTGGTCTGGCAAGGCCTCTACAGTTTTATCGGACAACTAAAGAGAGCGCTAAAGGCACTCACCTGATTTTATATAGGCAACCATCACAGAGGCGCACGGTGCGCCTGGTCTTGAATTGTCACCGAATATCCCGAGTCGAACTAAGCTAACTGTTATTTCATATAAATATGAATTTGTGAAATATAGACGTGTACCATGCTCTATATCTGACTATTAAAACTACTACTAAAACTGACTAGTAAATTAATGTAAACTAACTCCGTTCGAAAAAGGGATAAAAACAAATCCAAGCAATATGTGTACCTACATGTGTGTATGTGCACGTGTGTGGGGTGATCTGTGTTGTGTTGTAATAACTAGTGTTTGAAAATTTATTCAGTGTCACTATATTTGCGCAAGCAACGTGCTCGAGGGCACCATTCCGGAGAATCAGACCTCGGCTTGAGGCAGCTGCTGAGGGAGGCCTAGGTATGTGTGCTGGGGCAAAATTCACTATATGTGATTACTTGGACATGAGCACGCACACGCTCTGTTTCGAGGGACGTAAGGGTACTGAAAATTAGCTAACGAAATTTCTTCAGGAGGATCAGTGAAAATAAATCGCGGACGTCTTTTGCACCGCGACGCGTCGGGTACGGTGTTATAAGTTGCGGCGGATACCACCTAACGAACTGGGATGATACATAGCGCTATCGAAAAAACTAGTTGTGAGTGTTTTGACGTACTCCCAAATAGACGGCATCTCCAGGTCCCTATGGAGGTTGACTCTCCGGATGTATTACGGGGTACCCACCGCTTTACGTAGAAAACAGTTCTATAGCTTTTGTAATATTTCAAAGTTATACCTTGACATATGCACGAGAACAGGACAGCTATATGTCAGAATAGGATGAATACACATCTTATACAAGGTAGTCTTATGTCTGAGGGATATTTTACTTTTTGAGCATATTAACGGATGTAAACGACCCAAAACCATTGCGGTTTTGTTTCGCACTCTTTCTACATATGCTTTAAAAGATAGGTGCCTATCTAATGTAACTCCGAGATATATGACCTTAAGGGCCCAAGAAGTCTCGGTTTCGTATTGCCTGAGGAGCTTTAGATTCTTAGGTCCCGGACGATTTACGGGGTCGAAAAATATCGCGATGCTTTTTTCAGGATTGAACTCTATTCTCCATTGACGATACCATTCACGGAGTGTGACGATGGCCCGATTGATTCAATTTCTAAGAAAGTCCGGCCACCAACTGGCAGCGTATATAACTGTATCATCAGAATAGCAACCTAATTCGATCCCCGGGGACCGGTGTGCCAGACCTTATCGAAGGCCTTGGTGACATCGAAAAAGACTGCTATATTGCGATTCGGTATAGGTTTATGCGGGGTGACCTTTTTTCGTGGATTTTCGTTAAATTTAGAAAAAATGTACTCCGTGAGGTGGTGTACTTGATTCGTATATGAGTGCTTAGCGAGAAATTGCCGTATTGAAGATACAGACCAGGGGAACTATGATGTGGTCAAGAAGGACCCCATCAGGACCTGGGGATTATCTAAGCTTGAAACGCTTGATGGCGGCCGACACTTCATCGAAACTAACCGGGGTTACGGTATCCGCTCAAAGAGACGTGAGAGAACGTTCTAACGGGTGTTCGTTCGATCCGATATGGACAGGGTCGGTGTTAGCAGTGTTCGGAGAACATTACTCCTCTAAATTCGCGGTAAGATATTCCGCTTTGTCGATACTTTCGAACGTGGGAGGAAATCCAGGACTTATTTCTAACGGGAGCATGGGTGCATTAAGATCTGATTTGAATCTACGTACTATTATCCAATACGTCACGTGGGACGGCTGGATCTCCTCCAGAAGTTTGTCCCACCTGGCGGCTCAGATTTCTGAAATACGAGATCTAACTAGTTTACGTAACGAACGTAACCGATCACGATAATTTACAGACGGGTAAGTGTCATAGGCTTGAGTCATGGCATTCTTTTCCATGATCAACGCTCTCACGTTGTCGAGGAGTATAGAGCGACGATCGTTCACCGCTTGTACCTCTTTCGAGGTTTCCCTAACGGCGGTCTGAACAAAGTCAACCAGGGAATCGATAGTCTGTTCCGCGTCGGCTTTAGACACCAACGCGCCCAAGATTCTATGTAAGCTATCCGAGGAGGGATTATCTTTTAAATATCTACTGAGCTTCGCGTAATCAGCTACGCACGCGGGCTGACACTCGATATGGGAATTCGAACCTAGCTGTTATATCACGGGGTGGTGGTCTGAATTCAAATCATGTACAACTTGTATGAGCAGTATCGGAAGCGTGACATTCTTTAAAAGTGCTACATCTATTAGTGTCGGACGACAGTGATTCGAATATTGAGTGGGTTCCAGCGGGGCTACGATGTCAAAAACGAGATCGCTACCTTGCTCGTCGAGAATTTGCCCGTTGCGAGAAGTACTCGGACTGTTCCAGAAAACGTTTCCACTGTTGAGGTCCCCGACTATGATGACCGAGTTTCCTCGCGCGAACATCGCCTCTAAGTGGGACTTGAGAAGCTCTCTATTCGGTGAAAGATATGCTATAGATACCCTTCACACTGACACTTCCATATTAGAAAGAACGGGCGTCTCTATCGGCATACAGTACAACGAACATTTATAATAAAATAAAGTGCCGCCCCCGCGGGTGATACGATCGTTTCTGACTATATTATAATTCGCGATCCGGGGATTGCCCATTTTCGGTTTTGTAGGTAGTGTTTCCTAAACTATAAAGAAATATCTATTTGTCTATCGCGTAAAAAATCGGTTACTAAGTCGCGTTGTGTATGGAGACTTCTCGCGTTAAGAAACAAAATACAAAGACCACGTGGTTTTATTCTATTTAACGCAGCGAGTTTTATTTATTACTATTTACGGAGGCGCGGGCGAGGCGTCGTGTCATCACGACAACGCCTGGGAATGAAGAGAGCACGTTAAGGAAGCCAATGTCCCTATTACTATTAATTATTTTATTGAACGCGACGATCTCCTCAATATCGTGTTCAAGCAGGACCTGTGTCAGCCAATCGATGCTGGGAATGAAGAGAGCACGTTAAGGAAGCCAATGTCCCTATTACTATTAATTATTTTATTGAACGCGACGATCTCCTCAATATCGTGTTCAAGCAGGACCTGTGTCAGCCAATCGATGCGTGACTAAGATTGAGAAAACGTGGACAGCCAGGGTAGGCATCGCTCTCTGTGGCTGGGGCTGCGTCTGAGGCTTGAGAACCTGAGGTTATGCCTTAAAGCTCAGTGGGCTACGGAGGCCCGCCAGGACTGGAGGGCGAGCGGCACAGAGGGTGCCTCGCGTGGCGTGGGAACCGGCGCTACCGGGATACAGGAGGTACCCGGCAAGTCAGGGAAGGCCTCCACGGATTTGAGAGCTTCGGCTTGTCTCGGTTGGTGGGGACGTTGTGTGCGCAGTGCGTGGGGGACTTGCCATAGGTCGCAAGGTGACCCACGTTACCTCAGAGGACGTGGCTCGTAGGCTCGAGAGTGTCGGGAGTGCGTGCGCACTCCTTCGTAGGGTGGTCTAAGCACTTAACTCTAAGCACTTAACGCACCTGGGACAAAGATGGTAGTTTGCATGCTGAGTGACTATAACTGTGACAGTTATGGCACTGCGACGGAGTATGGGACTTGCAAGGGGTTTCAACAGTGATGCCGGTGACACCACAGACAGAGGTGAGGCCGAAAATGGCCTTACCCTCTTGTGATCGGTCAAGGACGACCAGGATATAAGGTATCCTATGTACCTCTCGGAAAGGAAAGTCTTGCTCCTTAAGGGAGCCTGAGAAGTCATCGGTCGATATCTCGACCGGAACACGTCTAACTACGGCGCGAAGGAGGCGCCCTTCCTCGAGCGCGAAAGTGAAATAAGCGAGCTTCCTCTCTGGGAGAAGAGAAGTAAGCTTACACGGTGGTCAGTGGTGAACGAGACTTTTACTTGAATACCTGTGGGAGTATTCAAGGTGGATGTGTACCGGATATTCTTTTCGTTTAACCAAGTAGATATTGTGGATGACTTGTCTTGTATAGTAACGGGGGCGGGGTACGGGGCTTCTTAGCCTCAGCTACAAAACGCGTAGCATGGGCTTGGAAGCTACCTAAGCCAGCACGCATGTGAGATGAGACGGATGCAATTACGCCCTCTACTAGTAGTATCATAGTTATCGGGACTTCCGTACTCGATTCTGAATCTGAGGCGTGTGACGTGACGGTAACGGGCAGTTGCCGCTTTCGGCTTAAGTTTGTAAAATCATCGTTCGTGATTGCGGGGGTCACGCTGGTATCAAGCTCCATGTCAGAATCAGGGCTAGAGCTCGACATGGGAACTTCAAATACTCCTGTATCTACCGGTATCTCCTGGAATAAAGGTGGCGCCAATGACGCGACAGAAATCGTGGTTGCTAGACGGGGAACGCACATAATATTATCCGATGACGTTAACGAATTCCGTGAATAACGATGGGGCGCGAGTAGCGACAAGATATCGCAGCCTATCGAACTGTTCCTGTAGTGACGCCATGCCGTGGTTTAACGGAAAAACGACGACAAAACAAAAGAGGGTGCGCAAAAACGAATTCTCGGAACGCTCCACGCACTTGTTGTCACAGTTAACGTTAACACGCGGGTCGCACTAAAAAGTGCGGTTTACGATCACACAAACAATCGCACAAAACACTTTAAACAGGTGCGTTTCTCGGAAGTAATTGAAGTTCAAAAACACAATAGTATTAAGCGATGAATCACTCGATAGTACTGCTCACCTAAACGACAATTTATTAGTTCACGAAACAACATCTGGTGCGCATCGGACACGTCCTTACGTGATGGCTACTGGATCGGAACTCCATGAAAAGTGTATTAAAATTCATTATTTACTTTACAAATAAAGGTACAGCAAAGATACGAAAAATTACTTTGTTTTATATATTGTATTTATAGATTCCAGCGGGCCTCAAAATATAATTATTTTATTATCACCTGCATAACTTTCAAGTATTAAGAGTGACAGTGGAATTCAGAATTTATTAAATGAAGTAATTTAATATCATGTATATGTAAATATTTTGAATTATTCTAAAGTAACTGATAAACTGACAGCGGAAACGTAGTACATAGTTCGGTCATATTGTTATGTCATAGACACAACGGAATGTGTTAGGGTCATTGAACATTCGCCTCGGTAAACGCTTTTGATGTAATGCCGATACCAACCAAAAATAACCATCGTTCGTGTTGCGGGTGGCGGCAATGACCGAAGGGGGGGGGGGAGCATTGCTCGGGAGCAGGGCAACGGACATTGCATAATGTGTTAGTAGAAAATACGTTCTTGTGCTGGGTGTCCCTTGTTGTTATGCGCTAGACATTAATTCTTCTCATTTTACTTTATGTTATTAAGATATATGTGTACTTAATTACCTCTAAGTCTGAATAATTGGTATGAAATGGTAATAAATATAATGAAATGTATGCTATGACTATTATGAAATCAATAAATAGATTTATATACATATTGTCCAGTATCCGTGAATTGCTTTGCGTGAAAATGTTTCTTTCTCTCTGTTATCTTCTTCGTTTCTGGATAGATTGTGAACGGTTTTTTAAATTATTTATTGTATATTTCTCTTTTACAAATAACCCGTTTTTGTTTGATAATATTTTGAAAATAAAACAGATACTGGGGCTGAACTTTCCTGAGTCAGAGAAATATAAAAAAGTGTCTTAACGTTTGTCATATTGTATACAGAGAGAGTATTTTATTTTAAATTCGTGGCTTATATGAATAATAGTTTTCGGAACAATTAAGTGTACTCATATTATAATAACAAATCTATCAAAGTTTATTGAAATAACGTCAAAGATTACCCCCGCGTTTCTCAAAAACGACACTGACATGCTTTTTGGCGATTTTCGCGGGGTTTAGACATGAATTTTGACGCCTACTTCAAAGGCACGGTCGTTGAACATACTGTATTTAGCCGTGCCTAATACATCATAATGTGGTGTAATTATGCAATGTGGTCCTATGTTTTGTCTATATTGCTTAAATAATAGAGATACATTTTGAATGTTTCGAATCGTTATATAATTAAATCTCTTTCAATATATATAGACATCGGTGATAGAAAACTACTCCTTTTAAAGAACTTTGTATTCCATTGTAAAGATATCTACACTTAACAGTTTGGCAAATGTTATAACTATTGGCGATTGGTCCCGGGAAGATATTTAATTGATACTTGGGTATGCAGGTGGATACTAAAGTAATAATATTCTGAAGCCTGCTACTATTTATAAATATTACAGAACAAAGTTATTTCTCAGCTATCTGTATTTTCCAAGTTCTTCTACACTACGTAACAAATTTAGATACAGCTTTCACCATCGTTTAGAGATTGTCTTCTGCTAATATAACATGGCTAAATGTAGCTTTTAGTATATTATGAATTGTTTTTTACTGGCTGAGTAGCAGTAAATATTACATTTTGATAAAAAAAAATTGTTTAAATTGGTATAGAATCAGTGAATAGATTTATTCAAACACTAGCTAGTGCGCTCGCGACTAGGGCATGCAATATTCATCTGATTATATTATTCGAGTTTTACGAATACCACTATCAGTACTATTAGACTTTTAAGAGTTTTTCGAATACCTTTGTATTATTGAATATCTAAAACGATGAATATGCTGTAAGTCTTGTTTCATAACAATCATAACTATAATTGCCTTAACACGATTACCTAGATACATATTGACAACATAATAATTGACTAAAATTTTTTTTGAGAACTGGCTTTACGCTGTTGGCATGAGAGGCCTTCACAGCTTTACCGGACTAAAAATTAACTAACATGTAAAGATTGCCAAATACATGTTAGTCAACTAGCATTTCCTTTTAAAATGTGTAGCTTAAACCTGTGCTTTATGCTCAAACATAAAGCACATTAATGAGTATTGCAGCAAGAACAACACAGTAGTCATAGTTTTAAATATTTAATAAGTACTCTCATCAATGATTTCCTTAGCGTGACATACTAGAAAATAAATCAAATTTGAAGGCAATAATCATGACAAAGAAATATAACAAAATTACAAATTTAATTATTAATAAGAACACATGCTTCGTAGTTTAAAAACATATTGTGTCGATATTAGTACAAATTGATACATACAATATTTATTGACTAAAATTATTGCATTATCTTTCTTTGTAAGGGCGATTGATGTTAGGAAGTTGTATATTGTTTTACTTGAGACTCACATGTGATTTATTATGTTACAAGTTAAGAGTGCCGGTGATAGTAAAATGTTCGTTCTTGTCCTCTCCAGCTATATTGAATGACAAAGTTCCTCAGGGTTATGTAGGTGAATAGTTCTTTTACATTAGGATTGCTCAACTATTCGAAGATCTCGAATACTTGGGCCAGTATTATTCGAATAGTAAATATGGGCGAATACCCGAATAAAATGAATACTCAAATAGTATGCCTTACCCGCGACTTCCTTCTAATGAAATTGTTTTCTTTTTTTGTATTTATGGAAAATACGCGTCTGAATTTTATTAAAAGCGATTTTTTTTCGTAATTGTAGTTAGTGTTTAACATGTTTACTTATTTCGAATTACCTCTGTTTAATTTTATTATGGTTGCTTTGATCCTATGGAAAAACGTAATAATTAATAGTTTATATAAAATTTTTAAAATACATATTTTCTAAGTCAATTCGAAAACACTTCAGTAGTTTATGAGGTTAGAACAAACAAACAATAAACATTTTAATTTTATTCATACTATCACCCCGTCACAACTACCTACGCGTGCATCACAAGTATCTAAAGGATTTGGATTCATTATATAGACTTTCATATTTACAGTTCAATGAAGCTGTGTTAATATCTTTCAACATTTTTTTTTTTTTTTGTGGCGTGTAATATTAAATCACGATATCGACTTACGATATAAATATAATAATAAATTTTATTCAATGTCCCGATTTTAAGTTTATTTTGCAACATTAACAACGATAAAATTACTAGTAATACGTTTAAAAACAATAAAATAGATCTATATTTTAGTAACATAAAACAAAGAAACAAAAATAATTAGTATATAAAAAGCGAGCGGGCAAGCCACGGACAAATTCTAGTATATTTATGTATCAAAATAAAAAAAAACCATCGAAATATTTCGAATACGCACTAAGCTTTTCAGATAATTATTGTACTAGTAATATTTATTGTCACAAAACGTAATAAAAACAAACGAATATTGATTGAATGAGAAAACTTCGAAAACCATAATAAAATTGGACATTATTGGTACAATTTACTAGTATTGCATTAAATTTTAAAATCATTATTATTAGGAGCGATATAAATCACAAATTATAAGACGACGTATCAATAAGGCCCCAATAAAGGGTCCCGATTGACAATAGTAAAATAAAAGTGTACTTTATGACGTGGACATAAGAGATATAATCGTAAATTTGGGACATTAATTGTCCTTACTGTGTGTGACCTTGTGCGAGAGCAACGTGATGTGCTGTCCCTTTCATACCTATAGGTGATCAAATATTGTTTGCTTTTTCGTACGCCGCCATAACTTCAGTTGAATACTTTTTTGTTATATGCTTTAAATATGCTAGTATTTGAATATAATTTCACCTAATATTAAGTGACGACGTGGCTTAAGATGGTAAGCTAGTAAAAACGTTGAAATGGATTGGCTCTCAACTGCAGCTGCTGGACACATCTGTAGGTCTTTGATGGCAAATTTCTAATTCGAGGTTGACCAGAGCATGATCAGATGGGCATTATAATATACCTGATTTTTATCCTACAAAAAATCCGGTATGTTGCTGGAGTTTGAATCTACACGGAGTAACGCGGTATCTAAGCACGTCTACCATTAAGTCATCATCGTTTTAAAATAAATAATATCGGCCAACAAGTAATGTACAGCAACTTCTATAAGTTGTAATGAATTGCGTAAAAATAGTGATAAATTACTATAAAAAAATCATTATTCCGGCTATAAAATTGCCTAAACCAAATTTGTCTACTTTGAAATTAGATTTATTGAGTGAAGAGTACGGATATAATATACCGCACTGCTCTGCGTAGGAAGTTTGGCAACATCGCATTGTTTTAGGAGTTACCAGAATCCGTTAAATAAAAGATAATAATTAGTATATCCAGACGCTATAGGATTTGAAGTGCGGGTGGGAGTGCCGAGAGTTTGCCATGTCGTCAGTGATATACGTATAATTATATATTAATAGGTTATAATATTTTGGAATAAAAAGTCGTTTTCATACGATTAAATTAATTAATTAACCGACATTCGCAGAGATTTTTCTTCTACCTAAAGTAGAAGTGCCAGACGTCAGTATGTTAGCATATATAAGGACGGAAATTCATTCCCGGGATGTATATATATATATATATATATATATATATATATATATATATATATATATATATATATATGTGCAAATAACAATTCTCATCAGTTAATTTAACCTTGAAGCGACATCGCGTCGCATTGCTTTGGGGCCGTGGGGCCACGATTCGGCAAAATACGCTGTATGGAATTTAACAACGACGATACAAACACGTTCCTTGTTCTATTTATTAAAAGAATGATCACGTGTTTTAATGCAAATTACCACCACCGATACTCGTAAACATAGTTGTACATTTATAGGTAACGTGGTATGTGAAGTATCTTAGCGCCGGTCGACGTGATTTGAATTACGTGTATTTATTATACTCACTCGTAAATCTAGTTCTCAATGTCGAATACGAAGGTCGAAGTGTAGTCTTAAAAAATAATCAAATACAAAGTTTTACCTGAGAATTAAATTCGTAACAATAAAAGTTTGAACTTACAGTTTGTCAGGTATATTCAGAGGTAAAATTCTGAGGTATTTAAGTTTTGATGTAGATTATACCATGATTGCATGTGATACTTATTCTAATGATTACTATACAAGTCTATTATTTCTAACGCTGAATAGTGTTCACTATCACGATTTCTATGGTGTTTTAGTACAATAATTCAAAAGGTGGCAACTAAAATATTATAAACGTCAATTACAAAATGTAATTATAATAAATTAGGTTATAAGTTTTAAGTATGATCGTGATCAATATGTAACGATAAATCTACTTGTACATCATTAAAATTTTTAGTTGTCTGTATTTTTTTTCTTTCAAGTTTTGCGATATATTTTCCTGTACCAATGACAAATTTGAAGTTGAAACTATTTTTGTGTGCGCGAGTATAAAACGAAAATGATTTCATTTTCTTGTAGTAAACGGGAAGTTTATCTCATTCCCCAATGGACACCGAAATAATAACGTCTCAAAAATATTTACTGTATAAAAATCCTATCCACGACCGTGTGCTTAGCCACTTTGGAATAAACACGTAAATTTTCTGTGACAGAAGGCGACATGGAAAGAAGAAAGAGAGCAGCGAAGAGAACTTACTCAAGAATAAGCCATAGGAAGGGTTTTTGCGCTTTTTGATAAAGGCTAGAGTAACAGCAAAATTATAATTAAAAACACTAAAGACCGAAAACGAAGTTCCCCTATCTTATTGCAGTCATTTTTACAATACCTACGTGTAACCTTTGATTTATTGAGATTCAATATTTCAACCGACGTTAGTAATCCATATACATTGTAATTTCACAGAGAGTGAATAAAAGATGCCTGTTTTAACTAGAAAAAATATATTAATTTTGCTGTAATAGCAGAGTGAGTGAAGGTCATAACAATCTACCGTTTTAAAAATCAATACAATCAGAGATTCAAAACGCTCCCGCATTACTATTGTTTTACATTTAATACTCTTTAGTACAAACTTTAATATAAAGGGATTTAATTAAAAAATAATATGTAATTCTAATAAAAACTACTATTTTCTTTCAAACGACAAATTACTCATATTTTCACATAATTGTGTAAGCCAGTGACATATGCAAATAATGTTTTATTTTTATTATTTAGGGGTTTTTAACTCTAGTCATAACGTCTCCATCATAGCCCTAGTTTAATTAACGTTACTACCTTTCATACATCTTTTATAAAAACATGTTTCACTCATTTCACATAGCACTTTAGCAAACTTATCCGAAAGTTTTGGTAAAATGCTATAGAACATGTCGACATCCTTCTTATTTACATTTTTAAATTCCATTTATCCTGTATAAGTGTTCGAGTAGGGCTGGGCTGACTTTGTAAAGTCTTGTACCAAATACCATTTTCTTTAGATCTCGTAAATATTATTCAAACTGAGACTTTAAACGTCTGTACTGGATAATGAACTAAATATAACTTACTACTTTTTACTCACAGACTTCACAGTTTCGCTAATGGTAATTTAAATTTGACCTAACCCTTTGGGAGTAGTTTTTCTTTTGTGAATAAAACATCCTATGTAGAAATGGACCTCCGCTAACAACGTGCAAAGAAAATGCTTTTTTTTTCGAACTCACATAACCTGTTGGCAATTTGGCCTTTACAGATTCACCGGACTTCTATTAAACAAAATGTCATGATGATTAGTTCAGTAATTAAGGTGTGAAAGCGTTACAAATAAACAAACAGATCTTCTCACGTATAATATTAAGGTAAGGATTACCGTTTACCTTTAATGTACAATTTTGTTGTAATGTTTCAGTCTTGTACTGTAAAATCGGCTAAGTATGGAAAGAATTTTTCACCACTAATACGTACATGGTTGTTTTTTTTTTTTTGAACTGACTACACTGTTGACCTGGCAAAGCCTCTACAGTTTCACCGGACTACTTTCCTACATACATGGAATTGCAAAATCCCCTATAATGTACATCTAAAATGACTGCATAATTGTTGAGTACTCATATATTTCCTCAAACTTGAACATATGCCAGACGTATGTCCGACTTCAAATGTGATTATACATTATCACTTCTATTTGTGTAACATTCGGTTTGTTATCTTATCAAATGCATGTTATTGTACACTTTAAAAGTATGTTTTAATTTTGTTCTTCTCGTTTTGTTGTTTCGTTTATCGTTCTCTTACATTTTTTTCGTATCTACGTTCGGTATTCGTTTTAAAACGTGTAACTCTATTTCGAATATGGATTAAGAGAATTGAGTGAGAAAGTAAGCATACGTAATACTTATCTATCATCATTTCCTTACTCTTCTCCCACCTAAGTAAGAGGTCGACACAACTAATTTGTCATATTGTGAAGTATGATTTGGCTTAATTTTTACGATCGATTGCCTGCCGAACATCAACCCTAATATTGGGATTATTTTATAGTACCGCAATAACTTTAACTACTAACTTCGTATATAAGCCAAACATGGATACTTAACTCTTCGGTTACGATGCGTTTATGTACAATGTATCCGTTTATTCTACCTTCAAAGGCTCTGATTCCAGGTCTGTCGTGGCTATGAGAAATCTTTCTATAAATCTGATTCAAGACCTTCACTGGCATTCTTATTTCATTTCTTAATCTTTTTCGGAATCATTACTTAAAAATAATAATACTATAATAAAGTAATACTTATGTATATAAGCAAAAATCAACTGCGCAATGTATGTAAGCGCGTCACTTCGGAATGGCGGTACCTATTAGGCTAATTCTTTTTTTCTTCTGTTTGTAATTGTCAGGACAAGGTTTGTATGTATGAAAATTTTTGAAACTTCGAACAGAAATGTAAAAAAATATTGAAAAAAGACTCCGCATAAAACGTGAGTGATACAGAAGACAGCAGGAAGATCAATCATCATCAGCCTGTAAAAAACCCACTGCAGAGCCATAGGCCTCTTCCCGAAGGAAGGTTTGGGCATAATCACCACGCCAACCCACGAATTATTGGCGATTACAAACTCTGAGAAATCCACAGGTTCTATGTTTTTCCACCATACAGTGATATTATATGAGCATTTCTCAGGTTCAAGTTTCCTCATGATGTTTTCCTTCACCGTCAGCAGATAGTGTTACCAATTTAAATGAGTAAATGTACGCAAATTCCGAAAAATTTATTGTGTTGTGTCGCTAGTGCCAGGGTTCGAATCTGCGGACATCGGATCGATACACCACCGGTCAAACCACTAGAAAATTACGACTAGGAAGACCTTCAAAAATATTGTCAGGTTACCATATTCAGCTACTATATTTGTTAATTACATGGTCCTACTGTAAAGAGAAAATTTGCGTCACATTTTCTTCCCATTTTACACTCGAGTGAAGTCGAGGCGTACACCTAGTTTATAATTGAGTCAGTCAGCTAGAAGTGTAATATCAGACCTTTTAAATTATTCTAGTGTTTATAGTAATAATAATACCAGTCTGTAAGATTCTCAACGCTAGGCCAAAGGCATAAATAATCACCTTAGCAGTGCACGAACAATAGACGGTATCAAAATTCACAATTCTGTGTCTTTCTTATATTATTTGGTATTACATGAACAATTCTAAGGTCATAATTCATCTCAACGTTTTCTTTCACCGTCATCGTTACCGTAAATTCGTTGGTATACGTCGAGGTTCGAACATACGGACGTCAAACCAATTGACGATACTTAACCGATAATCCGATAATTATGTCCGACAGCTGAACATTTTTTCAATTGTAAGTAACGGATGCCATTGAACTCGCTGCCAGAAAGAAAAGTTTCCATAAGGTTGACCGCATCACCATATTATATGACATTGCTTGTACGCTGATCAAGGTTAGGTCAGTCGTTTAGTCGCAAGATGCGACGACCAGACAGCTCGCGATTTCCTTGAGTTCCTTGAATCAGTTTCACTTATTACAATACCTTCTACATGTCCTTACTAATGTTATAAATGCGAATGTGAGTTTGTTTGTTCGTTTGAAAGTTTTCTTAATTACTCAACCGATTATCAGATAATTTGCATACACTTCGTCTCAGGAGTGTAGAAAAATATATAGGATAGGATACCTTTTATCCAGAAAAGAATGTACTATTCCCGGTAATTGACCAGACCTTTTTTTTTTTTTTTTTTTTTTTTATTCTGGGGAAAATCCGTCATGGATACCCTCACGCTGCCGGGGGACAGCGTGAGGGTTATGTGGGACTTAAACCCACTAAAAACCCCAGATCCGCATGCGCATTAGTGGACCAGGGTGCGGGTTCACGGTGAGCATTCTCCGCGACCCTGGTCTGCGCTCCGATCGCCCGTGGATGGTAAACGGGGACCTTCCTCCCGTGGAGAGAGATTCCTCTCCACCTGCCTCAATCGAAGCTGCGGAATATACCCGGCTTCGTCCTCTCGGGTCTTCTCCTATGGGACAGCGAGCGCCCCCGCGCTCACTGCCAGGAGGGGATGTTACGGGGGCCTCTGATGGTGGAGGCCCCCACCTCGTCTCCTGCGTCCGGATCGCCCTCGGCGAACGTCAGGCGCCCCGGCCGCTCTCTCCCGCTCACGCTCAGCTTCCAATTGACCAGACCTACATTAACGCGAGCTATATATATAATTCGGTCTTGAGTCATATCATTTCAAAGCTGACATTTTTGTTTAGTCAACAAATCTCATAGTTAATACTTTGCTACTCTATAATAAAGCGACAATTTTATTAGCAGCTGCTATTTAAAATGAGGAATATATGTAAAACTAATGCACTATTCTGAATCACTTCTACAAAACCAATATTTGTTCAGTTGAGCACGCACACGGTGCATGCATAATCAAAAATGGCGGTTGTACAGTGAGATGACCTTACGACAATTTATAGCGTTTTTATCGATTTCAAGAATAATTAGCTTTAGGTAATTTTTGTATACGATTGAAATATAGCTACCAGATAGTAAAAGAAATTATAATGTGTTGTATAGAACATTTTTTTTATATCCGAATTTAAAAAAAAACAATACATTAATGTTACATATCTCTTATATAATACAGACAACCATAAAGTTCCATGATCAGATGTAATATACATTTGTAGAAGGTAATCCTACTGTACTACTAATTTGATTAAAATATTATTTTTCTTATAAAGTTGTGTTCAGCTGATCATTTTATAGGTCATATTTTGTAGTCCGGTGAAATTGTAGAGGCCTATTGATGAAATTATAGAGGTCAACAGTGTAGTCATTCCGGAAAAAAGGTCATGTTTTATATTTAATCATACTTATATTGTAATAAGTGCATTCAACTTTTCATTTCATACAACCTAATCCATATGACACATTCATACATTTATTACAGATCAATACGAATGAATGTAGTAATCCAGAACCCATTGTAAAAGTAATTATCTATATGAGTAAATATTGAAATTGCATGAATGAAATGATCACCATGCGGCAGGCGGATGCAGTTCCATGAATGAATCACGACGGCACACGTTTTCTCGTAAAATATCGTGAATTCATCCGCAAGACCGACGATGAATCACTGTTGCTAAATCGCTCTGTCGCCCCCTCCCAGACAGAATCTCTACACATTTAATCTCCATTAGTGCTGCTACTTGTAATAGTTCTATTTATTGAAACTCTAAATTTTATTAATTATTTTCTCTCTCCTTCGTTCTAATATATTACAGTACATACCAGTAGGTGTTTATAGATGTTTTCGACAAGCACTCTGGTTAATGTTTCTGAAGTAATCAATGCTTCCGTCGATAGTACAAAGAATTGCTTCTGTGTATATTATATAAACAATCAATATGAATAGATTTCATATAGGTCAGATGCTAAAAGACAGAAGTTTCCGGTACAAATGTACCTAGAACTGTTTGATAACAACTATGAATAGTGCGCGATACTTGGTATTTTTAAAGAATTTTTTCGTGATTGTTAGAAAATAAAGGTTTACATCGTGATTACTTTTTCTTTTGGTTTGTTTAGAAGAAAACGCGAGTGACGTCACCCGGGCCTCTCGCGATTTTATCTCTTGACCCGCTTTAAGCGGAAAGTTATATTTCTAAGAAAATGTCCTCTCTGTTTTTGTATAGGTACCTATATACCTTGACAGTTCATTGTCCGAGTATAACTAAGGTGGTTTTTTCAATATTCTCCGCTTCAGAATACCGCTTGTTATTCTAATCAGTTTACATTCCAATCGCCATAGTGTGTTATGCGTAGGAGCTATGAATAGTATGAAATGTATAAACGATGTATCCGAGAATTAATGCAACTTTTTCTATCAAGAAAAATATAGTTTTTTGTAATATTATTTTTTTATCGTTCCTACGTTGAAATACATATACTAAATACTATTTTATTTTCCGATTTTGGACAACTATAAAGTATACTGTAGTTGGTTTAAACACGGATATTACAAAAAATATGATTTAACGTAAAACATTATATTACGAATTGAGTAAAAGGTATATAAACACGATACCAGACGAATAATTACGAGTAGAAAATATTGAAGTTAACTCAGAAAAATATTACTGATTCCATTATTCTGATTTCAGACCGAGCGTTTTTTTTTTATATTATGGGGGCAAACGAACAGGTAGGTCACCTGATGGTAAGTGATCACTGCCGTCCATAAACACTAGCAACACCAGGGGAGTCGCAAGTGCGTTGCCGGCCTTTTAAATATGTAGGCCCCCGGCACTCTCACTGACCGAACGAAACGCAACAGTGCAACTACTGTTCGCTCACGTCGGTTTTCTGTGAGAGGGTGGTACTACCCCGGGCGAGCCGACCCATTCATGCTGAAACCAGTAATAGCTTCAGCGTTGCTCTACCACCTTTTACCCTACATATATATATACCTAATCTTGCTATTTCCAACAGTTATTAATAATACGCGCAAACAGTTAGGATACACAAGAGTCACTCAAGTCTCGCAATCTCATATTATAGAAAGTTTTAGCGTTCAAATATTAGCTCTATGCAATGATCTGTGATATACTATGCACAAACCGGTTATTGTTATAATATTCCCGAATCATATAGGTATTATTCTTATTAATGTATTTTGTATCCATGCCAAAAGAACCATGCGTAGTCTAAACAAACGTTTTATGAGTGTTATGAAAGATATTAGAATAATACATCGGACCGAACTAAATATAATATAAATTTAAACGAAAATCTCGCTTACATTTAATGCAAAATGTAATTTTATTCAAAATATTTAAGTAACGTTACTCAGTGAACAATCCATCCTTTTGTTGTCATTATATTTCGGCAGCCGTTCCATTATCAGGTGAATGGTTTCAATAAGGTTATATCAAACAATTTAACAACATTTTGATTAATAACTGTGCGAGCTTTGTTAACACTTTTATTATTATTATTACAGACAAATGTTTTCACGATACCAGTTATACACAACCCATTAGCAAAGCCTTATGTTGAAACAACATCCCAGGCAGTCAACGCGTTCTTTTCCATAATATGTCAGAAGCAAGCCTTAGCAATAAATTAGTGACTACGAACTGGAGAATGCCAACTACTAGGTAGACAAAGGGTGATAGTTATTTATATAATTAATTTGATATGAAAGATTTTTGTAATTGGTTCAGTGCAATGCCAAAGTCATGTCAATACATATAATGTTTATTTGAAAAAAAAGACACTGTTACTGTGTAAGATATTAATGTTATACATTTACGTCCCTTGAGAGTAAATACAGATAAATGATAAAAGCATCAATACAAGCGTAACGAGATCGTTCATAATATCAGTATTCTACATTGAATAAGTTTTTCTTATTAATAATTAGTTTTATTGTTACTATATAGAGCCAAAAGTAAATATCAATAATTTTCGATAAATTAAGTTTTATCTTTACCACATTCTTCTTCATTATGAACGTAAGTATTAACCTAAATCATTTCGTTGGCTTTGTTTCGTGTCAAAGTATCATAAAAACACGACCCTACTCCATACGAACTGTACGAATACCAGAATATCTACACAGTTATTCATGTATATATAATTAAATGCATATGTTTATATGCGATGACAATATGGCAAAGACAATTTTATTACTTACATGTATAACTTATGTAATGTGTACGTAGAATTAATTAGCGACACACCTGAACGTGTTTATACTTAGTTAATCATATACATCTACAGCGATATAGACTATGATTAATTTTACAATGTACTAGCTGACTCCCGCCCGCGTCATTGGGCACTAAAAAAATGACAAAAGGTCAAGCGAACCTAAAAAATAAGTAGCCTAGAACCATCTATAAAAAAAACCACATAGACATGTTCAGTAGTTTCGACTGATTGAGCCTATATCTTCATTATATATAGATTATAAATACTTATTAGATTAATACTTCATTTGGAATATAAAAAGTCACTTATAGGCATATCTGTAGGCATTTTATTATAAAAGGCCGTTGTTGCTTTAGATTGTCCACTTATTGCGAAGTTTCCAGGCTATATAACTACGGTGCGTATCCAAATGACAAAATAAAAACTTAACGTGGATTAAATTGCGATACACAGTAACAGATACGACAACTAATTATTAATTTTACATTGTATTGAAATGACTTCAGCGTGAACTAGGGTTGCCAAAAATTGTCAAGATTCTGCTGTATACAGTATTTTCACGTTTGAGGTTTTGTACAAAATTATAGTAATATTCTGAAAAAACTGCAGTTTATATATAGCTGCCATCAGTGTTGGTTTTATTCAGAGTACATATTCAAAATGACTTGGCATTGTTGTTTAATTAGTGATTACAATTATAATTTCTAATTGTTTGACATAATGCTAAGAGATGGCATATATTATTTTAAAAATTTGATATATATAAAACAATATACCATATAGCAGCTTTGGCAACTCTAGTGAACACTGACACAGAACAAGGTGCAAAAGAAGTTGCGATTTGCGTAGTAAGTTTTTTGTTATAAGTAAGTTTTTCATTATATTATTTAGATAGATAATAACTCGGCCTATAGTAAGAATCGAAATTGCAGTATGTTTCGTATACAAAATGTCATGTTGTTGTACAAACATAAAAGTACTGCGTTACGAGGGACCTTCGATCGGCGGTTAATGACGCATTTTCCTGGGGCAACACTTTACGGACCCTTATTGGTTGTTAAATTGCTTGTAACATTTACCTAGCCGAGTTAATTATCAACCGCAGACAGTGTTACGTAGAAAAGTTCCAGCTGGCATCCCAAGTAAATGATAAAAATTATCAAACCTGTTGTACAATTACGAGTATCCACTGCATTCGTGATCGGAATTGAAAATATTAATCCGACAATAGCAGTAAGCAGAAGACTTGATGCACTCATCATTTTGGCTTGATTTCGTAGCAGTAATTAATATATGCAAACAATAATAATTTCTCCCATAGCAAACCCAGTTTTTATTAAATAACATCGGAATCTCCACAGAGTTCTATTTTTAAGACTTCAGCTCTAGTTTACAAAGCTATATAACACACATTCCATAGATAGTACAATGTTTCTAGATCACTGTTCTTATGAGCACTTTTCAGGATGTGTAAAACACTTGAATCATTATGATTTAAACCATACGCGTTTTAATTTGTAAACAGAATACGAGCATTTACACTGACATCATTATTTTAAAACTCCTATGAATAATTTACTTTTATATTTAATTCACTTGTAATTGTGTATATAAAACGTATTGCCAGATTTAACACAAGATCATTTATATGGTAAAAAAGAAAGTTTAAAAAGTAATATGAATGCGTGACACGATATTAAAGTACATTTAGATGTGACGCGGCCGTTTCGCGTCATCGACTCCGACCAACTCCGACGAAATGCAAAGCTAAAACCAAACTCGTTCCACTACGACGCGTGAGAACAAGATAACACCATAATAGTACCATAAGAGTGAGCGAAACCGCTAGTCTTTCCGATAACAGTAGGCACTAAGTAAACTACTACACTAGCATTCTAGCGTTACTTTAGGAACTATAAGATCAACAGTTGCAACTGTTGTTGCCATATCATTATACATATATTATAGAATATGTTCCTATATTTTTCTTTTATAATACGTCCTAAGCTATCACATTAACGAAATAACAGTGATTTAACATTTGTGCGGTACCAAAATCGAATGTATATGTTAATGATTTGTAACAACTTTTGACGGAAAATAGTTTTTTATTTTAATAATACTCATAGCGGTCCCATCATAAAAAAATCTTAGTATAAATAAAACTATGGTATGACGATTTTCATTCGCTCATCTTTTACTAATTTTGCCAATCTCATTAGATAAGTTTTGGAAAATATCCAATTTTTTTTTATTTCCGTGAAATATGTCCAATAGTATTCAATGTGATAAAACTGCATAAGCCTTATCACTACATAGTATAAAACAAAGTTTGCTTTCTCTGTTTTGATGCGGTTATTTTTAATAGATAGAGTGATTGAAGAGGAAGGTTTATATGTATAATAACATAAATGAGATAGTGGAGAAATACTGTTATTTTTGAGGTTTCTCCAAATTTAACGCGTGCAGGCCACGGGCGGTAATGAATAAATCAAAACTACTGGATCGATTTTAATCATTTTTTCAATGAATGACATAGGCTATATATTTTATACCTGTGCGAAGCCGGAGCGGGCCGCTAGTTCAGTATAAAATCACAAATGTAAAATGTTCGCTGACTATGGTTTCAATAAGTTACACCATAACTATAGCTTTTTGATTAGATCTTACGTTTACATATTCTTCAAAGTTAATATTTTATACAATCACGCTGTAAATGTCTTAAGCCAGTATAATATGGTACTTACGCCTAAGAACTTATTTACTATCTTTTTTTACTATACGAATAATCGCATTATCATATATTCACATTCGAAGAGTGTTGGACAATGCAAATCGATAAAACCTAGAGACGAATTCTGTTTACTGATAAGATATAAAACTTTAAATTATATTGACAAACATTCATGATTTATGAAAAAGAAATCTGAATTAACTAGAAATCAAACTTGGTGAAGATAAAAATATACTTCTTGACCTTTCTTGCTTTGTTCTGCTGATGAAAATAGGGATCACTTTAATATTTAAAGGTATTTAATACTAGCTGATTCCTGCCCGCTGTTTGTTGGGCATTAAAGAAATGACATGAGATCAATCGAATCCAAAAAATTAATAACCTATAATCGCAAACTTCGCCATCGAATAGGCATAGTTCTATACCTATAGTTCTATGTTCTACCATATAGTTCTACCATAGTTCTTTACATATTTCAAACAGTTCAAAGGTAGTAACTGTTTTTCAAGATTATTTCACTAATATACCTTTACAAGTCACTAAGAATATAACATCATCAGCCCAGGGTGCTGCAGCTCTTTTAAAAAATATGAGTGCACCTATAAACTCAAAATTTAATTTCTCGTCTATTAGTGCAGGTGAAATAGTAAGGGCTTTTAAACAATTAAATTTTAAACAAACCGAAGACATATGAGGAATGTCGGTAATAGTAGTACAGTCCATAATTGTCACTATTTCACCACGTTTGGCTAATATATTTAATCAAAGTATAACAAAAGGAACTTTCCCTAATTTAATGAAAGTAAGCAAAGTGGTTCCTTTGTTTAAATCAGGCTGCAAAAGTAATCTTAGAAATTATAGACCTATTTCTGTACTTCCGTCGTTAAGCAAAATTTTTGAAAAGATTATGCTCTCACAGTTAGTAGATTATTTCAATGTGCATAAGTTTCTGGATGGTCGACAGTTTGGTTTCACGAAAACGAAATCCACTACTGACGCTGCTGCAACGCTGATAAGACATATATTGGGGGCCTGGGAGGATTCGCGAGATGCAATTGGTGTGTTCTACGATTTGTCTAAGGCCTTCGATTGCGTTGACCATAGTACGCTTATTCTTAAATTAAAACACTATGGTGTTTGTGGATCTTCTCTCGGCCTTCTAGTCTCTTATTTAAAAGATCGCTGTCAAAATGTTAGCATACATGGGGTAACCTCTGCGGGATCGTTTGCGTGGATTGGCGTCCCACAGGGCTCTATTTTAGGGCCGTTTTTGTTCTTGATATATATAAATGATCTGCCGCTAATTGTTAATGACTGTGCTGACATGGTGCTTTTTGCAGACGATACTTCACTTATATTTAAAGTAAAAAGGATAAATTCAGACGTTGGGCATCTCAATAATAAGTTAAATGAAATTTGTCATTGGTTTGCGTTAAATAACCTGTTGCTAAATACAGAAAAAACGAATTGTATGAGATTTACTTTACCTAATGTTCCACAGGTTAATAATAGTATCAAGATCGAAGGGGATTTGGTAGGATTAGTTAATAGTACTGTATTCTTGGGTATCACACTTGATTCCAAATTACAATGGGGTCCTCATATAAAAAAATTGGCTGGAAGATTAAGTTCTGCTGCATTCACGGTACGTAAGATTCGCCAGCTTACAGATATTGCCACAGCAAGATTAGTCTACTTCGCTTACTTCCATAGCTTAATGTCCTATGGTATTTTGCTGTGGGGGACAGCAGTTGAGGTAGACACCATATTTTTATTGCAAAAACGAGCAGTTCGAGCAATATATAATATGGGACTAAGACTAAGTTTCAAGAATTTGGTATCTTAACTCTGCCTTCCCAATACATTCTGGATAATTTAATGTATGTTCGCAAAAACTTTGATAAGCTGGAGTTCGTAAAACATAGGCATGATTTAAAAACTAGAAACTGTGACAAACTGGTCGTTCCATGTTTTAGACTCAGTAAAACCAGTAACAGTTTTTTAGGTAATAGTGTTAGGTTTTATAACAAAGTCCCAAAGCACATTACTGATTTGCCAGACTATAAGTTTAAGTGCCATGTTAAGCGGGTTTTGGTGTCAAAGGGTTATTATAGAGTGGATCAATATGTGAACGATGGTGATATCTGGAATTGACTCCTCTCTGTGCATCCACTAAAAACAATTGTAATGTATAATGAATTTTAATTATATAAGTATATGTTAAAAAGATAAACCCGATCGAGTTTCTTGCCGGTTCTTCTCGATGACTGGGATGTATTCCGAACCGGTGGTAGTTTTGACGTTCATAAGCGCCTTCTTAGGGCCTAAATTGAATAAAGTATTTTTGATTTTGATTTTGAATACCTGGAGTAGTTTTGACGTCAGTGAAGACAAATACAAGTCAACTTAAGGATAAATAAATGTCAATTTTGGATTCTTGTGATATTTATTTTAACTTTGTTTTGTACCAAAACTCTTGACAATATTAACAATGGTAAGTCGAAACTTACTACCACATCCAGAGCGACCAGAAAGATCGATGATGACTGTAGTCAATTATAGTTCCTTCTGGGATATTTGACTATTATATACCTTTTTATAAGTTTACGATTTTATAATGAATTTCGCATAATAAATTTAACGTATTTA
The DNA here is from genome assembly GCA_035772565.1 of Antheraea assamensis. NCBI lineage: Eukaryota > Metazoa > Arthropoda > Insecta > Lepidoptera > Saturniidae > Antheraea > Antheraea assamensis. The sequence goes on from JAQQSE010000042.1 coordinate 27,630, forward strand.
ACCGTTTCTCCCCGTAATAATGTTATCGTTAACGAGACAATTATGAAATTCATAGCCCATTATTATAGAATGATAATGGGAACTCGTAAAGTTAAAGATTCACTGTCCAATTTAATTCTCCTTTTACAATACTACTGTAGTACCTACTGATGAAATAATTTAAAATACAAATATTATCCAAATTGTTAATACATTATTTGCAAAAATTTTATTAAATTAGTAGCAATAACATTTATAGCTTCTCTTTACAAACCTGAGTTCTACAAGGTTCTAAAATATAATTTGAAATACAACGACGTCTATCATAGTTAGGGATATACTGAAAATAGCTGAAATTACGAGAATTCAAAATATCAAGGCATAACTTCACAGAAATCCGCATGTATGAGTGAAGTTGTTCAAACAATATATGTGCAAATTAGTTGCTGGATATCGTGTCAGCTAGATGGACCAGGTGTAACACTCGCCGTAGTGGCATATTTAGACATGTCGTGTTACGGGATCGGATCATTGTCGACATGACAACGATGACTGCCGATGTGTTATAGATCTTTCGATGAACATCATTTTTTTTTGGGCCATTCTATGCTTCACCATCAGATAGAGTACAGTCACTTTGTACAGTACAGACAACGTGCTACTATAAACAATTCTAATTAATAAACCAATAATAATCATATATTTGCAGTTTACACGAGGTAGAAGTAAAACCTTCAAAAAATGACAAAATATTCTTATAGACAATAGATATGAACAATAGGCCATACCGCGGTTATGAGGTCTTTTACCAAGACTTCATAATATGCAGACGTACACACGTACAACGCTCAGACCAGAGCGATTATTAACTAGTGCAACACACAACAAGGAGACCGTGGATATGTAGTCCAACGAATCTGTGAAAACCCGTCAGGCCAATAGTTCGAATAAAAAAGACCGCGAATATATGAAACACTATATAATGTATTCTATCTCATTCTTTCGCATGTTAAATTCTATAGATGTTTGTCTCTTTTTTTATTTGCGCTTTTTAGATTCATCCGGTTTTAAATCACAACAGGGCTACAGAAGTTTTCGCTTTAACATTTTAACTGTGTACGTTGTGGTTACGACTCACTGACTCATTAATCTTACTTCAGATAATATTTATTCATTCTATTTTCTAACAACCACAAAGTAAATGATTTAAAATATACCTCTGGTGAATAAAAATATTTGTAAATCATAATGTACAAAACACTTACACTATCACAATTTCGGAATACATATATCCTTTATAAGAAAACTGGAAAATAAACTCAATGTAATCATCTCATCAATGTTCATTTTGTAAAGAAAACAATATAGGTACTTAATTCGCTATCTTTAAAAACCTTTTGCCCATATTGATGTTATTATTTCTTGAAATTTTTACGTATACCACAAACAACATAGTTTTCCTTATCAATGTGCGATTTATATTAATACATAACACGTCATTGTTAATATTTGACGTCTATGTTATATCTAACGCGTCAATAAACGGAATATACAACCTACACTTTTAACTAATAAGTGAATCCACATTCGAATAATAACATTAAGGCACTATGACGAGGTTCGTAAGAAATACGTTCACTTCAAGACGCTTTATAAAAACCTCATATAATGAGCGCGCTTTTTACTGATATTTTGAATCGATTTGCACTTTGAAAATATCTACCCTTTGCCACTACTAGAGTCACTAATACCATTTGGTTACATGTAGATTCGATTCTAATTTGCTGACGTTATTTTTAAAGAGCGCTCTTTTTGACATATTTTGTTTTGTTGACTACTCAAAACACTTGGATTAATCTTGTGTTATTTGCAGGTATATTTGTAGATACCATGACATAGACGCTTGTCAATTTTTGATTAAGGATCTTGTAAATCTAGATTCAGGTCATCACCAATAGACTATTTTTGTTAAATTCTCAACGTAGCTCATAGAGTGTGTCAATTTTAATTGTGAATAATCAAATGATATTTTTCAAAGGAAATGTTTTAATATTGACATATATTTCTTTAGAGAAGGCAAATATTGATCAATCAACACATTTATAAAGAATTAATCTCCTATATATATATATATATATATATGTATATAGTTCAGTTAACTGTGGCTCTATATAACAGGAAAACAATACCTGTACAGTATACAACTATAAAAAAAGATAATTCGCTTGAAAAACAACGGGAAAATATTTACACTTTAACAAAGTGTTGCTAGACTAATAAATAACCTACATACGACACCGCAACATCTTTTAGTTGCGTCAAGGAAATTAAATTATGACGTCCGGGGAGTATAATGTGAAATATTTTCTAGACGGATGCAAACTCTAGTATTAAAACACTGTAAAATGAACTACAATTAGCGATGAAAAGATATACCGATATACTGTATTTATATACATTTTAATTGTTTTACGTATTACCTGAACATATATATATTTTGTCAACTAAGTGATAAATGAGGACTTTATTTGCAATACCTGTTCAATATAAATAATGACAAACCAAATATAACCATGTGACTAATAATGTCCGTGTATCACATACCAAAATATGAAATCTTATCACTGCATATCGATTTTCGGAACCTTAACCATAAGAATATTTTAATGAACGATCAAAAGATAAAAGCATTTGGTATAAAGCGCTACAAAGTGAGCCGCCTCATATATCATGGTTTGCTAATAGGTCTCACATTGTTACTACTAACAGAGTACCTACATTCCGGACTACGGCCCCTAAACAAGTTTGCGATTCTCATGAGATAAAACCGTATCATCGCATTGCATAAAGTGTCGATCGATCGAAGATTTGTAACACTTATTGACGGAATGCGACCGAAACAAAGCTCAACGAAAAGCTACTATAGATAACCTAAAGCTTAATACACTAGATTAGGGCATTTTCCATAGAATCTTATCGCACCTACAAGTGAAGAAGCCAAGATTTTATGGAAGTTTGTGTTGAATTCTATGAATTGTTTGTAAATAGGTACAGGTTAGGGTATGATGGGACTGGCATGTTCTTTATGGACTTAAATCCCTAAATGAAATAAAGATTAAAAAAAAAAAGCTAACTATGCTTTATGCTTTGTATTTAGCAAAAACAACAATTACGAAAAAGAAAAGAAAGTTCTTCAGATTATATATCCATACGACCTACATATTTATTTATCACTACTTTTGTTTTTGAATTAAAAATTGAATAAGGAGTGTGTTTATATTATAATGTACATCGGGAAGTCCAATATCGAATCTGTAAACAATTTAATGTTATTGTAAACAATAAAAATATAGCGAGAACAAGTCAAAACACATTTTTTTTCCTTAAGCTTAAGTTAGCTAGAAAGTTGCATTTAAATAAAAAATATCGATTTAATAACTGAAAGTGAAATAAATACCAAATGACTATATACATAGGAATAAATATTTTATAAATGGTACTGCCTTTGAAATCAATAAAAAGTATGTTCTTCAGAATACCATTTTCCATTGTGGAATGTGTAGGTGTATCCGCTTTCTATTGTAGCTTTCACCGCTTAGTTTTAATGATATATCTTACTCTATACATACATATATAAATAAAATCGACGAGTCTGTTGTTTGTCAGAGCAAATCACCGGTACGGTTAAATCGATTACGACTGAATTTTAAACACGGAAAAGGAGATTTCAATGTATTAATTACTTAAGCGGTATATCAATACGGTTTTCAATAGGGGCTAAGCAGAAATAATATAAAAAACACCTCAATTAATACAAACAAAACACATGTTTCTATCGAATTAATAAAACAATTTTTACAAGAACAAAATCTCGTGCACTACCTAGTGTAGATTAAAATCACGAAGAGGAATAGTAGATAGCGTGTTCGGACACCGTATCGATTGACGTAGGTTCGAATCCTTGCAACTTAGCCGGAGATTTCAGTGAAGGAAAACAACGTGATGAAACCATAGCATGGTGGTAGGGCTTTTTCTAAGTCCGTCTAGCTAGTAACCAACGTCAAGTTGAAAATCTACCCTTAAGCATTTGTTGATTTCTTGTTTACCGTCGTAAACCATACCCTTATTTAGCATCAGATAAGTTTGTGATCAAACGCCAAATCCTGTATAGTAGCAAAAAAAAACATAGTTTATTTTGTTGTAAAAAAATAGTCAAAAGATTCACACCAATATTATTTAATTCTAATCTTGTAATTGAACTTTATATCTATGATTGAGCTAGATACAAAACAGTTCATTTACGATAAAAAAAATGTAAGTAGGTTTAACGCTCGCGTATCAGCCACTTTGACGACGCAATATACTTTTATTTGAGAATACATACAGGACGATTTAGATAAATAATAGTACAATAGCTATCATGAAAAGATAGTGCAATCAGAAATAAATACACTGTGTAGTCAACTAGATATGACATCTCGCAAAATGCCACTATCTCCGCATTCGTGTTTGCATAACGATAATGATAACGATAACTGATAATGGTTGGGATTTGTAATTATTTTTAGTGTAACTCGTTATACGGTCTGATATATACTGCGGCATTAATATCGTGAATGCTGTAACATTTACTGATTCGTTATTTATTATTATTAATAATTTATAAAGTGTCAATATTAATTAATCGTTTTAATTAGACGCGGCTTAAAATTACAATAATTAACAATGTAATGCATTATTCTTACGCAATGGATAATAAATTTCTAAAGACATAATTTTTGAGCTGTTGACAATACTCTATTATTATTAACAATGACAGTGGTCGGCTAGTGTTATCGCAATTTTGGCGGCAGGTCCTGGCGGACGCGTGGTATGCGCGATATACCGTGGACGCCGTCTACCCGGTCCTGCCAGACTCGATTGGGAGACGATGGGGCTCCCTGACGTTCCGTCTGGTGCAAGTACTCACCGGACATGGATGTTTCGGGTGGTACCTGCACCGGATCACCCACAGGGAGCCCACCGCCGCATGCCATAAGTGCGGCGCTGAGGAGGATACCGTGCAGCACACTCTGTCTGATTGTGCTGCGTGGGAGGGACAGCGCCGCATTTTGGCTGCGACGATGGAAGGTGCAGGAGATTTATCGCTGCTGAGCATGGCCGCGACCACGCAGATGTGAAATGCGTTGACCTACTTTTGCGAGAAGGTCATCTCGCAAAAGGAGGCGGCGGAGAGGGCCCGAGAGGTGGACCCTCTTAGAGGCGTTTTGCCGGCCTCTTCCCACCTCCGTAGCTGGACCTGAGGGGGTGGGCCGGGGGGGCATCTCCTCATTGTACAGGTTTGGCTGACGAGGGGAGGTAACTGATTGTATACCCAGTCTACCTCCTCACAAGGACGGAGCTTGGAGGACGTCTTCCGCCGGGTTGACCGCTCGACGACATGGTGATAATTTTGCACGGTCCCGTGTCGCCCCAACCATAGCGGCGGTCGGTACACCGTGGGGTTTTAGTGAGTAGGAGTCTCATACTACCCACTTTCTCCCCCGAGAGGGTGGTGTGCCCATGATGGATCTCCCAATGTTAATAAAAAAAAAGTGTACACAAGCAACCATTATGCAACATCACGTCGCTCCAACTCATATTCAGAATACGAACAACGAATATTTATTTCATTATTGTCACAAGCTGCAATAAGATATAAAAACACTAAATTACTCAACAGCATAATACCCAATAATAAATAATAACAACAATTATTCTATAATAACACAAGAAATTAATTCATGAATGTATAGCCGCTATTATATATATAACAGCTATAGCTTACATATTCAAATTAAATTATGCACGCAGGTACAAGCAACAGCACACACCTGTTCAAAAATTTCACACTGAACGAAAGAGCAAACTTGTTTACACACTTCACGAGACTGCCTTATTCGTAATTGTTCCTATATGTAGTTGTCTTCACTCGTAAATTTATTCTTGTTATAAGATTCTTATTTCGCTTCATTATTCAAAATCAAAAATATTTTATTCAGTTTAGGCCCTGAGAAGGCGCTTATAAACGTCAAAGTTACCATTTAGTTATTCGAAGATCTATATGGACAATCTGCAATTCACTTATATACTCATTAAATAGGCGTAAAAGGTTCGTAAACTGTTCTATCGTCCTGTTATACTATATTATTCTGTTTCTTTGTATTGTCTTCGATTCTAGTTTGATGAAGAAATAAATAATTATCCTAGGCTTGGGCCGAGGAGTACCTGAACTTGTCAAAAATACAGCAAGATTTTATACGTAAGCTTATAAAACCATAATTAAAAGGATATACATGAAAACTCCATTCTTCAAATATTTTTCGCCATCCATTCTATCATTTAGTATGGACGTGTATTTCATATTATTTTAGTAAAACTTTCTGGAGGAATAAATACAATTCAGTTTATTCAGTTTAGGCCCTGAGAAGGCACTTATGACCGTCAAAGTTACCACCGGTTCGGAAAACAACCCAGTCATCGAGAAGAACCGGCAACCGGCAAGAAACACGTTGTGCCGACCCTATTAAGTAGGATAAAATGATTATTTTAGAAAACGATGATCTGTGCTAGTTTTGACAGCATTTTTTTTATATTCAACAGTTGAATGTCATTTGAACAACACGTACGTTTGGCTAACGAATTCATCCCCAGAGACCGGGAAGTAATTATTACACGAGAGTTCATGTGGATACGTGTAACATAAATTTTGACAGAGCAATTAATTTTATAATTGAATGTTATTTGTTAAAGATTGATACGGAATTGTGGACGGAGATCATTTATGCAATGATTATTTATGTTCCCTTGGGAAAATGTAATTTATTAATGGTGACATGACAACAGCTATTGTGGTCAGTGTTACTTCAATTATACAGACTGAGCACTCAGTACACTTTTTCGCTATTCCGGACCAAAATCATGAAGCTGGTTAGATTTCAAAATCTAAGTGATTAAGAAATCGATTGTTTTATATTCGCTTAAAGTCACAGTTCCGTCTATTCCGTAGAGCTACTTGTGCAAAATTTCTATATTCCTGGAGATTGAGGTCAAGAGCCTCTAAAAACCAAATATCTCGTACTTACGTTTTTACATTTTTATGTAACTTTTTGAGCTTCTAATCTTTCAAGTAAATATCATCAGGAGGCTGTACATGCTTAATTAAACATAAATATAATCAAGAAACCAATAGTGCTACACTGGCGTAATTATCAATACTAAAATTACGTGGACTCTCAATTATAGCGGTAGAAGTAAACCCACTACAGCTTTGCCAGTTCGTAACCGACGACCCTGACCTGTCGCGTGCGACGAGTTAAATGTCGTAACAAAATATGCCCTAAAGCATTGTACCTACATTCTTTTGTGTGTTCTGTATTTGCGACAAAACTAATCGTACTCACGTCACCCGAATTTTTAAAATCTATAGGTACGAGTTTATTCCGCTTATACATTAATGAATGTGGTTCCAAACCATCTCATTAATGTTGTAATATATTTATTGTTTTTATTAACCTTATGCACATATTATTACCTTTTTTTTTATTTACGTGGGGAAGTCCATCATGGATACGCCACCCTCTCGGGGGAGAGAGTGGTTAGTGTGAGACTCTTACTCACTAAAACCCCACGGTGTACCGGGCGCCGCTTTGGTTAGGGCGACATGGGACCGTACAGTGCTATCACCATGTCATCCTAGCGGCTAGCCCAGCAGAAGGTGTCCGCATATTTTTTTCAATGCGGCGTTGAAATCGTCACCAAATAGAGTAAATTTCTTGATGCGTTCGTGTAAGACATGTACCACCATAGGAAATCCGTAGTGATGACTGTCGTTAGTGATATTTACCCATTGCCGATCCCAGTCAATGTTCACCAGGGCTCGGCTCTGAGTTTTTTTCTGTTCAGCGTAGTGCTTCACGCACTGTCAGCGAATGTCCACAAATCAGTTTCGTGGCCATCATTAACCAATAACATTACGCTGACGGACGAGGATAAGCAGAAAATGGAGCAAAAAATGAAACTATGGAACGGTGCGCTTGACAACGGTGCCATAAAATTCAACTTTGCGTTGTACGGACTCTGAACACATAAAAATAGGTAATGGAAGCGTCGCGAAAACCAGCCACTTAAAATATCTGTGGTAGATGATACACGACTCCGGATTAATCGATCATAAGGTAAAATACCGGATAAGTGCCGCATGGACAAAATGGCGATTGATCGCTGGCATTCTATGTGACCATAAGATACTGATGAAATTAAAAGCCCTGAGGTATGAGTACACCATCTGACCGGTCTTGTTATATAACAGCGAAAAATAGCCACTCTTGTATAGATATTTCCAGCGGCAGTGCGATGAAGATGTTGTAATGTATTTGTGGCGTTACGCTAACAAATTTCATTTGAAAAGAACACATTCGTGACCATCTTGGGATCGGTGGCATCGTGGATAAGCTGCAGGAAAGTCGTATCGCCCCCTGGTACCTCGAAGTTGGTCGCCACTGGATTGTTCACTCACACAGTTTCTCTTGCGGCGAGAGATGCAGTGATGGTTTCACAATAAAACCAAAGCGGGTTATTCTTATGATATATATGGCGGAGATGTATTAGTATCGCGAAGAAAATGCGCATCAGTCAAAAGTGACAAGTGTCACCCCCGTATCGAAATATGAATTTTGATATAAAAACTACAGGAGCATCCGCCTCACCATTTTTTTTTATTGTGTTGAAAAATCCTACAGTTTCATTGACCGGCTCATTTCAATACTACCACACCGGTATATTATGGTTAGGGTATAAATAAAATAAAAATAAAAATCAACAAAATTTGTTTTTCGATAAAGTAACGTAATGATTGATTGACCTTTGTTTTCATCACGAACAAAAACTTGTAAAAATATTTTATGATATTCGTTACTCTGAAAAAAATATTACTGCTATGTAGATTAAGCAGTGACGTTATTAAATCGTGTAACCAATAATTTAACGTGATATCAGCAATTTTATGCCGTATTAAGTTCTAGAGTAAGATCAAATAGCTATTATTAAATATACCCGCATAATGTCAATATAATGTTACCAACGCGACGTACCTATACAGTCGGTGGCACTTATTTTAATTACATTCTCGATGATATGTTGTAAAGTAGCCTGTATAACCATTACGCGGAATATTTATACCACTCATTCAATTTGCTATGAAGAAGCCGTGTTATAATTACGTTTATAGTTTCGGTATCATAGAAGTATCTGGATGTACGTATCCGTCAATGATTGGTATATCTGCGTCCTCTGTAATAATTGTAGCAAATCTCGTTATTTGCCTTGTTGTTTATTTAATATATCTTAGTGCAGCAACAGTTCGACTCGAACGAAAACAATTACAAAAAGAACACATCTACAATTCAAGACCTACAAAGCAGGTAAATTATCATATGTTGGTTTGTGAATCGATATACACCGATTTACGTGATACATTACCCTGGAGCCGCGTAGGCAAAAACCATAGTACTACAAAATAATTCCAATGAGGGTTTATGGTAGGCGCGCGCGGCCAATCGCAAAAATTAATACGAATCATACAACACAACAGACAAACATGTAGTCGCGACCCTACTTAGGTGGGATACGAGTAAAAAGAAAAAGACTTTATCAAATCTAAGCAATAATAAATAGATTCTTTATACTGAACACTCTTAATGTAATTTTAATTTAAAAGTCTTACTAGGGTACATTTTATAACACTTATCTTAAAATAATTATGATGTTATCCATTGTATACATTTTACTTTACGGTCACGTTCTTTCGCAAATTAAATATCGTAATGCAATACACAATGCTATCCGTACATGGATCAGGCCAAACGCAGTTAATTATTATACGGACATGTATTTCCTTCCCGTATTGATTTACAACTTTCCTGATTCAAGGCTCGCTTTGCGCAGCATTGTTGTTTGTTAAGCTTCATTCTGCATATTTTAATTTTTAAATCAGTACGACAAAGACGATTCACACAATTAATTGCTTCCAAAACACTCGTTATAATATAATCCTTACATATTATAAAAGTATCGTATCTTTGTCTGTCCGTCAGTGTGTTAAATCACCAGTATATTCTTTCGCCATGTTTTATTGTATATTTTCATACAGTAGACTTAAATATAGAACAAATTATATGGTTAAAAGCAAATGGCGTTGCTATGGAATGATTTGACCGGCGGAATATCAAGCCGATGTTTTTGTTTTTTTTTTTAATTTGAATCATTCAGAATTCGCGTATATTTACTAATTTACATTGGTAACACTATCGGCTGACGGTAAAGGAAAACATCGGGAGGAAACCCGAACCTGAGAAATATTCTTGTAGTACCACCATATGTGGGAAAATACGGAACTGTTCATTTCTCAGAGTTTGAAATCGTCAATATGTTGGGGGCTGGAGTGGCGATTATACCCATATATTCCTTCGAAAAGAGGCCTATGGCCGGCAGCGGGACTCTTACAGGCTGATGATGATGATGATGACATTCTGTTGTAACATTTTACCTAAATTATGAAATAATAACTAATATTATAGAGTAGGCAATTGTGTAAGCCATAAATTGTTACGATAAATTAAAAATATCATAAATGAAATTTTTTAATTAAAACCAAAGTGACCGTTTCATGTAACAAACCAAACTAAAACATTATGCGGTACATGTAAATCATGAATCTTAATCGAATAAAGTCATTGCGTTATCGTAATTAAACACATTACATCTTTATATAAATAATTATATTAAGCGATAATGGCTCAGTTGGTAGTGTGTACGTCGAAGGACGTAGGTTTTAATCCTAGCAACATCGTGATGAAACCATAGTATGGTGGTAGGGCTTTTTGTAAGTCCGCCTGGCTAGCTCTCAGGTTGAAAATCTGTCGCCAAGCACCTGTTGGTGTGTTACGGCAGTTGCACTTAGAGCCAGTCTCCCCCTGGGTGTAGCGTATTTACCATCTTAGACCACATCAGATGAGATTGTGGTCAAACGCTAACCTATAAAGTATAAAAAAATAAATAACAGCTAGAGTATATAAAGTATGCAATCGATGAAAAAAAAATAAAACAGTTCAGAAAAAGAACAGAAATACTTTGCATCTGTTTCTCAGATAATATTCGGTCTACATAAACTCTGGTTTAATTTTACATTATTCAATTCTTTTATTGTTCACATCCTACATACGCTTATGACCCTATTCTTATTGTTAACGAGACTAAGCGAGATATCCGGATAGTCTGTTGTATATACCATAAAATGTAGTGTGCGGCATCATCATACAGTATTCATTCAATTTACCAAGATTGTAGTCGTGTTTTCAACGCGGTTTCTCATTAGCATCATTTAAAAAATCGTCATACCTGTAAATCGTCATAAAACCTGTTTTAAGGGTGAATTTCGAATATGTATATACTAGCAGGCACAGCGGACGTTGTCCTGTCTTGATAATAAAATATATAGTTATGTGCACGAAATGCTTAAGATAACTAATGTATTCAATGTGATAAAGATTAATAAATAGTGTATCCATCTAAATAGCCTTCCAATTACCTCATTATATGTGACCAATTTTAAAAGATATATGAGTATAGTAAGCTATCCTAAAAAGATAGATATATGCCATCGTAGACTTTTTTGTAGATCTGTAAATGAGAAATATCTCGGTATGCATTGTTTTGTTATATCTCAAAGGGATTAGACAGCGTTTTTGAAGAAAGCTCCCAGGCGATTTGACTCTTTCCGACTCTTTCCGACTCTTTCAACAATTATCATTATATTTCAACTAATTTACAAAAAAACCTTGACAAATTATATACCTAAACCTTCCCTGTGTATTAGTTACTCTATCTGTTATAGAAGCCCGCATTACAATCCGTTCAATAGTTTTTGAGTTAATCGCGAACATCCAGACAGACAGACAGACGCGACGGATGACTTTGTTTTATAATATGTATTGATGATTATTGTATAAATTGATTTATAAGTTAACTTGTCGAATTCCCTATAGGATTTCATACTTATAGAACGATCAGATAGACTGTGCCTTGTGGGTTAGTTTTAATAATTGTATTAGATAACGTATTATATCATTCCAATTATAATTTAAAATTTAATAAAGTATTTTTCTTAATATAGGATGTCAATGACTAAGTATTGAAAAAAAAGTTCGTTCTTCACATATCATAAACGTTTTAATCACAGTATTTCGAATCTAAATATTCCTAGGGTTGCATTATCTGAGAAAAAATTTACATGGTTTTTCTATACAATTGTGAGTACAACATTTAGACGTACATGCGTATTACAATTCATCACTAAAGTTCGTATTCAGGGCAACCGGAAACATATATACTAAATAATAAATATACATTTTTTTTTCGTCCAATTCCAATATTGTAATAATAAAATAAGTATAGGCTTTGGCATACATTTATTTAGTTTTGCTTGAATTTTAATGGTAGCCGATGATGACAGAGTCGTCATATACAACATCATCAAGTCGATAAATTTTTATACATATGTACAGCAAAATTACAGTCCAAAAAGTATATACAATAAGTAAATATGTGTATATGTAATAAACAATGCACTTCATGCATTGTACTTCACCTCTTATAATAAAAAAGACAATTTTAACGCTGACATAGAGGAAAATTGATCTGCCAATATTTTACTTCGTAAATAGATAATAATATTTCATAGCCTATTAAATATCACAATCTGAATTCCGATAATTAATTTTCTAACATGATTAAAAAACGTACCATAAATTTATAGGTATTAATACAATCGGGGAATTATTTATAGGTATAATATTTATAATCCTATCAAACTATAATTATTTCATGCCGTCTGACCAATATAATAACGTAGACGGATAAATTTAGCTTAAAGCGATAAACCCTGATCTTCATCCAATCAATCCACAGCCAGCGAAATAAATCATAATAAATACAAATATATACCTTATAAACGCTCAGACAAGATAAAACTAACTTGTTGTCACTTGCGCTTTTATACATATTAAGAGACAGAAATCTCGGCGCTATCACAATCTGAGTTATGTCATCATTAAACAAAATATCTACTAGTTGTATGGTCAATGTAAAGGTCTGATAAGCATGTTGGTGTACGGTATCCCCACAAGCCTATCGGGGACAAACATTAATTTGGTTTATTGTAGGGTGGTAAAGGTGGGGGGTGCGGTGTGAGGTTGGTGTTACGTCAATCAGCCGGCCGAGTCACGTGATGTAGTCGTAGCTTAAAAGTGACGATTGACCTGTATCATATGAATGCAACATAACATTCGCGGTGTGTTTTGTCCGTTCGCGGACCGTTCTCCGCCATTTTTCACTCTTAGTAAGTACTGTTTAATGAAACAGCCTTCTTGATTTTCCTATTTAAAGTCCACTAATAACGGCGTAATACATTGTGATTTGTATTCTATTCTTGATATAATTTGAATACAGCTTAAAGGTGGCCACAATCTGTGTAAAAACCAGAGAAAATCACACTTGTCTAATATAAAAAATGTTATTATAAATACACAAATATATGGTGGTAGGACAACGATTGTGGATGGGATGTAGATTTCTAAGTGTTCGTTGTAATTTTTGGATCGCTCTGTTCCTACTGTCAGGTACAATACTGTCGCTTAATCGTCTAAATAAAGATAGCTATGACTAATATACTTTTTCGGGTCAAATCGCATTTTATTTGCCTTTGGGTAGTATGATTTTTCTGTTTTATCTTTATATTATTTAGGGGCTCTCATTGGAGATATGTTAATCCCATGATAGACTAAAATTAATAACAAAGTAACTAAGATATGGAGCTCGAATACAACAAACAGTATCGAGTATGGTATGCTTGAGTAGTGTTATAACTTCTACTATGCTATAAGTGTACTAACTAAAAAACCTACAATATTATTGAGCATTTTCTTATTGTTACGATGTAATGCTCGCTTCAGAACATGATTTGTGACTATTTATATTAGACTAGATGTAGCTAGTCAGTCGCAACATTTACACTTCATAACCTACTAGACTTTCTATGTAATTTATACGTAATAACTTTCTGTACCAATGCTTTGAAAATTAAACGAATACTAAAGGGCAGTCTGTGGAATTTAATAATTGTAATTAATATTCATTTGTAAAATACAATTTCTTTTAGTACTTTTCTCACTTTTTCATGTTCCGATAAGATAAGGAGTATGAACAAGAAAAATGCTTTATGCCATAACACGCACACTTTATTAAGTATTATCTACTGCACTGTCCAAAACCATAAACGTTTAAGTTGATAAAAACGAATGTAGACCTCATGAGGCACATGTCAACAGACTTACCAGCATAAGCATAAGAATACCATGTATTGTAACATAATATTTTTTATGAAAAATATATTTTTACATTACTTTTTTATTTGTATGAACTTTTTTTACAAGTCATGAAATTTACAATGTACGATAACGTAACATTAAAGTTTTGCCATTTTGAGATCTGGGTTTAAAATATCAGCCTGAGAAGTCCAGTAAATAACAAATTAAATCGACCTTAATAGGAGATGGATACGCTATTTTTATGATTTTTCTTTATTCGCGATTAATTATTCTATTATTTACGTTATTACAGAAACATAAAAGTAAACAGTAGATATCAAATTATTCTACATGCTATTCTGATCAACGTAGGTATAATATTATCACTTATGTATGAAGTGCATCCTATACTAATATCGTTGTTTGTAGTCCGGTGAAACTGTAACAAGCCAACAGTGTAGTCATTTCGAAAAAAAAAATATATCGATGTGGTTACATGAACTAAAACTAATTAAACTGAACTAAGCACTACGCCAAAATCTGTAGTTTTTGTAAATATATATATATAATATATATAAAAATAAATTGCTGTTCGTTTGTTTCGCTAAAACTCGTGAATGGCTGGACCGATTTGGCTAATTTTGATCTTGAAATATTTGTGAAAGTTCAGGGAAGGTTTAAACGGTGATAAACATAAATAATAAGTAACGTAAAATATTACAAAAGACAATTTAATTTTCAAATACAAAAGGTTCCTAGCTATGAAACATTTGACTTCTTTTGTCATTTTAGAAATAAAAAATTGTCATTACTTTGTCAAATATTTTTTTTTTTTTTTTTTTTTATATTATACGGGGCAAACGAACAGGTGGGTCACCTGATGGTAAGTGATCACCGCCGTCCATAGACACTAGCAACACCAGGGGAGTCGCGAGTGCGTTGCCGGCCTTTTAATATATGTGGGCCTCCGGTGCTCTCACTGACCAAACGAAACGCAACAGTGCAAGCACTGTTACTTCGCGTCGGTTTTCTGTGAGAGGGTGGTACTACCCCGGGCGAGCCGACCCATTCATGCTGAAACCAGTAATAGCTTCAGCGTAGCTCTACCACCTCTATTTATACCTCTATTTATAGCTCTACTATTTATAGGTGCGTTCAGAAATTTGTCTGTTTCATAGCTCTAGTGTGAAGTCCGATCTTTTTGGTATGTTTTGTTGGAAGTTAGAATACAAAATAGTTCTGTTTCAGAAATAAAAATATTACATGGAAAGCTTTAAATTGATTAAGAACATAAATACCTATGTTCCATTCATAATGTAAAGAATTGTTTTTATTAAGTTTTGATCACATTTTACACAAATATACATAAGTGATACGAAGTTCACCGGTTTATCTAGAATATATAGAATTTAAACAAATCAAAACTACATTATTAATTCTAATCAACATTCCAACTTAATTTCATGAAGATCTATTATACTGGCTATATCTTATATGGTTTCAATTTCATTTGGGAATTGAATTAATCTCTCTTACAATTGAAATCAATTCAATGTATTTTATGTTCATGGAATATAAATACATTTAACCAATTTAAAGCTTTCTGATACTCTATACTTTTTGTTTTATTTTACGATGCATTGATATACATAGTTGAGTGCGTTAGATAACTGTCGAATAGCACCCGCTCCAATGCAATTTAGAATATTTTGACTAATTCGCTGTTCTTATAAAGAATCGTTTAGAGTTTTTGGCCAATAGTTCGTTTTGTTGTTGGATTGTGAACATAGCGATCTATCAACATTCGCATCCGAATTAGCTATGAATTTAATTTGTAAGAATTGATAATATGACACCTGGTAAGGGTAACAAAGTTCCCACTAATTGATAAATATATAGTATTTGTCCTTCAATTAGCAATGGTTTGATAAATTGTAAAATTATTTCTGATGCAATTGTGAATGCTACCTAAAATTAATACGTTATAATAACCTTGAAAGTGGGTAAGATATTGTCCTGTACCAAATGACGTCATGTAGAAACAACTGTTGTATTTTTTATGTTAACCAGGAAATGGGTAGAATCACTTCCGATCCCAGAAATTAATGGTGGTGGGATTAATTGAGGCGGTTTTACTTTTCCACCTGTACAACACAATCCAGTAGACTTATCACCCTATTTTTGTAAAGCATTGGCCTTACTATATGGACAAACGATTGACATTACTATAATTGTTATTTATTTGTCGGCATTGTAAACGATTTCCAGATCGTAATAGAATGATGCACGTTCTAAGCTTACAGGAACACTGCGTCGGCGGAATCGATCATGTTAATTGTGCCCTGCTGCTAATGTTGGGTTTAATGTGCACGAAGTCATTGCATTCTAAATCTATCCATTCAATTATCACTCACTCTCGACCGCAATTCGAATATACAAATACGGCTATTATCACTATCTATCTATGACTCGTCGGTCATCAGTGCTATTAGCAAATGAGGTAACTCGTCGTACATTTGATTTACTTCTTTGACCTATGTCAGCTTGTCTTCTTCTTGGCATTGAAAAGAATTAAAGCAAATTGAGTACTCGAGTCACATTACAATTTGAAAGATGACGAATGGCAGCTGACAAAAAGAAAGAAATAATCGTAAAGTGTACCTAAATTCTCCAAAAAGTATGTAAACACTGTCTCAATTTTGGATTTTGTTATAACTATGCTTAAAATTTGATGTAAGTAGTAGATTTTATATTTTATTCATAATTTTGTGTTATTTAGTTGTATATTTTGTAATATTAGTGGCATTTTCCGTAATATATTTTGGTTATTGTGTACATGGACGCATTGGATGGGAAATCACATAATTTCACGAAGCATGGATTTTGACTTACCACAAAAACTCCCTTGAAAGTTCTAAGCTGGTAGCTGTCTACCATCTTGTTAGTTCATTGAAATGATAGTAAGAAACTTACCTAAACCTTAAACTTACTCGAGAATGGGTAATAACCCACTAGAAGATTGGATTCCAAAAAAAAAATCGAACATAACAAAAAAAAAAACATTCAAATTCGTCAAATCGCTTCAGAGTTTTAGCGAGACTACCAAATAGGAATTCATGTATATAAACAACATATAAATTAATAACATATAATAATTTCTAGTCTTTCATTGAGTGACACTGAAATGAATACCTACTATTGGTTCTAAGTTCTAAAATATATAGACGTGGAGATTAATACCAAGGATTAGAAGTTTAATTTATTAACGTGTACAAAATGTCAAGGTTCGTTGGTCAATTATGTTTTATACCGTCGATATGTTTTTCATAGAATGTACATGTTAGGTGTTACGTCAATCAGAATTACATATTCTAGATTTCTTGACACTACTGTGTAAAAACATATCAAACTTATATGTAGCATTTCATGAAGCATTTACTAACTGTAAATAATATTGTATGTAATAATTCATATGAGTCCTATATGTACCTATAAAATATTATTTCTAATCCTATTATATTAAGCTCATTCTCAGAACTGTTACATCTAACAAAACAAACTGTTATTCGTTCTATTACAGCCACACAATCAGTCTGAACAAAAAACTTATCCATGTAATTCCGGTCAGCTTCCATTAATGAGGTATTTCTAGACATTTGTATTGTAATGACAAGAATTTTAAAACATGGTAAATATTGAATACAATTTTTTTCTTACTATATGAAGTACATGGATACTTTAAAAATGAATCGTTTCTACGTAATGCCTTATTAATATGGTATCTGTGTATTTATTTTACTTGCTATCAATAGAATAATAACTTTTTGTGCGTTTTTGTTGTCTTCCCTCGTTTATCGGCGCGTCAATGTGCTACACAAATTCATCGACATGCGGGGGCGCACAATATGGTTCAGTGCCCACTTATCCAGAGTCCATTCCTAAAGCTTCCGTTACACACAACTTATCAACACATCCGCCTCGGTGATTATGGCCTCGAAACATAGATAAAATGGTACTACGATTTACTTGCGGTCATGAATATAGTAATCCTAAGGTTAGGATCGAAAGTGATATTTAATATCTAGATTTAGTTAATGAAAATTGCTATTTATCGTTCCGCCGTCAAAATTCGACTATGGTAACGGGTACAAAGCTTTTTCTTCGCGTCTTAGAATATAGATATTGTTATCTGTATTTATTTTTGTTTTTTTTTTTTTATTATAGTCAAAACTGTATTGACCATTGTACAAACATCGTAGATTGTAAACGTAAGGAGATTGAAGGACGATGAATAGAAGCTTATAAATAAAGCCTTTGACTTGTCCATGATATATAAATAGAAACATTTCCATTTTTATATTGATAAATACTAAAGCTCGTCAACTGCTACTAAACAAGAAATGATAATTAGAACTGGTACACAAATAGAAGCCTAGCCTTTTCAAAAGGATAACGATGTACAATGTAACAAATCATAAAATCAAATTAAAAAAAAGTACTTTTTTCAATTTAGGCTCTAACAAGGCGCTTATGAACGTCTAAATTTCCACCGGTTCGAAATACCACCAAGTCATCGAGAAGAACCGACAAGAAACTCGATCGGGTTTATCTTTTTAATATACATAGATGTATATTTAAAGTACGTTAAAGGTTACCATCGTTCTTAGTGTCTGCAAAGAGAGGAGTCAATTCCAGACATCACCATCGTTCATATATTGATTCACTCTATAATAGCCCATATTAGGATTCGGCATATTAAGACTCATACGTTTTTATAACAGAACGTTTATTATATTCTTCCTTTCATGAGTATATAAACGGTAATACAAATCGAATATGATGAGAATAAAAACAATGTATATAAAAGTATAACTTTATTAATAAAATTCGCATTTTACAATAACATTAGCAAAGTTATTATTAAATATTATATAAATTATTAAATATTAATCTCCTTAAAATTAATTGACGACAGCATTATTGCCATTATAGAACAAATATGGATTCATTTAGATCTAAAATGTTTCGTGGAGTACGTAATTGCTCCTCCTATTAAAACATATAATCCAAATAAAATAACGTAACACAATCTAGTGATTAATAAGAAAGTTGCATTCTAAATTGTTATTGGAATTATATCCGATGAAGATCTTTAGTATAACAATGGAAGCTAATTTAAAACAAAAACTATAAAGTTCAGAAGAGTTATAAAAATCACCTATAATTAAAAACAGTTTAATTATTAAAACGTAGCAACTTTAGTTTCTAAGCGCCTATAATATGTAACTTTTAACGTAAAGTCGCGTAGAGATACTTATACCGTTTAGTAGGAGTGCCAGCAATTTATTTGACACCAATATCACGTGACGTCACAGCCGTTGCAGTGCGAGTAACTGTTGTTGTGGCATTTGCCGTTCGATCAGCAGTTCCAACTCTCTTAACCGTAGTTGTAGTTGTTGTTTTAGCAATACCACCATTAGGTAGATGCTGTACATCAGTATCTGTATGTACTTCTTGAGTAGCTTTCTGATTTCTTTCATGAGCACTAGCATTCTTTACACTTTTATCAATACTCTGTTCATAATTATTTCTTTTGATGACTTCGCTTGTTTGCTCTTCAGTACAAATAGCACCTCTTTCTCCCCTTTCAGTTTTTCTGATCATACCATTTTCTACAGGAATTACCTCAGTAGTTTCATAATGATCATTGAATCCTGTACCGTCTGACTTTTCGATTGTGTAAGACCCCCTCCGTGCTGGTTTCTCTGGTATCCATACAATTTCTTGAGTCAAAGTTTCTCTTACAGGTTCCGGAGTAACTGTAGTACTCCTAACATCACTCTCTTGTCTAATTTGCGTAATATGGCTACGTGAATGACTGACATCAGATTTATTGTCATCATCATAGTTAGAGATTCTAGTCACACTCATAATTTCATCATCATTGGGCGAGATTACTCTTTCTTTAATAACTTGAACAACTTTGTTTGAAGTTTGTAGTGTATTATTTGTTACGGCCTCTTTTGTCTTAATCGAGTCTACAGGCTTTAGCTGCCCCAAAAGTGGGGAATGTTTGATTCCAAAAGTGATTTGTGGTTTCTTATTTATATCAACCTTAAAAGCAAAAATTGTAAATAATTATAAAATATATAATATAATTATAAAAGTAATTATTTTCATTAAAAATATTGAAGTTGTATCTTAGAATATCATTTTGTTTCACTGGTTTTAAGTACTAAAATGTCCATTCCAAAACCATATGATATTATGTTTCCAGAATTTATGTATTTAATTACAAACTCATCAGCTGATGGTAAAAGAAAACTTCATAAAGAAATAAAAACACAGTAAAAATCATCTCATATTTAATGAGAATATAGTGGAAATAATAAATCTATTATTTGTCAACATTGTATCATGGACTAGTTGTTAACCTGTGTTATTCTTCGAAAAACAATTATTACATAGTAATGGAATATTGGCCTATTAATTAGTATCTTTATAAAAACGATAGTTTAGTTTTGTTATCGAGTAAAAATTTTTTTTTTTTTATACCATTCTGACACATTATTCACTCCATAATTTATCACAAACAAGCTATCTGCTATTTAAAAACTATCTTCTAAACGTTTTTTCACAGCGTTTTTCGAACTTATTAATGTAGCAAAACCCTAAACATATGTAAAATAATTTTATACCTTTTCAGGAGAGTAGGTCCCAGGTGCAGGAACTTTGACTCTATCATCAACTGGTACATGGTGCCGACCTGATATCGTGTACACCGGAGTGTCAAGTACAGATGGTATCACATATTTGTTTGGTGCTGTAATAAAGCCAAAGTTTTTATTAGGAGAGATTTTAAATTTTTCAATTTGATTTAATAATTCTATTTCATTTCACATTTTTACATTACAAAACTTTATGCTTAATATGCTTATGATAACTACGATTTAGTTTTTTTTTTATTACGTTACTTAATTATTGAAACCAAAATATATAATAATATATACACATGTACGTATAATTTTACATTATTTGAAGTATTTATATACAAATATATTAAATAAACAATCGTAATAATTATATCAACGATGAAAAGGCTTATTAACGTAGGTGCACGGTTGTCAATAACTTGTCTATCAATAAACTTTTCAACCACTTATATTTATGATCCCCTTGGTATCTAGTGATGGTGGTGGAATAGTGGTTTGACCGGTGAAATATCAAACCGATGTCCGTAGGTTCGAACCTCGGCATATACCAATGAATTTTTCGGAATTCGTGTACATTTAAAAATTTAAATTAGTAACATAGGCCAATAGGCCAACGGTGGAGGAAAACATCGTAAGGAAACCTGAACCTGAGAAATGTACTTGTAGCGCCCCCACATGGAAGAAAAATATAGAACTGTGGACTTCTCAAAGTTTCAAGATTTGCAGAATACACCGTAGACAGGCGTGGTGATCATGTCCATAACTTCCTTTGGCAAGAGGCCTATGAACCTGTAGTGGGTCTCTAACAGGCTGATGATGATGGTGTCTAATATTTAAGGTGTTTTTGATAAAACACCCATTTAATTGGATGTAAGAAATCAAGTATTATTCGCATTATTCTATTTACACTGATATTTTTTATATCTAAAAAGAATTTCTAAATGTAATTACCCGGTGTATCAACGTATTTCGTTGTATGAACCTTTATACCAAAAGTATGCTGTGGTGAATAAGTAAGAATGAACTTGTACCCCTTTTCTGGGTCATAAGTTCCAGGGGCTGGTACTTTTAGACGTTCATCAATTGGTTCCTTATGTCTACCGGAAATAGTATACAGTGGTGTTTTCACGGGTGTAGGGAGTGTGTACGAATTTGGAGCTGTAAAAAGATAGTTATGTGCACATTAAAAATACTAACTACTAATAAACTACGTCCACAGAGTTAATAGATTACAAATACTAGTTCTTGTACCATTTTCGAAACAACCTTAATATACATAAATAAAAATTAATTGCTGAATATTTGTTAACGCGTCAGTTCGGAACGACTGTATTGCATCTATTTGGCTAATTCTTTTTATGTTGTGCGGATTTTGTATATTATCAGGACAAGGTTTGTATGAAAAAAAAAATGTTCAAAAAATAATACAAAAATTTTAAAAATTTGCGTTAAAAATGCGGATAAATAAGACAGAAGATAGTAAGGAGGATCTTCATAAAAAACGTTAGAATTAACAAGTTGACACGGTGTTTCAGATACTATTTTATTTGGTTACATGGTCGTGTAGAGAAAATTTCGTCTCTTCGTGCAAACGTGGAGTTGGCAGCTAGTATTAAATAAAAATAAAGAAATTACATATTTGCACAGCCTTATTACACAAGAATTTAAATGTTAATAGACGAATTTTTACTTAGATATAATTTTATGATAGTTACCTGGTGTGTCAAGAAGCTTCAATGCGTCTGTTTTAATCCTAAATGTATACTGTGGAGCATTATGCAAAAGGACTTTATCAGCCTTATCTGGATTATATTTATTTGGAGCTGGTACATCATCAGGTTTCTGAGGATTCGTTTTAACTCGGAATGAATATCGAGGAGCGCTATCCAGTAAAATTTTATCAGCTTTTTCAGGATTATAAGCATTAGGGCTCGGAGTATTAGGTACTTTATTATTCGAAATTTTTGGCCTAAAAGTATAGGCAGGTGAATTTTCATGTAACATTTTTTCTCCTTTTGTGGGATCGTAATAATTAGGTGCAGGTGTGTCAATAACTTTTCCATTTTCTATTTTCGGTCGGAAGGTATAGGCTGGTGAATGTTCATGAAGAACTTTATCTGCTTTTTCCGGAGAGTAAGCATTTGGTGCAGGGTTATTTGAAGGTTTATCAGTGGGTCCTTTTATTCCAAAAGTATATTTTGGTGTTCCGTCTAACATATATCCGTATTTGCTCGGATCATAAGCATTAGGTGCAGGTGTAAGTACGATCTTTTCTGGTTGACCTTTGCTAGCCATTGTAAATTTTGGAGTATTATCTGGTACATGCGGGTTGTATGCATTAGGAGCAGGGACATTAGATGTCTTTAAATCTTGACCTTTGCCAGATAGTGTATATTTGGGTGTACTATCCGGTAAACGTGGATCATATACATTAGGCCCAGGCGTGTCCGATGGTTTAAAATCATTTCCTTTACCATATAAACTGAACTTGGGCGTACCATCTGGTAAGTGAGGATCGTAAGCATTAGGCCCTGGTGTATCAGATGGCTTTTTATTCGATCCTTTTCCATATAAACTAAATTTAGGAGTACCATCCAATAAATGGGGTTCATACACATTTGGCCCAGGAGTATCTGAAGGTTTTTCATTGTGTCCTTTTCCATATAAACTGTACTTAGGAGTACCATCTGGCAAATGGGGATCATAAGAGTTTGGTCCAGGTGTATCTGATGGCTTGGAATCGTGTCCTTTTCCATACAAACTAAATTTTGGAGTACTATCTAACAAACGGGGATCATACATATTTGGCCCAGGAGTGTCTGAAGGTTTTGCATTATGTCCTTTTCCATACAAACTAAACTTAGGAGTACCATCCAGCAAATGGGGATCGTAAGAGTTTGGTCCAGGTGTATCTGATGGCTTGGAATCATGTCCTTTACCATACAAACTAAATTTTGGAGCACTATCTAACAAACGGGGGTCATATACATTTGGCGCCGGGTTATCGTTTGTATTATCCAATATATTTTTGGGCCTAAAAGTATAAGCAGGTGACGACTCGTGTAATAATTTATCAGCTTTATCCAAATTATAAGAGTTAGGAGCTGGAATATTGTCTATTTTCGGACTAGATCCTTTTCCTAACATACTAAATTTTGGTGTTCCGTCTAACATATGAATAGATTTTTCTGGAGCATAACTATTAGGTGCTGGGGAATCATTTTTAACTGCAATCTCCTCCTTGGTTCTAAAGGAATAAGATGGTGAATTTTCAAGTAGTATTTTGTCTGCTTTTTGAGGTTCATAACTGTTGGGTGCGGGCGTGTCTATTATCTTTTGACTCGCAGGTTTACCTGATAGAGAAAATTTAGGCCCACCATTTAGCATATGGAGTGATTTTTCAGGAGCATACACATTTGGAGCTGGGGTTTGTTCAAATTTTTCAACAACTTCTTTGGATCGAATAGTGTAAGCAGGTGCATTTTCATGTAAAATTTTGTCAGCCTTTTGAGGAGTGTAATAATTTGGAGCGGGTGTTACATCGTGCTTTTCTGCAGCTCCTTTTCCTGCTAAAGTATATTTCGGTCCACTTTTAAGAACATTTAGTGATTTCTCAGGAGAGTAAATATTTGGAGGCGGTGCATCGTAATGTTGGACAATCTCAGGCTTAGTTCTAAACGAGAACGCCGGTGATTTTTCTCTCAAGAGTCTGTCTGCTTTTTCTGGGCAATAGGCATTAGGTGCTGGTACCTGATCAATTTTTTCAAGTTTTACTTTACTGGATATTGTATACTTGGGAGACTTCTCTCTTATAACAACATCGGCCTGGAAGAATAGAATTTATAGTATTATTTGAATCTATTGTTATTAAAATATTTAAAAAATAATCAATGATTGCTCTAATAATTTTTCAAAATGAACAAAATCGAATATTCAAATTTATGAATGAACTAAAATATATTTCGTACACTATGATATGTTTTAACTTCTATGTTACAATACCTTGTTGTACCTTTTTAATGAAAATTTACAAGCCGCATGTAAACAGACACCCCAATATTATTCATATATATTAATAAATAACAAAACATCAACAAAATCGATACTAGCTAAAAACAAATTCAAGAAAACTACATTACAACAGGTGAAAAAGCGTCAAATAGCTTTTCTTTATTTACTTAACGTTTTCTCTGAACATTATCCTCTTAATATAACAAACATAAGCATGACAATATATTATTTTATAATCGAATATATATGTTATACAAAGTGTTATTTTAACTAGTAAGCTCTTGTGGAGAATGAATGCGATGGTAGGATTATTATCTTAAGACATGTTAGGGTTGAGTTTTAGACTGCAGCGATTTCTTCTGGTGCTGGGTAGTGGACACCTTGTCCTGTATACGGCGAGTGCCTGATGCCGAACGTGTGTGCCGGCGCCCACGGTAACGTCACGCAAACCTGCCATGCGCACCCGACCCTTAGTTAGTTCATACAACATGCAAACAGAATTCGTAGGATAAAACATCCGCAAATCTTACTCGAAGGTCAAACAGGTATGTGGGTAGATATACAAGATTTATCTCATGTATATATGCAAATTAGTTTTTCTTCCGCGTGGTTTTTGCAAAGATGGTAATGTAGATTGCTGTTAAATAACACCCACTTACCTGTCATAACTCCGTGAAGTTAATAATTTTTAATTTATTATATTTTGATTAAATTAAAATAAACCAAGGAAATTAGTATTTATATAATTTTTATGAAAGATGGATTAGAATGGCTAATGAGTTGGTTAAGTTATGACTTCATATTTCAAAAGTATTGCCAGTGTTTAATAAATATATTTTATAATAGTACAATATAAAATTATACCTTTTCAGGACAATATACGCCTGGGCCAGGCACTGTAGCGGTTGGAGGCTTCACTTCTCTTCTAGGAGCCATTGTGAATGCCGGTGACCGCCTTGTAAGAACAGTGGCCGCTTTGTCAGTAGTGTATGAACCAGGACCAGGCAAAGGAAGGTTCGACTCTGGTGATTTCCGACGACCTGTTATACTAAAAGCTGGTGCTGCTCGTTTGCCACCTTCTTTGGCTTCACCAAGAACTGGTGGCATAGAATATGTGTTTGGCGCTGGAAAACATCAATAGGAATATAATTTAAAAAACTACAATAAAGAGTTCGCAGCCTAAACAAAACGAAAATGTAGTAGCGTAATGTGTGTGTAGCGATGTGTAACGAGCTTTATAACACAACAATACTAAAATTCAGCGTGACCTAAGTTTGGAACAATGTGTTAGCAAAAACAATGTGTATATGAACAGAAAATCGCTGCAAGCCGATGACATCATTTGTGGCGATATGGAACTGTACGACAAAAATGAATTACAGTTACCAATTACTTTGAAATACATGACATGATAACATTTTTATAACAAGCAATTGGTAATCACCCATACAGACGTTATAAATACTAGATACTGCAGAATAAAAACAACAAAATGGTACAATAGTTTAAAATTAAATATTAAACGTTTGCTTTTGGTTAAGGAAATATATGGCCTGATAATATCTTAGAAATGAATAATCTATATAAAAGTTTATCACTATTTTATTACACTTACATTGGGAAACTTTCTAATATATACTATTACTAGATAAAATATAATTCAATATAAATATCAGAAATAAAATATCAGAATTGCCGTGTCTACAAAGTACATACTTGGGATACAATTAAAAGTTTTATCTAAAATATGTAGTACAATCATGGAAATAAAAAAAATAGCGAAGGCATAGACAGGCACTAAAAGCGAAACAAGAACGGCATGATTGAAGCCAAAAACTGTCGACACAAACAAATGAAAACAGTACGGTATGCAGTCGGAACCTGGCGTTTTCCCCCCGGCCAGCGGAACACTGACACGGAGTCCGATAGAGAATGCCGGAGCATGATCTAAGACCACTCGGGCTGCCTTATTAGGTTCATAATCACATGGAGCTGGTGTAGGAGCGACGCGAAGAGGTGGCCACCGGCCGTGAAGTGATGCCGCGGGGCCTACCGCACGTCCTGTCGTTACACCGGTTACAAGAAGTGTTAGTAACCTATTCTCATTTTAATCTTTAATCCTAATTGTACGGAATCTCAATTAAGACGGGCCTAATGGAAATGTTACAATGTGTTACGAAAAAAGTTTTCTAATTCTATATAAATAATTATTGTATTGAGAAAATAATAATATCTAAAAAAACGCATCTGCTATACAACTTATTGCTAAGCCATATAATACATGTCTATGAAATAATTCAATACTTCCTCATTTTCCAAATTAAAAATGGTGACAGTTGTACTAATAGATATAAATCTGCAATTTTTTGTGTAATTAAAAGTTATGGCACACAATTAACGCAAAAACAACCTTATGCATTGTGTAATTAAAAAATCGTCTTTTTACTTATTGGAACTTCGAGAAATTTCTATACGTCCAAATCAACTTTTTCAACCGACATTAAAGAAGAGGAGGTTCTGTTGTATTTTTTTATGTTTGTTATTTCAATACTTTGTCATTCATAAGCCGATTGGAACAAATTAATGTTATTAATATTAGACTTTAGATTTCAGAGAAGTCCCAGGGAGCTCCTCAAAATCGAATAGGAATTGATAAAGTTATTGAGATATTGGTAAGTTTGTAGCAATCCTAATCTAGGTAGATACCCAATATAGTCAAGAACGTTCTGGTACATTTTATTACAGTACATCATTTTTGAAGTCGGTTCCATTTTTTATGTTATACTGTATTTGTAAAATATTAATAGATCACAGTTGCATATATTTTTTCTAACTAAAAATTGATTACAACTGACAAAAACAAATAATATTAATAATAATCCTAACGCTAAGAGAATTTCAACATTATTGTTAGTACTTCGATTCAATGAAATATATAACTAAAGATAATTTATGTTTGTATTTCAAAAAGTATGAAATGTAATTTAAAAAAATATACGTAAAAAATCGATTGTTTCGTCGAATCTATTTTTGGAAATAAACAGGCTATAAATTAAATATAAAAACCTAACACCTTATTACTAATCTGTAAAAAATGTAACGTTACCTTTGTAATAGGTATTACAAGTATATATAATTGGTATTACCTATGTAATAGCACGCAATAAATCACTTGACACTGAACTCAAATCCCTCTGACACTAATGAAACCAAAATACAACTTGCAAATAAACAAGTTCAAGGCACAAGGTTCAGAGTGATTACTGAAGCGAGGTGGATAAGCGACTGAGTCCATAGCGAGTAGTCACAGGCTCTCAGGGTCCGCCCGGAGCACCTACACGAGAAACTCTGACTCACCGCCAATCACCTTCGTCTATACGGACATATTTGGCGACATCGACTAAATGTAAGGAGATAAACGAACGTCCAATGTCAGCATCAATATTGGCTAATTGAGAATATATAAAGTCATGAAATCGTCTAGAATATTCAGTTACATAAGAATATTGTAAAACATGTTTTTAATACTTTAAGTATTTTATTCGTAGTCTGTTATTTATTATTAATATTACTTCGATTCGAGAAATATATTAATTTTATGAAATACTTTTAGAAATTAGAAATCTTAAAAAAAATGTTTTTGTCTATTCTCAACCAATTTTAATTCAACTATTTAATGTCAATGATTTTTTTTAAATAATTGTACATGTGAAGTTGTACATATATGTTGTTGTTAAAGACTATTGAAATGGTCAATAATACTTTTAGAAATCCTAAAATATATATTTTTAAAGTAATTAATAAAATGAAAAAGGATTCAAAAATAATTACTAAAGTTAACTGACATGTCATTTTATTTTTCTATTATATTTTTAATATTTTATATTATTGTTATGGTTTATTGTATCAATTATTCGACAATTAATACTCCGAAAGATACCAACTTTATTAATTCAAATCAATATACACCGATTTACGTGATACAAAATCCTGAAGCCACGCAGGCCCAATTATGTTATAATAGTCGCCAACGCTGAACAAAAAACATGGTAGGTACTAGAAAATAATCCCAAGGAGGGTTGATGTCAGGCGCGCGCGGCAGTTCGTTAAAATTAAGCCGAATCATACATCACAACATGACAAATATGTTGTGCCGACCCTACTTAGGTGGGATAAGGTTGATGCATCAGATCCAAAAATAGTTATTACACAAAGAACCCATGCAGTGGCTAATATATTGTAATTTTCTACCAAATACGTGAAGTTTTACCCAAACGGTGCTACTACCTTAATACCTTATTGCCAAAAGTAGCTACAATATAAATTAGTACTCTAGATCCAAACATCCCATTAACTGCAATCAATAACACAAAAGTATTACGACCCGCGATACATTTCATGTGAATACTTATTCTTCTTTTATAAAAACCATTATCATAAAACTAATAACAATATAGATAATGCTTTTATTATGTTAATGGTCGTTCAACAGCGCTTAGACCGGGGTGTGGGCAGTGAAAACCGGCAGATGCTATTACAACACGAGTTTCTCCTATAAAAATAGAATCTAACTTAATGATAATACTATTTTTAAATGTATAAACGCAAAATATACATAACCAACATAGATATTTGAGGCTAAATATTGTCTAAACTCCTAAACACACCAGTACAGGACTGTGACCATTAGATGTGGAATTTTTCGCAAATTGTTCTAGGCTACATATTTTTTGGATTCAATTGACCTTTTACCATTTTTAATGCCCGACCGAGCGATCGGAAATCAGCTGGTAAACTCATAGAAAGGCATGACTAAATTTGTAGTCCGGTGAAACTGTAGAGGCCTTGCCAGGTAAACAGTGTAGTCAGTTCGGAAAAAAAAAATTAAATGTGAATATTAAAAGTAGAAACTATACAATTTATATTTGTAATTCTTTGTATATCGCAGCTACGAATTAAACATAATTGTAATAGTCATGTATACATAATATGTACATGTATAACTCTTCTATATTAAAATTAGGAAATAAACATGTGACGACAAAGACACCGCTCTAATGTAATTTCTCGAATTGAGAGCTTTAAATACAATGAAGAGTTCCAATCAGTAGGACTAAAAATACTGATAGCGGTTATTCCAATCAATGACAATCGACGTTATTAACTAGTAAAACCATCCACGTACTTATTATACAATTGAAGACTAATTGTAAGAAATGATCTCTCATCTCCGTTTGCAGCTGTTCGATACGCTCTGATGGCGATGTTAATATTGTGGGCGTGTTTGTCAATGCTTCGCTTACAGTTTATAACTTTAATCTTCAGTATTACAATATCTATTATGAATCTAAATCAAGAAAATAAATAATTGGTATATTAAACGAATATTCAATTATTGTAAAATTTCTAAAAGTGTATCAGACGCTAGTCCGATTATTTATGAATAGCTTCATTCAAACAAAATTAATGTTTATAATATAAATATTCAAAGCCATTTTAGCGACGTATTTTTATCACGATATTATGTAACAATGGAATAAAATATAGCTGATTTTTAGGACCAATTGTTACATTATATTTAACACCCAATGAAGTAAAATGGAAAACATTGGTTTTAATATCAAGTCATAAAACAACTTTTTTGTTTTAAATTGTTCAGAGATTGCTCAGATTTCGAAATAGTGGTAGAACATAGATAGGTAAGATCAACCGAGATGCCACCACCATCACGTCCATTTCTGCTACAACGCAGTGATAATCGCAGTTTTGTAGCAGATAGGTTTTAAAGGTCGGTAATACGTATTAAACGCACGAGGTATTCCAACTTAATCCATAGTCGCAGCATATATATTTATGACTGGCACCTCAGTTGGGACTGCAGTCCTTTTTAAGGATAATTATAGTTAGCTATGTGCCGCATTGTCTACTTAATGTCCAGTTGATTGAACGACTAAATGCTACTAAAGTCCCGAAATATATGGAAATCGATATATATTTATTAACTAATGTATCATTGTGCCAAATTCTTTTGTATGACGTCCAGGTTATTAGCTTTTGATGGGCTGCCGTTTAAGTTAATCATTTACAAAAAGTAAAATGTCGACTAAACACGCAAGGTTATTAGAGCTTCGTAATTATCTACAAGTCATTAACCAGATGTTTTACGAAGTTTTATCAGTTATTTTGTGTAACTTTAAAGTAGAGTGTAAGCATTTTTCTACTAAAAACTTTGGACCACAGTGAAGATGAAATTCATTTTCATATTTCTAAGATCCAACCACAAATATTTAATTCATTTGGTACCATTATAAATCTAAAATGTAACTATAATCAATTACTAGTTTAGTTCACACAAATACACATATTTCTACGATATCGGTAAAGTGGTTGCACGTTATCAAAAGATTTCATTATGTTATTTTTTTTATATTCGTATATAAATAAATTACCTTTAGCTGTCATGCCTTCTGTATTATACGAAGCAGGACCAGGTCCAGCCTTTGAACTAGTGCCTGGAGGTTCAAGTTTCTGACCGAACGAAAACGCCGGTGCGCGTGCCTTTCTTGATTCCGGAGGTGGCTTTCCTACAAAAATACTATTGAATTACATGTTTTGAAATAAAATAAATATAGTTAACCCAGATTGAACCTATTAAAAACGTACAGAAATAAAAAACTAGTCAAACCCTATTTATAGGCAATGTTTTTCTTGTATAATTATTAACTTATTCGTTGCTTGTTGTTATTTATAGCTCATACATATTCTGTCAATTAGCCTTCTATAGATATAAGTATCTTATACACTATACTATCGACCTGCCCTGGTTGTGCATGGGTTTAATGTATATATTAATGTGGTGTCATAGTTGTCCACATGATTTAGATATATACTATTTAATCCTTTTTGATATATTGTCGTTAACAGTTCATCAAAGGCCAAGAATCTTCATAAATTACGTCAAACCTCTTCTTTTTTGGGTGTAATTTTAAATTTATAATATTTTTCAATTTATATATTAAAATAACATGTTGTAAATGGTAATGTTAATCTATATTATATCCTCGAGGTAACCGAACACGTTTAGTCGGATAAGGATTAATAGTGTATTGGTCGAAACAGCTTTGCAAATAACTTATTATTTAAAAGGTACAGATGATTACTATGGTTTTTCCTTACAAGATATACATAATACACCATTTAGGAATTTTCTATAGGCCTTCTAAGACATATAATTCAAATGCGCTTTATTTTGACGCATCTTGCAAGTTTTTGTCAGTGTTAGCAGTATAAACGGTAGAAAAATATTCGAAGAGATATTCGACTCGATTACAATACATCGAATGTTCACTACTTTCTATTAATGTCACCTATATGTAGTATACATATATATCTATAAAAATACATTTTATGAATATAAGGACATATCATATCAAAGACGTGGATACCAAGTCTGTTTTATATTCATTATAAAAACATTAAATCTATATTATATAAACTATAAATACTCAATGCTATATCTAAGTGTATGTTTTGCCAATGTCAAGCTATTACATTGTATTACATTATATTCGTACACATCGCTACGCTCATAGAGTTCACCTTGATTGGGGTCAATGTTTTCACCCACGTTCGTCATAATTATTCGAATGTAATATATATATATATATATTTACTATTTTAAACACATAGTTAAAGCTTATGTGCTAAATAAATATTAAAACCCATATAAATGTATAAATGTTGCACGATTCAAAATGTAATTTTAACGGAAAAGTAAACAACATAAATGAATACCTTTACAATTCTCCAGTCGAAGTATCGTAAACATTGACATTAAAATCTAGTTTTCATATTCAAATAGGATTTTTTTTATTAATTCACTAAGTAATTATAACTTCATGATGTCACTTTTTGTATAAACACAATTTAAGTGTGAACGGTGTTTACCGTACTAACGAGACCACGATAATCTTAAAACTTAAGACAACCTCTGATGGACCTGAGAGGTGACGTAAGTGCGAACGTCCTCGACGTATGTACTATACGAGAGATAGTGAACAAAGCGGCATCGAAACTGATGCGACACAACTTGCCAATGATCATGGGTATTTGTAAGTAAATAAGTATGAACAGTTACAATACATATTGTATAAAAACAAGGCCTCTTTATGCAAATATATTCGTTTGTAAACTCCAATTTCAGCTATATATGAGCAACGTAGTTTGATAAATTAAACAAATACGACTTACCTATAATACAAACACTTTTCACATTTTTTTTATGTTACATCGCTAATGTATGTAAATAAAAATCAATTGCTGAATCTGTGTAAGCTCATCACTTCACAAAGGCTGCAACTGTTTGGTTGATTCTTTTTATGTTGTGTTTGTAATTGTCAAGACAAGGTTTCTATAAAACAGGGTTTCTCAAAGTGGGATACGCGAATCCTTAGGGGTTCGCCACTCGACGGTAGCGGGTTCGCGGCAAGATTTACGTAATGGTGGCTTGATGACTAGCAAGCACGTCGGCCACACATTAGTCAGAAAATTACTCCCATAATTTACCCAATTTACGGCAAAAACAAGCCCACCCGTCACATTAAGATTAAAAAGGTATTTCTTTTGGCACTGCATTTGTCACCTTGTATTTAAAAAAAAACCTTATTTCCTTAAACAACCACTTTAAATCTTTTCTTTGGAGGGGGAGTCATCTGGACACTTTTAGAGGGGATCGCGATGCCAAAAGTTTGAGAGTTTGAGAAACGCAGCTATAAAAGAAGCCATTTGAAAAATCATACAGCAAAGGGAAAATATTGGGTTAACATTTTTTCATATAAAACGTGAGGCAAGAGGCAGTAAGGCAATATTCCAAATTATTGACAGATATGACAGAACGAGGTTCAGTTACTACGTTGCTATTTTATGTCATTACATGGTCGTACTGTCAATAGAAGATTTGATCTCGTTTTTTCCAATAATAATGGCGAAGCCGAGGCGGGCAATCCAGTCATACTAATATTTATCACTCGTAAATAAATACAACTAGCATAATAAAATTTACCTATTAAAGAAGGCAATGATACAACAGCGGGTCCAGGACTTGCGGCTTCAGCTGCAATGGGACCCCGTCGTTTAGTAGGTGTCCAAGGATTCTGTCTCACTCCCATCGGAGACTCGCAAGAATTAATTTTCTTTAGTAAAGACGATGACGTCCGTGTAATAAAACCAGTTTTCCGAGAACCAATTCTAGTCTGAAGTGATAAATTTAATATTAGCATAAAATTGCTTATTTGCATTTTTAGTATATAATTAATTTTTATTAAAAAATAATAATTTTTCATTTATTCTACTGAATATTCTATGAGTTTTATGACATAATATATGGTATAGTTTCGTGTGCAAATAAATGAAATCTAAATAATAGTAGATACAAGCAAATGCTATTGGAAAAAAAACGCTATACTACTACAATTTAACTTGCTTAAAATACGTAGATTCATTTAAATGTTATCAAGGTAGCTAAGATAAAAAGAGGGCATCTTGTCGCATGTCATAAAAACAAAATAAAATAATAAGTTATTTATTGTAATTAAATTCTAAGAAGGCGTCAGATGCAAGACAAGACACCATACTAAAGAGAACGGGCAAAATACTCAGTTGTATTTTGTACAGGTATTTGTATATTCACCATAAATAGTTGCCTAAGAATGTTTTATTTTTCATTTGCGTGTACTTGAAATCTCTACACGATATTTGTTACCTTTATTTAATGTAATGGTATTATTATAGTTAGCATGATTTATTTACTTTAAATAACCGCGTATTCTGTCGTGCATATATTATGATAGATATCTAATACGTTGCGACCGCGGAGTGAGAACATTTATTTGTTTAAACAATTTTTTATTATGAATAATATGATATATAATATCTTGAGCAAAGATTAAACACTTTTGTATGTAAATTATTTATAACAAAACTTTGCGATACCTACATTTAATTAAATATTTTTTTCATAGCATTTAGCCATAGCTAAACTGATGTTAAATAATAATGTGACCAAAGATTGTACCCGTACTCTAAAAATAAGACTGGTAACTCAAGTACGTCTTATCTAAAGGTTTTCAGATTGAATTTAGGAATTATATATAAACCAGGAATTACAAAATACCGTGCTATCATATTTCTCAACGCGATGTTCTCCTACACCAAAAGCTTTAACTCGGTGTAGCATTCGCAAATACGTTTTCAGTGTAAAGCAATGCAATTTAGCACATCTTCGCAAACGTTTCAAGCATGTGTTAAAGTTTAATCGTCCCAAATAATTCTTAAAAAGTAATATCTGTAAATAACCAAGTGTCGAAAGAATTGTTTAGCAGAACTAAAATGGAAACATGCTATACGTCCATTTTAAAAACGGATCCTGATGATGCTATAACATAATTAATGACAACTAATTGTTGGCAACTAAACAGGTAAGATGATTCTAAATCTAAAGCATTCCTGCGAATATATTAATGACTTTGGTCAAGAATGAATATTCAATGAAATGACAATGAGCATAGGAAAGTTGACCCGTTCAATTTGAAAATTTTTAGATCCTCATCTAAACCAAAGTGACATATTAAAAACCTTCACATAGCTACAATGAACACTAGAATATTATGAAATATAATTTTTATTACCGAACGTGCTGTGCTTATAGTAGATTTCGTAGACTTTTTTAACAACATTGTTTATTATTCAAGAAGAATATCAAATAGTCACAAAAAAATATTCAAAAATATCTGTATAAAATAATAAATTAATACGACATCTCAAGCATAATTTAAATTCAGTATACTTTCGTTTATCTGTGTCGGTATAAAGAAGTAAAACGTCAAATTTGAGACTTCAAGGAGGATATAAAATTTGATTTTTCACCAATAAAGATTTATTTAAAACTCGCTAAAATTATCTATTAATTAAAATGTATTAGTTTTTGTTCTAACAATTCATCAATAAAATGCCTATTTTATGTAACTCCACTTTTGACATCAAATTAAGAACTTTGGTAAATTGTAAGTAATGTTAACGTTGTTTATAAATATGTTTTGTTAGTTATTAAATTTGTGATTTCGAAGTAAGTATCAAAACACAATCTTTACGTGTATAAAAAATAATACGTATCTATATGTTTCTTGATGCGTAAACAATACTAGTACTCGTTCCAAGATATACTGAGGCCATGACACATAGTAGAAAATCCACAAAGGAAAAAAAATAAGTTACTAGCAAGCCGCTACAAATAATATGTTAGTGATAAATTCCCAAGATAACCTTACAGTATATATAAATATAATTCTCTACATAAAGAAAATATATCTCTCCAATAATTTCTAGAGTTTCGTCACACTCCGTATCGTAGGTTAAAAATTAAAGAGTTATAATATATAAGAGTATAAAATACATTATTTATGATTAAAAGAAATGTAATATATGTCATGAGTAGTCCGGTGAAACTGTAGCGGCGTTAATAAGCCAACAGTGTAGTCAGTTAATATATACGAGTATATACGAGTATGTCATGTCATCGTTTGAACATTAAGGAGCATTAAAGAAAAATAGTAGAAAGTATTGAAATATAAACTTTTAAATGTCGTTTCTTTGTCTACATGTAGGTTTTTTTTCTTATATTGTATAATATAGCATAGATTTAGATAATAGGAATATATTATTAATAAATACTCATAGTCTAAAGAGTAAAACAGTCAAGTTTATTTAATTACTAACAGTTAATCTTATATTAATCTTATACCTATATAAATAAGCAAACTTTTTTTTTATTGCTTTATAGGTTAGCGTTTGAACACAATCTCATCTGATGTTAAATGATGATACGATCTAAGATGGTAGTCACGCTAAACCTAGACGGAGGCTGGCTCTCAAGTCCAGCTGCCGGAACACACCAACAAGTACTTGGTGACAAATTTTCAACTCGAGGGTGGTAGCTAGCCAGGCGGACTTAGAAAAAGCCCTACCACCATGCTATGATTTCATTACGATCGCCAAGCACCTGTTGGTGTATTCCGTCAGCTTACACTTGAGAGCCAGTTTAGCGTGACTACCATCTAAGACCACATCATAATTTAACATCAAATGAGATTGTGGTCAAACGCTAACCTATAAAGTATAAAAAAATCATTCAACAGTGGAAAGATTACGTTTTCCTGAATAAAACGCAAAGGGAAGTCTATAAATAAACAGCTTGACAAAGCAGTTGTATTCAGAAATACCATCTAAAATCTTGTTTAAATAATATACACAAATGATTTAGTGTAATTTTAACGACTTAACAAATCCTTTTATGGTCAATTTGACACCACTACAAATATGTAGGTGCGTATATATTTGTATCTTAAGGATTACCTTAAACGAATGATTTCAAACGTTTCGTAAAACTAGTCGTATAGAAAGCCGTTCATCCATATACAGTAAAAGTTATTTGAAGTTAAATAAACGATAATGGTTTCACATAAATGTTTAGTTGAATAAATAGAGTTTATGCAATCCAAAACAAATGTAAAAAATGTAATAGCTTAAATTGGTATTTGATATCCGATTGGAGCTAGAACAACCCTTGAATAATATGCCAGTATGTAATTTTGCTTTTCTTTTTTGACTTTTCCAGCACTTCCCACAATTATCGTTATATTTCAACCAATTTACACAAAATCTTGACAAATTATATACCCAAAACCTTTCTCATGTATTTCTTTATCTATTGATGAAGACCGCATTACAATACGTTCAGTAGTTTTCGAGTTTATCGCAAACATAAAGACAGACAGACATACGCGACGGACGACTTTGTTTTTATAATATATAGTGATTCATAATCATGTGTTGTTTGGCTCTATATTTTGTAACACTGGCGGTGTTTTACGTAATACAGTTTGGTTATTGTGCACAAGCGAAGTGAATGGGAAATAATGCCACGGAACATGGATTATGACGTGCCACAAAAACTCCATGGAAATTTCTAACAAGGGAGCCACCATCTTGTTCGAACAATTGCTATTAGCACAAGACAATTACTCGAGAATTGGCAGTATGGATTAATTCCTTTGCCTGTTCTATCGGACGAATATTATTACTATTACTATTTGTAAAACATTTACAGTTTAAATGAAGATGATAATAACATATCAATAATTATATTGATTTCCATCTACGGGAACTTCCATAATAGACAATGGATCAAAGTGACACGTTCACGATCAATGAACTCAGATATAAAAGTAATATAAATTAATTTATCCAACCAATATGGTGTACAGTTTCAATGAACGATGATTGATTACTGATATTTCACTTAAATAATTGTAATCTAAATCAAAGAACCGGTTCTTACTAAAGCCTACGTAAAACGTCCAACGCTATCTTTAATACAATACAAATTTATTATACCGCCATTAAGCTTTTATTTGCCTATTTAGGTGATCTACAAGGTAACAAATGCTACCAATTCCTACCTCAATTCTTTGTAGACTCATTGGTTACCAACGAGTTTGTAAAAACTTGAAGAATCTATATATATAATATAAATGAGATCTATGCAAAAAATAAAAGAGTTCAGTATCTATTTCTCTTCAGTTTGTTGACCGATTTTTTTTAAATTGGTAAATAATATCGAGCTTTAATGTTATCTATAAAATCAATTAATTTTTTTTTCTATACCATCGACGAGTGAAAATCTTAATTTAGAAGTCTACATTCGTCATATTTAACGATCTGTACATCTACTAATCTACGATATTTGTACAGTCTATGGCAAAAAAGTGAGACCACTGGACGACCACTAGTAAAATTAATTTAATGATTTCATCTAGGTACTAAAAGTTATAAAGGAATAATAAAATAAGCTAACAAACGATAAGGGTAATTTTATTTTCACAGATTTTTAATTGTATTGTACTTATTGTTTATGTATTATAACTGCCAAGATGATAACGATGTGTACGTTTAATGTACAGGATATCAATACCTACATTACATTAATCCATATACAAAAATACATTACGATGTATTTTTCTATCTATTTATATATCAAAAATGCAAAGTTATTTGTGTCTGAATCGACCACTGAATGAAAAGAATTTTCAGTGCCAGGGTGTACGAGTCACTGCCATCGTGAAAAATGAATAAAACTGTATTTGGGCCGTCGTGTCGCGTTACTCCCTGTTCGGAAATCTTCGCAAAATATAAAAAATGTAACGTGACTGTTTTTTTATTGTAGCGGCTAATCACAAAATTTTGCTTTGACTTTAACCTTTTTTGACCTTAACCACTTTAAGCCCTTAAAGTGTATCAAAGGATATTTATTAGCCTTTGAAATATATAGAAATAAAATAGTTTCACAAAACACGGTCAGTATTTGTTCACTTTATTGCTTTTATGCGACAAAAGTTTCTATAATTCTAAGCTTATTTAAACGTATAGGTAATACACACATCTCTCGGTATCCACGTCGTTCATGTCAAATACAAATAAATCTCTAGTTATTTTTCGACAAATTATAAAGATTGGTCTGATTGTTATTTATTGTTTCGGCATTGAATTTAACTGGCCAGGTCAACGGAGCATAAAACAAATTGTGGGCTGTTTCTGTTCTATTAAAAGACGCACTCTCAATTGGGTCGAGACAGGTTGAGACCTATTCGCCGATAACCTGCATGCATGACAGCGGTAGAAAACATGCCGTCATCGACGAATACGATACATAAGTTCGTTTCACAACAAGGAAACATCCACGATTTAGTTAAAATGTTAAGGTCACCGTTAACGGAATAGCGACATAAAACAACAATAAATACTTCCTTTGAATTTGATTTATATTACAATGCTTGAACGATACTGTTTTGGTCAGGTATTACAATATATTTAATAACTGTATATGTAGCCATTATTGAAACCTTGAGATGAACTTGACATTAATAATAAAGTTAAACGTTGCAGTTACCTTTTAGGTTTTTTTTTTTATTAATTATTTCATCAATTTCCTTTATTTTATTCGTAAAATGCCTTGCAATGAAATAATCATAAGAGCGATTATTAGATCAAATCTAAATTTATTCTGGTATATTTTCGAGAGCTTCATTGTCTTTTATATAGTTCACCAAACAATTCTTTCTCAATAACGATATAAACCTTAATAAAAGTATGACGATGTGTAGGCTTTTATGACGTCACTTTTGAAAATCATAAGAGCGATTATTAGATCAAATCTAAATTTATTCTGGTATATTTTCGAGAGCTTCATTGTCTTTTATATAGTTCACCAAACAATTCTTTCTCAATAACGATATAAACCTTAATAAAAGTATGACGATGATGTAGGCTTTTATGACGTCACTTTTGAAAATCATAAGAGCGATTATTAGATCAAATCTAAATTTATTCTGGTATATTTACGAGGGCTTCATTGTCTTTTATATAGTTCACCAGACAATTCTTTCTCAATGACGATATAAACCTTAATAAAAGTATGACGATTATGTAGGCTTTTATGACGTCACTTTTGAAATCGCTTAATACATTTTATCCGTTTTATAAAAACCTCCTGCTGCAAGATAAACAAACCTTTGCTCATAACAATTCGTGCTAATCGAATTATAAAAACAATAGCTGCGATTGGACTTTATGCTCGACTTAATAAATGTGAACATTGATTGAAGCATGTACTATTGGTACAGAAGCAATGTTAATATGAAACGTGAGAAATCACTGCTACTTGAGATGAAATGCAACACCTGGCTTTATTGTATTTCATACCTGTACTGTTGTTATTATTAATGTGTGGTTACATGTGTGTGGTTACATGGTTTTATTATTGAAGTGTAATAAAGCCAAAATTTGTTATAAATGTTTACTCGTGGAACTGTACTCAATAGTGTTATTTGTAGCATTAACATTGGTAATACGAGTATAGCGCTTAATTTGTCTTTCAATAAATTAAATACCATGATGTGCAATACACATAAATAACACTAGCAAATAGGAAATTCTACTAGCTTATAAGTAAACGCTTTTGCATCGAAACATACACTGACAAAACGATAATGGCCGTACACATCAAAAGTATATTTGTTTTAATTGACTTTGTAAACACGAAAGGACCAATAGAAATAGTTATTTAATTAATATTAAGCTGTTGATAATATATATTTTTATTATAGATTGATGAAGGTGTTGGGTTGTGGGAATGTCTCGTAATGAGCTTTTATTTTATTTTACTTTGTAGAAGAAAATTGTATTACAGATCACAAATAAAAACAAGCTCTTTCTGTTTGTGATAGTAGCAACATTTAATATGTTCCAGAATGAAGTGAGAAAGTGGCAACAAAACAACTCATTAGAGACAATGCAATTGTTCGAAGTCGTTACAAGAATTCAAGGAAGCTGAATCAGTACGCATCTTGTATTTGCACAATATTGAATCCAATTTATTTTATAAGTAAATTCGTGCACTACTTACAATTTTATATGTATGTCTGAAAGCATTGGCGTATTCCACAAATAGTTTTGCACGTTAATAAGTATAAATCAGTACGTAAAACTGCTAGTGTTTTTCGGTAAATATTCGTAATTATAATTGATATTTTTATACACAGAATAGCTTCAACAAAATGTGTTTATTTCTCTTACATTCCGTGGTTCAATTGTCAATTTCCTGACTGATTATCTAAAAATATTCAACATATACTCGAACGAAACCTGTTTATTTACAGTCGTCAAGTTGATTGGCATTTACAATGCTAATATGATATAACATAAAAATGTTGAATGTAAGTACGAAAAATAACCCCAATTTTAATAATATTTAAAGATAAATCACTTTACTCACCTATTAGAAACCGCTTTTAATGAGACTAAAATTAGAAATGACGATACCAATTTGCAATAAATACAAAATGTATGCACAAATTTAGTAATAATATAGAAAACTATCAAACTTAAGATGTACGACTACGGTATACATATACTTAATGCTAAAAATCGCGAATTTTCGATCAGCAAGGCTGTCGTCGTAAATTGTGCGGCGTTCGGTCGTCGCGGTGCACTGCGGTCGAATATTAGCTTTACAAATAATCTTCGTTGGTAGAAATACCGTCACTCTTTATTATTCCATGCCACAGAGTTAATACGCGTGTGGGCGCTTCCCGCCAAAACCGGTTGCCTTGGTTACGCGACGCAGGGCTAAAAAATGACATCATTCGTGATTCGCGCTTTTTTCGCAATGCCGTTCCACTTCTCTCAAACATTATGGAATAATATCGTTCGTTTTTATATTATGTAACTTTCTATTTATTTGTACCTAATTTTCTCTTAGAAATAGTTTTCTGTTTGTACTAAATTAAAACAAAACACCAGAGTTGCTTCCTTCCCAGATATTATAAGTGCTTGAATTTGATTATCAATTATTCGAGGCCTTTACCTCTACTTAAGCAAACTCTTAAGTATTTTAATATTATAACCATATGGTCTCATATATTGTTGGCTTAATGTCACACTGAACAAGTATTTTAAAATAAAGACTTAAAAGATAGAAAAACATATTTAATTACAATAAATACAATACATTGTGCCGTAAAATCGCATTACATTACTATTTAAATTAAATATCTAACATTTCTTCCATGCGAATAGAATAGGGTACGTCGTGAACCGAAGTCCAGTTGACTGTATTGGAGCGCGCGACAACATCATTCACCATCTGTTCACGAAACTCTTGCCAGCGACGATCTTGTACAAAACTCTTGAAGAGCTCCTTCTTTGTAGGAATCTAATAACATATTAGACATACTACATGACATATTTACCCGAGTAATATATATATACTCGTATATACCCTAGCGTTATAGGTTATTTTTGTATACCTACTTGAAATTTAATTTTAATGAACGCGGACGAAGTTCGTTATTACTTGTCATTTAATTGAGAATGGATGTTGGTGTCTTTTCTTTATCAATATAAATGATATATATTCAAATACCATCCTATAATATTAAAGGGTAGGTGCAGTCATTACATTTAATCACAATCTCAACTTATGTTTAGTGTCGATGACGCCCATTATAATTGATAAGTGAGTTGTTTAATTTTGTGGCTTACCATTGATGGATAGCCAAACGGTTCTAGAAAATATTTTTTGTAAATATCATACTATCCACATTCATTCATCTGTGACGCAATCAATGCAATATACAAAATAGTTCATATATTATGTAGACACAACAACAGTAATCATGGCACTTAAATACTAAGATGAAACTAACTAAGACTTTCACGTATTAACCGGGTCCAAAAACGTTTTTTTTTCAATATTTACACCAAACTGATGCTAGCGGCTCCGCAGTCGTATCTTTTAATTGTATTACAGAAATATAAAATTGTGAAAAAATGTACAATTACTGAAATGCTCTTTATGTATATATTTCGGTTATTCCACTGCAGACGAAATCGCGGGTAACAGCTAGTTTAAAACAAAATAATCTAAGTTACTTTTCGTAATGTCAGCTATCTGCCAATGAAAGTCCTGTACACGGTACAAATCGGTCCACCGTTTTGGAGATAACATGGCGGACGAAGCCGCCGGTAACAGTTGGTCTAAAATAAAATATCCTATGTCACCTGCTATAATTTTAGCCATCTGTTCGTGAAATTCCTTTCAAAATATGTCTAACGTTTTTGGTGATTACCCGTAACAATCAGACAGACAAATAAAAATTAAAAAAAAATGGTTTTTTGTTATAAGTAGCGTATATACTTTCATATCCATTCACTAAATTGTTGTTTTTTTGATATTACATACAGACACTTCATTTTTATTATATGTGTAGATGTAAACAGTTCGACTTTATGCCACTTTGTCAACGACAGAAAATAGTCAATCAACCTTATTTGAATTTCCAAAACCATACATTTTAGATGTTCTAATTGTAAGAACAACATATAGACAGATTGCATTTCTGATTCGGACGTGGAAACAATGAAATTGTTGAATTGTTGACTTGTCTTAGATAAAGTTTATACAGAGATTTCATTCAGTAATTCTGTCTTTTTTTATTAGTATTTAGGGCTGTCTTTTGTTTCGGTTTATTTATACTCCTATGTGACAAATTGTAACTGATCTTTTCTGTCACTTTTATTGTTATCTATATATATATAAGCGGAATACCACTGACTGACTCATCACGATTTCTCCAAAACTGTATGTTCGATTGACTTGAAATTAACCATAGTTATTCCTTTTGCAACGTAGACGCTCACTAAGAACGGATTTGAGTTAAAACCTATCCTAAATACATTTTTCAGTTTCTATATATATATAAGCGGAATACCACTGACTGACTCATCACGATTTCTCCAAAACTGTATGTTCGATTGACTTGAAATTAACCATAGTTATTCCTTTTGCAACGTAGACGCTCACTAAGAACGGATTTGAGTTAAAACCTATCCTAAATACATTTTTCAGTTAAAATTAAATATTCTCCTACAGACATCGATAGTCCCTGACATTAGACAACCGTGGTTATAGTAACCAATAATATTATAACCGTTGCCATGGTAACACGTTTATTTTTAGGGATGTGCGAATAATCCTTGAACCGAACCGAATCGTATGTTGTTCTATCCGAATTTTGAATAGAAAATTCAAACTTTTCCAATTTTTTTTTAAATAAGGTAGAATTATTAAACTAATAGTTATAGGAAAAGTTACAACATTTTTCACTAT
This sequence comes from Antheraea assamensis, assembly GCA_035772565.1. Taxonomy (NCBI): domain Eukaryota; kingdom Metazoa; phylum Arthropoda; class Insecta; order Lepidoptera; family Saturniidae; genus Antheraea; species Antheraea assamensis. The sequence continues at coordinate 72,515 of JAQQSE010000042.1, forward strand.
TTTAATAATTCAAATTTAAAAAAACATAAAAACGTCAAAAAAATTATAACCTAAATATCAAGACTGAAATTCCTTTAAAAACAATTTACTATGTAATTTAATTCTACAATAATAAATTCATATTAGTGAAAATATTTATTAAAAATACACTTTCTCAGTGAAATCTAAATAATTTTATAGTATTTCAATTTTGACAATTTTTTAACAGAAATGGCTGAATTATTTTGTTTCAAAGAAATTTCAATATTTTGGTATAATATCATATTTTAACAGGTTTCTAGAATTTTGTGCTCTAATTTTTTATAACATACATTAAAAGGACCGTTTTAAATTTTAGCTCTCAGAATTCGTTAACAACTAATAAGGTACAAACGTATAGCTTTTACTATATTGGAATATTTTGGATGGTTATTTATAAATAAAGACATCGATTATGGTCCATAAAGAAAATTGTCAGTGCCGTTGAAAAAAAAACATATTCAAATAAGAATGAATGACATTTAATTTCTTAAATTTGTAATATTCACTTTTTCCCGTCACCTTTTGGCTAAAAATAGAAATACAGTAGTTTTGAATGCTCTTAATGGCTGGTGTCGACTGTGATGGCGTTACTGGTTAGTTCGTAGCATTTTATAGTTAATGCTTATTTGACGCATAAATTAAATTATTTGACTAATCCGAATAGTTCGAAATATTCGTATGTTCAATTCGCATTTCGAATCGTATTATTCGGTTTGATTCGTTATCAATTAATTCGAATAGTCACACGCCACTATTTATTTTATGTTCATAGAATTAGTAAGTTGTCACTCAAAAATGTAATTTTAGGTCAGTATTATTTCGATTTTTTTACTTGCAATCTATAGATATAATAAAAATAAAGTGTCTATATATATTATCAAAACACCAATTTTTTACTGACTGGATATGAAAGAGTATAAGCTACTTATAGTAAAAATCTAATTTTAAAATTTTTGTCTGTCAGTCTGTATGTTCCGGGTAATCTTCGAAATGGCTGGACCGACTTTGACAGAAATTTTACTGGCAGAGAGCTGAATTTACAGGCTATATTATTTTAGACTAGCTGTTATTCGCAACTTTGCCCGTAGCGGAATATTCGAAACGGCAAAACCGATTTTTACGGGACTTTCACTGGTAGATAGCTGACCCCATAAGAAGTAATTTAAGCTATTTTTTTAAAGTACCTATTACCTGCGCCTTCGTCCGCAGTGACATCTCTAAAACGATTTGATTTACCTTCATGGGACTTTTACTGGCATATAACTGACTTTATAAGTACTGACTTAGTTTAATTTATTATAAACTAGCTGTTATCTGTAGCTGTGCCCACATTGTATTCTCCAAAAAACAGATAGAACTATGTCCACATGAATTTTACAGGCACGTAGCTGATCTTATAAAGAGTAATTTAGGCTATTTTATCTTAGAATAGCAGTTACCCGCGAGTTTTTCCTGTCCAATAAGGAATATCCAAAACGATACACCAAATTTTAACGAGACTCTCACTTACATATAACTAAAGTAATGAGAAATAACTTGAGCTATTTTATTATTTACTAGCTGTTACTCGCGATTTCATCAGTGTGGAATATCTGAAACGAGTGGACCAATTTTCACATGACTTTAACTAGCAGATAACTGAAGTTATAAAAACTAACTTAGGTTATTTTATTTTAGACTAGCTGTCACCCACGACTTCTTTCGCGTGAAATTTAGCAAAAGTATGTTGGTCACTGTAAGCATGTGCTCAAGCACTGTATTGGACTCCAAGAATTAATATAATTGTAATGAATATATTAAAGTATGTAATTTGCTTAATTTGTATTTTGGTCAAATTGGCAGCCATTTTGTTTTTATTTACCGTGATCGATTATACATAACTAATTAACCATAGCTTCGGAAAGTTGGCCACCAATTTTTCGCATAACGATTTGAAAAAGGCGTAGAGGGTTTGTCCATCGATTTCCCCTTTTTGATCATGATTAATTTTTTTTTGCCCACCTCTATAAAAAAAAGTTAAATAAATATAATTTAAATTACGTGGGCCAGGGTCCGAAAAACTTTCAAAAATTGAAAATGTCAAGGTGGATTCTTGAAGTATGTCATTTGCCCACGTTTGCCCCTTTTCTAATTTTTTGTATAATTAATACAAATTTTGAAAATAGAAGACGTTTTTTTTCAATGTTAAACCAGACATGTATTATTACCTTAACAGTTCCATTATAGAATTTCTAGCGGAATAGATAAGTGATTACTTTTTGTATGATCGCAAAAACTTAATTATGTTAATAATATCTATATAACAACATTTTTAAGAGAAATTGCATATCTTAAAATTTTAATTACTTTTTTTTTTTATAAGGGGCTAACGAACAGGTGGGTCACCTGATGGTAAGTGATCACCGCCGTCCATAGACACTAGCAACACCAGGGGAGTCGCAAGTGCGTTGCCGGCCTTTACAATATGTGGGCCTCCGGCGCTCTCACTGACCGAACGAAACGCAACAGTGCAAGCACTATTACTTCACGTCGGCTTTCTGTGAGAGAGTGGTACTACCCCGGGCGAGCCGACCCATTCATGCTGAAACCAGCTTCAGCGTAGCTCTATCACCTACCTCTTATACTGTGTAAACAAGCACTGAAAGGATTATATAGCAAATTAAAGCTCCAAATATGTTGTTGTTGCTAAATCCCATCCAGCACACTGTTAGTATTTACATATTTACTGTACACGTTATATATAACAGTAGGTGACATGCGTGTCATACCTACAAATGTTTTAAAAGAGCATTTCTGTAATTCTACCACTTCTCACCATTATATTACTTTAATACAATTTAAAAAACGGGTGCGAAGCCGCGGGTATCAGCTAGTTTATTATACTGTTAAAAGTGTGTGTACGATAAAATTAAATAATCTTCTGTACCATATACATAATTAATTTATAGTAAAAGTATTGATTAATATATATTACAAATGGTAAAAAACAAAATTCACATTCATTGTCAATATACTAAGCGTTACAAACCTAATTTGAACACGTTCCATGACAGCAAAAACTTTTAAAACCTAATTAATACATTACACATATACGTCCATATGTTAAAAAAAATTGTTTCATTGTATTTTGTTGCGTATTTTAATAATCGTAAGAAATATTTTTGCAAAAAAAAAAACACGTTCGTTCGACTATTAAGGGGTAGATTATACTAAAACTAAAGCCATCGGGAACCCATGGGCGTATCGTTCGATTAGGATGGATATCGTGAAGCATATGACCACTTTATTAAGAACTATCAGAATAGTATACACATTGATATGATAAACCCAACCACGCATTCTCATTTATAGGGGAAATACGTCGATAACGTTATTATTTTGAAACTATAGAACAGGCAAACTGATACAACAAATGACTACAAATAAACTTATGGAACGCCGGACGTGATACTGATAAACCATGAAGTAATTATTGCTTTTAATAACACTTTATTTGTCTATTTACATTACTTCAAATTATATGTATATATATATATATTTACACACACAGATAAATTTACACACAGCATTTTAATACTCAACGAAGCATAGCTTGCAGTATGGTAAATAAATAGCTTCTTAATAAAGACAATTTAAGTTATCCTACAAAACTCAGACATATATATAATCGAGGCTTACAACCACTGCACCACAAGATCTGCAGTTTAAAGAAAATATTAGAACAATGTATATGGGGTAATAATATACTAACAATGTATTTTTATTTTCAAAATAAATGAAACGAGCACAAATTATACTATTTGAATGTATTTTTATTTCAATACTATCAGTTACTCACGACGTCGTCCGCGTGGGGTTTAGTAAAAAATTTTTGTTCAGTGTAACTGAGCGCGTGGGGCGCTCCCTTTATTGAATAAACACTATTTGTATATAGATAAATATTTTAAAATGTGTTTATTGTTTTTTGTTCTAAGTACCGTTTACACTTTTATATTCATTTCATATAAAGCTGGTACTATCACGTTACAAATAGACACTTGAATTTTATTTAGTTATACAGATAATAATAGCTATTACGTGTCATTATACATAGTCAACCCTATTTTCAGAATAAGCTAAATCCTATAGTTATTAATAATCTTTATATTAACCTCATATTCATACATTATAGTTGTAAGAACTACTAAATATATGTTTTTTGGATTTTTTTTATTCCGACTCAAAGACGCATCCACATTAACAAATAATTTACGTTATAGATTTGCGCTGTGCAAAAATTTTTAGCTCGTAGGATAAATCTGCACCAATCAGGGAGTTTTGTTTAATATAAATTTTAATGAGTTTCAAATATTATAAGCGTCTACTCGTTTGTGTTACAAAAGATTGATATTTACATTTATAAAAAAAATATCAGAACCCATATTCAATCACCGACACGTTTACACTGACCTTTTGTACAATTAGAGATAAAAAAAATTACGCCGCACAAGGCGAACTACATAACTTTTTATTGATGTAAACGCAGCTTAAGTACGTCTAAAAAGCATCATAAGAATCATGCCTTTCAAATACAATATGCATCTTTTCACCTTCAGTTTACGAATATAGAAATCAATGCTACGTTTTTTAAGCCTCACCCGTGCATGTTTTAAGCAAAACAAATCAATCACCACGTCCGATCTTCGAATACGTACACGATTAAAAAAAATACTAGCCGATGTAAAACCGAAAACCATTTAGACAGGCGCAAATGAATATATGAAGGTATATCAGATGAACGTGAAAGAATGACATTTATACCTAACTAGCGATCCGTCCCGGCTTTGCATAGGTGTAATGTACAAATATGGGACGCCACAAGTGTAAACTAAACATTTTTGACACTTCGATATTAACATTTCCTCCTCAATTACTTTTTAATTATTGCGCGTAATTTCAGTGTCGTGTATACGTTCATATCCGATCAGTAAAAAGTCGTTATTTTGATATTACAAACAGACACTCCAACTTTATTTATATGTATAGATGATGAATACTATATTAGTCGCAATAGCGTCGTAAGTATACCAATTATATATTATATCTTTTTTATTTTATCTTATATCTAGGAGCTTTTATTCTATTAAATATATCAGCCCTATTGTTCCCCATTCTTTCGAGCTTCAACAGGAGAGTCGTTGATGAGATATTATTTCAAAGTCATACAACATCTTTGCTTCTCCCGAACAGGTTTCTGCCAAAATGCTGTGACAAATATCGATGTTTTGGCCACTAACACTCATAATACTCATCAACGACTCTCTTTCGATGCTGTTCTTGGTACACTCCATCATCAAGTGATGTCAATCATGTTGTAATAATATGTAGATAGACATATGACGTCGAGGACTTTTGTTGACATTTTCAAGATGCACAATTCCATAAAATATTATTGTTATGTATCTCGTAAGGTATTTCATAGGTCAGCGTTTTTGACTGGAAGCGTCCGAAAACTTTCTCTACGAAGAAATTCTCTAGATGATAATGGAAACCGCATTAGAATTTGTTGCGTAGTTTAGAAATGCTAAGGTAGAATACACAGACATATGTGACTATGTGTTAAAATAATTATACAAAAACGAATGTCCATGCTAAGTCGAGGCCTTCGTCTGTTACGTTATACACTGGCTGATCGCCAAACGCGACAAACTTAATAAGAGTCATCGTAACCGCTATATCTCTAATCTCCAATGACACAGCTATTTTCAAGAGTTTAGATGATAAAACGCTATATCGTTGTGCAGAATCATAAGAATCAATCATATCCCACACTGACAAAGATACCCACGATGTATCTCAATCTGAAAATGAACAAGAGGACAAAGTAAGGTTACAAATTAAAATAGCACCACCTTCTTTTCAAGATAGTGTTGTATACGTGTCCATATATTTGCAGTGTTACGTTGGAGGAGCCATATCTTTGGTAGCAACATGCAGTCGACGGGAGTCAAGGCCACTATGCGTCGATCTCGCATGTTTTCACCGAAACCGAAGCTCGAACCGGGATCAAATATACAAACCTGAATAACAATTAATATTTCTACATTTTTCTTTTCGATTATTACATCACGATGGTGGTAAACAAATGTTCGGTCCGCGTGATGGTAAGCGGTTGTTGTAGCCTTAAACGCTTGTAACACCAGAGACATAATATTGGCGACTCTTTAGAAACTTGTTTATTCTCCTTTTGAACAAGCTCATACCTTAACATAAAGGTCATTCCACAACCGAAGCATACTTCAATACCATAACTTTTCCAATACAATAATTAATTAGGTAAAAATATTCAGACGAAATTAACCTCTGTCTGTCTAAAACCATAAATGTTTAAGTTCCATACAAACGAATGTAGATCTCATGAGGCACAGGTCAACAGACTGTTGGCAGCATATGCTTAAAAATATATCTGATTTATTACAAAACTTGAAAAATAACAGATTATAAAATTATAATTAATACATAGAGTACTTTTAAATTATTTTTTCATTTGTACGACCCTTTTCTTTACGTAACCCTGAAAACATTAAAAAATATAAATAAAATCATAATTCGCTAGAGGAGCAATAAGGAGTTTACAAACCAAAAAACATATAATATACATATAAATATTTACAAGGTCTCTCAATCTCCTATTATTCACAACTCTGTCCAATTTACTTTGAATGCCTTCTTTTACTATATACAATTCCAAAACGCGCAAAAAATTATTATTCAAGCGTTTGCATTACACACAAATGTATTCAATAATATTCCATAAATACATTCCAAGGGTAGCTAGTGATTTCACGAGTTGTTATTATGTCATACATGAGAATTGACTCACCGGCAAAGGCAATGTAAAGTACACTTCAATGTATAGAGCTAGGTTAGGATTTGTTTATAATGAAAAACAGTGTGTATTATGTTTTTTGTACCAACGCTCGTCTTTATATTTAGCTACTAAACACTCAATTTAATGTTAAAAATATACATAAAAATCACTGGTTAAACTATATATTTTAAAATCAACGCAAGTCATACCTGCATAAAGTAGGTTCTCAGGTTAGGAATTTGTGGCGCTGTAGCAATTGCCTCTGGTAGTACGCTCAATCTATGAAAGAATTATATAAACTCTTTAAATAAGAAGAAATATTATGAGAAACAGTCCTATTATCTGTTATATTCGTATATTTTCGAATACAACTTTTTTACGATTTTCTCTTTAAATAACATTACGTTCATATATATATTTACTAGCGGCCCGCTCCGGCTTCGCACGGGTATAAAATATATAGCCTATGTCATTCACTGAAAAAATTATTAAAATCGATCCAGTAGTTTTTATTTTTTCATTACTGCCCGTGGCCCGCACGCGTTTAATTTGGAGTAACCTCAAAAATAACAGTAATTTCTCCAATATTTAATTTATGTTATTATACATATAAACATTCCTCTTCAATCACTCTATCTATTAAAAAAAACCGCATCAAAATCCGTTGCGTAGTTTTAAATATTTAAGCATACATAGGGATATAGGGACAGAGAAAGCGACTTTGTTTTATACTATATAGTGATATGCATCATGTGCTTAAGGTAACTAATGTATTCTGTTCGATAAGGATTAATACAGTATCCGTCTAAATAGCCTTCCAATTACCACATTATGTGTGACCATGTTTTTAGAAGATAGATAGGTATAGTAAGTTATCCTTAAAAGATAGATATGCCATCGCAGACTTTTTTGTAGATATATAAAAGAGGAATAACGCACTATGCAATGTTTTGTTATATCTCAAAATAATTAGGCAGCGTTTTCAATGAAATCTCCCAAGCCACTTGACTTTTTCCAATGCTTCCAACATTTATCATTATATTTCAACCAATTTACAAAAAAACCTTGACAAATTATATACCTAAACCTTTCTCATGTATTACTCTATCTATTGGTGAAAACCTCATTACAATCCGTACAGTAATTTTCGAGTTTATCGTATACATACAGTGATATAAATAGACAGACGCGGCGGACGATTTTATTTTATAATATATAGTGATATAAGTAAAATTTGACGATTACAGATCAAAATTGAAAAGAGTACGATTATCGATTTTTTAAATAAAAATATTTTCAACGGAAAGAAAATTGTGATTAGAATGGTGTAACACTGTAGTATGTAGTAGTATTTTACCTTACAGAATCTCTTGTCTGTTCAGAAGGATTTAAAATAACTTCGGATTTCAAGGACACGGAACGTCCCCCCGTTGCACCACTACCAGTACTAGCCCTTTGGTTTTGTTGGTTCTCTGCTATCGACAAACTTTCACGCAGGTTCTCCGATGTTCTCGTATGTTTTAATGAACCTCGTGGTTTCAGTATACTTTCAATGTTTTTGGATGGTATAAGACCACTCGAAATATTTTTCGTTTGTGATAATTGCGTATCCTCAGACATTGAACCGCTTGCTTTTAAATTTTTATAAGCACCAAAATATTTCGTTTCGAAGTCTTGTTCACTTAATTCTTTTGGTACCTACAAAAGAAAGTTCACGTAGAGTGATGAAATATGATAATTTAAAGAATGTTAATACAAAAAAATTGCGAATATCAAATAATAATGTCGAATAAAAAAAAGATTTATTAAATCCATCTTATAAAAATAAGCATTATGTAATGCACATAAAATATTTCTAACATACTTGAAGTATAAACTTATAAGGACTTATCTTGTAGGACATTTGCTCTAACCATGTAATCATTAATCGACATCATTTTTAATACATAACTCTCTAAGTTATATAATGTACAATTAGTTCAATCACAGAATTGTAATCAAACTTATATCATCTCTGAGGATGGTGAGGAAGTCTTTGCTAGATATCGAGACATTTAGAAGTTACTACCACAGAACGAATGAGTGTTCCGTTTGCTAAATAAAAATACACCATCATCCCATCAGATTTGCAAGAGAAATTGCAAGAGAAAAAAGAAAAAGAAATTGAGATTAGAATCTCAATTTTTTCATATGACGAAAAAAGGCTAATTAATATGCTTCTTTTTCTACCCGACTATCGGCTCTTGTCCTAACAGGCCTTGACAGCTTCACCGGGTTTTTAGAGTGAGCACTAAAAACAGTCAGCCAAATGGTAACAACAAACTCAAGGGTGGCCGAACTGGCCGAACTTCAGTTTCGAATGTTGCCTTAAGATGGAAAAACGAAAATAGATACAATCTCAATCTTTTCATATTAGAAAAAAGAGTTAATTAATATGTAATAAAGAGTAGAAGCTAAGACGAATTTTCCTATGAACTATACACATTCGTAGACAAGAACATGTCAGTGTAAAAATAGAATTAACGTCACTCGTTAATTCTTATAGTTTTGATAAACCCTATATTTTTAATGTCACACATAAATATTTACCTTTTTTATTATGGGCTTAAAGCGGAATAAATATAAAATCTTAAAGACTGTCAGACTTGTAGGTAATATGGGTATTTTTGTTTTTATATGATCCACGTTACGAGTATAAATTAAAACCATACTTAATCGATTCGATTATGTACGTTAAATATTTTTAGAGGCGTAAATTGAAACATAACATACATATGGATCATGCAGTGTGTAGAAACTGCGTCCAAGATGCTTTGTAACAATCACTTGAATAGACTCGATCATCTGACACCGACCCGACAGTATGAAGTATACGAAATTGGCGACGCCAACGCCATCTCCGAGCAACGCCTCATCGGGCTCGTAGGATTTCATTTTGGCGACTATACAGCCTTCGCGTCGAGCAACCTGTAAAATCAAAATAACTTACATTATACTATTAGTAACTATAAAAAAACATTTATTTCGAGAAGTAATTTAAATTTTAGTAGACAGTGATGAAAAAAATAAGTCCTATAAGTCTGAACTGTTTTATTAACAAATTTACCTCATCAAGAGCATCGAAGTATGTAAAAGCTGACATGGCACGCCGGACATCATCCCACTGCCTCTGAACTGAAGCCTGAAGAACATTTTTAAAATCTTCCTTCATGAGCGCCAATAGTTCACAATGACCTAGTATTATATAAAAGCAACATCATGACATAACACACGGCTGTAAGTTACCAAGTAACAAACTCTGATTTAGTTACTAAGTTACAGTTTACAAGCAAATATATAAACAACAGCTAATGTGTATACTTCAATCAATAGTTGCAATCATGATACACATTTCTACCCAATATCTAAAAAACCAAAGCCATCAATAAAAACATAAGCATTCAAAATATAATTAGCAATGTTGTGTATTTGTCTTCACAGTGACGTATAGCATTTTAAAACGAATATAAAATTTAAAAAGAATTACTGAAAATTATTTATTTATAAATACTATACATTTATGTCCATTTATCTAACCGACAGTGGTGACCGTTGCAGTTCTAGGTATATTATGTAGGAGGGAAACTTCTCCAAACAAGTCTCCTGAATGCATGGCACCAATGTCAACCGATACGTATTGCTGTAATAGCTCGTCATAAACCATCTGGCTCACAATGACATCACCAGTAACTATAAAGTACAGAGCGTGGGCTTCGTGGTGCTGACGAACAATGATTCGCCCTGGGCCGTAATATTTAAAATAAGTTACTGCCGCCAACTTCTTTTTCACATGCTGTATGAAAAATAAAAATCTAAATTGAAAAAACATATAACTTCTAAAGTTTTTTTGTAGTATTATTCGATACAAATATCAACTTTCCGTAGTAATTATGGAATCAAAATGTAAATGTTGTTCTATTAACTACTGCAATACTATTTTGTATGATTAATGATTACATATAGATATAACTTTCCAGTGTCTCACATTTGGATATCGTTTAAAACATTTCAATCCACCGATTATTCTATAAATATATTTTTTCTCTTGATCTGTTCGTTCATCAGCTGGTTTATTCAATAACGCTTTGTCCTGGAAAGATAGCATTAGATTATTTTATATACCAGGGATGTGGGAATATGGTAAAAATTACACAATAATTTATTGTACGTAACTGTAATAGTCAACAACTGTTTCTTTTTTGTTTTCCCGCGCACAGCCTGTTGCACACGGCGCTGAACGTTCTCCACTCCTTCATAATGATCTACATCTTCAATTAACCAATAGGCATTTGCCATAACCAAGCGCGTGAGCGCGCGAAACAAACATTTGGTGCGAAACTTCCTTTTCATTAATTCTTCTGGATCCTAAAAAAAAGACAAATATATGTAAATCAATGTTTCTCTATACATCTAAGAATGATAAAAGCCAACAAAGTTAGAACGATAACCATGGATATTGGCGTAACTGTGTTTTTTCACAGAGAAAATTTTATCCTATCGATGTATTGTCATTCGCTTCTATATGACGCTGCAACGCATCATCTTTGTACCATACAATAATACACGGAATAATTCTCTTTCTTCCGTGCAATAATAGATCGACATGAAAATTGTTCTCTGTGAATATTTCAATACATAGTTTATTTACACAATATGCATTTTGCTACACCTTAAAAATTTATAACAAATACGGGGGTGCGAGCACGACTAGTTATAATACAGAATTGCATAATACTATGTTCCGCAAAGAATTTAGATATTAACCAATTCCTTTTTTGCTCCACCACCACGGCTCGCCATCATAATTTATAATTACTGACACAATATATAAAAAGAGTATAAATATATAAACACTTATGTAGGCCACAGTTACAATTTTTTTATTGTTTTCCTATCTAAACAACTACATCAATTTTTTGGTGCTTATGGTATGGTTTATATTTTTATTTTATTTCAAAATAGAGTAGAAATTTATTTTAAATTGGTCCCTTCACAAAAAAGGTTTTGTTTGGAGCCGTAATATGAATAGAACAAATCGCCTACAATAGAATAGAAGAACAAGGTCAGTTGAATCGTTATTAACATGTAAACAGTAAACCAAATAACCCATATTGATGTAGGTGAGTGAATATTAGAATTTCCATAATTATTTTATGACTCTAAAAAAGAAATAATTAAAAGTTGATACAGTATTATACAATAATAAATATTTTACTTTGATATATTCAACGTTATTAATAAGCTTGCCAAATATCAAAAACATTACATTATAATATTTTAGTAAACCTACTGACATTTTAAAATATTTATTAGTAAAATGTAATTATTTTATTATTTAAGTTTTTTAATTATTTAAGTAAATTGATACTGTTAGATAATAATTTTTTTCAAACGCACACACCTGTATTGAATATATTTTCTTTTTGTAAATTTCTCATTCTATAGATTATTAGATTTTAACATATACCTGCTATATGTACTGGTAGCTATCACAATACAAGTGTTTTATCATTTACAAGAACAGAAACGATTGAATACATTCTTGGAAATAAAAATGAGAGTCTATTATTCCTTTATAAAATAAATTCTAAATTAATAAAAATAAATAAATTTTCCTCGCATTCAAAAATACAACCATTAAATGTGTAATATTTAGTATATATTTTTAATTGACGTAAATGACGTATTGACTAAAATGAAATCAAAAAACTGCTTTATAGTTTATTACTTTTGAATAACAAATGACATAATGTTATCTTCAGATATTTGCCGAAATTAAAATTGTTATATGTGTACCTAAATAATCATTTTCAAAAATCGACTAAATTTATTGCTATCTAATGTAAGTTTCGATGCAATCTTTTAAATTTCATTTAGCAACATTACTGAATCTAAATTCCGTAAATAACAAGAGGCCAATAAAGCCGGAGAACTTTAGAAAATTAAAATAAACCGTCTACTAATTTTAAACCATATTTAAAATTGAATAATTAATGCAATAAAAAAAATGTGTTAATCAATTGAACGAAATAATTGGTAAGTACCACCTCTCCCGGACGTGTATCGTCAGGAATTTTTGTCCATAATCACTATAAATGCTAGTCTAACTTAATTTCGTTTGAGGCGTGGCAGCCATGGGTGACCTTATGCTATGTAAACAAAATTATAGCTAGACAGATGATTTTTACGTAGTAATAAGAAAGTTAATTTTAAACATTTGGAGTAACACAAGTATAAAAGCGTTTATTTTGCGTCTTAGCATCTTTATCAAAACAAGTTTTAATGTTAATTTTAAAGCGACGAGTATTAGTATAACTAATAAAATACGAGTTAGTAAAACTAGTAAAGTATTTTTTGTGACTGTTGAACATAGAGTATGAGTATACCTATAGCTTATTATTTATCTGTGAAATGATTTTACAACTTTTGACAACTAACATGACATTTCGTCCTAAGGAATAACAACAGTGTAATAAAGTCGGCTCATCATTTCTCAATAATTTATCATAATAGATTTATCGTAACGTCGTCTTATTTGTTTTATATATCAAGTATTTCTCTAAAGTAATACACAATGGTGAGGTTAAAGCTAAAAAGTTATTTTTACGAAAGCGATGATTTAAGTTTTTATCGCTCAATATTATTATAAGATGTATTTAATTCTAGAGTTTCGGTCTACCATCCTTGAAGGTGAAGCCCGAACACGCTAGCGATGGCATGAAAATACAAGAAGGTCCTTTCGGCGTGCCAGATCCCATGGTAGCTGGGATAGGCTCTACTAAAAGCAAACTCGCTGTTTCACATCCTTTACAATTGTCAGAGCGAAATGTAAGTAATCATACTAGTTTTTATAGTAATACTATTCTCAATATCTTTTTATTTTCACATAGCAGATACAGCACATCATTTATGTTTAGCTGCATATCCAAATATGACAAATTACATAAATCTCTCATTCTCCAAATAATCCTCTCTGAAGGAGAAGCAAGAAAACAGTTTCGAGAAATTACTATTTTAAAATTTTAAGGTTATGCTTGTTGATAATGTAAACGACAAAAGCGAATTTTCTATGCTTGCTTTGTTTCTGACATTCACTGGCAGCACCCATGATGTTATGAGTATGTATGGGTTATAATCACAGTTCCAACCTAACTGAAACTGCACAATTAACATTTACTTATTATACATTAGTTGTTTGGTGTAAGTTAAACACACTAATATAGCAAGAAACTAAGCAAAAACAAGATAAAGTCAAATATTGTAATTCATTTTATGATTATGAAAATTGTATATGTAATAATAATAAATGAATACTAAGAAATACACAAAAAAAACCAGACAGGCTTTACTATATTTTACATTTTCTCAAAAATCAATTAATTTAGATCCTCTTAAGTACCTAAAGTAAATATCCTTCTGGAGCTGACTCACAATGGTTATGGGCTATGACCCTATGAACTAAGTTCTCTTATTAAATTATTAAATGCACATATTAAATATAATAAAAAAAAACTTAACAACTATTAATTTCTGTTGTGTAATATTTTAAATGCCATAGATTAATAAAGGGTTCCAACTGTCAAAAACATTATGAAGTCTGAACTAATCAGAGATGCAAATGTTAAGATGGATGTATGGTATAACTAGAATCTATAAGATTAAGAATGAGTATATAAGAGGAAGTTTGAATTTTTTTTTATACTTTATAACTTTAGCGTTTGACCACAGTCTCATCTGATTTTAAATGATGATGTGTTCCAAGATGTACTCACGCTAAACCTAGAGCGAGACTGGCTCTCAAATGCTGCTGCCGGAAGAAACCAACAGTTGCTTTTGCTTGATGACAGATTTTCAACTTGAGGGTGTTAGCTAACCAGACGGACTTAGAAAAAGCCCTACCACTATGCTATGGTTTCATCACGATGTTTTCAGTCATCGAAAAGTCCAACTCAATTGCTAGGATTCGAACATACGTCCTTTGACAGTGTGTCCGAACACACTACCAACTGAGCCATCATCGCTTCAAAATAGCACCAGTGACAGAGAATATAAGGAGTAATAGGTTACTATGGTATGGGCATGTCATGATGAGAGATGACAGCCATGTAACTAGAAAAGTTTTAAGTATGAAGATGGATGGATATTGGAGTAAATGAAGACCAAAGAAAGTATGGATAGATTGTGTGAAAAATGATATGTGTATAAAAGGTTTAAATACTGAGATGACATCTGACAGGGTAGAATGCATAAGGAAAATATGTTGTGCTAACCCTACTTAGGTGGGATAATGGTTAGGGGATGATGAAGAATCCTATTTTCATATTTATAGTTCATTTCATAAATTCTACTTCTGAATAAAGGCTTCCTTTTAAGATAAAAAATAGGGTAGGAACATATATATATAGTAAAATATGAGCATAAACTTATTTGATAATATTGCAATAATTCATTTACAGTACCATAAGAATGAAGAGAAAATGAATCTAACAATGCTTCGGAACATCCAAGGTCTTCATGCACCAATGAAGATCACAATGGAGAGAAAGTTTGCTAGTAAAGTATGTGTTATATTATGTCAAGAACACTGACTAATTGGAGATAATTATGCTTTAACAATATACACGTTAGATAGGAATTTAGCCCCTATTAAATCAAAAATTGTTCTTAGACAATTTTGTGCCACAGTTCAAAAAGTATTTTCCGTAATATTGCACTAGGCTCATGTATTTTTTCATGTTAAAGACTTAACTGAACTACATAGAATCAGTGATATTAAGTAATATATTTAAAAATTTTAGCTGATGTTCAAAGTATTCTAATACAGTAATTTAAAGATCAGACATTATAATCAAGAATGTATTACAAATCTAAGTAATGATAAGGGTAATGATTCATTATTTTTTAAATGTATAGGGAATTGAAAGGAAATGGTATTTTATTTAAGATAGCTATAGTCAGCAGTATAAATTCTTCTCAAGGTAAAAACATTCGAGGTAGAATAATGAAATACATGAAAACACTGAACAAAAGATATATGTTCTGTTTTTTTTCGAACTGACTACACTGTTGACCTGGCAAGGCCTATACAGTTTCACCGAACTACTGAAAGGAACGCTTTACGCACTCACCCGGTTTTATATAGGCAACCAGCACAAGGACGCATGGTGCGCCTCGGCTTGGACTGTCACCGAATATCGCGAGTCTCACTAAACTAACTATTATTCCATACATATATAAATTTGTGAAACATATACGTGTACCAAGCATGTATGTTTCACGAACTTATACATATATCTTAAATCTGACTACTAAGTTAATTTTAGCTAACTCCGTTCGAAAAATGGATTAAAAAACAAACCCAACCACTATGTGTACCTGCATGTATTTATGTCACCCCAGATCAGTGTTGTGTTGTAAAAGCTAGTGTTTGAAAATTTATTCAGTGTCACTGTATTCGCGCAAGGAACGTTCTCGAGAGCTCCATTCCGGAGAACGCTGTTATGTGCTGTTCTACTAAGAATAATAAATGTTTATTGTCAGATTGGACGTCTCCCGTTCCTTCCAAGTTCCAATTTGCAGCTTGAAGTTCTAACTGGTAGACACATTGAAATTGGCTTTGAAGATATTCTCAACACGCAAGATTTGTGCGAAGTGTCCGGCCAACCGCATGCTGTTGTTGAAAGATCTCTAGGACTTCTCTAAATTCTTAATTTAGGCATACAATTTGTCATGTTTACTTACTGTATTTTGTAATAAAATTGGATCATTTTAATTGTGTCGTTTATGATATGATAGTGTAATCATTCCTATTACTACTATACTAATTATATTATTCACTATGAAAATAACTTAATTCTAAAATAGAGCATATTAACTATACTTAAATAAAGAAATAATAAAAAAACGATTGTTTAAACTTTTGCACATTTTAAATGCTCAATGAAAATATGGTGTCAATTAATTGGATTGATATAAAAGAGTTCATATTATATTCAGTTTCTACTCGTGACATATGTGGCAACACTAATTTTTTTTTTTACATAGAAAAGGCCTTTAAAACTAGACATCTTTTATAATGTCAAGTATCCTTAATTTGCATATTTTTTTTACTTCGTCAATGCCAGTATTTATTTCTTGATCACGTGAGTTTCGATATCGATCTTGCAAGCCTTCGACTATAGACTGTACCTTGTTTTCTCTTGCGCAAATTATAAATGGAAATCCAAATTTTTCTTTGTACCTGCAGAAAATAAATATTCATTACAAACAATGATAGTAACTGTTATGATTAATTGTTAAGAAAGTCTTTATCAGATATTATATTTAAGACTAGCTGTTGCCAGCAGCTCCGCATGCGTTTTTTTTATAATTGTAAATTACTTCTTATAAGATCAGCTGT
Source organism: Antheraea assamensis (assembly GCA_035772565.1). Lineage (NCBI taxonomy): Eukaryota > Metazoa > Arthropoda > Insecta > Lepidoptera > Saturniidae > Antheraea > Antheraea assamensis. Next base: position 89,824 of record JAQQSE010000042.1, read on the forward strand.
CTGTTTGTGAAAGTTCCTTGAAAAATGGTTCAAACGTTTTGGAGATAGTACTGTAAACAAAGCCATGGGTAAAAGCTAGTTCAAAATAGAAAAGCTTTAATTACTTTTAGCTAGTTCAAAATAGCAAAGCTTTAATTACTTTTTATAATATTTGCTATCTCTCAGTGAAAGTCCCATGAAAATAGGTCCAATCGTTTTGGAGATAGTACTACAGACGAAGCCACGGATGACAGTTAGTCTAAAATAAAGTAGCCTAAGTCACCCGCTGTAATTTGAACTATCCGTCAGTAAAATTTCTGTTAAAATTGGTCCAGCCGTTTCGGAGACTATCCGGAACATACAAACAGACAAAAATTTTTAAAATTGTATTTTTGTTATCAGTATCGTGTATACGTTCATATCCAATCATCAGTAAAAAGTCGTTATTTTGATATTACATACAGACACTTCATTTTTATTATATGTATAGATTGTAGAACAAAGTCAACGTGGCAGTGGAGCTATATAGTTACAAGCCTTATTTAACTGGATATGAGTTAAAACAATATCGGTCAAAAAAGGTTAAAAGGTCAATAATACATTTTTTTTTATAATATGATAAAGATATAAAAATGGTTACTGTAAGTTACCTTTAAGAGATAGATATATACCATCGCGTATTTTTCTCTAGGTTTTTGTTTACATATACGATTCCATAATACATTATATTGATGTATCTCATAAGGTTTAGCAGTGTAATAGTGGTTGGAAAATAGTTTGTACGACCGGATTTAAAATTTTTGTCTACTTTCTACTTCTAATATGTACTAATATAGTTCTTTAGAGGATCAATCAGTTCAAACTAAACGTTACTGGACGAATCGGTATAGGCCTATGTTAAGAATTTTTCGTAGATGATTCCAAACTATACCTATATTTTGGGTTCTATTGACCCTTCGCCATTTTTAAGTGTATTTAATATGCAGTGAGTGGACGACTATTAACTAATATACATGTACATATGTATATAAAGTTTTCGGACGAAATTCTCCAAATAATAGTGAAACCCCTACCAAAATCCGTTGAATAGTTTAGAATGACTAAGGCAACACGCAGACGCGCAAAAGCGACTTTGTTTTGTATCAATTTTTTATTTAAAATTACGTGTACAAAATTTCAATAACAGATGTGATAGGTATTATAAATTGTAGGGAATTTGAAGGCTGGCTTATATATCTTTACGTTTCCAAGAAAGTAATAATTTTTTTTACTAAAAATTCACTTTAATCATTTTGTTATACTTTTCTTTGTTAACTACCTATATATCCAATATTATAGTCCTAATTCTTGACGATTGACTAACTACGTCGCACATAATATATATTAATATGGAAACTGCGTTTAAAAAATGCATTTGTTTGTATTATCTTTCGTCGATACTTTTAATATAAGCACTATATATACATAGGGTTAAATGCCAATTAAATATTACATACACCTTTATTAATCATATTTGAAACATTTGATACAATTTTTTGACGAAATTAAAGTAATGTCTATTTATTTATTTTTTAATATTACTTCATAAATACGTGAAATATAGTTTGTCAATAAATATGTCTATATTAGTCAATAATATATGACTATTAACAAAGGTCGCTGATCACTAATATGACTAAAACATTTTTGCCTGTTAGTATGCCCAGATTTAACTTAAAAACTTCTTGAACGATTTCTATGAATTTAGCTTATTTAGCATACACTTTTGGAAATTTAGAAAAAAAATAATGTTTTTTTAATGTGTGTCTTATATATATACTTTATAAAAATTGTTAGTAATATTTTTACGAATAGTAAAATATACCCCTGTTTTAATTAAATAACGATTTAAAAATAATTGGGTACTACATATAAAACGTGTGCGGATCCTGTGGCATAGCTTATAGTATAGCTAGGTTCTCATTTCGTCTTGAACAGAAAAATGTATGTATGTAAATTGTATGTCGTTATGAATGTAATAAGATATTAATATTTTTAAAATCACTCAAAAAACATAATATATATTCGCAGCTACGGCCAGCAGTTATTATTTGTAATATAAAATTGTAATACTTACAACTTGGACTAGAGAGGATGGTAATAATAAATTAATATATAAATTACTCTAAATCAGAATGACTGAATATGTAAGTTCATTTTCGTAAAAGAGCCATCTAGCGCAACTATCTTGAAACGTACTTATAACTGATTAACGAATTTTATATTTAGTTATAGTAAAATGTGTGTAGATGGCAGTAGCTGTAATAATAAAAATATCAATTTGAGTATTTATCGTATATGATTGGTAATAATTATTACCATTGTAAATAATAATTATAGACTAACTGATATTTTCGAAATTCGATTTTAAGGGTATATATTTTTATATAACTTATAGTATTAATATTACTGTAATCAAAATTACAAGTTACTTAAACATTTCCAAAATATTTTAAAATTTTTATATACGTATATATAAATAATATACCTATCAATATTATAAAACAAATTCTCTTTTCGTGCCTGCCTGTGCTATTATCTCAGTTCTTTTAAACTACAAAACTGATTCTAAGACTGTCTTCCCTATCGTTTATAAAAAAATTCGAGAGGTATAAATTTATAATACTTGTATATTCCTGTAAAGCAGAGAAAAGCCTACATACTCTACTGAAGTAATTATGAGTTTTCAGACATTTATATAACACTGGCTAAATATTATGGAATAAATAAAAATAATGTTGGTAGTACTGAATTGTATATTTACCTGAAAAATACCTACAGAAAGACCATAGTAATATAATTCTATCTCCTGGGGATAACTCTCAGTAATTATTTAAATATTTGCCGTATTATAAAAAAAAACATTTACAACTCTATTTTGACAAACCCTTATTCGATAAAATACTTTAGTTACGTTAGGTATTTAATATATATTAAAACTGCCCGTTACAGCATATCATTTCAAACAATATTTTGGAAGATATCAAAGATTTAGAATTATGTTCAACAAAAAATATATTTGGGTCAATTGTGTTCTTTCTAGCTTCCGAATTTGATGAACTGTAAATGTGAAAGTGGAAAAATGGATCTAAATAATTTAGACACTTATGACATCACCTCGCTAGTGGCATTGTAAATTAAGTTCTGTGTATCAATTTGAGGTCGGGATAAGAGGCAACAGTCCAAACTGAGGCGCATCGTGCTCCTTGAGTTAGTTGTCAATATACAATCGGGTGAGGTGCTCCCCCTAGTAGTTCGGTGAAGATGTATAGGCCTGTCAGGCCAACAGTGTAGTCAGTTCGAAAAAAACTGTGGGTCTTGTGATCGTTTACAATTTTATCTATATTCGTATAAAGAACATTAAAGAGTTATCCTGATTAATAGTGAACTGTAGGAAAATCCCTATGATCATTATAAGTTATAATTAAACGTTATTAAAAAAATTCAACAACTTATAGGTTTTCTTCTATATTTGTAAGGTACTTTTGTCTTAATTTAAACTCGTCGAAGACAGTTTGATTAATTGAATCCTTGAAACGGACAGATATAACTAGGTATATGAGGCCCTTCAATATCAATTTGACGTTTTGTCGAACTGGCTACTTTGATCTCAAGATTTTCAGATATTTGTTTAGGAATTCCAAATTTAATTTTAGGCTTGTGTATTTAATTAAGCTTTTGTTTTCGCACAATTTCGTTTTTCTTTGCCATCGCTTTTTATCACAAAATGGAAAAGCTTAACATATGGGGTTATTTACAAATACGAGTCCCACCGTGGGATCTGCGCTGCAGAAACGCATCTCAAAGGATTAATGATGTGTGTGGGGAAGCTATTGTAAAAAAAGCACAATACGTTTTCGTTTTGGAAATTTTGATCTACAGAACAAACCCCGTGTACAGCCGGAGACCTTAGCTGACAGACAATGAAGAATTAAAGGTGATGGTGGAAGCGGATCCATAGCAAATCACGTTAGAGTTAGCGGCAGCCTTCGGTGTGAGCAATAGAACATTATTAATTCACTTGAAAGAAATTGGAAGGGTGAAAATGTTTATGAAATGGATACTACATAAATTAAGTGAAGCACACCTACAAACCTGCATTGAGTGCTGCGTTATATTATACAACCGTCACAATAACGAGAGAATTTTGAATCTTAATGTAACCTATAACGAGAAATGGATTTTTTACGACATCCACTGCTCGTCATGCTCATTACAGTGTTAGAACCCAGGAGAATCGGCCGAATCCTGTCTCAAGCGACAGTTGACCCAGAAAAAGGAGCTGGCGATTGCTTGGTGGACCAGTGCTGGTGTTATACACTACAGCTTCATAAGACCTGGCCAGACGCATACATTGCAAACAATAATGGAAAAACTAGCCTTTAAACAATAAAGACTACAATGTCTCTAGCACACTGCTGCTTTAGGACAATGACTTGGCGACAGACGGTCGCCATAATTATAGAAATTACGGTTGAAATGTATCCGATACCCACCACGGATCTTCCTCCAAGAGATTACCACTTTTTAAAGAAATACCTCAATTCCGATGGGGCAGTTCAAACCACTTTCAAAGATTTTATTGATTATCGTTTTCAATTTTTTTTCAGCAATTAAAAAATATGCAATTGAATTATAAAATAGCTAAAGTGGTTAAACAATAATGTTGCATACTTTGATTGATTAAATGTATAATTCCATAGATAATATTTTTTAAACGAATTTGAAAAAGGAGGAAGTTAATATGTTCGACTATATGTATTTTTTTTCTATATATATATTTGTGAATCGAGTTTAACGATTCTGTATTTATTTGAATTGGTTGTACTCAGAGATGACCCTATTTAAATTTGGACGAAATATTTAACCCCTAAAGAGTTGAAATACCGCTTATTTAATTTTCACTCACTACTCGTCTTCGTATTTTCGTCGACTCTAAATGGATTTCTATGATTTTTATTTTATTTGAATTGCTGATATTTAGGGATGGTGTCATTCAAATTAAAAAAAATATATATATATTTAAACCCTAAGGATAAAAAATTAACGTATGAACAGAGCTTATATGAATTTCACTCATTTCCCATCTGTCATTTAAATAAAAACCTGGTACAACCTGTAGTTTTAATAACAATAAAATATATACTGCCTCAAACAGGATTTGATCATAGAAATAGAGACAATGGAATGGAGCTTCTCAGCGACTTACAACAGCTATCTTGTTTTTGGGCTCATATGACTCGTTTTGACGAGGACTTACATTTGGGGTTTTGACTATTAATAGAAAGGCCGCAGCTACGAACAGAGCAAAAGGGGAAGCGGGCGGAAGGAATAATAGATGAAGATTCTAAGGCCACTGAACATTACTTATTTTATACCCATAGCCCAATAAAAACCGTATTACCGTTACAATAAAAATGAAAAATAATTAAAAAAAATCCGACTTCAATATGAATAATAAGGAACTAAAAAGAGAAATATGTCTAAACTATTAATTAAATAAGAAATATTAATATTTACGCTTCGTAATAATATATCGGAAGTCGATGCCAACCCAAATTCACATCATCTACGTACAAAATTTAGGTCCACTCTTGCGTCCCGCGTTATATAGATTTGTATAGTGGATGTAGTATTATATATATATATTTTTCTTTACCTTCCTTTAGGAAGAGGCCTATAACCCTGCAGTGGGTCTCTTACAGGCCGATGATGATGATATATTTTTGTACCTAAAACAAATTTGGAATTTTCGTTGGCACCGACTTTAAAAATGTATTAGCTAGCTCAAATATTAATATTTTTGCGCATTCAAGGCGTAACTGATTTAATTTTATTATTTTTCGCTTTTTGTGTCTTACTGGTTTTTGATATTGAAGTCGGTTTTTTTTCGTTTTAATTTTAACATATAAAACGATATTTTCATATGTAAGGTTCTAATATTCTCGTTTATATTCTATAATATAAACGAGAATATTAGAACCTTACATATGAAAATATCGTCTGGGGGCTATAGTTTTGTCAAACGTCTTTGATTACTGATTCTAACTTATGTAAGATACGAACTTGATATATCTGAAGGATGTTACAAGTTGAATAGATTTTTAGATATATTTACTGCTATAATATATCATTTGATTATATACATGACTATTCACAACGTCGTTTTGAGACAAATGACATTTATGCAGTCGAACTTTGTTAACTTAGTATGCGTAACGCCATTGTTCTACTCTCGCGTTAGCCATATTTGTGTGCTGTTTAGGGGTAGCAAATTGCACCTACCTATAGACTTGGAAATTTGTTGATATGTTCAAAGAAAAATGAAAGAAATAACAGTGTGTTCAACTGTCTTGAAGTGAGACATCTTGAGGAACGGCGGTGAAATCATTTCGTTACGCATTAGGGTTGTGACCGCACGTAAGCGTTACGCGTTACAGAGGTCATGGGTCAAGTTATTGATGGAAATGGACGGTGATCACAATACCCATATAACAACACTTAGACTTTGTTGTGTTCATTAGATTTGTCTCTTTGAATAGTGGGCTGATAGGTGGATATCAATGTCGCATGATAGTGCGAGAAGGTGTTCACAGGAACTCCTGTTTGTATTCGTTACTTTTATTTCGACGAGTACTTAGTCGACAGTTGTATTTTGCGAGTTCGAAGCAAATTCTTTTATTTTTATGAATTTTCATAATATAATCACACAGTAGGTACGTAATTAACGTGGTCGGTTGCTAACTATACAATATTCGTAACATCTATTAACATGTTTATGTTATAGAACTTGTGTTGACATACATTGCAGAGGTGACACCACCGCGTCTTTTCGTACAAAACTTTTGTTTGTAGGAACTACTCTGAAAACTCTTTTAATACGCACTAGTACCCAACGTGTTCTCTCTTAATACTCAAGAATAACTGTTCAATAACAAGCTATTTTTATTAAAAAAAAAACTCATTATTCCTACGCAATGGATAACAAATAATTCAAGACATTATTATTCTCTTGTTGATTATGTATTTTCCATTATTATTATTATTAACAATGGTACAAAATCGGAGTTATTGCAACGTGCCAACAAACAGGTATTATACATAAAATCAAAAGGTGTGAACGAGAGAACATTTCACATTGCTTTCTCTCAAAGTGATCAACAAGAATACCTATATATCTCATAATCTCGTCGTTGTTATTGTTATAAATTGCATAACAATTACCGAACAGCAAAATAATTGACAGTAGTTTATAAAACCAATCTGTTATAAAATAATATAATAGCTTAATTGATATACCTATTGCCATATGTACCTACTTATAATCCTGTTTAAATTTGATTGGAAACATACTGAGGCACCATTTACTGTTATCATTATATACATAAAGTGTGATCTTAAATCAATACTTGCTCTACCTATACTAATACCTTTCATTGTATTCGTCTATAATATTCTTCTGTTCGATGGATAAGTCATCCAATCCAGCAGAATGTTGTTCACCTTTAGACTCTCGAGTGAGTTCACCTTGCGCTGCCAATCGTCCCGCTAAATCAGGATGTTGCTTCAATATCAATAATTTTTCTGTGAAATGACAAGAATTACATCAAAACTGCTATTAATTGTTGACTTTATATTAATAAATAAAATATCCTATGCAAGATTCTACACTCCAGGAGTATTCCTATCACACCTATTTCCGCCCTAAAGCAATAGATAATGCTCGTAGTGCTATGATCCGGGCATTACTCGGTCGGTTTAGTTCACGTCAGTAACTGGAATATGAAGCAATCCACTTTGTAAGGACTGACGGACTTGCCTAGACTATGGTCCTGTTGAAGTGGGTTATACATAGCCATAGGTTACAGTAACAATTTAACATCAGATAGACTACATCATTCTATCTCATACTATAAAAAAATAGTTGTCACTAGCGTTTAAAATATCACTAATACTTTGCTGACATTTACATTATCATTGAATTAATTAAATGTAATACATTTAATAATTTACTACAGCGCTACAACTGCACAATTTTATGACACACACCTTGTGTAGCCTCCGTCAGTAAAATATAGGTAGGTACTACTTATTTGCAGACGAAGCAGTATGTAAAAGTTAATACATTGTATTAGTTTTACCTTTAAAACTAAGATCCATTAGATATTTATGAAATGCTTCACAAACGTCGGTGACATTTGAAAAGGGCCGGTTCTTCCAGACTTGTGTCGCAGCGTCTGGGCATAATTCCACTACATTACCGAACAATTGTACAAATTGGTCACTATCCAGATTGTTAGCTGTCGAGACACTTATGTGAGAAGGCATGTCTAACTTCTCTGTTAAAAATTCTGCTGATTACTAAATTATGTTGTCATTGTTTATCTTACTTTTAACTAATATTGCTTATCGTAGGTCAAATTATGAGTTCAAGCTAAACGATATTGTTCGAAATAAAACAAACAATTTAAGTGATTATGTATTAACACACATTGATTAACGAGTATTACGATTTTTAATAAATTAAATCGATCTATCTGCTATATATAATGAAAATACAGTTATATCAGGACCAATGACGTCAAAATTACTGAATATATCCGCATAGAACTATGACCATTCAATTCGAAATTGTTCACTTACTACTACTTATTTTTTGGATTCGATTAACAATTTACCATCATTTTATGCCCTACAAAACTGGCGCAAATCAGCTAATAGTATAAAACTTATCAAATATCATTTTTCTACACTTGTCCCATTTTCCTTTTGTGTTTGTTTTTTCGTTCCCTTACGATATTAGTCCGGAAACTGGTCATCCAAAAGAGTCAAATATAAAAAAAATGCAATATTAAACTTTATTCAAAAAGCTAAACTTAAACTTTACATCACGCAGAGACATTTTCATAGTAATAATCAGGGTTAAAAGTACCCTCCTGTACTTGGTTTTGCTAAATACCTATGTATTTTGTGAGGGATTAGCCGTGCTATTGTTGGTTTCTATTTTGCGCTGTTATATCTGTAGGCTTTACAATTTGTGGAAGAGCCGCAGCAAAGCAGTGAAAGTAACGTATGCGGTTCACGATCCGCGGTTTGCCGACTATTGCCTTACGAGATCCAACATATTTCTGGTTTGATATTAGAACTTGTCTTAATGAAAATACCACAAGTTTTTTGCTGTTATTCTAGAACCGATAATTTGAGTTATTTATCACTTAAATCTAAAAAAAATATGTTAAGTATGTGTTTACGCACTTACTGGTAGTCCGATGGAACTCTAGTGGCCTTGCCAGGCTAACAGTGTAGGTCAGTTCGAAAAAAAAAGTATTGCCCAGATCCCATATCTAATGGTTATTCAGTATTTTAAAATTTGAGAGGATGATGGCTCAATAGTAGCTAGCGTATTGTGATAGACTTTGGTTTGAATCTTTGCAAGATGCCGAAGCTTTAAATGATGAAAAGCATCGTGGTGAAACCATAACACAGTGGTACGTTTAACGTTTAAGTTCTTTAGGTCCACCTGGTTATCGACCACCCTCAAATTGAAAATCTGTCACCAAGCACCTATATGTGTGTTTCAGCAGCTGTATTCGAGAGCAGCTCTTTCTCTAAAATAATCATTAGACCACATCGTCATTTCATGTCAATATTACTATCAAACACTTCAGTATAAGTAGAGTACCTACAAAGTATAAGAAATGAAAACTAGTGTATATTTCAATGTCCTCATAGTATTCGTTACCAGAAAGTGTCCGTAACTTCGTATCGTACGCAATAATTACCCACATTAGCTGATAAATTACAATTAAACATTTTGTATAAACTTTAACAGGAACATAGCTTCATTTCAGTGAAAGGGTTTTCAGTATCGGATCAGTATTTTCAGGGATCACTTCCTACCTACAAATTCACAAATTTTACCTCTTACAATTTCAGTATAGATATATATGGAATACAGCGGTTGCTCTTGTTCAAGACGTAAATAAAAAAAACTTGTATGCATTCTAACTAATATTATGTGGTTTCTTCAACTGGCATATGACCAACCTCAAACAAGACTTCAGTTTAAACTTATATTCTCACTAATAGAATGCTACTTCGAAGGATTGACGCTTTTTTCAGAAGAAATACCACTGCAGTCCAACCTGACACAGGTTCTTCCACTAAGTACTTATTATAAATCTTTTCATCGGGTTACCAATATCGACATATAAATCACAATTTGGTAATTTTGAGAGAATACTCAGTACAATCCGCGAGGCGTTAGCTGAGCTAGTTTTGCATTTGTGTGAGTGCACATAGATGATAGTGCAGGTGTGATGTTGCAACTCCGTCGCGAACCTTCCACACTTCACCTCTTGTACTGGTAGCAGCGTGACTTGCTTAATTCTTAATATTTTATTTTTGTATTCGATTTATTAGTGAAATGATTGACAACACAAATAAACGAAGAATACGAAAACATTTTAATAGGCAGGGAAAAAACTTTTGTGTAATTTAAATAGTTATTTTAACATGAATGAAATACAAACGAAGACCGAAGACGAGAGTGATAATGGAAACGATGAAGATGGAATGTGCGGCGTAGAAGAATTGTTATAATTTTTTTTAATATTTTAATTTTATTTATTGATCTCTGACTTTTCAGTCACACTTACATAATATGTACACATAGTAATCAGTCATACATATCATAGCTGGCCTTTTAACATTTTTTGCTTATTTACCTAAAACATAATTACATTTATTTTTTAAAGTTTTTTCTCTGACTCTACTTTTGGTAATCACTCACAAAATGCAAAGGTCAGCTTACGCCTCACAGACTATACCTAAGCTCAAACAGAACGTTTCATGTGTTTTATGTTCAATTCTATTGAATATTCAACGTAGTTTTACAATTTTTAACTGCATAAATAAATAACAAATGAACATATTTACAACTAACATCCATTATCTATAATATAAAAATGAATCGCTAAATGTGTTGCTAAGCGCAAATCTCGAGAACAGCTGGACCGATTTCGCTAATTCTTTTTTTAGAATATTCCTTGAAGTACTAGGATGGATCTTACGGAGAGAAAAATTAAAAAAATTGCCTGGAAAAGTCTAAAAACAACACTTTTCTATACTTCCATACAAACGATTCGCAATAATACTTAAAACTCAATTTGAACTTTAATGCTATACCATAAAGTTTAAGTGTTAGTGGAGAGGTTCCGGGAAGGCAAAACAATTGAGTGACGTTAGTATCGTATAAATATTAATGTCAATATTTATACGATGGTCCTGAATAGTAGAATAAGTATTTAAAAAAATATTTAAAGAATCGACTGTTAGGCGGTACAAAGTTCGCTGAGTCCGCTAGTACTACATAAATATCCATAAGATCCTTTTTCTTTATCAATCTGTTCTTTCTGAACATTCTTATTTAATTTGTTATAGTTTCTTAAACCAATATCAATGCATATAAGTACGTAAGACAATTCATTTATTCTGTAAGTCTCGTACTAGAAATAAAGTGAGCACATAATAATGTAAAATCATAGACTAGATGTTTGTTACATCTCCCTCGGCACATAACAGCTCTAAATCGTCTGATAAAGGGAAACAAAAGCGACATTTATGTGTCAGTTGTGTCGAGCTTTGGTCGGCGAGAGGTGAATAAATCAGCGGGTAGCGAGCCGAGATCCCGCAAACGAGGCCGCTGGGAGAGCTGCCGGGATACCGCCGCTCGCGACAAATTGCCGCGGGGGAGATGTCTCGTCTCGCACAAATCGCGCGCCGCAACGCCGATTAGGGTCACTATATTTTACACGGCTCTACAAACATTCACATCACAGATTATTACATATTTCACGTACGCATTCTTTATGAGCTGTAACATTTTTCTAACCTCTCGGTTTCATAAACTTTTCATTTATCATATGAAGTCGCAGGCAACAAAGGGTTTATTTTGATTTAATAGAGTGGTGCAATAAACACACCGACTTCCATTTAAGTTATTATGTTGAAGACAAGAGGAAGAGAAGGTAAAGTAAGAGCAACATGTACAGTATTCACTATGACCAAGCGTAAGCCGTACTAATATGAAGGTCTTTAGGTACCTATATGTAACCCCAAAATGCGACAAATCGTAACAAATCACAGCGACGATTACTTTATCACGTGATTCTGATTCAGTTTTGCTCGATTGCCTTGAAGTGCTGTACTTTCATACCTTAAATGAAGGATATATTCCAGCTGCTCTATATACAATAAGCTAAAACGGTCAGGAATAGTTTTTGATCATATGTATCACAGCCACGTGTAGTTTTCCCGGCTTTTACGTAACCCAGCACTCGAATGCTTACAGTGTTACTGGTTTTATAATAGTTGTATCCTCAGTTGTGTCCTCTTGAGTTTCGACGGCATTCCTGGGTCACAATCTACCCCAGACACCTTTCACCATTTCGTCCACTCTGCATTTATCCTATTCCTAACGTCCTGGTCTATGTCGCCACCGCTTTGGATCAATGATCAATACCGGAAATTGGATCACGCTGGTAAGGATATACCTACCATTTAAGGCTATATGAGAAAAACTGGATGAACCACCGAAGTCACAAAACAAATGTTCAGTTTTTGTTCTACTAATCTTAAAACCAACATTCTCCAGTTTTTCTCGCTATTCCCTAGCCTACTCTGGACCTCGGAAGCATTTTCTCCGACAAGAACAATATCATCAGCAAACAGCTTACACCAAGATGCCTCCTCCTGTATTTCTAGTGTTAACGCATCCATGTCAAGAAGGAATAAAGCTGAACCCTGGTACAAATCAACAGCCACATTGAAATTATCGGTAACACCTGCTTCAGACCTAACGTATGTTTTGGCTTGACTGTACATACAACGAATAAGTTGCTTCTATTACCAAGGCACTCTTTTCTTTTTCAGAGCCCACCACAAAATATTTCGGAGTACTCGATCATATCTCTTCTCCAGATCAACAAACACCATATGCAAGTTCTAATGTAATGTTGTTATACTAAATTAAAATTAACTGCATGCCTAGCAATAGACCAAACTGAGATTCGGCCTCTTTGGCGTCCTTATGCTTGCTATTTCGGCGGTACGTCTTCTCCACTCGTCACAAGCTTTTAAGGCCCTTCAGACCAAGAATATAAATCGGTCGAAAAAATATTCTCTCTCGATCGCGAGTCGGTTAAATTAACATCGTGCGACATTAACTCGGTTTTGAATAATCCAGATTTTTATTTTAAAAATAAAGAAGACATTAAATAACTTACAACGTAGAATAAATAAAATAAAGAATTAAATATGCCCAATATTGAATAGAAATATTATAATCGAACTGTCAATATGTGGAATGATGTAGACACTCAAGGATCGCTCAATCTGTACAAGCAAATCTTCCATTTCCATTGTGCATCCAAATTTTACTGACACGTACATATTTCTCCTCAATTCAATAATATCACACAATTTACATAATAATACCATAACGAATTAATAAAATTATCAGTGTTTTAATCCTCTGAATAGAAGATACATTTTATTTAAATGTCTACCGTATATTTTATTCCGATAATCAAGTATAAATATTCGTTCCGAAAATAATAGACATAATGGTTACCGTACACTCGCTCCTGTGCAAAACGCTGAACGTCGATGCGCATCGTTTTGATAGCAATTTGAAATTTGATTCGGCTGCTGTTTTTCGGGTTTAATTTTATTTCCATGCAATGCAAATTGTTACTCTGTTAACTTGTTTTATAATTGTTTTGTTCGCTCACAGTCGACAATACAACTGGTATACACAGTTATAATAGATTGAAAACAATAAAGTAAAATAGTTAAACATGTCAAGTTACTACTGGTCAACTGTTTGTATAATATATTATTTGCTTTATTTTTTATTTTGCTGGCGAACATATCGATTCCTCCGAACCATAAGGACGTAACACAACGTCAAATTATTTCTAACTTACATTTATTGATTTATGTTTCAGTCTCAATGCTCCTAAGATACAGATATAACAATACTTGTATTTTAAGTTCTGTGGTTACACCTCGAGCAGTAAAACCTTATTAAAGCGCAGTTACAGTTTTTAATTACATAATAAAATTAAAGTAGAACATTCTAAATGCATTCAAAACGTGAAAATTTTAGTGTCGAAGTATATTATGAATAGTACCTACTATATAAATATGTAGATATCTTAATCTCTTTGTTTCCTATAATTACGCAATACAAATAAATTATAATAGGTATATACGAGTATAGTGTGTAATATTTATTTATGATCTCATATCATTTATTAGGCAACGTGTTAATAATACTGGTTCGTAATACATTTCTATTACTTTCTTAATGGTGTATAAGGTACTTGTTCATATTTTTATTTGATTTCTGTAATTAACGTAACACCATGTCGCCACACCCTAAGCACCTTCGTAATAGATAAATGTAAGACAAAATTATTAATAAAATTAAGTGAAAAGTTGCGTAACAGCAAATATGTCATTAACGAACAACCAATTACCTAACAAAACATACCCGACTGTGACACTCTGGAGAAATCAAAATGTGGTGCTTTAAAATGATATGGAAACAATAAACATAAAACCAGCGACGAGCACGGCGCGTGTGATTGTTGTGAATTAATTAAAGTGGTTTTCATTAGGTCCATAAATGGGCGTCGCGCCAGTTTGGTCCGGCGGCATCCGAGTTGAGTCGAGGCCGCCATGTTGGATGGCATCGCAACGCCGCTCAGGGCGGGGCCAGATCGCAGATAACAAAGCTCCTCGCGGCTGCATAACTGACGATTATTGCGTCCGGTCGCTTTACGTGCCTAACCAATACCCGATACCACAGATGGACTTTTTGTGTTCGAAAAAAAGTCCAGTTGATAAGGCATTCTTAAGTTATAGGGTTTTATGTGCATACGATTTGAACGTTACTGTTTTAGTAAATAGTGCATGTCGACATGCGTGTACATTTATTAAAAAATACTCTAAAACAATAGATTATTTGAGGAGATTGTATTACTATTACTTACTTTATTTCTCTCGCTGCTATGTGTATATTTCTTGAGAATAAAATGTATCTAAAATAAATGCAAACGTTGAAATATTTTGTAGTGTTTCAGAATAGCATCAATTACCACATATTAAGTAACTACACTTATGTAATGGATTCTGACATCTCTGGGTTTTGTTAAATCACTGTAGCTGGGAATCCTTTACATGGCATTATTTAATTATAAACCAGTAGTTGGTGCCCGCGGCTTCGTTTTCGTGGAAATAGTCTTTTGTTTCATAGGAACTATGTACGTATTTTATCTCGATTAATTATGCGTTAACAAACTAATAATGCCGTATTTAACTATTTGCCATTACAACTTGACCGTTGGAAATCTTTTACCGGTTATATATTACCTTTATTAAACTTTGTCATAACTAGGTACTTAGTTCCTATTATGTGTAGCCTAAATCCAAGAATTATTACTGAATTATCTTCTATCTAACAATACGTAAATTTGTCGTCAAAATCAGTTCATGGAGAATTATCCATCATAAACAGAAGATTTACACTTAAATACTTTTTTGATATACATATCTATATGTGCATAGATTTAATTATATTTAGTTAAGTAATAAACTCATAAACGCTGTTTTCTTGCTTAATCATATTATTGAAAATTAATATTAAAGTAATTTTAATTTTATGCGAAATTTTGTATAAAATTATTTATATAAATAAAAGTCATTTACGGAATGTATGTAAACGCATTACTTTGGAACAAACTACTTTGGAACTATTTGGCCAATTCTTTTTTGTTGTAAAGGGAAGATTTGGTGCTTTTTCTTCATTTGTACAACCATGTGAAGACTATTTTTTTGTGTACTGACTACATACACTGTTGCCCTGGCAAGGCCTCTACAGTTTCATTGCACTACTAAGGGGAGCGCTTAAGGCACTCACCCAATTTTATATGGGCATCCAACACAAGGGCACACGGCGCGCCTCGGTTTGGACTGTCACCGAATATCCCGAGTCTAACTAAGTTAAGCTTAACTAAGCTAACTATTATTTCATACATATATGAATTCGTGAAATATACACGTGTACCAAGCATGTATGTTTCACAACCTCATACATGTATCTTGAATCTGACTGTTAAGTAATCTAAGCTAACTCCGTTCGAAAAAAGGATTAAAAAACAAACCCAACCACTATGTGTGTATGCGCACCTGTGTGGGGTGATCGGTGTTTATGCGAAGACGAGGCGGGCAGGTAGGTAGTTAAAAGTAATATATGTGTATATACCAGCAGTTCGCATTCTCCCAATCCAAAAGATTATACAGTGAGAAATAGGTACCTATTCCAGAATTATCAAGTCTATTTTCGAGACGCACGTAAAATATTACATATCTACTCCTATTATGCATACTCTTAACAGAGTCGCTGATGGACAAGAGTATTTTCTGGAAAACTATTAAAATTTGAATAATGCGTATTACAGTTTGCTCTCGGTCTCGAACCCAAGCGAATCCTGCCACAATAACATCGAAATCTGTTATCTTCCAACGGGGTACACATCCCACATAAAACCCTTCACGTTACACGTGACGCGGCTGAGTGATTTACAACTACGATCGCGACCATATATCCCAAGTTTACTTTAGACAATCCTAGCGAACGTTCTACAATACTTTCGTATAATTTATTTACTTGCGACGGGTAAACTAGGAACCTTTATTTCTTTGTTGGTTGGTTTTTGGTTTGATAAAATGGATAATGTGTTATTTTATAGGTACGGGTTATCGTAAAAGACGCATCCTTTCGACCTTATACTCGTATGTTTTATGTTAAACGTAAATCTTTATCTTGGATTGAGATTTTTAAACCATTTATGTATCATCTTGCCATTTAATGTGTGTGTTTTTTTTCTGTGGTACTACAGACCTATAGAATGACGTCACTATATTTGAAGACAAGCACGGTGCAATTTACTCGACAGAAGTTGTAGTGGTCTAGTGCTTTGCCTGGTGCAATACCAATCCGATGTTCGCAGATTCGAACCCCGGCATGTACCAAAGAATTTTTTCGGAATTCGCGTACATTTACTATTTTTAATTGATAACACTATTGGCTGGCGGAAAGGAAAACATCGTGAGGAGATCTGAACCTGAGGAATGTTCTTGTAGTACCAAAATATGTGGAAAAATCTATGACTGTGGATTTCTCAGAGCTTGAAATCTTTGAACACATATTGGACTGGCGAGGTGATTGCCAATACCCTCCTTCAGGAAAGAGGCCTATGGCCCTGCAATGGATCTCTTACAGGGTGACGATGATGACAGTACAATTTAAAAGTAACAGAGATCACAGGATGATCTAAACTGCCTTAGCTGCCTTCAATATATACTGGTTGATCTCAAACCGCGACAAACAAAACAGTCACCGATAGGGATAATTACTTAACATCAAGCAAGATAAATGATAATCTTCATTTACTCGAAATGAAATATTCTGTGATGCTCTCAACGACATGTTACTTTGGAAGAATGGTAAAACATTGGCAGGGTATACGATTTTCACACAAATTCCTAGATGACATCGCTAAAGGCGACACAGTCCGGTACAGGATCCCTGCCATCACGGGTAGGTAATGAATTTCATGAATATTCAACGCGCCACGTCTAAGTGCTCTACTAAGACACCTGGCGTGTGGTGTTCTCCACCCAGTCTGATATACAATTATCATGTCTTACCAACTAGGATGACTTTAGATAAATCGCTATCAAAACTATAATTATAATTTTTGCATACACCTTATCAGGGTAAAAAAAAAACACATAAGGTACCTCTCATACATATTAAGTAGTGTTCCACAGGGGTATACATTATCGTGAACGAAGCAACAGATGGCTACTAGTATGTCTATAAAAGTATCGTTCACGAAGAATAGGTTTATAACCAAGGTAAATTATTTCTTCTATCTTTACATGTTCTGAAAGCCCATATATATGCCTTTGTATCTTCTATAGATCATCTTCTGCTTTATTTTGGCAAACATTATACATAAAATAATTATTTTGTATTATAAGGTCAGTAGATGTCTTCTAGTTACTAGACATTGGTGGTGAATAACATGGATGTGTCCTTCAGGGTCGTAACTACTATTGTATCAGCAGTATCAAAAATACTAAAGTACTAGGCAACTCATCATTGTCAACAAAAATTAGTAAACTGTTACGAATAACCTCAAATGTCTATTTTAAATTTCTTTTCAGTTCTCAGTAAATTCATAACGAAAATAACTATAGTGTTCCTAGGTAACGATATAATTCGATAACAAGAAAACACACTCGCTACCCCCGATAAATTTTGATACCGGGCCCCTTTAAGACTTAACTATGCCATCTAGTTATATTAGGTATTAGAACTTTCCAGAGAGTTTTTGCAACATCTCGGAATTATTGTTCCATGTTATTTTATCTATTTTCTTTTTGTTACTATAACTCACCATTAGATGGGGCTAGGCTATATGGTATTGTAATTAAATTGTAATATAGTAATTCAAGTCACAGACGATCACTAGTATATTATAAAACTACTAATTATATGTATGAATAAAAGTTTTGAGAGTTATTCGGTTGCACTGGGATAATATTTGTTATGTTTTGTATGATTTATTTATTTAGGACAGTCAGTGACCAATACGCCAAATATCAATTAACATTATATGCAAACAATCCATAGACATATCGGCCTTTAAAAGCTGCCATAGCATACGCTATTTGGTAGACAATTTTAATTTAATGATTATAAAAGAAGATTAAACTAAATATAGACCAACATAAGCTAACAATAATATAAAGAACCATTTTATTTTCATTTTGCTGCTTTATAGATTCATTTGTAAACTAATTACAAGATAGGCGATTGTCGCTTCTACTTACAAGAAATATAAGCATATATCTATACATATTTTAACGGTTTTAAATAATAATCTCGTAGGTACGACTATAATTTAGTAAATTATGTTTAAAAACACAGAACGATGTCATCAAAATATTTCATAGATTGCAATAATATTTATTTGTTAATGATATATATATTTACGAGTTATGACCAAAGAGTTGAGTTCACAGGTTACTGCTATTAATATGCGTTTTTTTTATTTACGACTTCTTGCAAAATTATTTTTATATTTATTAATATTGTGTTATAATTTTTTTTTAAACGAATCAAGTAATTTAGAGGATGTATAGAATAAGGTAATAACATACTGAAACATGCATCTTATTAGTTAAAATAGTTATTTACTATAATATAATTATGGATATTTTTATCATTTCACTACATATTATTAAACAAAGTCGTCCGCCGTGTCTGTTTGTCTGTGTTTGTGATAAACTCGAACACTACTGAACGGATTGTAATGTGGTGTTCACCAATAGATAGAGTAATACACGAGGAAGGTTTAAGTGTATAATTTGTCAAGATTTTGTGTAAATTGGTTGATATAAATTATTGGAAAAAGTCAAGCCGCTTGAGAGTTTTAATCGAAAACGCTGTCTAATTCTTTTGAGATATAACAAAAAAATGCCAAAAAAAAAAAGATAGTCACCTAGTATTGATTTACAAAAAAGTCTGCGATGGCATATACCTATCTTTTAAGGATAGCCTACTATACTCATCTATCTTCTAATAACATGGTAACATACAATGAGGTAATTGGCAGGCTATTTAGACGGATACATTATTACTCCATATCAAATTGAATACATAACTTACATATTACATTTCATACAAATAAGTATATATTTTTTATTATCAGGACAGGACAACGTCCGCCGGGCCTGCTAGTTTAGTATAATATGTTATACCCAAAGACGACAGGAATGCCTCATCCGACAGAAGTTTATTCTGGTGATTTTAAACTACACAAAAATACTAAAAGAACACTTAAGAGAAAATCATATGTAATTCAATCATATCAGTTACATTCCACTTCTCTAGTAGTTAAAAATTGTTAGTGCAACCTTAATTTTCTGATTTAATTTTTTTGAATCACCCATAATCCACATGAATAAGTATATATTATAGTATAAGTATATTTTTTTCTTGATAACAACACTAAAACTCATAAATATCCACTAAACAAAAAATAAATAAAGAAAATCGGTTGATAAGCAGAGGAAGAAGCTGTATTAATTGTTTTGTCTAGGACTAATTACATATACATGTACTACATTTTTTATACAAATACTTGAGTTTGATATTAATTATATCAAATCAGCGTACAATTATAACGTTAAACTATGTGAACCTGTAGTTGAACTATTTCATCAGAATAAAATATAGAGACTATTATGAACACATATGTTATTATGACAAAAATATATGGCAATTAAAGATTAAGAAATGTTTTTTTTAATAACTAATTAGTATGTAAGGTTATATTGGGTCCAGGGCGATGCAGGGCAGAGCATGTGCAGGGTTCACACGGGGCTGTTGATTTATGCCCCGGAGTCCATGGCGTGACACGAGGCGGCGGCGGCGAGGCGCGCCCGCGTACCTGCCTCGGCCGAGCCGTGTTTATAGCGGAACTTTAATTTACGACCGCTCTAAATTACGTGGATTTACTGCGTGCCTTTATTGGCTCGCTACGAACGCCCCCGCTTCTCTCCGCCCTTCCACCTCCCCTACTTTCAAGTTATCCGCTTTTGTACGGATAACTTCTGCTGGCAAAGTGCATCTAAAGCTGCATAATTTAAAGCGCCGTAAAACTGATAGCAAATTCAAACTACCTTAGTCATAAATCCAATGAATTCAGTAGCTTAAAATACGTTACCTTCATAGAGTTGTTATGGACGCTAAAGTATTCCTGATTTTTATAAAGACGGACAACTTTTAAACGAAACATGTCACTAAGTTGACTAAGCAAATAACATAAAACAAAGTTACGTTGGATATAAACAAAATAAATAGACGTGGGATGAAAACAACGACCAATCATTTTCCTTCATTAGGTGACTCACGCACGTACCTATTCTTCGTTGTTTAAACGAGCCAGAGAAGGGTCTTAATATCTACGATGGAATTTATCAAGTAATCGTGAAAAGCTCGAATCCTGCGCGAGCGAAGGCCACGTCACATCCGCAGTTATCTACAAGGAGAAAGCGGATGCTGCCGCGCCGGTGACTTGAAAGAGATTGAACCTTTGTCGGCTTCACGACTTAATTGCTCTTGCAATACTTACATTATCTTCATTACTCACTAATGAAGTTAAATTATATCAACCAAAAGGTTTAATTATGTTTTATTGAGATCGATTACATCAGAATATAAATTGCAAAAACGTCCTTTTTAGACAAATTTATTAGCTTCTTGATAAACATTATAGAAAAAACCTCAAACAAAGAATATGTTAATAGAGAAATTAAGTACGATTTACTAATATTTTATAGTTTTTTTTTTTATAGAGATACAGATGGTAAAAAGATGGTACATAATATCCATAGTTACCTAGCTCTCTTTAGGAACAGACATAAGCTTAATAAAATGTTAAATTTTATTTCACGAGCCAAGTAGCGGGTAACAAACTGCTAATGTGTTATATATAACCTCAGTAGAAATATATTCTAAAAGAAACAGATCCGAAATGTTACGCTGATGTGTCGGAAACGTTAAGCTAATCGCATACATGAATATTTTTATTATGTATGTGATTACGGATCGGCTCACAGATGATCAGGATATAGCGTGGGGTATAGAAGAGCGTAGAGCGTTGGCGGCGAGGTGTAGTATGATTGCCCGTAGGATTGCGCGCTGCACGACACCAGTAAAACAACACTTTTCACGGCATACAGCCTTTACACGTGCGGGTTATGTATACGTAAAAGGCCTATAACGTTTTACGCATAAAATATAATAATGCGCTTTGGATACTGTCGGGACTGCCTCGCTTCTGTAGCGCGTCGGGTATGTTCGCTGAAGGCAGAGTTGATGACTTTCATGCCATTGTGCGTCGGCGATCTGCCGCGATACTGAGCCGATTCAGAGGTAGTCCTAATTGCTTTATGAGCGTACTTGCTTGTATGTTGGATGGCCTCTTTGTCAGCCACTGGGCTAGACATACATGTATGTCGAGACGTATACGAAGTTAATTAGATAAATAACTTTACAGCAAAGTAAATAATACTAATTAAATTTGTACTCTAATTATTTCATGTTATATGGATACACTGTTATTATATGTAATAAAGCTTTATTATTATTATTATTATAACACGATTAGAAATGTAACGCGTATTTTTTCCTGATTAAAATTGTCTATTGATAACCAAACTATGTACATAACCGTATCCTGAGAACCATTTAATGATCGCAGCCCACGACCCAGCTTTTAACTTTTAATCTAAGCCTATTAAACATCACGAGACCCTCAGATTTCTTATGAATGCATTTCCAAGTAACCGGGCCGATATAATTGTAAAAAATAAAACTCGGGATGGACAACAAACACGTTTTACGTGAGCATAATTTGCATTTTACTAAATTAAAACCGGTATAAACTTATTTAAAGTATTTTTCCAAAATCTCCTTTACTTATAATGTAAACAGAGGCTATATTTCAACGTAGATATTGGCGTATAAGACTCGTAAAATTCGAATGAATACATTTTATAGCGTTGGCGGCTGGCATGTAATTGGAAGTGAGGATGCGCGGGCGCAGTAAAGCGGCAATTGACCAGAAAATAACGAGCCCTCGCCTTCGGTTATACTAATTCTACATAAGTACATATATGTGTTTTATATATATAACTGTTCTATGTACGTATCGTTATTTATTACAAATCATACTATGTACTTATATAATTTATTAAATGTCCTTAAACATCACAAAACCTATTATAATTAATATTTTTAAATTACGTTTAGTTGTAGTAAGCTTAATATCTTCTTATATAAAAATAAAATGATAGAGATCTGTCTTTAAAAGTCACGTAAAAGCTAGATAGATTTTGATCAACTCTCTTTTATTTTAAAAACATCACGATTTCTTCATTGTAAAATAAAGAAATTACGTTTTTTATTTAAGCACTACGTGTTCAGCGGTTGGTATTTTCTTGACGAGGAGAAGTGGGACCAACGGTGTGGTGCGCATGCGTAGGACAACGCAGACGGGTATTAGCCAGTAATCACCACATAAACTTTTGATAAATAAATATATGATTATAAATTAAATAAATATTATAATTTATACGTAGTTGACTTTGAGATTGTTACATGAACTATTGTAGTTAAATCCTAACGGACTATATTAATAATAGCAGCAGCTAAATAAAGCAGATTATGCATTAACATATCATCCCTATCATATTCAGTCCAATGTATGCGCAGATAATCTTGAAATTAAAACGGTAATCGTAATCAAGGTGTAAAAGAAAAAAGAGCTGTGGAATAAATAACATTTAGGTTGTGATATGACTAATTCAAGTCACTCACGAGACTGACGATAAAATTTTTCTATAACTTTAAACGTCTGAAAACAAAAAACGGATACGAAGAGCTTTAAAAAAATACGCATGATTCAGCTATTAAGTATACAATTATGAGCTAAAAGAAGCATGTTCTTCTTCTTCTTGTTTTGGCACTGCAGAAGCATTTGCCAGTGTCAGTGTATTGTTTCAAGTAAGTGTCTTGTGATAATTATAATGTTCTAACAAGATGGTGGTTTCCTTGTTAGAAGTTTCCATGGAGTTTTGGTGGCACCTCAGAATGCACGCTCCGTGGTATTATTTCCCATCCACTTCACTTGTGCATAATAACCGAACTATATTACGTAAAACACCACCAATATTACAAAATATAGAGTCTAATAACACAAGATTATGAATAAAATATAAAAGCCACTACATGAAAGGCCAAGATCCCGCCAAAAACTCAAAGAGGCATGTTGTAAGTACACTTTATTGCGGAGTTGTGGTCGCCGTCGCAAACAGTCGCTGTCGTCATGCCATGTCTGCTATGAAGATACCACCACGGTTAATGTTTCTACATAAACGGATACATAATGTCTGATTCGTAAATAAGATATATCGAGATGTGTTAAATGTTTAATTTCGCACTGTGTGTGTTGGCGCCGGTATAGTCGAAAACAACTTAGACGACCACGCTATTTCGAAACATTTTCATTCGCTTGTATCCATTAAAGTTACAGATTTAATACAAAACGCGCCTTATTATGATATGATAATCTGACACTGCCAAAAATTATTATATTACGTGTACCAAATTCCTATAGCTTTCTATGTTATAACTATCAGGCCCGGCGAACGTTGTCCTACCCTGATAATAAAAATTATATATATGAATGTGCATCAAATGCTCAAGGTAACTAATGTATTTAATTTCATAAGGATTATTACTGTATCCGTCTAAATAGCCTTCCTTCTAATAAATCTCTTTTTGTGTGACAATTTTTTTTTGAAGTTAAATAGGTATAGTACATCCAAGACTTTTTGTAGATCTATAAAAGAGGATTATCACACTATACATTGTTTTGGTATATCTCAAATGAATTAGGCAGCATTTACGATGAAAGATTCTGGGCGGCTTGACATTTCCAACACTTCCAACAATTATCGTTATATTTCAACCAATTTACATAAAACCTTAACAAATTATATATCTAAGCATTCTTCGTGTATTACTCTATCTATTGGTGATGACCGCATTACAGTCCGTTTAGTGGTTTTTGAGTTTATCGTGAATAGACAGACGCGGCGGACGACTTTGTTTTACAATATTATGTTATAAAATAGCAGACAGGTACAATCTACCTAATCATCACATCAGCTTGTAAGAGATCCACTGCTAGACCATAGGCCTCTTTCCGAAGGAAGGTGTAGGTGTAATTGCCACACCAGCACACGATGTATTGTTGATTTTAAACTCTGAGATATCCACAGTTCTATATTTGCCCACATACGGTGGTACTACAAGAACATTTCTCAGGTTCAAGTGTTCTCACTATCTTTTCCTTTGCCGTCAGCCGATAGTGTTACCAAGTTAAATTAGTAAATGTAAGCGAATTCATAAAAATTCTGGGTTTCGAACTCCCGGATATCGTATCGATATTCCACCAGTCAAACCACTCCACCACCAAAATATTTAGTAGGTAGATACTGCGCGTATAGTTACATATAATCAACCTCGAGAGGATCTAAGGTTACTTATAATAACTTACCACACACCTCCGGATCGAGTTGAAAGGCTTCGTTTGAAGTATATGTTGCCAACCTAACAATTTGAACCAAAATACAGCAGCGCGAGCACTGCTTTTTAGTCGAGAAATAATGTGAGATAATGGTATTCCCGCTAGCGCAGCCTCTACCACTATTAATAACTTGCCATAGTAAAGAATGAATCGTTGTTTACTTAATAGAAAAATGAAAAGCAATTTTCATCTGAGCAGTACTGAAGCATGTTCACCGGACAATCGAACTGAGAGTTGTGAACAACTTTGTTAATTACGCATAACAAACAATTCCCTAAACTAATATTGCCTCAGTCAATATTTTTACAACCGAATAAAATGGAAACGAGGTATATGAGGCTTCTTTAACAAGTGTAAATAAATGTATATCAAAAAATACAACCCGTAATGGTTATAGACTCTCGCTGCGAACGGATAGAGAAGTCCATACAACTCGATGATGATGATTCCATAAATTTATACAGTGCACAATAAAAAATGTGGCTCGGAACAAAACGACGTCACCTCATTTTATGGACTCCCTCACGCGCTAAACGCTCCAATCATTGTTCATTGGAAGTCGAAATAGCTTTAGAACAATCACACAACCCTGCGACGGCGTCGAGTCATACCTAATTACACCCCGTGAAATTACTGAATGCCCGGGTTTATTGAGTTTTAGCGACTCAATATTGAGCTCCGATCGCTTAGAAGTAAACATTGTAAATATATACGCGCCTTGACATAAATGGCACGATGTCACATAGCTCGTATATTTAGGTGTTTCGCTTGTACCGCGGGCGTGTTGACATACTGGTGCTAATTAAACATCAATAAAAACTTTATTAAGCTGACCATATATGTTTCTATACCTTAGTAGGTACATTTACGAGTTTGCATTACAAAATTATATATATGGATATAAATGAAATTAATCAAATACGTTTTCTTTATGAGAACTGGGTTTTCTAATCTATTGCAATAATTCAAGTAATGAGAATTAAAATTATGAGGGATGTAATTCGATGTACAATCAAACAGATGACCATGAAGAAATTAGTAATATTAGAATATATCTCATTCATTTTATTGGTAAAATCATCTCAGATTTCTTTAGCTTTTATTTAGCAAAAGGATTATTTCCAATTTGTCACTACATTGTTTATTATTGTATTTGAACATAAACGTCTTCTCAGAGTATTAGATATTACTTATGTCGTATTAGACAATATTTTACGGCTTTATGTAAATTAAAAATTCATAAATAATTGTAAATTATTGTGGCCTGTATATATATTAATAACCAAGATTAAAAATCATAGTATACTGTTATATATTAAGATATATATGACATATATTTTTGAAGTACATATTTATCTTTCTAAACCATCTTTATTACATATCTATTAACTCCTAATCATGAATAATTTCAACCTGTATTGCATATTTATTCATAATAATATATATACCAATATTATAAATGTGAAGGTAAGTTTGTTTCCTTAGGTTTGTTTGATACATCCAAAAAATATACTTTTTATAAAATTTGTTTAAAAATTTGGTTCGCAAATTTTGCATGTATATTTTCAAAGGTAGAGTAAAAGACATACGGTACCTTTCATACAGAAAAAGAGTAATTAATAAACGAAAGCGAAGCCGCGAGTAAATGCTAGTCAACATATAAAAGTTAGAAGCAATATAGCAGGACCGCAATAAATAGACGGCTGCAGTACTATTAAGTAGATTAAACTCGTGATCCAAATATTATACTATTTGGTTAATATGAAGTAATACTTAAGTAATTAACTCATATTCATAACATTTACATTTGTGTGCATTTTCGTATACTTGTACGTACAAACACACGTATAGATTCACTATTATATATATGATGATTGTGTGTAAAGAAAAGCCATGTTTTTGGTTACGTACATTCACATCGTTGGATACAAAATACGTTCTCCTTATTCACCAAAGAAATAGAAATAATATTGTATTTTCGGATCGTGGCTAAGGAGACCGATTTGAGAGAGGATCCCTGGGACTTACACCTGGCAAGTGTATCTACCCTCAGGGGGACGGGGGTTTGAAACACTCTCGTGATGCCCGATACGTATTTCCTTCAATAATTGAAACCAGGCGACATCACGCTAACATTATGAATTAGGCAACGCTATTTAGCTAGGTCCTTGGCCAGTTCCTCCTCTAGGTTGTCCAGAATTTCACCCCCGGACAAACACACAAACATATAACTCAATGAATACCTAACTCTGCTGTAATCATTACGATAAAAATCAGCACAATATTTTTATGTACAATAAAAACGATGTAAGTGAAACTTTTTTCGGATAGTAGCAATTAAAAAACTGAGCATATTTATTTAAATCATGAAGTAATTCTGATTTGAGCCATGGGCCCCGCCATTTTGGGCTTGGCTGCTCTGCCGAACGCCTTTCACTTTATTCATATTCCATGGCCGGCTGTAATTCGACATGCGATAGCTGAACAACAAAAATTGAGGCGATGTAAAAAAAGTTTCACTTTAAACAATATAGCGCTACACAATAAATAAAAATAAAGCAGCAGATACCAACCCGCTATTTTTATATTCATTGTATGTAATGGGTTTTTTTTCAGTAGGTACTTAATTTCTCTGTTTTTTTATATATGTAAGTTTGATTGAGGAATATTAGAATATTCAAATTGCATGGCAAATATACGCCAATCTATGATTTATCCGGAATTATTGTTAATTGTGAGATAAAAAAAAATAAGTTTCATTCTAAAAAAATGCCGTTTTAATTAAAAAAAGATTTCAATTCGTTTATCTATTGCAAATTGAAAATTATAAGTTACTTGATTTTGCTCGGGGATTCACTCGCGCTAATGTATACTAATTTCTTCCTAAGGAACAGTAATTGTTTTTTGGATAAAGGTAGTATATATGCTTTTCTGTATTCTTGACAACATGTATGCAAAATTTCTTGATGACCGTTTCTCAACCAGAGTAATTGAGACGTTAAAGCGTAACAAAAATCATACAAACTCACAAGCACATCTATAATGATAATTAGGATAATGGATTATACAAATGTAATAAATATTTCTACATATTTTATTTGGAAAATGTAAACGATGACTTATGCAATGTTATGATCAATAATTATTACAGAAATAAATATGACCGAAGTTGTTTAGTAGTTGAATATATGGGGAGTGTCATACATGTCTACGTATCGTAGCTCGTAGACGGGGTTACGTTAGGAACGGAAACGCGTGGGGGCGCGCGCGGGCACGGGCGTGTGCGCCGCACTGGTCTGATAGCGCGCGAGTAGGGGCGCGGGCGGCGCGGCGGATTACACTTGGACAAAGGCGAAACATTAAACGGGCCGCCGAATCTGCTTATCACACCTTATTGTTTGTTACCCGCTCGAGGCAATATTATCCTCTATATATTACGTGGACATACGTGTTTATGTAATGATAATCCGTAGGTATCAAATCCTCACCTATGAACCACTCCAGTAGGTAAGTACGAGTATTATTGGTCTATAATTTCATTGTTTTTGAAAGCTATATATCTCAGTGTTTATGAATAGTCCTTTAAATATTGCAACGTCTTGCAACTTACATTTTACACATTCTAAACGCTTCCTAGAAGGAACGGAAAAATGTAAAATTTAAGCATTGTCCGGTAAAGCTGTGAAAGACCGTCAGACAAATAGCACAGTCAGTTTGATAAACAAAAATTGTTACAAGTTTTTTCATGTTGAAACATGTTCAAATAAACCAGAAATGAGCAGAAAATATTCTGTTATTAAACTAAAGTTCTTATAATTATTATCAACAATTTTGTAAGATTTTATAATTGTTAATTTAAAATGTTTTCTTGACTCTATTTATATAACCGGCATTAATATATAATATAATACAAATAAGTCGCACAGTAATCTCATAATATGCGGCGTACAACACGTAATTACTTATAATAAGTAGCGTTGCATATATCATTATTTTTTGATTTCATAATGTCAAACTAATTACTAATCCAACGCAATTTATCACATACATTGTTATAATGTGAACACTGCCAAACCAGCTAAAGGCAATACAATTCTCTCTATAACTAACTATCTGTTGACGTCATTAATCAGTACTATAAAGTGGGCCGTCTCTCTGTTACCTGTATTTTACCATTACTGGACGAGCACTTAACATTTTCCACGACTTTGTTATACAAAATGACTGAATTATACCTAACCAGCAGTCCCGGCGGACGTCGTCCAGCCCTGATAATAAAAAGTATATACTTATATGCATCAAATGCTTAAGGTAAATAAGACGAAAGACGTGTTTAGTAGCATATACATGAGGCAATCTAACTTTATCCTGGGAATTATCAACCTATTATGAATACCCTAAGTTGACACTAACACAAGTATATAGTGGTCACAACTATAGGATGCCGTAAACATTTAAAATTAACTAGACTGCAGGTCTATTTGCTACTTAATTGATAATAAACAAATTACTACGATATGGCTTTACTGAAATTGTTTTTTATTTATTTATTTTGTTCAATCGAAACTCGTACCTCATCTACATAACTGTTATATAAATGACATATATCTATGCAATCAATCAATCTCCAAATGTGCAGTTTTTATTAGCACTCTATAACAAAGAAGGTGCTAAATCGACTACGTAAAGGCAAAGCCACGCCTTTTATATTAAGCTATCAACCGCCCGCGATTTCGACGACGTTAATTAGAATAAAAAATAAGAATAATAACAAAGATTGTATTTTTGTAAGAGAAACAATTTCAGAATCGAATTTGTAGTTCGAGAAATTGTCTTCTACACAAAATATACCACGCACTCTCTATACCTAATTTTACTTGACTATATCAGCGAGGTATCATGCGAGACATTATACGAAACTTTTTTTTACCAGTTAAAACCCCACGGTATTCATTTCTCATCTTTGGCCGAGCTGCGGGAATCGCTTATATACATTCGCAGCATCAAGGCGTATGGCCTTGCCCCGGGCCCATTCGGATAACCCCCCAAGAACTTTGGAGGTCGCATGAACACAAGCACTCGTCTTCCGTCACGGGTCTGCATATCCACGGAGATGGGCATGTCGGAGTCCGTCACCAGCAAAGCCGTTTAAATTTATACGGAACTTCTTGAAGCTAACTCAACTGCATTGAAAGTAATTGAAAAATGAAATGCGTCTAAATCGTCACAGTTCAGCTAAATACCTAGTTCTCAAGTCACAACCTGACAACAGTGTTGGCACTGTGAGCCCCTAACATCTATGGAAGCTAAATGTAGCGGACTTTTCATAAAAATTAAAATCTCTTTTTATGAGTATTGTGAAGTGATGGAAAAACATGTCCGACTGTATAACGACAATCATACACTATGGGCAACATCGATCAATACCGGACCAGGTGCTACCACCATGCCTATGTTAAAGAACCCGTCACAGTAACTGTTTTGCTTGTCGTGTTTCGGCACCAGACCGAATATGTTCAGCAACCAAAAGGCTTACAACGTCTGCTAATGGGTTGTACGACGTAGAACTTTTGGGGGGGTCGAAGTTGTTTTATAGTTTGCACTGTTTTTACCATCAAGCTCAGTGGCCTCAATTTATTGTGCTACGATAAAAAAAGAAGTACATACAATTTCCTTACTTTTAAAATTTGTTATATTATTTAATTAGACACTTAGGAGGAATAATAATTGAAACAAAAACCAAAATAGTATTAAAATAAGCCACTCTGACGTTTAATGTCTCGTTACTAAATTGTTTAAAAATATATATAATAACATAATATCCTCTATAGAGCGTAAGTACTATCTACCTCTTTGGCAGTTTCTCAGATTCCAAGACTTTCACGTATGAATTTATAGCCAGTCTAATGTCCTATCCATAATAAATGTGAGAGTTTAACCAGATGTCATCGTGTTTAAGTTTACTGCCATATATTATTTTATGTCTCTTTTGATATCATTAGTGGAAACTACAGTCAGTTAACAGTGGGGTACACACGAAAACTAAGTACCTGACTATTCTTAATATGGCCAACTATGTTTTGGTATGCGACCTCTGCTCCTTCTTACCCACGTCGAAAATATCAAGTCTTCATACTCATCGTCGTTACGATTGGGATATATACTCCATTGATTATCCAACTATATTTTAGGCGTATGTTTGTTTATGTATATCTCTTAAAATAAATAGAAGGTTCATTCAATTTATTTTACTAACATAAATATGATTAACTTCTTCAATTATAGACACTAAGCTAATAAAAAGTAATACGCTATCATTCTACATGTAGTATAATAATAAAGCAATATAAAATGATATAAGTATGTATCTTAAAATAATTCCTATACTAAAGCTCAGTAATCAGACTGTTTTTCATATGTAAGAAAGTCATTAATGGTGTTATCGAGAAACAGCGTTCACTGCTGCGAAATGAGATCTCGGTACGCACAGTTACCTCCGCACGTACAGACGCTACAAAAATATTGCTCCCGATGCCACTATATAACTGCTGAGTATAATAACTAATCCAGAAAAACAACATACAGAAACGAATTACTTCTAAGGGAAGGTCCCTACGATAACACCACGGTGTAGACATTTCTGCATTTACATTTTTCGGCTACCATACTAGTGTTGCCGGGTTAAGACAGTCGAGGACACCTTTATAATTTATCTACCTTAATGCGAATGAAGCCATTGTCTCAGTTGCCAAGTAATACAATATACATTCAAGAAACACCTACAACAAAGTAAAACAATGTATTCGCTTTTCCATATTTTGATATTAAACGTGTGGTTACTATGACTTGTGAATGACCTTATATTTTTAGACGCCTGCAAGCCTAGTCCATTGTCCATGTTTACACGCACATCTAGTAATATATTAGGAGCAAATAAGAGAGACGCTAGAAACTCTTACCCTTTCGTAAAGCATGTCAGTAATGATCAGTAGATACATGTAATTACCCCTTTTGAGATAGCATTTATGAAAATTAAACTAGTGTTTTTATGTTCTAACAAATAGATTCGCAATTCACCTGACGGTAAGTAGTTACAGCCTATTGCTATGTATAACCATCCTCATCAAGAACACAGTCACGGGGCTCCTTTTGAGAACTCAGTTGGAAGTTGGAGTGTCTCCTTGTAAATCGAGCACTGCTACTTTGCGGCAGCAAGATATATGCCGGTGGTGCTTCCTTATTCGAAAGTTGCCCCACCTAAATTTATAAATAGCTGTGCCCGCGACTTCGTCCGCGTAAAACGGAATACAAAACGCAGTGATTAATGAAAAATCTGAATTTGTGTCTGTATATCTTGTATATTTGTAATGTAATGTGTCAGGCTAAAAACTAATAATGGTCGTACCCCTTTGTCACTTCAATAATAACTCAAAATTAGGGCTTCGAAGTTCCTTTGATGTGTAAAAAACCGTAGGCCTAGCTATAGTGCTGTATCTATCCTCATACAGTTAGATAGTTCATAGCACACGATGGTAATGCGTGCCCACATCTAAATTTATTGTGAACATGGACAAAATTTCGTGACGATACACGCAGATATAGGAGTAACATATCATTAATATTCTAATATAACAACTGTAAAAACAAAATTAACCCCTGGACTGTCTAAAACCATAAAGATTTAACTTCTATACAAACGAATGTAGACCTCATGAGGCAAAGGCCATTAGACTGTTGGCAGCACACGCTTAAAAAATATCTGATGTATTACAAAGCTTTGAAAAAAAACAAATGATGAGTTGTAAAATAATAATTTTCATGTAAAATGTATCATTAAATTATTTTTTCATTTGTACGGACTTTTTTTTACTTAACCATGAAATTTACAATGCACGATGTAGTGAAATTAAAAAATAATTGAAAACATAATCTGCCATTTTGAGATCTGCGCCTTAAAAAATCAGCCAAAAGCTTATAATATTCATTCATACATACTTCACATAACTCATTCTTATTATTATTTTTATGTTATCCATTATTTTATTTGTACTGCCTGCAGTCTTTTTTCTTCACGGTACCGCTGGAAGACAATGCAAGCTCCGTAATGCATAAACCAAAAAGTATTCATTAATTCAAAGCGTAATTAAGACATAAGAAACAAGGTAAATTTATAAAAATTATAATTCGAAATAAATCTAAAAAACACAGAAATTATCTCATTGTTATCTATACTCTTCTTTGCAATAATATTCTTATGACAGTAAACCAATAAAATTATAAGTTTAGCGCCATCTGTTGTCGTCAAAAATGTAGTCTATTATTGCTTCTAAAGATGATTTTTTCTTACATTTACGTTCAATTAACAATTTTAGTCTCTTTATTTTTTTATTATGATAAAAAATTGTCCTAAAATGTGATTGGTTCAATAGCTTGTAATATTTACGACACAAAACTAATGAGAAATTTACAAATTTAATCATAAACCTTATGCGATCAAAAAATAAAAATCATATTTTACTTATACAAAGTACAAAGTTATTTAATTTATAGAAATATGTAATATTTGTAATTGGTCAATTTTTAGATTGTATATTATAGTAGTAATATATTTAGAAAATGGCGGTTGAACGCCATCTATTAGCAATAATGCATATTAATTAATTACTGAACTTCTTAGGTTATTAATATTGATTTATGTGAAAATAAAATATTAACCACTTTTCTTTCGGTCTATGTCTTAGTAATGTAATACTGTGGTAATGTTGGTTTATGTTATAAAATACCCTGGTTTTTGGATGAGGTTAAAGTCCATTAACCTATCTATTTTTGTCTCGTACTTAACTCCCGTCGTCATTAAAATTACAATAACTTTTTGATAGAGTTAACCGATTTTAATGAAATAAAAATTTTATGTTGCTCCGGAATATGCTTGATTATTTTCATGCTGGTGTTTTATCTGAAACTTGGTACTTTACCAGTGATGCCTGTTCGCACAAACAGACAGACAGACAGACAGACATTTCTAAAAATGATCGAAATGGATTCTATTACTTATTCCTAGACACCTGCAACAATTTTTTTCTCAAAAATCAAAAAAGTACAGACACGTTGGATTTACATTCTTATTATATGTATAGATTTCTAATCATTAACAATTTTTCAGAGTATTTTGCATGTTATTGTGAAAGTTTATTTTAACATTTGTTGGCTAAAATATCCAAACCACAATAAATATATCCCGTAGCTTATAAAGGCATTGTAAATCTATCAACCGAAACGGATGATAGCAGATTTAGTTTTTCTCATATTTATTTTGTTTTTAATTACATAGTACAATAAATATATTTGGGTAGAAGAGTCTATGGTTCTGGATTTTGAATAACATCAATATATATGTGTAGAAATCTTATGAATTGAATATGAATTTCATATACTTTAATTTTTTTAGTAAAACCTACACAAAGGAGATCAAAGACTTAATGAGACTTCTTCCCATGACGATGACATCGATCACTTCTCCTGCGGCATGATCTTACGAGATGACAAAATTATGCTCTTTGAATGGGATCTTGTCTATAGTTATACTGCGGAACAATTAGTCCAAGTTCTCCAATTTAAAATTCCGGTCGATCCATGCGAGAATAACATGTGATGAAAATTTCAAGAAACTGTCACTAGCTGACCCTATAATTACAATCACCGGGACAGAGACACTAGAATAAGTACTTTATAGTGTTTTTAAAAATCGTTCTTTACTTTTTCGCAAAATATCTATATTCGTATAATATAAATTATAATTGTGTGGTTGTATGAAACCACGATGCGAGTGAAACTTTTTTTCTGATCGTAGGCATTTAACTGAAAATCTTAGGAAATTCAATTTATGGTATTAAAATCGCGTTTTGGCCTTAGCTGCTGTGCCGAACCCCTTTCACTTTACCCATACTCCGTCGCCGACTGTACTGCTACATGCGATAGATGGACGAAAAAATTTGAGACATTGTAATAAAAATGCACTTTAAAATATTGTAATGCTCAGAAAACTTAATTAGTTGATTGTAAGACATAATATTCGTATTTAGTATATTTATGTAGACCTCTATAATTTCTATTTTCGTTTTTACCTACAAAACAATATTACCACAATTTATTGCAATGTTAAAATACTATAGACATATACAAATGGGTAGGTATCTGTATAAGGATAGTTATTATTTACGACGCGCCGTTATAAAAAAACATCAGGAAGCCAAAGCGCACTAAATAGCCTTGAAATTTTAGTTCCTGGATATAAATGTTTATGATTATCTGTTCAAATTTCGTTAATTCATTTACTTAGTTGTAGTATTCACTTGCGTTTTAGTAAATCTATCTATTTTTTTTACTTCAACTCAGTCTATAAATACGTATTTTTCCGGGACTTTGAGTTATAAAGATAGATATAAACTGTAGCTTCGTTTGCAATATACTTCCATATAAATTACGTAGTTACCATAACGCATGCAAATTATACAAGTATGTAGTATATATGTTTATGTAGTATATATACATATACATATATTTATAGATGTAAAATATCGGCTAGCGCACGAATACACGACAATCCCAGCAAATTACCCGCCGTCAGGGAACCCGGCTAACTACATATTTACGGCTTTTATGGTGCATAATCGCTGCTCTTATTAAAATTTAAGTGGTCCTCTTTCCTAACACAACTGCCGGTTAAAGAATCGTATGTATATAGTACATACCTACCTATATTTTGCATAAATATAATGTTATTCATCGTTTGTGAAATGAAAATTTGCTTTGTATTTCATAATAAAAATAAAAAATACTGAAAAGTATATGAAAATTGGGATTTTTTATTACAACAAAACTAAATGAACACTTCTCACCAGAAAGCTTCGTTAGTATTATAAAAAAGTTATAGTCTGCAGAATATATAAGAGAAACGACAAAATATAAAGTACGAATCAAACAACGCACGCTAGATGGAGCTTGGTGAGTGACATAATAATGAATAATTGAAAGAATGTAAATCTATTCGTTCCTTTCTTAAAGTTCTCGTCCATCTTTTTGCCTGTTCTAAACATAGTCTTAAGTTCGGGCTTGCGCCTCACATAGTCAAGGGCTTAATACATATAATATAATATCTATTTATACCTAAATTTGTTTTCTGCGCATCTATACTTAGGGCGGTCGAAAAGTTTGGCGAGGCCTGTAAATCTCGTCGTTGGAACGCAAGTACCAATGCTATGGATGGCGTCTGTGAGTATGCGGACATTCGTGACATACTAAATACTTCTTATATTATGCGTAGGTGCAACAGATCAATACGCAGTATGTACCTCAAATAGAATATTATGCCCGTATGCGGAGATTACATATCGTCATATAATTTAGATTGAATTTGTCTCAAAATCTAACAGACTGTTATAACGCATTAGATAATTTTGTGCATCTAGATACCAACGTCACGGGCCATACGAGATACCATGACCATAGTAATTTTAAAGTATTATCTTACACTCGAATTTCTCCGAACATTCATATCCTGAACCTATACCCCGAAGATATCTGCAGATGTTAACTAATTGCAATAATAAATAATATTTTCCAATGATGAACTTTAGTACTATCTATTGTTTTGTTTATTTTTTAATTTCGTGTAATTTTTTCAGACATATTATTAAGTTTATAAGTCTGTATAATAGAATTTATGTAATAGATAAATTGTATTGAATTATAGTTGGATAAATTGTTACAAATGAAATAATTGACTGTAACTTCTTACTAAAATCTCAAGCCTCACAATGAATTAATCAAATGTTAGCGGAAACATAAATCTTTACGTCTTTACAAAGAGAAGATAAAATTCTAAACACACAAAAGTTGCGATTAACATATTAGATTATAATGAAAGACGTACACTTTTTTTAATAATCATTGTCTTTTAAAATTATTACATTAAAATTACAATTTCATTGTTTGGAAATGAAAAGTTAACTTAAAATTGATTTAAACAATTTAAACATACAATTAAATAAATTTTAAATTGATGTAATCAATGGGCCTCAATTACGCTATAGCCTTTTCCCCCCTTAGTATTCCGGTGAAACTGTAGAGGCCTGGCCAGCTCAACAGAGTAGAAAGTACGAAAAAAAAACTATAGCATTTTAAGATATACTAATTAATATCATCAAAATGCCTTATATTTAAGTTTCGAATACACCTATTAACACTGAAATACTAATGACTGCGTATAACTTCACATACGTTAAATAAACCTAATAATTTATAGTATTTCTTACACATACGAAACATATTCTTAGTAAGCCCTTAATATCCTTTTAAATATTTAAACAGTATATTTTATCTTACGTAACGTGATATACAATCTCGCTTATAAAAATAATTCCAAGTCTTCATGTTCTATACGTTCTACACGCCATCGTTGATTCGATTATTCATATAGTACCATCAATGTATAATAGGTGGCGCGCAAGTAGTTAATATTCAATATGTAAACAAATTTAAATATATCTGCATGTAAGTTTAGATGGGTAGCTTTTAGCTGATTTTATAAGGCTTAGAACCAAAATTAATGTTGTCTTTTATTATAAAATGTATAGTGTGATGTTCTACCTCGTTGCACCTATATAGGCTATATATGACCAACGTAAAAATTTTATTGTATAAGGCTAAAAATAGTTTTACAGGTAGTTCTAGAAAATTGTGTTGTAATTGGTTTTCATTTTGAACCTTATATGTGTTATTATAGCTATTAAGATTCACAATCAGAATTTTTAGGACTATTAGTAAGAGTTTACCAGTGTTTTTTTCTTTGAGGTTAAGAGAAATTATTTTATATAAAATAATAATCATATATAACAGTATCTATATTTTAACCAAGTTTACTTTAAATGGATATTGTGTATTTAGAATACACGGTCAGTGTGCTAAAAAATATAATTATTGTCTTACGTACAAAAAATAAAAGACAAATAATCAGATATTTTCTGTACATCAGTTTTGTACAATAAACAACAATGCAGTAGGTATATCTTTTCAGTTACTGCAATCCTTAACTATCTATATCAATTAATAGGAAAGTTGGTATTAGTTGATTGCCAGTACATGTCATCCACACTCGTGGAATAAAAATACATCGCCAGAAACACTACTGTTTTATAATAGAAAATCTTATCCCACCTTCAAGGGTTTAGAATAATTTACCCATAGAGTAAGTAGCTCGATCGCCATAAAAATTATAATGTGTTAAAACGAGATGTCAGATTTAATTTATGTTATAGTTATAATTTAATGTTCGACGTACACGGCTTATCTAACTTAATTATAGAAAACTTGAAAGTCAATGTCAAAACAGCGTAAAAACAAAATAAATAATACGGCGATATCTCGCATAATAAAATAAAACATACAATCGTAAGTTTCTTTATGCCGACAATAAAGATAAGTCGATACCTACACTGTTTAGGTAACTAATTAAAAAGTACTTAACTATAATATGTGTACGTAAATGTGAAAACCCAAATAATATCTACATTACATGGCGGGACACGGATAAAATATACCCATATTTGAATAAACATTTTTTGGGAAAACGCCAGATTAGACGAATTTATGTTTTACAATACTGTTATTTTTCGAAGTCTTATGTATTATTAAAGTCAATTGTACCTATTGCAAAACTTAACACATTTTTTAAAACTCCAAATACTGCTTATAAGAACTGTAAATACTTACACAGATTATTATATCTACTTTCAGTCACTCTCATTCACATATTCTCTCAATATTCTTATTCCATTCGTAAGTAAATCATGTCTTTCCACACTTAAGAATCAAAAGTTGTATTCCTATGTATAGCACTGTTACAATTGTAAATATCTAGGTATGTTATTATATCAATTTAATTTAATATTCTTTTCCTATTGTTAATAGTATAAAGTTTTCCTCGTATTTTTTTAAACCTGTAAATACTAATATTATGAATGATCACATTTTAACAACTTTGAATGTTTAGAGAAATTATTATATCTAATTTCGTTCTTAATGTTCTCATACCATTCACAAACCAATAAAGTTTTAAGGATTATGAAAGTGGTACCTATAACCTTTAGCAGCGGTAATTCGTACACTTTTTATTATAGCCTTATTTTTTTAAAACGAGTATTACAATAATTCAATTATGCGTTTCTCAGCCGATGACTAAGACAGTCCCGACTATTTAGCATGTTCATTGTGTCGGCTTACTTTGACAAATGATTACAATAGGTTTGTATACTCTTTCTTAAAGGGATTTCCTCGCAGGTTAACTTTTAAACAACAGATTTTAGACCTGACTTTACAAGCCGACCGGCCTCAAACAATTACCTAGTCGGCAATTATTCCTAAGGTCCGTACGGGCTAAGTAACTCAGGTAGCGTTTACTGCAGTTGGAAAAATCCCAACTGATTTAACTTTTTGAATAAAAATCATATTTTTTCTTGAAGTGTTAAAAATAAAAATACTGCATTGTTATCTTAATACTGTATTTAAAATATCAAAATGTAAAGAATTGCAACATAAACATACATTGGAATTTTAAATTCATTCGAATAAACACTTCTTATTTAGTTTTAAATAGTTGATACCCGGTCGGGTATCTCTGCTGTGCATTAAATAAACTTTTTTTATGGCAAATTATCAATGGTATCCGTAAAATAAGTAACGATAGAAGAAGATAGATTACACTTTTGGAAAATTTATTGGCAGACCTCGTAGCGCTGTGGAACTTAACGGGTTTGATCTCCGCAGACTTTTTATCTGAAGTAAATTATCAGTTCTATGTTTGGATTATATATCTATATATGTATGTATATTAGTTGATTATTTACTACAATACAAACTATATTTAGTTTGGAATTAAGTGATCGCGTGTGAAATCGCCTTCACATGCTTATTGCTTAGTTACTAATCATTTATATGTATTTACCTGTTGGCTTTCTATTTAAGCCAAATATTTGATACATAGCTACTGCACATATAAGTATCTTATACTATTACTGATACAAATACGAACTTACAGCGTTACACTTAAAGCATTTTACTTGACTCAAGTTTAAGTACAATCGATTAGACTTGTGAATCTCCATTAAGTTTGCCTGTGATTGTTCGATGTAGTTTAATACGATAGCGGATTCATATGTAATACTAGCAACTGCTCGCGACTTTGTATACGTTAATTGAAATATAAAATTTAATAATAATAAAATTAGTTATTTTAATACAATACAATAACTTTTAATTAATACAATAACTTTTTAATTATCTGTAGTACAATATATATATAATACTTTTTATAACCTCTAGGTACATATATATTTGTATTATTGATACAGCATACGTATCCACTTATTGTTTTTGAACATATTATTGTCAGAAAATACCAATCCGACAAGTATAACATTTTTTTTGGGGTTAGATAACCTGTTTATTAAGAAATTAGACTACATAAATTTAAACTGCAGTCCTAAGGAGCGAAACAGTAAGAATAATTCAAATTTAATACAGGTAAAACCGCGGCTTAGAGACAATCGCGTACGCATGTCTTTATTTTAAGAAGTAGTTCCTTTTTGTCGGATTGTGTCAGTTGCAGGAAGCAGTTTAAAAATCTTGCATTTGGTAAAACACGTAGGCGTAAACTATTTCAGAAAAGTATATAATTAATTTAAGATTTACCCGAAATTCACTAAAGTATATATAATATATACTGGTACTTATTAAAATATAAGTTTTTTTATATAAGCGTATATACATGCCAGAATATTTTATATAACAATTGTATTTGTAAATAGTCTTCACCGTCCGAACTAGCCGGCGATCAAGGGATTTACCTACATACCCAATTTTAAATTCATTCGTAAGAGGGCATCACCGAGCTACGTTTATTGACCGAACCGTGGACAAAGACATTGGTTTTATGACGTCGTAAACAGAACTATTGTTCGGAGTAAGCCCCAGACGAAATGCAGGCCCGCTTATTGTTAATACTTAAATGAGATATCCAATTTTTTACTGTTTAGGCCATTACGGTCCGCGTTTGTACATATTTTGACTAGTCTCGATGCCTTTTCAACATTATTTCCCTTTGAGTTTTACCGACAGGCTAGTGGTTCTTTTTCGCGAAACGATCACGTGCTAAAATGTTGTGCCCATTTAAAATCAATAGTTTTAAGGCACCGCCATTATCTGCCTTACAAACCTTCTTTCATTATCTACCATTTAACTAAAATGAAACAATGAATGAACCGTTGCAATATATTATTTAACATTTATGTAGTTTGCAGATAGAATAAAAATCCTTATAACAGAATACTCACGCGTAGGAAATCTACGGATATTCGTACATGTAAAAATATATTACCGAATGTATGTACGTAAGCGCATTACTTCAGAATGGCCTCATTTATTTGGTTATTTTTTTTTTGTTTGTAATTGTTAGGACGGGGTTTGTATGAAAGAAATAATTTCAAAAATCGTATGAACTAGTAGCAATAAACTTGAATTAAATGATGCTCATATAAAAAAGTTACTGAGTCAGTGAGGCAGTAGACAGTTAGTCTTCAAAAACAATAACAGAACTGTTCATTCATTTGCCATTTTATTTTCCCTTATTAGTAATCCCGTGCGAAGCCGCGGCGGGTAACAGATATAACCACACAATAACATAACTAATCCTATTAAATCTGTACAGGAAAACATGTGTGAAGGTCAACACGAGGTACACACGCTATGCAATACTCCGCCAACCGACTCTCATATACCTAAAAACTATGATGCGAAAAATGACGTTTAAACAGAAACAAGTCATGTCGGTTTAACAATCTCCCTATATATTATTATAATATATATACAAAGATACCATCATCTTGCACCCAGTTTTCGATTGACAGCGTTTCGTTGTATTTTACAGCGGTCTATAAATTAAAAAAGCTATAAATATAAATCTCAATGCGCGTCAAATCGCATCGCATATTCATTTCAAAGTGTTATTAAAAATCTGAACAGCCAATGTCACTTAACTCTTAACATTTTTGTATAAAAAAGACACAACTGATAATATTTAAATTTGTTGTATATTCAAATTGAACATGAGTAGATATTTGGTATAACCGTTAAGATACATAGTATCTGTTGTATCATATACCATTAATCTGTCTGCTATTATATTTTGTTTCTTATTCTATGTACATTCATGAAGATTACCGAATTACTGCAACCGTTTTAGACCACTATAGACTACTAAATAATGTATTTTTAAATCAATATTTTTTCTAGTTACTGGATAATTATTTATTACATGAACAAATTAAACAAGATATTCAAAATATATGAAAATGTAACCTGCACAAATATGAAGAGTATTCTTGAAAGAGGCCACAACTGCATGTTCAAGATTGTTTCACCAGTATCTGTCACAAGTTTCTGTAAACATACTTGCAAACAGCGCTTTTATTTCTCATTTTTTTTCGTGGTGAAATCCTTCATAGTATACCTATACTTCGCTGGGTAGCAATAACAAGGTTATGCCGGACTCATTAAAACCCCACGATACTTGTCTAACATCTATGGCCAGACCACGGATATCGCTTACTCATCACCGGCAGCTTCAGCAGGTGTGGGCCTTACACTAGGACCCCGTCGTGGTCGGAGGCAATCGGATAACACCCTACGAACGTTAGAGGGCTTCCGAACACAAACTAGTCTCCTCTGTACATGTCTGTATATATACGGTGGTGGACATACCCAAGCCCGTCACCGGCATACTCATTTAAAGCAGCTGGAGACCGCTGTTTTTCATTTTTTTTTCGAACTGACCTACACTTTTAGCTTCGTTAGGTTTCTAAAGTTCCACTGGACTACAGTATAATCACCGGAGTACAAACTGGAGACCGCTATTTTATGTAATAGTATGCTAATCAGACACTAATGCTAATACGGATCACGAATCAACCTACACATTCGGTCACATTGGCTCACTACAGTGTATCGTAATT
This sequence comes from Antheraea assamensis, assembly GCA_035772565.1. Lineage (NCBI taxonomy): Eukaryota > Metazoa > Arthropoda > Insecta > Lepidoptera > Saturniidae > Antheraea > Antheraea assamensis. Next base: position 133,205 of record JAQQSE010000042.1, read on the forward strand.
TAGATGTAACCAATCCATAACCAGACATATTAGCAAAATTCAACGGGATCGTAAGAGGGTTAGAACATAGAATCTCAGACTCAATTGTCGATGGACCCAACATCCTGGCGGTCCTTACTGTTTTTAAACTATATTGTATTTAGCATCAGGCGGCGTATACTAATTCTCACAAAATAGGATAAGAAAGAGCATATTATCTACTATTGTAGTCGAGGGAATTATACCTATGAAATATATATTCAAGGTGCCGCTGCTTAAATAGATATTCAGTATCAATCATTACTAGGGTTCATAATATGAAAGGTGATCTATAAAACAACATTATCTAGAATGTTTAAGGCTACTTTACCATAATTTTACAAACATTACGTCACTATCTTTTTCCGTTTAAATACAATCCTCATATCTGTTTAATATTCTATGCTGATAACTTTATTTATGATAGAATGTTGAATTAGTCGTGTATTTATATTGTTATAAGTACCCAAAAATTCGTGACTTGACGAATACACCTTGCGTTTAATGTCTTTTTTATGTTTTAATAATTAAATTTGTTAGGGTCCAAGGCGTATGAAATTAAGTTGTATTTTTCCTGCCTACTCGAAATAATTATAATCTTTTCTTGACTTATTACGTTTATAATCCAGAGTGCTTACTTAATTAATACAACGACTTATCAAGGGAAGTTGCATTACTGTATCACTTACGCTGATAAATGTACCGATTACCCTTACATTATAACATTTACATAATTCTGTATGTTTTTAATAGGTAAATCCATTGATAAAAAACTTTTTAAATTCTGCTATGAAATTTTATTTTTGCGATATGTATTGTTATAAATAATGCACAGAAATAACTATAGAAAACTTTTGGAATTTTTCGTATGTCGGTATATACAACAACGTTTTTTGCAATTCAAATCAGGTAAAGGGCTTAAAGACTGAAGAGGTATTTTGATAAGGAAAAATATCTTGCATCAATTAACAGCGGTTTTATAGTATTTTATAATTCACACACTACATAAACTAAATAAAAATTAATTGAAAATATATTTAAAAGATCAGTCTCGGTTTAATTCGTTCTTAGTAATTAACTATAGAGCGCTAAAAGAATTACAAAGCATCGAGGAATTAAAATGTAAAAATATCTTAACAAGTAACTACTTATGATGTACCAAAACATTATACAATTCTAATTTTCTTTCAATGATATAAAACGTTACAAAAAAGTCTATAAATATACATATTAATAATTATGAGGAAAAGAAAGAGAGAATTATTGTGATTACTAGGCCTCATAGAATTTTAATGCTACAGTAGGTACTTTTTTTTTCGAACTGACTACACTGTTGACCTGGCAAGGCCTCTACAGTTTCATCGGACTACAAAACCTGACTAACGCTGTTAGCCTGACGGGCCTTTACAACTTCACCAGATTTTGCACTGCAGTACGGGGACTTTGTTGTAAAATTTTTTTTCGTGAATATAAACTTATTTCTGTTTTATTTTTCTTTTATGAAAAATAACTATTATGTAAACTAAACGTGGAATGTTATTCTAACAGAAAGCAAATCGAGTTCGTAATGTCGGCATTCCTGGTTGATATCGAACGCCGTCGTATCATGTACTTTATGTGCCTACGTATCCAAGATACGGCCAAGTGACGAAGGGAAGACTGGATTAAAAATTAATTTAGCCGCTTTCATGTTCGCCGATAATCCAGACTTTATCAAGATATCAAATCATGGGGATTAAACCCACCTAGTTAAATATAATGCACACGATAACAACTGATTACCTGTTATACGCATTTAAAATATCTTTAGCTTGTTTCATAGATAAGTTAATGGTCAATTTGTATGAAACTTTGCGTGTAGCGATTTTATCATAGCTGTGCAGATTTTAAATATTTAAATTTAACAAGCTTATTCATTTATACAATTCTTGATATATTGAAAGACTGTGTTTTAAATGCGTAAATTCCGATTGCAGAATTTTCATAACCATACCTCTTACTGCCACTTGTAAGCAGTAAATATTTAAAGTTTAATATATTGTTTTGGCTCTTTTTGAAATTCATGGTTAGCAATATTTATATAAGAACACTTTAAATACTAACTCGGCTATATCAGGTAGTACCCTCCTATAACATTTAATGATTGCAGTGATCCCTTGCTATCAGAATCAACAATACTTTTTCGAAATATCGTGAGTTATGTACCATACTTTCACGTATTTATGTATAGCCTATGCCCCATAACACTTATTACACGTTTTAAAGGGATAAAGGCCCAGTAGACACCGCATATATCGACGTAAATTCGAATGCCTTCAATCAGCCGGAGCTCACGGTAAAGGAAACCTCTTGATAAAATTATATCATGACGAGAATTTTTGGAATAATCTAGCTAGAGCTACAGTCTTCAAGTTGAAAAGCGATGATGGCTTAGTTGGTAGTGTGTTCGGACACAGCGTAGAAAGACGTAGGTTTGAATCCAAGTAACTGAGTCGGAGCTTTCGGTGAAGGAAAACATCGTGATGAAACCATAGCATGGTGGTAGGGTTTTTTCTAAGTCCATCTGGCTAGCTACCACCCTCAACTTGAAAATCTGATGCCAAGCAACTGTTGGTGTGTTCGGGCAGCTACACTTGAAAGCCAGTCTCCCTGTAGCTTAAGCGTCACTTACCATCTTAGTCCACATCATAATTTAACATCAGATGAGATTGTGGTCAAGCGCTTACCTATAAAGTATTAAAAAATACTTTCGACGAACATCTATAGGTGTATTCCGACTCTTACACACTTAAAGCCACTCTTCTTTATAAAAATCTAAAATGCTATGGTATAGTCGCTTGCTCAATTTGGTTTACAATTAATTTGGGCAATGCACAGAAATTGCGCCATAGGTAAATAGCGATCCTAACTTTGACCGTAATTGATTCAAAGTTAGGCCATCTTAATTTGTATCAAAGAGGACCTGTTGAAGAGTGATGTAGTGGGGGCACTTCAGTCAAGTTTTAAGGTAGTTTGCACCAAAATTTAAAACTTTAATCCTGACAGGCAATTTTATGTAGTTTTGGCACATCTAAACTAAACTTAAGGCTAGAGTTAGTTTTTAGGTATAAGCGGCCCATAGGTTTCATTCGATATATGTCAACAAAGGTGATTAATTCGAATTAATTTATTTCAATACTAGCAGGCCAGGCGGACGTTGTCCTGCCCTGATAATAAAAAATATATACTTATGTGCATGAAATGCTTAAGGTAAATAATGTATTCCATTTAATCAGGATTAATACTGTATCTAAATAGCCTTCCAATTACCTCATTATATGTGACCATTTTTAGTAGATAGGTGGGTATTGTAAGCTATCCTGTAAAGATAGGTATATACCATAGCAGATTTTTTTCTAGATCTATAAAAGAGGAATATCTATTTCACTATGCATTATTTTGTTATATCTCAGAGCGATTAGGCAGTGTTTTTGACGAAAGCTCCCAAATGGCTTGACTTTTTCCGATCCTTTCAACGATTATCATTGTATTTCAACCAATTTACACAAAACTTTGACAAGTAATACACCTAAACCTTCCTCATAATTTACTCTATCTATTGGTATAGACAGCATTGCAATCCTTTCACTAGTTTTTGAGTTTATCGCGAACATACAGACAGACAAACAGACGCGGCGGATGCCTTTGTTTTATAATAAGTAGTGATAGTGATGTAAGTTTGAAGAGTAACAGATTTAGAAAACCATCTCATGCCTATTATGTGCGTCTATCGTACCACGTAACTATACTTAGTAATGGAATGTTCGAAATGAAACAAAAAGATAGTGCCAGTAAGATAGTTGAATATCCAACGACTATTGTTCCATAATATTAGAAGGCCGATATGTCGATATGTCTCAATGGACATCGATATCGCCTTCACTTCTATATCATGATATCACTGGCTTATAATGTTATAGCATTTTCTGTACTTTATTATTAAACCGGTTTTTACTATCAAACATTCGTTTTAATAGATAATGATCTAATTAACTTTGCTAACCTGTTTATCGAATTCGTTATCCTCCAATCGGTCCGTAAACCAGTCAAATCTTCAGACATTAAATCAAAAGGTATGTAAAAATAATTAAAATTGTAAGACACATATATTCTAGTCCGGTACTACTGATACTTAACAATTATACCGGAATTACAGTTTTTCCATTTACAATTTTGCGTTACATTACCAACCCTATAAAAATCCAATGTCATAATTTTAAAGTCTTATAAAATTATTTTGTCTCATTTTTTTTATATTATAGCGGGCAAACGAACAGGTGGGTCACCTGATGGTAAGTGATCACCGCCGTCCATAGACACTAGCAACACCAGGAGAGTCGCAAGTGCGTTGCCGGCCTTTTAATATATGTGGACCTCCGGCGCTCTCACTGGCCGAACGAAACGCAACAGTGCAAGCTCTGTTACTTCACGTCGGCTTTCTGTGAGAGGGTGGTACTACCCCGGGAGAGCCGACTCATTCATTCTGAAACCAGTAACAGTTTCAGCGTAGCTCTACCACCTATGTACCACCCTGTCATATGTGATCTCCAAGCATACATGGTTTTACGCTGATCGCTAACATCTTAACAAATTAAGTATAATCGTAATTACTAACAATATATAGTTACAGTAATTTCCGTGGTTGAATTTTCAAGGTTCCTTTTACAATAGCCTCCTGAGATTGTTTCCGGTAACTGGTCCGAATGTTTGCATTGTTTAATGATGTGTCTTATGATTTAATGCAATGAGCATAGCGGGTAAGGAATTGTATCCTCCAGTTAGCCGCGATGTGTTAACGACCTGTGAGACTGCTGTCAAAGTGCAAACATACCCAGGGAAAGAGTAAACACCCGATGCCGTGTTTGTTTTGCGCCGCCGGGCCCCTGTGTGGTGATCATAGTACGACGTGGTGGTCGCGCCACGATATACGCCTGAATACGTTAATTTACAGCATATCTAGTGATTCAGTCAAAGTTGTTTTATCGTATTATCCGAGTAGTTTCGTGTCATCAACCCTTGTCGGGTTCTTTTTTGGGTTCACCGAATGCTGTATATTGTGGGGGTTATAGTGATACAGTACTGTTATAGTGAAAATGAGCTATTGACCTATTATGATTAAGTAAAGAAGACTTGTAGATAAACTGATGTATAAAAACCATTGATTTGATTCGACAATTGCGTAATTAAGCATCGTTAAGTTATTATGTAGTACGTTGGTAATACTTGCTACTATAGCTTAATCTGCATGAAGTCGATATTCAATAACCTAAAATACTTGCATTCCCTTCACTTTACTTTAAACGTTACACATAATCATGAAGTCGTCCAAATATTCCAATACAGGACTCTTTAATGTAATAACATAAACATCAATATGTTCTTGTTCTTACTATTTGACTAAGCTAATAAGTTCTAGCTAATAGTAGTTCACGTTGAAAATTTGTCGTCAAGTAAATTGCATTATCACAATACTTCTTAGGAAATGATCCTTTTTGGATTTAGCATATTACCCTATTTTGACAACATTCTTATTAATATCTGGATAGATACTAGTATTAATAGCTAATGTAATACTATTCGTTGGAAAAATATTGAATGTATTTAATTAATAACTTCATTTTATACATTCGACAGTTTTAATGGTACGCAATAATTCAACAAATTTTCTCCTATAAATGCAGCAACTCAGAGTAATATTCATGACCCAGACATTTATGATAATATGAAATAATACTCCGGGATCAGTAATAAATGCGTATATAATATATTAGTAGCAAAATAGTGTATTTTTAGCTTTCAGATTATAGGTCAAGATGTCTGTAGGCGGCTAGATACAAAGCCGCGGTGTCTTTGATGGTGCTCTCAAAATGCCCTCAATAAGCGTTCGTTTGCTTAACGTTTAGCGCATTCACATTCTTCCCCGCGTTGCTGACGTCTCTTTCTAGGGTTGACTCCGGAAGAACAGTAAAAACTTAACCTAAAATGCCTAAACAATATTCTCTCAATGTAAATATAGCATCATTTGCTTGGAAGTCAATTAATATTTAGCATTGTTAATTTAATATCATAGTTATGTTGGAGCTTCCCCAAAAAGTTCTGAATTTGGTATATTACTATATGCATTGAATTAACACGTTACTGTAATAATAATTGAAAATATAATATAACATGTATTTAATTTCTATAAATTAAATTGACTACTTAATAATTCCAGTAATACGTTTAGCAGTCCGTAGAATACCAATATTAGCTTCGACATATTTTAATGTGAATGTTGTTAATATAGATAATTGTAAATTGGTCTTTAAGTATTAGATATGTAAAAATAATAAAATGATAATAGACAAATCATAAACAATCAGAATAATTAAAAGGGCTGCAGACATGACAATTTTATTAATTTATTTATGTGCCACACATACCAATTACTCGCATTTTTAATATAAACGTTCAGCCCTATAACGATTCTTAATATCGAAGATTCATGTTTGGTTTCTATTACGAGTCTAATTTTAAAATAAGCAATAATTTTTTTACGTCCTCCACGTTTCCGGTGTGAACTAAACATTACACATTGTTTTTAAACTACTCAATGGTCACTTTAGTGATGAATATGTGAACATTATGTCATTTTGGTATTGAAATGTTTAACTTGTGTTTAAATATGTGTGTGTATGTAGTTTTTTTTTCTAACTGACTACGCTATTCGTCTGATGGGTCTTGACAACTTTACGGGGTTACTAAGGCGAGCGCTTAAGGTTCTTCGCCGCTTGGCAACAAGCACAAGGGTGGCAAAGTAGCCGAACCTCGGCTTGGGCTGTTGCTTAGGATGCAACACCACTGATTTGTCTAAGCTAAGTGTGCAGTGTGTATAAAACTATTATAAGATCAGTCATGCTGTAAGGAACTGAGTGCTGCGCTAGAAAAAGACGGATGAGACAAGATTATACATGGCAGAGATGCGAATGTTAACATGGACATGTGGTGTAACTAGAATGGATAAGATTAAGAATGACTATATCAGAGGAAGTTTGAAAATAACAGGAGTAATAGTAGTCAGGTCAGGCCAAGGAATAAAAGGTGTCAGGTTAGCATGGTATGAATAGATCGTATGAAAAATGATATGTTTATAAAAGGTGTCAATATTGAGATGACACCTGACAGGGGAGAGTGAAAATGGACTACATGCTATGCGGCCTTACTCAGGCAGGATGAGGGTGAGGATATTATGTTTAATGTCATATTACAGTAACGATTATCTTTTTAAATAAAGATCAATTGTCGAACATATGGAAGCAGTAATGGCACCACTTAAGAATGGCTGCATCATCTTGGTTGATTCTTTTTTGTGGTGTGGACAATGGTTAGGACAAGGTTCGTATGAAAGAAATGTTTTAAAAATTGTACGAATAAGTGAAAAAAAGGGGTACAAATTCTCCATATGAGAAGTGAGTAAGTAAAGGGGACACAAGACAGAGAGACCTTCAAAAATATAGACGGAATTCACAGACTGACGACGTTCAGTTGTTCAGTTGCCATTTTGTTGCATTACATGATCGTACTTTATTTAGTGTCATTTTATCCCTTAGTACACCGTGCGAAGCCGGGGCGGGCAACTAGTTTTTGATATACAATTCTAGCCAAATAATTTTAAATCCATATTTACTTACATTGCTTTCTAATATTGTGTTTATAAACTGAAGGAATTTTTCTAAAAAATAAAAACATTAAAACAATTCAAAGTTGATTAACATGGATTTATTTAGTTTATCAAATGTGTTTCGTGACAGTGCAATATATAGGTCTAACAATTCAAGTGTTACAAAAGATTCACAAACATCAACACAACATTCGACAACAACCACCAAAATTACAGATCGCTCATTATTCTGGAAAAAAAATATTTAAACTGGACCTTCATAAAACAGTATAGTTTTATAAAAAAAAAACATAAAATACTGTTAGCACCACGCACCCTTACTTATTATATCACAAAACAAAATGATAAACAAATCGTCTTACATCCGTCGATTGCAAATCAATAAATAAATTATTGTAAAACATTAACAATTCATTTGTAACCTTATTTGTGGTCACAATACTCAATACAAAACTCGCCTCGATCATAATATTAAAATACAAAGTCAAACATTTTTTTTTTTGTGGACTGTCTTTCATTCTGTGTCAATGCTTTAGAAACAAACTGGGATAGTAATCTATAATTGAATCTAAAATTTTAAACTACTATTTACAGAACTATTACATCTAAGAATAATCTCATTCAACGTAAAAAAAATCATCGCACCCACTTCTCAACGCTACAAATGTGTATATATATATATATATATATATTATTTGGAATTTACATAGTTTTCATGAGATTCTTACGCTATTAAATGGTGAATATGCAATTACTTTAATAGTTATTTAAAATTTCACATTGTTTTTAATATAACACTGAATTCGATAAAAATACGAATAAAGTACATAGTATTTTAGTCAAGCCTGCAATTTTGTTTAAAATCCAAATTATAACTGCGTATACAGTATCTATCGAAAAAAATTAAATAAACGTAAACAGAAATCACTTGTAGCATTTGAGAAGCTTTAATTAACCTTAAAATAATCAGTTTATATTTAAATGTTATAATTATAATATAAAAATATAGTATTCTATATTTACATTCAAATGACAAAATTCATAATAGAATTATTATTCGTACTTCCCAAAAGAAAGTACATAATATATAGCTATTAGGCGTGAACACTTAGATGTCTAATTTCAGCACTAATATAAAGGCTAACATGGCATAAACGGTTCTGATCCAAAGACTATTTCAATAACGGTGCATTAGCTGTTAAATATAAATACGTATCGAACATTAAAGAAAAAGCCTACCGACCAGAACATTGGGTAAGTGCGTTCGCTCACAGCTGTTAGGCAACTACCGAAGTAGCACCTAAGAGTATTAAATTAATAAATTTAAATTTACAACGTTGTTAAATCGACACGTTTCCCACGAGATTGCACTAAAATCACACATTTTTAAGGTCATGTCGTAATTAAATACATAGTATATAATAATAGTCATTTAAAGGAATTAAAATAAAATCACTGGTCGTTGTTACAATGCAAAGTTATCACTGTGTTCACAATAGGCTTGCGGTCACAGCAGAGGTACAGGAGGCACACCCGGCACCAAAGGCTCTGGTACACCCTGCAGCACCCCTTGGTGATAATGATGGTGGTGCATCATGCCATTCATCATCTGTTGATGATGCAGCATCGTGGCGTGGTGGAGCTGAGCGTGCTGCAGTGATGCGTGGTCACCTTTCTCTTTCATAACGACTTCTTCGCGTTTCTTCACCTGTTTTCTTTCCTTGGCGCGTCGATTTTGGAACCATATTTTTACCTGTAATATATATCGTTTATTATACTTCATACACCAAAGAATTTCTACTCTTTATTCTAAACAGAAAATTCTTGAACGATATTTCTATACGTGTCTGTTTTTGATAAATTAACAGTACTAAGAGACTTTACTGTCGAATGTATTTTGGAATTATGAAATTGCTTTTAAATTTTATGTGACAACATTAATGACATACGTAGACTAATATTATTGGGAAATGGATTAATCAGGTGACTGAAATTTAATATGCTCAGGTATTAACGCACTAATCAAAATTGTGCACATCTACAGCTATGCTGCATAGTTGAAGTGCGTAATTTAAACGGAAAATGTTTCAAATTTCATTTGTAATCCTTTTTCTGACATCTATGTAAATGCAGTAAATAATCATGAGAGGATAAATTATTTACTAATACATGTTACAGAACATAAATCCGCCCATACAAATTAAGTTTGTTGTGTTTCTTTAAAAAGGATCAAATCTTTTAATCGCTTTATGAACAAAGCCACAAAGGAACGCATAAGTTGCGGTAGCTATATAAATTACTTGAATAAATTCCACAACTGTCTAAATATAAAACAGCTTTCAAATAGAAAATAAATTCCAATATTAATTTTCAATATCGTATAAATTAATATATTCAGATATCTCTTTTTTATCTATGTATAATTCAAATAGAAAACATGATCCAATTTTAATGATTAATCAAGTAAAATAATAGTAAAAAAAAATAATAGTAAAAAAAAACCGTTATGGAAAGTTGATTTCTAATTAAATTGATTTGTGAAATTTATTGATCATTATAGCTTTAATAAAAAATGCAGTTTTACTTTAAATCAGGATTCGTAAAAATCCGATATATTATCTGTGCATATTCGTGTTTTAAAAAGATGCCATTTTTTTATTTCGTAAATTAGTTTAAAAATGATATTTTATTTTAAATAAAACTTTGATTTTGATTGAAACTAGCAAAAAGTTCGTAAAAATCTAATCGTATCAATTTATGTATATCGCATAAATATTAATTAATATATAGCATATATGTCATACATATGATATATGCAAATATAGGTACTATATATGTCAACGAACCTTGATTTATATAGATAACAATAAAATAACGGTACTCACCTGTCTTTCTGATAGGCCGAGGGTAACAGCTAGTTCAGCTTTGCGTCGAATTGTGATGTATCGGCTGTAGTGAAACTCTTTCTCTAACTCTAGCCGCTGGTGATCAGTGTAGACGACTCGATATTTGTCTTTTGTGCGTGTTTTACCTTCAACAATAGAAGAAATTTATCCTTAATAAGTAAAAAACACCTTTGTGGTGCATTTGACGGCTTATGGAAACATGTCGACGACCACGTGTGAAATTGCTACTAGGGCAAAATAAATCGTACTCTGATTTGCTTGGAGTTGGTTTACGCATGCTAAATATTTGATCATATATATCTGCGTTCTGAATAAGAGCAGAGCTTAGAAAAATCCATAAAAAGCAAACAAAAAAAAAGTCTGACTTTACGTTTTTTTAACAGTACCACCAATTACAGAAACAGTTGAGGAGGTATGAATATGTCATGAGCAGAAATGGCATTCATATAACTAGAAGAATGATGTTAAGTATGAAGGCAAAATTCAGAATATAGGAAGACCGAAGTATGGATACATTGTGTGATAGATAGGGGTGTATAAAAGGCGTGAATATTGAAATGTAGAAAACGAAAACATTTTATATCGATTCTATTTAGTATAGGATAAGGCCAAAAATATGAAGATTTTAAAGAGTTAACAAACTTTCTAAAATCTTCATCTTCTTGGCCTTATCCCGTACTAAATAGAATTGATATAAAATGTTTTCCTTTTCTACTCCTCTATATCAAATTTCATTTCAATATTCACGCCTTTTATACACCATTCAATATACATATAAATATTTCAATATACCAGATACGTTTTTACATTTTTATAGGATGGCGTGTGATTTCATTTAATGCCATATACTAGGAAGTAACTAAAAATTAGAACACTTTAAATCTAGAAATGGTATTGGTTAATGATAGAAAATATAAAACAAGTTTTTGTACATCTGTTTTTAGTTTTTGCCCATAGCCTAAAAATTATTTCTCTAATATTTACTGAACGCACATTATCTATATTAAACGATCGGTTCAATTTATTCTAGTCATGGCGTCTTTCAATGATTCATAGGATAGTGTTTTATAATATTACATTATTAGCAGATTTTGTAACGGTAATATGTAACAAAATATCGTAAGACACAAGACCATGGATATAAACGAATTTGACTAACTTATCAGTAGAGTTATTCATCAACTATTCTATGAAGAATAACCGAGACTGTTTATGTATGGTTGTGTATATATGGATAAATAAATGATAGTTTTGTATTTAGGGCTTTTCTTGCATTCACCTTCACCTAAGAACTCTTCCAGCAACTTATTAAACCTAGAAATTAGGACTGCAATTTCCTGGTAACTATATTAAGATTATGAGAATAAAAAGTTACTGCATTAGTATCTCTCAGTAAAGAAATGTGTATTTATGTACAAATGATTACGGTTGGTTGTAAAATGTTAAGTAATAGTCTTATTGGGCTACTAATTATAATTGACCAAAGCATGCATGTAAACTAATTACATAAAATAACAATACTAAAAATACACAATTTCACCTACTATATAGAACAGAGGAAAAATATGACTTGGGAGTTAACAACTTTAAAGAACTAATTCTTCTATAAAACTCCTCTATTTATTAATATAACAAACGTGTCAATTACATTAATCTTTCAAATATATTTTAAATAAAATAGTAACGTTGTAAAAGACTACCCGTACCTTTACGAATCATGTTATGTTAGTGTTACGATAACTCGTACCTACACTGTTTGAAAATGTCTTTTATATTCACATAAGAAGTAAGATACGTTCGGCTGTAATGTAAGGGGAGTTGTAGGCGAAGAAATCTCGAGGGCTCGATAAGGTAAATCCAGGCGGCGGGGCACAGAGGCGCCGCGCACCCAGAGATTAACGCACGGATTTAGGGTAGACCACACCTTGCGATCGTATTATATGAACAACTATAGTTATATATCGTATATATTTCATGTTTTAAGTTAATTTATCTATTTTGATACTAGCCATGCCCGTGGCTTCCCACGCTTTTGCTATTATTTGTTGCAATTATTATTTTCGTATTCAAATATTAACACATACTAATTTTCATAATGGTATAGACGTGTCGCGAATTATACTAAAACAGGTAGCAAACAAATCTTAAATCTTTAATAAAAAACTCCCAACACAAAATTCCATTGATTTGTCAAACAATTTTGAAATTTATCGATTTCAGATATGTAGATTGTTACAATATTAATACAACAACAATATTAATTTTTATGTATTTCGTTTTCATCAATGAAATTGGCGTTTATTATGGAAAAAAACAGTGTGTCGCAGTTCACCGGTGGTCACCCATCCAAGTAGTGACCGCGCCCGACGTTGCTTAAACTTCGGTGATCGGATATGAACGGGTGTTTTCAACACTCTAACCGATAGTGTCTACATCCATCAGTAAGTTTTTCACCACACAAAAAGGTTACCGATCAGAATTTCAAAGTCCTCTGATAAGAAGATTCATTAAAAAAAAATGGTTGTCTGTAAATTCGGTTTACGGACGATAACTTTACGTGATAACGTCATAAAAAACATCAACATCAAGAAACAGCTCTTATATTTGAAAGTTATCCCCAGTAGTTACCCAAATTTTGAAAAAAAAATGAATATCATTTGGAACAAAGTCTTTTGAGAATAGTGTATGCGTGAGAGTTTTCAGTTGAAACTCATGTAGTTTGGAGACGGTCCGTTGTGTTGTGTGGTGTTGTGTGTGGTAACGGAAAGAAAAAATAGAGCAATCGACAAACGCCTGTTTTTAGCAACTCACATTACTTTAGCATCACTATTTACAATTCCTTACAGTACACCTCTATAGTAATTTTTGTGCCAACTCTCAAGAAGCTGCAGTGAAATATGCCGATTTTTCATCCATAAAATCCACACACTCACAAGTGGCTATTTTTGTCTCAATTTGCGTTTACGAAATAGGTTTGTTGGGTCCTCCTCCTGTATGTTCAACCAGTACAACGAACGTTTCCAATTTTCACGACAAGTGACAATCCGATACAGAATCCTCTCATTTGTGTACTTATTCATCAGTTAGGGGTAGTGTCGACGCGATTTTATTGTCGTTGTAGTGTTAGTCAGATGGTATCCACTTTTAGAGTTTTTATTTTTTCAGTTAGACGTAAATATATGATTGCCCTTTTATCATGTACTTCGAAAACTACTGCTAATTCCGATCCGAAACGGTTTTGAGATGAATATGTTGACACTATTGTCTTCTACTCACCTTTAACGATTCCGTCATTAATCGGCCACAGGGTTCGTTGTCAAGACCGAAAATTCTAGAATGATAGGCGATCACAATAAATATGCATTGTGTCTTCACCTGCGGTACATAATCCTTACACGTTGAAGATACCGCGTGGCTTCTGCACTATGTTGGTGCCATGAAAGTATACGTATTAGAAAATAACGCGCAAATTCCATTTTTGAATGGCCATAAATAAAATGATCTAAAAAATCGAAAAGCAGGAAAACAAATGAACATCTGATATTTGTATAAGAAATATCATATTATAATAATAATCAAATTATTTTGAAATTATGAATAAAATGAAACGTATCGATCTTACACTAGCAAAATACACTAACAAAATACAGGAATTACATAGAAATGATGTAAGACGTGTTTATAATTGTTATTGTTTGTCTGAGCTTATAATTAAGCGGTCGGGTATTTGTCAATTGAAAATTTTATTAAATCATACTCAAATCAAACTACTAAACGAGGATGTCTGTCGATATAATTGTTAAAACTTGAATTATTTTAAACCTTAACTGTTAAACAATAAGAGCTATTATATAAACTGTAAAACAGTAATGTAGTGTACATTAGACAAACACTTATTATCAACATGTACGTATTACGAAAAATTTGTTCATATAAATATCTATTTACAATATCTAATTTATAAATAATAATATCAAACAAATACAAGAAAATTCATAATTGTATTAATTTTTTTAATAAAATAATTATAAATCATATTTGATCAAATATTTTCACTTTTCCGGGACCTCTTACATAATATTTGTGCTTTTGGATAATTCAATAATATTTCCAAAAAACGGTAAATAAAATAGTTTATATTATTTGGAAAATAAGTGGGTAAGTTATAACAATAACATTATTTATTCAATTATTTCGTACATTTCATCATCGTCGTCATCTTTTTACTCTTATCCCACCTAAGTAGGGTTGGCACAATATGTTTGCCACGTTGTGATGTATGATTTGGCTTAATTTTTACGATCCGCGCGCGCCTTACTTCAACACTCCTTTCGATTACTTTGTAGTACAACTATATGTGGGGAAAATATGTAACTGTCAATTTCTCTTAATTTACTACAATTATTTGTTCTGACGAGATGATTATAATAATCGATTCCTACAGACAGTTTTCTCCAGAAGTTTTCCCAGCATTGGTATATACACAGATTGATATTATGTCACATTTCTATATACAGTTATGAAGGTATTTCAAGTGATGTAAAAATGGGTAAGGCCGCCAAAATTATCATTATCTCATGAATTTAATATTTTAGCTTTTCATGAAACTAAATCTCAACTATGTTGATTGTTACTAATATTATAAATGTGAATTAGTTTGTTTATATGTTTTTTTACACTTTTACGCCTTAACTACTCAACAATAGTGTAATCAGTTTGAAAAAAAAAAATTTGCATATCTACACCTAGTCACGGGATTCATCCAGAAAAAAGGTACTGTTCCCGAAGGAATACGTTAAACACGTTCTACAAATATTCTAGTCTACATTAACGTGAGTCTTTTATAATTTTGCTAATATAACCAATTAACTATTATTCAGTTTATAACCTCTTCAGTATTATTTTCAGTATAAAGTTTCCCCAACTCGACTAATAAATATCACGATTTGTACTAGCATAAATATGTTAAATAATTTTATTTGACAATACATATTATTACCTAAGGTCACATAGCATGAAGGTGTCTGTCGTATCTGTCGCACGATAAGAGTGTCATTAGATTAGACGAAGCGTGTCCGGAGAAAAGGTAACGTTTGAATAAACTTCCAGAATAAACGATCCCGAAGGACACATTTATTGTTTATGTTCCAAACAACGAAATGTAACGACTTTAATGAACTTAAAGAGGTTTTAGAAATTGACGAACGTAAGAAGGCTGACAATGAAGGAAAACATCGTGAGAAAACCTGAGCCTAAGAAAATGTTCTTGTAGTACCACTGTAAGTGGGGAGATATAGAACTATGGGTTTTTCAGAGTTTGCAATCGCCAATACGCCGTGGGCTCGCGTGTTGATTATCCCCATACCTTCCTTCGGGAAGAGGCCTATGGCACTGCAGTGGGTCTCTTACAAGCTGTTAATGATACAACAGTACAGAAGTTTGTGGACCTGTAAAATAACTGTTTTATTCGATTTTCAGACTTTCGTAATAAACTACATTCAGCGCTCTGAGTCACATTTAAATATGTAAACCCGATACATACTATATTCCTTTTTAAAGTGACTGTGATTGGAGAGTTTCGATCATCGTTGTCGTAAAGAAACTACTAGAATAAGTTTTCATCTCTTTGTCACGTGTGACAAATGGGTAAACATATTACGGAAATACCAAAATCTTTAGATAAGTGCCTCATTTAAATACCCTCCAAGGATGGATTCGAAAACTCATTATCTAACACAGTGGATTTGAGTGCTCTATACCTATATACATTTTAACTTTACAACGTACTTGTGGACAGACAGATTAGACGTAATATGAAATCTGTATAAAACATAAGGAATCGCTTTGGATTTTAAACTGTGTGTCGAAAATTTTAATGTAATTTTTGTTTACGTTTTTTATCTGCAGTGTAGATTTCTCAACGAGTAAAATTACCGAGATACTTATATCTATCTGTGTACATAACACTAAGACAGAGCTGAGATGCCTGTTTGTGTACCTTCTCGGAGTGTGTAAATATTCCTTATCTCGGTATTAAGAACTTCATAAATTATGTTTGTCAGCCGAGAGAGAGAATCATACTAGAATTAGACATTTTATGTAATATTACCTTCTCCACCGCTTTGTGCCTTATAAGCCTTAACTGTTTTGTTGCCATTATGATATTAATATTGATTTTGCAAGAGTTATCTGTTTGTATATTATCGTGAATATTCACATGCCTCAACGCAGTGCTCCAGTTTTGTGATCTGATACAGGTTTTAAACAATTCTACTATTATGATAACAGATTGCGTAGATGAAACAGGCGGTGCACTGAATTAAATTATCGGTAAGAATGCGTTCCAAACGCAATCAGCTCACCGTATAATAGAGAAGTGCCGATTGACACAATAAAATATAAACCTTGTATTTCTATACAAATAAAATAATAATCAAACAAGCCTAATTTGTCTGCAATCGCTACAAAATGTTTCAATTGTATAATCAATCGCAAACAGTTCGTCACTAACAAATGTTATTCTTAACATCGCTTAATATTTAAAATCAGGTGAGTGCCCTAACCGCTCCCCTCAGTAGTTCGGTAAAAGTGTAGCAGCCCTAACAAGCCAACAGTGTGGTCAGTTCGAGAAAAAAAAAACTAAATACGTAGTACTCGAATAACAGATATCATTGTATATGTTTGTAGTAATAGTTAATCATATATTATAATAACTAACTATTACCAGTGAATTCGTTCGCATGAAATTCAATATAAAAATGTTATTCGGTGTAAATGTCTACGTGGGACGCACGCAGTAGGTACTGGATACGCGCTTAATTGTTTATTATATTTGCGTGGAACCCTATTTTCTTTCAAACATAAAAGTAGCCCAAATTGTTCTTTATAATATCAGCTATCTGCCATTGAAAGTTCCGTCAAAATCAGTCAAACCGTTTCGAAGATTAGCCGAAACAAACATACAGACATAAATTTTAAAGATTATATTTTTGTTTAGTACCATACAAAAAATACATTCATATATATTTAGTAAAAGGCTGTTATTTTGATATTACAAACAGACACTTAAATTTTATTTTTTTATGTAGATGTAAACTATTAAAACTATAAATATACACAACAATTTTATGTCAAGGCGTTATAGGCAGTGCAGTGTTGATAGCAGCCGCTAATGTTAAAAACAAATAAAGAGTTCGGGTCAGGCCAGTGCTGTAGTGGGCCGAACCGACAATACGCTTGTACCTCAGTGAATCAGTGACGTGGCAGGCACCAAACTTCTCAAGTCGATTGATTGCATGTAACAGTCATGAGTATTAAACAACTTTATATTAATTATTGCTACGTAATAATTATGTTACAACAATTAAAGGCGAAGTAAATAATTTGAATGATATGATATCGTTCCAACAAATTTGTTATCAGCCAGCCATAGTCGCTTCACAAATGTGTAACTAGAATGGTCTATGACTAAGTCTGAAAATTCGTGGTGCTCTAGCGGTTTGATTGACCAGTGGAATATCGACCCGATATCCGCAGGTTCGAACCCCGTCATGTAGCAACGAATTTTTCGGAATTCGCGTACACTTACTAAATTAAATTGGTAACACTATCTGCTGACGGTGAAGGAAAACATCGTAAAGAAACGTGAACCTGAGAAATGGTTCTTGTAGTAAGTAACACCATATATGGGAAAATATAGAACTGTGGATTTCTCAGAGTTTGAAATCATCAATACTTCGTGGGCTGACATGGTTATTATGGCCATACCTTCGTTCGGAAGGAGGCCTATGACCCGGCAGTCATGAAGTCTGAAGTTTAATTAAAATTATAAAATAAGTTGGTACATTCGATATGATATTAATTTGATTTTAATTTTAAATCTATTTTATTTTAAATAAAACGTATAAGTGTGTTTAAGTGATATCTGTATAGTGTGTATATCTGATCCCAATTACAATGATTTATGAGATGGTTTCTTCAATTCAAATACATTATATTATGCAAAAAAAAAGTTTTGATACGATAATTATAAAATTTTCTATGCTATTTAAATCGCAATTAATTATTATTATTTCTTTATATATTCATAAACTTCACGATGCCATATTCTGGTACCAATTTAACTATAACAATAATATCGATTGTAATTTCGCATCGGTATTATTAATCCCATAATATTATAATTTAATATAAATGTAATAATAAATACCAAATAACATGAACATTAAATCATCATTGTCTATTTAAAATGGAATATTCCATTACTAAATATTAGTGTAAGGTATGTCTGATTAGTCGTCTGAAACAAAACACACCTATCTCATATTATTATTTGATAACAAAGTAAGTACAATGAATCAGCGATTAGCAAATTCATAATTTTTTTTAAATCCAAGTAAACGTATATGCAATCTTTTAAAAGAAACAATTACATACAAGAAAAGCCATTTGTTTTCTATAAATATTTTTAGTAGAACATTTGTTCTGCGAATTCGGTAATTCATCTGGTTCTCCTCATATAGCCTTAAATGGTGTAGTAGCCTTACCAACTTGGCCCAATTTTCGGTACCTCGGTTCATTGATCCAAAACATATGGCATAAACAAGGACGCGAGGATTAGCACAAATGCATGGTGGATGAAATGGCGAAAAGTGTCTAGGGTCGTTTGTGACCCGCGACGCCCTTGAAACTAAAGGGAAAGGTGTATAAAACAATGACATGACTCGTCATGCTAAATGTTTGAGTGCTGGGATATGAGAGAGGCGGATAAAAGAAGATTACTTGGGGCAGATATGCGGATGTCAAAATGCTTTAAATGAGTATATCAGAGGAAGCTTAATAATAATACCAGTGACTAAGAATATGAGGAGTAATAGGTTAGCACAGTATGGGCATGTCCGGAAAAGTATTAAGTTAAACGTATACAGGAATAGTGGAATAGCGGAAAGGTATAGATGGATTGTGTAAAGAATGATATGTGTATAAAAGGTGTGAAGGTAATACAATGACATCTGACTAAGAAGAGTGGAAGAGAATCACATATTTTGCCGGCCTAACTTAGGTGGGATAAGGGTAAGAAGGTGATGATGATGATAATTGTTTTTAGTAGAACAGCTAAGTAGCGTCTGTATGCGTGATAGTAACCACGATACAGTTCAAGAACAATGACGACCATCGAGAATGGGTTATCCATTAACGATTGACGCTGCTATGCAGTCTTGCAAGCACCTCGACTACACACACATTAGCTTATCCAGACACTCTTCAAACTAAAAGGAGTCACTGTAAGACCATGTGCACATCGGTTGTGACCTCGTCATATACCATTCCTACACTCCGCTTAATTACTAAATCAGCTAATCTTGGAATGCGACACTCTGTGCTCTGTGTGTGTCTGTCTCACGGCTTTGTGCCACAATTACGAATGTGTGGTGGTCACACAAGTTCAATATAACTGTCATGTCCTTCCATCCATCCATATAAATAGAAACAATTGTCGAATGTTTGTAAGCGTATTAATATACAGCGACTGCTATTTGCCTGATTATTTTTTGTCGCGTTCATAATTATCAGATCAGGACTAGATTTGTATGAAACAGAAACCTTGCAAAATCGTACGGAAAATTGATGAAAGTGAGTGAGACAGAACACATTAGGCAGAATTTCAAAAATATTAACAGAATTGTCAAAAGACGTAGTTATTCAGTTGCCATTTTATTTCATTATATGATTGTTCTGTAAAGGGATAATTGGTATCATTTTCTTTGTTAGTACATCCATGCGAAGTAAAGCTGTAAGTAAACAAACTAAGGGCCCTAATTCTTTAGGATACCATAGCGGCGCCACCGGCCGTACCACCGACAAAAAGTGTACAGCTGTGTGGAAGTTACCTCACCTGGTATAAGCTTGGTTGCACAACCAAGACTGTTGCTGGCAACCGAATCACGCGCTGGTGGTGCAAACCATTAATATGTATAGAGATATTTGGTGTCTCACTCACTTTCTTACCAACTCTCTGTTGCGTCGTATGCATAGGAAAGGAGCTGTTAACTCTTCGACGTCCATTTTGTATCCTACAATCATGGTACTATTTTGGTGTTTCTCGCTTGGTAGCTCAAACACCACGGTGACGCGACCGGTAGCGCCACAATGGCGTTTTTTTAATGAGATAGGGCCTAAAGACTATTAAGCGATTTTTATTTCCAAGCTGAACTGGTGTACTCAGAAAATAATAATTAATATTTAAAGTATACTTCATTAATAGCAGCTACTAGTAAGCAATGGTCTCTGGCAAGGGAAGACATGTTCTTAATCAACGAAACCCGATCACAGTGTATTAAACTATTAACGATAGCACTAACTTTAACCACTCGAACACTACAATTCATAAATTATACTTATCTGACGATAACTCCATGTTCTCTAAAGATAACTCATAATAAAAATATGTTAAGAGATAACTATTACTCACGAAATCTGGCATCGATTTGTTCAAAATACTTTATTCGTAGTCATAAGTGATTTACATTTTGGTATGTAAATAGTCAAAAAAAAAACAAAGGAAAAACCACTGTTTTATATATAGAAGTTATAAATGTTAACCTCTAGTGGTATAATCATTCAACAAAAACCACTTGGTAACATTTACGTACATAATTGTAATGAAAAAAAAAACAAACTCTCTTTTAAAACACTTCAAAATGTACAACACAAATAATTTACAGATACTATATATTATTTTTATTATTCAGCGTTATTATGGTGGTGTGTTAACAAAGAAATTGTATTTGTTTGTGTGACGTAAACACGGCGGGCGGGCGCGCCGCGGCGGTTTTGGGCGGCGTACCTAATGTTTAGTCAACGGTTATCACGGACAAATAGGTACTTGATAGGGGGCAGATAAACGAAACACAGATGAGATGCATAAAATACCAAAAAGGTACGTCACAGTCTGACATGGCCTTTTTTGTAATTCACTATTTAGTTGAGTATTAATTAAATGAAACCAAAATAACTGAAAATGTTTGAAAATTGGAATCTTTTCAAAAATTTTTTTAATTATAATCTTTTATTTGTCTATTTGGTATTATTATATAACTGTATGTCATATTATATATACAGTAATACTTTGAACTCCACTAATTTTATATTTCTTTATTTAAAGCACTTACACATATATTTATTAAATACATATCATACCAGTAGTATGAATTATTATGAATAAATACCGAAACGTTCAAAAACATAAGTATTTAATTTAAAACAACAGTGAAGTACATTTTCTCTATTTTAAATTAATGTTTTCAAGTTATTTCAAAGAAAATAACTGCAAAATTAAAAGAATATACATAATTAAACACATTTCATTATCAATGTGAAATTCATATTTTTATTTCATTCTGTCCGAAGAAAACTCAACAAATCAATTAAGCTGCTAAACTCAATAAAACAAGAAGCGATAAATATTTAAAATACACTAGTAATTGAATGTATAGCGAGTTATAAAACCATCAATATATACAAATAAACACATTTGGGAAAACACTGCGGTGCACAATCAGTAGGTATTATTGTTCCCACAATAAATCTTTCCAGTAAAACATAATAAATAAATTACATATAATAAATAGAATAATGTTATACGTATGACTATTACAATATAGTAATTACGATAACATGACTCGTTCATTCATTACTAGTACAGGTACAGGAAGATAAAAGGTATCGCGCGCCCGCAAACATACACTCGCGAATTGGAAAATAATGAAGAGTTCTAATAACGACTTAACTGCACAAAAGCACCGCCACTTGATAGTTCTAACTGCATGTTATTAATTGACCTTGTACCCATTACGGATTGCAAGATTTTCTATCGTATTATTGTAGCTGTTAATGTCTACAGTTTTTACTTTCGCTACATATCTAAATATAGATTTCGTTATCTGTCACATCACTAATTTGGTCAATGGAAATTCATATTTTGAGTATTACATATTAACTCAAAATACCAACATAATAATTTAGACGTTAATTTCTAACATGCTTCTAATATCGTATCGACAACGAAACCAGTCTCAACTCTATACAATACAGCCTGGTTATTTTTTTTCGAACTCACTTAAGTTATTTGCCTGACGAGCGCTTTCACAGCTTCCTGAAATGCTAAAGCGAGCGCTGAAGACACTTAGCCGCTTGGCAAGAAGCTCAAGTGTGCCAATGTGCTCGAACCTCAGCTTGGGTTGTTGCTTTAGATGCAACAACGTGAATTTATTTATGCTGAACTAGCTAAGCTACTCATACATATCATGCCTGCCTAATGAAAAGCCAAAAATGTTTATCTATTACTAGAAACCTCCATCTCCGTACGTGTATAAAATGGACGTTCAGTTTTAGCTTTTATTTCTGGCACAGTATTCAGAATGTAAACACTGTTCTAGATATTAATTGCTGTAAAAATATTCATAAATTTTACTTCTTTATAATATTATTGATAATAGATAAAACTACGATAGCGACGTGAATTTTGACTAGTCCCTAACCGTTATTAGACAGTGAAAAACCCGATATAGTAACTGTATTCAAACCATCGCATTTTGGAAATTGAATTCTCATTGTAAAACCCATTTATAGATACAGAAATTTTTTATGCGATATTTGCATTTCCACAAATCATAGTGTACGGGGCGTACACTATGTGATACAATTATGAATACTACTTGTTTATGACGACGTGACTTCACAAAGAATAATTAAAAAAACAGACTGCCCCTATTTCTATTGTATATAGGTTTTATTTAGTCTTTGAACACTAAAATCGCACCTGATGTTTAGTAACGATGTGGCCCAAAATTGTTAGAGATACGCTAAGTCTAGAGAAATCTGTGTATTAAGAGAAGCGTTCGAAATACACACACAGATGCTGGCGATAGATTTTGTTTTTGAGGATACTAGCTAGCTAATCGGATATTAGAAAAAAGCATTACCACCATAATTTTATCACGATGTTATTCTTCACAGACTCCAAATCGATCGAAGCAGTACCAAACATGCAACCATTAACTAAACGTTGTTTATATATTTCTTAATATAAAGTAGAGAAAATAATTATGAAGCTTCAGCTATTAAAGAATTCTGTGATTATCTTATTGATTTACACGTGTATAACTTATCCGACAAGTCGTACAGCTTGTCGAACATGTACTTCGTGTTCGAATTATGAAAGGAAAACTATTAATCGAGTGGGTTATCAACACGTAGCTTTGTCGGCCTGCCGGAATCCCGCTTTTAGTTAACGTGCGATAATCGCAACTAGCCAGCGATAGCGGCATCTTTGAACGTGTTGACTCAACGCATGTCGTATCGCACGGTTACCTTCTTGTAAACGCTTGTAATGTATTTTTGATGGACGAGGGCGCGGTCGGTCGATATCCACTATCAAGATATAATACACTTTCGAGGAGAAATATTTTGACAGTTTTCAAGAGGAAACTGATTCGTTCTCCGGCATTGGTTTTCCAGATTTTTATGATAGTACTGTAATATTTATCTCTTCGGTAGTTTTAGTTTCCGAATTAACTTTACTTATATATTATTGGAATCAGAAAAACAAATTGTACAATGTAAAAAATGACGGTTATCAGCTACATTAGTGAAACTGTGTCGCAGCCAACAGCGCAAAACTCCAGAGCAATATATTACGTTCATCAAAAAAAATAATAAAAAAAAATAAAAAGGTAAAAAACAAAAAATGGTAAAAAAAACCTAACGTAACGTAAACGTAATACTAAGTATTTCTCGACTGCTTTATTACTAATATTGATTATCATTTTTATTATCCGTTTAGCAATAACAGATTTATCCTTTGAGTCCGACACGCCTGAGAATGGTAATATATAAATAGAAATTAAAATTTGAAACTCGGGTTAAATTAAGTAATCTGTGATTTTTCCACCATATTTCGGTAAAATATTCAAACCAATTACGAAGAGGTTAAACGACAAAAGTAATAATGCAATTAGTACACCACAAGATGTCATGGACTCGCTTTTGATAGCAGCTTCGTTAATATAGATTTTTAAAAAGGAATATAAATGGTATTGTTGCTTTCTATAAGTAAAAGAATTTTAAACTCGGTTAAGTATTTTTTTGAGTCTATCTACTACAAACAAAAAAACTCAATAAGTCAATTAATGCACTTTTGAGAACGATCAATACGCATAGAAATTTAGCTTAGGTTAGTACGTTTCCATAATAGTGTATAACTCTAGCATATTTTCTTTCGTAGCTGTATGAATGAATAAATTGTTCAAAGGAAAATGAATATAATTATATTTATGTATCAAAGCAGTTCCCTTGGGATAGTTTGTACACGCAAACTATTGAAGGGTGACCCAATAAACTACGTATTCTGAATGTACCTCATAGTTACTTAGTACAGATTGAATGGCACCAACGTTAGGGCAGGTAATTAAATAAATATAATTTTTAACCCATCGTAGCGGCGTTTCCGATAGCATGCCACTTATTAATGTGGACTAAATAAAAAAACTTTTGCGATTTCTTATAATTTAATTCCGTTCTACAATATAATGGCAGTACTCGATTCGAATTTAGTTCTTGAGTGACGTATGTGCGGATGCAACTGCAGGTCGCTTGTGATTAGACTTTAGTTCCGAAACATCCATTTCAAGATAGGAATATTTAAAAACAATAATAAATTTATTCTGATGATGTCAATTTTATGAAAGTAGGTACATAAAAAAAAACATAAACAGAAAGTAATTAATGACTTCACCGAATTTCATAGCACGACTCTACGTAAATTATGAAACGGACCTACGCAATTACAAACTGTTAGTGATTGATTGAAGACATTATAAGTGACGTCATTGTCACGTGTCTCCTGACCTTCTTAATCTACATAATAAATTTGTAGAGACACGCTGCGCGATACCGGACTTACGGTTTAAGACGTCAAAGGTCCAAACAAAAACAAACTTACCACCAAAAGTGTCGATTAGTTACAAGCTCAAACAATAACAAACAATAGTCCCCTACTAAACAGCTCCTTATGTTTTTTTTTTCTTACAAATTTCATTGCTTCCTGAGGCGAGCCTACCACAAAAATAAGCGAGAGCATTCTCCTATCACTTAATTTATCTCAAAGCCCCTTTCATGCTTCCATTGTTAGCTAATTTGACGACGTTTGAAACGATATGTTTCGGAGAGCGTGAAGACAGTGACAGTTAGTAGGTACCCCGCGGTGCTTGTCGTGTGACGGGATTGGTGAATGTAGACAAATAGAGATTTATTTCTCCGAACGACCCCAGGTTTGTGCAAACACGACAAGATAAATAGTGGTTTGTACACACGGAGCCGGTCGGGAAGGACGTTGTGGACATAACAAACAATACAAATAGGAAGTTACATGTGTAAACTTGACATTGTATTGATGTAACATAATGTAATATTAAGTACTTATGTAACTTTTACGTGAGTGTGATAACAGTTATATTTTATTCAAAAGTAACTCAACGTATACGCACATACATTGTTTATATAATATATCTATATGACAAGGTATTAGTATTTATATTACTTAAGAATCATTTGAACTTGAAGACCTTTTTGTTGTTTTTTTTTCGAACTGTCTACACTGTTGATCTGGCAAGGCCGCTACAGTTTCACCAGACTACTAAAGGGAGCGCTTAAGGCACTCACCCGATTTTATATAGGCAACCAGCAAAAGGGCGCACGGCGCGCCTCGGCTTGGACTGTCACCGAATATCCCGAGTCTAACTAAGTTAAGCTAACTATTATTACATATATATATGAATTCGTGAATCATACACGTGTACCAAGCATGTATGTTTCACGGAATTATACATGTATCTTGAATCTGACTTTTGTTAATGTACAATTAACAGTTTTATTATTTATTATATAACAATATTCGACAGTTTCGAATCGTTTCTAAATTAGTGAATGTAATTAGTATTTATTACTAGAAACTTCCATCGATGCTTATATCTGAGGTATACCACAGATTGATAAATCCTCATCACTATTTGCCCAAGTATTATAAAAATTGACATACATAAGTGTTTATTCGTGGAGAAGATTTTTATGCTATCAATTTTACTATAACTCTCATCTAGGTTGTTACAGCACACCAATTTAGACACCAGTCAACCTAGCATTATAAGAAATGGTATGCGTCGATATATGAATACAGTAAATATTTACGCAATATTTCGTCCTTGCTAATATTATAAATGCAAAAGTGGGTTTGTTTCGCCTTTATTCCCTAACTATTCTAATGATCATTGTGAAATTTCGCATACACAATTTCAAAGGTGCAGGATAGGACATAGAGTACCTTTCATAATACGAATTACTACACCCGAGAGATATATCAAATCTACATTAACTCGAGCGAAGCCACGGACAAAAGTTAATAATATTATAGTTACTAAAGCGAGCTTGTTACGCTTTCGCATCTTAACTTCTTCGCAGATCTTCATGTAATTTCACAAACAGTTTATCAGGGTACAGAAAAGGACATCTAATAGATTTCATTCAGACATATATATAATAAATCTATTTTAATACGAACAAAATTAGTATTATATAAAGCCTTAATAATAAAATTTTAAATATAAATGCACGAAATAAAATAAAATAATAGTTATTATTTCCATTCAGGCTAGCATTTAATAACTACAAAACGTCGGCTAAACCAGACTGAGACTGCATATAAAGAAGAGTAACAAGTCAAAGATTATATTATGATTGGAGTATGACATTATAATATACATAACATGCTAAGAGTAGAAGAGAACACCGAGACAAAGTTGGGAAAGATTTAACTTGTTCGAGTCAGTCCCGAGGGTGCCGTTTTCTGTGATTGTCGCCGGGAGCAACCCCCACTATCCTGGTACCGGGAATCCTGGGATTAATTGCTCTCACTATGCACTCAGTCCCAAGGCACGCGTTAACACAGAACCGTTCCAGTAAACGTAAAATAATAGATATATTTATAAGTGTTGTTTGCTGTTGAGTTTTTTGTTCTGATATATTTTTTTACATTTAGTTCTTTCTACCTTTCTCAAATATAACATCCAATTGGACATTGACATGTCAGACGCCAAGACTTGCCATTTCTTGTATTAGCCCATATAAAATCGTCAGTATTGTAGTCACCGTTGATATTTTAATAGTATATTAAAAATTCGTATTTGGACAATAATCTTGTCTATCTTAAATAAAAGTCATAAGACATTTAGCAAGGATTGAATTTTGTATAGATACATATAAAAAAATATATCCAAAACTAACATTTTTTTTTTAATATTGACAGCTAGTGCAGGCCCAAATTTTTCATACAAGCTTAGCTGGTAATCGCCATGAAATTTTATTTACCTTTGAAAAAAAACAAATAAACATTTTTGTTTTATGTTGTCAAACTATTCATAAAGTACCTCAGTCCTAATTTGAGTCATAATAGGTTACTACTCCTGATAATTACGTCGAAATATCTCGTATGTAAGAACATTTTGCCAACCGTAACCTACAAAACAGAACACAGCAAAACGAGCACTGCTAATCTACAGCAGAAATAACTGTGGCGTTACAATCATTTTAGCGGATGTATTATGAGGAGTGTCATTCACAGACATAACTATCGTTCACGTAAAGATCCACCCTATAATTGATCCATACCTTTTGACTTCAACACACGCTTGTCGTATTCTTTGAACTTATTACCCGTCAAATCGATGTACTCTTGTGACTTTATTATAAAACCTAACACTATTACTAAAACAGTTACTGGTCTTATTGTCTTATCAAGATTGTATTGAAAGGGCACAGTTAAGATATGGAATTACATAACATGGCTAACCACAACCCTTTGAACCAGAATACCGAAGAGTGAGCATTAACTACTTTGCGACTGAAATACGTGTGACGGTTGTCGTACCGAAGATGGTAACAGGCTAACACCCTAAAAGGAAGATTTCTACTACTTTTCAAATACTACACGCAAAAAGATGCTTAATAGCAGACTTTCACAATTTTTTTAATTTTTAAACTTTATAACTTATCGATTTTTGCTAATGTGTTTTTTTTTTGTTTTAAAAATCTTATGATTGGTTTACTGAGGCACAATAATATTAAATTACACTGTATTAATTTATTTAAAAGAATCAAAAATAGATCGAAACTAATAACTAATTTTCATTAACATAACGCAATATTATCAATTTATTTAGTTATAAAATAAACTTTTGTTAATTTATTGCAATACTTAATAATTGTTTATATGCGTTTATCTACAGTTTGAACAAATTATATGATTTATAGAATGCTTAATGAATGTTAATGCATGAGAATATACTCAATTAAATGAGATAAACTCCCAAATACTCGGCTGACTCATAAACATCAATTTGTAATTAAATTGTAAATGATACACAAATGGGTTATTTAAAGCTAAAAATAATTTAACCTACGAAACTTAAATATCATAGTCCTAGATATCAAATTCTTTGCCAAATGAAAAGAGTCATTAAAACAATATCCAAATCTATCTATATATATAATATATATATATATAAAACTCGAGAATTGCTGGACAGAGTTGGTTAATTTTGATTTTGAAATATCTGTGGAAGTTCAGGGAAAATTTGCACCTTGAGAAACATAAATAATAAGTAAAGGAAAATACTAAAAAAGACAATTTAATTTTCAAATTCATAATGTTACTAGCTATGAAATATTTAATATCTTTATATCTTTTGTCATTGTAGAAATAAAAATTATCATTCGTTTATCAAATATTTATAGGTGCGTTCAGAAATTTATCTGTTTCATGACTGTAGTATGGGGTCCGATCTCTTTGGTATGTTTTGTTGGGATGCAAAATAGTTCTGTTTGAAAGCATTAAATTGATTAAGTGCATAACTGTGTTGCATTTATAATGTAAATATTATTATTTTTAATAAGTTTTGACTACATTTTACACAAATATATGTAAGTGATACGAAGTTCACCGGGTCATCTAGTATAAGAATAAATGACAAACAATTACAATTCACATTGTAACCTCTTTTTGTAGTAACCAGATTTATATAAACGCCAATCCTATCAGTGTAGACTTCGAGTAATGAAAATGAATATAAATATATAGATACTCTTTTATTTATATGATTGTGTAAGGTCAATGTTACTTAACGCCAAAGTTTAAACAATTTATTATATATTAATAGATCCATTTTTTTATTATTGTCTGACATCCTTATTTACATTTTCAATATTTTGTAACTTTCAAATATATGGTATATTTACTAACCTATACTATCACCTACCTATATCATCGAAACGAATTATTCCGTTATAATTACAGAAGAAGATTGTCTTTTATTTCATGTCCATACGCACATTTTGTATTTATATAATAGAAGAAGGCACTTTTCGATTATGGTTATTCCATGTTTTAGGCTATTACCGCCTAAGACCGATATTAGTTTTTTAAGTAACAATGTTAGGTTTTATAACAAAATTCCAAAGTGCATTACCGATTTGCCGGATACTAAGTTCAAGCACCAGAACATGCGGGTTTTAATGTCTAAAGGCTTATTATAGGGTGAATCAAAATGTGAACGCGGTGACGTCTGCAAATCACGCCACCTCGCTGTGCATCCACCAAAAACGAATGTAATTATTACATGTCTATAACTATACCTATATGTTCTTAAAAATATATGTTATATTATCTTTGATGAAAAAATAAACCAGATCGAGTTTCTTGCAGGTTCTTCTTGATGCTTGGGTTGTTTTACGAACCGGTCGTAGCAAAATTAAATAAAGTATTTTTTATTTCGATTAGCTCACGAGGTAGTTTAATTAAATTCTCAGGAGTGGAAAACCTATTATAATTAACCTAAGAACTACAGTCCTTTTGATGTTGATTCTAAATCACCATCAACTGAAGTATTGCTTCCTCTTGAACCTAGGCAACCCATTAGGTATATGCATATACCTATGTACAGCTTTTGCATGCGGCTTCATGAATAATATCATATGCCCTTTTCTGGACCGCTGATATGTATGCGAATTTTTATGACGATGGGTTGAGTAGTTAAGGCAAGAGAGCGCAATAAACAAACAAACAAATGCATGCATATATAAATGTAGTTAGGATTATTACTTGAATCATGAACATAGTATTCTATAAGATTAATTCGTAATAATGCCACTTTTTGCGGTTATTAGAACGTTCTTGTTATGTTGTCTTTAATATTCTCATAGTACTAAAATTCTCTTTCCTAGAAGAAGGTATTCCGAGATAGTAAAAACAAAACAAATTTGTACATAAATTGTATTGTAAAAACAGTCGTGTGTAAGGCCTATGTGACGTCATTTTGCGTGACTATTGACAATATTAGCAACAACATAAAACACCGTATTTATAGGATTTAGTCACGGTGCTGTCGCCAGTAATTACCGAAAGATTAAATTTTAATTATTTAAATTTATCTGTGACAATATGTGTGTTTTATTGCGTGCGTTAATTTTGTAACGGAATCTGACCGGTTATTTCATGGTAGGTTGTTTGAGCAAATCATAGGACGGCTTGAGGACATGACGAGAGGTCAACGCCATCGTGATATTTGTGATCTTAGGTATAATAGGACGTAATTCGAAGGTATCGACTAGCTAATAAAAATAATTATCATCCATTTGGCTACGAACAACAATGACCAAAGTGAATAAAGGTATATCTACTTTGAATGTTATATATGTATAGTTGTAGTAAATAATTACATAAAACCTCTGTAATTGGAATCCCAACGGAGAGTTCGAAAATTCGAATTATGAAGTTTTTGAAGTTGTAGATGGTAGAGCTACGCTGAAACTATTACTGGTTTCAGAATGAATGGGTCGGCTCGCCCGGGGTAGTACTACCGTCTCACAGAAAACCGACGTGAAGTAACAGTGCTTGCACTGTTGCGTTTCGTTTGGTCAGTGAGAGCGCCGGAGGCCCACATATTCAAAAGGCCGGCAACGCACTTGCGACTCCCCTGGTGTTGCTAGTGTCTAAGGACGGCGGTGATCACTTACCATCAGGTGACCCACCTGTTCGTTTGTCCCCTATGATATAAAAAAAAAAGTTTTCGATTTACGAAGCATTTCGACTTAGCACAATTTCATAAGGAAATTTTCAACTTGTAGATGTCAAGATTCGTTCTTATTGAGTTAATGCTGTTGGCCAATTCGTAGTCTGTAACTTATTTTTCTTCGATCTATAGAAGTCAATAATTTTAAGTGCTCGAATTAGCATGTTGTAAAATCTATCATTGCTTTGTTTGAGATATAGAAATCAAATTAATTTTTTCGAGTTATGGAGATAAAGTATGCACCGAAATGGCTTATCCGGACTCGCTGATTATTTCGACATTCAGAAGGTTTAAAGTTCGAGTAATGGAGGTTTTGGGACTTGAGGGGAAGAGAACGAAACATTTTTCGAGTTTTCGTGGTTTTTGACAGAAAAGAGGTTCTAAGTTTGTTATCTCCGTAGATGAAAAAAATATTTATTATTTGGAAGTAGGTATATTAGAACCTCTTTGAGTATTCTAGTTAATATCTTATAACCTTTAATTATTATCTTCAATTGTTTTGACTATGGAATAAATATAACTGGTCTTAGGAGAATGTGGTGTATTAAAACAATTGATGCCTTATTGGAATACTAGTACATGTTACATATACATGTAGAAGTAATATTTATTTCATCGGTAAAATAATCAACTAATGATCTTTTAGGAATTGGTATCAGGAAATATCCAGTGAGACAAATAGTCGTCAAAGCATTTAAATATTTATAAACGTAAGTGGCTGAGTTCATTTCCAATGTAATACTTAATAGTCTAAGTTCAAAGAACTGTAAATTAAAATGCAATTAGGTGTTATGAGATAAATGAACATTTGAAAAACACCTGTCAGTTGTTTTTTTTGTATCTCGAATTGTAAACGTTAGTTAATACTCTCTAGTACTGTATATAACATTCGGAAAACCATTTGCAACCGAAATGGTCGTTTGTTTCTGAAATAAATTGGCAATCCTTAAGACATAGTAACAAACGACAACAGTAGAAACGTTTTGTTATTAAAATGTCGTAAACTTCTTGCAATTTTATCAGCGTTTATCAGTTTTATGACTTTCTAGCATTAGTCACGGAAAACTTTTGAGATGCTGCTACACAGTGACATAGCTTGTTTATGTTATGAAGCAGTAAAGAGGTCTAAATTCTAGCTGATGGTAAATGGTCACTGTTATCTACGGGTATGCACAACTAACTTCAAAAGGTTCGCATTCCTATAATAAGATAGTGCTCCTTAAAAGTGTGTAAGAACGACTCATGTGCCAATGTGAGACTAGAACATAGCCGCGCAAGGACCGTTGGTTTGTGGCATAAAGAAAATGCTTCAGTTTTTTTGCACGTTGTACAAAGTGTTTGTACTTTACTACTCTATAATAACAAGCTAACTGAGTGACATCAACGCACAGCTCAAACTACTGCGGATAGGGCCGTGAAAATTGGCATACGGACTCCATTTACACTGCAGTTGAGCATGTAGTAGTAGGACTTTTGGAAATTTAATCCATAAGGCAGTGAAAAGGGGGACAAAAATTTGTACAGTCGGTCTTTTATATATAGATACAAAATAAGTAGATGAAAATAATTACTGCACAGAAAACACTTCAAAAGCCGCTGAAAAATTAGAGTAAGTTTTACAAAAATAAAGTGTACGTTGCGTTACTTCTGTGTATTTTTTATAGGAAATCCTTAAAAGTTTAAGACGGAGTATAGTCAATTTTACTATATTATAATCTTATTAATAGAATGATAAAATAACATCTTTCAAAGAAGATAAAGTAATCTGTGGGTAAAATATACTTAGGTAGTGTTTGTAGATGGGATGTAGAGGTAAGGAGAACCATCTACTCGTATGTGCACGGAAATGTGGCCGTCAAAATGTGCTAAATTACGGTGGCGCTACAGTAGTAACAGGGTTAGTTATTGTACAATTATTTTAAAAAGTTTTATAGCTGCAGTACAAACTCTAAAACCACTAAACGTTTACAAAAATTCTGTCACTCTAAAAGTTTCCTCACAACAGTTATTTTAAGTTATACACACATCAAAAAAGTCTAAGCAACATGCGTGATATTACAAATTTTACCATTTATATTAATTAATTTCTATGTATTTACACAAACAAAGTGCGTAGGTAAGTAAACTTTTTTGTTATTGATGACATGCTGGCTGGTTGTAAAAAAAAAATTCGATTAAGTTTTGTTTTTTCATAAAATTCAAATGACTGCGAATTTGTTTGAATTTAAGTGCGTTTTAATTGTTACGTTTAGTCTTGATTTTATAATTTTACCAACCATTTAAATAAAGTTAGCGACAAAATTGAATTGTTAGATATTCTTTACGTCATGAAGCGACGTCATTTGATGGCAGATGAAATGTAAAGAGCTGTAGGGATGTTGCAAGCGGGAAGTAATCAATCTCAGGTATCTCGACATTTTGGCATTCATAGAAGTGTTATTTGTCGTCTTTGGCGGCGCTACAATAATACAGGAGAACCCGCTGAACAGCATCCAGGCCGTAAAAGGAGTACAACCACTCGGCAAGACCGGTACATACAACTGACTGCAAGACGCCAGCCGATGTTAACCGCTCGAGAGATAAGTTTGAGGCTACAAATTTCAAGTGGTGTTGATGTAAGTCCTCAAACTGTGCGAAATCGACAGCATGAGTACGGCCTACGAGTTCGACGCCCAATCAAGTGCCCACCGATACGTCACGGGAATAGGGGTATCTTAGTTTCTACAGTATATTCTAATATTGTTCATTTCTGTTATTAAAAGAACTTATAAAGACAACAGCTGTTATTTTTAACATCATAGAACCCTAAAGACATTATTTTAAAAATAAAATACGTTATAATGTGAAGAACCATCCTAAAATTTAAATTAGTACATGTTGCTTAGACTTTTTTGATGAGTGTATTTACAAAATTACTTCGGACTAACCATACCCTTTGTCTATCCTAGCGCCATTTTGGAGGGTTTTGAAACTGTTATTTAGTGCTTAGAGATGGATTTTTTTCAACATGTCCTCGATATGAGAGGGGTCTCCTTACCTCTACATTCCATATGAGGTATCTAATATTGCCTACTCTATCTATGTTGTACCGTGTAAAAATAGCGTAGTAATTTCGACCCTATCACTAATAAAATAAAATGGAAACTACTACTAGGAAGTTCTTTTGAATGTATTATAACCAAGAAAACATTAAAAACAGAATAAAAAAAGTGTGTGTTATGTATACGCTTTAGAAGTTATACTTCTTTGGCGTAACAAGATAAGAGTATTTCAAAAATTGTATCTTTTGCCTTATTCTACGTTTGTAGAAAAAACGATACTAACAATAGAAAAAAGGTATTTAATACATACATACTTTTTTTGAATAAAATGTTGAATATAGGTAACTTCAGGGTGTCGGCTTTTCGTAACGAACTGCGCGCGCATCGTAAAAATTTACTCTCATCATTTTTACCTAACGCGCCTAAAGCAGTATAACTTCAAAAATATATAAGGTATTATTATAGATTGTAATATTTTACTTGAAATTGAATAATTAAAATGCATATCACAGCTTCTACATATATATTCACTATATTAGAAACAGTTATATCTAATATATTTACGAAATAATATGATTTATTGATACCAAATAATGTAACAGTTTTCCGACTTTCAAAGCAATAAAATCAAGTCTGCCTATCTCTAAAACTGTCTAGAAGTTCTTTAAAAGTTGCCTCACATAATTATTATACACTTATTAAACAGAATCATGTTATATTTGATGAGTGTTTATTATATTTATATATAACGTGCTAACGTTATATTTTCAAGTTGACCAGTGCAATTTATAGTTAGTAAATCCACGTAAATTCCATAAAACACGAGTTACTGGATGACTTCTCTCTTACTTGCAATATTCTCACTTGTAAAACGAGTTTTTTCTTTCGAGTACAAATAATAAAATCCACGCAGCTCAAAAAAAATATTGTAAAGATTTATAACGTGTTCTGTCGAAGTGGTGCAATTGTAATAAATACTCAATGCTATAGTAATATTCGTTCTATTAGCTTTCTCTAGCATCGCGCACTTCTTAAGTCATATTTTTAGAACAGTTGCATCATTAGATGTTACAAATTTAAATCACCTCGTATAAAACCCTAAGGCTATCAAGAACCTCCCACTACCTACGTTCGGGCTGTGTATTGGATTACTCAGCATGACTATTACAGCATGGACTATCAACTTTTTTACTGCACTTTGTCTAAAAAATAATTTCGACTACTGAAGAAGAGCACCACAGTTAGGAATTCCTTGAGAATTACTCTCATACGTTAAATTTAAAACTATAGATATCCGTTGTTTCCTATCGCCAACGTATTATGAATTGGGTAGCCATTATGAGCGCGCCTTCACAACAGACAAGGTCTTTATCCAACTGTGACGGATTTATATTCTGGCAGTATCGTTAATGAGAAATGATTACGTCTTTACTAGAGCATTTATTTCATTGCATTACGTGTAACCAAACGTCAGTAAAAAGGAAACAAGGAATTGCCTCTTTAATTAAAGACAGCGGAAATGTTTATACTTACATTCCTACATATTGATAAAACTCTATGTTACCATGTTGTGTGAAGCGTTTTCATACTATTATGAAGTGTATATACTCGTATATATATAGGAAGGAGCTATCTGTGATATGATTGTATTAATATTGAACTGAATTCCAATTTAGATATATTAACGTCTGTGTACCGCAGATCTTTAAAGTAGAACTTGATGATAAATCGTGACCAAGTATTCGTTATGGCTATTTATATGACTCTTCCTGTAGTAGATTATTTTATTTTTCTTATTATTCATCAACTCACTACGTTAGCGTGTTCGGATACCGTGTCAATATCGATGTAGCCTCGAATTCTCGCCAATAAGCCGAAAATTTCGGTAAAGGAAAACATCGTGATGAAATCATAGCATGAAGAAAGGGTTTTTTTTCTAGGCCTGGCTAGTTAACTACCAACATCAAGCTGAAAATCGAACAACTATAGCTCCGACAGCTATACTTAAAAACCAGCCCTCTAGATTTAACTAGTTTTAGATCACATTGTCGCTTAATTTCAAGTGAGATTTTGGTCAAAACGATAAAACCTATAGATAATATACAAAAAAGGAAATGATGAAACTTTCTGTTCATTATCTCTTTATTGACTCTTTGTACGTCCTTTTCTTTGGAATGATGTGGTGTTTTCTATGGAATTATTTTGTATGAATTCGTGCCAATTTATATACGAATGAGACTCGTCGTCGTCTTGTCATTTTCAATTGTTTTAATATGTTTCTACCCTTTTTTTTTGTATGGTTTCTGCCTAGATAATTGATATATAAATAATCTAGTGTAGTTGTTTTCCATGTCTATATTTCCAAAACATCTAAAAATATATCATAATATCTAATTATAATTATTTAATACAATGATATTAATGATTTAAGGTAATACGATTTTTATAAGAACTACAAGTTCAACTATGTGCATTTTCTTGCCTTAGAGAAGTGGGCAAGCGGTGTGGTGCATATGCACAGGAAGGAAAGCAATTTAAGTAAACGGACAAAGCAGCTGAAATCGCGTATATCATCAAAAAAAATTAGTTTCATTCTATATTAATGTGTCCAGTTCAAATTTGGTTATTCGGTATTTTTTATAACTCATGCGTATGTTGTCTGGCCATATTTTAGTACAACCTGAACGATAAAAAAAAACAATAAAAACTATATAGAATACTATGACATATTCGACTTCATGTGATATTTCTTTAGAATTTATGGACGTATTTAAATATGAATGAAGGACAAACATTTAATATAAATACACTTTCACATTTGTGCCACACAGGTGATACCCGCGACTTCGTCTGTCTTTTATTATCTAAATAATATATATGTATATATTTATGTACAAAGAAAAATAACATAAGCACTGCACCGCTTGCCCCACTTATCCACCGTAACAGCACTTGATTTAACGAAAAATTTACTAAAACCTCAAAATTACATGTAATACTTTGGTTGGTTTAACTTAAAGTAATATTGACTTTTTATTCTCTCCATTATTATCGACAATTCTCAATGACGTCATAAAATGGATAGTCCCTTTGGTGTCGCTATATAAAGTATACACTGTAATTATAATTTTATCGCACATTTATGCATCATACTTTAATATATATTTGCTTTTTTATATACTTTAAAAGTTTTACAGCTTCACCACAATTTTATCTGATCTTAAATGTCGATGTGACCCTACTTGTTCTCAAGCGCTATCACCGGAAAATATCGTACAGTTACTTGACCATAGACTTTCAACTTGAGTGTAGTATAGCTAGCCAGGCGGTTGTTAGAAATAGCCATACTACAATAAAGCACCATATTATATCACGGCGTTCCCTTCACTGAAAGCTTCGATTTGATTGAGCTATCCGCTCATGATTACCATAAATTAAAAAAAAATTAAATAATACACACACAACATCCAAATTCAATATTCTTTTTTTATATATACTTTGTAACGCTTGGCGTTTGACCACAATCTCATCTGATGTTAAATAATGATGTGGTCTAAGTTGGTAGTCTCGATAAACCTAGAGGGAAACTGGCTCTCAAATGCAGCAGCCGGAACACACCAACAGGTGCTTGGTAACAAATTTTCAACTTAAGGATGGTTTGAGCTAGCCAAGCGGACAGTTATAATAAAATTCATAGAATGTAAACCTTGCCCACGAAAAAACAGTTTTATAATGGTGGATATTTTGTCGGTCACAGATACACCAACACCAATTTTCATATAAACAGACTCGTACGGTAACTGATATGGAACTCAATCGAATAAAACGATGTATTATTACCTAAATAATAATAAATTTTATTCTACACTATTATCTAGTAGTCGAATTTTTATTGCGTTGACCATAAATAATAGTACAACCCGTCAGCAGAACTTTATAACATGGACTGTATATTTGTATTCCACTTTGATTTCTGTAAATAATATTAAATTACTATAGGTATTTTATAAATATATATATCACACATACATATATATGTAATTTGTAAAATATTTAGCAATCAAAGATAGATCAATGTAAACAAAACATGTTAATTTTTATTGTATTCATTACTACTATTGTATTTGAGCGAATGAATTAAAGCAATAAAACAATTTAGTTTACGATATATCTACCGTTTTAGTTCCATCATTTTAAATAGCGATATCTATAACTTACCTTAGAAGTTACGAGTATGTAAAAAAAGTCACAGGCATAATACAGTCTAAGGGTTATATTATAACAGTGGAGTAGCTAATCCTAAAAGGGTCCTATTATCAAGTTATACTGCTGAAATATGCCGTGCTTTCCATGACCTAGTAGCCACCCTTTCTGATATAGAAAAAATTGTGAAAGTATGATTTTTTCTGTGTGACATATTTTTTTTTTTTTATTTCTTTTCACAGGTAATCTCTTTTTGTTGCACTGTTTATTTACGTATTAATAGTTTAATAATGCAAAAATAATGAAACATTTACTACGTTTGCATAACGAGTATGACTTAAAATAGTCTGTTTACATTATTTATTCATCTAATCAAAAATACGTCCCCGAGCTTTAAAAGATAGAAGTTAGAGAAATCTTATCACATAAATTATTATTTTTTGGTCTGCCTAGTAGTAGAACTATTGGTAGTTTATTCAACATTCATCCATTATGAGCCCTTTTTAGATAAGAATTTGAGGTTATGGGAAACATTTTACTAATGTTGATTATACACGTGGGAGTCGGTGGATATTGTGGGCGCCGCGTTTTTTAACATACGATATAGAGATGGCCACTACGCCTTTGCATTATGTTAAAAAATCAATGACAACCAAACAAAGCATAATATTATGCTTTCACACTGTTGTCACATTCAAAAATTAACTACGGGATCCATTAGTTATTTATGCACATATATATGGAGAATACAATAGTCAATGAAGGACAAAAATTAAGAAGCCGTCAACGTGTTCGCCACACACATTAAAGTGATTTTGAATTAAATCTGCCGAAAACTTGATTACACATCTTCCGCATTTGGGTCTTTATTATATCTTAATTCATTCTTATGCAGTATTTATTTTAATATCTTTATTTTTACTGAATTAAAAAATTAGTATATTTTATGATTTCTACAAGGATTTCTAGTAATGTTAATAGGTTATTAGTTTTGAAATGACATGCACTTCCCATGTACAAAGTTCCATCTAAATTGGGTGGGATTTTTTTTTTTTATTTATATATCTTTTTAATATCCCTAAAAGTAATATATACATTTTGTATACTTAACGAATGTAATTATGATACCCAATACAAAAATATATTTTCGTCAAATTCTGTTAAGAACGAAATAAATGAAATTAAATGAAACATTTTTAATTTTGTATATTAAAAATGTCACAATGTTTATTGATAATTATCATAGTAAATTAGTTTTTAAATGATAATAATTCCAGTGTACAAAATTTTACCAAAATCGGTAGAGAATATATAAAGCAAATTTTAACTTTTAAATTATTTTTTATATGATTTAAAAAAACCTTGGCAATTTTCCTACACGCGCAATATTGAGGAATAATATAATTTTCTAGTGCACAAAATTTCAATAGAATCGAGAATCTGTTTTTAGTTCAATTCAAACATACAAACTAATGAGACTTTTTTTTTAAATCATATTCTTATTTAATATAAGCCTTCATTATAGATTACCTTTTGCCCGTAGCTTCGCTCGCGTTAATGTAGATTTCACCTGTAATATTTTTTATTTGGATGAAGGATCCCTGAGGGCTTATATGTATCCTCGAGAAAGTATACAAATTCATGATGATTGGTCGAGTAGGTGAGGCGTGAAGAAGTAACAAACGCTTACAATATTAATAATAAAGTTATCTATCATACAATTTAGAGAAATTAATTGAGCAGACATTACAACAGATCCATTAATATGAATAGAAGGTATATTAGGTTTCTTCTGAAGCGAGAATACTATTATTTTTTTCGAACTGACTACACTGTTGACCAGGCAAAGCCTCTACAGTTTCACCGGACTAAAAAATAGAATAGTAAATCGACTAGCCCGCTGAATAGTTTATCGTATGATTAATTTGTAATTCTAGTAAAAATCCTTTGATACTGGAAGTAATCAATTGATATTCATATCAAGTGTAATACAGATTAAAATGATGTATGGTAAGGTCGCCCCAGTATATTTATTTGTAATCAAGTTGTTGTTTGTAAGCGCCAAAAAAAATTTCTTTTTCTAAGTTCTTTTTATTCACCCCACTACCGAGTATCGACATAATCATTATGTGTTTATGTATGCTTAAATACAAACCTTCACTTCAGACACATAGACAATGAGAGTAAATAACTCCAGATCTGCCATATCCTAGATTTATATATTAGGTGGTAAGACTCAAGGGGTTCATTATTGTATTTAGCCCCGGAACTATTCAAACCCATAAAGGTTTAAGTTCCATACAAATGAATATAGGAGCATGCTCAAGAGGCACAGGTCAATAGACTGCTGGCAGCATAAACAAATGAAATACCTGATTTATTACAAAATTTAAAAAAATAACAAATCGTGTATTGTAAATTATAATTTATATGTAAAATGTATTTTTCCATTTTTAGGAACTTATTTTACTAGACCATGAAATTTACAATGTATGCTATTGTGAATATAAAAATCCGCCATTTTGAAATCTGCGTCTTAAAAAAGTTTTGGGTATGTGTTCCCATACTACGTAATCCATGTTTGACCATTTTTAATTAACCCCCTTCCGCCCCTTGGTGACCATCCGTAGTACATGAGAAGACCATCTCTTTTGCCGACTGTGCGTAAGCGCATTACTTCTGAAAGGCTGCACTTATTTTATAAAAGAAAATGATTCAAAAAAGGTAAAGAGCAATGAAAAATATGGGTCGAATAATCGCCAAATAAAGAGTGAGTGAAATAGAAGACAGTAGATCTTTAAAAATATTGTCAGTTTAACGTTCACTTGTTCAGATGTTTTTTTTTTCATCTGACCTAAAAAAAGAATTTATTACTACACCCGAGCGAAACCGGGCGAGCAGTTAGTATTTAACAATGGCTCACTTATAAGAATTTTTTTTCTTGTAATACGGCAATGTGCTATTGCACTATGCCTGATGTTAAGCACAGTACAATCCAAAAACAACGGCGACCACCGAGAGACAACTCGTCCATCGTCAGTCGCCGCTGTCGTGGCGGCCTGCGTAAATGTCCCTTTACGTTACGCTGGAAGAACGCCATGTCGTAGGAAGGAGAGAACACACTAGCCGGGAGATTATTCCACATTTGATTAGAGATTGTTTTATTTACAGCGGTGTACTCAATGAATATATTAGCATGATTTTTTCTTTCCATTTTTATCTTGATAAATCAATTGATGCCTCTTACTCTTTAAAGGTCTAAACTGTAAATAAATGTGATTCAATTTAAGACCGATAATCAACTAAACAAAGAGCAAGAAGATGATGCCTCGCATTATATATTAAAGTAATTATCTGTTATGTAGTTCGTGGCTCAACTCGTGCGAATCACGAACTTAGTTAATGTTTTTATTTTAATAAA
This sequence comes from Antheraea assamensis, assembly GCA_035772565.1. Classification (NCBI taxonomy): domain Eukaryota; kingdom Metazoa; phylum Arthropoda; class Insecta; order Lepidoptera; family Saturniidae; genus Antheraea; species Antheraea assamensis. The sequence goes on from JAQQSE010000042.1 coordinate 175,672, forward strand.
GCTTGTTAATTTATGAAGCCATTGAAACTTTTTTGTAAGTTATATTGTAAACAATTCTACTGGATTATAATTGTTAAGATTTACGTAAGGCATAACAGAATGTTCTGGTAATCGTTTTGGTACCGACTTAATTTACTTTTAATAAGTGTTTCCATAAATTATATAGTAAAAAAGTATTATTAAAACATGACCATAAAATACATCTATGATCTAACTAAAGAATGATGTCCATTGGTCCAACAGTTTTCGAGGTATAAATAAACAAACCAACAGATATACAGACAAAGAGATGCTACCTTTTATTATAGATATGTAAGTATTTCTATTGTGTTAAGCATAAATAATGACCGATATGTAAAACATAACAATTATTCTAATATCAATGATAATAACTAGTATAAAAAAATGCTCTTCACATCTGTCCGTTTGTTTCCTTAGTTATTCTAATTATGATTTTGATACATTGATTTTAGTATCGTATATGTACAATATGTTCATTTTATATAGGTATATGTATAGAAAGTAGAGAAAATAAGATGTATTGTAATCTTTTTGCTATAATTTACGCTTATAAGATAACATTTGAATAGTGTACTTACTACAGAACAGACTCTCAAAAGTCTCTACAGAAAAATCCGCGGTCGTTTTTCATTTGTATAATTATCGAAGGGTTCAAATAACCATTTATATTCTTGAAATATTATTGGGTTACTTGCGACGCTATTTTGATTATCTTATAATGCTTATTTAATTATGTATTTTAGTTAAGTTAGGAATTAAATAATCACCAAAACTGCCCTTTAGTATATACCCGTGTAGAGTATACATTAAAATACATAAATCTGTGGATTTATTACGTACAGAAAAAGAAGTTAATTTTATGACAAAACTTAAGAAGCCTTATAACGCTAAATTAGTACACTGCACTCGTGCGAAGTCGCAACGGGTCGCTAGTCTTTATATATATCATTCATTTGTATTGTATTTGCTTTTGTATCTGTTTTTGATGATGTGTGATGAGGCGAATTCAAGAACGTGTTAAAATTACAATTGGATCTGGTAGGTAGCTTTGTGGTCTGATTCTTGGTTCCTTTTTACTATCAGGAGAGTACCAGTTTATTAGAAATATCCATCTATATAGATGTATATTTAAATAATATTCAAGCATATTTTAAGTATTAGTACAATTTAATTTCCGAAACGTAACGTAAAACTTTCCAGAACATTGTTCATGATACATATCATTACGCTTTGTTATAAAGTTTAAGGTGTAACGATAAAATGTAAGAGAGGTAATTTAAAATCGGTAAAAGAGTTACAGAGTAATTACAGTTAAAAAAAAAACAGACTATTAATACACGTGGGAGTCAACAAAACGAACGAAGTCACGGGTACTAGCTAGTATCTATATTATACAGAGGTAATATGACCTCTGTACATTTGTAAGAGTTAATTCTCTAGAAGTACAGATCAGATTCTGCCAATTATTTGGCACATAAAAAGCTATATTCTTCTACAAGTAACATAGGAAATTTTGTATTAAATAGATATAGGTACATATATCGTAAATAAGAAGGAATTGTTACATTATAGATATTAGAATACCTACAGTCTACAACTATACAACTAGCTTTTGAATTCACGATGCAGTACCTACTGTAAGGTAGGTAGAATAACTTTGAGACAAAGTATCGGAACTAGCGTCGCCTGTTCAACAATAATCTAGGCAATAACCAAGCTCATACTGGAGTCGTAGTCCATTCATTTCCATCTGAATCATGAACAAGACGAATACATGTCATAATGTCTCAATAAGATAGCTCGCTGTTCAAAATCGGCCAGTTTATATTGTAGGTTCATAAACTACAGTACATTTTTAAAGATTTAAGACATTATATGGAGAGAACAGTCACCAAAAATATAGTAGAACTTAAATAATTAAACTCCGACCTCGATGATACGAAATGCATTTGCCTTGACCGCCGAACTACGGAGGCGGAAAATTTAAATGTCTTTCTGTAATTATTAAATTGCAGTTTATGGAAGAAACAAAACGATTTTTACGGTAAATTGTCATTGCGTCGGCGCGGACGCGGACGCGACGGGCGCGCTGCAATTAATTCACTTTCATGTGAAGTGGACACTTAAAATATTATTACAATTGACAACACTTTCCTTTGAAGCATGTATTTTTATACAACTTTTATAAAAAAAGTAATTGCTGCTCATTTCAGAAAACCCATCCATGTTTATTTGTTGAGGATTTTAGAAAACCACAATAAGTATATCTTGTGTAGGTATCTTACTAAAAGGTTCAACTACTCTGATACTTAATAAGTAGTTATTAATTAATATATTGGCAACTGTTCACTATTTTAGACGTCAAGAGAAAAGAACATCATTTAATAATTAAGTAGGTAGAGGTAAAAACAAATCGTTACCTGGATTTGGTTGTGTTTGATAATTAGGTTTTTTCATCCATTCATAAGGTGAACGCGGTGGTGCAGGCGGCTGCGACGGTCTCGATCCCGAGCCCGGTGAACCTTCTCCTGGGCTCGCCAGGTCCCCTCTTGCCGGTGAAGGCATATCCGCCATTTCTCGTTCACCCGGTTCCCTTTTAGGAAAATGATGGGGCTCCGGGGCCCATTCGCCTCCCGCTGGCGCTCCGTTCCATGCGCACCATTGTTGTTCCTCAAAGTTCTGGTGCTGCCAACCGTACCAACCGCCGCCGTATTGCCCGCCCTTGCCTTGATACATGGCGAGCGGATTAACGTAATTCACCATGCTTCGATCACCGTCCGAGCATCGCACATACACTCGCCGTCACAAACAACACCACAGTAACGTTCACGGGCTACACCACGGACAACGTGACTATCGCGACTGAGGAAAACGAACGATACGAACCGCGAACGGAGGAAGCGGTGAGTAAAACGGGAGGGGCAAGAAGTACGATGTAGGGCGGTCTCTGTGCCGGCCAATGGGGGCGAATACACGACAACGGCCCGCCTTGACATCACCCCGCGTCGCGTCGTCGGCCGCCAAGCGCTGCCACGCCGCATGTCGCGTACTCTGCCACGGCACGGCGCTATCATTAATTTGCCTAATTACAACAAAAATAATGAACACCACCATAATGAATTTGGCATCCAATGAAAATATTAAACCGAGAGTTTTTCCTTAGATACTTATAGTACCAACATACCTACATATTTTACATTTTAATTCATATAACAATATGAATTGTAATTACTAACAAGTATTTAGGTACAGGTAGCTAATTTTGTAGTGTATTTTTGTCCCCATAAATTTAATGTTTTGGCTACTTACTGTACAGTAATACAACTTACTTTTTATGATAATTTAAACATATCATAGTTATATACTTCTACCCTATCGAACAATTATCGTATTATAAAATAAAATTATACCTATGATAATAAAAGACGTAATAAGAATAAATATACCTAGTCCGAAGTGTATCGCTTTGATCTTAAAGGAACTATTTTCAGAAAAATCATTAATATTATTCTAAATTCGATAATGAATCATTTTTTTATTCATTTAAATAACCAACTATTTGCATATATACTCAAAGTATACCGGCTTCCTTTCTAAATAATTAATTACAAATAATAACAAGTTTCATACAAGAAGGTAGATTCTATAAAGATATTACTATTATTGTGGTTTTACTAAATGACGTCCGTTTGCTTCACTAAGCAATATAATTTTTAACCCATATTCAATGAATAACTTAAAAATATATTATATTTTATAATTACTATAACGATTAAAGATAAATATATTCATTTTACATAAAACTTTAGTTATGATTTTCTCTTTTTTTAACAATTTCATATTTATATAAATGTCTTTTGTACTAGAAATATACCGCAACATAATCGACTTCTATAAACTGTTTCTCTATTAATCTATGCTAAATATGTCCATCAGGCCAAGCCGTTTGAGCGTGATTAATCGGCAAACATTGAAACAAACGTACTTTTGTATTGATATTATTGAAGTTATACTTCTTTTGGCGCGTTACGGAAAAATGATGAGAGTAATTTTTTACGATGCGCACGCACACCGTCACGAAAAACCGACACCCTGAAGTGAGCTATAGTCAACATTTTATTCAATAAAAGTATGTATGTATTAAATATTTTTTTTCTATTGTTAGTGTCGTTTTTTCTACAAACGTAGAATAAGGCGAAAGATAAAAAAATTTAAAAGATTTTTATAGTGTTACGCCAAAGAAGTATAACTTCTAACGCGTGTACATGAGTACACACTATTTTTTTCCATATTAAACTACTAAGTACCTAATATTACAATTATATTTTCTACAATTTGTAAATTGAAATTATAAAACTAACTTTTTATAATATTTAAAGTCCTTAATGAAAAGCGTTACATGTTATTTAAAAGTATATCAAACGGAGGGCACTGTTTTACTTCTAAATAATGTTCAAAACAAAACAAATCAAAACGAACTTGGTACACTACAATCATCTACACTGTTAGCAATTTAAATACTTTTCGTGTGTCTAAGTATCAGAATATGGTCTAACTTTAGATTTAGGAAATTTCAGATGATAAGAGACAAGAACATTAATAAAAATCTGCTAATAAAACGAACATAAACACATTATTTATTAGCTATTATTATTATATAACTTCATAGCAATAGTCATTATTATACCTACCAACCGTAGTATAAGGAAGTCGGGTTCATTAAAGTTTTACGAAATTAAAATTAATATTGTTTGTTCTGTAGCACAAGCAAACCATAACAAAGCTGAGATAAACTCATTTCCCCGATAATAATCTTTTGAAGGTTCCCACTCATCATTTAACAGCTCGTATTACGTAATTGGTCATACTTCAGCAAACGGCATGACGTAGACTCGGATTATTTAAACTGAATAGGTGTATATTTCTTACTCGAGACGCGTAGATACTATTTACCTATTCTAATTTCTACGCTTTCGTTGTACTTATATTAGGTGAAGTTTTTATTCATTCCTACAAATTTTATTACTCAATACAAATTACTTATTATAAGTTGTTTAAAACGTCATTCTAATTATTAGATATATTATATTAAAGAACTCTTCATTCAATTTACTTTATTTAATTTTTAGTATACAAACTATTTCATTGGTTTTATCACCTCTGCCTAACCTTTTCTTGGATGTATTCCAAATGACAACCATTCCAGTGAAATGTTAACTCAACACGCAAATTATAAGAGGACAATTAAACAATCTAAAAACAAGTGAATAAAAACTTTGAAGTGCCTTTATTTTAAGATCGAAATAAAATCAATTATGTACCTATGTATGGTACATTGATTTCGAATTATAGTAACTTAATAAAAAAGTTACTTAAACACTTTGAATATACTTTGAGGATTGCTCAGTAGTTGAAGAATCTGTAACAATCAATAAAACTTTCACAGTAGCGACTGCTGTTGCTACATCAACGCTATTTTGTATGCAAATTATTCAGCTTTTTGAATGTAGTAAGTAATAAAAAACGACATTCGAACACATTTTTTACATATAAAATACACAACTACTGTCAATATACTATACAGTTCTGCATTAACGGCAATATAGACAATTTGAAACAGTAATTACCAAGAGATAAGAGACAAAGGAACCGACAAACAGACAAAACAATATTTTAGTCTAGCGTATTACCCTTTAAGGCCACTACGTTACTTAATATTATGTGAGATTATGGACAAACACTAAAAAACATAAAAACAATTAAAAAATATTTTTTTCCCAAAAATAGTACCCTCAATTGTACCCAAAGCCATTAATGTTTTCAACATATAAAACTGCAAAATTAGAGGTCAGTTAGTACCTAACGGTAAGAAGTCCATGGCCGAATTTAAAAGTTGGGACACCCGGGGGATATGAACGATTATTGTGTAATGTTAAAACTGAAAAACTGCAAAATTTGATGTCAGTTAGTACCTATCGGTACTAAATCCATGTCCGGATTTAAAGGTCGGGAGGTTCTGGAGACAAGATGGATTATGATATCATATTTAAACTGAATAATAAATACGCCCTGAGATGTTTCACAATAAGTGTTTGAATTACATTAGTTGTTCCTGGACTTCTATGTGACCAATCCAGTACTTTGTGACTTTAGCAATGATCTGTGGTGTACCTAGTGTTAAAAAGCCCTGGTATCAAAACTTCTTAAGAATATGGGCGGCTTGTTATAGTAGAATGATATCGTGCTTTCTACTATGTGTGCACCCAGGATCTAGTAGACCCTAAGAATACTATCATTATTTTTATATCATCTGTATTAATTTATTACGAGACCCTTATTAATATGAGTTTGAGTTTGTGAATAATATTTTACGATGTTTTGTTTACACATAGCAATAGTCCAGACGACGAATACGACATTTTCTGGGAATTACTTCTCTCACCGTTTTCTTATTTCTATACTCAAAACACACTCGTTTAGGGAAACAAAGTACAAATCTGGTACTGAACGCGACACAGTGGATACAGTATTATATTATTCTTTTAGATCACGGTACTTACAAAGGGCAAAATATGTCAAGACGAATTCATGTAGAAGTAGAGACTACAAAAAGATTACTGATCGTAAGAAAATAAACCATGCTCAGATCCAGTATATATAGAGCTAGCGGCTCGCTATGGCTTCGCACGGGTATAAAATATATAGCCTATGTCATTCACTGAAAAAATGATTAAAATCGATCCAGTTTCGATCAAATTTGGAGTAACCTCAAAAATAACAGTATTTCTCCACTATTTAATTTATGTTATTATACATATAAACCTTCCTCTTCAATCACTCTATCTATTAAAAAAAACCGCATCAAAATCCGTTGCGTAGTTTTAAATATTTAAGCATACATAGGGATATAGGGACAGAGAAAGCGACTTTGTTTTATACTATGTAGTGATAGACCATTTTTCTTCAGGTCGCCCTCTTTTCTAATCGCTCACTTATGTAGTTTAAGTAGATATTGTGCACTACGATTTTCTATCTCTGAGCCACTGTCACTCCTACGGTTGCTCGCGTTAGTGACCGAAGTGGTTGGTTACACGAACTGTACGGAGGAAAGAACATTACACATGGCTAAGACGTAAATGTTAAGATAGTATGCATAGCATGCTTATTACAGGAAGTTTGAAAATAGCACCTGTGACGGGGTAAAGCCGCAAAAATTCCTACTTTTAACACAGAAAATTACATAGCAACTTTTTGTATTACTACAACATCAATGTAACACAAAAGTAACTCAATTTTTTGTTTAGCTTGCTCAATATCAAAATGTGTAGAATTGGTAACACAAAAGCAAAAAAATATGATATATTTTGTAGAAAACATAAAACTTGTAATATTTAATATTTTCGCTACATACCTAGCTAAATAGTTAAAAAAAACTTAATTGTAACAGTTTGTGTCACTGAACTACGCTGTATTTTTGCATATAGTTGGGAGTTCTAAGTAGCAATTTAGTTTATATTTTTATTAAATAAACTTGTTAAGTACCTACATTTTACGATTTGGAAGAGCTAGCGAATGAATCACTTCGTAGTTTCCAGACATCAGGAGAGTATGTAAGAATTTTTACAGAATTACTATAGGCAAAAATTATAATTTTTACGGCTCCACCCTACAGAGAAGTTTATGAATAATGAATAAGTAATTATGAAGTGAAAGTGATATAACTAGAACTGTGTTAATATTGATGGACGGATAAGCGTGTAAACGAAGACCGAAGAATGTATAGACGGCTTGTGTAAAATAGGAACTGGCAACTGGTAGAGATGGTTATATTATTTATAATTAAGTGGGTAATTAATTTAAAAAAGCAACAATAAGGATTATTTTAGTAATAAGTTTTCTATTGACTAAGTAATTATATTAAATTCTGTAACCTTTATGTGACATAAAAATAGCAATACATGAATAATCGCGTTAAACCTAAAAAATCGTTGAAACTGAGAGCGAATTTTTTTTTTAATGGATACTTTTCAAATCGCATTATAATAGCAATTATGATACTATCTATTATCTAAAGAACCGCCCTTATCTTTCCTCACTAATGTACAATAGACAACGATTAGTATTATGTACATACAATAATAGTTTATCAATGTTTCAAGTTGGGAGGTCTCTCTTATCCATTCACTAGTTTGCGAATATTGTACAGATAATTTGTTATTAGTATTATGTAATATTAGAAGCTGTTATTTTTAGTGAGCTATTTTTATTAAAACAAATAAAAAGCAACGAAGAAACTACAAAGAAAACCAGTAAGTAACCAGTAATAACCAGTTTATGAACCCTTATGAAGTTCTATGTTCAGAATGCGATATGACACTATATGAATTAAATATACATATCTATATTACAATGTTAATAAGTTTATGTTATTATTATTATTTTTTAGTTTATTCATTTAATTTTGCTTGTTTTATATTTGCACTACCACCAGTTGTTTTTATTTTTGCCATTGTACAAACTAAACAGTTTAACAAAGCATTTATTCATGCATAGAATACTGAAAAAACGAAATATTATATCTACCCGTTTGCATGAACGGCATTCTTATTCAAACTACGTCTTATAGATTCATTGCAATTTGATTATACCTATACCTACTAGTGATTATAATGACAAAGATATGGCTTAGAAGTCATAAGTACCTACTCGTAGATCAAACTTCCAAGCAATTGATCGGGGCAGAGTAGTAAAGTTTTATAACACCTATATAGTAGAAATATTAACAATAGCTACAGATTATATATTTCAGTATATTATTTGGTATAACTAATGAAGCCTATTAATAACAATACAAACCTCACGAAGAAAGAAAAGAGTAATATTTCAATATTATTTGATATATCTTTGTTTATCTCTCATAGAAGTAGATGTAGCAAATTACATATAATAGGTAGAAGCACAAAGTTACGAGTATTATCTGATTATCACAAATAATGTGTAAGCGGCCATTCAAGTATTATGTAAGCACTAAAGAGGCGGAGGGGTGGGTAAAGACCCCCAAATCAAATAACAGATGGGGGGATCTGGATGTGTAGGTTTGATATGTGTGGCACGCGGTCTTATTTATTCTCAGGGCTACCATCGCCTTAGTAGCGAACCACTATAAGTTAATACCTCCATCGACTATAAATTCCTTATTTCTAGAGTGTTAACTGTTGCCTAGTTACCCATGAGTCAATAAGGAAACAAGAATAGATGAAAATATACTTATATCAATGTTGACGTACTCATGGAAGGGAACCCCCCTTCCCAACAGCATTGCTTACTTTTGTTGATCAAGTGGAGTGTTGGTCATAAATATCAAAAATTCTGCTTACGTAGGTAATACTTGAACGGTCCCTAAGTAGATTGAAATGTATCTGTTGTAAAAATACGTGTGTACCTAATTAATGAGCACTGTTTTTTTTTTTCGAACGGACTACACTGTCAGCCACCGTGCTGTTACAGTTTCACCGAACTACTATACAAGGGGAGCACTTAAAGCACTCACCCGCTTTTATAGGCAACCAGCACAAGGGCGCACGGTGTTCCTCGGCTTATACTGGTCTCCGAATATGAGCACTGGCGACAACGTATCGTGTAGGATACAAGGTAAAAGCAATCCTGGTAAAGTTCATATGCTCGTTGAGAAAATAGCGAATTATACATAAAAACCTTATAAACCTATTATAGTATTATAAACGAGAAAATTTATGAGAATTGATATCCATCCATTGTTACTTTTTCACACAAAATCCACAGAACGGATTTTTTATGAAATTTTACGGGAATATAACTTATATATGAAAATAACACAATAAGGTGAAATTTTTGTACATATTGCTTAAATTGACCAATATACTATATTGACCATAACGATAAGCGTTAAGCAGATTTAGAAAAATTCTACCATATGAGAGTTATACCGACGTAACTTGTATAATACGTATTTGAATTACACAAATGTAGCAAACGTACATCAATTATAAAGATGCAAATACAGACGCAATCGCGGGCGGCTGCTAGTCAAATATAAGTAAACTAAGCTACAACTGACGAATTACGGGTGGTCATCCAGTGGTTAAAATTCGACCATAATACATAACTTTTTCAAATTTAATTATTAAGTGGAAAAATCGACCTCTCCAGTTTTTGTAAATAAATTAAGAAAATCGGTCGAGAAACAAAGGAGGAAGATATACCTACTCTTTTTTTTTCTGTCTTTTTATTTGTCTGTCTGTTTACATTCCAAGCTAAAACCTATATTTCGTGATTAGCTTAAACTATAGGTATTATTAATTTAACTCATATCACTTATACGTTAATAGCACTGTTATAAAATATTTTTAACACCATTCGTGTTTTTGCCTTTTTGGTCACAATTTATTATAAAATTATTTGTTGGTATTTGCGGTACTAAAAATAGTTAAAAATTATCAGGTAATTTGATCACCTCAAGTCTGAGATCATTTGAATTTAAGTAAATGATTGATCACGATGAACGAAGTTTGTATGCCACCCAAATTACCATTATTCGCCAATAGGTGGCACTACACAATATTTTATAATTATTAGTATGTTATAAATTAATTATTTAAGGCAGACGAAGTCACGAACGGTTTCTAGTTACCTATTATGGTAAACAAATATTTATATTGTACTCCGTCATTTCAAAGAACTAGATATATAATCTATAAGGATCAGATCAATTTTTTTTTTTTTTTTCGAACTGACCTACACTGCCAGCTTCTTAGGCTTTCACAGTTTCACCGGACTACGGATCAGATCAATATGTATAAGGTTTGTTTTACAATTACGTAGTCTCTCTAAGCATAGCGAGTCACCATCTTGAGCCACATCGTCACGGAACCCCAAGATGGGATTATGATCAAAAGTTAACCCTATAAAGAATAACAAAGAATAGATAAACAGATATGCAGACTGACACTTGATCTCATACGTAGAACTTAACGTGCTCTGTGCGTAGAACATGATATAGCGTATTTGTGGAATAGTAAATATGTGTTCCATGCCTTGTCGGTTCCAGTCACACAATTTTTTTTTTTTATTCTAAATAACGAAGTTTTAGTATATTCTAAGTCTCTATGATATCTCATTCATTACTTCTCCAGAATATTAGTCAATTTTGTTTCTGTGTAAGTACTGATAGTCAACATCAGTGTTGTCGTATTCACCGCAATTTCTCTAGTTTTCCGTAATTTTATTCAGTTCTGATTTTATGTCAAATTACATTGTGTATAGTATACTATTTTTCGCAGTATATGTAAATAATCTAAAACTAGTATCTAGGGCAAATTTTATATTCACATTAAATTGGTAATGTACTAAATATAAGCATTTCGTCATTTTCTTTAAGTTTATTTTAAAGCAGCTACATTGTAAGTATATTTATATAAATTAACCTCTATATTTTATATTAAAGAAAATATTGTTATTGGAATCTTTTGTTTATATCTTTTTTTTACAACTTATACACATCACGTAACGAATTACAAGCGTACATTTATTTAAATGCATGGAAATAATTTAAACCGGTATATGTGTTTTAATTTCGGACTTGCACGGATATTTTGGTTTGGTCTTTAAATTGTAATATATATTTGAAATAGTTTTTAAAACACTAACGCTGTAAAATGTCATAGACGACTAGGAATGAGAATTCACCCATGACGGCTTCAAAAATATTAATAAACATGTAACCATGTACATATGTACATGTAAACATGTATTAGATGATCTGAGATAATTTTTATTCACATTATCACATTTTCATGTTATTAAAGATATCTTTATAGGTATAGAACAATATTCACACTGTTTACGCAGAAATCATTTTATAAAGGTGTTTCAGTTGTTGAGATTTCGAATTTTTAAAATGTTATTTGTGGCAACTCTACTGTAAGAGATTTAAAGTGTTGCCAAAACATGCAATTTTTTTATGCAATACGTACATATATCATAGAAAGTATACTTAACTGACAAAAAGATGTTATGTAGTTTAATGACTTGAACCTAAACAAAAGAACGAACGAATGAAAGAAAATGGTATTACAAAATATCAATCGGTCTAAGCATTTTAATTGATTCGTTCTGTGGATAGTTTTATAATAAATCCCAGCATTTGATGCATGTTGCTTTTTTCTATATTGAGGAAAAGAATGTGATCTAATTTACGATGTTTATTGAAAAACCACATTAGTTATAATTTTGATTATTTTAATAAGTAGTTATTAAATTCGACATAGGACAAATGAATATTCTTAAAATAGTAGAAAACGACTATTGAAATTCTACTTTACAAAATTTATTGTTTTACAACTTTAATGCCTTTGCTTTATATTGTTACTAATTTCAACGATAGCGATGATGTTGTTTTTTTTTCGATCTTATAAAATGGATTTTTGTAGCGACATACAACTATTAGACAACGTTGTTTATTGTGTATACTGTAGTAAGTTACAATAGAAAACAGAAATAGCCCTCTGAAAATGCGAAATGGGTGTATATACGTAGCCCGTGCGTAGAGATTAGTCGCATTAGGAGCGCAACCAATACAGACTCGTCGCTCAGGTGGCGGCCAAATGCTATCTAGCTGATAGCCAGATGTTACCTGAAATTGTTTATAGCCGTACCTACAAACCGCGTACATAATGATGCGAATTAGTATTGTCCATTCCTAGTATCCACTAATTTTATTGCTCTAATATTATTTGTATTTTCTATAATCTTTTACACATGGGCTATTATGTTTCATATCAATATTACCGCCAGCACAAATAAAGATTTGTAAATTAGTTGGCAAAACCTTTATTTATTTACTTCAACCACTAACAGCTATATTATCCAATAATTAATAATTAGAATAGACACATCAAACTATTAACTAGTCATCGTCGATAAGTAACGAAATACAATCTCTTGCAATTTTAGGTATTAAGTGAACCTAATAATAAATTCAAAAATATTAATAGTCTATTATTGTTAGTAACCGCCATTTTTAAAGAACTTTCTATTTAGATAAATTTAATACTATTAAAGAGATCAAAATGACCAACCTCCCTCATACCGTTGCAGGAATGACTAGCACGCCATAGAAATTAATTTTGCCGGTAATTAGTGGAAACGGTAGGTAGTGATAGAAGGAAGTTTGTATGTAAATGCTTGGTCGGAATAGTAATACATAACTTCGATAGAAGTTCGGAACAACCAGCGTTATTAGAAGTAATTTTGAGCGGGTATATTATATCTGCTAATTCTCGTCGCCTCACAAAATGCAACAAGTGATGTTTCCTACAAAATTCATTATAATAGTTGGGGTCATAGGTATTATGCAAATGGTAAGATACATATTTAATGTATGTAAGTGTCTTATGTGTAAATGATATCTAGAATTCCAGATTTACGACGCGTATGCCAAGTTACTACGAACATAAGTACAATATAATACCTTTAAGGTATTTATATAATTAAAGTTTAAATTTAATAAGTTTATACAATCGGAGTCAAATATTTTATGTCAATGTTTCCGAAACTTCTAATGAGTGGCAACGACGGGGTAACATCACCACGTCCTGCTAGATTCCTAACAAAGTGTTCAATATATGAAAAAAAAAAAAATTTAAAGTAATTGACTTGAAAATGACTTTTAATCCTCTTGACTAACGACTTCTACTGTAATTTACTTGACATGTACTGACATGGTTGTTTTTACAGACAGCACTTCACTTATATTCAAATTGAATTAGGTGTGTAAATAATACTTTGATGTTAGACAGTCAGAAAAAAAATAGTTTAAATTGAATTTCTTATCGGTTTGCATTAAATTGCTTATTGCTAAATGAAAATATAATTTAATGTACGAGTATGATGTTTACCTCGCCTACTACTCCACGTGTTGATAGTAGAATCAAGTTAGAAGTAAATTTAATAGGTTTAGTTGACATACTGTTTTCTGGAATCTTGAATATACTTGATTCTAAATTACAATGGGGTCCTCACAATTACTAGCTAGCTAGCTAGCAACTACTAGATATTACTATAACTAGGCTGGTGTACTTCGCTTACTTTCATACCATAATATTTTATGGTAGTTTGTTGTGGCGACATCAGCTTAGGTTAGAATATCATTTTCCTGATTAAAAAACGGGCAATTAAAGCAATTTATAATATGATTTCTCATGAAAGTCTAAGTCTCAGTAATTCGGTATCTTTACCCTCCCAATACATTCTTGATAATTTAATGTATGTCCGTAAACACTTAGAAAAGCAGGATATAGAATTGACCTACCTGGTTGAAATACCAGAAATAATAAAAAAATTAGTCATCGTATGTTTCAGTTTCAGTAAGACCACTAACAATTTTTAGGTAACAGTGTTATATTTTACAACAAAGTTGTAAAGCACATTACCGATTTACCGGATAGTAAGTTTAAGCGTCATATCAAGGAAGTTTTTATGTCCAAAGGCTCATAAAACTTATATGGTGGATTAATATATGAACAATAGCGATGTCTAAAAATAATACCCTTCTCTGTGCATCCACCAAAAACAAGTGTATGTTGTAATTTTTTTTTTATGTGTACGGTGAAAAGATAAATTTGGCTCAGTTTCTTGTCGGATCTTTTCGTACATCGGCTTGTTGTCCAACCCGGTGGAAGTTGTGGCGTTCATTAACGTCTTTTCATTGTCTAAATTGAATAAAGTATTTTTAATCTTAATTTTAAAACATCTGATATGCTCATTCTTTGTGGGGTTCAAACAGGGTTTTGATTACTTTTTTAAGTTCTACTTGTTTATTATTAGAGCATCCTTTAATGTGTTTGATTTTTTTAATATACTGCTCAATGTTTGGCCTCAGTCTCACTTGGTGAAAAGTGGAAACAAGACCAAGAAAGTAGCGCTTTCACTCAGTAAAAGCTTATTGATTATCTTATTGAAGCACGTTATGTTGTATGGATCAGAAAAAAGCAAACACAGGTACAGGTATAAATTGTAGCGCATACCATTCTTTTACGGTTTACATAATAAATAAATTACAAATAACTCTTTAATGGAATTACCCTAAAGAAATATTAATATGGCTGTCCAAAGTATAAAATATTAAAATGATTTTCTTATCTAATGCTAGCAATCTAGGTGTTTGTTAAATAGTTTCGGCAATATTCATGCAATAACTTTCTTAAATCGGGCAATAATAGTATTCTGATTCTAAAATTTATTAACTTTATTCTGGCAACATTAAATGTTATATTCATGTGTTTTCGGGTGACGCTTTCTGTTGTTTCTGATTTTAATTTTCATTTCGTTTCGTTAGAGCCGTGTGAATAAAAACTACGATGTCCACTGATATAATTGATAAGTTATACGCGAACTACTCGATTTTAGTTGACGCCAAAGAAGACATTGCAAAGGTAACCTAACTTCAGTTTATGTACAAAATTACGAATAATCAACGATTGTCACCTATATAAATTATACTATTACAGCATGAAAAAGAATATCAAGAAATAATAGCAGCAGTAAAAGG
The DNA here is from genome assembly GCA_035772565.1 of Antheraea assamensis. NCBI lineage: Eukaryota > Metazoa > Arthropoda > Insecta > Lepidoptera > Saturniidae > Antheraea > Antheraea assamensis. The sequence goes on from JAQQSE010000042.1 coordinate 191,279, forward strand.
TTCCGATAAAGAAAAGCGTTTGGCCTCCCAGTTTATTGCGAAATTTTTCAACAGCTTTCCCTCGTTAGCAGAGCAAGCCATTGAAGCTCAATTTGATTTATGTGAAGACGATGATGTTACTGTAAGTATTTATATTTGCATACATATCTAATAATAAAAAAATATCTAATTTGGCTCAAAACCTGTATGCAAATTATAGGTGGTTTTTATATTTCCGTGTGTCTATTATCCGCCTATTTATACTCATTAGGTCATGAGGCCACTGAAATCATGACACTATTCAATTTGCTCTACCTCAATACAACTTGTATAAATATTTAATGTCATAAATAATATTACCATTAAAATATTTTACCAACACTATTTATTTTGTCGATTTAATAGTTAAATACCTAAGTAGTATTATTTACTATGCATTTTTTGTTGTATGATAAACATACTAATATATATAAAGTTGGCTGTGTATATAATAAAAATGTAGACCGGTGAATCTGCAGAGGCCCCATGGTCAATAGGGTATGTCAGTTTGAAAATAAAAATGTACAAAAACTAATTTTTTATTACTTTGTTTTTTTTCTCCTTGGCTTTAATTGTTGTGAAACATACTGTAATGGTTGAGTGATAATATTATCTTAAATGTTTGTTTCATAGATTCGCAAGCAAGCTATCAAAGATCTGCCTACCATTTGTAAAGATCACAAGGAACACACACAACGGGTTGCAGATGTCTTAGCACAGCTCTTACAGTCAGAAGATACTACTGAGATTAATTTAGTAACTAATTCCTTGCTTACTATATTAAAAGGAGATCCAAAAGGTGCCTTGGCTGGGTTATTCTCACAAATTCATCAGAATGCTGATAGTGAGGTTGCAAATGAAAATGTAAGAGAAAGGTGTATTAAATTCTTAGGGACTAAAGTGAAGCAGCTTGGTAAGGAAGTGATCAATAAAGAAGCTGAAGATCTCATTATTGTAGAATGCAAGAAGGTTTTAGAGGTACTTCATTTTTAATTCTCATATTATTCTCTACACATTATTTTGTGTTCATACTTATAACAGTACATTAGCTGTAACACATAGTGATATTATATAATCTGTGTATCTGGTCAGGATGAAATTTAAGTCGCTGGTATAAATGGAATAGGTAATTAAATTTATATTTAAAAGTCTTTAGTAATATATTGTCCAAATTAAATAACTATATAAGCACTTTTAAATAAGAAATACAATTCAAATATTAAAAGTGCACCCTACAATTTGTCTGGTATGTAATGGTATTACCACTGTAAAGAAAAGATAAATACAAATCTCAGTTTATGTGACATCTTAGCTTTAACATTGAATATAATTGACATTCTGTTAGAATTTTGAGCTTATAGAATGCTATAGTAACTATTTATATAGGTTTATAGAGTAATAGCTATGTGCCCAATGCTATTTTTCCTAGGCAATATCTTAGAAATGATCCAATTCTTCTACGCCTTAATATGTTGAATTCTCAATAATTATGCATAGCAATGCATATTATGTATATAAAAAATTCTTGTGCAAAATGTTATAATTCTACACTCATCAGTTCAAGCTATAAATTGTGTCAATGTTAAACATAATTCATGTTGGTTATCTTAATATCCAGTTTAAATCTGTATCTGTTTTCACTACTAAAAGTCTTCCAGTATCTATTTATGCCTCCCTACATTTTTAGCCAAATCCTTTAGGCTTATTTTATTTGAAGTTATATCACCAAACAGGTTATATGTTGTTTATATGCTTCATAGCTTTACAATAATCATATAATAAAACTATATTAAATCATGTAAACAATTATAAATTATTGATCATAATTGTGCCTTTTATATTTAATTCAAATCTCACATTTGTGTTATTTGAAATAAGTTTTTAACATTAATTATGTGAAAAAAAATTATTGTTGAAACATATTTATTGTAGATTTACTGATTTCAAAGTATATTCATGTCATAGTTTGGAACAATAATTGTTATAGGATGTGGCAGCTGGAGAATTTGAATACATCATGGACTTACTGACATGGTCAAGACTCGGAAAAACACCTGCAGGAAAAAAAGAATTAGTACAAATTATAGCCAACTTGACTTTCTCTGCTGATGACTGGCATCCTGAAGATCCAGAATACATTGATAAACTTATACAATGTACACAATATGCACTACCTTTCTTTTCTGTAAGTAAATTATTTATTGTTGTGAGCTTTAAAATATTATAAAAAGGGAAATTTACACCCCTATTTGGATCCTTACCATGTCTTTATTACTTTTTTTAAGTGATTTTAATACCACATTATGTATTCTTTATTAATTTTTTATATTACCTTAGACTTTTTTTGACCAGTATCCTAATTTAAGAAAGATAATAATGCCAAATTAAAAATATCAAGAAATATCATAAGGATTGATATACAATTTCTGATACATACATACATTTTGACTGTCTCAAACATTTTAGCAGTTATTTGCTATATCAAAGTAATACCTCTGTAATATTATTACTTAGCCAAATATTTGTTTATTATCCTAACTATTGACAATTTCGAAACAGTAATTACTAGTTATGTCTATATATGAAAGAACACAAAGGCATCCTACTAAACTGGTTTCAAAGCTACCCGCACCTAACTACCCAAAGGGGCTAAAAAGGTAAAACAAATTTAGGTATTCAACAAAAGTAGTCATACTAGCTGGACTCTGCATTCGAAGGTTAAATCTAAAAACTACGCACTTTTAGTTCACAACACAACTAGTGGTGTCAATGGTTAAGATCCACACTTGAAGCTACAATTTACATTTTTTTACTGTATGGCCATCGCCCTAAAATCACCTTAAAATTTGTTTTGTTTATAGTCATTAATTTTTGTGACTAGTGTATATCATAGTATCTACAGACATATCTAATAAATTTTATTTACTAACACTTCATGATTTATTGCTATCTTATGTTAAGGGCTGTATTTCACTTTCCCATTATAATAATAAAATACCTTAGTATTAGCTATTGTGCCATAGTTATACTACTTCAAAAACTTCAGATATCAGCATATCAACTCTGCAATCACGCAAATCAAGTTCCTTAATTAATGGCATAAACATTATTACATGGGAAACAAAAAGATACATTCATTATCATGTGTGTATGTTGAAATATTTTTAATAATCATTTTTTTTTCCAGTCTCAAGTTGACTCTAATGAGTTTGTAAATTTATTCTGCACTCATGTCTTACCGCGATGGAAGGATATAGCGACAACGGAAGCAGGATCAGATTCCAAGTTGGATTTGTTAAAAATATTCGCAGAAATAACTGAGCACTGTGGGGATTTGGAGAATTCTCAGCAAAAAATTGATACAGTCTATGATTTACTTATGGTTATTATCACAAATTCTCTATATCATTTAATATCAATATATACATGGTTCAAATATTGTGAAACGAATAAACAGTGTTTAATTACTGTATGTAATACACAAATGGGCATGTTTTATTTATGGATTTCTCATTAATTCACAGGAATACTTACCAGAAGCTCCAGCTGAAAATGAAGAAAACTCTGCAGATACAAAAGAAAAAGAAAAGGCAGATGCATCAAAACTAGTGCCATCACTTCAATTCTCACATGTAGAATGTGCTTTATTTGCTCTGCACTCATTATGTAGAAAATCTCCAGAATCATTAAGTACTAATGTTGAAAAGTTGAAGGCTTTAAGACTTCGTCTCCAGTATACAGCTCGTTTGACTCAGGGATATATCAAAAAGTTAAAGGAAGTTACACAGGTTTGTCTAATGTTTATTATTGTTAAACACATTCGCATTTAGAATCATGCTAATTGAATAGAGAGTAATTGAGGAAAAATTTTATCATTCTGTTCTTCAAATAATTATTCTATGAGCACCATGTAGCCCGAAACAGTGCGAAAGTGTGTTTCGAACAAACCACTTCTTATAGCGGAGGCTCCGTTATGTTTTAGGCAACAATTAATTCGACGGATTGTATAAGGTTAATTTTCACAAAAAATAGAACATTAAATGCATATCGGTACACACCCGAAGTCTTAATTCCACACGCATGGTCCGCATTGATTAGTCTTGATGAAGTTTTCATTTGGATGGGCGGCGATGGTCGCCCTCACCGTTCTAGCGACGTGGAAGCATACATGCAAGAAGTTGAGTTCCATCAGCAAGACTGGCTAGCTCAAAGTCCTGACCTCAATCCAATTGAGCATGTCTGGCATGTTTTAAAGAGACAGATAATAATGTAATATAGCAGTGTAACCTTCTCCACAAAACATCAGAGAGCTAAGAAGAGTCATTTGCAGATGAGTGGGAATATATTCCTCAAAACGTTATTAAAAATATTGAGGAAAGCATGTCCAGAATTATTCAAGCCTTGATTTTGGCAAGAGGAGGTCACACTCGTTATTAGGTTACTCTATGTGTAACTTTATTTAATAGAAAAAAATAATCTTGTCTTTATTACTGGCCACTTCTCATTGCTAAGACGTGTACATAGGTTTTATGGAATTCATCGAAAATTAATTAAAACATTGCCTAAATTCACTTCATGTATATTAATTTACATGATTATAACTATACGTACTACGTCAAACAATTAAATTCAATGTAATAAACTGAAACCAACCTTAAACGAAGTAAATTTCCTTAGGTGTCTGATTCTTTTGCAAAGTTTTTTTTTTCACTGTTGACCTGACAAGGCCTCTACAGATTCACCGGACTACCTTTTGCAAAGGAGTTTACATATTTTTATATATTTAATGTCTATTCACTATAAATTTGTTACATTAATGAAAGTGCAGAAGCGTACTTGTAATCTATACAAAGAACATTTATTAAATTGCAGTTGATTACACAAGGTTTCACTATAACCACATCATATAAGTCAAGTCAAAAATTAGAAAAACCGGTGTTGCAGTGCTTCCGTTTTTCCCTCCTTTTTTAGAAAATATTTATTTAATTATCTATATATATAATGTCATTCAAAATTCCGCATCTCTTTTGTTGATATACTTCCTTCTTAGGAATAATATTAATAACTTGAACTATGATTTAAAAAAAATGTTGTATTTATATAGTACTTAACATTAATTTTAATGATTTTCTGATAATTAATTAGTTTATCGCAATTTATCGTTTTGCATTCAGACCCAAGTTTGCATGAAATAGTATTATTTAAAGATTCATTTACAATATAAACGTATTGTTTTTGCAGTCTCAAAAAGGAGAAGACACGAATTCGGAAGAAAACAAATTGAAGGTTGTAGCATTGAAAACTACATCTAATATAAACACCCTCATAAGAGACATATTTCGCACACCGCCTAGTTTCAAGAGCAAAGTACAACTTTCATTCAAGTCCAATAAGACTGAAAAAGAGGTAATGATATTTTGTATACTATTAATTACCGTCAGGTGCTGAGCCATTTTCCTATAGATTAGTGTTCTATATATTGAAGTATTCATTCTTTTTATAAAGACATTTACAAAATACGCTACCGTCATTTTTTAAAAGTACATCTACAAATTTTATAAAGTCTTTATTGTGTCTGTTTGTGCAGTCCTAATACGGCTTTCACTATAATTTAGATAATTTCTTCCGGGATTTTTTGTGCGTAATACGTATATATTATATTTATATAAAGTAAAGAAAAGTCAACGTCTTCTAAAGAAGGAGTTTTGGGGTGTTTGCATTGATAACGCTAGCTAAATCTTATGTGATACATAAAAATAATGTTCTATAAAATTCTCAATAATGTCTACAAATGTCTATATCTATTGCCTAAAGTAATCATTTTTATCTTTTACATGTTATTTAAAATATATTGGTCATTTAGGAATAAGGTTTGTATGAAGACTTTTATGTAGGTTCTATTACTTAGATCAGGGCTGTCCAAACCAAGGCCCACGGGCCGCATACGGCCCGCGGCATTAATTATTGCGGCCCGCAGAATCTTTTTTATCTTCTTTGTTTAAATACATTAAATGAGTAAATTATTTTTCTTGCGACGAAATTCAAATGTTTTGGATATGTATTCGATTATGTCGCACACAACACTATTCACTCGAGAACTCGGGGAATTCCAAGAACGTATAATAGGTACACCCAACACCGCGCGTTGTTCATTTATTGGGCTTTAAAAGACAAATTAATGAAAAAGTAGATAATAAAATAATGGTACTTATTATACTTGTATTTTATTTTTATAAATATTTTGCGGCCCCCCAATGTATTGAGTCATTTTTGTTGGACCTGGGTCCCATGTAGTTTGGACAGCCCTGACTTAGATGACCTGTAAATATCAAAGTGCAAAAAAATAGATCTGAATAGTTTAAACTTATGACACCACGTTAGTACATTATACCCATGCGAATTCGGAATAAGTCGCTAGTTAACTATAATACAAGTAGTTTTATCATTGTTTCCTTATTTTTTATTGCAATAAGTTGTATGTTTTAATTTTAGGAAAGACAATCGCCTATTTCGGAAGAAAAAGAAAAGCAATCTTCACCAGCCAAGCGCCATCGACCGATTACCTTTGATAATGGAGAAGAAAAAGAATCGTCTGAGAAGCGTTCACGGAGTAGCGACAGAAATATGAAAATGTACACACCGCCATCAGGAAAATATAGTTCAAGACTGAATAACACTGGGAGGTTCTCCTCGTCTAACTCTGGACGGGGTAGGGGAGGATATGGAAGACGCGATTTCCGAGGCAATGGAACACCCTATAGAAGGCGCAGTAACTTTTAATTACTGATAAACTCTTACTTATGATTCTGACGATAGATTCGATTTGGCGAATGGGCGCATAAAAATTATATATAGAAAAAAGAAATTACTAAATCCAGACTGATTTATCAAAATGAACATTTAGCTGAACGTTTCAAGAACAAGTTTAGTTTTCCCCCATGTATGTCTTGGCAAATATTGGTAACGCCATAGTCAAAGACATGCAATTAAAATTTTATTAATAAAGATGTTGGGAGACGATTTTATTAGATTTTAGCATGTGATTAGTATTCGAGTAATTAGTTGTCTTGTGGTTATTTTTTGTTTCAGTGGTGCCCTTTCAGGAATGGTTTTTTTTTTTTAATCAACTGATGTTTCAGGTAGTCGTAAAATTTATGGCAAGTTGATATTGTATGTCGAGTTGTAGCCATGTTTATTTTTACAGGAACCCATTTTCTAGTAATATGCAGCAATCAAGTAAGTATATTTTAATTATTACTTTATAATATAGTGTATTGTAACATTCTCCGTACCATATTGTGCACACCGTCTGTCAAAGCCAGAGTTCTGAATATGTAAGTAATTACAATTAAGAATTGACAGTCTATTACACGTGTTAGGCCTACACCAAGATGCATCAAAATGTCCAAAATAAACATTTGTCTCCACCGATTCCTGTTTTACTGTGGTAAGTAACGTTAAATTATAAGTCATATTCAAAATTTATTCAACAGATTTCAGCAAATAGCACGTAAAACGGAATTAACCTTAGCATGTTATATGAAAATTAACGGACTCTGAGAAGGATCTTCATTGGAGGAATAATTCAAATGATTTCATACAAAAAATAAAAATGAGTTCATAAACATAACAAACTTTGTTTTATTGATACTTTTGATTACAATAAAATATACTATTTAATTTTAATTAGTCACTAATAATAAACAGTTCTTGCCATATAGTTTTAGCGAGGTGTTGGAGAATGAACTACCACGTTGCTACTTTCAGAAGGTTGGATATAAATAAAAGAACTAACTCCGATTGTGTTGACTTGCACACCCATCTGCAGCTTGTTTATATATGTTTATTGAGCTGAGTGCAGATTTATAAGAGACAAAAACAGAACACGTGCAAATGAATAATATAGATGTTGAACCGACAATACAAATAATCTTGAAGTCATAAAGCAAAATCTAGGAATTAAAAAATAACATTTCAGCTATCAAATAATAAAGACAAGCTATTTACAATGAAAAGACGTAATAAAATAAACGTAGAAATAACGATGAGCCCGGATTAGTGGCTGTTGTTTAGTCATACGCGCTTCGTCTTTTGCGCAACACAGGTGCGTGCCTAATCCCGCTAATTTTCGCGTATTTTGCATTCCTAGAACACTTGGTCTTTCATAGAGCCGCTTTTAGTTTTCACGTTGATTATTATAATGCACAGAGTAACGTTGCCTGTCAGTTATATCGCTACATAGTCAACAAGTTCAATAGAAAACAAAGTTTAAATATAACAGGAATCTAAAAGTGACATTTATTTATCCTTGTCTGGATATAATGCATGTAATACGTAAATTTATGTTCAGAACGATCAAATGGATTTGCGCAAACTGTATACATATTTTGTTTTCGCAAATTGACAACACTACCTAGTTTGTGACATTACCTGATGTAAGTAGTGCGACCAAAAACGACAATTCAACAGTTGTCGTTGCCATCAAAAAAACTTTTATCACAATATGCGTGCAAGTTGAGATCCAGTAGGGCACGGTTGGTTATGTCCACCATTGTTAATCAATTATTTTCAAACATCGTGTACTCAATAACTACACTACCACCACACCACTAAATATTAACAATTTTACTTAATGAGAAGACAATCCACATAAGGCCATGATCCAAATTTACGCATTGTTATCAATGGAACTGTGTAAATTGATATGCACATAATGCTCACATATACAATTAACTGCCCAACTAATTTTATTCGCATTTTTCAGAACTATTGAAAAACTCTAAAAAGTAAGTGTTTTTGGTGTTTCTTTCCACATAATCATAGCTTTTTACAGATAATTCTGTATCTAGTCAACCATAATGTATTGTACATTTTTGTCTTTATTGTAATTTTTTGTTTTGTTTATTAAAAAGCTTTTTTTGGTAAAACATTGCGGTGTAAGCATCTGCAACACATTGTTATTTTCAGACAGTAGTAGTTTCATTTTTAAAGTTAAACCACTTCTCTTGCAAATAATTTGTAGCCTTCTATTCTGCTAAGTGAACTTTGAATATGTATGGTTCTCAGACTTATACTGTTGACTGAAATCTTTCCCCCTTTTCTGACTGAGGAATTTGCTGTTTTTAAATGCTATGACTCTACAGAAAATGGAACATAATGGTGATTTGGCAGTACATACATGAATGAACAAAGATAATATAAGGAAATTAATTGGTGGTAGTCTCAAAATATTAGTCACATGTAAAGTACTAGTACTTATAATCTATCTCATATTATCAATAACATTACACATTATTCTATCAAGATCATAACAAGGGTCAGCATTAGCTATATTATTCAAACTACTATCCATTTGCTCAAGCATTTCAACAGGTACTTTAAAGTTGGATTCAATTTCATTTTGATCTGGCAAACTTTGAAGGGCATTCTGAAGAATATCTTGTACTTTGTCTAGGTGTTTCTTGAATCTGTAATATTGAAAAATATTTAGACTACCTAAATATTTACGCTATAACTTTTAAAAAGATGGAATATATTTTTTGATATAACTTTGCAACTACTGTATCTGAGTCTTTAGTGTGGGGATTTTGATAATCGCATTGAATAAAATATATTCAACTATTTTTAAATTAATTTCTATGACAATGTAGGCGAAAAGTAAACATGTATGTAGAAAATAGTTATTTTAGTGAAGCGTGTGTTTAATGTAAAGTTGATAACTTATAGCAGAAGAAATTTACATAACTTCTTCAATTATATTTAATTAGTGAAAATGAAAAATTAAACAAAATGTATGACAAAATAAATATTATAAGTTGAATTGTGTAAAATACTGAAATTTATAAAAAATGTAGTTGAGTTTTTGTTCTTTGCTACCATAATTAACATAATTTTTTTTTTACCTGGTCGCTGTTTCAACACGTTGGCGTCGTTGTAATTCCATCATAACTCTCAATGTTTCTCTTGCTTGATGGGGTCTGAATTCATTTAATAAATGATGAATATGAATAAATAAAAGGCTCAAGTCCTCAACTTTCTCTGCCCTTTTAGGAGAATCGGGGCAATGTACTAATAAATCTAACAAATCTAAAAAGTTTGCTAGCAATGAATGGTTCAATTTCTTTAGCTCTCTCCTTCTTTCAAAATGTACTGGGTATAGACGTCGAAAGCCCTAAAATAAATAAAATATTAATGTCGTTTCTTGTACTACTATTGAACGATCTATGTGTTAAAATTGAATACCTGACTTTCCAAGGATCGGATTATAGCGTCATCTGCATTAAATGGATGTCCGAACATTGAGTAAGAATCATGAATCGGCCGTGGTGGAAGCGGAGCTCTATTCCTTCGTACATTTTCATCAGTGTAAAAATTTATATATTGCATAGGAGGAAGAGGCAAAGAACTAACTTGAGTAGTTTCTGAAGACATTTTCGTTAATTACAAGACTATTAGAAACAAACAGTTTTACGACATATAATTATAAAACTGAAGTGCGAGTAAATATTGAAAAATATTATTTCTTGGTGTTGCCAAGGGTTAAATTAGTTCTCCACCAGACTTGTAGACCATAGATTAGAATAGCATACTGTTGTAGACCCACTACATAACCACCAAAAAAAAGTGGCTATATATTTCCAGTAAACAATATACTCAATAATTATGTAATATATCTACGGTATTGGAACGCTTTCCTTAAAAGCGTTCTGGCGTTATATAAAAAAACATAATATGATGTACCGTTGTCATGGTTCTTTGTTATAATTCATTATTGAGTAAATGACGATTTGAACAGATTGAATTACTATTATTTATTTTAAATAAAAGATCCGACATTAATTTGGCGAAGAGTGTAAATAATGGAGCATGCAGTAGCGTATAATGTGGGATCGCATTTTGATCCACACATAGACCCAATAACAAATGATATAAGGTGGCGCACCTGCGTGAAGAATTTCAACTATTACATAGAAGGGCAGATAGGATTAACATCTAATCAAAAATTAGCAAGACTGCTTTACCAAGCAGAACCTGCAGTACAAGACGTATATGAAACGCTTGGAGTAGAAGTAAAGGCAAAAGATGATCTATACCAACTTGCAGTTAAAAAGTTGACACAATATTTTGCTAAAAGAAATATAATTTATGAAAGACAATTATTTAGAAATTTCGATATGTTGATGGATGAAACTGTACAGCAATATGTAATACGGTTAAGGAATACTGCAATGTATTGTGAGTTGATGAAGTAAGATACCAATTGGTACAAAAATGTACGCATGAAAGTTTGGTCAGCAAATGGATTGGGAAAGGAAGTGATCTAACACTGGAGGAAGCCGTAAATATGGCAAGGATTTTTGAGCTTAAAATGAATATGGAAAAAGACTGTTGAAAAGAAGGAAACTGCCGTGGTGACCACTCTTCTCGGTACGGAATGATTCTCTCTTCCGGCGAGGGCTCCTGCCTTGTCGCCAGCTACTGCACCTTAGGTGTTACCTTTTTTTTTTTTTTTTTTTTTTTTTCATGGGGAAAATCCGTAACGGATACCCACCCCGTCGGGCAGCGAGGGGTGGGTTATGTCCGATTCCCACGGACTAAAAACCCCATGGTGCCTCACACACCTATTTGGCCAGGGAGCAGGAACTGCCACCTTAAGTGTTACCTACTAAATCAAGCTGATCTACACTTGCCCTGAAGGTAAGCCTTCCTCGGTCTCGACTCCAGGTTCTGTGAAAAGGAAGACCTCCGAAGGCGAAAATCCCTGGATCCGGATCCTATTCGAGGACTTTCTCGTCTTCCTGGGACCCGTCGTGAAGTGGCTGTCCTGCTGAATTACATTAACGCTAAATTAAGGCCGTGGGAAATTGTGGTCAACTGAACCGAGGACCCAGGCCGTTGACGAGTGGGCAGCCACCAGCAACAAAGGGGAACCCTGTTAAAAATCCTGTTTTTTTTCGAACTGACTAAGCTATTGGCCTGATAGGCCTCTACAGATTCACCGGACCAGAAAATCATTTGCTCGTGCGATACCTATATAGCAGGTGTATGAATTTTATGAATTATAAACATTGTGAAATAAAATTATATATTTTTTACATAGAACGGACGTTTCATTTGCATTCATATTCATATAAAATTAAGTTTGATTTCAATGAAAATAATAATAATAATATTATTGCTTAAAATTCAAATCTATAATAAATGGCGGTCTGTAAATCCAACAAAAGTTAATCGAGCGATATTTGTAATTAATTTAAAGTCTATATATGTAACGAGGTACACACTTTTTTAACTATACAATACATACCGGCATAAAAAAACCTACAATACAAAGTAATATATAATAATTTGTTCCTAATTATTATCTGTGATACTGACATTCGCATTGATATTTTTGACAGCTTTTACTCAAACAATTGGAATTTCTTTTGGAATGTTTGGTAGCATGTTGATGGTTATCAGTTTAGTGGATTCATGATTCAATGCTTTTTAGGACTTTTTTACATGAGATAATAAAAGTTGTTTATAAAATCTTGCGTCATTGAAATTATCAAAACAAATAAGCAAACGTCAAATTTCAAAACAATTATCTCGTGTAAGTCTTTCCCTTTTTAGTTTTTTTGTCTCTCATCTTCAAATAATTCACCGGTGCTTACTTTGTATTTACGTTTTACAGTGTTATTATGGCTGGGAAGAATGAGGATGATATTATATTACATACGTTTATGGTAAAAAGGTCTCAAAATAAAAAGGTTTTTACTCCTGTGAATTTCAAAGAACGCTGGATTGTCCTGACATGTCGAGCACTTGTCTATTATGATTCGGATGGGGAGGTAAGCATGTATAATCACTACATATTATAAAACAAAGTCGTCCGCCGCGTCTGTCTGTATGTTCGCGGTAAACTCAAAAACTAGTGAACGGATTGTAATGCGATCTTCACCAATAGATAGAGTAATACATGAGGAAGGCTTTTAGGTATATAATTGGTCAAGGTTTTGTATTAATTGATTGAAATATAATGATAAGTGTTGGAAAAAGTTAAGCAACTTGGAAGCTTTAATCGAAAACGCTGCCTCATTCTCTTGAGATATAACAAAACAATGCTTAGTGACATATTCCTCTTTTATAGATCTGTAAAAAAGTGTGGGATGGCATATATGGATAGCTCACTATACCCACCTATCTTCTAAAAACATGGTCACATATAATTATACAACACGGTAATTGAAAGGCTATATAAAAGGTTACAGTATTAATCCTTATCAAATTGAATACATTATTAATCCTTATCAAATTGAATACATTATTAATCCTTATCAAATTGAATACATTAGTTACCTTAAGCATTTCATGCACATAAGTATATATTTTTTATTAACAGAGCAGGACAATGTCCACCGGGCCTGCTAGTCATGTATAATAGAAATTAATCACCTTATTTCTTGAAATTATATCGCAAATAATGCTACTTATTATACAATAATTGATAAAATGCAAGCTCCATAATATTAAAAGTTCCTTATTGGCTAATTAAAGTAAGTGTAATAATTCTTTATATTTGAATTCCATATACATATTATGAAATAATTATCTGATTATTATTGCTAGTTAGTCTCCTCAAAAGTAAAATTATAACATAGAAACATATGAGTACATACTACAGTACTACATTACATAATTTAATGTGTAGTGTAAGTATAAAACCATTAAGGAAACATTATTTTATTCATATTCAATTTATTTAAATTATTTTGGTCACAATATGGAAATTTAATATGATTTCATCAGAGGGTTCAATGTTCAGCTAGAGTAATACATTTAGTCGTGGTTTTATTATTATTATTCTATTATCAATATGACCGGGAAAATCTATTTTACAATATATATAGCAATATTTTATTTATTCTTAATGCATTTGGTTGCAAATTCCATACTATTACATGAGCAATTGTAGTATCTATTATACTAGTGGAAAAATTTTTAGAGTAAAAACAAAAATTCAAAATTATTAGTGATTTTTTAAATGGCCATATCCTTATTAAAAATGGTCTTATTAGAGTGAAAAAAAGCAGTTCGAAGTTTGACTGTCCTAGTTTTGAGATTTTGTAATAAAATATTTTTCAGCCATGTGTATCACTCAATCCTAGTGAATACTGTGAAAAGAAAATCGAAATTTTTCAGTTTTGTTTACTGGTCCATGAACTTGGAAAAAAAAACCGTTATATATACCACGTGGGCCAGATAACTTGTACATTTAGTTTTCATTTCATCCTTAATACATCACCTTTCTCTCTGAGATATCAGACTTTCAATGAAAAAGAATAATTTTGTCTTTGCTTATCAATATCTTGACAACCAATGATTGCACAACATAAAGAGAAGACAGCATAAAATTAAACACTTTTATGAAAAGAAATGTGAGTAGAGCTGTGAATTTTTGATTTTTCATTGTGTTCAAGATTCATGATCTTTTTTTTTTTAATTTATTTAGAGGCTTTTATGGCTATATGAGCCCCATAATACCCTTAACGTAATTTACTAAAATATAACTAATACAAATGATAATGAACGGAAGTGTGACTAATGACGACTCAACAATTTCAAAGACTTTATTTAGTGCTTCATTTCTGCTCGATTTAGATAGTACCCATGTTTTCAAAAATTTTATTGAATGACACAAATGACAGCTAAATGGTCTTAATTGAAATCTTGTGGAGTTTTTGTGTGTATATTGAACTGTAAAAAGCACACTTCAAATTAATGGTATTCATACTATTTTTAATGTAGTCCCTAATTTTTCAAAACATTTTCAAAGCCGTTTTTTTCTTCATTTTTTAAACTTATATAGAGTGCTTTTTGTGGATTATGAATTTTAAATAAAAAAGATTATAGTAAGTGGATAACTGTCATTGCAAATTTGAAATATATTCCCAATTACTATGCTTTTAAGTGTTATGAGGCAGATATAAAGATTTGTTTTGCACATAGGTATGTCTGTGCAGCCTTAGGACATATAATAAATTTAAAAACATGAAACAATATATAATTAGTGTTTAATCGTCAAATTATATCATTACAATTTGGGGAAGTAACTTTTCCTTTGTAATGATGTCTTCTTCATTGAAAATATTAGTTTTGTCCCTGTTGTACATTCATACATGTAACATTAATTTTCCTTAGAATTACTGCCTATGTTTATTTAATGCATTGTTTTATTACTAAATGTATGTACATACTAGCATTTACAGGTGGTTTCGCAATTTTTTTTTTAATTAGCAACTTTTTCATTTTATTATTCTACTTTCTTAAGTTTCGACTTTGTTTTAGGATTCCTAAAATATTGAGTTTGGATTAAATGTTAACGTTTTCAGACAAGATTTTTACGATATTTAAAACTATTATGCACTATTTTTATGCCTACTTTAATAATTTTAGAATGATGTATCCTCTAAAGGCACAAAATTTCGTTCAAAAGTAACTGTCCTGCAGACTCTATAAGCAGTAATTAGTGTCCGTTCATCATTTTATTAAAATATGAGTATATTTCTTGTCACTTATAATTAACAACTAAAATATACTTTTACTTATATTTCTTTGTAAATAATGTTATCTGTTTACTTCCCCTCTCTTACGCATGCGCACACCACACCGCGTGTCCTATTTTCCACAGCACTGAATGCAATGTTTTTAAAAGTTGGAATAACGTTATACTAAATGAAGATCTCTTCATATTTTTTTGTTGGATAAAGACCTTGCACGCTCGGTTTAGGTGGAACGTGACAATGAGTCATGCTTTTTTGTGCGTGCAGCCGGCGTTCATCGATTTATAAGACGTAATCACGTCAAAATCGAAATCTACCTATATCTATTTTTTGCGATGCGTAAAAAATCAGCTAACTTCTATTATTTTATTTATATAAATTTATAAGAGTATTATCGACAATATTCATATTTTAATTCGTTTCGAGTTGGGATGTACTTTGTAAATGTAAAATTCTATCACAATTGGTGAGGATTTAATATATTTTTTTTATCAATATTTTTATTAGGATTTTTAAAACATTTTTCATTATTTTTATATAGCCATTTGTAGTCGGAATTATGTATACTTCCAATATTGCTAATAGATGGCGTTCAACCGCCATTTTCTAAATCTATTACTACTATAATCTATAATCTCAAAATTGGCAAATTACATATATTACATATTTCTATCAATTGAATAATTTACTTTGTACTTTGTTTTGTAAAAAATTTTTTTTTTCGATCGCATAAGGTTTATTATTAAATTTGTACATTTCTAATTAATTGTGTGTTCTAAATATTACAAGTTATTGAATCTTATCACATTTTAGGACAATTATACATATATTGTTTTTTATAATATAGAAATGAAGAGACTAAAATTGTTAATTGAACATAAATGTTACGAAAAATCGTCTTTAGAAGCAATAGCAGACTACATTTTTTCACAACAGATGTCGCTAAATTTATCGTTTGATTGGTTTACTGTCGTTAAGAATATTATTGCAATGAAGAGTATAGATAACAACAGACTACACTTTTTCACAACAGATGTCGCAAAAATTATCTTTTTATTGGTTACACAATATTATTGAAATGAAAAGTATCGATAACAATGAGATTATTTCTGTGTTTTACAGAAAACGGCTCATTTATAAGTTTCATTTGATAGTTTCGAGTGCTTGCATGTCGATCATAAGCAGGTGTCTGAAGCACGGCTAACTGTTGTTTTGAGTACCACACGTATCTCGAGAGTCGGATTACAAATATACAAGATAAACAGATATACATTCAGATGGTTGTATCATTCACAGTTTTTTTGCATTAAGTTCCACGCGGACGTAGTCGCGGCCACAGCTAGTTAATAATAAAAGGTGGATAATAAATATCCAGACAATTCTGACTTACCTAGATGGAATGGTTCTTAACTACAGCTGCTAGAACATATGCATAGGTGCTTGGCGATAGATTTTCAACTTGAGAGTGGTAGCTAGCCAAAGAGATCACATCATATATATCGTATAGATGTTTTTTAAAATGTTTGTATATTAATTATAATATATCGTGTAAAAAAAATGCGATTTATCGAAAACATTTTATAACACTGTAGAATATATTCTACTTTTTTTCTATTTTGCTTAGTCTATCACTGATTCAGTAATATCAAAAATGTCGAACTATCAATATTATTTCATAAAGTCAAATGAAAATGACGTAAAACGTAAATGAAGAACACCAATAGGAAAATTATAATTACCAACAAAATAAACAGGACTAGGCAAATCAGTATTTGTCAGAAAAAGAGACAATAGGATAACTCTTAAGTTTTTTCTTGTAAACATTGTTATATGATCTAGCAATCCTTTTTTTTTTAATTATTATTAACGTGGGGAAATCCTTTATGGATACCCACCCTCTCGGGGGAGAGTAGCAATCCTTTTTTTTATTATTATTAACGTGGCGAAATCATTTATGGATACCCACCCTCTCGGGGGAGAGAGTGGGTTATGTCCGATTCGCACAGACTAAAACCCCACGGTGTATCGGCCGCCGCTTTTGGTTGGGGCGACATGGGACCGTGCTGAGGCTATCAGCATGTCGCCCCATCGGTCAGCCCGGCGAAAGGTGGCCGCCGGGCTCCGTCCTTATAGGAAGGTAGACAGGGTACACAACCAGCTAATTCCCCTCGTCAGTCGGACCTGTGCAATGAGGAGATGGGCCCCTCGGCCCACCCCCTCAGGTCCAGCTACGGAAGCGGAAGGACGCGGACAAATCTCGGATCCTCTCCGCCGCCTCTTTCTGCGAGATGACTTCCTCGCAGAAGGAGGCCATTGCCATCCATGCTTCTTCGCTGCCGAGCATGGCTACAACCACGCTTGGCAGCGACAAATCACCACCCACCGCCACAGTCAGAGTGCGGCGCTGTTCCCCCCACGCGGCACACTCAGACAGAGTGTGCTGCGCGGTATCTTCCTCAGTGCCGCACTCGTGACATGCGGCGGTGGGCTCCCTGCGTGCGATCTGGTGCAGGTGCTTTGTGGATACTACGTGTGCTCAATCTTGTGTAACTCTAAGCAAAGTCACGTGACACGAAGAGGGCCTTACCTATTACCCCACTGTATGCCAGCGGATTAAGTCAGGGGCAACTACTTCGTTGATGTTACAAAAATATCGTTTTTATATACGTTTTCGTTACTTGGTGTATCATATTTCATTTATCAATAATGATATATCCTCAAAAATATATATGAAATGAATAAAAAATATTATTTTTACTGATACATCGTTTTGTTGTCAAATAGCCTACCATAAACAGGACTTCCTTTAAAAATTAGAGTGGACGTCACTTCGCACTTCCGCTAAGAATTGTTTGGTGGCTGTCACGTCTTACTGCAACAAAAAACAGTTTTGATAGAACTATAACGCTTTTTTATTATTTTTAGTTCTTTCACAACTGTTTTTGTAGTAAGACATGACAGCGACTAAACAATTCTTAGTGGAAGTGCGAAGTAACGTTCTCTCTAATTTTTTATTATGAATTTCCAATTTCAGTCAAAGGACTTACTTTTTTATCAGTATGGGTTGATAGTTGGCCATTCTTTCGTAATGACAATATCATCTCATGCTTACTTACAATAGAGTTAAAGATAGTAAACAGCCATTCTCAGATAAGAGTACACGTTTGAATTGTTAAAAGAGCGATTTATTTCACACGCATCACAGTCAAAGCGTCAACCCGAAATAAATAATTCTGCAACGTATAAATAGTTTTTGGTTTTCTACTTATCGCATTACTTTGGCCCAACGTGTGTTAGAAGTTTGAGATGTGCTGTTAGGGGTGAATGATGTAGGGTGTAGGGTGGTAGGGAAGCGCATGCGCGTGTTGGGTGTGTCTGTCGACTAACGCGACGCCCGACGGCGAGTGCGGCAGTTCTGCAACAACGCCCAATAGCTCGCACCAGCTTGCGGTTCACCTTCTGGTAACTATCCATTACTTATTCTTTTTTTGTGGTATTTATTAGACTCATTTACCATTTTATCGCTTCCTTCATTAGAACTTTATGAATAAATCAAAAGTATGAATGTTTCCGATATCTATAATTATGGAAATTTAGAGACGTAATTGAGGTTGATATAGATATGTATGGATTTGGTTTTTATATCCTACGCAAAATCGACTTTTTGTAAAATTACGTACTGATTGAAGTAATGATATCCTTCTGCTTGACTTTGTAAGGATTATACATTCGATTAATACACATAGTCGGTCATAAACGAACATTTAGCATTCGATCGATGAATGTATGTGACATTTGTTCTAGGCATGAATCGCGGAAGTTATATGCGTTGTCACGTGTTTTTAGTCAATTATTTTTTTACCATAGGAAAACAGTTGGGTAATTAAGTCTGAAACAGTCTAAGGCATTGGATTTATGTTTTAAAATTTTGTTTTTATCTTTTATTATTTGACGTGTTTAATCGTGTTATGTCATTTATAGAAGTTAATTTCAAATCAAGAAAAACACATTTACTACCGGTCCCTTTAATTGTATATTTCGCAAGAGGTAGAAATAGATAAATATTGTTTTCATAGTCTTCATGCTAATTCCGATTATGTAGCAGTCGTAACCAATTTTTTAGCAAAATAATTACTGTGCTGCCCCTGTATACCCTAAACCTGAAAACTCTTTCCCAGTAAATCTTTATAAAAAAGTAGTGCACATTTTAGTTTACCTTACGGGCTGTATTTGCGACTTTAAAGCCGACATTTAGCTAAATATTTTCTGTTGTCATTGCTTTGCTCTTGCGAAATACGTAATTAGGGGATTGATTTCTTATTTGTTTTCCTTTGCGATTTAATTTTATTTCATTATCTTCATTGTCGTGGCAACAACGTGCTATGCATTTAGATTTGAACTTATGCCGAGATTTCGGGTGACCTGAAATAGAATAAACGTTCAATATGTGAACTGCAATCGTCTTTCTATTATTTTTTTGTGTATTTACAAAAAAAAAAAATACACACTTGGTCATTCTTATTATCACAAAACTGTTTGCCTAAATACACTTCAGGAAGGTTAAAACTGAACTTTTTGTAGTTAATATTTAACGACATATTTTGTTATGGACATATTTAGTAAATATACAGAGAAGCGTCTCGAAACTGAAGCTACATTATACTACACACAATACCTATATTATTACTGTCTATAGAATTATATACTGATTGTCTCTCCTAGCGACTACAGTAGCAATTTGTGGTCATTTTAATCATTGCAAGTAACATTTTCCTTTACAATTGACTCTATATTTGTTGCTGAATCTTCATAGAGAAGTAAGTATTTAGGAATAATATAAATAAAATCTTATAATAACATTATCACTCTAGGAAATATCGTGTAGGGTTATAATATGATAACAATTACTATGAAGTTTTTTTGGTCATATTATTATCAGCCTTTATTTATTTATGTGCAATTTATTGAGATAATATACAAACATAGTTAACGACAGCATTGGAATCACAAAACCACAGGTTAAAGGTATTTTATGAATAATTATGACTGTGAATCTGTATAAACTGCGAAAAATTTCTTAGTTTTATAAATTCATTTAATAAACAATAACAACATAATGTTACATTTTTAAGTTTATTTGCTTACATTTATAAATAGGCCACTATAAATCAGTTCAATACATTTTTGTCTTATGTTTGTTAACTAACTTTCTTTGTTTTTAGTAGCTTTACTGTTATCAAGAAAAAAAAATTGGGAAACATTTTTTTTCGTATTACCACGACGAGTCGAAGCCTTTCTTTTATGTCTTTATTCCTCATACACAATACAATATTCAGTACAAATAATCTATATTTTAACAAGTGAAAAGAACTTTGTAATCCCTTATTATGGTCTGAAGGATGACCACTGGACGATGATTGGTTTATTTTATTGCATAATTGGTATTTGTACTATGAGGGTGATAATGTTTGGCTTGTAATTTTTGGTTTTATATAATTGAAATATTGTAATGCAAATACTCGTAAGGTCGTTGTCCTATTCGCTTTTAGTATTGCGTAAGAATAGTTGATTCAGCTTCTGCATCCGCTGAATTGCATGTTTCAAATTTCTATGTCGTGCTTTACACCAATTAGGTAGACGTACTGAACAGTAGATTGTATAGTTACGATAAACGGTTTTGACTGATGTTTATATATTGATTTATTAATAATTGGTTTATTACGCTTATTGTTTCATAACGATTTTATTTTTAGTCAAGTCATGTAAAGAACAGTATAGCGTAACTTTTGGTTCTTGTTTTAAGTTTTTTATTGGATATATGATTATATCACATTTTCTTAAAATATTAATACCAATAGTTGAAGTATCAGCTATATCTTTAAACAATCAATACTTTGGATACTAAATAAAACCCAAAATTTTTGTCATCTATAATATAAAAATGAATCGCTAAATGTGTTGCTAAGCGCAAAACTCGAGAACAGCTGAACCGATTTCGCTAATTCTTTTTTTTAGAATATTACTTGAAGTACGAGGATGGATCTTACGGAGAGAAAAATAAAAAAAAATACCTGGAAAAGTCTTAAAACGACACTTTTCTGTACTCCCATACAAATGATTCGTAATAATACTTTAAAGTCAATTTGAACTTTAATACCATACTATAAAGTTTAAGGCTGAGTTGCACCAAAATCGTGGTTATTGTAATTGTTAAAGTTAACTTTAACAGAGACAAGAGTTGCTAACAGTTACATTTGTCAAAACGAGTTGCACCATCAAACATTTTTTAATTGTTAAAGTTATTAGAGTTGCCACTTCAATAAACCAATTAGCCCCTAAAAATGAAAAGGTTAACATTTTTTACTTGGCAGGACTTAGTTATAACTGTCACTATTGTTATTCTGTGACTGTCACCAACACGCAAATGTCAACTTCTTACAATTATTTTGCTCTGTTATTTACTTTGTCTTTTTCTGTAAAGTTATATATGGGATTTTTTTTATCAATATATTATTATCAATGGCTAATTCCGAGAAAATTAATACCACATTGGTTACCGCATTCGAGAACAGTATAAAGTAAGAGGTATTCAATTTATTAAAATCTACAATAATATTTGAAAATTTCATATAAAATGTTTTTGTATGCACTATATAATAACAGTGTTATACAAGCATTCGATCCTGTAACGACAAAACGTCCTGTGGGCATTTTCTAATTCTGTGTTTGTTATTTAGAGAAAGAAGCATTATCTTCAGCTAAAATGAAGTGAACTAGAGAACTTGACAACCGATTCAAACATTGACATTAACAATAACGTTAACCGGCCAACATGGAGCAGTAATAGTTAACGTTAAATCGTGACGTCATTTTAACCATTGTCATTTGGTGCAACCTATTTTTTGCCTAACAATAACTTTAACCGAATTTTTAACTTTAACATTGACTGGTGCAACTCAGCCTAAGTGTTAGTGGAGAGATTCCGGGAAGGCAAAACAATTGAGTGACGTTAGCATCGTAAAAATATGAATGTCAATATTTATACGATGGTCCCGAATAGCAGAATAAGTATTAAAAAATCAACTGTTGGCGTTACGAAGTTCGCCGGGGTCAGCTAGTTTGATATAAATTCAAATTTGTTGCTGTGCTCAAAACAAAATATAACCGAGTTTTGTTAAAAATGTCATTTAATATTACAGTGTTGGTGAAAGTACTCATATTTCGAATATTAATTTACATTTTACATCGTTGTTTGACGTGATATCAAAATGGCTCTTCAATATTCTTCAGTAATCTTCGACATTAAACTGATGATATAAGATTCGTTTTTGATCAGCGACGGTTTCAGACACTTATTTATAAAATATTGTGTTTGTGCTTACACATTTTAGTATGTGACACAAATTTTTATTTTTACGCTTCATTACATAAGGGAACATACCCATAGTATGTGACCCGTTTAGGGGGAGGAGGGAAGTCTTTTATGCTTGCTCACAACGAGGAGGGGGAAAACCGTATTTATGAATGACTACAAGAAAACTAGTAGGGGTCCTCTCATATGCTACGGATGGTCACCAAGGGGCGACCAAAATCAAAATTGAGACACGGGAGTATTATTTTTATGCCCAAGAGTATAAGCTTGATTCTTAGGTTTCTAACTTATATCATCTATTAAATATAAAAAACAAAAAATCATCTATATAATAAGCTCTCATTTCCATGTTTGTCGTCTCATAGCGTGAATTCTACTTTATTTTATTTTTTACTTTATAGGATTTAGCGTTTGACTATAATCTTACCTGATGTAAAGTTACTATGTGCTCTAAGATAATAACATCTTGAACTCATAGGGGGATTGGCATTCGAGTCCAGTTGCTGGTACACATCTATAGGTTCATAGATAGTCAAACAGGCTTAGAAAAAGTTATCACCATGCTATAGTTTCATCACCAAACGCTGCGACTTATTTGCAAGGATTCACACTTACTTCGATTGACGCGATTTTCATACACTAACCCCTCGTTCCAAGAAGACGATGATTCGCATTTTCGATTCTGTCTAATGTGGATTCAAAACATATGTTTTCAAATAATATCCATTATTTTCACATCTCATTTAACTTAGTATCTTAATGTTCTAGGTTCATATTCCTCGTGCTCAAAGTTTCGTCTATGTATAGGTGGCTCTGCCGGTATTTCTTTTATAGATTTACCAAAAGCTGTGTTTATGTAATATACAATAATTTATGTAATATAAAATTAGAAAATTTATAGGTTTTATATTAAGTAGTTAGACGTTCCACAGAAGCGTAAAGAGCGAGGACGTATCCGCACAGATACCATTCACACAGTTGAGCAAGCACAGCTAGGAGAGCTGAGCAAGCAAATACCGGAAGGCGACGGTGATAAGAGCCCTAACTATAGATATCCCTTCCAGGTAAATTTATAGACATGTGCTTATTATTTAACAGACGTGTTCTTAGTCTCTTTTTAATTGTTTTATTGATGTTACTGAAATCTAAAACTCATTACCAAGCAGGATGTAATCTAAAATCTGGTTAATTTCATTGCTATCATAATTTTAGGAGATAACGTACAGTTTTAATTTAATATGTGTATTTTTAGTAACAACTAATACCTAATTGATACTTGTAGGTGTCTATAGGTGTGAACTATATTTAAGTGACATAGTAAGTGGTTGATAGTAATTCGTACACAGGTGGGCTACACAGAGCAGAATTCTGACTACACATTATACCTCGTAGCTGGAGAGCATACGCAACGTTTGCAGTGGATACACACTCTCAGATCTGGTAAGTATCGAGTTTATTCATAAAAAAAATTGGTTGTCTGTAAAGTCGGTTTACGGACGATAATTTTACGTGATAACGTCATAAGAAAACATTGATGAAAAATTGCATACTTTTTGCGTTGTAATAAACAATGGAAACCACAGTCACTTTTGACTTTACTTTATAAACAGTTGATATAACAGTTCACGTATAGGTTGTGTGCTGCCGCTGTCTCTCTTCTACTCGGACGCATCGGCCGATGAAGTGGAAAAGAGATAGATGCGTCATAAGCCGAACGCTTAGGCCGATCATGCCTCTCTATTATTTGTTCCGCGCTCTCGCTTGCACGCTCGGCTCAGGCAGAACGTGACAATGAATCATGCTTTTTCGTGGGTGCAGCCGGTGTTCATCGATTTATGAGACGTTACCACGTCAAAATAATGATGCCAACCTGTAAGAGTCCCACTGCCAGGCCAAAGGGCTCTACCCCGATTCACATGAAACACCACACCTGCCTATGATGTATGGGTTATTTCAAAAACCGAGAAATTCACAGTTGTATATTTTTTATATAGGTATATATATGTATTTTTATATACTCGTAGGTTTTTATATAAGAATATTTCTCAGATTTTCTAAGGCTTTTTATTTGTCTTTATATGTTGGTCTATTGTATTATAAATTCAAAAATTAAAATGCACGAATTACGAAAAATTCGTTGACAATGGCATACGTCGGGTTTGAATATCTGGCCATTGAATCGATATTCTATCGGTCAAACTACAGCTTTCTAGCTTTGTAGACGGGTTTTCCAATTTAGTAGTGTAAGTGTAGTATATGCTCGGGAATATAATAGTTAAAGGTTAAATTTGTTTGTAGTGTGCATAAATAATGTAAAACGCAATCAATATCACCCGGGAGTTTGGACGGCGAGGCGTTGGGCTTGCTGTGACGCTGAACGTAGGTCGGCGCCGGGCTGCTCCCTTGCCTCTGTATGGCCGCTACCGGAACTTGAATTCAACGATATAGATCCTCAGCCACAGAACAAACCTTCCTACGACGATATATGTACGTAGTATATTTTCTTTAGATATGCTTTTGAATACAAGTTTATTATTCATGAATAGAATAATTAGAAGCTGACACCTGTTTATCGAATTATGATATTGTACGGTTGAAGTATTTTGGTTGCTAGGATTGTAGAGTTTTTGATGTATCGTGCATGTATATTCGAGAAGAAAATGGTTACTGTAAAAATAAGCTCAACGTTTCCTGTTGTTTCCTGATACAATTTTTAGGAAATAAGTTAGTTTTTTTTTTTTAATTTCCATGTATTTATTTTGACCATTGCCATTATAATGTAATATATATACTTCGTAACTATTTTAAAAGTTTGCATTTAATTAGGGTAGATTTTAGAACAGTATGAAAGGTAAAAGAAATGCGTGAATAAAAATAATGCTAATCAATTTGCGAAGACCCCATTTTAGAGAACGAATTTGCTTCTATGTGCATCTTTGAAATTTTTTTGTGCTTGAAAATGCAAGCTTTTTTGTAAGTACTAGAAAATAATCGATAAGAATCAGTTACTGACATAAGTGTGACCTTAAACATTAAGAACAGGAAATAACGTATGCTAACTAGGCACCAGATTTCGCTAGGGATAAATAAAATTATTTGTTGGTTCGGTTTATTTATGCATTCGCGATATCAACTAGTATGTGTAATTATCTCCACTCTAATTTCAATACGAGTAATAATCTGAGTGCAGTAGCAGAACGCTATAATATTTCACAGAAACACCAGTTAAGGTATATTGTGCTCTAATTTCCATAGAAAATGTAGGTAAGAATATCTACTTGTACCAAAAAAAAAGTTACCTTGAAACCACTATTTAATTACAGTACCTACTTGTCAAATTTGACACATTTCAATCAGAGAGGATTTCTAAGGCTATATTTTTTTATTATTTTACTAAGGATCAAGAGCTGTGCTATATTTATATCAGGTAAAATAAAAGAAAACAAACAAGTACAGTATTATTAACATCTGTTTGATTGGTCTCCCATTTTGGTTTATAACTTTATTTATTCGACCGAAAATTAACTAAACAACGAAGCTATTAAATTAAAAACCAGTGGGATCGAGCCGTGTAATTTACGACTATATTTTTGACCATGATTTAATCAGTCGTTAAACGAACTGACATTATAAAACTGAAATAAAAAAATATATACATTTCACTTGGTAATAGAGCAAGGCTTTTGTTGAAAGATGGACAAATCTCTACTACGAATCTATCGGATATCCAATGATGACGTATACGTTATACTTGTCACCTTCTATCTTGTCAAGTTATGACCGAGTGAAAGGGAGACCGTGGACCCGCGCCCGCGCATCGGTTGTGATTGTAGGTCGCAACCATCTTTAAAGCCCTCACTTGTCTCGACGAATGTAAACCGTTGTCCATGGTAATACAAAAACAAAATTTATTTTGTTTCGTGAAATTTATGTTTTTCAGTTATTGAGAAATTCTTAATTAGTCTTTAATTTGAAAAAACAATGGATTGCTAATAAGTAAATTACGTTATAAAACAAAAGGAAATCCAATATAATTCATTAAACGGATATACTTTTGAGCTATGAAAAAATATGAAATAATCGATATAAATAAAAATCAATTGCAGAATTTATGTACGCACATCGGTTTAGAACGGCGACACCTATTTGTATAATTCTTTATTCGTGTTGTCAATTGTCAGGATATCATTTGTATGAAAGAAAATATTTGAGGAATGTAGGAAAATACAAACATTTTGAGTTATAAAAACCCCATATAATAAAACGAGTGAAACGGAAGACAGTAAGGGTAATTTTAATAGAATTGGCAGATTAATGTTTAGTTGCCATTTAGTTCATGGCATGGTTTTACTGTAATAGGAAATTTCGGGCTCATTTTCTTCGTTGCAGGAAATCGTGGCGTGCACCTAGTAGGTTAATGTACTCATATATGACATATTTACACGCAAAAAAAATAATGACCAGAATTCATAAATATTTTAGCCACGTGCTACCGGAACTGTAGAAAGCAATAAAAGCGAGAATTACCACATTTTTCGTGCCATATCGGTCGCTACTGTGTATAACGGTTTACCTTCGTTGGAATTACACCTCGGCTGGCGCGGCGCGGCGCGGCGCCGGGTGGCGGGCGGACACGGCACACCAGACAGTCGTAGTCGCGGTGTCGCGCGTGACGTCCGGCCTTCGATACTCGTTCCGATGTTGCCGAACAAGTCTGAGGACGAACCGATAGTGACAAAGAAGAAATCGAAGATACCATGTTTATCGTTATCGTCATTCCTCCCGGCTCTAGAGGGTACGGTAAACTGGCGACCTTTGATTGTGGCCTCGCCGCCACCGGTTGCGTTCACCTCGTTGCACTCACTTTCTTGTCTTGGTCAGGTGTAATGTAATGCGTTTGTGTAATGCCTGCAAAAGTGTTATTGCACAGTAATTTGGACAGCAGAGGTTTATTCTCGATTATATTTGTTTTTAGTTACACGATGTAATTCTTATGGTTTTGATGTACTTTAATAAAAACAATACAATCAACGTTGAAGTTGAATTGATTTACATATCAATGGAAGCCTTATGGCCTGATAGTAGAGTAATGTTAGGTCACGTTGATGTTTCCACTGTTAAATTTGACTTTGTATTGTTTATCCAATAGTGACCTTCTAAACTACTGCATCTCCGTATGCCTTTGGAGAATAATAAACAATAGGAAATATTTATAAAAATGATGTGAATTCTTAAATATATTGTTAAAGGTTAATAATTTACCTTTAGGATATAAAGCTCTAATGAATTTCGTGTTAGAATTCGAATATTAGTCTTTGCGTGATGCGTGTCGAACCATTCAAACAAAAATATTTAAGAAATTGCCTGTATTGTATTCTGTTTATTTTATGTCCGTTTTTAAAATAACTACGTACTTTGTTTTTTTGTATATTATTTATTATAGTCATTGAATTAATAATGAGGTTTACATATGATTAATAACCAAAATTTATGACTAAACCAGGTTTTTAATATATTATCTGTTTATTTTTCATTAATAGTGACATACATTAGTTGGTTCTAATATTGATATGTGAATAAGTCTATATTTAATAGCTTAACTATCTACTTATAAAGTTTTCCAGATTTTAGTAATCTAGTGTATGAAATACGTCTACAAATTAGCACGCTAAGTATTATTAATTATTGATTTGCACTGTGAATGTTATCATTAATTTTATATATATTTTTTTTTCGAATTGTCTACACTGTTGACCTGGCTAGGCCACTACAGTTTCAGCGGACTATAATTTCAAATTCTATTCCTAAAACTTAATCATTATCTATTAATTATATGAGACAAAAGTCATGGCATTTACAATAATTATTAGGTATGTATATATATATATATACATATGATTTTAATGAATTCACTGAAAATATGTCTAATTTATTTAAATATATCAGTACAATATAATCACACGATAATCTATGAATATTATATAGAAATGTTCCAGAATGTTATAGAACACAAAGTGTTTATTAACTAATTGAATTGTCTAAATGTACGTCTGCCCGGTATTTAATTATTAGATACCGTTAATTATTTTTTACTGGGATTTATGCCATTAAACTTTTTTATATTTGTATCTACGTTTTTATGAACAAATATATTAATTCGATTTAAATTTAACAAAACAATACATTTTCGTAAATATTGGCGAGAAATATCTCGTTTAAAACAGTATAATCGAAATTGAAAATTTGCTTTAAAACATGCAGGTTATATCAGACACGCAAAGAGCTTGGCGTTTCTGATATAACTTTTTACTGTTGTTTACTCTAATCTAATAACGAAATGAAGTTGTCCGTACAGCTGTAACAGCGGCAGTCACAATGCCGGGTGGAGGCGGCCCGCCTCCTGGAACTCCATCGGCGAAACCAAAGGTAAAGGACATCGTTATTACCTCCATGTTAATGTTAAACTATATTACATGACACACGTATGATTTTATACAAAATACCTTTCTTACCTGATATTAATTCTTTTTTTTTTTGATGCATCACTTTTCGTTTTATTTGTATGTCATAATGTTATCTTCGTAGTTTGCTACGTGGTCAGATATGACATTGTGTCCAACGTAGATCGTGACTACCATACACCGAGTTTATGCGACATAGTCATAGTGGTGGTATGTTTAGGCATAGAAGTTTCTGGGATCAGGTGATGTGTATCCAATAATTAAGCGTCAAGAGGTTTCCAGACCGGCATGACAGCGGCGACTGGGAAT
Source organism: Antheraea assamensis (assembly GCA_035772565.1). Taxonomy (NCBI): domain Eukaryota; kingdom Metazoa; phylum Arthropoda; class Insecta; order Lepidoptera; family Saturniidae; genus Antheraea; species Antheraea assamensis. The sequence continues at coordinate 220,984 of JAQQSE010000042.1, forward strand.
GGATTATAATTATTGATCTCTGGATGGCCGCTGTTGTTTGTTGTTTACATTGTACTTATGACAACTTGATGACTTAGATGTTATTTAAATTATTTTTATTTGATATATTAAAGTGAACCTATTTTGGTATCGGCTCAAATTTTTTCGGCCATCTATCGTATGCCGCATTACAGGCGGTCGGGGAGTAGGGGTAAAGTGAAAGATGCTCGGTAAAGCAGCCAAGGCCGATATGGCGGCGTTCATAGCTCCATTTAATTTTTTTTAAATAAATATCGTGCTCAGTTTTAAAATGTTTTCAGTTAAATGCCTACGATCCGAAAGTTTCACTTGCATCGTGGTTTCATAAAACCACAAAATTATTTTTTTATTTTATATCTTTAGTTATTTACATGTTAGATTTTACTGCATATAAATAAAGGGCTATACAATTATTTATATATGTTATTTATTTTTTCAGGATAAACAAAGAACTAAAATTGTAGTGGCTCTGTATCCATTCAAAGCGATTGAAAGCGGTGATCTTTCATTGGAGAAGGTAAGATTTCTTGATCATGTTAGACATAAAATATATAACAATAATAATAACTACTACCTACACCAAGATCACCAATGACTAGCATTCATTTATATATAGTCAAGGTGATAATGCGTTTTGACTGCTACACGTTTCAGATTAAAACACGAAAAATTGCGAACATTATTTTTAACTGAATTCAAGAATGGGAAGGTACTCAATTCGGTTGTATTTTTTTAAATGTTTCTTAAACGATATAGAACGGCGTAGTACGAAAGATGTAAAATATACCTTTATTAAATTTGTGAAGTAATAAAATTAAAGTTGTGAGCTGTTTTGGCTTTGTAATATATATACCCTTAGGTACTTTTCTTCTTTAAAAACGTAAATATTTAAAAATAATGAGGGTTAACACACATAGTTTGTGTGAAAAGGAATTTGTATAAAGTACTTATAAAATATTATATTTGTTGACCACCTATTATTTTTTGGCGCTACTCTAAAGAATACGAAATTATAGAGTAACTACAACGTCTTTTGCTTCGTTGTCCCAGGAATAAAAAAAATATATTTCTTTATTATCTTAGGGTGCAGAATACGAGGTTATAGATGATTCGCAGGATCACTGGTGGAAAGTCAAAGATGAAAACGGGTAAGTAATTTAAGCGTTTCATTACTGTAACATTTAGGTATACATTTTGACACTGGCAGAATTTGTATTAACGAGACGTCATTATTAAAAAGTTGAAGTTGAAATTGTGAAGATAAATTTAGATATGTTTTGTGTATATAATATATTTTACTTTAAAATCTATTCTTAGTTAATGTTTTATTGCTATAATCGTTTGTAACATTTTAATTACTGGTTATGTTATCATGGATTAATTATACTCAAGTGCAACTTGTGGTTTGATTATGCTGATTTAATACACGGGCGTCAATAATACGTCGTGAAACTTATAGAACTAAGGGAAACTTCGTGTTAGAGAAGCACATCATTTGTACAGATTCATAGAACATTCCAGAACATTTGTAAAGCTCGGTGTAAAAGCGTTTTAATGTAATAAAGTGTGAATAATAAGCGTTTTGGTTTTTATGCATTATAGATTAAACGTTTGACCACAATCTCGCCTTTTGTGAAGTTATGTGTTTCAAGATGGTAAACACGATACACCTAGAGGGACCGGCTCTCAAATGCAGCAGCCGGAACACACCAACATATGCTTGGCGACAAATTTACAACCTGAGGGCGGTATCTAACCAGACGAGCTTAGAAAAAACCCTACCGCCATGCTATGGTTTCATCACGATATTTCCTTCGCCGAAAGGTCCGGTTCATTCGTAAAGATTCGAACCTAAGTCGATCGACGCGGTGTCCGAACACGTTATCTACTAAACCATCATCGCTTTATTAAATTCAAAAACCCTTCTAGAATATTTTTATAATATATCATTCATTCACTTTCAGATCTGTCGGTTATATTCCAAGCAATTATGTCAAGGAAAAAGAATCGATCGGGCTACAAAAATATGAGTACGTATATATTTCTATGTATTATATTTAAAGATATCTCATATAATATTCTCTTGTTCTTTGTGGAAACGTTATACATTGAGTATTTTACATGTGTTTTTTTCCATTTTCACAGTTTCCATATAGTGTATAATATAAATGTTTAACAAATAAATGTTTTTGGAACAATATTTTATATGAATCATTGTTAATTTAATTTAGTACAAAATGCGAACAAAAATTAAATAAAAACTACTTTCGTTTAAATGTGGAAATTGAAACGCTAGATTACGTATGTACGTACATACATCAAATTGGACCTTTTAAACGAGTGTTTAAAATCTTGTGACTTTGATATTTTTATTATGCAGAAAAGGAACTGAATTTCCGTATATATTTTTTTTTCAGATGGTTTGTCGGAGAAATGTCACGACAGAGAGCAGAGTCGTTACTCAAGCAAGAGGACAAGGAAGGATGCTTTGTCGTACGCAATTCATCGACAAAGGGAATGTACACACTGTCGCTCTATACCAAAGTGTGAGTTAAATTATTATTTGTATTAGTTATCGCCTATCGGTCGAAATTCGACCATGAGTCATTAATTTTTTAAGCTCGAATATTGAGAAAAAGAAAGACCTTATTTCGTTTTTTTTGTATTGACAACACTAAAGCTTGTCAATATCTACTAAATACAGAAAATCGGTTGACAGAGTAGGAAGATGTATTTAACTGTTTTATCTCTGTCTATTTAAATGTAGATAAATTCTTCAATAACATTTTAAAGTTGTTTTTCAGCTAATAAATTATTTATTTTATTTTTAGGGGCTTTTATTGTAACAAATTTATGCGCCCAATTATTGGCTATCCTTTCTAAGTTCATATTAAGAGAGTCGCTAATGGAATAGAATTACCAGGTCATATAAGAATCTTAGTTTCATCCGAAAAGGATTCTACCAAGATGCTGAGACAAGTATTTATATTTTGGACAGTTAACTTTTGATGCGTCGCGCATTGATCGACGCAGGTTCGAGGCCTTGTCTATAAAACGGTGCATTCGACGGAGGAAGACATCGTTATGAAACCATAGCATAGTACAACCATAGGTTGTACTTCTTCTAAGCGTGTCTGGCTAGCTACCACCTTCAAGTTGATTTTTTTTTGCCAAGAATTTATGAGTGTGTTCCAGCAGCTGCACTTGAGAGCTAATTTCCCTCTAGGTTAAGAGTGACTACCATAAAGTATAAAAAGAAAAAAATGTCATCACCTAATATCATGTGAGGTTGTGGTCAAATGTTAAAACCTATAAAGTATATTTAAAAAAAACGAACACTCATACTGTTCATTGATGACTCTCGTTCGGTGCTATTCTTGGTGCATTACATCATAGAATGATGCATAGTATTAATCTTTTCATAACATATTAGTCGGGAGATTCCATTTTTCTCACCTGATATGCAAAATTTCATATCAGAAAAAATCATCAAAAAAAATAATTCTAACTAATTAATATATTATATCCCTTCATGCCACATCGACATATTCAATAGTAAAAACATTCGTTCAGGATATACAGAGTTATTATCAGTATACGAGAACTGTTAATTTGTGTTGTAGTAAGTACATTTAATATGCATATCTGGTTTATTATTTACACAAGTGTAAACATTTGGCTCATGTAAATCCCCAAAGATCTTTTTAAATAAATTTGTTTTTAATAACGAGTGTTTGCATGGCTTTATCTATTAGGTTAATTATTTCAATTTTATTACAAAATACTAGATTTTTGATACGGATGATGTGGTTTTTTTGAAATACACCAAATCACATTTATATTTTTTATTTTCTTCGTTTTTATATGTAGGTTTTCGGATAAACGTACTAAAAATATATTGGTTCTTTCTATTTTTTATCTACCTTTTTTGAAAAACGATCAAAATTTGTCGACATTTTGTATCTACTTTTTTTTTCTCAAATTTTATAGTCCTCTAAATGTGGTAAAAAAAAAACAGAGTTGTATTATGGGAAATAAAAGTACTATTTTTTAAATATATGATATTACTAAAGACGATACTAAAGTTTCTTATATAAAAACAAAAATTAAAAGTGATAACCATCGAAAAACTTGATTAAAAAAAAAAACGTAGTGTAAATATTTATGTATGTTCTACAGTAATCACCCACAAACGAAACACTACCACATAAAACAGAACAGTCGTGGCGAATTCTACCTCTCCGATAAACATTGTTGCACGAGTATACCCGAACTTATCAACTACCATAAACACAACAGTGGTGGACTTTGTTCAAGGCTGAAGACCACACCCTGCGATAGACCTGCCCCGCCTACTGCTGGATTATCACACGGTATCTAACTTTCTTCTCATTATCCCAATAATATTTTGTCTTGTGGTAGGAGTTGAATGACAGAAATCGTCCCGTAAGGTAAAACTGTTATGCCTTCTGTCTCTCTCTTTCTCCATGCGACTTTTTCGCGTTGACAAAATTTGATAACATTTAAATATCAAATGCATATATTGAATATGGTCACTTTATGTCGCACTGTGAAAAAAAAAAAAACAAAATAAATCTGCATACACATTAAACATTAGAAAGAATGAGACAGAATTTATTTGTTTTTTAATTTCACGTTTTTCTATATAATTTACTATTTTATGTCTAATTTTTTCATGTATTTAATAAAACTTTTTGATTTAATTCCTTACTTTACGATATTTGCATTAAAAAATTATAGAAAATACAAATTTACAAAATAATGAAAATCTTTCAGCGACTTCAAAAGAAATTCTGTTTGATTTGATATTTTGACAGCACATTTAAAATCAATTACCATGCCCTCCTCCTACTCTTTATTTTTCTAATATATACGATAAATAATTAGGATTATCATTCAAATAATATTGTCTACTTTACTTTGTTATGTCATTTATACAGATAAATGGGAGATTGATCCATCGGAACTGGTTTTAAAGGAGGTGGTCGGCGCGGGACAGTTCGGCGTCGTGCGTCGCGGCATCTGGCGTGGGTGTACGGATACCGCCGTCAAAATGATGAAAGAAGGGACCATGTCCGAAGACGACTTTATCGATGAGGCCAAAGTTATGACGTGAGTGCCCTTTGGTTTATTCATTCGTATTTCCTAAATTAATAAAAACACAATCTGAAGTGCAGCTGCCGGAACACAACAACAGGTTTCGTAATACGCAGACTCGCACACACACGCACGCACGTACTATCATGTATTCTATCTCATTCTCTTACACGTTAAATCTTATAGATGTTTATGTTTGTCGTTTTTTTTTCTTCTAATTTCAAATACAACAGAACTAAAAATGTTTAACTTCAAAATATTATCATCATCAGCCTGTAAGAGACCCACTGCAGGGATAAAGACCTCTGCCCGAAAGAAGGTGTGGGAATAATGACCACGCCAATCCACGACGTATTGGCGATTTCAAACTCTGAGAAATCCACAGTAATATATTTTTTCCACCATTTGGTACAACAAGAATATTTCTCAAGTACAGGTTTCCTCACGATGTTTTCCTTCACCGTTAGCCGATAGTGTTACCAATTGATATCAGTAAATGTACACGAATTCCGAAAAATTCGTTGGTACATGTTGGGGTTCGAACCTGCAGACATTGGATTGATATTACACCGGTCATACGATTAGATCACCACGACTTCAAATGTGATATTATATTGGGTAATAACTTGATAATTCTGATTTCAGTAAACTACAACACCAAAACCTTGTGCAATTGTACGGCGTTTGTTCGAAACACCGACCGATCTATATAGTTACAGAGTTTATGCGTTACGGGTCACTGTTTAACTATTTGCGACGCACATCCCCCGACCAGCTCGGACATCCAGTTCTACTCGACATGTGCATACAGGTAAATAGGAGCATTTTACCTACGAATAAAACGCATATTGTGTCTGGAAGTTCTTTTTCGAAGATATTTTGAGTTAGCAGTTCCATTCTTTCCGTTTCCGTTCAAGACGATTTTTTGTATTGGTCGAATCACGTGTGATGTCGCTTCCACCTGACTTTTATGTCGTAGTTTAAATAGCACGCCACCACACTAGCTCGTTGTAGTCTCATAATTGACACCTGAAATGCTGGATTTAAAAATGGGACTGATATCCAAAATGTTTATAAGGCTTCCATTAACGATGATAGGACATAATATCACAGTTTCCCTTAAATAAAGACAAATAATTAAGAAATTTGTCTTAAAATACCCAAATTCATAATACATGCTTTTAAAATTTTCGATAAAAATACATTTATATTAATAGAACAAATGCTTTAATGCTTTAATGCAAATACTTTAATAAACTAGAATATATATATGTCTAGGAAATATTACAAAAGAGTTATCGAAAAAATTTATATAATTATTTACTTTGCGCAACTTGTTTGTAATTTTCGTTAAGCTATCTATTATTATAATCAGTAGAAGGTAAATTATATTATTATTTTAAATTAAATAATCTTTACTGATAACTGTTCATTACTAATAACTTACATTTAAAAGTAAATAAGTCGATGGTATAAGAAGTAACGCTCTTTTTTAAATTATTCTAGAAACTTATTGGATTAAACAACCACAAATAATATATGTACGAACCTTTTAGTTTAAAATTTTTTTTTTCTAAAATATTCTTAAATAGTTCTTAATAATTGACTATTAAATATAAGGATTTATTCCAAGAACGGTATGAGATATATAAAACAGTAAGGAACTTGCTGAAAAAGTTTCGGGGCCAATATTGCTAAAAAGTTTCGAGTTTTTTATAAAACTCAATTACGCTAAAGAAACGTTTTCGCGATTTTGAACTATAATCTGTATTATTGTTCCGTCCAATTGTGTCGTTTGTGTACGGATTAAATTTTGGGCAGTAATGTGAAATGGAAATTTGTAGGTAAAGGCTCAATTTTGACAAAATCTGTAGATACAGACTCAATTTTAACTAAATCTGTAGAGAAAAGCTCAATTTTAATAAAATCTGTAGCCAAAGTCTCAATTTTAACACAATTTAATTTCTATTGTCGACCTTCTTCTAAGAGTCTTATATTAGTTACCAATCCATTTATTTTGTTTTCAGTAACACGTACTAAATATTTATTAAGTCATTTTAATAATATCTTCAATGCAATATATGATATTAATTTGTTTCAGGTGTGTAGAGGAATGGCTTATTTAGAAAGGCATAACTATATTCACCGTGATTTGGCTGCAAGAAATTGTTTAGTCGGAGACGAAAATGTTGTAAAGGTGGGTCTTATAATTTTCATATTATGACACTTGTAGTTCTGTCTATGATTTACATACTATGAAAATACTAGTTTCTGTTCGATATTATACACCCGCGATAATGCAGCACTCTTTTCTGTATGAACCATGTCCCTTTCTGTCTTCTGTCATTTTTTGTACCACATCTAAGAACAGTACAGAGGACTGTACTCCGGAGAATTTCTATGCTAAATTTAATAACGATTGGTTGAGTAATTAAAGACTGAAAGTGTAAAGACAAAGAAACTGATATTCACACTTATAATATTAGTAAAGATTGTATGATATGTAGAATACACTTTTACAATAAAAAAAAAAACAAAAAAAATTGTTAAGTATAACAAAATTTGATAGTCTTAAAGTATATTAGTCTTACAGTATCTTATAGTAATATGTTTGACACGATTTAATGAGACTTACTAGCAGACGGAAATCATCAGATGATTACTTACTACAATGCCATAATTACAAAGATGAATGATGGATTGTCAGGTTGCGGATTTCGGTTTGGCGCGATACGTTTTAGATGATCAGTACACGAGTTCCGGAGGTACCAAGTTCCCCATTAAATGGGCACCTCCAGAGGTCCTTAATTTCACGCGTTTCTCCTCCAAATCTGACGTATGGGCTTTCGGTAAGTACGATTATATATTCTAGTAATTACTACGATATAATTAAGTGCTAACCCTTAATGAGATACGGTGACAGTTTGTTTTTTTTTGGCCTTTAGATTGAGCATAAACTCACCTGGTATTAAATGACGATGTGGCTTAAAATGGTAACAAGTTAAACCTATAGGCATATTATTACCTCTATGTTAGTTTACATTGTAACCATATGTTTTAACGCGTTCCGTGCCAAACCAATTTTACCTTACATATCGTTCAGGCCATTTGATATTTTGCCTAAAAATTTATATATTATCATACAATGTTGCATTACAATATTAATGCATAAGTAATCATAAAATTTTCAGTAGTTATCACATTGTGTAAATGTAAGTTTGTAAGTAGTGTAAGTATCACATCACAAGTGTGTGGTACACGTGACCGAAGGATCAAGCTTAACGTGTACCACTGGTGGTACACGCAGCACGGAACGTGTTAAGGGATTTTTAATTCTTTAAGGGGTGAATTATATAGAAAAAAAACTTGTTGCTCATATACGTCGGATAAAGAACAACTATGCAGAATTTCATTATTCTAGAATCATCGGTTTAAGCTGAAGAAATCCAATAATACGTTGTATAAAAAAAGCTTTTATGCATCATCAGTTTCATGGTTCCAGAACCATCGATTTAAGTTGTGCGCTGTTCATCGGTCAGTTTTTGTACAATTTGAGGTTTTAGACGTTATCGCCTCTAACAGTTTCAATATTAAATAATCGTTTTGTTTAAATATTTAAGGTGTGTTAATGTGGGAAGTGTTCACATGCGGCAAAGTGCCCTACGGTCGTATGATGAACTCTGAAGTCGTGGATAAAGTTCAACGAGGACAAGTGCTAGAGAAACCTAAAGGATGTTTGAATGAAATTTATAACGTAAGTTACCGTTAATAATAACTATTTTTTATTTTTATGGTACAAAACTAAATAGATATTTATTAAAAAAATATAAACTTGATTATATAAACTGCAGATATATGGACACGCTGTTTACTAAACTTCCTGTCTTTTGCATTACGAACAGGAATATGTTCCAAATCAATTTTTGAGATTAATAATTGTGTCGTATAAAAACAAAAGCGGTAAAGTACTGACAATTTTTAATTGTATCCATATACTATTATTCTGAATAGGATATTATGAAACTAATCAAACTCAACTTATAATAAAAATCTGTTCTTATATATATCTATATCCTTTTTGCAACCTCCCCACTTTGTTGCATTTCATTTTATACGACCCAATTATTATACTACGAAAGTATTTATTAAGACGTGTTTTTATTTCATACGTCAGTGTTTTGACTAAAATCTGACATAAGTGATGATTTGGACATAAGCGGTAACATGGTAAGTGACGGACTTCACATGTTAGTCAAGCGACCATTAGAATATGCTTTATCTTACGGTTTTATTATGACTTTTCCTTCACTAAAAGCTCAAATTAGTCGTAGCTCACGTGCACTATCATTGCTTCGTTTTATGATGACACGGTGACTCAATTTCTTCCCGAATAATCATTTAGTATGAAATTGACGTCGAACTCCTTTGCAAATTGATCTCAAACTACTGTTGCAAATGGATCTCAAATAAACATCATTTGTAGGAGAACAACAGTAACAATAAATTTACGACTCATCTCTAATCAATATCTCTATAATGCTATATATTATGTGGTATAATTTAACAAAATTATTAAAATTTTGATTATTTGTTTGTTATATACCCATTTTTTAAGCTTTGAATTTTTTTTCAAGTGTTTTAAAGTTAATACGTCTTAATTAAAAAAAAAATTGATGAGTTAACCCTCAAACTTTTAGTGTCAATTTGACGACCACTTGCAATAGCGGATTGCTGTCAATCTGGAATGTAGTTTGACGTCAAACTGATTGCTCCAAACTTTGCAATCAATTTGACGTCTATTTAGGCTAAAGTGTGAGTATTATGATGTGTGGAAATGTCGACGGTGTCCTTTATTATTGGATCGTGAATGTCATCCGTCGGACTCAGGTGATGCGCGCTTGTTGGGGTCACACGCCCGAGGAGCGGCCGTCGTTCCGCGTGCTCAAGGAGCAGCTTCTAGTCATTTCACAGACTGTGTTGGCCGATTGACTGCGTCTACTGTTGCACTTGCTGCGCCCCGCGCCCCCTCATCCCACACACGCAGTACACCAGACCCACTCCGGTACACTTCCACGTACAAAACGCCTCGCTGCTGCCTCTCCACTATAAATATTTTTAACACGCTCAATTCGAAGTTCTTTTTCTTCCACTAGCTATAAAATACCAATGGAAAGTTTTTCCCAATAACGATAATTATCCGCGAGGTTGTCATCTGTGTATAATGGTAGCGTTGTTGCAACATCGAGTACATCGTTGTGTGACTTTTGTAGCACTCAGTTTGTTTTTATTTCTACTATTAGGCATTACCACAGTATAATATGTTTGATATAATTAAAGTAACTATTGAGAAGTCATACGTGACACTATGTCATATTTAAGAACCGTACTCCCCCAGCACTCCCTCTTTCAAATTTCACCAATGTATTACGATGCAGAAATAGTAGAAACTAACACTGTATATTTTTATATATCTGAGACTATACTAGAATATAATTATCTCACTATGCTTTAATAGTGGTTAAGGCGATGGTAGTAAGAGCCAGACTGATCGATTTTCGATGTACCACAAACAATTATGGGTTTATTCAATACACAAAAATAATATACTTCAGTTTTATTCAGTGTATAATAAATCTTATTTATTGATTTCGGTTTTACTCGTAAATCCCACTTGTTTTGTGTACTATGATAATATAATAAAGTAATCATAATTTCGAAAACCGTATGTTTTTGTTAACACCAGCAACATTTTTACTTCTTTCTGGACAGTTTATTTATGTGTGGTGCGCGCAACATTATGAATTTTCACAGTTACGTGTTGCAATCAGTATTTTTTAATTGTAGAAATTTTTTATTTAATATTTTACCTACAAAATAAAATAGTAGTGCAATTTCATGGACTTTTAACATAATAGCATTTTAATATAAATGTTCTGTAGTATTTATAGTAAAAATTTTGACATATATGAATAACCATCGAATATTAGACAATAAAATAAACTGGATTTGAGAACGGAATTGATAGCAAATCTATATTTAAAGTAATTTTAACGCACCGTGGTTTAACCGTCCACTGCTATTAGTAGGTCTTTAGCGTTTTTTTTAAGTTATATTCGTTGTTAGTTATATTTGTTAAGTAATAAATGTAACGATCATGTAATATAAATTAAGATGTATATTAAATGCCACGATAGCAAGCGATCCTTGTATGTTAACTTTGTTTATGTTATAAACTACATTTTAATGTGTTTTATTCTTGAATACATAATTAAACTTTTCTTAATTGGGGTGCTCGTACTACTCTAATTTTATCACAGAGAACACTTCGGCAATCAACAATTACATAATAACTTTTTATCGTTTTTTTTTTCAAATAAAATAAAAGATAAAATTTTGACAAAAAATAAAAGCGACTAAAAAAAAGATGACTCTAAAAATGCAACAAAACGTCCTTGATCATAGATACCTGCCTAATCTAGGATTATCATACACCTAATAATATCTCTGTCTTTATACAATTTACAAAAAAATGAAATCAAATTGGTTAGGAAAATGGCGAAGGTAAGAAACATTTTTTTTTATATATAACCTCATTGAAAACTTCCTGCTTTTTTAAGTGGGTTAAAACCTCTTTATATTCTTATTTGATGGTTGCAAAGAGAACTATAAACCGCTTGTTATCGAATCAAATCTTAATATTTTTGGTATCACGATAATGCACAATATTATTAGTACACCAATTGTGTTAACGATTACAATAATCATTCTTTTTTTATCAAGTACATGAATCTCTTTTAGGTTTAGCGCAAAACATAATGTTGTCATCCTCATATCATAAATTACTGTAGTTATTATTGTATATACATTTTATAGTTAGATATTTAATATACTAGTCTTTAGGTACCGCATACAATTGTACTTTTACTAAGTTGACATGTATTACATTATATAACATTTCTAGAATATAATTTTTTGTGTAATTTCTGTCAAATTTCTTCCGTAGCACAATAAAAGCCCAAACATTTATTTTGTTCCTATAGATAATCCAACGGTTTTAGGAATTTCATTATATTGCTCCTTCAGATATATTTTATATAGTTACGATAAAAATATTGCTATTAATATATTTGATCCGGGTCTTTTTACCGTCGTCCATAAATGTAGCCCAAAAGTAAACAGCTTAGAAACATTCCGAGGTAGTTATTTCAAAATACTTATTAAGCGAAAAACATTCCCTTTTTAAATTACAGTATTAAACCATTCCATGTAGTTAAAACATAATAAATTGTGATCCATATCATTATTTATTATAACAACTATAAATTAGTCATTCAATAATCGTGTAAGAATCAATAGTGACGATATGTGCCAATTATATTGAATGGAAAGCATCTGTTAAACAAATACTTAAATTTGTTAATCTTTGCAAGTTATGACTGAATAAGAAAATATTTTGTATATTTTGATACTTGTAACGATATGATGAAACAATTATGTCTGTACGAGAGTATAACAAAAGCATTGTTTATGATGTGTAATATTTTTATTCGAGTATTGTATTTACATTTTTCGTGAAAACGTCTTCATAGTTGATTATGTTAGTAGACATGATGATATTAGAAGTAAATATAGATACATAGTAAGTACTGCAGTGAAATTGTATTCGCTATAAATCTACCTGTACAGCGATTAATTTGTATTAATATTTTGTAAAACTTATGTATGCTAAAGTAAAACTTCTACAATTTCATTAATTTGGTTTTATTTCAATATTCAAACTATACTTTTGTAATAATCCTTTTTTTTTTAAGAAAACTGACATCAGTTGCTTAATTAAGGTTTTGACTATAGCGGAGATGGAGCCGTAAATGAAAACGTTGCAGTGATATAGTGTATTTTTATTATTTACTAGCTGTTGCCCGCAGCTCCGCATGCATTTTTTTTATAACTGTAAATTACTTCTCATAAGACCATCTGATAGTGTTAGTGAAAGTTCCGTGAAAAATGGATCAAGCGTTTTGGAGATAGTACTGCAAACAAAGCCATGAGTAAAAGCTAGTCCAAAATGAAAAAGCTTTATTTACTTTCTATAATGTTAGCTATCTGTCAGTGAACGTCCCATGAAAATAGGTCCAATCGTTTTGGAGATAGTACTACAGACGAAGCCACGGATGATAGCTAGTCTAAAATAAAGTAGCCTATGTCACCCGCTGTAATTTTAACTATCAGTCAGTGAAGTTTCTGTCAAAATCGGTCCAGCCGTTTCGGAGATTATCCGGAACATAGACAGATAGCCAAAAATTTTAAAAATTGTATTTTTATTATCAATATCGTGTATACGTTTATATCCAATGAGTAAAAAATCGTTATTTTGTTATTACAAAAAGACACTCCAATTCTATGTATATGTATAGATAAATATATCTGATAAGTTTCTAATGACATAGTGGGCACACTATTCGGTGGTTGGTAACACTTTTAGTAATGTATAAGTACTGACTTTTTGGCGGGAAGTCGAACGAAGCGCGCGCTTTTTAAAGTGTGTCTAAAAACTTTCTGTCCTTTTATTGCTTAACTGTTAAAATCTCTTGTGGTTTCGGTTAATGCTATATATTTAGGGTTCCCCAAACATGGGGACTCAAAGTGATGGGGAAGACGACGAGTCGTCACGACATTCTGATCGTAAAAGGGTTCGTACTGAAGTGGCCGGAATGAAAAGTGAAGATAAGTACAAAGTATATTTTAAAACTAATTATACAAGATTGTTTCTTGAAAACAATACATCAAATGAATTCACTGTCTATGTCGAATCCAAAGAGAAGGAAAAATTGGGTAACAAGAACCCTTTGAAAATCACTCAATTATTTAATGACAACGTTAAAGGCTTTACCAGCATTTATAGAGTTAATGCTTATAAAATTGGTGTTACATTTAAGAAAGCTTCGGCTGCGAATAATTTTTTAAAATTAGATGTTTTTCTCAACAAAAATAAGTTGAGATCTTTCATCCCCGCCCACTTAGTGGAAAAGGTGGGTGTAATCCGATTTGTCCCCACTGACATATCGAACGAGGACATTTATAAAAATATTACAAGTGATACTGAAGTTATCTCTGTTAAACGATTTCAAAAAAAAGATGCTGACAGGAAACTTGTACCACTTTCAACAGTGGCCCTAACATTCTCCACATCTGTACTTCCAAAGTATGTCTACCTCAATATGTTCCGATATGAAGTTCACACTTATGTTCCACCCTTGATACAGTGTTATAAGTGTTTTAAATTTAACCACTCTGCTAAAGTGTGTCGAGGGACCCAGATGTGTTCCTCGTGTGCGGGAGAACACCTATACAGGGATTGCAACTCTGAAATTATTTGTTGTATAAATTGTGGTGGGGGTCACCTTGCCATATCCAGAGATTGCCCTATAAAAAAGAAAAAAATAGAAGATAAACAGAAAAAAGTATTAAATCAACACCATTCATTTGCCTCTGTAGTAAGGGTTAATAAAGTTGAGGAATTTCCTGCTTTAAAATCTAAAGTTGTACATAAATTTGTAGAAAATAGTAAAAACATTTCTAGTGATAAAAATACATCTGACAAACATGATGATGGTAAGAAAAATATTGATTTGGAACAAATCATCAATAATGATATAATTATTAATGCCATAGTAAAATCCCTAGTTTCATTAGCTAACTCGTCCAGTAAAGAATCTATTACCATAAAAAAAATTAAAGAAATTTTTTTACATAATTTAATTTAATATCTATATGGATAATAATACTTTGGAAGTTCCTGAACATAAATTAACAATAGCTCAGTATAATATTCAGAGTGTTAATAATAAGAAACCTTTGCTCATAAATTTTATATCTGAACACAATATAGATATATGTATGTTAAATGAAACTTGGTTGAGAGAGAGAAGTAATTTCAGTGTACCAGGCTATAATATAGTTTCTCAAAATGGGCCAGATGGCCATGGTGGTGTTTCCATTTTAATAAAAAACACATTAAAATATAACGTTTATCATACACCTTATTATGACTATTTACAATCAGCTGCTATAGTTTTGAAAACTAACATTGGTGAGATATCTCTTTTGTGTACCTATAGTCCTCCTAGAGGAGGTCGTTTTAAATGTAGAAAGTTAAAATATATTATTAGCAGCCTGCCGAAGCCTATCCTGCTTTCAGGTGATTTAAATGCGCACCATGTTGCTTTTGGTTGTATTACTTGTAACTCTAGAGGTAATGACATTTATAATTTAATAGATGAGGCTGATCTGTGCATCTTAAACACTGGATCCCCAACTACTGTTGGTTCTGTCCGTAATAGTCCATCTGCGATAGATATATCTTGTGTTAGTCCTGAATTAGCACCTTTATGTGACTGGAAAGTGCATGATGACCCAATGGGTAGTTATCATTATCCCACTATTATTGAAATTCAAACTTCTGTACAAAAGTATGAAGTTGGTGTCCCCTCTGAGCACTTTATTTACAGTAAAGCAGACTGGTCCAAATACTTTTCATTAAGTGAAACGGCATTTGATAATTTATGTTTTGAATCAGAAAATATATTTCATATTTATAAAAGCTTCTGTGATATTCTGAATAACCTTAAATTGGCATGTATTCCAAAAATCTCTAATAACACTTCGTATAAAATTAAAAAGCCAGTACCCTGGTGGGATGAGCAGTGTGCCATTGCTGTTAAAAATAGTAGAGATGCCTTGAGAAACTATAGAGAGATCCCTACAATAGCTAACTATATAGAGTATAAAAAGGTTGATGCTGTTAAAAAGAAATTACTTAGTGTAAAAAAGAAAACTAGTTGGAGATTGTTGTGTGAGGCATTTAATAGATATACACCTGTTAGCATGATATGGAATTACATTAAAAGATTTAAAAGAGTAGTGCATAAAAAACCTCCTAAAAATGATGAATGGATTCCTTCTTTTTTAGATAAATATGCTCCCAAATCTCCACCTGAAAAAGAAATTGACATAACAAGGTTAAACACCTATTTTGATTCAGCTGGCAGCATTGAAGGTTGTTTCCTCTCTGAACCTTTTACAATTAATGAATTTAAAGTAACTTTGAAATCAAGAAAGAATACAACACCTGGTCTTGATGGCATTTCCTATAAATTAATTCAAAATCTTCATCCTAATGCTCAAAATATACTTTTAAAAATATTCAATGTGTTGTGGGAATACGAAAGGATACCTGATACCTGGAAAACACAGTGTGTTATTCCAATTTTGAAACCAGGAAAACCAGAACATGACTACAACTCTTATAGGCCAATCTCTCTGTCATCTTGTATTGGAAAACTTTTCGAATGTATGCTAAAATTAAGGTTAGAATTTTATATTGAAAAATTTAACATTTTACCTGTGCAACAGTTTGGTTTTCGTAGAGGTAAAAGCACTTCAGAAAATTATATGTCTCTCATCTCTGATATTAAGAATTCCTTCCATAGTCATTCACATACTGTTTGTGCATTTCTTGATGTGAGTGGTGCTTTTGATAATGTAGATCCCTCTATTCTAGTGTCTATTCTCAGTGATGTTGGCATACCTGGAAAAGTTTGCAAATGGATATTTACATTTCTATATGATAGATTAATGTATGTCAAATATAATAACATTTTACATGGACCCAGGCAGGTGTATAAAGGTACAATGCAGGGAGCGACAATATCTCCCCTGTTATATAACATATATTCATCACAAATCAACAGGTATTTGACAGAACCCTCGGTCAGGTGCCTGTTATTTGCTGATGACATTGTTGTATATAGTATAAATAAAGATGTCAATAAAGCAATTACATGCTTAAACAATGGGCTGTCCCAAATACATAGCTTTTATAGTAGTTTAAAATTAGATATAAGTGTTGGTAAGAGTGGTGCAATGTTATTTTCAAAAAGAATGCTTAATTTGTATGAAATCCCTTCTATTTTATACAATAATAGTACAGTAATCTGGTTACAAGAAAAGAAATTTCTTGGGGTTTGTTTGGACACTAAATTAACATTTGAGTCACATATTAATAATATAATTAGAAATGCTAGCAAAGGACTTAATCTTTTACGATCTCTAGCTGGAGTTCATTGGGGATCTGACCCTAAGGTCTTGTCTCTCCTTTACAAGAGTATAGTCAGAAGCCACTTTGACTATAGCTCTTTAGCTTACATGTGTGCGAATAGTAGATTCCTTAAGAAGTTGGATGTGATTCAAAATAAAGCATTAAGAATTATAACTGGTGCAATGTGCTCTACTCCAGTAATTGCAATGCAGTCTGAAACATGTATAATGCCTTTGAAAATAAGACGGTTTCAGATTGCTCAAAAATTTTGTATCAAACTATTGGCCAATGACAATACATTTGTATTGGATAGGATATTACCTAAACATGACCTTCCGGTAACTTTTACAAATAATGCTGACATAGATGTTCAGGATCTTATATCTGAACATTCACCAGAAATACTAAAAATTGTGTTAAACATTAAAAATATATGTAGAAATCTCCATGTTTCCAACCCTTTACCTATTTATAAAATTGGATATGAATGTAATTTTAATAACAATATAGTCATTGATTTTGAAAAAGTTGAGAACTTCTTTGATTTCTTAGAATATATTAATAGGCTGTCAAATATTTATACATTATATACAGATGGTTCAAAAGTGTCAGATAATGTAACTTCAGCTTATTATGATCCACAAGTCCAAGAGACCTCATGTTTCAAATTAGACACTAAGTGTAGTATTTTTACAGCTGAATCATATGCAATTTATAGAGCTCTCTTGTATATAAAAAATGTCAATAAATCTAAATTTTTAATTGTTACTGATAGTAAAAGTGTATTGTTAACATTAGAAAATAACACTATAAGATACAACTTTAACTATATCATATATTCTATAAAACAAATATTATTTGAGCTACGTCAAAGAGGCAAATGTATTACGTTTAAATGGGTACCTTCACATTCTGGTATAATTGGAAATGAAATAGTAGATAGAGCGGCCCGAGGAATGTGGAATGAAGATCACTCTATTCAAATGAAAGTCGCTTTTCCTGATTTCCTTCAGATGTTAACTGACAAGGTTAAAATAATGTGGCAAGAATATTGGAAGATGGTTACACAGGAAAAAGGTAAATGGTATGCCAGAATTCAGAATACCCCGCCCCACAGACCCTGGTTTTATAAAGTCAAAGAAGCGGAAAGGAAATTCATTACCTTGATTAATAGAATGCGATTTGGGCACTGTAGAACTTCTGCGCATCTTTCAAGACTTAAAATTATATCAGAAGATAAATGCGACTTTTGTAATGAAACTGCAGACCTTCAACATATTATTATGCACTGTCAAAAATTTAAAATGGAGCGTCTTATTTTAGCAATAGAACTTGAAAGTGTTTCTAATAACATTGAGGTGCCGACTGAATTACAATTACTTTTAGCAGATCCATCATTTTTTAAACCCATATATAAATTTGTTATAAATACTGTTGGATTAATATAATTTATTTAGTATAGTTGTAATATTAAGATAGGCTTAAAGGACTTGTATCCAGTGGCCTTAATAAATAAAAAAAAAAAAAAAAAATGTATAAGTACTATACAATGCTTCAGAATGATTATTATCTATCAAAATGGCGTATGTATGTTTAATTTATATATACCAGTATTGTTGTCATTATTAGAACAAATAAAACGATTATATTGTAGTGATTTTCACTTATCTATCTATGTCAAATATAAAGAATACTGTTGGTAATTAAAGTTTACTTAAACTGTGTAATTATAGTGTACTTTTACATTGCTTAAAATAGAATATATTTTATTGAGGGTTATATCATTATTCATAAATAATAACACATAATGCTGGATAATATATTTAATATTATTTTGTTTCTCTTATATAACATACAACAAGTTAATTGTTTAGATGATTTGTAATAAATGCAATGTTGGAATTATTAAACACAAAAAGAAAATCCAGGTAGCACGTAGATAATTAAATCAAATGTTTACATTGTCAGTACTTTTTGATCTTTTGATTTGTTTTCAATTCCTTTAATATTTTATTACGCAAATATTGTTTACAACAGAATATATCTTACTATACTTAAATGTCTTACTGCATTCTCTATAAATCATATTTAGTTTATAGATCTTTTAAAGACCTTACAATATAAAACCCTTTCTATATTTTATCAATAGTTTTTGACATCTATTTTACATAATAAGTTTTAAAAATGGCAATTGTTAACAATGCAATGCATAAAATTAACATAAAACTTAGAACTAGTGATGTTAATCGAACACATAAAATGGCACATGAAAAATATGTAGTTTTCAATTTTATTTGGTAATTTTGTGGATTATGAGCAAAAATTGCATGAATATGATTAAAACCCTGTCACTTTTATGTAGTCTTTTATGATATACCAATTGTTTAATATTTACAAAAAGGTTAATTTATATATATATGTATGTTACACCATAAGTACCTATACAATGACTAGAAATGGAACTGATGCACAACATTAGAGTGTTACTGTGTTCATATACTTTAAACTTTTGTATATAATTATGAAAATAAAACATAAAATAAAGTATATTAAGAAATCATATTCTATTTGTACAAATAACATATTTGGTTAATTGCAGCAGCAGTAATGTTATTATATCTATCTATGGAATGATATTTGAAATAATTTCTTCTTTTATCATTTATATTTAAGTAAACTTTTTATAAATTAATAATGAATTATAAAATAAAGTTTTAGTGACATGATGCAAAAATTAAAATGAAACTTATTGTGACTGTAAAATTAAACAAGTTTTTTTTTTAATGTTATATTAATTTCCTATATGCTGTTTCAGCATATTAAGTTTGTAGTTAACTGAATATCGAGTAGATATAAAAATATATTTAGTTAATATCCGATACAGAATTAACTAAAACACATGAATCTATAATGAACATAAAAAAGTCACACTTCACCCCTGGCTGTGTATTCCTTAGTTAACCCTAACTATGAAACTGATTTTCATACTGTTTTCACAATCGTTTAGAGAAGTTATTCCGCAACCTTTATGTGAGTATTACCTACGTATTATACTTATAGAAAGTTATGAGAAATCGATATAACATTTGATAAACACTTCAAATTGTGTTTTCTTTATTTTAAAATCCACATGTGTTTGTAATTTGTTTGCAAATGATGTAGATAATAAAGTGATTAAAATTAACCAAACTTAACATTCTCGAATATAATAACAGATTTATATACACATTTATTTAATCTATCTATATTTCCACTTTTGAACCATGAACATTATAGCGACAAGTATATTGTTCAATAATTACATTCAAATAGAAGGAATGGGTCTATACAGTGTTCATTGTAATTTCACAATGTTATTCTAGCACTGTACAATGAACAGATTGGTACAAGTTATATATTGTATAGTTAAAATATATTAATGCAGCTTTAATTTAAACTACATTAATGTTGTACTATTAATAAAAGGTGTTTAAAGGATACAAAATGTTAACAGTCAGGCACGTATACAGAGGGTGGCAACGGTTGGGATTTATTCCCCCCCCCAAAATTGACGTTACATAAAATAAATGGAATCATAACTACTGTGAAGTACTAACTTTTCTTGATTGATAAACATTGTAATTTAAGTTATTAAAAATTGTAGCACAGTGACTACAACAATTTTTTACAGAGTTCACATGGTTGTTTCAATGTTTGTCGTCGTCCCCTCCCCCCAACCAAAAGTTTGCATACGTGCTTGTTTAAAAGAGAGCACCCCATCTGATCCTTTCATATACATAATAATAATAGTGAAGCCATAATTGACATATTTAGTGTTTTGATTAGTTTAATTAATAAAGGTAAATCACGAAAATAGCAAATATATAACAAAAACATTTTTACACTCTGTGTAATTGTAATCCGTGGGAGTTAAAATATGCTGAAAAAGATACATTTTATAATGACATGTCTTCAGAAAGACATATTCGTAAAGTGTTTATTTGGTTAAATCATCATCAACATTTATAGTAAACGCAACATTAAAATTAACTACATAGGTATATTATTTAGTAACAAAATACTATATTTTTGTGGATTCAGATTCATCATAACCAAAAATACAAGTATTAATTAGGGCTCTATCTTATAATATTTTACAATCTAAATTTACCCTTTACAAGATACAACACCTATATATTTTTTTCAATTCATTTGAAAGATTATTTATTTATTACCTTATAACACACAATCTGGATATTATTTAGCAATTTGGTAAAAATAACTTTATAACTTTAATACTTCCATTACAACATATTCTTATAAAAAATAGTATTTTGGAATTTGTTAATTACCCCTAACAAAGAGTATCTATATAATTGTGATAGTTTAATGTCTAACAATTTTGCATAATAATTTATACTTCGATAAAACTATATTTCTGAAATAACATATTTTTAAGAAAACAGAATTTTATAACCTTAGTTTTAGTAATTACTAAATACTTTAACATTTCACATAAAATGAAACATAACTTACATATCCATTGGCAAGACATCAGGTATCAAATATTTGCAAAGGTCCATTTCTGAACTAATAAATGTCACTTTTCCAGCTGTGTTTTCATCCAACCTGTAGATAAATACTATATAATTTACAAAATTTAACTTATGTTTCACACGGAATTAAGTATACTAACTTTTGGATAAGATATACAAATGAAATTACTGTTTGATATATAAATGGAAGTAGTGTTGAAAATATGAATAATATTATATCATTTACTATTTACTAGCTTTTGCTCATGGTTTCACTTGCCTTAATGTTGATTTAATCTATCTCTTAGAACTACAATTTTTCTGAATGAAAGGTATGTTATATAATTTTTCATACTCCTGAGAACATGTATGCAATATTTTACAAAGAGTTACAAATAACCCCAAACAAACTAACTTTCCTAGATCAACTTTCTGGAGGTTGTAAAGACAGAATAAAGTATATATATATATATATATATATATAGAAATTGTAAATAGTTTATGAAGCATTATCACTAGTAAGGTAAGTTGTAAAATACATTCTCACCATCCTTTTATAATGGCCCAACAGCCTGAGAAGAATGTTGGTGCATTTATAATGAGACAGACACCAAGTCTCTCAGGAAAGTGCCTGCTTAAAAGCCAGATCAGATTCTTTAAAACTTGATAGTCCATACATGATAGAGTGAAGTTATTCAAGTCAAAAACAATACATAAATTGTCAACAACTTCTTCAAAACACTTCTTGCTTGCATCTTCCTGAAAATAATTAAAAAGTAAAAGGATAGTGAAATCTGTTTATAGGCTCCCACATTCTACAGATAAATTGCATTGAAGAAATAAAGTAATCATTTTCTAGAAGAACTACAATTAATTTTGTAATATTCTGTCAATTTTCAATTTTAATTATCACATAGAGATTTATTGAATACTGCAAGCTATTATCCTGCTGCATTACAGTTGTTTTATTTTGAGGTACACATTTATACAACAAAAAATCACTTTTTTTTTTTCGAACTGCCCTACACTGTTTTCTTCGATAGTGTAATATGGTGGTGGCTGGTTCTAGCTTTAGTACCTGTACTCTAGTGTTTATAAGTGGATTGGAGACTACATCACTCATACAAGAGACATAATATAATGGAACCACATATATGTATTTGTTTATAAAAACGTCTTTTATTTAAGGATTTTCAAATAATCATATATTCTATAATACTAGAGTTGTTAAATACAAAAATCTACAAGGTACACATTTCAGTAATAGACAAATATATAATTATTATTTTCCTGTAAATAAGCAAAGTAAGAAATTAAATATATTTTGTCCAAATTATTACATTTCACATTTTTATAAAAATGTATGATAAATTTATAGAATATATTGTTTTAAAATACCTACCTTTAGTCAATGACGATATAAAAAAATTCAATTAATACATTCCTTTGAACATTGATTTTATTTTGTAGTGACTACTTATGTCTATTAAACATCTTTATGAAAATATTAATCATTTAAATATGAATGACATATATCTAGCTCATTATATTGTAAACCAAAGTGGGTTCTTTTTGATCCTATTTTATATTAATCTTAACATGCGATGTATGTTGCAATAAAAAAAATAATAGTACATAAACAAGGAGAACCTATCAAAAAGACTTCCTACAAATTTACTAACTTGTGTCATAGAAAATACATACTAACCAAACAGTAAACAATGAATTTTGTCAGTTCATCAATATCCCGGTCATTAGAACTATGATTTTTGGCTGGAATATACACAATTGGACGTCCTACCATGTCTCTGTGCCTTAAGACTCTTGCTTTATTTGCATATTTCACTAATAATTCCTTATTATTTTCCAATTCATTTACACCATACTCCGCTCGCCATTTATTTGTTTTTATTATAGCCTGGAAGTCAATTCAACATGTTAAATGAAGGACCCTATTTGGAATGTCGAATACATGTTGTTCATGGTTGCAAGTTTCCGAAGACATGTTTTAAAAGAACTATTTATATTTGTAAAGGTAATTCGTTAAAATATAAGATGTAATCAAGGTTGTTGTTTAATTCTACATATTTAGCATCTTACTTTGAAAATGAAATATCTCCGGTCTAATGTATACAACAAAAACTGCTCACCTGGAAAGCATTGTCGACGGTTTTGAAAGCTCTTAAATATCTCTTTAGTGAAAAGTCATTATGATATTGTGCTGGATCAGCGCTTACAATCAAATTCATTCGCTGTTTTAACTCTTTAAAATCCTGTTCGTTAACAGGTTTCGGTTCTTCTGCCATTATTTCTATATAAATGATCTAGATTATACACAAGATTATTACACTATGCTCAATGGATTCGATTGAGTTTATTATTATAATAAAATAGTACAAAACTAAAGTACTTCATCACTTGCACTATAAAATACATATTAGTGACGTTTATCAATTATCATATGCATTTTTTTTATTGTTAAGGTCTGTCTATAGGATACATGTCTTTTAAGCCTAATTTTGTATAACTTATTTCATATACAAATATTGCATTACCAAATAATATGGTGGTTCTATTGTTACAACTTCACAGGAAGTTTTGTGACAATTTAAAAGCATGTTTCTCATTATTAACGTACAGTGGCCACACCAACATCAAAGGTAAACCAACTAGAGGATCAAATAACGTAAGCTTGTAACTTAAAATAAAAACAATGTCATAACAAAAATACATATTGTATTCCTAACAATTTTTCTCATGTTACATGTCATCACCAGATTCCACCATACCGTAACTAGAATCTTCATAAAAATTGAATAAAAACATTAATGTCATTAGAATTTTACACTTCTCTAACAATATTAAATCTACACATATAAATCTATTTTGAAGCGATGATGGCTCAGTTAGTAGTGTGTTCGGGCACAGCGTTGAAGGGCGTAGGTTCGAATCCAAGCAACTGAGTCGGAGCTTTCGGTGAAGAAAACATTTATATATTAGTGGTAGGGCTTCTTCTAAGTCCGTCTGGCCAGCTACCACCCTCAAGTTGAAAATAGAGGAAGACTTACCATCTTAGACCACATTATCATTTAATATCAGATGAGATTGTGGTCAAAACGTTTACCTATAAAGTATAAATAAAACAGACTCTTCCTGTTGCGAACTGAAACCTTTTTATATATTTTCAGGCTCGGTTCGGAGAGGGGGCTAACCGAGACACCCTGCCCTATTTTCAGGGGGCGCCTAAGTCATAAGGTACTGATTAAAAATAAAAATTTTATAGCCTGGTTGCCTTACCGTCGATGTGTAAAAAAAAGGCGCCACACAGACTCGCAACACAGTTGAAATTGTGGACTCGGAATGCTAATTTGAGATTTGAGGTGTCAACAATTGACGTCTTTTTATTTACTTTACACTTTTTCCCGGGTATATGCATGCATGTTACACAAGTGAAAAAGATGGAGAGCAAAAACAATTTTGTGGTTTAATGAAACCCCGATGCAAATGAAACTTTTTATCGGATTGTAGGCTTTTAACTGAAAACTTTCAGAACATTATTCGATTTAGGGGTAATAAAATCACGTTGTTAATCTTAACTTAATCATCGGAAAATAGGAAATCAATAATAGACAACATATCTTACTATACATTTTAATTTCAATCTGCGTATTAGAGGACGGAATACATAATAAATACAATCATTCAGATGATTGATTCATTTTAAAACTGAGCTCAATATTAATTTAAATCATTTAACAATTTTAAATTGATCCATGGACCCGCCATATGGGCTTTGGCTGCTCTGACGAGCACCTTTCACTTTAACCCTACCTCGCCGCTGGCTGCAATACGACTTGCGATAGATAGACGAAAAAATTTGAGGCGACGCGTTGTAAAAAAAAGTTTCATTTTAATAAAGAGCACAAAATTTATGGGATCTTATTATCGCATTCACGGTTTTTTTTAATTCGAACTGCCCCTACACTGTTAGCCTGGCAAGGCCGCAAAAGTTCCACCGAACTACTAAGCGAAGCGCTTAAGGCACTCATCCGATTTGTTCAGGCGATCACCGCAAGGGACACTCGGTGCGCCTCGGCTTGAACTGTCGCCGAATTTCCCGATCTGACTAAGCTAAACTAAGCTATCTATCCAGTTCATACACATATGAATTCGTGAAAAATGCATGTTTGACCATGCATGTTTCACGAATGTATATGTGTATTTTGTATCTTACTACTTTGTTGTGTGACCTATTTCAGTCCGAAAAGGGCAAAAAAAAACAGCCCACCACTATGTGTACCTAGGTGTGCACGTGTGTGGAGTGATCTGTGTAAATGAAAAATTAGCGTGAGTCATTGTATTCGCGCGAGTAACATACTCAAGGGCTCCACACAGAGGGATAAACCTGGGCTCGAGTTGTTACGAGAAAAACGCGACGAGTGTGCGGGGTCGTATCTTCATACCCCGCTATATATTGTTTTACGTCATGATATACATGGGCTCGAGTTGTTACGAGAAAAACGCGACGAGTGTGCGGGGTCGTATCTTCATACCCCGCTATATATTGTTTTACGTCATGATATACATCAGTTGACATTTACAATTAATAAGTAAATTATTAAAAATATAGCTGATATATATTGATATAGTGCTATTTTCAGACTTCCTCTTATATACTAATTCTTAATCTTATCGATTCTAGTTATACCACACATCCATCTTAACATTCGCATCTCTGCCACGTGTACTTTTCTCTCATCTGTCCCTTTCGTAGCCCAGCACTCGGAACAAAAAAATTTTTTTTGTTGGAACTGCCTACACTGTTGACCTGGCATGGCTTCTACAGTTTCACCGGACTATGATCCATATAACACCACTGGTCTGATTATAGACTTATACACCTTCCCCTTAAGCTTCAACGGCATTCGTGGGTTGAAATTCAAATTATACTAAGGAATTAAATTATACAGCTAATTTACCTTTTCTTTATAAACAATGCTGTAAGTCATTTGAAACCAATAAAACAGAGGTTTAACATTGCAATAGCATTTTTTTTTTTCGAACTGACCTACACTGCCAGCAATAATGCTTTCACAGTTTCACCGGACTAGTAAGGGGAGCGCTTAAGGCACTCACCCGATTTTATACAGACGACTAGCACAAGGGCGCACAGCACACCGCGGCTTGGGTTGTCGTCGAAAACCCGAATCTAACTAGCTAAGCTAAACTAAGCTAAGCCTATCCGTATCATACCTGTATGGGTTCGTGAAATATACATGGTTACCAAGCATGTATGTTTCACGATCCCGTACATGTATTTTGTATCTGTCTATCTGTGTTCTAAACTATTTCAGTTCGAAAGGGCAAATTGCAATAGCATAATTAGTACGTTTCTTTTAATTCCCTTCCAGTCACTGATAAGTGATCAGCGAGCTCAGTTCTTAACACGTTCCGTAACACCTATACCACCAGTGGTACACGTTAAGCTTGATCTGTAGGCCACGTGTACCTACCACTCATTTGTGATGTGATGCTTACACTACTTTCTTACATTTACACGATGTGATAACTATAGAAAACAAAAGAATTACTTATCAATTAATATTATAATGTAACATTTTATGATAATATATCAATTTTTAGTCAACATATCAAATGGCCTAAACGACATGTTAGGCAACATTGACTTGGCGAGGAACGTGTTACACATTCTCAAAAATACATCGATTAAGTTGTGGTTTTATATACCGCCTTTATTGTTAATAGAAAATGAAAGAATTCTGTATAAATTATTCGATTTATTTCAGGTACATATGTATAAAGAGTTTAAAATATTTACAATAAACTTATTTCTTTATGAGCATGTTATTTACCAAGTAACTATTAAAATAATAAGCCGGTTACATTAAATGCGGGTAAATGTGGCACAACTCTCCTGAAGTCGTCGACAGTACAACAAAAGCTGTAGCCGATGTCAATTCGGTCCGGCTGCCAACCGATCCAATTGAATCCGGCGTTATTGCGACACCGGTCAGTACAGAATTGTAAGTTGCGCACTTCTGTTTCACTATAATAAGGATTATTGATGCTCACAAACGCTGTACCAATTTGACGTGAAGCATCATATACGACCTAGAAAGCCGACGATAATAAAATTAATATAATGAAATCACAAATCGTAATATTGCAAAACATATTGAAGAATACGTAGTTAGGTTAATTTATAGGTTATAATAAGATTATTGTATTAATAATTAAAATATTACCTCTTAGTGATCTATAATAAAAATAATATAATAGAAGGAATATTAGAAACTTTATAAAAACTCTACTTCAGAGTGGTTATAAAATATATAAAAGGGTTGCACGCAAATTTAAAATATCAAAAGACAAACAGAATACCGCATTTATTAAATTTCTAATCTGAAAGGTGTAAATAAGGGACAAATGTTTACCAAAATTATAAACATATTATTTAGGGTATCTGACCTTCATAAAAACATAGTTACCAGACACAAATGAAGATGCTTGTGTAAATTAATTATAAATGACTATTAAATACCAACATTCCATGTAATTTACAAAGATACAGACAGTATAACGATTCTGTACATACACAGATAAAATGTAGATACTCATTAAACTGTATAATTTTTTATAAATAATATTATAACAATAAACTGCTGCAATTTATTTACCTTATAAAAATATAATGGCACTGGCATCTGAGGGTTATTGTTTGAATCACGATGCAAATAAATATCCACAAGTTGATTATTTTGGTTGCGAAGTTGAGTTACCCCAAATGTACCCGTGTATACAATAGTGTTATATCCCGCTTCACCAATCCGAGTACGAAGGTTCTATAAACCAAAATATTACGTTTATGTAAATCAGGATATACTTTATTTTGATTCCAAACAGTTATTAGACTGCGTTTGCTGGTATGTGCTTTCAAGAACATAAGAACGCAAAGGTGAAGTACACCTTATATATAGTGTTATATACATTACGTTATTTACAGTGGCTAATTATGACCCGCTAACTTTCTGACACTAGGAGTTAATAATAATTAATGGTGAAGTGGGCTGAATATTTTCTTTTACTTCTTTTTATATGGCTTAGGTCAATAATCTTTTCGTAAACTATATCCTATACAATCCAATGTATCTTAGCATATTTAATACATACTGGTCTATAAAGAGTAACTAGCGACAGAAAGTATTAAAGTATGGTATCAAAGAAAACTTTTATGTACCTACATATGTATTGGTAGGTATCCACTGTCTATGAATTACGGCCATTTGCGCGGTCATATTTGCTTTTTTTGTGAAATAACTTCTGCTCTTGCTAATACCATTTTTATAAGACTACATAATGATTCACTTCATTGTTTTAAATATTGTTAACTAAATCCAACATAAATACAAAAAATAATAATGCTATCTTTATAGTTATTTATCGCGGACGTAAATACGTTAGTTTATTAAGATTGAGATGATTTAAACCTAGCTTACTTGTTCAAGCCAGTTCCAATTGCCAGCGTTGAAAGGTTGCCACTGCGGGGCAGCGTTAATGAAGAAAAATGTTGCACGTTGGCCCGTTGCGTATATGAAGTCGGTTTTAGCCGCAAGATGGCCGCGAGCTAGGTACTGTGTATTCGTTACGTATTTGTCAGCTAGTTCGGATCCAACCAAGCTAGCTATAGTCGACTTTTGTTGAACTTGAGTGTACATCGTATTAGCAGCTACACCAGGGAAGAAACTACCAGCTAAAATAACATATAATTCTCTACATAACGGTCGTACAAAATCTTATTTTACTTATGATATCTTTTCTGGAAGTGAAACTATCCAATAAATGAAACAAGTCGATATCTAAATTGTTTGTTAAGTAATGCAATGTTTTTTTTTGTATCGAAAAGTAACACTCAGATAACGTAAAATCGGCTTAAGCCGTCCGACTGTAAATTAATGGTCCACTTTGAAAACAAAGATACATAAATATTGCTTGTAGTTTAAACACAATCGAAGTGATTGAAATACACGGCACGTCGTTATCTTATTGCTAAAGAATAGATCAATGAAATTTCATACCTAACCAGCTAGGGCGGTCGACGCCAGCTTGATGAACAGCATTCGGTGGATTTTGTTCATACCATACATATAGCACTTCTAAACGATTTTGATCAAAGCACGACCAGTATAGAGGATAGAAGACATTATCAACGATGAAACCCACTCTGTAATTTAATTATTTTTTATTACTAATCATCCAACTTATTATTACACAGTTATATATATTAAAATGTATATAAATAGTAAGTTCTTATAAAACTAACCTTATTACTAAATTATTGTTGTAGCATCTCTCAGATGTTCCTTCGGCATCGTAATACGAGTGGTCAGAACATGTAATCTGACCAAATTCCCCATTTCCATTCAACCACCCATTGCCGGCAACGAGGGTGTTACTCAAACATGTTGCAGTCTGGAAGATAATAAAAAAAAAACGTTATTTTTATATAATTAACTACTTTTTTTCTTTTATTGTTTTTCTTTAATTTGTTTCACTAATACTTGACAAAAGATTATTTTCAGCTTATTGGATATTTTATTTTTGTTGGTTATATATAAAATACTAACACCAGTTGCAGTTGAGGAAGTAATGTTTGGATGCTGGATAACTCGGCGTGTTCCAGTGCAAGCGATATAAACTTCCTCTCCTATATTCAGATGAATTTGTCCAGTGTTACTCGTTGGGACAACATAATCACCTCTTTTTAAATATACTGGCTGGGGTTGGCCAAGATCACCGTTCACTCTTAATGTGCATCCTTAAAATTTAAATCCAAAATAAATATATATTAAGCATGATTTTACTTCAACTTATAGGGTAGTATTGGCCTGTAGTATGCATGTTGTAACAGTTCTTATAAATAAAATCAAACGAAACTAATTAAGCATGCTTTCATTATATTATAGGGCTATTATAGAGTGAATCAATATGTGAACGATGGTGATGTCTGTAATTGACTTCTCTCTATGCATCCACTAAAAGCGATTCTAACGTGTAATGCATTTTAAATATACATTTACATATGTTAAAAAGATAAACCCGATCGAGTTTCTTGCCGGTTCTTCTCGATGACTGGGTTGTTTTCCGAACCGGTGGTAATTATATAAATATTTTTTTGATCTTATTTCCTAATGCAGTCCTAAATTAGTTTACTACTATCGAGAACTGAGTTAGGAGGAATCAAGTTATTGGTACATTAAATCAAACCAAGAATTAGACGTAATGGTAATACTTCCAAGGTAGAACCCTGCACAGTTTTATATCACTCATATCCGAGGTATAAAAAGGTAGGTATAGAAATAGAAAGGTATTGAGGTATAAAAAGTTATAATTAACAAAAAAGCAGTGTCATACCATTCCTCGACGAACTCCTGGTCCAGTCTATCCTATTTTCTTCTTCTACTTCAAGCCACTTATCAAGATACTCTTCGAACTCATCTTCGTTAAAAACGAGTGCAAAGTCACCGGGTTCCGGAATTTCTATCGACAACACACATGCAGAAAACAATGCAACTAAAATCAAGAAACGGGCCATCTTACTGCACCTAATGTTATATTATCAATTTCCTTACAAAATATCACCTATATAACTAGTTACTTTATCAATAAAACTGAGTTTACAAGCTCGCTATCTATATTTTTATGAAATATGACAACTTGAGTCATATCAATTACAACGAAATCTTCAATAAAACGACAAATACCGGAGCTGACGTAATGGATTTAGTGCGTTAAAAATATATATCTTTAATAAATGCCGATATAGTAAAAAAATAAATTTTGTATAGACAAAATTACAAAAGAAAATTGGATGACCTTACTACATATTGTATTAGTAAGTGTTATCGTTAAAAATGATAAGATGAATTATCTGTACCTTTGTGTGATATTATTCCACTTTAATAGTATTAGATAAAGCTAATAGGTAGTTTACAGGCATTTTTGCTAACAAATAAAAACAATAATAAGTAATTATTATATACTATAGTACATAAATGTTCTCCATAATATTATAACTAAAACATGTTAATTGTACATTCCGATATACTCATTATTTTGCAACAAGTCCTCAATATTAACGATCATTACTGCCATTATTAAGTTGGTTATTGTTTTCATATTATAAATTTAGTCATCTGGTGACTTCAGTTATTGAATAAAATATTTTGCTTACAAAATTTCTTTTTAACAATATTATCTGTTCACTTACTTTTTTCTATGCTTGCATTCCACACCGCTTGCCCCATTTCTCCAAGGCAAGAAAACACACAACGCTGAACGCGAAGTACTTATACTTAAATAACTTTGTATTCAAAAAAGATACCGTGATATATTTTTTAAAATAAGGACCAAATGACATAGATGTAAAACTTAAAAAAAAGTTGATTGAAACCTATCCACTAGTTTTTACGTTAGTCGCGGACAACGGCAGGTCTTATTTATTAGAAGATTATCAACCGACCGTGACTTCGTCTGCGTTAAATTACAATATGAGAAAATTACAATTAATAACAAACTTTCATGGAGAAGCATTTAGGTGTCACAACTTCCATGGTGATCTGTCAAACGATGTTGGAGTTTTTAAACTACACCACATTAATATTAAACTGTCTTAATAAAATAAATAGCAAAAGTTTTACATTGATAATAGCGTTGAAGAAATTCAGGTAACCGTTGCTGAAATTGAACCAATTACTAAGTCTGAATGGTCTCGTTCAAGTTATTTACAACAAACTTAATACCGAGCTCCCGAGGTCTTTGTGGGCTCTTTCAAGGTTATTTATATACATTTATTCTTGATAAACACACTCGAAAAGGTAATTTTCTACGCGTAATTTCAACATTTTATTTATTAGACGACATATAATTAGATACTGTTTGGAATGAAAAATAAATTATTAATTTAACAGCCTGTTATAAGTTTAGTCTTATGAATTAAAGTTATATAATTAACTAGCCACTGCACGCGGCTTCGCACACGTTTATATGCAGTCATTATTTTTGTCTCGTCTTTTTATTTTATTAAAATGTCGACATATGTTATGGCTCTTAAAAGTATTTCTGATAATTTTAATAGGCTATCAATTTTGGAATGACGTATTTGTCGTGTACAAAATTTAATTAAAGTCTACTGACATGAGAAGTCGTCGGGCTCGAGTGGTTTGACCGGTGGAATATCAACCCCGCGTGTACCAACGAATTTTTCGCAATTCGCGTACATTTAGTAATCTATATTGGTACCACAATTGGCCGAGTGTGAAAGAAAACATTGTGAAGTAACCTGAAGATACAATGAGAATTAAATGAAAATGAACCATGAGAAATGTTCTTGTAGTACCTTCGATTGTAGGAAAATATAGGACTATGGATTTCTCAGAGTTTGAAATCGCTAATACGTTGTGGACTGTCGTGGTGATTATAACCTATAGTTTTCTTCGAGAAGAGGCTCGCTTATATGGTCCTGCCCTGGATCTCATAAAGGCTGATCTGTTGATGTCTCATAAAAAAAAAACATTTAAAATGTTTTTTTTACGATTTCTGAAATTATTATTCACAATCTTCATACTTTAACAATTTTGGAATGACCGTATACTTCTCTAGTACAAACTTTCGTTCAAATATAGTTGTGTTCGCGAGAATAATTTCTTCATGCAATCATTATTTTCGAGTCGGTTCCTTTTAAACATATTGTGTAATGTTTCGTAGAAAAATTATAACACATATTATAATAACATCGGTACTACGTATAGAAAGACAACACTGTCGTCGCTTTACTAAGATTTGGCTATGTCTGGAACATGATTTGAATTTATCAATTTGAAGCCGATATCTAGCCATTTCTACTATCGCTTTGTTCTTGCGAAATAATTAGGTAATTTGGCGGCTCCGTGAAACTGTTGAAAACCCTTCAGACTAGAGGGGTTTCTTAGTTCGTAACAAAGGCAATTGACATTCACGGTGCGATCGTCGGTTGTTCGAATTTTTGCTGACATTCGTTTTGATGAATCAAGTGAAGAATGACAAAGATAATATAACACCTTTGATAAGCTCATAGTTTTATGCTCTTGCCCCCTTCTATACTTTAAAAGAGGTAACAT
Source organism: Antheraea assamensis (assembly GCA_035772565.1). Lineage (NCBI taxonomy): Eukaryota > Metazoa > Arthropoda > Insecta > Lepidoptera > Saturniidae > Antheraea > Antheraea assamensis. The sequence continues at coordinate 254,907 of JAQQSE010000042.1, forward strand.
TTCTTTGTAGGTAAAATAGTTTATTCATACGAGTATGCCGTTTTAACCGACATTTTAATTATATTAAAATAATTGAAATTTTTTGTCTCATTAAAACATTCAGTAATCCGGTAATCCTGGCGTGACAAATATTCTTCGCCTGATATCCAATAATATTAAATACTTTTGGTTATTATCTTAATTCTTATCAAAACTTCATTAATCTTGGCTACAATTTTTGATACGATTATTTTTAACAATAATGACAGCATAATTCTCATGAATTACATATTACACTATTTCTGATATCATTTACATAACATCCTTTTCTAGATATAAGTATGCCTCATAGTATCTGTGCTATATCAATCTACCTTTATATTTATAATAGATGGCTGATATTCGTGACTTCGTCTGCGTCGTTTATTATTTTAACAATATATTTTATGGACAAAGAAAACGAAAATAAAATAAAAATATCCTTTGCTTACAAAATTTATTTGTAAACAATGTTATCCGCTTACTTCCCATTTCCTGTGCTTTCGCGTCACATCGCTAGCCAAACATGAGACAGGATTGAACGTGCTTATTAAAATCTTAGATTTTTAGAGTTGTAATAACTTTGTATTTAATTATGTAATATTTATTTAGATAAGGAATAAGTATCTAAGGAGTGGAACTAAATTGATCGAAAACTACCCAGTGTTTTTTTTACGTGATACGCTTACAACGGTAAAGCTTCTTCATTTTATTTATATTGATAATCTATATCAAAAGTAATCATAGTTATTTTGTTTGTTACTTAATTTTAACATTGCTAAACACCTGTTTATTTTGTTTGTACTTACTTTATTTCGGATCGCTATTCACATAATGTTCTCAACATAAATAACTCGGGGATTATGTTTGTGTTTATAGAATTATAAACAGAACTTCATATGTAATTAGCACCAGTGTGTATAGGTACCTGAATTGGATAAAGGTTTCGCAGCCAGAGAAGTCACGATGTTAATCAAAATGTCAGTCTCGTGCGCGACGCTTCGTGTAATCATTAATTCTCTGTTTTAATTTTGGCAGTACTCGACATTCGTGCAAGAATATCTCTTAAATGCCTAAATTCTCTCACGAGGTTCCAGTGTCAACCGGTAGTGTAGATAGTTATAAATAAATTTATAAATCGTTGAATGTGTATTTAACTGGTCGTAAATATTCGACTGGCATGAGTCTCTACATTTCAATTGCCACCTTCGTATTGCAGTGTGTTTCACTCAATGCACCTATATAATTAAGTATTTCAATCTCCACGTTCTTTCATAGATTGGATTAGGAGGAAGTAACTTTTATTATAGATATCAAATTATATATATCTCTTGATTGGCTGCGGATTTACTTCGCCAGACATTTCAATTTCTCTCTGAATAGAAGCGAACAGGATTTCTAAAGGTGGTCACGATTTTATTTCATTTTAAAAGGAAATATATGACGCGGATAGAATTTATCTTCTGATTAAATTTATTGAATTATATGGTACTGTCTATATTAAAAATACGATGTTCTTGAACTTATTTTTCTGTTTTAACTTATGTTGTAAAAAAATAAATAAATTTTCATTATTGTCTTTAAATCTATGGTTGTTGTCTCTATTTATTTTGCATTCTATCAAATCAATTAAGCCTTCATCTCATATAGGAATGATTTCAGTAGATTCACTATGTAGTATGTTGCACATTTGTAGTTAGTCAAAACAACCAGACTAATTTGGCAGTAGTGAGCCATTAATTAACAATTGATGTGCTTTAGACCAGCTATTCTTTTCACTAGTTTAGAGAAGTAATATATTATGTTTTATTTATTATTGTTTTACGGGCGTTTACATTCGTGGTGACTATTGTTGCCTTGACTGTTTTGTAAGATCTGAAAGGTTTTTTTGTAATCATTGTATGGTGTATGAATTTCGCATATAAAATCAGAATTTTAGAGTTTATTTCAATAGTCCTTTGAGAGTGAAAGATGACAAAAGTCCAATAACTGAAATCATCTAATTTGTAGTACAAGCTATAGCCAAAATAATGGGAGCATCGTAGGCCATCTAAAAGTGAACAAATCAATAATAAGATTTAAACTGTTTTGCATATACTGTGTACGTTGATTTATTGTTGTATTTCAGTGAAAATAACTTTCAGAGACATTTATGTGTTTATATGTTATGGCATATAACTAATATATAACGTAGGTACTCATTGTGTTATTCGCTATCTAATAAGCTCAAGAAGCGTTTTATGCATTTGCACATAATATCTTGTAACAGCGTTGACGTCAGTGTGTGCAGTGTACAGTAAATATATTTTTTTCAAATTCGACTTAGAGATTAGCGCGAAAAGATATTTTCTTGCGCTATATAATAATGTACATATAATATTACTTATACGTTTAATAATATTTTATTGAAATAAAAATAGAAAACTACCTAATAAAGTAATTTCTTGATTACTAACTCTCAAACTTTTAACAACTCAACTAAGAATAAAATTGATAAAGACTCTCAGACAATTGATTGAATGGTTCATTCAAATTCAACTAGTTGAAATCAGTTAGGAAGCCAATTTAGCTTATAGTTGGCTTCAATTTTGTCTATTCATAGAAGTTTAAAATGGGTCACTGCCATAACGGCTCGGTTTTAACAAAGTCCCTAAGCCAGGGCGATGGCTGCTTTGCTCTCCTTAGCTCTTTTGAATACGTATTAATCTATAATACATTTAAAACTGGTTGGTGATTCTTATAATAACATTCAAATAAATATATATAAAATATTATCGGTATAAACATAAATATTGTGAAAGTAGTATTTTCTTGCATACTACTAGTACCAATAAAATAGTAACCATACTTAAGTATTGATTTGATTTTTACTTACCAAATTAGTGGTGGCATTTTTTACACGAGTTCGGCAAAAGCTATTAATTTATATTCGATTTACTTCTAAAATATGTACGATACAGACCAAGAACAGTGACTGAAAAAACTGACTGGTCGGAGACGGAACAATCGCTGATATTAAGTCATATTACGAATAATAAATATACTGTGCACTAGCTGATTCTGTATATAAATCTTACTATCCATATAGCATCGCTTTATACGCACGATTTCGACATTAGACGGTCGGGATACGCTTCTTTGTGGTTCACATGCGTTAAGTTCATACCATCTACCTACATAGCATTAGTTATAAAATATAGAATAATTCTAAAGGATCGTCTACGTGTACAAAATGAAACACTTTATATAATAGTAAATGATAAATAAAAAACGAATAATGAATCTATAGTGCCGGTATTACGGTGCATATAGATGTCAAACTTTTATTTTCAGTCGTCAGCGTTATAAAAGTAAATTATATGAAATTAACTTCGTTACATATTAACTCCAAACGAAGTTTGGTTTTATATTATTTTAAGATTTATACTATGACTTATGCTAGAATCCCGTTCTGTTTTCATACTAAATTGTGTTTCTTAAATATACTTATATATCTATTCTTCTCTAAATTTCGAAATATTAGGACATGTAGGCGCCTTACGCGGATAACAAATCTTACTCTCGTGACTGTGAACCCTGACCGCTATAAAAAATCCGCCTACATGACTAACGCAGTGAACGATTTTTACCTATTTGCCTTTCTGAACAGTGCGTGACCGCACCTACGTCCGAATATCCATCAACCGCATCGTGGCGGCCGGAGGGATAACCCGCTTCAGCACACCCGTCGCGGTCCCTGTGGCAGCTTCACGAGCCTCGGTTCATTTCCAAGAAGCGGAGCCCTCGAGAATTGTTCTATCGCAATACTGTGACAGCGCAATAACTAGGTCACAACACAACTCACTCGGCATTTTACATACGTGCACACAGAACGTAGGTATACGTATTGCGGAAGGGCTTATTATTTACACTTATTTATTTTGTTTTGGTTATTTACTATTAGCCAAATTGTCAGATACAAAATATATGTATGCGTTAATGAGGCCTACATGTATAGATATGATTAATTTAGCTAGCTTAGTTATTTTAGTTGGATAAGCGCTTATTGAAATCAAGGCAATAGTCCAACTCAAGGCTATCAATAGACCCTTGTGCTAGTTGTCATTCAGCAAGCGACATAAGCATTAGCCAAAACGACCGTAGTGAATGAAGCTGTAAAAGCTCAAAAAGTATTTTGAGTTGTTTGATTGACACCATCACTAAAATAAAGTAAAGTGTTTCAGTCAGTCTGTTTAAAGATGACATTCGAGAGTCAAAAAGTACGTGTATATATTATATGTAATTATAGAGACAACATAATTAGCTTCAAATTCTAGTTATTATGGTAATTTGAAATGGAACAAATCGTATGGTACTGAAGGGAATCGACGTAGATTTAAGGGATGTGACGAGAGTTCTGAACCCCTTTATTGTACAAGTTTGTAATAACATAAGGCGGGTTACACAGGGATCAAACTAACATAGTTTATTTGAGTTTAGACACATGACTGAGATTTATGAGCCTTAATTATTAATTTAATATATATGAATAGAAATGAGTAATATATTTTTTGGAATAGTAAATTATTTGAAACGGTTCTCGAAAAATGTTTGTACATTTTATGAGAGATATGTAGATATAGTATAAAAAACTGATCCAGAATATAACGTAATTTTTTTTGTATGTCTGTCAGTTTGTATGTCCCGCTGTAACTCAAAAACGGCTTGATTGGTTTCTACGAAATATACAGGAAAAGCTGAATGAATAGGAAATAAGAATTGTCAGTAAATACTCTTAGGAATCGTAATTTTTTTTTATTATCAATCGAATTTCATGAAATTGTTGTGTAGAAGAAGTACCTATATGTCATACAACAAGTTATTCCCTTTAAAAATTATAAGTTATAATAGTTTTAGAATCCATTAGATGTTCTCACATTTTAGTAAAATTAAATGACGAGTTGGAAATAATTATTGCAAAAAAGCACGTGTAGAGTCGCGGGTAAATACTAGTATAATTATTAATACTATACAATTTCTTTTTAATATTTCCCAGCTTTTCCTGCGAGTTCCTATGCGTTTTTTCGTTATATCTAAGGGGAATGATATCTTATTTCCCACTCTGGGCTTACACGCTACTTCTATACCAAACATTGCAATCGGTACAGGGCTTAGTTTCGAAAAAGTAGAAAGTTAATTTCGTATTTATAATGCGGATAATGTGTGAAGCGTTTGTAGGTATGAATAAATTACTGGACGTCAACAAATAAATAGAACACCATAATATTTTTACTGTTCGATGAGGATTTACTACTGGACGAGTTCAGACAGCGTCATTTCCAGACGTCACCATCGTTCACATATTCATAAGTTCAAAGTGGCCTGCGAAGCTAGTCTTCATATGGTGGGTCCGTCCTCAATTCGCATGCCGACATATGAGGACACCATTAATATGAGTGCAATTGACCGCCGCTCGTGTAAAAGCTTTCAGTCCATTCCGTCTGTCATCAAGCGCAGTACGTCGTACTTCAAAAGTTTACATCTTATGAGAAGGTAAATTATTTAGTTTTTAAATTTAGGGTCGGACAAGGATCCACGAGATGCTAATTGTTCTACTTATGGCGCTAACGACATGATAACAATTATGTTTTATTTAATCATTTTGTGAATTATATGATTTTTTTTTATACTTTATAGGTCTCATAGCGTTGGACCACTAGCTCGCCTATTATATATTATACCTATTACATATTAAATGTTGATTTAGTAGAAGATGGTAAGCACGCTATAACTAGAAGGAGACTGGCTATCAAGTGTATCTGCCGGAACACATCTATAGGTATTTTGCTATAGATTTTCAACTAGAGTGTAGTAACTAGTTAAGCGGACTTATGAAAAGTCCTCTCAACATCTCGTCCTGATGTTTTCTTACACCGAAAGCTCCGGTTCATTTACAAGGATTCGAATCTACGTCGATCGACATGGTGTCCGAACATGCTAACCAATAAGGGGCCGTTCAAATATTGCGTAAGCGGAAGTTTTGTAATTTCTAACCGCCCCTCCCCCTGGTCAGCAAAAGTAAGAAGTGCTGTGTGCCCCTCCCCCTTCATACTTACGTAAATATTTATATAAGTATTTTTTAATCTATTCTGATTTCCATGTTGATTCATAGGATGCAGTAACATATCTAAAAATAAGGAATTTAAAGTATATAAAGTAATAACTTAAGGTGGTTCGCTATTAGGATATCGGTAGCCTAGTGGATAAGACTGCGCGTCTCACATATCAGACCTACACATTTAAATCCCCTTCTTCCCTATGTCATCAAAAATAAGCAAATAAAAGACCTGCCGTCCCCATTTTAGTGCTTACGTAATACTTGAACGGCCCTGGAGCCATCATCGTGTCAAAATTAATTAGTTTTTGTATGCATTTTTATGCAATGATTACAGTTTCTTCTGGATGAAAAGTACCACATGTCCTTCCGTTTATATCCTTAGCAACGTTTGTATAAAAAAATTATGATGATCGGTTGAATAGTCAAGGTGTGAAACTTGAAAGAGTTACAAGTAAATAAACTTCGTTTTGCATTCATAATATTAGCTAGGGTATAGGGTGATATAATTAGTTTCTCTTCAAGTGTAATGAATAACAAGTATGATTATTTGTTTTTATTATTCGTATCTTTCACGAATCATCTAAAATTTCTCATTTTAAGTCGATTTAACCCTCCTGTTGAAGTTCAAGTGGCAGTCTACGAAGTACTTAAAATTCACAGTGTCACTTTGTAGGTAGGTAAAACTTTTATTAATTCATTCTCCAACTTTGGAATGTTAGTGACATCGTTGGTTACGAACAAACAAATAAAGTACAAGTAACGTATAAGACGTTACCGTTTGTTGTCTCTGAAGACGGTTTTCTCGTAAAAATAAACAAAACTTTGTTCTAGCGTCTTTACTTTAACTTCGTCGATTAACTCTTGGTAATAATATTTTGTTTTTCACATGCCAGTTGTAGTTTAGAAGAATATTTACGCTAATTTCATGAATAGATACGCTATGTTTTAAAATTATACTTACACACAAATTATATACACTTTTATTATGCATGAGGCAAGGCGAATAATTCACCTATCAAGTGGAACTACCTCCTTTTATGGGTCCTATTATATACCTAAACCTTCTCCGTGAATTATTCTATTTATTGGTGAAGACTGCGTTACAATCTGTTCAATGGTTTTTCAGGTTATCAGGAACATCCAGACAGACAGACAGACAGACAGACGTGGCGGGCTACTCTGTTTTATAATATGTAGTGATTACAAATTAAAGATTATTTTAGTAAAATAAAAATAATGCTTAATACCGCTTAAGACTCACACTTTTTATCATCAATTCCATATTTTTATACAAGCTGTATTTACGAGAAGACAGACAGGATACCTAATTACGTATTTTTAAAGACTAAAACTATACCAGGAATTACCTATTATCAGCTTCAAAATAGCATAGTCAGATTTATGTATCTGTCATGACCAAGTCTTGAGAAAGTAACGATATTGCTGCCTCTGTGTACATAACACTGAAACCTCCTGAAACATTATGTTTACATTCCATATAAAATTTTATTTTACTTCATGTTATGATTTATATTATAATCTATTATTTGAATATGTCATGATGATGCCGATATTTAGTTAAATCTACTAGCGCTTTGGTTTTGTGAATTACGTAGATAGGTAGTCAAACTTCCTTTAAGAGCCAGTCATTTATATTTATTAAATATTAGAATTGTTGGAACTCTAAGTCTGAAAGAGAAAGAATAAGTGTAAAAGAAATGTTGTATTAATACCCTGCGATCGTCAGTTGCTCCGCCATACATTCCGTACGAAGAGAGTATATGTATTTTCAGATGTGAGAAATAAGCAAGCCGATTACTAATAAAATGGATTCTTCCATTCCTATAAGTTATAATATCTCTCAAGGCTGTTCACAATAGGTATACCAGAAGTGTCTTGAACACTAGATAAGATTGAATTCAAGATCATGCTGAGAATTAAATACGATATAGATAAAACTACATTTATAAGTGATATGAAAATCATTCTATTTTATTCTCATAAGAAATATATTTTTATACGGAACACATGTTTACAAATTGTTATTCAAGAATATATTGTTCAAATTCTAAGATCCTTATTAATTGTTTCTGATGCGTGGTGTAGGTGCTGGTTCTGGGGGAATAGTTAGGGTTGTGAAGGGGATGCGGACTTACCGATTTGTATGATGCGTTTTTTCCTTTTAAGTGCACTTCACTCGCGGCGATTGTGGTGTTGTATACACAATATATTATAGTGACTCGGATCTAGTTCTCAAGAGGCGTTGAATAATATGCGTGTCACTTAATTCGCGGCGATTTGTGATATTTTATATACACAATATAACACACTGACTCGGATTTGGTAGTTTAACGTTGCGTTGAATGATATATGTATGCGTCCGCGTTAATGATGGAGGCAAAGTAAAATGGAAGTAGGAAGGGGAAAGAGGTGGGCGGAAGGGGTGGTTTTTGTTCGTTTAGAAATTAAAGCGAGTATGTAACACGCGCCAACATCCTCCCCCGCGTTGAGAAAATTTAATTTTCTCAAAGAAACAAAATATAAACCAAGTTTAGCGTTAAAGTGAAATGCGTTTTAGGTGATAGGAATTTAAGTGCCAAACGTTATTTCATAGCAAATTCAGAATACTAAAATAATGCGGATGAAATATTATAAATGCGTATAAAATATTAAAAAAAATGCGATAAATATACAAAAACAAAGGAGAATGCGATAATAAATACTGTAGTTACTGAGAAGGTAGAGGACTTAGTTTAACTACAGGACGTTTTAGATAACCATTAGCGGTCTTTACTAATGCAACTCTAACAACGCCGTCTGACCCGGGGTAAACTTCCGTTATAACTCCCATTGGCCATCGTAATGGTGGGATATCATTTTCATGTATAAGTACTACGGTTCCTACTTGAATAGCGTTAGATTTTTTGTTAAACCATTTTTGTCGCATCTGCAAGGTATGTAAATATTCTAAATGCCACTTTTTCCAGTATGATTGTATCAACTGGTCCAGCAATACTTTTCTGTTAGCGAGAGTTTTAGACGCTTCGTTACTTGCATCGCAAGCAGGTAAAAATGTAAGCGGCGATGACATTATAAAGTGCGCCGGAGTGAGTGGCTCCGGATAAGGGTCTTCCGATAAAAGAGACAATGGACGCGATTCTAAAATAGTTTCTATTTGCGTAAGAACGGTAGAAAGTTCTTCATAGGTTAATAACTGTGTACCTACAACTCTAGATAAATGCGTTTTCAAACTTTTTATATTTGATTCCCAAATTCCACCGAAATGGGGTGCGCGAGGTGGTATCATATGCCATTGAATACGACGAGTAGCTAGCTCGTCCGCAATAATTTTTGAATAAGACTGCGAAGATAGAAATTTATATAGCTGATCAAGCTTTGCTTTAGCCCCGATGAAATTTGTACCGTTATCGGAATATATGTTAGCGACTGGACCCCTGCGAGAAATAAAGCGTTTAAAAGCGTTTAAGAATGAATCCGAAGTTAAGTCAGGTACTAATTCGATGTGTACTGCCCTTGTGACTAGACAAATAAACAAGCAAATGTAAGCTTTTTGACTCTTTTGACCTCTGCGTCTGTATAAAGTGATGTTAATAGGTCCACAGTAGTCTACACCAGTGTGCACGAAAGCTTTTGCTTCTCGAACACGATATGAAGGTAAATCAGCCATTTTTGGACTCGAAACTACAGGTGCACATTTAAAGCAAAAGTTGCACTTATGTATGCGTTGTCGTATTACATTTCTAGCGGAAATTATCCAAAATTTTTGACGAATAATTGAGTTTAGCAAATGAGCGCCCGTATGGCAGTGTGTACGGTGATAATAGTCAATTAATAGAGAAGTTACATGATCCCTTCTAGGTATTAAAATTGGATGTTGAGCGTCGAAAGGTAAATTGGCATTCGATAAACGACCTCCAACTCTTATGATTCGGTTTTCGTCTAGAAAAAGATCAAGCTTTCTTAAACTGCCATGAGGTAATTTATGATTATTTAAGCGGTCAATAATATCAGAGAAATTCTTATTCTGAACTGCGCGAATTAAGTAAATTTCAGCGGTGTTTAAATCGTTGGCCTTAATAATGAAATTATGCGTGCGATGTAAAATGCGTAAAGCTTTTAAAATATATACAATAATACGTAGCAATTTATTATAAGAAGAAATTTTAAGGGAAAGCTCACAAAGAATTAGCGGAATAGAGCTAACAGTTGTAGCGATTAAGGTTCTATGCTCAGGTAGCTCTTCTAGATTAGCGGATGTTACAGATCTAAGAGGCCAAGCTGATACAGGAAATTGAAGCCACGGTGGACCTTGCCACCATAGATTGTGAGAAAGTAGTTGCTCAGGTAAAAGTCCTCGTGATAAGTAATCACTAGGATTTTCTGAACCAGCGACATGAAAGAAATGTTTAGGGTCTAAATTTTCATGACACATAGCGATGCGGTTACTAATAAAAATATTCCAGCGATGCGGAGACGAATTGATCCAGGATAAAGCTATCTCTGAATCTGAAAATGCGAGAACATTATTAATTTTAAAACGAGCGTTATATGCGTCATGAACAGTTTTTGTTAATTTAGACATTAACACAGCGGCACATAATTCAAGACGTTCTAAAGAGACTACTTTAACGGGCGAAACTTTAGACTTTGCGCAAAAAAAGCGTACATGGATGTTACCATGTGAATCCGTCACATGTAAATATATGACGCAGCCATAAGCCTTAAGGCTAGCGTCCGCGAAAGCAACAATATTAATAAATTATTGTTTAAAGATTTGTAAGTGGCGCGATAGCTGAACCGAGCCAAGAAGCGATGACTATGATTATAAGTTCTCAAATAAATTAATAATATGAGCGGGTGTATTTTCTGAAATATAATTTAGCGAGTTAAACAATATTATAACTTATTAATTTTATTAACTTGAAGTTTTCGATCTAAAAATAATAACTTACATTGAGTTAATGAACGTGAGTTACCTAACTCGAGGATCCCTACTGAAGGGTAAATCGGTCAAATAACGTCCAGATGAATCGCATAAAATTGTAGTGGAAAATAATGTTTCACACTCCATGTCTTGTTGACTTAAAAATCTTTGTGAAGAATTCTCTTCTAGATTCCAAAAATTAGGAAGCGAGCGATCTAAAGATTTATCACTAGATATGATGAAAGAAGTGGAGGTATTATTGTTGTCTTGAGGCGAGCAAAAATGTAAATCGTGAGGCGAACTATTATTTCGAATAGCGGTGGGCACGTCACCCATAAGAATATAACCAAAAACAGTTTCTATAGCGGGGGGCGCTGGAGGTGCAATTATCTTACCACCCAGAAGTATGTAAGGAAACAGCTGTGCTCCTAATAAAAGGTGTACATCTCCTGGCTCATGCCAATGTTCATCGGCAAGCGGAATATTTACTAAATGCTGCATTACGGAAGTGTCTATATAATCTAAAGGTATCTTATCGGTAATGCAATCCATGACTAAAGCGTTTATGTTAAAATTGAATTTATTATATTTTGAGCGAATTTGTAAGTTTACATAGCCCTTAATAGGACGCGACGATAAACCGATACCCTTAACAAATGAATTAGAAAGCGGAATTATATTTAAATTTAATTGTTTACAACAAGCGGTAGTTATTATATTACGTTGCGACGCATTATCTATTAACGAACGAACGGTGCAATACTTATTATTAGCGCCGCGAACACTAACTTGCGCGGTGCTAAGAAGTACGTTGTGACACACGGTCGAGTTAGATAGCAAGGAAGTTGAGTTTTGAGAAATAGTATTGGGTGGATTTTTATCACATGAATTATTTTGTACGTCGTCATTATCGGACGTAATTTTATTTCGAAGAGAATTGCTAGAGGAAATATTATTATTAATATGAAGAAGTGTATTATGACGTTTATTACAAATTTTACAATTATGCAAAGACTTACAATTAAATGCTGTGTGTATCAAACTTAAACAGTTTATACAGCCGTTCACATGTTTTATATGTCTAAATCTATTGAGCGGTGAAAGAGTTTTAAATTTTGCGCAATTGTATAAATGTTCATGATCATTTCTGTTACAAAATAAACAATGTTTATCACTACGCGCTGTGCCTTCATTAATAATAAATGTGCGCGGAGCTCGCGACGGCCGTGAGACACGTGACGTGCTCGCGTCTCCGGCGGTATAGTACTGCCGAGCGACGCTTGCGTTACTTTTGTTGCAAGGTGTTGTTCTTTGTAATATTTTGAACTGTTCGCGTAGAAATGTTATAAAGTCGTCGTAAGTTGGATATGACTGCTTACGAATTATATTTTCAAATTGTTTAGCGGTGTCAATATCTAATTTGCGTAATCCTAAATGAACAAAAATGAAATCTAATAAATTGTCCATTTTTATTTGTTTCAAGGCGGCTACTGACGTAGAATATTCATCAATGAAAGAGTCTAATTGATTAGGCGTAACGTTTTGAAGCGATTTTAAGTTTAATATTTTTTCTATATAGGTAGTAGCGATAGCACGATTATCCGTGTATTTTTCAATTAATGCGTTGTATATTAAATGATAATTCTCTGCGGTTGGGTTTAAACTTAACCAGATGGTTTCAGCTTTTCCCTTAAGTTTATTTATTAAATATCTGACGCGTAATGAGTCATTTAGATTCGAATTGTTATGAACCATTGAATTGTAGCATTCGATGAACATAGGAAATTTTTCAAATTCACCGTAAAACTCCGGTATAGATAAATGTTCTAGCCGAAAATTTGGATATTCTCCAGTATTTTGGATTACAGTCTGATCGGAATTAACATTTTTATGCGTGGCGAAGCGTGACAATGCGTTTTTAATTTCACAATAATAATCTTCGAACGCCCAAATAGCCTCATAATTTGGTAAGTATTTCGTATCGATTCTCAAATGAAGTCTGTTAATACTATCTACTATTTGAAGATATTCATCACGCATAGAATCAATATTTGCTGCTTTACCAATGAAATAAGTCGTTTGGCTATCCTCTAAACTCTGAGGTATAGATTCGAAAATCGTTTTGGCGCGTAAAAAGTAAGACTGCTTTTTTCCCTCAAGTAGGGATATTTCAGCATGGATGCTGACTGAGCCCTCAGCTACGTCTCCCTTCTTAGACCTATGCTCCATTTTAATGTATCAAAGTATAAATTAAACTAAAATATCGAACGATAATTCGATATGGTGCGTAAATACCTACAAGCGGGTGGGTATATGTAAAATAAATGCGTTGCGTTGTTGGCTTTGCGATATAAAATAGGGATTTTAAAGGACAATCCAGGAACGAAGGACCATAAAAAATGATGCGTGGTGTAGGTGCTGGTTCTGGGGGAATAGTTAGGGTTGTGAAGGGGATGCGGACTTACCGATTTGTATGATGCGTTTTTTCCTTTTAAGTGCACTTCACTCGCGGCGATTGTGGTGTTGTATACACAATATATTATAGTGACTCGGATCTAGTTCTCAAGAGGCGTTGAATAATATGCGTGTCACTTAATTCGCGGCGATTTGTGATATTTTATATACACAATATAACACACTGACTCGGATTTGGTAGTTTAACGTTGCGTTGAATGATATATGTATGCGTCCGCGTTAATGATGGAGGCAAAGTAAAATGGAAGTAGGAAGGGGAAAGAGGTGGGCGGAAGGGGTGGTTTTTGTTCGTTTAGAAATTAAAGCGAGTATGTAACACGCGCCAACAGTTTCTATGAATGATATTAACACTTTCTTCATTAAAATTCGTAATATTCATTTGATATATTGTTAAATTTCATATTTATTTAAATAAACTAATGGTACGAAGATATTTTTTGCAATCACGTTACTTTGTCGGGGGTGTGTTGTAATTAATATAATGTTATCTAATCATAAGCTTAACGTCTGTAAGTGGCATAGAAACAATGACCAGATCACGCCCTAACCACGTCACTGTATTATACTAAAAGCACATGTAATTAATACGAGAATATATTTGTAATCAATATTAATTCATATTTCTTTATCGATCATGTATCGATCATCTATACAATTTAGGTATAGATGTATAACTGGTTTAAAATTAATTCAAACAGTTCAACCAAAAAAAGAATTCAGTAATTTGTTGTAGACAATGTTTCAATATTTTCTTCAGTTTCTCTTTCTTCCCTTACAGCAAATACCTCTTATAGATACCGAAATATTATGATTATCAGTAATAGTCAAGAAGCGTAATATATACATCGTTATGATAGTTCGGAACAACAGGGAGCTCCATCTCCGATGGCATAATTCCGGCTGGATTGGGTAGAAGGCGTCGATCATGTTTCGACCATAACGCGCGTCCGCCAGGTCCTGCCTACGTTGCACCATCACTTCCTCCCGAGCCCTTGCTCTAATACCCTCTATTTCCCTGGGATCTGAAGGCACGCACCCCCGTCTGTTTCTTGGCGGCCGTATATACGGCGGCAAGCACCTCCACTTCCAGCTCCCAGGGAAGGGAGCCGGCAAAGCCAAGGACACTGTCCGGTATCCGCGTATCACCCTCAACGCTACAGTGCGCTGCATCTTTCGCAACGCACGAAAGGAATATATGTTACCTGCTTCAAGCTTAATACTTTTGTATAAAGTCGTGTAATAGCTTGTTACATATTGAGTGATGTGAAGAATTGATAACTTTTTGAGTAGACGTTGATTGATGACGTCATTGAATTAGATATCTCACGAAGCAATACATATTTTTTCGTAATCCTCAGATGTTCTTGCCTATTACAAAAATCAACATAACCTATATCTATCTATGAAATTCGTTATAATTATTATTTTTGTTCAACAATATCAAAGATTATGTCATGTAAATGACAACATGAGATATGTTCCAATTATACGCAGGAAAGTAGGAAAAGGTACGTGGCACCGTTTCTTCCTTCCGGCGGCATCTTCCTACCTATTACCGGCGCCACGATTAAAGAAAAAAAATTCCCGTCACTCACATCAACAGACAAAAGATAAATGAACTAAATACATAAGTCTATGCCTATTTTTTACACGTTACATTAAGTCATAATAAGAAAAGATAGTACATTCTCTACTAGACTAACCAGAATTAAGGTTAACCACTATTCAATTGTCGATATGTATAACTAATCGTAAGGATATTATTACACCAAACTCATATTCCACGAGACTGGATTTTTAAAAATGTTATTCTTCTATACAAATTAACCATTAAACATGTTTTTTTAGAAGTTTAGACTGTTTTTATAATATTAAAGCAGACTGACTTTCAACATCTATATTATAAGTTTGTAAAATCTTTTGTGAATTTAATTCACTACGCTCGGAGTATATTCGCTGCTCTCTTATTTAGGTCGTTAATCCAAAAAGCTCCGAAATGCTGTATTCAAGAGTTAATACTCGTTGAATATTCTTCGTCACAAAACTAACCATAATGTAAAATGAGAATAATTATGTACCGCAAGGCAATTTGTTGTCACACACGTTGTCAGGGGTGTATCTAAAAGGACAGCGTAATTTTCATCGAGAAATGACAATAGCGGCAGTCAGTTCTAAAAAAAGTGTTTCTTTCTTACGCTTCAACGCCTAAATTACTTAATCGATATCATTAAATATTGTATACATGTTATCAGGTATATAGGGAAGGACATATTGAACCTTATATTCAGTAAGCAAAGGCTAGTATAATGATAAAAAAAATATATAGACGGCAGTTTTTAAACAAAATATGAGTAATTTTTTTGAAATTTAAATCTCTAAACTAATCAAGATATCAAGAAATCCTATAAAAAAGGTAAACCAAAAAGGTAATTTTACTTTTTTTTTTAATCAGAGTATATTATTTACATTATATTAAGTCTGCTCTGAGAAACCTTCAAGTTATCAAGTTTGGTTCTGATGTTTAATTTAATCTTCCAAGTTATTTAATTTATTTGAAAAGAGTTTTAAGTTTCCTTTAACTATAATCTATGATGTTAATACCTGAATTACAACAGTTGGATGAGCAATACCATTTTAATAAACTTCGAAATTAGTTTTATTTGTCAAAATTACAATATATCATTTTGTCATAACTTAATATGAGTATAATATAATCTTTGTATTGTAAATGTTATAATATTATTTTGCATTACAGTTAATAGGTATGAGACGAACGGGCAAGATGGAGGGGTCAGTAAAAACGAATAATAGTCCTAGAGGGATGCTCAGTAGATAGAAAGGGATATCGTTCTAATCATTTACAGATGCTCACTCTGCTACTGAAATTCGTCGGGTACTGTAAGGCGTGCTCAGTGTTATGATCATAAATATAGAAATTTGGAATAAAAATTACAATTTTCCATCGTAAATATACTTTGATTTGTGTATTCGAAGGTTATCCATTTTCTTATATATTTATTTCAATTCAACATACTATATTTCATTTGGGTTTTTGACACACTGTTTTTAATCGATTCTAGTTTATGCTAATAAATTACCCGGTGAGTAAAACGGAACCGGGTAACATCCGTTTACACCTATATAATAAATATAATTGGTCGTTAACGGTTTAGTTTTGTTTAGTTTATATTTTATTGGTTATTC
Source organism: Antheraea assamensis (assembly GCA_035772565.1). Classification (NCBI taxonomy): domain Eukaryota; kingdom Metazoa; phylum Arthropoda; class Insecta; order Lepidoptera; family Saturniidae; genus Antheraea; species Antheraea assamensis. Next base: position 271,646 of record JAQQSE010000042.1, read on the forward strand.
TATTTTTTTTAAAGATAGTGTAAACCGACACCTGTAGCTCTAGTCAACGGGCTTCATCGAGAAACGATTAACAGAGTTTATTCTTTGTACTACATGCACAGGTGTACACTTTGTACACTTTTGTAGGTGGTAGAGCTACGCTGAAGCTATTACTGGTTTCAGCATGAATGGGTCGGCTCGCCCGGGGTAGTACCACCCTCTCACAGAAAACCGACGTGAAGTAACAGTGCTTGCACGGTTGCGTTTCGTTCGGTCAGTGAGAGCGCCGGAGGCCCACATATTTAAAAGGCCGGCAACGCAGTTGCGACTCCCCTGGTGTAGCTAGTGTCTATGGACGGCGGTGATCACTTATCATCAGGTGACCCACCTGTTCGTTTGCCCGCTATAATATAAAAAAAAAAAAAAAAAAGAAAATTATATTAATCGCCCAAATGCAGTTTGTAAAGAACGGATTCATGAAACCGGTTCCTCTTATTCATTCATTAATGTTAAGACGTTTGTGATGATTGTTTTGATTTGTGTACTCTTTGTGTTAATTATTAGTTTGAATAAGTAAAAAGAATAATTAGTATCTTTTAAACAAGAATTTGATTAATACTAGTTTTATTTAATTGTCTAAATAATGAAAGTAATTTTTTTTTTTAATTGGCGTATCCTCATTATCTTTCTGTCCCCTAGTATTTTTTAAATAGACTCTTGTTGCCGTAATTTATTACCAAGCTACAGTGCTGAAACCTAAAGCGATTAAGCCAGATAATTGGACTGTAATCACCACGAAGACATTTTTAGAAAACTCCTACCTAATTAACAGTTTGTCAATAATAATAATAAATGTAAGGAAAAAATAGTTTTCTTAATTGAAGCAAATGTGTTTATGTTTATATTAGTACGGCAAAATAATCACATGGTACGTATAGTAGAAAAACAGTGACGAACGTCGAGATAGATAGTTCCGAATATCCGGAGTGGAGCGTTCGAGCACGCTGCTAGCACGATACCGTGACACTGCTCTCACTAGTTTACACACACACCGTCGGCACACATGTAATGAAAGGATCCTTTTTAAACTATTTATTTCAATTTTGTTTAGTTAGATCTACGCAAATTGCAAGATTCGAAACACATGTACATAGTAGAGAAGCACACATGCTGGTTGACATATGTGTCTTACTTTCGCGTACCTATATGTATGATTAGTTAGTTTACGTAGACTGGCGATGTTGCACTCAAGGCAACAGTCCAAGCCATGGTTCGGTCACTTTGGCGACCTTGAGCTTGTTACCATTCAGCATGCCTCAAGCGCTCCTACAAAAAGTCCCGTGAAGCTGTGAAGGCCCATATTTAAAATGTAACGTGTAAAATCTATGACAATTTTATTTTGTAGGACAAACTAACGGTTTCTTTTATTCTTATTATTTAAAGTAATAAATGTTAACTATAGATATAGATTAATAAGGAAAAAATGTTATATTTAACAAAATTAATGTACAGTGTACATATAAATATGCATGTCAATAGCGGATTACATATCAATAAAAAAATAATCGTTATATTAATTATTAATCCTTTTCAACTTGTTATCTCTAATACTAGATTCCTTATCATTTTAATCGACTAACTTAATCGATCACGTTTTCACGTGCTTAACATGCGAGAATATTTGCACTTTTTTTAAAATTTTTGCCATGAAACTAATTGAAATAAATATGACCTTTTCGCTTATTCAACACAAAAATAAGTGTACACAGCTTTATTACTTTAAATATCTTTTTTCTTTTTAATTTTAAAGAATCACTAAACGTGTGTATTAATTAGTAAATCTAACTTTATCGTAAAAATGATAGAGATATATCACCGGACTAAAATAGGATAGATTATTTATTCCTTGGATATATTATTATTGTTATCAGGGTATTATATTGAATGGATTGAAATTAAATTTTGTCGTTTCGTTCAAGAATCTACTGGAAACATTGTTTTAATATTGTATTACTAAATATATTATATAATATAGCGCTAACGGCTAATTTCTTAAATTTAATACTATTAAACTCAGGATGGAATTTACAATTGTTGAACAGTTGAGAACGCTTTTTTTCTGCTAGGTAATAAGTATATAAAGTGAAATACGGGAACTTAACATAATTTATACTTAAATTCGAATGACAGAAATCTTAAATTATGAAGTATAGGTAATTTTAGACAAACGAACAATTTTAAAGCCTTGTGTAATTAGACCCGCCACATCATTTATATGCCACATTCTTTGAAGTATGACAAAAAAATTAAAACCCAAAGCTCATTACGTTAAAAGCGTCTTTTAAAGAAATAACAAACAAAACGCAAATGTACTTATACTATCTATAAACAAGAAGCGAACTGTGAATAATATTTCACTTGTATCTAACAAAGGTTTTTATTTTCTTGAAAGCTCTTTAGCAATTTTATACATATTGTAAGATAGAGTATTTATGTAATATTATTTCGAGACTAGTAGTATTGAAAAATGTGGGCTTTTTGGATACCAGCAACGTTTAAATTATATTTAACGTATTGTCAAGGATACTGTATAAGTTTCTATCTACAAAACGAATACGATTTTGGAACACTAGAATTAAGAACGATAATTAAAGAACGAATGAAATTCACGGCATGATACACACTATCATTCATCTTCTGCTCTATAATCACGCTTTATTCATTACAATTTGTGTTTCAATATCGCTCTATGTTAAATTAATCTCTTTATCGCTGGTTTTTTTATCGGTGGCAATATTTTTTAGAGTTAGTTATAATTATAATTAATATAAAAAGTATTAAGTTTTGACGATAATATATGTATGTAGTTTGCTATTTATTAAATTTTGAAGTAATTTAATCAGCGATTCAAACTAAATTAAGTAAAACATTATTACTATTTAATTTATGTTGACAGCCTTGGCTTACACATCGTTTCTAAACCACACATGATGAAAACTTAAGATGAGGTCGATGATGGAGCGTTTCCCTGACAGATGTTGATTCGCTTTTCTTTTAGATTCCTAGCCAATTTATGTTTAATGATATTGGAAAAACAGATACAAGAAATAATCAAGGTAAGTTGGAATCAGTTTATTTTTCGAACTGACTCACGCTATTGGTCTGACGGGCAGCTTCACCGATCTAAGTTAAGGCGTTAGTTAATAAATTAACTTCAAGTAACACATACCTAAACGTTGTAAATTAAGCGTATTCTCTAGATTATTTTTGAATAATTTGTTTTTTTTACTCATTTTCATAAGATTAATTTTACGTCGGTTAAATAGTTAAGTGTGATTCAATGAAAATTCGTTTTCTTGTCTGTCTGTTCGGTAAATTTTGCAATCGACAATAAATTAACTTCCGGATGAGTTAGAAATTTTAAATGATAAAATAACACAATTCAGTATTAACTCCTTTTATATCTTAAATCGGTTTTAATTTACATTTTCTACACCTTTTTACTATCTTTATGTTTAAAACTGATGGTAAAATATCACAAACACAAAACTAAAAAAAAGCAGAACGTTTTAATTAAAATAAAAAGAAATACAATTAAAATATCTGCTATTTGTCCGGGCTAATTTTTAAAATGGTTGCGTAGATTTTGACGACATTTTAACTGACGACAGATAGAGCTTTGTTCGAATAATTATCTACACTACAGATCAGATAATTCGAATTCGTAAAAGGCTTGAAGGGGTTACTAGTCTAGTTGTATAAAGAACAATGTTAGAGGCATGTAAAAGATAAGTTGTCGTTCAGAAAATTCAGAGAACCTTGTATGTCGTCCTTATGTTGTAGCAGACTGCTGTATGTTTGATGAACTTTAGATGTACACGCTTGTTTGTCGTTGGTGACAAAGTATATTAAAATAATACCTACGGATCCAAAACAAGCACATTTCGATTTGTACTTAACATTTACGTTTATTTAAATCCAATTATATGATTTTGGAAACGTATCAGAATCCCTGATAATATCGATACAGTTCTTATACTATAAAGTTCGGAGTATACGATACCACAGCAGTGTGTGACAGAATTTTCAATAATGCGTGTGACGCTCGCACTCCTTGCCCTTTTAGGGGCAGTGGCAGCATTGCCTACAGAGCTGCCTGAGCCCGGCCAGCTGGCTCTTGTTTTAGACGAAGATGACTTTGAAGAATATCTTGACTCCTGGCTTGAAATTCAGCAGCGTGAATTGCAAAACGTATCCAGTGCCGAAGGACGCAGCGGTATATTATTTTTGTGATTTTGATTATTCTCTAAGGACGTTGCGTTGGATACGGGAGTTAGTCCTTTTTATATTTTCCATGTTCATGTTATCACTGTTATATTTTTTCATACCTACTTATGTTCGCATCACTAAGTTTGGTTTTACTTTCTTCTTGTAAAAATTGTCCACAACTCGAAAATACCATACTTCGTATTTCGAGGACATTATAAATATAAAGCATTGTTAATACTACGAAATGTGCAAATGAAGTTCTAAGTTAATTGTTACGAAACAGTCCTATCTAATGCAAAAAGCTTGTCTTACATTTACAAAGTAATAGCCTTTTTCGACCGGTTAGAGGATTAGACCGTAAAAAGGTAAAAACAGACTAACACACAAGCTTAGTTTCGAATATACAGTATATAAAAAAAAAATACATCGTAATTTAAATAAATATTATTTTAAAAAATATTAATAATAATATAACTTTATAGGATGCACGTTTCGTGTAAACGGCGATCTTGGTCAACCTCAGCCTGTTTACTTGCACAGAGGCAACTACATCGTACCCACTGGTAATACTGGTCAAATCCGTCTCAACACCGGTGAACAAGTGTACATCGCTTGTACTGGATCTGGTCGCATAATTCAACATCCGAATATTATCGGCTCCAGAGCTACTGCTGTAAGTATTTTTTTTGTTTATTTATTTACGTATTTATTTATCAATTTGCTTTATATCGAAACTAGTTTGCCCCTCAATTAGAAGTTCTACATATGTAGCTTAATTTCTAAAGTATGTATTACTTTGCTATGGGGAACAGCAGCTGACGTAGACACCATATTTTTATTACAAAAAACGGACAGTTCGAACAATATAAAATATGGGACCTCGCAAATAATTAAAGACCAAGTGTCAAGAATTTGATATCTTAACTCTACCCTCCCAATAATTCTTGATAATTTAATGTATGTTCGCAAAAAAATTTAAAGCTGGATTTCGTAAAATACCAGCATGATCTAAACACTAGAAACTGTGGCAAACTGGTCATCCCATGTTTCCGACTTTGTAAAACCAGTAACAGTTTTTTAGGTAATAGTGTTAGGTTTTATAACAAAGTCCCAAAAGCATATTACCGATTTGCCGGACTGTAAGTTTAAGCGCCGTACCAAGTGGGTTTTGATGTCAAAGGGATATAGAGTGGATTAATATGTGAATGATGGTGATGTCTGGAATTGACTCCTCTCTGTGCATCCACCAAAAGCGATTGTAACGTGTAATGTATTTTAAATATACATTGATATATGTTAAAAATATGAATCCGATCGAGTTTCTTGTCGGTTTCTTCTCGATATTTGGGTTGTTTTCCAAACCGGTGGTAGTTTTGACGTTCGTGAGCCCCTTCTTAGGACCTATATAGAATAAAGTATTTTTTGATTGATTTTATTTATTACCTATATTTTACATGACTTGCCTTTTTCCTCTGCTTTAAGATTGCATCAAGAAATCTTATGTTTTTTGTTATTAGACTGCGACGTGTGTCAATAACAATTTAGTCTCCGGTGCCGGCTGGCTGAACGGTAACAGAGCTTTTGGCCAAATTACTTGCTCTGCTCATTCATACCACGATGCTCAAGGTACAAACACCAGATGTTTCAATAACAACCTTGTCATACGGTGAGTGTTTTAGTTTAGTGCTGAGCATTGATAAGATAAAGTTCAATAAAAATATGGATAATGGATGTACTTTTTTCTAAATATTATAAGATATTTATTTTGTAAAGACTAAATTTATGAAATTCATATTTTTGATTGTTTCAGTCTTGGTTTTATTGTGGATGGAATCTTTTACCCACTGTTCTGGTCTTGCTTCGATCAAAACCGTTTGGAAGTCTTATATGTTTGGTATGAACAAAATCCTCCAAATGCTGTACACCAGAGTGGTGTGGACCGTCCCAGCTGGTTAGGTGAGACAAATGCGTCGTTTGTTATCGTTATTCAAAATTTGTCATATGGCATATCTTTTATCTTCCTTTCTTTCCGCAACTTACTTTTATGTGAATTTTAGCTGGTAGTTTCTTCCCTGGTGTCGCTATCAACACTGTTTACACTCAAGTTTCCCAAAAGGCTATGATTGCAAGTCTTGTTGGTCAAGCAAACGCCGATAGATACGTTACGACACAACAATTCTTGGCACGTGGTCATCTTGCTGCTAAAACTGATTTCATCTTTGCAACTGGCCAACGCCTTACTTTCTACTTTGTCAACGCTGCTCCCCAGTGGCAGCCATTTAATGCCGGTAACTGGAACTGGCTGGAACAGGTACGTTCAATTATTTTAAATATATTATATATATATATATATATATATGTTAATACTAGCAATTCGCCCCGGGTTCGTTCTAATGAAGAAAATGAGACCAAATCTACCTTTGACCCTTCAACCATGCAATGGACTAAAAAGAACCAAAAAGAGATAAATCGACAATTTGGTTATTATAAAGTATACTGTAAGTTAACTTATTTAAATTTGTAATACTTCCAGAATCTTCGTACTCGCATCGGCCAAGCTGGTTATCATACTACTGTTTACACTGGAACTTTCGGTGTTACCCAACTACGTGACCAGAATAATCGCCTGGTCGATATTTATTTACACCGCGCCGCTAACGGGCAACTCCAAGTTCCTGTTCCCCTCTACTTCTACAAGGTACATACAGTATATAGTACATTCGTGTCACCGCATAGTCTTCATATTATTAGAACTTTTTCTACAGCACAACTTATGCAATATTGTAATATGAGGTTTTGCAACTTAAATCTCAGGAGTAACAAACTTTTAGTGACCAATCTCGGGAATACAGTCCTGTTAAAAGTTAGTCATGGTTGGTATGCTTGTTGGTTACCTCTTTCATTATTAACTATATCCAATCTTATGTGAACATATTTTTTGCGGTGAGTGAGATAACATTGGCTACATATAATTTAAAATAGGTTCAACTAGCTTTTGCCTGCGGTTTCCTTCGTTTTACGTGGATTGTACCTATCTCTCGGGGTTAGCACATTTTTTCTTGATAAACTGCGGTACCTTGTATCCTTTTGAGTATTTAAGGTGTGAAAGTGTAATAGACAAACAATCTCACTTATGCATTTATAATATTGCTTAGGATTTATAATACCAACACCAAAATTTTATTGTCAGTTTAACGTATTTTACAGTTAACGTGCATAAACTGTATGCTATATTTAGTAGACAACCTAATAATTACTAAAAATAGGTATCGACTCTGATAGTGTAAATAAAATGAATGTAGTATTGCAGTAAGCCGGAAGAAGTAGAAGCAGAAGCTAGTATGTTTTAATAGTCATGTATTTTTCATCAAACTTTTTGTTGTTTTTTCTTTATAGGTAGTATATGATGCTTCCCGTCGTATTGGTACTGCTTTCATTAGTATCAACAACCCTTACTACACTCAAGCTGAGGTGCAACGCCTGCAATTCTGCACTGACCGCTGCCGTAACAACGCTGCTTTCAACTGGATCGGGTGGCAGCCGGACCGCATCGATATCGGTTACAGCTTCTGTTGTACAATCGACGACTTCAGAAGAACTGTTCCCCATCTTCCAGCTTTCACTGTTAACGGTCTTCTGTCTTAAGCAAGTATCTTTGTCATTTTAGATAAACGAATATGCATAAAACATGAGTTTTTTATTTTATTTAAACTAATCGTATATAACACTTTATAGTGTTAAAATATGCGTACTTAGTTAAAGAACTAAGTACACAGACAAAGGTCTGTAAGAAAAAGATCTATACAAAATGAATAAAGACAGAATGCTGATTTGATTCAAGTGAAGAGTAACATTTGATTTATATGTAATTAACATAAATGCATATTTAATATTGCAATAATTTCCTACATTTTCATAATATACTTATACAGAAAAAAATCTTGATATATCATTAATACGGGCACAATATAACTAAAATAAAATTGTAGTACATGTCTTAAGAGGCTAAGAATAACATTTTTATATGAGTTATATTATATATATAATAGACAAATATATATGTACATCTATAACATTGAACTTGCGAGAGAATTAGACAGAATACATAATATTGTGTTAATTATATATGATGGAAAGAAAACGCGCCATTAAGAAGAAACAAACATATACATAGTTTATTTTTTTAAGTTTCACTTCTACCACGTCTAATGAAGCTAGCTAGCTAGTAGGGCTTTTTCTAAGTCCACCTGGCTAGTTACCGCCCTCAAGTTGAAAATCTGTCACCAATCACCTGTTGGTGTGTTCCGGCAGCTGCACTTGAGAGCCAGTCTCCCTCTAGGCTTAGCGTGACTACAGTCTTAGACCAACATCATCATTTAACATCAGATGAGATTGTGGTCAAACGCTAACCTATAAAGTATAAAAAAAGAAGTAGTTTTTATACAATTAGTCAGAATAAAGTTGCCAACGAATACACCGCATTTATTATTCTTGTCGTTATTATATCAGGAAAGCTAAAGAATATGTAGAAATGCGTCAAAAATTAAAATGAGAATAATAAGAATATTCTAGTTGTTTATCAATTCCCAGCAAATTACCGATATACCTTCGTAATGTATATGTTTAGAAACTGATAATATTAATAAGTATATTCCTTGTAATTAATTCGTTAATGTAAAACGAGATAATGATTTTGATTATAATTTGCGTAATCATATATTAGATAATCGTGTAACAATACATCATGTTATTATTATATGCTATCATTGATCGTATTAAAATGAGTAAATGCTTGGTTATTGCTACCGATTTTGCCTAATTGGCAGAATATATTTTAATATCGTTTTTGTTAACTACTATTCGCATGTTTTAATTTTTGGCCGTCAGTCACCTAATAAATAAAAAAATGCGTGTATACTTATGACCACACGATAGAAGTGAAAACTTTTATATAAAATATTATGTACTAACTGTATACCCACAATATATTATAGTCAGATACATATACAACTTCGTGAAACATACATGCTTGGTACACGTGTATATTTCACGAATTCATATATGTATAAAATAATAGTTAGCTTAGTTTAGCTTAGACTCGAGATATTCGGTGACAGTCTAAGCCGAGGTGCACCGTGCGCCCTTGTTCTGGTTGCTTATAACCATATATGTTTGTGCCTCTAACCACTATGGTTGTCATCATTGTAGTCAGTTCAAAAAATAAATTATATATATTATACACCTGAAACACGACACTGACTATATATAAAACGTACATAATACAATATTATGTTATTATTACAATATGTAGTAATAAAAACGGAATTCTTTGAACCATGCACTCCTTATGACACTGTAGGTGTGGTTGGTGGAGACTGGAGCTGAGTATATGCAATTTAGTGCATCACCGACCCGAGTGCCACGATTCGCTTTCATTCACTGTCCGATGCGCTTAAAGAAGTTTTCATTTCAATAACATTTGAATATAATATTCATTGCAGTTGAAGACCGGTTTTTCCAGGCTTATTGTGTTTATTAATTTCAGTCACTTGTGATCGAATACAAAAGATATACAGATTAAATAGATTAAGTTATTAAATCCATTTTATCATAAACACATAAATATATATTAGCTTGTTTACGTTATATATGCAGCACCAGTCATGTTTGAATTACAATACATTGGTTTCTTATGTAGTGGCAAGTAATAATATTTGCCACAGCTGTCATATGATTGGAGGTAAGCGTTTTCTGAATGCGTAAAATATGATATGTCTCTTCTATATAGAAATAATAAAGAGCACTGTTATACAGAACAGCGTTATAAATCAAAATGTATCGTAAGTGATGCTCTACTTTAACGGTGTTATAATTTCAGTAGTTTTATTTCTTTTATAGCAGTTTTTATTTGACAATGTTATGGCATAATGACATAGCATATTTTTTACACAGTTAACACGTTCATCTCGTCCAGATCATTTGATGTTTTGACTACAAATTGATATATTGTCATACAATGTTGCATTGCGATCTTAATATATAAGTAATTTTTTCGTTTTCAGTAGTTATCACATCGTGTAAATGTAAGTAAGTGTCCCATCAAAAGTGTGCGGTACACGTGGTCTAAAGATCAAGCTTAACGTGTGTGTGGTAACCATATAATGCTCAGATTCACTTAGTAATTATCGTATACAAAAATTTGGTTAATAAACTAGTAAAAATCACGAAATTTCCAAAAATTGCATGCGGCATATATATTGTCATAAAAATGACGATATGTATCTATTTATTATCAAAACATATTATAAAACAAAGTCGTCCGCCGCGTCTGTCAGTCTGTCTGGATGTTCGTGATAAACTCAAAAACTATTGAACGGATTGTAATGTGGTCTTCACCAGTAGATCGAGTAATTCACGGGAAGGGTTTAGGCATATATGATAATTGTGGAAAGAACGGAAAAAAGTCAAGCCGCCTTAAGGGTTTGATGCAGATAAGTATATATTTTTTTATTATCAGGGCAGGACAGCCACATAGTTTATAATACATTACTGAATTAAGCATATGATATGGTATGTATCTGGTAAGGATTAATATCTTGACTAAGCTCTGTTTAGACAATTTTTTTTTCTATCGCCCATTAACTTTAAAATAATTAAATATTGTGTCACGTATCATATGTCGATTTAGCAAGATCGGAAGAGAATAACAGAAATTCGCTTATATTATTTTTATATAAATTAGTATTTACTAAAACATAGACTGTAAGAAACTAAAACCAAAGTATTATAATATAAAAATGAAGCTAAAAGCTTGTTAAAAAACAAGAACATTTAATTTTGTTAAAAATCAAAATGCCTGGAGCTGTTTGATTTTCACAGAAACTTAATTATAGTAAGTTAATTTGTTAACGAATCTGGAATATTAGTTAAGGTTCTAATTAATAAAGTAATAAATTTATCAGAAATTGAGAAATCAGTGTAAATCATGGTCTCATGATGGAAAAGTGCTAGGTGCTTTTAGTAACTTCTGTTCTTGCATGGTTGCTACCCGTTTAGGAGAGTACCTTTACCTTAGTAAAATAATTATTTAGCGTTAAAGGTTGTAAATGACTATCCAGAATGCTTTGGTAAGTTTTTTTATCAGTACATTTTTTAAGAATAGCTCTGAATGACCATTAGATCTCTAATACTTTTGGTCTTAGAGAATATATCCTTACTAAAATACTGATATGAGGAATGTGAGAAATTTTCATCCAGAAAAAATCTACTGTTCCCGAGGGATAGATCAAAACTACATTAACACTAGCGAAGTCGCGAGCAAAATCTAGTATTTCATATTTAAATTTAATCTAATAGTACACGATCGTGACCACCGTACACAATGTACAACGCCCGCAATAGTAACATGCTTAGGCTAGTTAATTCGGTCAAATATGTAAACAAAACTTCGTGCGTGCCGTGCGCCCTTGTGCTGGTCGCCTATATAAAATTGGGTGAGTGGCTTAAGCGCTCCCCTTAGTAGTCTGTAGAAGTCTTGCCAGGCTAACAGTGTAGTCAGTTCCAAAAAACAAAACTTTGTATTAAATGAAGCTATCGTAATAATCTTTTTCTTATATAAACACTAAGCGTCTAAGAAGTAATTCTAAAAAATCTGATTAAAATCTATCCCATAGTTTCTGATTGATGCATATCTCTATCATTTTATTTATACAAAATATAAATGAACGAAGATGTCTGGGGATTCGTGTAAATAAGTTATAAACAAATATGGAGTTTTAATATTATCATCAAATTTTTTCAAAAGTCCGCATGAACAATAATTAATTATATTATGTCGGTTCTTAATTGTTAACATGTTATAAAGCAACAATTAATATATTATCGGGTTACTGTATTCCGGATGCGTCTATAAAGTTAGGCGTCGTTAATTATTTTAGCTCGGCTACATATTGCTCCCTCGCTATTAAAACTTTGTAGACGTGATATCAATAATTAAAAGATGGGTTAACTAACATTGTTTACTCATTTCTGACTCCCTAATAATTGCTATGTAATATCGTGAAAAGAATTTATTACGTACTACATGACCCGGTGAACTATGTACCACTTACAAATATTTGTCTAAAATGTGGTCAAAACTTAATACAAATTTTTTATTTATATTATAAATGCAACACGGTGTGCACTTAATCAATTTAAAGCTTTCTCATGTACTATTTTTATTTCTGAAACAGAACTGTTTTGTTTTTCAACATTTAATATTTATTTATACATTGTGCATTTATTAGTCGTTAATTTGTGATACTAATATACATGTACTAGTACGGTACTAGTAGTATTATGGTTTGTGTGAATGTAATTCCAGTGCTTTTTAACCGATTTAAAAAAAGGATGAGGTTTTATGGTCGTCTGTATGTATTTTTTTAAATATCTGTTTCGTCAATTGTGAACCGATTTTATTGATTCTTTTTTATTTTAATACAAAAGGATGAAATCATTTCAATGTGAAGTAAATATTCTACCGCTAAGGGAGGAAAATATCGTTTGGTTGATGTTCACCCTCTTCTCCTCTAGATATAGTTCATAGATGTTTTCGTCGATTTTAAATATACACGGTTAGCACATAATTGCTGCGACGGTTACTCAGTGAAACTGTTTATTGTGTCAGAAAATATCTGCACCTGATGGGAAATACAAACGAGAATTAGCCGAGTGATAGTATATAGGAATTTTGTTCGACTGAGTCATGACTACCACACACAAGGTGTAACAGTCGACATATGACACGTACGAGTATATGCGGTATAAGACTGTATATCCAGTAATCAAACGGAAAGCTCGGATCCGCTACAAGGTGCGTTTTCAGAAAATCGAATTCAAAAATATTTTATTCAATTTAAACCCAGAGAAGGTACTTATGAGTGTCAAAACTAACACCAGTTCAGAAAACAATCCAGTCACCGAGAAGAACTGACAAGAAACTCGATTAAATCCTCGCCGTGACTCCTTTCATTTTGTAGATTGCAGGGCAGCAAGACATCGTTGACTGACGATGGGTAATAAATCTCTCGGTGGCTACCGTTTGTTTTTGGATTGCACTATGCTTACAATTAGACACAGTAACTACAATTTCTCGTATTGACCCAAAAAATAACGGCAACTGTTGTGTCAAGTTAATCGATTGTAGTTCAGATTATCGATTTGTAAATACTAACATCAATTATTTACACGAGGACTCGACATTCACGACTTATGCCCGGTTTCTGAAGCATTTTAACTGTAGTTTATCTGTTTAATAGCGCTATCGGTTCGATAACTTGTCAAATTGGGTTTCTGAACACACAATGACACGAGAAATGTCAGTCTACGTCTCATTCTGTATTCAGAAACGCATTGACAGTTAGCCGCTTGTCTTATGGATAACGTTATTGAATCAATAGCTATTGATAGTTTAACTGACGGCTTCAGAAACCGGGCATTAATCATATATGATTAAGTAACTGTTATTATATATATGATTAAGTATCTAGTATATGAAATTGTAATGTCTGTGATATGGTTTGTAACGAGAACCGACATCTACATTGTTCTAGGGTAAATAATGTAGACTCGGAGTTTGGTTAGTAAATGTTACTATAAATAGTTTGACAGTAACTATGTTTTGAGCATTGGTTATGCGGGCCTCTGGGCTCACGTAGTCGCTTTATTTGTTAAGTGTAAAAATGTTGTTGAAAATAATTATTTCATGAAGTTACCATTGCTGGTTTGATTTGATCAGCTTGATTAAGGTGACCGATTCCGATATGAAATAAAGTAGAAACAGCTAATATGTTAGTATACACTATTTTCAATAAAGACAAGTATTTGGTAAGTTTCTAATAATATACTGATATTATTTAAGTACAGCATTAATCCTTACAACAATTATAAAGGTGAAAGTTAATTTGTTTACACTTTTAAGTCTGTACTCAACCGACCATCATAAAATTTTTCGCACACGTTGGTAGCGCTACGAAAGGGGACATAGGGTATCTTCTATCCAGAAAAAATACTGTTCATGAGGCATAGGTAAAATGTATATTAACGCGAACGAAGCCCTGAGGAAAAGCTAGTAATCTATAATACTAATATTATAAAGCTAAAACAAACCTTGTGTTGGTTTCTTTGTACGCACACTAAAGCAACAAATAACATTTATAAAATAATTGTCTATTCTATAGCCTATTTATTGAGGAAAATTTAGGAGTGGAATAATTAGCATACAAAATGTAGGCTAGAGAATATTATAAGTGAGAACGAAGTAATAATGCGGGCGTGCCGTGTGGCGCAGTGCGCGATATGGGTGATTGAGGGCGAATTGGCCACCTGACGAAAACTGAACATTACAGCGAAGAAACGAACTGTGAATGCTATTCAACGAGGTAGTGCTCGACTGTATCTTTTTCTTCCGTTCCGCGGGACCTTGTCGTGTGGTCGGCTCCCTACAGAACAGCCTTAGGATTACCTAAACACGTTGACAATAATTTGCAGTTATTAAAATTAAGCGCAAGTAAAGATACATGACATAACTAACACTGATTATATTAGTTGTATCGCTTAAAATGTATTTTATATAACATTATTTATAAAAACAATCTTCTATATATAAATAGACTGAGATAAATTAGTTCAATACCATATTCTCTTTTGTTTTTCAGACGAGTTTCTTTTGTTTAAAAAATATTGACGAACTCTAGTGTTATCAATACGAAGTTTGGAATTAGTAAGTTAATAAGTAAAGAATAAGTAAGCCTTTATTTCATCATATTTTATTTGGCAAACTTTACATTCCTTAAGTCTACAATTTACAGTATTTGTACAATACTCACTTGTAGCTGACTCACTCAAGCTACACACGGATACAAACTGGGATCGTGGTGTTGGAGGTGCGGGGATCTGGACTCAGGACTTTCAGCACTTGATCCCAGTTTGTATCCGTGTGTAGCTTGAGTGAGTCAGCTACACACTCAATACAAATAATAATATGCATATATTTCTTGAATTTCTATAATAATCCATGAACGAAAACGTTTGTATTCCTTATTGCTGTCTGATTTCGATTACTGGACGAAGAATTGTTATAAATATTAAAACTGATCTTGCAACACAATAACCATGGTAAAATTTAAATTTCGAGTTATAAAAACGTTGAACGTAATAATCGTCGCCTGACATTTTAAGACTCGCTGTTCGACTCGACTAGATTTCGCTCGTGCGTAATTAAATCTGGGTATAAAAGCTAAAGACGGGAAGAAATGCAAATATTACTTTCATTTAATACATTTATATACGCTTTTGATACAAAATAAAATTAAGATTCCCGTTTCCATATTTAAGTTATTTCATATATAGATTTTGAGTTGAATATGAAATTTAATAGAGCCGTATACTTTAGTGTATCTCGGATAGTTTTACGACAGGGGATAGGGTTTAATAACAGTTGAGGGAAGAGGCTGCAGTGACGTACGTTATTCGACTCTTAGACAGACAGGCGCTGCCAAGTATTGTAATAGAGGCAACCCATAGCCTGGGGAAATAAAACAGTAGTGAACTCATATATTGTATGACATATTTTTATTTTGAAATCAACATATAAAGTGTAGGTAGATTTTTTAAAAGTAATATTTAGTTTTATTACAATTCCGCTATGCATATAAGCAATATTGTTATGTAGTTATATTCTTATTATTTTCAAACCATCAGTTATTCGGATAAGCGAATATTTATTACAATTGAAATTAGTAAGTGCGTCATTTCAAAACGCCCGAAGCTATTTGATTAATTCATTTTTGTTGCGTGTATTAAAATTATCAGGATAAGGTCTCTATGTGAGAAAATGTGACAGAAATGTGAAAAATTTGGGTTGAAAAATCTTAATATAAAAATTGAGTGAGTGGAGAGTCAGTTATCATCATCATTAACATTTTCTTACACTTATCCAACCTAAGTAGTGTCGGCATGTTTTCCTATTCCATTCTCCCCTATTAGATGTCATCTCAATATTTACAGCTTTTATACAGAATCATTTTTCACAAAATCTATCCATACCTTCTTTGGTCTTCCTCTACTCCTATATACATCCACCTTCATAATAAAAACTTTTCTAAAGCCATGTAGGCTTTCATCATTCTTGACTCACAGAAATCAGTAAAATCTTCAAAAAAATTTGACTTTCAGTTGCCATTTTATTTAATTACATGGCTGTACTATAAAGAGAACTTTATAGGTTAGCATTTTACCACAATCTAATCTGACGTTAAATGATGATGTGGTCTAAGATGGTAGTCACGGTAAGCCTTGAGGGAACTGGCTATCAATTGCAGCTGCCGGAATACACCGACAGGTGCTTGGCGGCAGATTTTCAACTTGAGGATAGTAGGAGGACTTAGAAAAAGCTCTTCCACCATGCTATGGTTTCATCGTGATGTTTCCCTTCATAGAAAGCTCCGACTCAGTTGCTAGGATTCGAACCTATGCCCTTCGACACTATCAACTAAGCTTTACCGTTGCTTCAATTAACTCGTCTATAATTCCTGCTTTCCGCCGACTATCACTAGTGAAATCGCACCTCATTGTGTCGATACATTTTCTATATTCCACTAGGTATTACACAGAAAAACTCCTTTATATTGGTTATAATATAAGTATACTTTTCTTTATACTTCATAAGTCTTGGAGTTTGACCACAATATCATCTGATGTTAAATGAGGATATGATCTAAGACGGTAAAGATGAGGGAGAATGGCTCTCAAGTGCATCTCCCGGAACACATCGACAGGCCGTTGAGTTGAGGACTCAGTTGTAAGGATTCGAACATACGTACATAGACACTGTGTCCAAATACGCCAACTAGAGACAACTATAAAATGGTTTTCTAAATAAAACACGACTATAATTGAATTCATTTATTTTTCAGTATATCTATTTCATTTGAATAATAATTTTATTTAAAATAGTGATTCTATTTTGAGTGCAAAAATAAGTATGTACTTATAATCAAACACGTGCTCAGGAACCACTATCAAAATATTGCATTTGATTTTGCATAATTAAAATTGCTTATATAAATTTCATTACTGATCTTGGAAAGTATTAATTATGACTAAGACTGTATGTGTGACGGTACATATCAAACGTGTACAAGCCCACTATAAGCACTTTTTGTATTTTATCGAGTTTAATCCTGAACATTTAAAGTAAGCACTGTTTATTCCGAAAATATCAAAATGAATCGACTGTCACCCATAAAACTAAGGTTTTAAAATTGTACACCTTTTTTTCAACTTATTTTAAGTTCAGACAAATGGTTATAACCCTTAATTATTGTTTGAAAGTTATTCGCGTCTGTTTCGTGTTGTTTTCGCTTCAAGATATTACGGCGGATAGATTTTGAAACATAGAACTCAAATTTGATAGAAACGAAAAGATACAAGGCAAAAGAATAAGCATAATTTGTAAATATATGGAAAAAGATTTTCTTCAGTACATGCATTATATGACAGAAATGACAAAGCAGATAACTGATGATTGGTCCATTTGAAAATTAATTTTATAATTATTTAAAGATATTTCTTTTTAGATACAAATATAAATAAATCAATTTAATGTAACATAACACCCTATGATATGTCACTGGCGACAAAGTTCAAAATTAAAGCCGTTTTTTTTAAAAAAAAACCGACAGTTTGAACTGTTTTGTGTAGCAGCAGTATTATAAATATTATAAATTTAAATTCACGTGACTGAAGACATTGCTTATCTAATATGTAGTAGGGCACTTAAACACATTTGATAGGTACCTATCGACTCGATGTGAGTTTCAAGTTCAAACGTACATTACATTTAAGATAAGTATAATACCAGTCAGTGTGAGCGTGGAGGTTATATTTCTATTCGAAATTCAAACAACTCCACGTATTCTAAATTACATACAAACTTCAAGCTTAATATATCCAAAGAAATCACTAAAAGATATTAGTTATGTTTCGGTATAATTATTTCAACTCATTTTAAAGTGTCTTTTAAAAAAAGTCTCACTCTTAAGTATCCGTTATCAAAACTCTTTCAAACGTAATAAATATTTACATATGTATACAGAAAATTAAGCAATTTTGACACGTAACAATTTAAGTTTTACATTCTAGTATTTTCCAAAGGTAGGTTTCATGGTAACGAAATTTCATTTTTGTTTTTAACTACTGTCTGCATGAAAACTATTTCATTTAGACAACATTTTAGTATTTCCTATCAACAATACGGTAGCCTTTCACAATCAAATTAGTAATACATTGTACAAACAAGAAACGATTAAAGAAATCCAATTTTATGCACTACTGATATATAATATATATTATGCGATTAAAACTGAAGTCCATTTTTAAAGCGCAGAATAAAGTCTCGCCTTGTCTGGAAGTGAATCCTTAATTTTTATTCAAATGAAGTCAGTAATATTGTAATATACAAGAAAATAGGCAAAAACAATATTCCTATGTACCTATTAGTTCATCATAATTTTACACTATAAAAATGTTTAAGAGTGTACGATTTTTCTACCTCAAAGTGTTTAAAAAGGTGCTAATAATGGTTATAATTGATTAAAACCTACACGAAGCAACCCTTGTTATGTTATAAATTGGATGGGGAAGTACTAATTTAATATATTTTTCATTTGAATAGTCGAAATACGTATCGTACTACCTACTGATAATATAATTTATTCAAAACAGTTAATTATATTTATTGCATATATTATTTTTGGATTATAATAGGAAATATATTTTCTATTTAAAGCTATTAAATATCCTGATTCAATGATACAACAGGGTACTAGGAATATTTAATTAGTAACTTTCAAAACATATTGTGAAAAATATATTATATTCTTATTTTATTGGTTTTCTAATTTTTACATATCAATATATTCCAATATTACATTTTATAATAATTTTGAGTTCATCAAAAAATTAAAGAATCGTCGATTTTTTTAAAAGTCACGTTATATTCGGTCGGTATCATGATTTGTATTAAGTATAACTGATCCCATACAATAATGATAGTATCTTGAACGTATTTGAAATATTTCAGACCCTCTTGTCTGTCTTGTCTTGACCTTGTGAATCGGTAGTATTTGGTATGTTTCAGAGTGCAGGCGGGTGGCGGGTACTTGTGCGGGTTCGTGTAGTGCGAATGTACGTAGAGGTCGCGCCGCGCCGCTAGCATTCACAATGACGCTAGCTGCATCTACGTACATTTGAATTACACGCGCCCACGCCAGCACCCGCTACCCGCCTGCACTCTGAAATAGGCCTTTGAACATATCCGCTTATTTCTAACGAAGAATCGTGACAATGCAAATATATCTATTTTAGTTATTTTCAAATTTCTAGAAAATTCTTTATACTCATTGTCACGAATGTTAAAGGTGAATTTAAAAAAAAAATATTGAGCGAACATCTGTGAGACAAACAAGACGAACATATAAAATTTAAAATTATGCATTTTATAATTCTTCAAAATGTAATTAACTAGCGCACAGGTGTTTGGTTGATACATAGTAATAGAAATTATATAATTCGCTTGGCAGGACACATTACATAACAAAATACTTACAAGAAAACTCCCCGCCAAGACTATTATTTATTCGATTAAGAGAATAATCTTAAATCAGTGCTTGAAACTCTAGCCTAGTGATATTCATTTTCTTTTTAAAGTAGATTTTGGTCGTGATATATATATTATTTTTATTATATATTAATATTTTAAGAGAATATATAGTACACTACTCGAATGAAGGCCTCCGATATAGTATGTACACGTAAAGACTAGTTTTTTATTTTAGGAAAGTATCACTCACGTACAATTAATTTTAAACGTGAAGGACTCGATATATTTTAAAACGTCTAATTATCACTTGAACGTTGACAATATCGCTTGAAATCTATATTTATTATATTATTCCTACGCAAGTTACATTTAAATACTTTGATGTTGAAACAAAATGAACAAATTTTAACCGTATTTATTCTTTTGCAATCATTACTCACGTTTGACCTTCTAATGTCCGACTCTTAATCTACATTACAATCAAAAGGACAACTTTTCGCTAAGTTTATTACCAACTGAAAACGCAAATGGGAAGGAAAAGCATTATAACTAACGTAAGTATACAAACTACGTGCCCTATAAATAGAACAATGTTAAAATTCTTTAAATACTCCATCGCTAAGAATATTCACAATAAATCGTCGTAACATTCATCTACCGTTCATTTACTACATATAATAATTATGAATAAATACAATTTATTAAATTTCGATGCAATGATTGTTAATTTAGATCATTCAGTTTTCATGTATCTAATCTACACAATAAATCACGAATTAAAACGGATACAAATCAACGTAAGGTTAAGTGTACATCTTTCTCGCTTACGATAAAAGAACTTACTTTTTACATTATGTCGAAAATTCTCACAGCTTTGTCTTTCATTGTTCGCTAAACAGCGAGTAGTACGAATAAATTCGTTATACACTAAACTATTAGGTACTATACATAGAGGTATTGACATTATACATATAAATAACATTATTTATACGTCATGATATATGTAAGATTATACTAGTAATTATACATATAATATATCCAGAGAATAGGTAAGAAATACGAAAGAAAATGCTAAGAGTTTCACATATAGTTTGTTTTTGCTATAACTGAGAAAAAAAGAGACGATAAATAGAACATAAGTTTTATAATAATTAAATACAAAACAACATTAAATTATATCATTAAGAAGGTTGAGATCATAGGAGAGACTAACGCTGATTTTATCAGCATTCAATACATAAAGAAATACACAAAAATGATCAAGGAAACATATTGTGATAATAAGAAAATTAACATTAGCAGCAGGAATATTACTATTAAATAATTTATGTAAACATTCTTCTTACAATTAAGTATTTAGGCCATTATATTATATACTGAAATAGTTATTTATATAGATGAATAAATACAGATACATAATATGAAAGTTATCGATCAAAAAGTGACTCAGTGCATCTTCAATAAAAAATGCTACAACAAATTTGATTTCTATAAATACGTAAAGATTATTTACAACAATTAATAAATTAATATCTTCCCTTTATTTCAACAGCTTTTGAAGTAAGTAAGTCATCTTGTACTTATCATTAAAATAATAATGTTATTAACAATGTATAACTTTTGATACATCAATCAATTTTATTATTATTTGGAAATAATTATTTTGTATGATTCATATAAATATTCAGAGATCGGTCAGGGAATTAGTAATGGCTTATAAAATTTTATCGAATTTTTAATGGAATATAACTTTTAAGTTAAAGTTATAATGTTATATTAGATCTAAGTCATAAATGATGTCACTGCAGCATCTTTTAGAAAATCTTAAATATGTGAATAGTACCTATAAATATGACGATTAATATAATTTAGAAAGCCAAGGGTAATTAATATTACAATTCGCTCCTTAGTTGGTCAGTCTAAATTACAACAATGACCGGAGCTGAATGCCTCTCAACCTCCAATAAATGAAAGATCACTACAGAATAAGAAAAATTCCAAAGTGATTTACAATTGAAATGTATTTTTATTCTAATGCATAGAATGTCGTACTTGTACAATAAAACCTTTGCGAAACATTATAAAACAGCATGATGGCTTCACAATTTCGAATAGTTACAAAATGTTTTTAAAAATTTTCAACACAGTTGCTCATAAAGTCGCTCTTATTATATCCTTTATCGGTATATAATACATTATAATTCACGCACGCTTATTACTTTACATTACATACCTCAATAATAATTTTAACATTACAATTTTTTTTTGAAATCTCAGGTAAACTGCCTTTATATCTAAAAAGTGGTTAACATTGCCGTTAATTAAAATGTAAAACTATTAAAATTAATACGTAATAAGCATTTATATTCACCAATTTAAATACTTCACCAAATAAATATTGGCATGAGTTTTTGTATTATAGATTAAAAATATTTCGTTTATTTTATTTTTATGTTTAGGCTGTTTGGCGGCTGTGTCAGTGCCTGACCCTTATCATTGCGGGAGCAGAATTCACACTTACCGCAGAAGACCAATTGGGTTCGGGAAAATTATTTCGTGTGTAGATATAATATATATCATATTTATTAAATAGTATTTATAGTTTTTCTGGCAACTGTGTTGAAGAACGTATGCACAATGATCTTTTTTCACTACACTTAGCCTCGGCTTGCATTGCAGCCCAATGTAATGACCAAGTTAGTTCCCCTGTATCATAATATACTACTAAAATATTTATATAAATAAAATTAACAGAGACAGTCCTTCTTAAAAGACAAAATTATTAAATATTTATCTTACAGTGAAAATCGAATAACGTTTGTTTTTGTAATAAAATTTATAATATGTATTATAAATTATAAATTTATAATATGTATGTAAAACGTTTACTCTATAATAATTAAGATCTGAATATCACTTTGGTGTTAGATAAGACATAATATATTTTTTTTTATAATATAATTAAGGATCGCTATCACTAATATTGTACTTCTATACTCTTCGAAAGCGTTGAGAGTTTTCAATTGTCAAATATAATCGAAAAAATTCTGTTTCAAACAGCAGTTTCTAAATCTTCTGATATTAATTGGAAATGTTCTTGACCTGAAAATTGAGCGAATATACCTATTACTTTTGTCAATATAACTAAACAAAAAGATTTAAAATAAACTTATCAGATCGGTGCGCTTTAATCATCGATGACTGAAATGTAGTGATTTTTAAAATAGCGTTAACTCGACTGTAGTGATAGAAAAGGTTTTGCATAACATCCCTTGAATAAAAAAAAACGATAATAACCTTTTTCGTAAATTGGGTCAAATTGCAATCAAATTTGAGTCTAAATTAGGCTCCGCTTTCATCGTAAATAAATAGATCTCTATAATAACATTCTGTATGCACACTTTGTTCTAAACGTATAACAATAATAGACACTTCAACGTTGTAAAAAGATGTTTTAGTTCGCAATTATCTATTTCAAAACTATTTGCTATCACAAAAATTAAACCTATTTTATGCCACAGCATTACTAAAACATATAGGAGCTATATGTGTTCGATTAGTTTTGCCTTAAACCAAAGAGTTAAGTATGAAGTGTGAAAATACCAAAATCATTATTCAACACGTTACACGTTGTGTTAAAGTGTTTAAATATTGATTAAAATTACGGCGGCCGTAGATCGGCGGTCCCTGATGAGGCCAACTAAATTTGGAACTAATCTAACCCGTTTCAGATTACTGAGGTAACAACACGTACCTGTACGTGATTCTTTTATGTTATTATACAAGAGACTATTTCCGTACTTTGGCATATATATGCGTGTAGTAGAGCAATAAAGTGTAAAAACAATAAACAGAAATCATTTAAAATCCAAGCACTTAATAATGAATCTCATATAAATTATGAGAAAGTTGTTTATCGAATAAACATTCTAACCTAATAGCGAATAGATATTTTAGTTGATACATTTCTATGTCACATGTGTTATTCTAAGTTATAATTTTACATTTGCTTGTTTATGTTGCCTGCGCAAAAGCGTCGGTTGTTCAACAACAAACCGGTACACAAATTACGAGTTCAAGTATATATTCCACAAAAGTTTTTTGTCGAACGAAGCAAGGGATGGAAACTTAATCTTTGTCTATATCATCGTCGTGAAATACATTTTACCTGTACACTTACTTTCTAAATAAGCGGCCAAATCGTGGTCCTCAGCGCGTAAGGCAAGATGCCGCGGCGTGAGACCGGCGTGATCCTGCCTCGTTAGGGAGGCACCCCCCGCCACCAACATACAGCATATAGCACGCCTCTTGTGTGCGGCCGCCTTATGCAAAGCTGTTTGCCCTCGCTCGTTATCCCGCATGTTCAGAATGGCGGTGGGAGCACACGCTATCAAGTACTTGACAATCTCCTTGTTGCCATATCTCGAGGCAACGTGAAGTGCCGTTTGTCCGGTAGCATCTATTGACATTAGGGAGTAGCCGGCCGAGTGTAGCTCTTTCATCTTTAATGAGATTTGCATATTTTAGGTCAGTTTAGCATGCTCTAGTCAAACTAGTATTTAATACGTATTCCAGACATATTTGGGAGTGTTTTATTGTAATTGTTCAACAGCTAAACAATTGTATACAAATTGCATTAGTGCTATAGGTATATACCATTTTCCTATACTTTTTAAAGTAGCAAAATTTAAAACTTTTCGTTAATAAAATTATACCGAGTTTTCTGATTAATCTACCTATATTGCAAAATTTCGAATGTAAGTCAAAGTTTCACACAGTATTCTTGATTTAATTAACGTACCATTTTTAGATCGCCAACTTTAGCTGCCTTTAAAAGTGTGTCAGAAGTTTTTTCTAGCAAATTCCTGAAACAATAATGAGTTTAAGTTCCCGATTTTTTTTCAATAATAAATTAATTGAATATGACGGTAATATTATAAAAATTCTCATACCATTAAAAAAAAGTCGTTTGACTTGGTTAACGTTTTGTAAAATTATTATACGTTTTGCTGGCATAATACTCTACGTAAACTATATCTATACTAAACTAATACATTAGTGAATCTCACCTATAGCCAAACACTTCTTGGTCAAGTCCAAAGAGTTTTTCGTGAATGCTGCATGCAATAGAAGAGAGAAAAGATAGAGTGCAAATTAAGTTTTAAAAATGTGCATTGTGCTATATAAATACATAGATCTCACACGTGTGCTTAAACTTACGTTACAATTGTTCTGTAATATACTGCAATAACTCCATATTGTCATATATATATATATATATAAAATGATTATTTACTATGTATGAGTAAGTCGTCTTTCTAGATATCTCTACATCGTTGTAAATCTTTTCGATAATTTCTTCAGTTATACATAACTAGTTAACTAAAAATTTATTGTAATTCTCGTTATTTTAACCTACATTTAGTCATCTAAATTACGTCTTGTATAATATTCTTGAGTGTTTTTTTTTTGTAAAGGTAGTTCGATCGTTGTAAAACAATGTAGCAACTATATATTTAAAATATCTATAATATTTCACTTAGAACCTTTAAAAAGAAGAAACTGATATGAGGAAGTTTCATCTCTATATAATAAATTATTAATTTTCTCTGCGGAAGTAACCAGAAATTTTCAATTTTCTTTAATATTAAAAAAGTTATTAGAAATATAATTAAAAAATCTTACTCGAAAAGTTAATTACTTTTATCAAAGATATTAAATACACTGAATACTACTACGTTCTAGAATAGAAGTTTTACATAATTTACACAAAAAGGTATAATATAAAAACACTCACGTTTTGAATCGCACTATAGAGTCATGTGTCGGTTGAATATCCTTCGCCGGTGGACTGGTGCAGAGTGGTGGTGAGTTCGACTCGTGAGTTGGTACCGCAATTTTTGGCAAAGACGGTGGTGTGGACTTTGGAGTCGAAGGAGCGGAAGTTTTTGGGGTATCAGGAGCTGATGACGCTTTAGGAGGTGCGGATACTTGATTAACTTTCGGGGTACTAGGTATTGCGGTTTTGGGAGTACCAGTTCCAACCGTTTTAGGCGTATTTGGTGCCGACGGGATAGTGATTACGGGGGGTGGTGTTTGTGGAGAGAGCAATTCCTCCGAATTTCGTAGTGGGCTTTCCAGACCAGGTTCACTGTTGAAGTAAAACTTATATTTGATAACATCGGTGACATTGAGGTTGGAAGTCAATTGAGACAATATCGATAGAACCTATAATAAATTTGATAACAGGGAAGACCTGCAGAAATTAAATAACAGAGAAAACCTGCGGCAATTAATAACATACAAGTTGTGCTAATTGCTGCTATGAATATTTATGTAGATTATAGATTTAACGTTGGATCACAATCTTACTTGACGTTAAGAGACGAACTGCCCTAAAAACACTAAGACTTTTTTGTGACAGCTTTTTAACTCAAGCGGTGTAGCTATACGAGCATTAGAAAAAAGCCTTACCATGATGTTATATATTCATAACAGAGGTATATATATTTATACACAATGTATGTATACTGATTACTGATATGTATATAAAATAATCAAATACATATTACTATTCAAAATGAAGGTTTTTATCTGCTCTCAAAACTTGAATACTTTGTAGGTTGCGTTTTAATATAAGGACTATAAATAACTACCCAATGAACATATAATATTTGTACAGGTGCTCGTAAAATGTCAATAGCTGTTGAGAACATAGTAAATGACGCACAATCATTCAGTGATTTCTGTGAATTCAGAGAACGGCGCGTCATGATCTGAGGTCACTACATCGATCGCATTGTAAAAATAAAAGATAAAATGTGTCGCTTCTTCAACTGTACCTAATTTAAATAGTCTTCGGTATTAATATAGGTGCATTTAGAAATATTATATTATTAGCTTTTAAATAAATATAAGACTACTTTAAAAGTGAATACACTGTTGATAATCATATGATAAAACATATATAATTATGCCAGTCTATAATAGTTTCCTAGCCGTGCCAATATCGATAGAAGAAATAGGATTAATTATCACGCCAGTTCACCATGTCATTGAGATTTCAATAGCAGGAGAAATCCACAGTTCTATATTTTAACCACATACGTACTACAAGAAAACGTTCTCAGGGTTTGGTTTCTTCGTGATGTTTACCTACATCATTCAATAATCAACTATGTAACACACGTATATACTAATGAACCAGTGTCTGTAATCAAACTGTATATCTTCCTCGTAGTTACATACTGTATATACTATCTGCGAAGTGTTGATGATGGACGAACCTGGTCTGTGATTCTGGAACATCCAACGATACACCGGCGCTCGGTGTGTCTACACTCTGAGAGATATCCAAGGAAACTGATAGTCCCGTGGTCGTGTCAAGCGATACTGAAGGCCCGGTACGATCCAAAGATGTCGTCGTGTCAGGTTGAACTGTTGTCTCAGTGTCTGGCGTCTGTGGAGCTGCGTCCAATATGTAGATATTCTCGTGACCGATGTCAGTCGGGTAGTGAATATTCTCTTGAGCTTTGTCGATGCGAAAGAAACGTTCCGCTGTTACAGCTAAGAAATATATATTTATTTAGTACGAGATTACACTCGGAGTTTTAAAAAATATAATAAACACTATTGGTCAATTTATTTTCATTGATTTACAAAGAATATATATATACTCGTATACAGGCGTATCATGTATTCAGTTTTTTTTAAATAGTATTTAATTTATATATATCAAACCACTATATATTTGAAACCAATTAATAAATCATTGTATTTCGAAGGTAACCACCTCCACAAGCTGACTATATGCTCTTTATCATTAATAAACAAGATTATTATTATTATTATTATATATTATTAAGCTTTTATATTACATAAAGTAAATAATATCAAATAAACGCTTGTTTTGGTCTCTTTTTTTCATCCGACAAAACATTGTGTATGAAAAATAACAAGAGTAAAGGATATTGAAAGATTATTTTATGATATGAAATGTAAAAGAAAAGTGTATATTATACACGAATAATATATAAAGTATTTCCAAAAAACATATTGTTTTCTCTAAGTTTATTTCTTGATATCTAGTCCAAAGTTCGACATCAATAACACACATTAGCGAAATGCAATGCAATTAGCACAAATATATTTCTTGATCAATAATCGTCTGAAATCAGGGAAACGGCAAACACAAAAAGCGAAGCATTAACATCATTTCGAATAAGATGAATGTAGCAAATTATCCCGAAGTCATTTATCTCACAGTTTGACAAATTAACTAGTGAAACTCGCGAAGAGATTGGATGGATAATAAATAAATCTTTGTTTGAATAGACTTAAATTTGTTTTAGCACGCACATTTGAGGTGAATAGCCGGTCTCGTTAGTCTAATTCACACTTGAAAACTTTTTACTTTTGCATGTCCATTTCATAAAATGTCGGTTTATTTTGAACAATTTTAACCTAATAGTGGGAATTTCAGTTAATCCCACGATTGAATATTGTGATATTTGAGTAATTCAAGTATATCAAAAACATTAGTTTTTAATTAAGTCTTCACAATTCTGATGGCTTTACTTTATATAATGTATTTATTATTGCGTTCTTGTGTATACGGTATACAATCATATCCTTTGCTGTATTGCTTCTCGGTTATTCTATAAACCTCATTGTCACACCAACGAAGTATGCCGCCTTTTGCAGATTAAAAAGCAATTTATTCACTCGCTAATATTCACGATATATTTTTCGTTTATAGGTATGCCTACTTTATTATTGTTCTTGGTATATAAATAGGCACTTATAAGATAATAGTCGAATTTAAATTATTGTATCTTTTATCCATTTCAATTTACAAAAAAAAAGTAGTGTACTTATGTACACGCGTTAGAAGTTATACTTCTTTGGCATAACAAGATAAAAATCTTTTCAAAAATTTTATCTTTCGCCTTATTCTACCTTTGTAGAAAAAACGACACTAACAATAGAAAAAAGGTATTTAATACATACATACTTTTTTTGAATAAAATGTTGATTATAGCTAACTTCAGGGTGTCGGTTTTTCGTGATGGTGTGTGCGCGCATCGTAAAAATTTGCTCTCTTCATTTTTCCCTAACGCGCCAAAAGATGTATAACTTCAATAATTAAATTGTATATAACTTTCATTTCTTTGTAAAATACGTATACGTATAGAACCGTTGTAGAAAAGAGTCCATATAATTGACTTTACATAACATAAATAATTTACGATTCATGGTAAATTTCTCTATTTACAATTACTATTCAGTAAAACAAAAAGAAATAAAATAAAGAAGAAAAGAAATGTCAGACAGACCCACTTACAGTCGACAAACCACCAGTCAAACAGGTTTAAGTACTGTTGAGATTCTTTGATCATGTTCTGAATGAGAGTGCGCATTTGTTCCAAGTCTGCGGCAGGATTCACCTCTAAAGTACCAACACGTTCCGCTAAAAACGAGAGGATCTTGTTAACTTAATTTTTCTTTTTTTTGAACTGACTAACTCAATTAGCCTGACGGGCCTTCACAGCTTCACCGGACTACATTTTATCTTGTTAACGCTTTCATTTAATTTATACGCTTAATTCTCGTACATTGGATCCACTCTAATCTATATATCGTTCAGGCTAATTTCTTCTTATAGTAAACAATGTATTGTAGGCACGATCAATTTTTATAAAACTTTAATGTCATTTAATTAAATATTATATTATCATTTTCATCTTATCCCACCTAAGTAGGGTCGGCACAACATCTTTCCTTTACCACTCTCATTTACGCATATATTATTTTCACACAAACAATCGACACCTTTTTCGGTCTTCCTCTACTCCTATATTCGTCTACTTTCATACTCAAAACTTATATCGTTACATGACTTTCATCTCTTCTTTTAATATGCCCGTACCATGCTAACCTATTACTCATCAACTTCTTTTTTATTTATTAAAAATTATATATACAAACTAAAACAATATATAAAACAATATTTAGTTGAAAATTTAATATTTTATAAGATAAAGCTACGTGAGTTAAATACAGAATATTGCAATCGTTCACAATGTTATAAATTTTTTAATTAAAAAGTATGATTATATTCAACATGTACGCTATAATTTTATGTAATTAAAACAATGTTTCATAATAATACTAAAATCCCTACTAAAATGCGGAATAATTTATTCGTAAAAATGTTAGCAATTATAGAGATAATGTTTATAGAAACATGGCACTAAATGTTTAATTAAAAACAAAATCTCTTTATAATTCTTAGACGAATTTTCGATTAAAGAATTAAATGCCCACCTGTTTTGGCGAGCAACTCCTTATCATAATGGTGTCTTTCGTAATCGGCCATCTTAATGAGATTCACAGTGAGCGTAAGTTTATCCAACGTTGTTTGACTGTAACAAAAAAATGATTACAATATTTTATATAGGCATGTATTTCACATTTATTTATTTTTCTGAATAGTGCCTTTAATATCGAACAGTGGGTATGGAGTATCAGGATATTATCAGTTACCGAAAGTTGCAAACTTTTCAATGGAAATAGTGACCGGAACAAGTTTAGTTCCGATAGTGTTGTTCGAAACTCGCTGAAATTGAATTTTATTGACAAATTAATTTCCAAGCTGCTTGACCAATTATCACATTCATATGTATAAAAAGAAACCTTTGTATGCTTATTGTCGATGCAATATTTGCGCCTATATTGTTCGTCTCGTTGGTCTTAACTGTGCCATTAAACGCAAGATGGCATAATTGAGATGATTTGTCACTAGGAAATACTACTGCAAGTTGATATCCAGAAGTAGCATGACATTAGTTGAAGAGTTACTATGCTGGCAAACGGCACCGATGACAACAGTAGTACTAGATTTTTTTGCTGTAAATCTGTTCCTAATCTATGGAACAATTAAGTCAAAATACTGTTAACAGATTTTGTGTAAAATTAATTGGCAGTTAACAGTTATTCTTTTTCATTGTTAGGTGTATTATTCAATTGATTGAATCAAATACCCTTTTTAATTAATATTCAATTGTTTTAATATTAAAAATAACATACTTTATGCCGGATCATAATTTCATAAACTTTATGTTGTTAGCCTACCATAGGCTTACTTTTAAAATACAAAATGGGTAAAACCTTAAGGAGGGCAAATAAGAGACTTACGGGGCGGTGGCTCGTCCAGGTTTTCTCTTTGCAAGCATAGTAGCCTGGTTCAGACGTGAGAGCGTAATTATAGAAGGCGCAAGGCGGCAAGCCTCGCCATCTACTTGCATGGGTATCACTTTTGTGGTCACTATCTTCGCTGTTTTGCACTGTGTGATGCAAGTGCCGTGTCCACCAGCTTGCAATAGTGGCTGTACAGATATGATTCGGTTAGATATAGAACTCAGTCAATAAGTTATACTCATTGTTATACTCATTGTCAAGTAACTCAGTTAATCTCCAGAGTTAACTAAAATTGTAGTCTAGTAAAATAAAAGATTAGAAAATACGTCTTAGCTTTAGATTTTTTATACAGAGATAACAGGTGGGAGAATTATCTAATACCAAAAACTGCTCCCGGCTTAGTACGCGTTTTTTATCCAATAATTATTTTCGACTGATTAAACGTTTATGCGATGCTTTTTTGCTAATGTCGCCTGAAACTAATTGCTTGCTGCTACCTATTATCATTTTTCTGTTAATCCACGGATCAAACATACATGTTCCACTCGCTTCGTACTTAGTTTTCTTAAAATATGAGTATATTTAATGCTCTCAAAAACTATTACCCATAATTTTTATATGCTGTAATTAACTTTGTAAATTAAAATCTGTTCGCAATAAAAAAGTGCTTACATTATTTTTAAAAGCAATTTCAAGAATTCAATAAAATAAATCAGAAATTTTAAAAGTAAATTGTGTATAATATATTATTAAAATAAAAAATATGATTTTTATACATATATTTATGGAGAATTTTTGTATCCTATCGACTTGGAAACGACAAAAGCTTTTTGACTTCAAATCGGGCGTACTAACACACAGACGTACACATTTTATTACGTCATATTCGTGATCAGTGTTCTTTATAATAGACACATATCACTAAATATGTACAAAAAAAAATCCACTGACTTATTACAGATGTATAGATTCATTAATATGAGTATAAAACTGTGTTTTTATATTCATAGAAACCCAATTAATAAAACTAAAGTTAGTTGTTTTATTACCAATTGATATGTGGTTAATCCTACTACTTCAATCAGTCCATCTTCAGTGGAAGGCTCGAAAGCGCCTCCAGACTTATTCCAAGGGTGAGTGCCACCCCCGTAACTGTAAATATCAGATTTGTGTAAACAAGCGTAAAATATTGACGACGTGCGACGTAAGGAAAGGTGAGATCCACTGGGATTTTCCGTAATACTTGAAGTGTCACAGAACATACATCTAAATATTTATAGAACACTACTCGTTACAAACAGGTTCGCTCAATTATTTATTCGAAAAACTTGTATAGTGCGAGTATATTCATGACGCGATCGTGCGCGATTAAAATGGTTAAATTAATATGTTTTATGAATTTGTATACACGTGCGCTCGCTCGCAGCTCTGACGGTCCGTTCGTTTCGCCGCGCTCGGCTATCTCCGGTCATTTCCGGCTCGCCGCGCTCGCCTACCTGCGCACCAGATGTTGGCATTCCAACGATTTCGTCGCTGCCCGACCCGCATTGTTGCCGAGTGAATCATCGCCGGTGCTATTGTACTCGAGCTTGTGAAATTCGAAGAAAGAAAACATCTGCTGCGAAGCCGCACTTTAGTGTGTTTACTCGGCTATTGTCAATCAACACGCTCTTTTCAGAGCGACGGTGCACCTCCTTTAGTGTACCACTTAAACCGCACTTTTCGGTGCGAAGCCGTACACACTGTGCAGTGCGTCGTTTCGCCGTGCTACGCGTCGTGCTTCGTGCTGCGCTTCGAGAGTCGTGCAGCGCGTCGTGTGCCGTGCAGAGCGTCGTTCTTCGCGCCGCGCCGTGTGCAGATACGAAGAGAGAAAATTTCGCGTCGCGTCTCCCTTTGGCCCGGACACGGATTGTCCGTTAGATTTGAATTAGGCGCACCCCCCTGCCCCTCAGGCAGGGAGGTTAGTCATGTCTACCCCCGCGACCCCGCGTGCCCATCCGGCCCTTCCGGCCGTTGATGATACCGTCCACCTCGAAGAACTGTTACGCTTCCACATGTTCGTCGAAAAGGAAGACCCGCAACTCGTCTCGGAATACAACAGACTCCGGAAAGTCTACGCGCGCAATCCTCCCGGTAAGATACCGCGTTGTTTCTCCGCGAACCCTTTCGCGAATCTCCCGGACGACCCGTTCACGAGGCTCTCGGAATTCGATTCCGATGACGACTCTGATATGGACTACGATACTGTCCCCGCGACCGCGCCCGCGACGGAAACCACGGCCGCGACCGTGCCTGCGCCCGCGACCGTGCCTGCGCCCGCGACCACGCCCGCCGATGACGACGGTTTCACAACCGTCACGCGCCGCGGTAAACGCCCACGCGCCGCGATTCAGACCGATAGCGACTCGGCTGCGGGACGTCCAATCCCAAAGCAGTCCAATATAGGTGGCGCTCGGGTGCCCCGAGCCTCTCCCACGCCCTCTGCCGCGAATTCGGCTCAAGCCTCGGCTGCGGAACCCGCGGTCGCGGCTAAGAAGCCACGCCTACCGCCTCCCGTCACCTTCCGTGACAAAGCCCGTTGGGTAGAGATTTCTGAAGACCTTAAGTCGAAGGAAATCGTCTACAAGTCCGCCGTCAACACTGTTGCCGGCATTTCTATTCGTGTGTCGACCCCCGATGAGCATCGCAAGCTCACGAGATATTTCAGGGAGCGTCAGCTCCCTTTCTTCACTCACGCGCTCGAGGAAGAGCGCCGCCTCCGTGTCGTCATTCGGGGAGTTCCCTTTGAGCTCACCGAATACGACATCTGCGATTGCCTGAACGGTCAGGACTTCCCAGTCCGGAGCGTGCAGCGCATGCACCACCCCCGTACGAAGGCCCCCTTCAACTTGGTGTTGGTCACTCTGGACCGCACCTTGGAAGGCAAGGCCATTTTCAGCCTCAACTCAGTTTGCGGCCTGTCCCCTGTCTTCGTCGAGCTTCCTCGCAAGTCCCAGGTACCCTCGCAGTGTCACAACTGCCAGGTGTACGGTCATTCCGCCCGACACTGCCACCTGCGTCCCAGGTGTGTCAAGTGTCTCGGGGATCATTCCACTAAGGAGTGCCCCCGCACTCCCGAATCCGTCGAGCCTCCGAGCTGCGTCCTCTGCGAGCAAACGGGTCATACCGCGAATTATCGCGGGTGTCCCCGTGCGCCTCGCTCGACGTATCACCGCCGCGGCGGTCGTGCGACCCGGTCCAGGGCGCACGGCCCGCCGACTCGGACGAATCGGCCTCCGCCTCCGCCCATACAAAGCCAGAAGGCTTTCCCCGATCTGCCGGGCACCTCCAGTGCGCCGGCAGCATCCGCTCCTGCGCCGAGCGCGCTCTCTTGGCGCGTAAGGCCTTCCCCGCCAGCTCCCTCGGCTCCTAAAGCCAAGCCCCAGCCCCCAAAGGCTCTGTCCACTCCTGCGCCACCTATCGCGGCTTCAGCATCGACCTCCGGTATAGACTGGATAGCTCGCTTACTTTTGGTACACGATGTACAAGAGATAATCGCATTTAACGCGTTAGTTAATAGTACGTCTGAGCTCGGGCTCTTAAACGCTATCTCCGCTTTCCCGGCCGTCGCGACCACGGTACAGCAACTAACCCGCGCCGCGCATAAATAAATTCGCGTAAATCAAAATATCAGATCGAACCCGCGTGTTCATACACAATAGACCGATACATTAGGATTTGTTACGTAATTATTTAGTTAAATCGGCACCGTGCCGTTGTATTTTATTTTTTAGCTCGATTCCCTCTCAAAAGATGCGTGTTTGCGCCCACGCCCGCGACTCTCTCTGCTCACGCCTCCGTGAGCGGGGGGTGAAGATTCGATCCCGCACACTCGTCGCGATTTTTCTTGTAACAGCTCGAGCCTAGGTAGTCCCTCGCTGTGGAGCCCTCGAGTATGTTACTCGCGCGAATACAGTGATTTACACATGTTCTACACTTACACGATCACCCCACACTCTTGCACACCTAGGCACTCAGTGGTGGGCTGTTTTTTTTACCCTTTTCGGACTGAAATAGGTCACGTAACACAGTAGTCAGATACCAAATACACATTTACATTCGTGAAACATGCATGGTCACACATGCATTTTTCACGAATTCATATATGAGTATTGCATGGATAGATAGCTTAGCTAGCTTAGTTAGTTCGGGAATCCGGCGACAGCTCAAGCCGAGGTGCACCGTGTGCCCTTGAGATGTTTCGCCTAAAAAACAATCGGGTGAGTGCCCTAAGCGCTCCCCTTAGTAGTCCGGTGGAACTGTGAAGGCCTAATAAGCCGGCAGTGTAGGTCAGTTCGAAAAAAAAAAAAAAAAAAAAAAAAATTTGTATACATTAACAATTTGTACACAAAAAAGAACTGTTCTAGTAAATATATATTATTTATATTTCTAACAAAATTCATAAACACGTCATAGTACAAAAAGTAAGCAATCGAATAAAAGTAAAAAAAAACTCTTTCCGAAAAGTACATGGTCATTTGTTATATAATGAATAATTTCTTTGAATTTTCATAAAATTGGTTGTGAAAAAGATATATAAAAAAAAATTATAACTATTTATTATGTTATCGTATTTATATATTTATGCCCTTTTTTATTCTACCGTTAATTTGCGAACCGCAAACTACTTTGCGAAAATTCTGAGTAAATTACTGAGATACATCTATTTACATTATAATAAACAATCGATAATATTAATAGTATCTTTTAACATTATATTAAGTTGAAAATATCATTGATTTGCCCCAAATATGTTTAATTTAATTATCTTAGTAGCTAAAAAAATGTAAATGTAAACATACCTTGGAATGTTTAAAAACACTATAGCATGCACTTTGTGCTCCCTAAGCACTGGCGTTAGATCTTTGCCATCGCATTCCATAGTAACGAACTCAGCTAATCCTTTCCATTTACGCTGCATGAGATCCTTGCCTCCAGCCGTTCCGTAGAACAACTTATTTCTTATTCGAGAGTTAAACTTTTCTGGGTGTGCCTCTGTTATAAATAACATTGCAAATTATACTGTCATCTGTTAGTAATTTCTATTAAAAAAAATTGAATCAAATACTTTCAGCGCCTGTTGGTGTGTTCCGGAAGCTGCACTTGAGAATCAGTCTCCCTCTAGTTTCAGTGTGACCACCATCTTAGATCACATACATCATCATTTAACATCAGATGAGATTGTGGTCAAACGCTAACCTATAAAGTACGACAAAAAAAAACTTTGCATGTGTTAAAGGAATCGTCAATCTCCCGTTTATTTCGACATTTGTGCCTTAAAAAATAGCATGTACATTCTATATTAATATTTTAGTTACAAATATTATATCATATAACAAAATCCGTGTAAAAAGTGTTACGCCATGAAGATTATTCTTACGTTTCTTGATACGTGGTATATTTAAAAGCTGACATCAAGTTTTGCTAATCGAGTTTTAGCTATTAACCTTTCACATTTTTTTTTATGTCAAAGAGCAGCAAACAGGCTGACGACCCATCTTATTTTAAACAGTTACCGTCGCCTATGGTTAATCGCAACACCAGGGGCATCACAGTTGTGTTGCCTACCTTGAACAGCGTGTTTCAATCCCTTTTGAGCCCAATATCATAACCCTGAGGGAAAATCGTGCTGGGTAACATATACGTCTGCATAATAAAGTTTCTAAAGAACCTTACGGTTGTCGCCATTCTGCTGAGCTTATAAAAATAATTTGCTTTTTGAAACAACTTCACCGTACTATTGCAGCCGTAGTGAATAAACACAGGAAACATTTTTAATTAATGGAAGTTGAGTATGACAACACACAGATCGATTCGTGGGATTGAATGAGTTGGTATTGTTTTATTGTTTGTAAATTTATTCGCTCATATGTACACGTCCATAATTGAAGTAATGACGGAGGATTGTTTTTTTCTAATAATATATTCTATTTTCGAATAGACCATGACGAGGCCATTATACAAAAATCAATCCAGATATAGAATATTAGAAATACTTGATAATTATAAGTGTAAAGATAATAATAATAGTAAGATTGGATTTCTTTTTATTATAAAAAAATTGCAATTACTTAATTTTGCTTATTTATTATTTAGTAAATTGTAGTAACCCAATTAATTTCACATTCTTTTTAATCTAATCTAATTGGTTGCAATTTTAAAGAAACATGTATTTAATCAAGTTTTCGCTTACTTTTATGAAAGAAATTTTGTTAAATCACTTTTTATTATAACACATTGAACTTTTCTCATTTGAAAAAAAAAACATACTTAAAAAGACGCAGGTAACAGTCAGATAACATATTGCTAACCATTTCTAAATGTCCACATTCGATCAACCAAGGAAACTAAAATTTGAATAAATCCACCGATAACTTACCTCTTGCTTCATGAAATTCCAGCGCAATATGAGCATCAACACCGAAAGAAAAATAATTGTTAACGACATTGAGTGGCAGTTCGGGTTTTGCGTTGGCTGTTTCCTCTGCCGAAGCGGCTGTGTTAGGCTCTACAGTTAGCTGCCACCGGTCTAATAATACTGTATCGCTTTCACCGATATTGGTTAAAATTTTCGATATGGGTTCATCCTCGTAACCCTGTAGAAGCATACATCGTAGTTTAATTTATATTCTGACAATTTTATTGTTTATTAGCAATTTTTGCTGTTTTTTATGCAGTAATTATTTTCGACTTTTTAATTTATATCTACATATATAAAAGAATATATGATTTACGGAAAATGGCGAATTTTCATACAAAATTTCATACCCGTTTTCACCACCTTAAGGGTTGAAATTGCAAAAATCTTTCCTTACGGCTCACTTAGAGTGTAATAGGCATCCACATGGAAGTTTTAATGGCCCTAGCCTCATTAGTTTACACTATACCTTTATATGTCAGACAGTCGGTTATTCTTTTATATATATATATATATATATATATATATATATATATATATATATATAGCCTAGCTGTTGCCCGTAGCTCCGCATGCGTTTTTTTAATAATTGTAAATTACTTCATATAAGATCAGCTATCTGTTTGTGAAAGTTCCGTGAAAAATGGTTCAAACGTTTTGGAGATAGTACTGCAAACGAAGCCATGAGTAAAAGCTAGTCGAAAATAAAAAAGCTTTAATTACTTTTTTATAACGTTAGCTCTTTGTCAGTGAATGTCCCGTGAAAATAAGCCCAATCGGTTTGGAGATAGTACTACAGACGAAGCCACGGATGACAGCTAGTCTAAAATAAAGTAGCCTATGTCACCCGCTGTAATTTTAACTATCCGTCAATGAAGTTTCTCTCAAAATCGGTCCAGCCGTTTCGGAAATTACCCGGAACATACAGCCAGACAGACAAGAATTTTAAAAATTGTGTTTTTGTTATCAGTATCGTGTATACTTTCATATCCAATCAGTAAAAAGTCGTTATTTTGATATTACATACAGACACTCCATTTTTATTATATGTATAGATTAGCAACTTCGTCTGCGTGAAAATACTATTTTGGTAGTAATTTATCTAAAACGTTTATTTATAAAACGCCTCATGTTATATATCTTACACACTGAACAAAGTTTCAATTACTCCTTCATACCTTTAGAGGCAGATATAAATTATTCATTTCTAATACAAAGTTAATCACAAATATATTATTACCGAATATCCATAATATACGAAAATCATTTTTCCTTGTTCTATATGTTATGAAGCACATTTTCAATTATACAATCTTTTGAGTATTTTTACTTTCCAAATTTAATATTTTTTATCGTCATTCATTTCGGTTGCGAGTTGATAAATCAGAATAGATCTATAAATATTATAAAATAAAGTCGCTATATGTATATGTCTGTGTG
This sequence comes from Antheraea assamensis, assembly GCA_035772565.1. Taxonomy (NCBI): domain Eukaryota; kingdom Metazoa; phylum Arthropoda; class Insecta; order Lepidoptera; family Saturniidae; genus Antheraea; species Antheraea assamensis. Next base: position 310,633 of record JAQQSE010000042.1, read on the forward strand.
TTTAGTTCTTTTAAGTACGCAAAAGATAATGATATGGCTTTCAATATCATTTGAATAATAATTTTTGGTATAGTAGATAAATTAAATTAATTAATAAGTCATAAAAAGCAACGAAATAAAAGACAGGGTATGTCGTTAAGACACACGAAACAACTGAACATTTGTAGTTTCACTTAAAAAAAAAATACGACAAAAAGCCAAAGCTCTAATCCATGTACTGACCGCGTCCGACGTTGCTTAACTTCGGTGATCGGACGAGAACCATTGTTTTTAACACTCTACCCGACACGGTGTGTACGTCCACCGTTTTTCGTCACACAGGACGGTTGCGGTTCAGAATTTTAAAGCCCGCCCATAAGAAGTTTCACTTTAAAAACGATGTATTATAATCAAGATGCACATATATTTTTCATGCTTAACTTACATTCAAATAATGAACTACGTAACTATATATTTCAATAAAAAGACCTAAAGACAAGTTCACGATGGCTATGTATTTTTAAAAGGTAACCCACGGTAACTATTTTTATCTTTACTATATTATTACAAAATAATGGGTTATCTACGAATCTCTTTCAAGCGATTTAGTATTCATCCCTTTCAGTGTAATATATTTGTTACCTTGGAGATTTTAAATAGATTTAAATGCCTCTTTCAGAATTTTTATTCAATGAATATCTTAGGAGATCTCATATATTTCAAATTACGCGCTACAAATTGAAAGTTTTTATGTGACAGGACATACGAAGTTTCTTTACTTTGACTAAATGTATGTGTCAATATAATGGATCGTATATTACACGTATCTAAATTGCTTAGACAATTATGACTCCTCAAGAATCGCATTACATTGACATGAAACACGCCGTGTCGCTTCGTACGGAGGAGACGGCCGATGATGTGTACACGGTCGTCTCCTGACAAAGACGGGGCCCGGTGGCGCTGATTGACGCCGGGCCAGCCGCTGAGGCGACACGATGAATACTCAAGAGATCTCGTATTGCCCCAACAGAAGCGGTGGATGTACACCGTGGGGTTTTAGTGAGTAGGAGTCTCACACTACCCACCATCTCCCCCGGAAAAAAAGGCCGTGTAGCTATACTACTTTTATAAAGATAAAAGATTACATGTTATTTTTGGAATGAGTAAACTAAAAAAATTTTAACCGATTTTAAAAATTCTTTCACTTAACAGAGTAACACGAGTTAAATTTTAATTCCAACTCTACATGAACACGAACGTTACCGCGACCAAAAGTCAATACTAAAATTAACAGAACTTTCTTTAAGACTTATTTTGTAATAAAATATATTGTCACAAGAAATTATTTTATAAGGGTTAGTCTAAAACGAATACATAATTAAAAAGCGAATTTATGATAAATTTCATTTGTTTAATGTTAACCGTCTGGCAGTTCATTAAGGTAATTATTAAATATTCTTTATAAATACGGAGTTAGTACCGTAAAAGTTTCCCTTGGCTATAAATTATGATAAACGAAAATCCTACAGCTCGTTAGGTAAAAGTTTGTACAACGTGATATTTTTATTACCAACTGAGATAAGTTAGTTGAAATATAAAATCATGTTCAACAATTTCTTAGTATAAATCCCGTCCTAAGCAGACATTTAGTTTAAGTCTAGGTTTAGAGTCGGATTATGCAAGTTGCTGTATCACTTGCTACTATAAAACTTAACCAGGTATACAAATGAAAACTTTATTTATAAAATATGAAAAAAATATAAATCTTATTTTTTATTTAATTTATTAAATTTTATTGGCGCTAGTGATACCTGCGACTTCGTCTGTATTTTATTATCTGACCAATATATTTTATGTAAAGAGGAAAAAAGATACGCGCAGCATCGGTTGCCCCACTTCTTAACGGCATTAAAACATATATGCCCGAAAGGTTGAAAGGTATAGTGTTTATAAAAATCGTGGCATGTAATTATTATAATAACTGTATATTACTTGAAGCGATTATAATTTTTTCTTTAGGTAAAGACCAAATATCTAAGAAGTACAATATAAAAAAAAATCGAAATGTAACCAGTAGTTTTTGAATGATGCAAGAACCGCAGAGTTCTATCATTTTAATTATATATAATTTATAAAATAATCACTACATATTAGGAAGTCGTCCACCGCGTCTGTCTGTCTGTATGTTCGCGATAAAATCAAAAACTATAAAACAGATTGTAATGCAGTCTTCACCAATAGATAGAGTAATACATGAGGAAGGTTTAAGTATTGTCAATGTTTTGTGTAAGTAAGTTGGTTGAAATATAACGATAATTGTTGGAAGTGTTGGAAAAGTCTTGCCGCCTGGGATCTTTAATCGAAAACGCTGCCTAATTCTTTTGAGCTATAATAAAACAATGCATAGTGAGATATTTCTCTTTTATAGATGCATAAACAAGTCTGCGACGGCATATAGCTAATAGCTTACTATACCCATTTATCTACTTAAAAATTGTCACATATAATGAGGTTATTGGAAGGCTATTTAGACGAATACAGTATTAATCCTTATCAAATTAAATAGATTAGTTACTTTAAGGATTTTATTTACATAAGTATTTATCTTTTATTACCAGGGCAGGACAACATCCACCGGGTTGGCTAATGACACATAAGAAGAAGAAGACGGATTAACCTAGTGATGCGTTCGTTTTATAGAAACCACTCTATTAATCGTCATCATTATCGGCCTACGTTAACACACTCTGGGCATAAAGCTTCTTCTCGATTATTTCTTTTTATTCACTGTCAGCAATTATGATATGTATATGTAAACATCATCGGTCCTATTACAAAAACAAAAATGAACACGCGTTTAACACGAGTCTTATTAAACAGTGTCTAAAATTTTAAACACTTGTTGAAAATACTTTATTAGAAAAGAATGTCTAAGCGGTCTCTAGCTACATAATTGGTTTTTGTTTTTTAAACAAGCAACTCTGAATAGCATTCATTCAATTCAATCTCATCGTTCAAAACGTTCCAATTTACGAATAATATTTTTGTGTAGATTTCCATTAAGAATGTTTATTTATTTTAAGTGAAATTGGTTATAATTATTGTGATATTTGGTTTAAAGAAAATAAAGTAATTATTACAATAAGTTTAAAATAATACCCCAAATTACATAAAGTGGAACAACAGTATAAATTCAGAATAAATACATTGTGAAATGTCAATAGTGTCATATTGTAGTAGTTGTCATTTACTTCAAAATTGTTTCATTTTCTACATCTTCCAAATTAAGTACCCACGCAATCCATAATTTACTACGAAACCTCTTTTGCCAGCAAATAGAAATATAATAAATCACAACAATACAATGAGAACTGTGAACTTACACAAGTGTTACATAATGTTTAAATTCAAATAGTGTCTATTTCTAAACAAAGGTAAGACACTCTTTTGTGATCAAAATTTTATGAAACAAGTATTCGACACGTATTTAACTTTTTTGTTATATCACGGTATATGTGTATATACGTGGAAATAAATATGAAAGCTATATATCCGATCCATATATGATTAAGGAGCGACAATGACGTGGCATTAGGCAAATCCGTTGCTCAGTTCACAGCTTGTTTGTCGTTTTGGAGAATAAAACGTTAACGAGCGAAACGATAAAATTTGTTTATGAGTTCGTTACAGCTATGTTGTTATCCGTCCAGGCAGGTAATCGTGCTATTTCCATGTTTAAATCCTGTATCTTCACGTATTAACAAAGCTACTTACTTACATTTTAGTTGGACTTTACGATGTCAAATTATACGGAATTACGAAATTATACGAATGTTTTACGCTGATTATGTCAGTCAATAGATCATTTCGTTTTTATGATAATTTTTTTTACAAACTGACTACGCTATTGGTGTGATAAGTCTCTACAGTTTCACCGGGTTACGCTTTTACGATGAATTTTAGCTATAATTTAAATTGTAACTTAAAATTGTATTTAACGTTTTAAAATATACTAAACTTTAGTCACTGCTGTATATACGTGAAAAAAGCGTTGCTATGCTAATTCTGAAATAATATACTATTTTGGCACCTGTCTACGGTAACATTTTAAAATTTTCAATACAAATCCTATCATAGTTCCACCTATCTTTTTCCCCTGCCGCTGTTTGCTGTTGCAAATGCATCGCCATACAAACGATCTCGCACGCTTATGCAAAAAAAGCTAGTGTCGGTGAAAACACATCCGATACTGTAAATAAACTGCATCGAACTGAGTGTTTTTTTCACCATTTCAATTGGTAATTGTTCGGTAAATCCGCTCCTGTTTTTTACGACCGCGCACCCATTGGTCCTGATCATTTCAGAGATCATAATCCATAAATTTAATACTATGAAGTTCAACATAGTTCAATAAGTTAATAAAACAAAAGTATCAAAAAAAAGTAGTGTGTACTTATATACACGCGTTAGAAGTTATACTTTTTTGGCGTAACAAGATAAAAATCTTTTCCAAAATGTTATCTTTTACTTTATTCTACGTTTGTAGAAAGCGACACTAACAATAGAAAAAAGGTATTTAATACATACATTCTTGAATAAAATGTTGACTATAGCTAACTTTAGGGTGTCGGTTTTTCATGACGGTGTGCGCGCGCATCGTAAAAATTTACTGTCATCATTTTTCCCTAAAGCGCCAAAAGTAGTATAACATCAAAAATAGATTATAACAATATATCTTAAGGCTCTGTTTTACAAACAATATTAAATGTATAGGTTAACTTTTTAGGTTAGAACGCACACAAAACCTATTTTTAAAGTGTTACTTAGACCTTTCGTAATGAGGGAAAACATTAACAAATATTCGCTCAGTATCGTATTGCGTCTTCAAATCAATTCCTGTACGTATGTATACATCAGTCAAAGTTTACTATATTTATTAGTAACGATACTACAATATATACGACGGACAATTATCGTGACAATGTAATAAACATTACTTTACATTAAATTTCATTCGATTTTGATTTCATAATTAAAAAATAGCAATATATATATAGAAGAAATAATAAACATGTACGACCTTATATAGGAGGTTAACCCCTTTTTCACCAATGAGTACATTTAGTAAAATGTAACCAGCTACTTGATTTATGGCATACTTTCTATAATTGATTCCAATATTTAGTTGTTTAATATACATGTACTACCAGCTTTTGCTCACGGCCTTGTTTAATTTAGTTTAAATTTGGCCTATCGCAACGGCAGCAGTAGTATTACGCATGGTTACAGCGAACCAGCTGGACATTATGGTTGTGCCATACCACCCAAAAAAATTGTAACATTCATGAGGGCAAAACTAGGCTAAAATTTCAATTCAATTAAAAACATGTAATGTAATATACCAACTACAATATTACGTTACTTATTTCATCAACTGATTTGAAAACAAAAATCTTATTATAAATGTTTTATGTAAAATAACACAAATATATAAAGTTTTGAAAATTACCTGCTTTTATGATTTTAATCTGATCTAACGCATAATATATTTTTTGTGGCTTAAAGACTAAATTCCAATTACAGACGGCAAATTTATTGCCATATATCAAAGCCATTAAAAGCAACGCAGAATGTAGCCTGCGCGACAGATAAAAGACAAAGGAATTTTATAACCGACTTTTACTAGCATGCTATTACGCCAATAGAACTCACGAACATTTTTTTTTAGTTTACTATTAAAGTGTTAAGTGTGTGCTTTATTGGCTCTTAGTTCCGCGGCTACGAGTAAACACGCATATATTTTTACCCGTATATCAGAATTTTAATAAAAATGTTATGATAACAAGCTTTATGAGAATGTAAACAAGGTATATTGTCTATATTTTATGTATATTTTCACTGAGATGTACGTTTTATGGAATAATATTGGCCTTTAATAAGCAGTATTTCTAGAATATGTTACTAACTATTAAAATTAATATGTTTTTCGTTTTTGAAATACGTTATATGACATAGAGCTCATTTATGCATACATATATATGTCATATAGTGATAATTATTCAATGTATAATATTGTTACTAAATTTTATCTACATAAAGTCTATGTTAAAAAATCAGGACTTCCGACCTCGCTTTGTGAGTTGCTGTAAATACATCAAGTCTACTATATAAATATGTTATATATGTATGATGCATATAAGAAATCGTTATCGTAGGTGGTAGAGCTACGCTCAAGCTATTACTGGCTTCAGCATGAATGGGTCGGCTCGCCCGGGGTAGTACCACCCTCTCACAGAAAACCGACGTGAAGTAACAGTGCTTGCACTGTTGCGTTTCGTTCGGTCAGTGAGAGCGCCGGAGGCCCACATATATTAAAAGGCCGGCAACGCACTTGCGACTCCCCTGGTGTTGCTAGTGTCTATGGACGGCGGTGATCATTTACCATCAGGTGACCCACCTGTTCGTATGCCCCCTATAATATAAAAAAAAAAAAACTTTAAAACGACAGTGTAAACTATTTCAAAATCCGTTGCGTAGTTCAAAAGAATTAAGGAAACACACAGACAAACGTGAAAAGCGATTTTGATTTAAGCTACTTATTGATCTAATCTTGTTCAGTGATATTACTCGATAAATAAACAATATTTTGTTTCTCTGTAATAAAATGTAAACGTTTATACATTGTTTTATAAATCTATTAATAACACTAAATTCTTTATAATAGTCGTTTATAATCCTTCACTAGTAAAATGGATCGTTACTGAAGGTTTTTTTGTCAACTAATCAATCAGTCAATTAACCAATTTAAAATTCATAATAACAAACAGAACGTAATAAAAAAACAATACAAAACGCATTAGACTACCGAAAGCGAATTCTAACGTTGCCAGAGACTCCTTAAGTAATATAATTAAAAAAATCAGATACAAAATATAACAGACGATAAAAATAGATTTTGTCTTATATCGAAAAGATACGAATATATCTGTTATTATATTGAATTGATTTAAGTCTAAAAGAACTGACGGCTTTGAATTTTATGCTGTTACAACGAGTGTTTATTTAGGAACGGTGTGTCGTTCATATTTTTCTAGGATTTTCCACAAAATGAATTACAAAAAGTCAGTGCAAAAAAGTCAATTTACGTTATTCTAACCTATACTAAACTTATCTGAATTATACACATAAGCGTTTTTGTGGAGTAATACTTATTAATCAGTTAAAAATTCCTATTATTATTTTTCAATATGACAGGGTGTATTTTTCCAGCAACCTTACTCCCGGTAATATAGATTTGACCTATCCCTAGGAAAGAGTACTTTTTATGGATGAAAGATGTCCTATGTTCATTCCTGTACACCTAAAACGTGTACGCAAAATTATCTGATGATCGCTTGGCTAGTTAAGGCATGAAAGCGTAACAAACTAACCCACGTTCCCATTTATAATATTAGAATATTTTTTTGCTTAATTCTGCTTTATAGTACTATTTTTGGAAATAAAAGATTAATTTTTAGAGTCCAAATTTTGTACGAACCCCTCCCCATCCGAGTGCTCTAGCGAGGTCGTTGCCAGTACCTAGCGGCAGCACGCCAACCGCAGGCCTGGAACCTATGCGATCGAGGACACTCAACACCCACCCGACCGTGCCATCGCCGCCGCAAGCCAGCACACGCAGATTCGGTACTTTACGAAACAGCTCCAGTCTGCAATAAGAATTTTTGTATTATTGTTTTTGTTTCCATTAGCCTATTAATCCCTTGATACTCTTGTAACTCTGTCATAAGTACTTTTTTATATTAAGAAAACTGTAAGCCACCAATCAAAACATTTTCATCATATGACTGCATAATTATTGAGGAAAATTCATCGCATCAACCTTTAACAGACTCAATGCAGGACTATAGGCCTCTTCTCGAAGGAAGGCATGGGTATAAAAACCACGCGAATACACGACCTATTGGCGATTTCAAACTATTTTCCCACATCGGTGATACTACAGAACATTTCTCAGATTCTGGTTTCCTTGTGTTCATTCATCCTCAGCCGATAGTGTCACCAATTAAAATGTGTAAATGTAAGCGAATTGCGAAGAGTTCGTTAGTACATGCTTGGGTTGGAACCTACGGACGTCGGATTGATATTCCACTTATGGACTTACTGGTTGAAATTACAAAAGACATGAATTTGAAAAATTTGTATACATATTCTAATTACTATGAGAACAAAAGGGCCCCACCAAATTTACTTTACAAAATCTCTTAAACTATTACAGAACAAACACTACTGTTATTTAGTCAGCTGATGCTTCGAACTAACGTTTGTTTGGAGATATGTGTAAATATAGAAAGAAACAACTTTCTATTTACTTATTAATAATTCAAGCTTTCGTTATAAATGTCTGTGTTTACAATAAGCTCGAAAATTTAAAGCAAACCTTGTGAAATATCACCTAATTTAAAATTTTGAGAACTAAGAACAACTTGTAAAACTACCAGTATTCATATTTGCAGTATAGTTACTCGGTAAAGTATATATGATGTAAAAGAAAAATTAACCCTGTAACATTTAAAAAAAAGTTTATAACACTTATTCATATACTTATGTTCTACATAAATTCATACATTTACTCTAAATACTATGTAATATGTACCCATAATATACACAATAACGTGCGTAAAATAAAATGTCTGAGAGGTTATTTCTTGAACAGAACCGGTTAATAAGGTGTGAAAGGTTTTGTAAGGTCCTCCAAATTCTATTACTTCGTAAGTTCTAGAGGCATTCTATTGTATGGGTAAAATTGTAGTGTCCGGAAATTTAATAGACGATGCCATTTAAATCAATTGAATTTGATAACGTATTTTAGAATTCGCTCATTTGTTGTAGATTGCACACGTGGTTGATGTTATACTAAAAGAAATACAATCTTTATAAATTACTAGCTTTTGCTCACGGCTGCACTTGCGTCAATGTAGATTTTACCTATCCCTCGGGAACAGTACTTTTTTTTCTGGATGAAAGTCCATTTCTATACCCTTGACCACGTCTATGCAAAAATTGATGTTTTTTTTTGAACTGACTACACTCTTGATCTGGCAAGGCCTCTACAGTTTCACTGAACTACTAAGGAGAACGCTTAAGGCACTCACCCGATTTTATATAGGCAACCAATACAAGGGCGCGTACAGGTGCGCCTCGGCTTGGACTGTCGCCGAATATCCCGAATCTAACTAGCTAAGCTAACTATTATTTCATATAAATATGAATTCGTGCAATATATATGTGTACCAAGCATGTATGTTTCACGAACTTATACATGTATTTTGAATCTGCGACTAAGCTATTCCAAACTAACTCAGTTCGAAAAAGGGATTAAAAAAATAATCCAAACACTATGTGTACGTGTGCACGTGTGTAGGGTGAACGGTTTTGTGTTGTAAAAATTAGTGTCCGAAAATTTATTCAATGTCACTGTATTCGCGCATACAACGTGCTCGAGGGCTCCGTTCCGGAGGATCGGACCTCAGCTTGAGCAGCTGCCGAGGGGCACCTAGACGAATGTGCTGGAGCAAAATTCACAGTCAAACCGCGGCGGTGTGATCTGTGATTAGGCGGCCGTGGGTGCGCACATGCTCTGTCTCGAAGGACAGAGGGGTTCTGAAAGTTAGCTACCGTTATTTCGTCGGCAGGATCTGTAAAAATATGTCGCGGACGTCTTTTGTAACGCGGTGCGTCGGGTCAAAATTTCATGATGATCGGTTCAGTAATTAAGGTTTAAGCGAAACAAACTCACATTCGCGTCTGTCATATTATAAGTAAGGATAGCCTATATATTATTATGATGTATAAATAAACTATTATATTACTGCAGAATTTCATTAAAATCTGTTAAGTAACTACTAACGCAAAAACTTTTGCGTGAAAAAGAATGCAAACATCCTCCATCCATCCTCAAAAACTTTCCCACTTATAATATAAATGGAATTTAACAACTTTAGTGTGCAAAAAAATAATCGCTAGATGTGTGAGAAAATCTGTATATGTAGTTATATAAAAAACAAATGAAAATACATCGACGATTTATCGCAAATCAATTGTTAGGAGACTAAATAATGTTGTAAATTTGTTTAAAAGCTTCGCGGTGTTTGGAATTTGTGATATGAAATTTTATACCTATGCTTTTAGTTAAGAAATACGCGTTTTAGCGTTCTTCCACAAATGTACTATTATAAAGTTCTATCTATAAAGGGGTGTGATTTTTTTAGTACCTACCAACCAATATTTCAAGTAACTTATTTAAAAATTAACATTATTACTGTAATTTGAACTAAAGTTGGCCATGGTTTTTGCTATTCAAATATATATTTGTTAAGAGAAAAATAGCTTCATAATTAAAAACAAAATTACTTCTTACCCAGGGCCCGGACCGCCTTGTGTGAGATCAAAAACTTGTCGGGGGTTCAACAGCCACTGAAATTTTTGCAACAACTTAGCTCCTTGGTTCCCACCACTTTTCGGATTTATGAAAACCAGTACCGGCTTAACGTTCGCTGTAGGGATCGGCTTTATAACAAATGCTCTCTGTTCGTTCTTAGAATCTTTTCCTTTCTTTTTAGAGGCACTTTTTTTCTTAGGAGACTTCCTTAACGACGACTTAAAGCTACCACGTTTCGGCAATTTGACGATCCACGACGGTGGAACTATTATGTTGGATTCTAAACCTGAGAAGATATATATATATATATATTTAGTAGGAACTTATAGTAGTTAATAAACTTAAATGACGTAATTAAAACTAAAGCCGGCGATACGAACTTACCTAATGAGCATTCTTCTCCTATCCGTTGTAGATTGAAACAACTTTCCTTATTGTGGTAAGCGTCTTTGCACCACGAACAACTCAACGCTACAATTTCTTTAGAACTGAAAGATAACTTAGCCTGCAGCGACTGTTGGCAAAGAAAACGTAACATTTTCACATAGGTAATCATGTTTTCGTTTTATGTACACATAAATATGTTTAAACGATTCAATCGGGTTCGATCTCCCTTAATTAAAAGTAAGCAAGCAGTCAGTACGTATTTTAACATAGGGTTGTGTAAATTACAGGCAATTTCTGTAACAGTGAAAATTCTCAAATAAAAATAAACAGAGATAATTAACGTGTCTGGGAGGAACGTTTAGGTTACAAGTATCGAGAATACAAAGTTTTAATAATGTCCGATCTTATAGTACCGTGTCCGCCACCATGCTATATGAAGTATACGCACATGGTTGAAAATATCACCATTGTCTACTTCTATAGCCTTGTCTACAGAGCGTGATGTTGTAATGCACCATTTGCAGCATCTGCGCCGGAATGACTGTGACAATAAAACAATCATGCGATACACGTGCGAAATGAAACACACTGAAAAAACATGAGGTGACAACATATGACAAAAAATTAACGAAAGAACATATAAACGTAATTAATATGCAAAATATTAATTTATGACATGAATAAAACATTCTACATTCCGAAGTAAGCTTTTATGTTTTGTGACTTATCGTAAATGTGTACTACAAAACTAATGCTTGTAGGAGATTTACACTAGATTATTATCTAATATTTATAAGTTTTCTGAAATGGGTAGTTTTTTATAATATAAGAAAAAGTGTGTGAGCATCCTATGAAATTACCAAGTTAAAAAATAAATAAAAACCTGCATTTAACTCAATACGTGACGTATTTCTAGGCTTAATTATAATATGCAAAGATCAATAAATTACAGAGTAAACGTATATCATATCTAATTGGTAAGTCTTTTCTATTTTGCGATTGTTTTTGTGTTTGATACTATCATTGCTTACTAATAATAACAGTTTTCAGAGAAATTCTTGTTTGATATATAACGAGAAGATTCCTAATGATGTTTTCCTTCATTGTCAAGTCTGTATTTAATCTGATAATTAAGCAATTAACAAGACGCAGGATGTAGTGATTTATTTTAGTACGGAAAGCGGTACGGCGTGCCTATTCTGTATGTTTATATCGTAGGTAGTTTTCTGTACATACATTGTTTGCATAAAACGAGGATTAACTAAATTCAAAAGTGCATTAAATAATCGATATTAATTTCATTTCAGTATGTAACTCATGAAAACGTATTAAGGATTTTTGCCTGGAAACGATGTAATAAAGTAGAAAAAAGTCGTTTTGTTAACGTCAAAAATGTTTGTTTAAAAGTAGCCCGTAAACGAAGCGATTCAAATTTTGCTAAGAGAAAAATTCACTGTCAATATTTTCGGAAAAATGCCTAACGCTGTTATGTCTACATCAATTCTGTTGTGAGACGTGCGGAAATTTAGGTATTAATATTGCCGGTAGAGGAAGAAAAAACGTAAGTAAGTAAGTGCGTAGTAAGTTAGTAATCCATCTCATGACAAAAATTATCATGGGCATTAATGTACTTTTATTTATTTTGTTATTCATTTGTTTCTATTAAATATTACATATGTCCTGAAGTTACAGATTATAATTTTATTCTAATTAACTGAAAATGTGTTTACAAAAATGCGTTATTTCTAAGTTACAAAACATTTTTTTTTCCGTGCCTAATTATTTTTAACAATACTAACGTACTCAGCTGCCGCTTCAAATTGAGTATTTTAATTATTAGAATCGGTCTGAGTCTTTAGTAAATAAAATAAATATTGGTTTGAAACCATAATATATTGATTATAGAGCATTTTCTAGAACTAACACGTTCATATTGAGAAGTTAGTGCGATGCATATTTCGGTATTCAAAGTCAATTACATTTCAGAGTATACATTATTATAAACTATGTAATAAATTAATTAGATTAGATAGATAAGAAATGGAATGAATAACATTCCCTTAGTTCTAAAATATATGTCGGGAATGAAATGTAGGCGTGATAAATAAGTTTAACTATTTGTATCGAGCTCCAAGTTTATTGGCTATTGCCAAAGTTATGACATCAATGGACTTACAAACGCCAATACAGCGTAAATGTTAATATTCTATAGACGTAAAATTCTAAGTGATTCAATAATGTATTCATCTTTTCTGAAATTATAAAGTTGGAATATAGAAAATAATACAAATACGAATCTTTCAGGGTAAATTATTTGTAAAATTTCGTTTCTAGTTTAAAAAGAGGCTTTTTAAAATTTGTAAGCGCTTTAATAATTTTGAGAGAAATATTTGTATTTACTAATGTATGTAATTCACAGTTTAAAGTGCCGATAAAAGACTGATCGTGCAATATTTTATCAGCGGCATTCTAAGGGTTGTGCACTGAGATCGACTGATTTTACATTCCCATTTTCTACACCGTGAGGTTTTAGTGAGTAGGAGTCTCACACTACCCACCCTCTCCCCCGGGAGGGTGGCGTTACCATGAAGAATTTCCCCATGAAAAAAAAAGAAAAAGAAAAGTGGCGCAGGAGTGGACTGAGCCTTCTGAGGCTGGGATCTGGCTTTAGGAGCCGAGAGTGCTGGCGGGGACGGTGCATTGAGGGTGCCCGGCAAGACAGGGACAGCCTTCTGGCTTTGTACGGACGGAGGAGGAGGCGGCTTCGGCTGGGACGGTGGGACATGCGCCTTGGACGGGAACACACGTTTGCCGTGGCGGGGACGGGTCGAGCTTGGCGCGCGGGGACACCCGCGATAGTTCGCGGTATGACCCAGTTGCTCGCAGAGGACACAGCTGGGAGGCTCGGTGGACTCTGGAGTGTGGGGGCACTCCCTAGTGGAGTGATCTCCGAGGTACTTGATACACCTGAGACGCAGGTGGCAGTGACGGGCGGAATGACCGTACACCTGGCAGTTGTGACACTGCGAGGGTACATAGTTCTTGCGAGGAGGCTCGACTGAGATGTGGGAGAGACCGCACATGGAGCTGAGTTTGAAGATGTCCTTTCCAAACCTATCCCGGTCTAGAGTGACCAGAACTAGGTTGTAAGGGGCCTTCGTACGGGGATGGTACATACGATGTACGCTTCGGACTGGGCGACCCTGCTTCTCCAGGTAGGCTAGGATGTCGTCGGTGGTGAGCTCTGAAGGAGCACCGTGAATGACGACACGGAGGACGCGCTCGTCTTCGAGTGCGTGAGTAAAGTAAAGGAGTTTTCGCTCCCGGAAGTACTTCATGAGCTGGCGATGTTCATCGGGGGTAAAGACTCTAATCGAAATGCCGGCAACGGTGTTGACGGTGGACGTGTCGTAAATCTGTTTGGACGTAATGCTTCTCGAGATTTCTACCCAACGAGCTTTGTCACGGAAGGTGACAGGAGGCGGGGGGCGTGCCTTCTTAGTCGCGACCGCGGGTTTCGCGGCCGGATCTTTAGCCGAAGTTGTGGCAGAGGACGTGGGAGAGGCTTGGAGCACCCGAGCGGCACCTTCATTTGGGACAGAAAGTCCCGCAGCCGAGTCGCTGTCGGACGGATTCGCGGCGCGTGACGATTGTAAAACCGTCATTGTCGGGAGCGCGTGTGCGGTCGCGGGTTCGGCGTCAAGGTCCATATCGGAATCGGAGCACTCGGAATCATCGTCGGAGTCGCGATCAGACAAAATCTTGAACAGGTTTTTTCGAAAACAGCGGGGACTTTACATCCGTTGCTACCGCGCGCGAAAGTGTGTTTGAGCCTATAGTACTCGGAAACTAAGAGTGGGTTTTCTTGAGACGCGAACATGTGAAAAGGGATTAAATCCTCGATCTGGCTGGCATCGTCGAGTGCCTGACGGGGCGGCGGTACGCGCGAATGGACAAGCGGGGCCGCGATGGTGGACATGACTAACCTCCCTGCCTCAGGGGCGGTAGGTGCGCCTATTTAAAATTTAAGGGACAATCCGTGCCCGGGCCAAAGGGAGATGCGGTATCTACTCTCTTCGTATGTGCACACGGCGCGGCACGAAAAACGACGCCCTGCACCAAGCACAACGCGTTGCACAGCGATTCGACGTACTACACACAGTTTGCACGGCTTCGCACCGAAAAGTACGGTTTAAATGGTACACTGGTAGAGGTGACAATAGCCGAAGGAACACACTATACTACCAAACTCTCACTGAAATATCCGACAACTGCACATGAGTTATCGAACGAACGGACCGTCAGAGCTGCGAGCGAACGCCCGTGTGCTCTCGACCGCTGCTCGAACGAGACTCGGCTTTAAAATTGGAAACACTTTACCTTTTATTTATAAGTATCTATTCGACGTATTTCACGATCATTACGTCTCGTAATCCTACCTAATATTATAAGTGTCCATATGCAAATGTGAGTGTTTGTTTGTTACTTGTTCAAGCCTTAACTACTGAATCAATCATGATAAAATTCTTCATAAACGTTGTCAGGTAAACAGGATAAGACATAAGGTACTTTCATTTAGAAAATAAAGTATTGTTCCCGAGGAATGGATTAAGTCTACATTAAAGCGATCAAATTTGCAGGTAAAAGCTAGTCTACAATATTTGTACCATCCTTGTCAAAAATCTCTAAATAATCTTGAAACATAAAGATTTTCGAAATGAAAGAAAATATTTTATTCAATTTAGGCCCTAAGAAGGCGCTTATGAACGTCAGAATTACCACCGGTTCGAGAAGAACCGGCAAGAAACACAATCTGGTTTATCTTTTTAAAATACATATAAACGTATATTTTACACGTTACAATCGTTTTTAGTGGATGTACAGACAGGATTCCATTCCAGACATCACCATCGTTCACATATTGATAGATTAACGATGAATAGCCCTTTGACACCGAAACCCGTTTGACATGGCGCTTAAACTTACAGTCCTGCAAATCGGTAATATGCTTTGGGACTTTCTTATAAAACCTATTACCACTATTACCAAAAAGACTAATAAATTAAAGTGAAATTTCGACCACTGGACAAACTCTAGTAGTATTTTAAATTTGCTTCAACATTATAGTGGTTTTATATTTTCCTAATAAAACGTAAGTCTACTTAAGAGATGCATGTCAAATTTTCTCGCGAGCACACGTATATACCTCACTAACTTAATTTTATAAACTTAACTCGACGTGGAATTGCTTAATAAATTATAAAAACGCTTTTCTGCCTACCGAGATTTTGTCGGTGTTAAATACTTTATAAACTTTAGCGAAGAGATGTCGACTTCTTCAAACCATTTAAATATGTAAGATCAAGGGTAATTTATATTCTGATTTTGCCGAAGAGTGGCAGAGCATGTGCAAAATTCGACTTATTCATAACTGGCTTCAGAACTGCGGCTTTTTGATTTCGATTAAACCTAACTTTAGGTCGTAGTGACTAGTAAACACCAGGTGAACTTCATGCCTGTCTGATACTTTGTAACTTAAAAAAAATTGTGTGGTTTTATTACACCACGATGTAAGTCATCGAAGATCATTATAAAAATTGAGCACAATATCCATTAAAATCAATGAATCATTTTGAATTCAGCCATGAGCGCCGCCATATTTGGCCTTGGCTGCACTGCCAAGCGCCTTTCACTTTATCCCTACTCTGCGGCCGACTATAATGCGACATGCGATAAATGGTCGAAAAAATTAAGACATTGTAAAAAAAATTTATATAAACAAATTTCACAATGATTTATGAAGAAAAACTTCTGAAAGGCATAAAATATATATGTGCAGTGGGGGAGCTATTACCTAAATACTATCTTTGTACATATTATATGTGTTTATCCAATATATATCGTTGGAGGTCTTCTCTGCGTACCCCCTAGGGGGCCAGCAAGGGATCTGTATCGAGATCAATATATATCGATGATTGGTGTAGGTATCCAAACGGTTTTTCTACAGGGATAAGGTATCTTTGACAGATGATGGCAGGCATGATAAATTGTCTAATGGCGAGAATTTTCGATAGATGAGTTAATAAATGTTAGGCATATATTTATCAAGATAAGACAGTGTTCAGTAGGACAACGTGTTAAAATGGTTAAACTTTTTTATCCAACAGACTGCTCAATTTATTAAACGTATCTCGTGTGTTACAAAAAAGTTTGTACTGATTTCGATACTGTAATTCATAAATAACGCCAAAAAAACGCCTTTAAAAAATAACACATTCCCATTTCAAGCAATGAATGTTCTTCTAATTTATTTTAAATACTAATCGGCCCCTATTAAAAACCCTGTGATAAATTTGTTAACTGTTTCAACAGATGAACTACATTATAAAGTACAACACAGAAATTGCATTTTTAATCTGAAGCTTGGATTTCCTACACACACTACGGGATATGCTCACACGTCATTAAATATGAAGTTTTAATTTCGCGTGGACCAACGCGACCGCTTTTCGTGTCGCATGCAAACCGTATTCGAGGTAAATGCAAATCATTTTGAGTTGACAGCGAATTACGCTTTGTGTCCGTTCATATTATCAACATACTTTGTACAGGCAAAAAGTTTCATTACTAAAACTCTATAATAAAACTAAATCAATAAACTGATAAATATATTAGTATATTAACTACCATTACGAATGAACAATACAGTACAATATATCGTCATACTCATATAAATACTCTCGGTAAAATGTGTTTTGTGGTTTTACGCGTCATAACTCATAGGATATTAATAATAAATTGTAGTTTGTTGTTTAACAATATATCCCTCCCCGTCCATTTCTTAAATCTCTGCTATTGTATAGGTTTTCTCCTTTTCTGGCTAATATTATATGTATTAACAAAAATTTAACTTTAACATATAACAATGATAAACAGTAACTATTATATCAATATATATTTTACTTAAGGCATGATGTTTGTAAGTATTGTTTTTGTCTTTCTGTGTATTTAGTGGTCTAATCTCGAAGAACTACATTTTATTCTGACTATCCCATGACTGACTCGACACTGGCAGAATTCGTATTGTCGAGACGCTACTATTAAAAAGTTGGAAGTTGATTATTTTTTATTATTGTAATATATTTAACTTAATATACGTTCTCAATTCGAATAAGAGACTAAAACTAATTTTCGTACAAAGCCACGATCGAATCTACAAAGGCGCGAAGTACGACATAACAGTAAATATACTTATTACACTCATGATAATTTTCCCGAGTAACTGATTACATAATTTATATAATCATCTATATTTTTAGCGACAAATATTCCTTTACTTCTAAAATATATTTTTATTGCTATTGCGAAAAAAGGTTATTTGTACAAAATGTTATATTGTCAGTACAAATTTTCATACGTAAGAACATTATATCGTGTTTTATGGCATATAATAATAAAATTGGCAAATAATCCATCTGATATGAAATTATCAATGTAACATATAGTAATATATTATATTCTCAAAAGGATCTATACTTCTAAGCGGTGCAATTTTTATCAAACAGTGTGCCCATTAATTTAAAGTCAACGTATTCAATTACGTTTTAGTTTGAAATTCTGTTTAAAGCATTGTATTAACCAAAATGGATAACACAATAGCAAAACTAATACTGCTTTCGGGACTTGTTCACAAACATTGTACTTAGTGATTGTAAAGTTAATGGAAATAGAATTAGTTATATATGTTCTTGGTAAACTTTTGCCATTAAAAGTTACTCAACATATACGTACATGCGTCGGTACTTACGGGTAATTAATTATTAAAGACTCAATTAAGTGGCCGGAGCAAAAGGTCTTTTAATGTAATGGCTTTGTCTGTCAAGTAACTTGTACAAATGTTGATTGCGGGGCAACGTTTCGATCAACGCGCGTCGTGCATATTAATGAACTGTGTAGGTTTAATTTTACCATAGAATATTAATTGCAGGAGTTAAACTGATATTAATATTAACTTTATGAAGGAAAGCTATGGACAATGTACTTATCAGAAAAAAAAGATTGTCTGTAAAGTCGGTTTACGGACGATAATTTTACGTGATAACGTCATAAGAAAACAATGATGAAAAATGATGCGTCACAAGTCGAACACTTAGGCCAATCGCGTCTCTCTATCGCTTGTTCCGCGCTCTTGCTTGTACGCTCAGCTCAGGCGAAACGTGACTATGAGTCATGCTTTTTCGTGCATGCAGCCGGCGTTCATTGATTTATAAGACGTTATCAGGTCAAAAAATAGAATATATGATACTGGTAAAACAAGCTTAGTCGTTCACATATAAGCGATTATGTGCTTCTGAGCATTAGTTCCAAACATAATCTTGTGACATAAAGCACGCACGTGTTAGCGATACAAAGCACATCAAAGACATAACAATATTGATAATATAAATGTTTAAAAGGTCTGAATTTTTAATCACAAATACATCTATTTTTACATATCTATTGTTTTTTTAAGTGCAGATGTTATATGGAACAAAGACTCGTATTTTATATTCAAATGAATGCAAAGTACATTCGGCATATTGGAGGAAGCTTGTCTTTTTTCCACCATTCAGACAAACAATCTGCCAGGCCGTTTGTCGACCCATATAATTAAAGGTATGGCGAAAATATTTGTTAAACTGAAAACTAACTACGTAACTAATAAGACTACTAAACAATATATTGAATTATTAATTATTTGTCAATAATACCACATTTTAAATTTACTCATGTCGAGAGCGGTGTATTAGAATTGAAACTCTCTTTTATTTTTCAGTTAATAAAATTATTATTTTTATGATAGTTCATTTAGAGGTGGTACAGCATGCAAATACTAATGATGATTACAATACTGGTAGGTAAAGGAGAACACACTGTTTTCATTCGAAATACACGATTAAATAAATAACATAAATGCTACATATGGATTTGCGTTAGATAAATAGCAATTGGAATGCAATAGGTTAGTGTTCGTTCACCTTGCCGCATGCCTTGCACTTGCCCTTCTCAGAGCGCCGGTGGACCCAATGGTGGTGCGTAATAGCCTGCTCGCGGTATTGGCGCACACCCACGTCACGGAACGTAGGCTTACACGTGAACTGCACGCGATCCATCAGTATATCGATGCACGCCATATGTGCGACGATCTTGCACGCTGAGCATTTCATCCGGGACCCGTGCTTCTGTCAACAATCATATGTATTTGTTTCTTTGTATTTTAAAACTCATATAAAGCTAATCTCGCAGAAGTTAATCTGAAGTAACGAGTGATGGTGATCCGTAAGCATTGCTTTAGTCTTGCCGGCTAATTAGCACAACTCACGGAAGATAAATATGTTACCAAAAAAAGATTTCGCACGAGGCTAGAGCGTAATTGTGAGTGGAATGGATCATAAAGTAAAAGAAAACAATATTCGTCATACTAGATGTACCAGACAAAAGTACACAAAACCATGAGGAGGATAAATAAAATAAAAACAGACGACATTATGATTAATTGGTAGGTAAGATAATACAATTCTCTATTACAGTGTTACGTGACAGATATATTAAAAAAAATGGTAAATATCCTCTGAATTGAACGTTTTGTTAAATTTTCATTCGTTAGTGAAATTTGCGAAACTGTAAATTTATCGTTCCGTCCATTGGTCAGTTAATAAACTAATTCAATGTGAGAATTTTAAATACTATTAGGTATTTATTTAGGTAATTTATAAATTAAGAAAGGCATTTGAAACAGCTCCAGCGTCTCATGATAATGCACTTGGACCCCAGCCTATACATACATGATAGGGCCTTACTAACAATGAAACCTTTATAACGCTTTTAGTATTTCAGTCACGTAAGGCGAATTTTCAGACGACCTAGTATTCAAGTGCCTTTGAATATTTTAAAATACACACTGTATTCAAAAAATGTTTTTAGTAAAAAATTTTCTTGCTCTTTTCCTAATAAGGTAAAATATGTATATTTTTAATAAGAAAAATACACGTAATAATAAGAACATAGTAAGAAATATTTAAAATAATATGATATTATCCTCCTTATAGTATTTACTGTATTATTACTAGACCAAGGCATGTCTACATTGGGTTGCTATAAATATTTAAGGCACTATTTCCAAAATCTTTACTTGTTATCCGTCTTCAGACAACTATATCTTCTTACCACCAACAACGTACATAGAGCAATCATCAGGTTTAAAAATATTTTATTTATACAAACCCAAAGAAATTATAACACATTTAGTGAATTTGCCATCTCTTGCCAACGGCCCTTGTAGCAGCTGACATACGTGGTTGTTTTGTATTAAATTGACATTATGTTGTGGTATAAAGTTTGCTCACAACTTTTTTCGCATTATCTCTAAAATGAAACTATTCCCATGCCACCTATTTTACAGTGGTTAGCAGATAGTTTCATCGCCGAGTGTACTAAATTTTTGTAAATTTTTACCGTAATCGAATGAAAAGAAACATTATTTTTTATATAGTTAAACAACAAACAGATGAGCTATTTACTCCGTATTCTTTTATTCAATAACAAAATTTTTAAAACAGTTCAGAATCAGTTCAAACATTTTAATTACAAGTCAGCCAAAGTAATAAAAAAGAGATGAAAAAAAAAACAAAGGTTTTCGAGATGAATATAAACAATTCCAAAGTAGGACTAAACAAAGTTCGCGTTTAGTAAAATATAAAATGAGTTCACAAACAATGGCAATTAGGTAATGATCATCGTAGCGTAGACAAAAGACAACGTGTTTTATTATTATATCGTCGTTGACAGGTCATCGCCACGTTAATGTTGGCAACACTGACGAAGGGACATTAATCTTACATTCAACTACAACCGACCAGCCATACAATAGGCAGGAAACTTGCTAATGGTTGTGGGGGAAATTACAATTTTCTTGCCCTGTTACTCGGCTGGCACCTGCTGAATTGTCGGCAGATAGATTCGCTCCTGTGTTTGTATGAACCTCAATGGGTTTTTCGTACCAAAGTCGTTATTCACGATGATTGAAAAGATGTTCTTTGTATAAAAGAATAATAGGTAACGTAAAATATATTTGTGAATAGCCCTCCAAGTGTGGAATTTTCTCACTCAAATGTTTTTGTTACTAAAAGTAGCTATAAACAACACAATCATTTATTATTATAATAGCAAAAACATTTTCTTTGTTACTTTAATAAATTTGTAGTTCTGTCCGTACAGTTAAATTATTTTGTATAATTTTGTGATAGATGTCTATTATAAAAGTCGCTGATCAGGAATATCACATTAAAATATTGTTGTGGTGGGTAAGTCCAGATTTAACCTAAAAATTGCTCCACAGATTTTTATGTAAGTTTGTACACGAAAAATGTATGCCATTTTTCAATAGAAAAAGCTGCATTCGTCAATGGATGTATACTATAAGAAAAAAGTGAAAAGAAAAATTGAAAATAAATTGTACATTCTTATTTTTCTGTATATTAAGTTATCTGAAAATAAACAGACTATAAAAATGCCAGTAAACATTTTATATTTCGGAAATAAAAATGTTGAATTAGAATTCTCAACAGATATTATTATTATGAGATTAATATATTATATGGTTAATATATACTTTTTTAATTTTACTTTTCTTACTAACAAACTTTTAGAAATAACGGAACATGAGAAAAGATAGAATAATATATAGAAAATAATTGCTGCATAAAAAAGGGGGTGCGAAACCGCTAACACAGTTAGTTTACATATAAATTTCATTGTGAACATCAAAACGAGTGTCGATTTAATCAAAGTGATGATAATTTAAAGTAAATTGAGTGTTTACAAAGTATTGATTCAAGTCTTGAACGGTGTTATTCTCATTTCAGTTTGCACAAGCATATTATTAATTAGTCTGGTTCGCTACTACCCCGGCGTTAAAACAGCAATTATGGAAGGTTTGTACACTTTTCAAAATGAAAGGAAGGTTTATAGAGTGCACTGGGATACAAAAACTTAAAAATATAAATTTACTATCGATAAACTATATCGCCATGTTTATTATATCTCCTAGACCATTAAAAGTAAAATTCAACGTCATATATATTTCACTTGCATTATAACATACTATATTATATAATAAAACAATACATTTCATAGTTCGCTGTAAATAATGTGATAAATATCAATCTCAAAGTAGTATTCATTATCTATTGAATTGTTAAGTAACAGCGCTATCTAGGTACTAAAGGTTACACTTAGTCATCTGGAACACTTATTTACAAATAATAAACTATGTATTTACTTGGCATTCTACATCTCCTACGTAACAGCAATCTGATACGGAGGTGGGTGACCATAGATGCTCGCCGCTGATAGCACTCTCCGTCCAGTCCGGCGTTGAACGCAACGGTCGAGCGCCGACTCCATCGCCGCTCCGTCTGAAGACAACATTAAAAATAATGTTAAAACAATCTTTAAAACGTTGTCCTACATATTGAATATCAGATAATATATTAACATTCAAATATAATGCCTGTCCGTTGCCTAAGCTCTTCAATGGATTTCGTTAATTACTCTGGACTAATCGTCAACACCTTTCCCATAATTATTAGGGTTAAAGCATATCTTAATAATTCAAATTCAAAATGTTTTTTTTTTGTATCTATCTATATTAGCAAATGACCATGCAAAACTGTTGAGAGACTATTGAACAATTGAGAAATATGTAGTAAGATAAAACTATTTCGCAGACATCATGTTACCTCAAAATAACATCATTAACATTGGCGTGCTGGTAACGAACCTTACACAAGTTATGTTAGCATCCTGAAACATCATACGAATGCTTTATATTATCCCAAAACGTGAATAAAACCTCCGGTAAATATCGATTTTTGGAAACAATAATACCACTTTTCTACTATTGACAGTGATTATACCCTATAAGCATATATGTCACATATATTATTTTTATTTTGATACAACGGTATCAATATCATACGGAGAAAAAAGGACGCGATTTTTCTTGATACTGGCAAATTACGTCTTTATGTTTTTATTTTATTAATTGTCAACATTGAAATGACACTTTAAAGAGAATATATTGGTACGTTCTACTAAGCACTCACGACAATCACGCCCACGACCACGGGTTTTCCCGTTCCACTTAGTCCCGAGTATTACAATCTTAAACCCAAGTGGAATGGATTATGGAGCGTTTTGAGCGTTGAGGTAAATAATACAAATGGCGAGCTAGAAGAAATTAACTTTAACAACGTCATAACTTTCAGAGATTAGGTTACAATTTGTAAGTCTTAATAGTAAATTTGAATAATTATTAGTTAAATTGATTTGTATTGAAAAAAAAAATGTATAATTCAATTTTTATATTTCACTTTCACTTCACTTCAGGTAAATGATTTTCTGTCACATATAAAAAAAAACTATGAACATTTCACTTATATAAATCTTCCTTGTTTTTTTAGACTGTCAAGAAATACATTTTATACGGTTGAAATCTTTGTTGCTTTGAGTTATGAAAATTCCACTAATTTTCTCAACGTTCACTTCTACGCATCTCTAGAGATGGGTTGTCGTGAGCTACGCGTAAGCATAAGTCTCGACGTCATTAGTGACGTTTTCGCCGCGACCACAATGATCATAGCCGCGAAGTGGACCGGCGAAAAAAAATTTTGGGCGTTGCGAACGCTTAGTGGAACGCACCTGTATACAGTCCACGTCAAAGTTTTTGACCGCTCTTAATATAACTGCGCAGACCACAAATTAGCTATAAATAGGTATTATATTATATGTATAACATCGAGACAATTTGAAGATAAATAAATGCCAATTTCTGGATCCTATAATAATATTTTAACTTTGTTTTGTTCTACACTCTTAACGATATTATGCGCAAGCCCAACTGACAACTATACTCACAGCGGACAAAAAGATGGACGAGGACTCTACATTACTGAATGAAAGCTCCAAGCTCAATTATAATATTGTAAGACTGGCCAATCACGCTAAGAATATGATACTAAGATATTTGTTTAGTGTATGTATGTGTTCCCGTTAAAATACAAAAACAATTATTCTGTAAATTGTTTCGGTAAAAAATCCGAAAATTGTCTTATTTCTCATTTCGATGATCTGGATGAGTGTTAAATTCTGTAACCCCTATCATCATAACCTAGCACTACGATACTGTGAAGCATGTTTGAATTAAGTCGAACTTGCAATAAAATGGAGCGCGAGCCGGCTGTAGTTAACGAAGAAAATTAATTAACCTGCAGATTACCTAGATGATGTATACATTAACGGCTTTCGAACTTCAGCTGTAACATCAATATGTATTACGGTTATAACTACACAGGCGACCCACCACACAAAATCGAACTTCATAATTCTAACCCTCACGTCAAACCAATGAATCATGTAGTTGTTGGTTGTTTCGGTGTAATTTTGTTGGAATCTTCTAAATTTAGAATCATCGATATTCAATTACAACGATTACAAATAGGTAGTTGTTAAAATAATAACGATTCTGTATCGTATATCGTCAAGTTATTACACACAGCTGACATATTATCCACATCCATCATTACAAAACTCTTCATCGCAACCATTTAACATTTATCAAAGATTTACATCTGCCAATAACATTAGCGACAATTATTCCTCTTACAATATTGTGATTTATGAATAATCGTTTATATTTTTAATATTGCACCAATGCTGCGAACGAAATAATAAAAAGAAAGACTCTTTGGGCTTTGACTATTAATTTACTTCATTTTATTGTGTCACTATTGTCCGCTAATATTAAATTTTGTAACACTTGCTAAAAGTCTAATTGGCATAGATATATAATTTTTCAAGTAAATTACGACTTCTAAATCGTGCGAGACAATGATCTAATCGATACTTTCAGAAATATTTTCTTTAACTGAAATCTACAAAAATTGTGTTGACGATTTAGAAATAAAATTACTACATGAGGATTATTGGCTAATGTTAGAATTGAAAAAAAAATTAAAATGAGCTTCATTTAAATAAGATTTATTTTTAAAATTAACTGTTTTAGTGCCAGCAAGAAAAAAAAATTTGAAATAAACTGGGGGTTATTAAAAAAGCTGTCAGTCAATATGAACTCAGTATTAAGCATAAGTCTCTTCACCACCACACCGTTGTGTCTACTTAATGATTACATCGTGGACTTAGATATACCAATGTCTATATTGTTGTCCCATGGTATCGCAAGTTTTGTCTGTTTTTCTATCTACTACTATCTAAAACACGATATTTTATCGTTCTGAGTCGCTAATATCGACAACAAAAGTAAGGAAAATACATTAGCTATCTATTTTCTTATAACTACTCCCTGGGTGGCGTTGCAGTGCACCGTCTTCTATATTGGTGAATAAATTATCCAAGAAAATTAATACGTATAGATATTTGAACACGGAGAATAATTACGTCTTTAATAGGCCTCTTGGATAATCTTTATCCCGAAAGAAGGTATGCCAAGTTATTGGGAATTGATTAACTATAGAAACTATGGAGGCACTGTAAGAAGAAGATTATTATACAGTACAGATAGCATTTGACAGAAAAATAAAATATATATAAATGTAATAAAAATATAGATCCTTTCAGGCCCAATGACGTCAAAACTACTGAATGTATTGGCGTAGGACTATGACCATTCGTTGTGGGATTTTTCGTAGATAATTCTAGGCTATTTATTTTTTAGATTCTACTGATCATTTGCCTTTTTTTAATATGCACATCAGAGTAAGCGGAAACCAGTTAGTAAAAGAATAACAATAACTTAATAACAATTAAGCGACAATTTAATACACGGTCACGTCATCATAAATGTAGTATAGCTATTTTTATTGAAGCTTACACGAACTCTTTGATAGATTCAAAAACGAATAGGCGTAACGTGGGCCTCATTAGGCTATATGTAAAATGTTGTTTACAATTTTTATCTAAAACTATCAGGCCCGGCGGACGTTGTCCTGCCCTGATAATATATACTTATGCGCATGAAATACTTAAAGTAACTAATGTATTCAATTTGATAAGGATTAATAGTGCGTCCGTCAAAATAGCTTTCCAGTAACCTCATTGTATGTGGCCATGTTATTAGAAAATAGGTTGGTAAAGAAAGTTATCCTTAAAAGGTATATGCCATCGCAAACTTTACTGTAGATCTATAAATGAAGAATATCTCACTATGCATTGTTTTGTTACATCTCAAAATAATTAGGCATCGTTTTCGACGAAAGTTCCCAAGCGGCTTGACTTTTTCCAACATTTTCAATAATTATCGTCATATTTCAACCAATTAACACCATAACATGACAAATAATATGCCTAAACCTTCCTCATTTTTACTCTATCTAGTGTTGAAAACCGCATTACAATCCGTTTAGTAGTTTCTGAGTTTAACCCGACCAAACAGACAGACGCGGCAGACGACTTTGTTTTATAATATGTAGTAATGTTACTTTTATTAGAATTTAAATATATCTATTTCAATTAATACGTTCATTCTGTATATTTACTTTATTATTAATTTTAAAACTTTAAAAATATGCTGTCAGACACGAATATTAAAACCTGATTAATTATTAAAATGTATGGTGCGTCAGTGCCTGTATGTCACGCGTTATATTCAATTAATACAAAATACAAATATTAAATCAGATAATAAGTCGTCAAGAATACACTCCTCATCTATATTTTTGGCCGCTCGGAATATAACCGAAGTTCGGGCTTGCGCGTAATATAGTCAAGATTATAATACAAAAACAAAGTCGAAATATTATTTTAGGAATTTAAAATTGGCATTTATTTATCCTTAACTTGTTTAATTGTTGTCATTGTAATATAATTCGTATTTACATCTAAACTTCTGTTGTGCGCATCTAAATCCAGAGCGGACAAATACTTGGGTGAGGGAATGTATTTTTAATTATTTTGACGATCACAAACGAGCCAACAAAAAAAAACACACCTACATATTCTCAAAAATTAACAAATATTTATCCTCTGTATACATATAACTAAACCATTTATTATGCTGTGTTGTAATTCCACGTGTTTCACATAAATGTACACTTATTTTTTATATTTTTATTAAAAAATTAAATAAAACCTTCGTGTCCGCTGTTAAGCAAACTCTAGATCTTGTTTCTTTTTTTTGTCAAAATTAAACATAGAACTTCCATTACACTACAAAGTTTAAATAACAAAACATCCTAAAGATTCAGCATAAATGTTGTTTATAGCCATTTTTAACACGAATTAATATATAATGTATGGTAAACAATTTAGAAAAACCTATAAAACACTTATTATGATGTACCACTTTCGGAATGTATTATCTCGTCAGTGGCATCGCTTTGAATGATTTCTATAATCAATATTAATTTTAAAGTAGCTTCTGCTTCATAGTGATTTCCATAGTTACTTTGACTTACCTTAACTACACTAGTAAGTATGTATCTTGATTGGTTTATAACAATATGGTGGTAACATATCACTGTAAGTTTCCACATTATTTCAGTATATATTTTAACGTAACGAAACGAAATGTGGATTCAGAAAATCCACGGTATTTATCTTCATTAGTTCAATGATTGATTGACTTCGCTACTGAAGAGAGCCACTAATTAATTATCGGGAATAGAAACGATAAAAACGTATAAAGCTTTTTCTCTGTGCATATTAAATTTATAGATACCTATTCGATCTAGTACGATTTTTCCTATACCTGATATTGTATATACTGTGTATTGTAAATATAGAAATACAATAAAGTTAGAAATAACGCAGTATACAATAAATAATTTATACATTTTTCTATGTCTTTCGCTGTCTCTCTAAAACACTTGCATTTTGTCTATAGGATTACTGAGATGTAGCATCGTATTGTATATTATGTAATCGATATACATATTATAAAACAAAGTCGTTCGCCGCGTCTGTCTGGCTGTCTGGATGTTCGCAATAAACTCAAAAACTACTGAACGGATTGTAATACGGTCTTCACCAATAGATAGAGTAATTCACGTGGAGGGTTTAGGCAAATATGATAATTATGGAAAGAACGGGAAATAGTCAAGCCGCCTTAAGGGTTTGATGCAGATAAGTATATATATTTTTATTATCAGGGCTAGACAACGTCCGCCAGGCCTGCTAGTAGTATATAAGTACTCTATATTAATAGTTTTTGATAAATACATAAGATTATATAACAATTACAAAACATAAGACCATGCTCGTATATATATATATATATATATATATATATATATATATATATATATATATATATATATATATATATATATATATCTATTTGAAGTCAGAATTACTAGCTTCTGTTAAGCCGACGCATGGTAATAATAATATATAATTATGTAACGAGGCGTCAAGCGTTCGATCTGCCTGGCTAAATACGACGCGACGCCAGTGGGACTTTATATCTTTGTTAATAATATATTGATATAGAGACTATGTAGTATTTTGTACCGCATGTGCCAGCTGTTTTCAAATTTATTAAAACTTTTACGTCGTACATTATTATGTAGTTACTTTTCATATACCGTAAATATTATTTGATATATCTATTTATAAGGGTTTGCTAATAACATATGAGTTTTAAGCATGTCAGGAAATGGATAGTAAATTTTTACATGCCTCTATAATAATGGAACGAGTAATATACGTTAATAACCGATGGGCCCATCTCGTAGTATCAGAACATAGTAGGTATACGAGTATATAGGTATATACTATAAGTGTAACAAAATATTAATACTAAATATATTAAAGTATCTTGTAGCTAAAAGAAAAATATGCTGATAATAAAATCTTCTTAGGCACTTACTGTTTGAAATTGGATAGAAATGAAAAACGAATAATTTAAATACAACGAATTTTGTTTAGAAGAGTGTCACATTTCAAATAATCTTCAGTCGATTCGTTTCCGTCACATAGTATACACGTAAAACTTTGAAAAAAAATTTAAATTTTGAAAAGTAATAAATATTAAATATTTATTTTTAGGAAAAGTACGTAAATAAACAGGGTATTCTATGCTGAAACTATTTTACAACAAAATTCTGTGAAGTGAAATTATATTTAGTCTCTTTTGTATGTTACAGGTTTTTCATAATGGACTGCGCGCATTGTAACCGCACCATGAAAGGGTGTGCATCCATAAAGTGTAGCTTGTGCTCGTCGCAGTTCCACATAGAATGTGTGAGTAGTGAGCAGCTAGTGCCCGGCACGAATAGTTGGCGGTGCTGTCGATGTGAGCCGATGAAATGCTCCCCAATGAAGTCTAATATCAAACCAGTCGTGCGTGCATAACGTCCGTTTGTCTACAAATTCAAAATTGTGAACCTTGAAGTGATTTATTAAACTTTACCGTCTTTAATTTTGTTTTCATAGTCAAAATAGCATATATAGACGAATAATCCACCCCTCCAATTCAATAGTTTTGTACGAGTCAACATAATTATACGAACGAGTTGAATTTTTTAATTATATCAGTCTAGCGACACGCCCTAGTTTCATAATTGTACAAAATAGAAAAAGTGGGACTTGCCCTTAATAGATGGACGTATACCAGCATGATATTTTTGTAGGTATTATTAAGAACTTCCATTCTGTAGTACATTTTTATGTATCACCTAACGTTTAGCTAGTGTTATCAATGTGTCCGAAACTCATTACGACTTCATTACAATAAGTTTGCTTTTCTATGTATAAATATAATTACGTTGCGAAGTTTCTAGAACTGATGGAACACACGGATACATATACTAGAAGCTATTTCGTTTTATAATATTTATAGATAACGTGGGACAAATTATAACATTGCCACGTTGTTGTTAATGTTAATCACCAACAATATTCTAGACAATATAAATATATTGTGTAGAATATAACTGGTGATTAACTTTTGAATGTATACACATAAAGCAATAAGTGGCGAAGTAGCACAAATAATTTTTTCATAAAATTAATTTATATGTAAATTGCTGAGTAATCATATTTTTATCACCAGTGCGACAAGCATTATCTCGAGTCTCATTTAGGTTATAGGTTCTTTACATACTATTATTAGTATAGGCCAATTTTATGTATGCCGTAAGAGAATGATAAACATTGATTATTTCGTAGTGTAACTGACTGGATCTTAATTTCCCATGAAATATAATTCTTCTACTATTTCGTCTCTCGAAAGCAATATTCCAATGTAATATAATTTTGTGAAGAATTATCAATCGTAAACAATAATACAATTTTAGGAATTACTTGCTATAATAATACTTGGTTAATGACTTAGATAAATAACAGTCTCAGTACATTTGCCACAACTTTTATTCAATGAAACCAAACAACAATTGTCCCTTCAACTATCTTTTAGATAATCTGAAAATCACGATGCAGCCAATAACATATTTCTGGATGTTCACAAGAATCAATAAACACTTATCCTTTGTATTTAAAAGACTATTTATTTCTGTGTATTTTATTTTTAATTACTTATAATTCCATGTATTTTTCATTACTCTCCTTTTATTTTGTATTCCTAAGTCTTATGTCCGTTGTCAAGCAAACACTGAAATCCCTGTTTCTTTTTTTGTCGAATTCAAAAATAGAACAATCAATACCTTATAAAATTTACAAGCATAACGCCAGAAAGGTCAAAATCAATGAGGTTTTACAATTAATTGTAACATATTATAATTTATGCCATGAAGTACATTTAGGGACATTTTTTTTGTATAATATTGCTATTGCTTAAGTACTATTAAACTATTATAACATAACAACGGGGTGATGTCGAAGGGGCAGTATAAGAGTATGACGCTATCCTATTTTGCCATCATCTTTTGAAGCAGATATAGTAATCCACTACTGAATATTGTTACGAATATACTCAAATGAAAAGATGTCAACGATCTGATGATCCACGCGAGAGTGATCTCCTCGCCTTTTTTTTCAAACTGACTACACTATTGGCCTGGCAGTCCTCTGCAGCTTCACCGGATTACAAATTTCCGCTTTTTTTTGCTACGCCTTTTATAGGCTTGCTTCCTATTAGATGGTAGGACGTAATATTTATGTCAGTACAAATAATTTTTGACGGTAGAATGGGCCATTCCGCCCACGTAATGTGGTAGGTGTTCACCTACCTTCGTTTTGTAATATTTTTAACGTATACGTACTGTATTTACAAAGTTTCTGTTACAATTGTTTATGTACAATTTGTATTACATGTAAGTTCGTTACACTGAAATATAACAAAAGTAACAAGAAACACGGTAAAGGATCCATTGAACGCTACACGATAATCGGTAGCTTCAAACGATCTTTGAAGAAGAATTTAGATTTCCCGGAAGAAAATCCGGCTTGTATTTTCATAAAGAATTGGCAGCCAACGAAAAGAGCCCTCTCTAGGCCCGCTATTATTATTGATTGACAGAGGCTCTCGGCGTTTTTATTCCTGACATTTGATCATATTTATGACTTACCCATACTTTTATAAAGATATCCGTCCACGATATGGATCCAAAGTTGATTTTTAAACCACAGACGCTATGTCAGACGATTAAATATCTATTTCAGCTCTAGAATTGTAATAATTTTACGAAATAAAATAAGTACAAAACAACGATAGAAAATAAATTCTATCAGTAAAAGGTATAAAAACCGCATTGTCATATTAAATACGCAGAGTTAAAGAAAAGGCCTGGTATTAATCTATTCATATAATTTAAATGGAATTGTCTGTTTGGAATGCCAACATAGATGAATATGAAACTATATACGGTACTTATAACAAACAACGAAATTTTCAAACAGACCTTCGAATTTATTCAAAATAATAGACTAGGTTCGCATCTGGACATGAAAACGTGAAACATATTATCGGTGCTTGACGCCATACTACAACAATTGTAATGAGTACTGTATAAGCCAGTCAGTAAGGTAACAAAGTGATAGGTGTGAGGTATAAATTTCCAGTTATAATAGCGTTACTTAAACGAATCGTGCTTGTAAATCTATTTCATATCTGGTCATGTTCTTAGTAATTACTTCGACGACCTCGATCGTCAACAATAACCGAGAAACAATAGACATTTGCACAATAAATGCAACGTTAACGTAAGCATTGTTTTTAATTGATATACCATCATTTAAAAATATAATTATAATTACACTAGCGACCCGCGCTAGATTGGCACGGGTATGGTAACGAAGAAAATGAGAACAAATCTTCCTTTTGCAGTACGACCATTTAATGAATCAAAATGGAAACCGAACAACTGAATGTACAGCTCTCAATTGTGTTATCTGTCATATGTTTGAAGTTCTCCTTATTGTATTTTGTCTCACTCACTCACTTCCTACAAAGAGATATTTTAACAAAAAATGTTTACTTTCCGTACGTTTTTTCCAACATTTTCTTTCATACAAACCTTATCTTGACAATTATACACACAACAAAAAAGCAATTAGTCAAATAGGTCCAGCTCTTCTTAAGTAACGCGCTTATCACTACATATTATAAAATAAAGTCGTCCGCCGCGTCTGTCTGTCTGTCTGCGTGGATGTTCGCGATAAACTCAATAACTACTGAACGGATTGTAATGCGGTGTTCATCAATAGAGAGAGTAGATCACGGGGAAGGTTTAGGTATGTAATTTGTCAAGATTTTTTTTGTAAATTGGTTGAAATATAATGATAATTATTGAAACAATCGGAAAAAGTCTAGCCACCTAAAGCGTTTCATGCACATAAGTATTTTTTTTAATGATCAGGACAGGACGACGTCCCCGGCCGACGCTAGTATATTATATGTGCTTATGCGCAATATTCGGTAATTGAATTTCATTTATTTAGGTTACAAACTCAAGGTCGGATCTCTTTAATGCTTCGATGTTAAACTAAGTAATTATAGAACGATATTTAGGTATGAGGAGAATAATAAAAAGTTACTTAGAATTTTTCTCTGTAGGATATATCAGCTTTTAATTTATAGAACGTAAACATGAATTAATATAAGAAATTAAGTTAAAGTAAGTACAATGTAAGATATACAAATCAATATGACCCAAAGTAAACGCATAAATATTTGTTCGCGTTCCGTGAATATGAAGAAATGGTAAAGCTCTTGATGTGGCTTAGTAACTTTCAGATTAATTTCACAGTAATTAAAAAGAAAAAAATGAGTATGACTGTTTAGTATCAATAAATTAAATGCACATGCAACATTTTGTAAATATCCAATAACTGTAACTGTGTACCTATTATCTAAATGATACAAACAAAAAAGGAATAACTGCGGTAGGTAACAAGTCACATTGCGACAGAACAAGGTCATACGAAATGTCAATAATATACCAGCATTGTCACGGTTCTAATTAGAAAAGGAAAACACCACGTGTTACATATGTTTATTTGTAGAATAACAGTAATCATGAAATAGCAAAGTATATAATTCAATGTATATTTTTGTATTTCTAAATATTTACCTTTTAGTATTTCTATTTTCGGATATTCCTATACTAGCAGGCGGCATGATCATATTTTAATTTGCTTATTTTCTGAAATTTTTGAACTTATAGAAATCTAGCAACGTCTGCTTTATAACGCTTGACGCTACACGTAATATATAAATATAGCTCATATATCTAAAAATACACGGTACTAGCTACGCCTGCAACTCTGGATTCATTTGTTGTTATTGTTATTATTTGCTGTAATAATTGAGTTGAGTGAGAGAACGCCATCTATTGGTAAGTTATAGCAATTAAGAAATGGAAATATTTTACGTGTATGTTATCTACGCATATAAATTTTCATAGCCGTTAGTTGATCGGTGCAGAGATTAACGTGCAGTAACGCCACCTATTGGGGAGTTATGGGTAAAATGTGTAACATAAAAATATTATCTACAAAAAAGCGCATGTACTCTATATAAAATCGGGTGAGAGCCTTATAAGATCTACATACATGTACTATACTATACCGAATTGATACAAAATCATTTAAGATGAAATAAAATGTTATTTTAAATTACATTTTGTAAAAAGCAATATTGATCATTTCTATAATCCATAATTTTTGGAGTCACTTAAATAAAATTTTAATTTATACCATTTTTTTTTCTAAATCTAAAAAATATTATTGTTAGTTACTATTGTTGTAAACCGACTGAAATAAAAATGATTTAATATCTAAGAGTTATTTGTCACATCTTATTTACACTATCAATTGAGCAATAACAAAAGTTTATTTCCATAGTGATTTTTCAATTAAATCTATACATACAAATTGGCAGACAACACCATTTTTAGTCTCATTCTTCATGAGTAAGCTTTTATAAGAGATATTTGGCATGGTGATCGGTCTTTTTCTAAGTCCGTCTGGCTAGCTAGTAGGTACCACAAGTTAGAATTCAGTCGCCAAACACCCATTGATTTGTTTTGGCAGCTGCTCTCGGACTGCCCCTTCTAGGTTCAGCGTGTTCGTCATCTTAGATAACACCGTCATTTAACATCAGATGAGATTGTGGTCAAACGTTAAAACGTATAAAAAGATATTTATCGCTTACTTTGAAAATCAAAATGTACAAACGGAACTACAGAATAGTTTGTGAATAGTTTGCATAAATACTTTCGCCGCGCTGCAGTGTTACTGACAATGGCAATGCAGCCCGAGCTGTCTGGGGCCAGTGGCCGGTGTTATAATGCGTGGAACCGGTTTCATTGCCATCGTAGCGTAACCACGTATAACAAAGATGTATACTCGTCCTACATTATCAGGATGTGCTACGGGTATTATTAAGTACATATTACGTATTCAGTTATTACTGCTTTGATGAATTAAACGATGTAGGTAATTTTAAAATGGAATCCGTTTATTTTTTTCTTTATATTAGTGGTCGTTCAATGGTCAAAATTATACCATAATAAGGGGCTTCCTCTTCACTCGTTAATAAATAGATATTAATATCTGCATTGTAAAAATATTGTAGGTTAGTAAACATAGGGATCGTGAAGTATGAGGAATAGTAACTTATAAATAAAGGCTTCGCGGCTAAAAAGAAAAAAGAAAAAAAAAAAGCGAAATGTTTCCAATTTTTTTCAATTGATAACACTAAAGCTCGTCAATAATTACTAAACAAAAAAAAAGAAAATCGGTTGACTAACAGAGTAGAAAATGACACCGAACTGCTAATAATATATAACATTTTTAGTACGATATAATATCTATGCTTACATAATATTTATCTTTCTGCTTTAAATATTGTCGATGATAAATAGAACTGCTGATAACACGCTTAAAGAATTCCTTGCAATTTCATAATGTTATATATCTTAAATCAATATTTTTCGGTGTACCGTAGTTACGATGTCTCATTTACGCTACCGGTCGCGGCATAGCAACCGGAACGCGGTTCATTTCGCTAATGATCTCTGTAGCTAACAAATACCCAGCTCCGTTCCGGAGACTTTAATTATAGGAGTGAAATGATAGACGCTATAAATGACTGCCAATAAATTAAAAATTGTTTATTTGAAGCGTTTTAGTTTTGTACGTACTTATATATATTTTTTTAATTTAAACAATGTTAAAATAAACAAATTAAAAATCAATATATATTTATTTATAGAACATCTAGTTTATAACAACGGTAGTTCTACAGAAACAAATATCATTGACTTAGTTAATGCAAAATTCCGGTTATGTGAATTTCATTAATCTTTTTTTATTTTATTACTATAAAACATAATACTATATCACGGTCTAAATATTATGCAAAATTTTAAATGTAGCGTTAATATTATTTCATATTTAGGAACATTATTGTGTTTACAAATAAAACCTATCAAACATATTCTGCAGTACGTACGGCTGTCTTCGATAATCAGCTATATACCTCAAAATAAGATTAGGACCCATGTCTCGTAGTATTAAGGTAAATAGATTGGGCGCAACATATCTCTCGTTCTATTTATGGTAATATGTTTTACGGTATTTGAAAACATACGGACAGTATTGTCTGACTAGTGGCGATCTTAGAGAGAGAGCAGAATTATCATCTCATGCAATAACTGCAGTATTCTTTTTTTTAGTTCAAAACTTTGTATTATATACGATACTAGCGGCCCGCCCCGGTTTCGCACGGATGTACTAACGAATAGCATGACCATGAAATAATAAATTATATGGAAATTTTTAACACAATTTTTTTCCTTTTGCATACAAGTCTTTTCACACACTTTTTTTTATATAAACCTTATCCTGATAATTAAAATCAACAAAAAAAGGATTAGCCAAATATGTGCGGTGCAGTCGTTCTGAAGTGATGCGCCTACATACATTCAGCAATTACATTTTATTTATTTAGATGACTTCTCTGTTAAGACATTTATGTGCATTACTTTAGCATCATTAATAACATGTCGCTCTTATATTTGTTAACTTTTATATATCTTCTAATATAATCGTTTATTTATTTATATATTTTGCGTTTCTCATTAACCATCAGGAAAAATACTTCCGATTCACGCAACGCACTTCACGCAAAGGACAAGGGCTTCGCAAAGATCTTTAGACCGGCACTGCACATGACCTGTCCTGATATTTATATACTGTTGTACGCTGTAAGTAATTGTATATTTATTCCACATTTAATTTTCTTATTTTTGGAAGTCTTATTTTGTTTTATATATTATATTCTAAAATAAAATATACTCATTCTCACCTATTTTAATAATAACGAATTGTTAATATACAAAACAGAGAAACTAAATAAACGATAATGATTTTAACTCAACATAAGATTCCTTTGATTAATTTATTATATAGAGTGTAGATGTGAATGTGCCCGTAACTACACATACACCTACTAAGTCATTTCAATTTGTATATTTATATAGAGAAGTGAAACATGTGCCGAACCCACTTAGTTGGAATAAGGGTAAGTAAGATGATGATATAGACTATTGGTCATCCAGTGGTCGAAATATAAGCTTAAATGATTTTTTTTCTAATTATAATAATACTAAAGTTTTTATAACCAAAGACTTTACAAATATTGTAGGTTAGTAGATGGAAGGATCGTGAAGTTTGACAAATAGATACTCCTGATAAATAAAAGGCTTCGACTCGTCGATGCCATGAACAAACAAAAACGAACTGTTTCTCAAAATTGTATTATCGATAACATTATAACTCTTCAAAAGCAACTAAAGAAATAGAAAACAAAAATAATCAGTTGACAAACTGAGAAAAAAAAGGTACTGAAATTTGTTTTTTTTCACCTGTGTATATGTAGAAGAAGATGAACATCATTTAATTTAAAAAATATATTTACATTATGTAATTTAACACCTGGATTGTACAATGCCATAAAGGTTTAAGTTCCATACAAACGAACGTAGATCTCATGAGGCACAGGTCAACAGAGTGTTGGCAGCATAAGCTTAAAAAAATCCATGATTTATTAAAAAAAATTGATTGAATGTAAAATGTTTGTACGAACTTTTTCTTACTAAACCATAACATTTACAATGTACGATGTCGTGAAATTAAAATAAAGTTATAAATATAATCTCCCATTTTGAGATGTGGGTCATAAAAAATCAGCCGCCCTTCGAAACGAAATTGTTAATTTTGACAATGATTAATGATTAACTGGTGAGACGATAAGTATACAACAATACGATTGAAAGGTATTTAATGTTCTCAATAAAAGCAGTTATTCTGGTTCAAATACAAAAGTAGTTGACATTTTTATTCGATTTTAATGTTCTACATAAATACTTAATCACATTATACTATTTGTTACTCAACAAATAATTATATCATTAAAAAAAACTTGTCAGTGGCAAGTTTTCATCCGGTTTGATTTACCATTAGCGTCTCATTTGTGTTATATTACCTGATTTAAATAATATACACACTAAAAATCTAGTACAAAAACCCATACCTATAGATATAAGGCAAATTCTCATAAATTAAATAAGTATTTCTAAAGGCACACGAACAGGGAGTAAAACATGCGATTATGATTTGTAAGAAAAGATAAGCAAGGAAGACTTTTTTTTAATCTGGGTCACTTAACATTTGAAAAATATCTTTTGACTGTTTGTGTGTTTCGAATTAAATCCAAAACGATTTAACCGGTTTTAATAAAATTGTGCACAGCGAAAGTATTCACTATTCCCCAATAAAATGACGTAATGAAACCATGGCATGGTGGTAGTGCTTTTTCTAAATGCGCCTTGGAAGCTACCGCCTTCAAGTTGAAAATCTGCCGCCAAGTACCTGTCGGTGTGTTCCGGCAGCTACACTTGAGAGCCGGTGTCCCTCTAGGTTTAGCGTGACTAGCATATTAGACCACATCATCATTTAACGTCAGATGAGATTGTGGTCAAATGCTAACCTATAAAGTATAAAAAAAATTACCATAAACCATGATTTGGTTAAAAAAAGCAACCCATGTTGTTTTTTATTATTCTTAACCGGTTTTAATAAGTTTCTGTACAGAGATAGTTTATGTATATCATTCAGAAATTAATAGGTTATATATATAAATTATGACAACAAAAAATTTCGATACGAATATAATTAAGTACACACTGTGTATTGAATGCGTGCGCAACCGTAGTCATAATTTGTTAAATATAAAATTGTACGTTCCTATACAAAATGTCTACAATAGTAACATTATTATTATATAGTATAATCGTAGCAAATTAATAATTTGCTTCGAAATTTTGCAATTCAATATTTTAACGCTGTAATCAAAAGTAAAACGCTATTCAGTGGGAGCGACTATCTGACTACCTACACGTATTTAAAAAACATCCTTTTACGTATGAGTCTCTGCAAAATGTTCAGGTCAAAACCACTAAGCTCTACCTACGAACTATTTTATTTATGTATAATAACATTTATCCACACATAGGTGCTAAAGGCCCAACAAAAATTATTTATAAATCGTATAAGGTTCTAAAGAATACTTAATATAGATATATAGATTAACAGCTGCAAATATCAGCGGTTATTTGCAATGAATTTTAGAAATTAAATGTTTGTGTGTGTCAGTATGTGTGTGTAGTGCTTCGTTAATTAGAGAAGTGTTATATATTATCATACGGTTGACTACTCTCGCGAACATCATCATCAAATTGATAATTTCTCTTTGATTATATCAAACGAACCAAACGAACAGTAATTAACAATAAACCACATTGTTATGAATGCAATCACATAAATAAATGTACCAAATACCTTTGTAATAATAAATATTTAATGATTGCCTGTCAAATTACGAACTCGAATATTTTAACTCCTCGGCTGATTTTTTAAGACCCAGATCTCAAAATGCCGGATACGTTTTATATTTTAGGACATCGTACGTTGTAAATTTCATGGTATAGCCCAAAAAAATTCGTACAAACGAAAAGCTATTGACCTGTGCCTCATGATGTCTACATTCGTTTGTATGTAACTTAAACCTTTATGGTTTTGGGCAGCCCAGGGATTAAAGAATACTTGCAGTTACCTACTACATACGGAGCCTGGGAGACAAACAAGAAATGTTTTAGTTAGCACAGATTAAGTAAAAAGTTTTTTTTTCGGCAATCAATCTTCTACATCATTATCATCATTATGGAGTTATAAGAATACTACAAATATGTTGTGATTATTTCTATGTTCTAAAAAGATGGTGGTCCTCTTGTTAGAACTATCCAGGGAGTTTTTGTGGCATCTCAGAGTTCATTCTCCATGGTATTATTTCCTATTCATTTCACTTGTGCACAGTAACTGAACTATATTTCGTACAATGCCACTAATATAACAAAATATAGAGTAAAATAACGCAAGATTATGAATAAAGTATAAAAGTCACTACATGACGGACTAAGATCCCACCAAAGACTCCCATTATGTAAAAAGTTAATTCTAGTTGAGATTCGTAGATTATAAAGTTTGTTACAGATAATAAAGTTACGGTGACATATCTAGTAATTATATATGCCAGTGTACAATGGATATTGATAAAACAATTTACACGCAATAAATTATCTACCGAATTTATGTACTATATAT
Source organism: Antheraea assamensis (assembly GCA_035772565.1). Taxonomy (NCBI): domain Eukaryota; kingdom Metazoa; phylum Arthropoda; class Insecta; order Lepidoptera; family Saturniidae; genus Antheraea; species Antheraea assamensis. The sequence continues at coordinate 351,620 of JAQQSE010000042.1, forward strand.
GAAAAAATAAACCTGCAATTTATAAATGTATTTAATCATAAATGTTAATATTAGCATCATACTTTAATGGTAATAACTGCTATAATCACTTGAAGAGAAAAAAAATGATCTATGAATATTAAAAGTTAAGATAAAACTGCATTGTATATCATGTACTGTAGTCATGATGTAATGACCGAGATGCAAGCTAAAAATAAAGCTCGAATAGCAGTCAGGGATGCAAATATCATCGAAGCCTGGCTTTGATAGGAATTGCATATTTGATTTCCCGTATGCCTATTAAAAATAGGTCAGCATGTAGAGGGCTTGCATATTAATTACAGCCTACACTCTATTCCGTATGAACGATACCTCTTTTATGTATGTACGGTACAAGTAATTGGATTTTAAAAATATTTATAAAACAAAACGAAAGCCTGAATATTTCGTAAAATAGAATTAGAAGGAAAGTATAAACCGCATAGTATAATAATGCACCACGGGCACGATTACTTATGTTTGGCATTGACCTGTCACACTGCAATGTTCCATTCACTTTTAAAAGATTTCCGAAGAACTATTATGTAATCGTAGTTGTTTAACATTACGATAGCTTTGAGTACTCATACCTTGAATTTAACAGCTATTTTTCAATTGATGTCTTTACATAATTTCTTTATATAAAATAGAAAAATAAGTTTGTATAAAATCGACACATATAATAATAAGCACACCTAACGTAGGCAAATTTTGAGCATACGTAAAATATGATGGAATGGTGTTTTAAAATAATTTCATACTATTTATATATAATTTAAAAGTATGTCACGTACGTTTGACAGTTTTTTCATTATATTATTTAATGATAACCGTTTACCATAACGTAGTTAAAATTTATTTTGATACGAAATATCTTATATAAGGGCGCGGTTTTTAGTAAAATCAATTATATACATAGTCACACGAATGACGCAAACGGAGGTTTTGCTACAAACTATGACGTTGATGTTTCGTAGTAAATTGTAAGCTGTATTGTATGTCTCAAGTAATCGATATTTTTTTTACTATCAGCAAATTTGTATTTAGTTCTAATTTATAAAGTTTTCAATATTTTATTTTTTTTAATCCTAAGGAGGCTATGATGCTACGGCTTCTTCGTCCCGTCCAATGTAAAACAAATTTCTCAACGTATCTTGATTTGCAGACAAATAATTAAGATTAACTATAAACCTTATAACTTTTTAAATTTAAAAATGAGTTTGTTTATTGTCTATAATATATACATTTTCCATTTGAGTATCCTTCATTGACAATCCGTTTAGACGTATCACATCTGTCAAACGTCCCACGAAAGATTTTTTTTTAAGTTTACTATTTCCAATAGAGCTCGGTGTCATAAAAAATTATACTATTATATTAATTCTTCGTAGGTCACTAAGGGTAAAACTCATTTACAATGATTAATACAAATGTAATGTAATATTATTGCTCATTAGATACATAATATAAAATCTTTTCTTGTTGTATTGCTATCTCAAAATACAAATGTTGTATTAATTTTACAAATTATAATTACTATACGAATAACTTTATTACTTATTGTACAATACTACTGATTTCTCATTATGACTGTATTATTGTCGCTTGCAAATGAGAAATGTAACCTGTTAAGAAATTTTGTAATGTGTTGGTTAATAACGCAATATAACGGAATCATAAAACAAATGGTGATATATAATGAATCATTGTTATACAAGTACTCACAATGTTTTTGGCCAGGAATTTGAAATCATCTTGTTGTTAAGAGACAGAACTATTTAAGTTTCGGCTTTACGTTAAAGTTTAACGTAAACGACATATAACGTAGTACAAACAATACAACGTATAAAGTACGTAGACGTATAAATACATAGACGTATAAAGTAGTAGACATATAAAGTATATCGATATCGATAATTTTTGGTTTAAAGTAATGAAATTAAAGCACTTCTATTTTAATATTTTTTATATTATATTTTATTTTTATATTTTATATTGTAACGATTGTAAATAAATAACTTAAATTAACCAAATTCTCTTCTATTCCTTATAGGTACAAGTACTAGTAAAAGTGGGGTACTGAATGTAAAATAGGAAAAAAAAACTTACTTATGTCCTATCATATCCTTTTGCTTCTTAATTTTTTCTATAGTGATCTTCATAGAAATATAAATCCTAAGATGAATATAAAAAATGTTGGAAATATACAATTACACTTATCGCTCAGCGAAGACAAGTGTCCTTGAAATGAATGTAAGTGTTCATGTCATAGTTTGTAATACAAAGCTCACTTTCCTAAGCATTTTTCATTTTCATTATATTATTATTTGTCTGTGAAATGCTTTCTCTATAACACACACTTCGATAAATTTTCAATAAGATAAGGAATTACGTAGTTGGCCGTCAGTAGGAGGTTTTAAAAAAGGCAATTTTTGTCCTTAACATCTTTACTTACAAATACTAATTTCTTACATAATATAACTTAGATTTAATTAAACCTAAATGATTAACCTATGTGCTCCGGCGATCGAGCAAGAATGAATCCTTTTTTAACGTTCGATTGTCCCATGATACATTATTTTCTATGGTCATACAGCACTTTACACAATTATTCACAAGGGAACGTTCATAATAGCTGCACTAGCGGTTTGGTTTGCGTTTTGTATTATATTGTTATATTTAGCTATGCTGTGTATGTAGGTAACAAAGGACTAAATATTTTTATTTTGTAGTTTTTATTTATGTCTTTCATCTACAAAATAAGTAATAATATTTTAGACTAAGTATTTGATATACAAAAAAGTTTACTGAATGACTCTAACGTATACTTGTATTTTATAGTAGATTACTATTCTAATAACTAATTTTTGAGCCACACCATATATCTGCGCATTATCGATCGATGTTTACCAACGACCCTATATTGTACTTTGTTAAAGAGTTTAATTAGTTTATTGAAAAGTATATGATAATAATAAAAGTTGCATAACAGTTCTAGAAAATGAATCATCTAATGTTTTCTTTTTAATAATGACTAGTCTTATAGGTATTGAGCCACGATTAAGCATTTAAAATGTCGAATATATCAAACTACGCATTTTTTTTATGCCCACTATATTATAGTGTATTTCCTGATACAATCATTTCATGGTCATCGATATGTATGTATATAAATATAGTTTTTTAACGTTTACACATCTATGTGCTTTTATCAATCTTAACGTAGGTTATTTCTATATAATATAAGTTATATCCTTTTTTGGATAACGTTATTTTTATCTGTATAGAATTTTACGAAAAGATATTTGCCAAGAATATTTTTAGCTAAATACAAAGTAAAAAAGAATCACTAACGTGGATTAAAAAAAACGGAAAGAAGAAGGGGAGGAAAGGGAAGGGAAAAAAAGGGGGAACTGTGTAAGTTTTTAAAAATAATGTTTTGTCTTGCTCACTACAGTATGTATTGAAGCTGCACTAGATTTTTAAACGATTTAATTATAAACTATTTCAGAAAAAAGGTGCGGTCTGCAGGAAAAAATATACAAAGGAATTTCTATGCGAAAATTAATGTTCAATATTACTTCAGAGTTCAAAGATCCATTGAATTTCCTAGAAATTGTATCGTTACGTGCTTATTTCTGTTATTTCGGTCACGTACAAACTTATTTCAATATACATAATCATATTTGTCTTCTTTAGCTTTCTGACGTCATTTCATTTCTTTCACGACGCATAAGGCTGATTAAAAGAGCCAGCCTTGTATTTTAAAGTAAACATTGAATAATATTAAAATGTTAATAATCGCCTTAATTGATACTTCAATATTTTGTAATACTCATAAGCTTTGGTTTCCATAAACTGTTCTGAAAATATTTCTACGCTAATAGCGGTTCCATTAAAGAATAGCCGTATTCGAAGGATCATAAGATTCAATTTTGTTTACACCTTAATTTGTACTAATCTGTATTCATTTTATTATATTTAATAACTCGAATATTATTAGTAAATATGTCAGTAATGATAAAGTACTACACAGTAATTCTTTTCTTTGGGAAAGGCCTCCTTTCAAATAGTGATATTTTATAATAACCTGATTGTTCCGACGGTGCTATAAAGCCGTATAGATTAACAGCTTAAAGAGATGTGTACTCACCGTGTTCTTACAAAAAATAGAAACTTTTAACAAATTGTCAGTCAGTTGTTATTTTTCTTACGAGGTCTGAGATATAAAATACAAGTTATGACTACAATTAAGTTAGGCGATTCTAATAAAGTCAAGTTTGCTGGAGTAAATATTTGTTTACATTTGTCACCTATAATAGGTTTATAAACTAGTTTATAAATCTTGTATTATTTTAAAACAAGACAAGAGAAATTTTAAAACAAGTACATTTAATAAAACTACCCACCTAAAAATAAAAAAGCATCACTTAACTTCGGAATGTCAATTACTAGTAAAGTAGGCGACACCCTGATACGATTTCTCTGTAGAAAGTAATTTCCTTCGAAAGAATCCTTGAGTGGATCCGACGACATATACGTCGAAGTTTTAAGGAGCGTTTTTCTATCCGGTTTCTTTGAGTATTTACAACCTCGCTAATACAACTGGTTGCCGTCGACATAAAAATCTCAACAATTTACATTCCTTTTTTGTGAGATATTTCAGATAACATAGCATCCTCAATCTACGTGCTCTGATGGTATGACCTTTATGATAATATTTTAAAGTATTGACGGAGGTCGTTTTTTTTTTCGAACTGACTAACGCTATTGGCTTGTATGCTTGAGCGAGTTTTGTAGAAATCACAGAGGGCAATCAGCCGAAATGACAACAAACGCAAGGAAACTAATGTGGCTAAGCCATGGTTTGGGCTAAATTGCGTTGCGCTAGCTATGTATACAATTCAGCGAATAGAATCTGATTAGATTTCCATTTCACCAAACCAACTAAACGTATATAACATATCATTATACATGTATATATTTTATCTGATAATTGTTTTACTAATACTAAACAAACAGTAACAACTAAAATAAGCTGAAGAATAACACGAACTAAATCATATATCATTAAAGCGTTGACGTCTGCCAATTATAATTTTAACTTTGCATAATAAGTCCTAGCAAAATATACAAAAAACTTCAAATTATTGGAAATAAAATAAAGGTATTTTGTTGTATTAATATATGTATTATAAATATGATGTGTTTCTTATTGAATCCGATAGTTTATCGCCTTTTATTAACGATCGTTATACGAAAAGCATTGGTCCGAAAACAAGTAGGAATAACATTTTTATTTATTTTGTTTTGATAAGATTTGCGTATATATTATCTATGTATCTTCATTAGAGAACTTAAAACACAGTGAGCAATATATTTTTTTACGAATTCTACTAATAAATATATCTCTTTTTCTGTGTTCACTCTTCGTGAGTGCAAGAGAATGAAACGTTAATAAATTAATATAGCCTTTCAGAAGCCCTATTGAAGCCAAGGGTAACATGCTGTTAAGAGTACCTGCTCATTATTGTCGTTCTCATTTACCTTTGTGCATGACATTGTAGATCTTATTCGATGTAATTAAAGTTGACATTTAGTTTTACTATTCTGGAATCGCCGACCCGTTTCACCGTCACGGTGTTTTACTGTAGTACCGAAGCGTTAACGCCTGCGTGACATGATACTGCTTCATTCGAATAACTATGAATATGAGAGACTACGAGAGATTAAGAAAATAAACAGTTCGTACTATGATATTTACTGATGCCAAAAATTAAAATATAACATTAAAATGTATGAAAAGAGACGCATTAAATATTATAATTTGTAGTTGGAAGAAATACATATTTATTTATATGCTAACGTGCTAAATAACAAATACATAATGTAATAATTAAACCATCCAAAATAAAATAAAACTGTTACAACATTCATAACTTTTTTTTAATTATTACTGTAAATGTTTCTTTTATTCACAATTCTATGAAAGTATTCTATTATATTGAAAGTGTTTCTGTTGTCGTTTTCGTTGTAAAGATGAGATCTATGAAGTGCTTTGTACAAATCAGTTTGTCAGTTCGTCGACTAAAGTTATATTTATAAGGAAATCCTAGCAATTAAAATTCGTTATGAGTACATTCTAAATTTCAAACGAGGATTTTTTTAATTAAAACATGAAGGTTGAATAATCGACTATATCTATCTCGTTTCCGTAAACACTGCCGATATGTGATAGGATTAATCGAATAATTGTTATCAAAGGATAGGCTGATACTTATACAGCAAGCGACGTATAATTCCGTCAGATTTTAATAAAGGACGGCGTGCTTCATTGAGCAGAAAATTGTACCGTGATAGAATTTTATAGCCACAAAACACCAACACACGCGCAAGTAACTTATAATGCCTTCAACACGTTTTATTGCGTCGACATTAATGTATTTACCTATATGAACATAATAGGTGTGTACGAAATACGTTATATCTACATAGCAAACTAGGAAGAGATTAATGACTATATGTAAACGGATCTGAGACTTGCTGGAAACGTACACGAAATCATAATGAACACTATTGGCATTTACCTGTTAAGCTAAAAAATAATACGAAGTTCCAAATTACGTTTAAATACAAAATAATATAACAGTAACAATCAAAACCATTAAAACAACATTAGACTAAAAATATAAATATTTGACATCGTTGAAATTTACCTACTTTAGTTGTCAGCGTGTTAGAAAACAAATTACTGATAATATTTGTCAATCGATACGCAAAGTCATCGACTTCGTTATTCTATTGTTATAGAATTTCTCAAGGTTTTTACTTATTTATGAGAAAATGTAGTGAAGTTACACTGTTAATTTTTAGCAATACATGAGGGGAATCATGCTTATGACTGAATGACTTGTTAATACCGATAGTTTATCAATGATAACTGATAACAGATACCGAGAGGTAAGATAGAGTACATGCTGTACTGATCGTACTAAACACTTGTTTAAGCTGTCAAAAGGACATTCGGACTGCGACCATATGTATTTGTTTACGTTATTTGAAACAAAAAAAAAATATTCATACCTAGGTATAATATAATTGTTGTTTATTACAATATGAAAACTAATATAACACATTTTAATAAGAAAACAGTTTATAAAAATTTGTAGATGGGTATATTGAAATAATTCTGGTTTTCAACTCAATAATTTATAATATTTTTCGTTAAATAATTACAGAAACCTAACATTTGGAATATATTCAGTGTTTTATAAGTAGGTTCGATCATACTACTGCATTTGCTCTCATGTAATTGCGAATATAAAAAAAATGTATATTTAAAATAGTCACATTTGTCTTCTACAAATATTTCCACTTCTTTAGAAATAACTGAAACAAAACTGCTTCTGTTAGTGTCAATGCCAAAAATTAATACACCTAATGGTTTTTACCTACAATTGCATCGTCAATTTAAATTATGTTTACCTGTTGCGTCCATTCCTTCTCCTCTTCAGTTTAAGATTAGGGCACTTTTTGAAAACGGAAAACGATACTCCGTCCAAGAATCCCATGATAACACAGATAAGATATCACATTATTTATCACAGTAAGAGTTGAGAAGATTTTTTATCACAAATATTGTTGTGCGCGGCGGTGGCGACCTGTACGATGACTAAGCGATTAGCGCGACCACAGAGACTCTAGGCCTGACAGGGGCCCGCGTAGTCTGAACTAGTGGAGCGTCACCACGTGCACTGCACGATGCACCTCACTGCGCGTGTTGTACACAACTCGGTTGGCTTGAATTACTAATATACGTGGTGTACTAGTGCGGCGGCTATACAGTTCGTACAGCTGTTTGAGTAGATATTGTTTGAGTACGTTTTTGTACTCCTATACTCACGACACGCACATACAGTATGGTCTCGATATTCGATGCGCCTACGCGTTCACAGCGATCTAAAAGGCCACATAAGAGGTTGACTTTTAAATAAAGGAGGGTATTATTTGTTCGTTATATTGACACCTACAAGTTAGTCGTCAGTTCTTATTACCATAATTATAATGCTACGTTTCGTGTTTCCGCATTATTGCTATGCTATTGGAGTGTTATATAATACAGAAGTTTATTTACATTATTTACAAAAATTATATTTTCTTTTGACATACAAACTTATTTATTTCGTGAGGGCTAATTTGATTTTAAATATAATACCAAACTCAATCTAATGATAATAAAATCTTTGATTACATTTATACTAGTTTTAACCCGTGGCTTCGCTCGTGTTAATGCAAATGCCGTCTATGCCTCGAGAACAATACTTTTTCTGGATGAAACCCTATAACTTTTCTGTACCTTAATAGTTAGGGCGTGCAATTGTAACAAATAAACAAACAGATTCGCATTTCTAATATTAGTAAGGATTCATTGATTTAATTTCTTTGAATTGTGACTTCGCTTCTCCCTCCTACTCTATAGCGTATAGCGTTCTATTTTATTATCACTGAAACTAAAAACTTTTAGATATTTTTTTGTGTTAATTTCGTAATTCAATAATTCGTTTGAGAAATATTGTAGGACCATAAAAATATTTCTATACTATATTCATTCTCCATTTACCTACTCAAAATAATAGTGAAGAGTTATTTTCAAATAGGTCTTTAATCATATCACATGGCAATCATTATTTAAATTGTAATTTGCCATAATAATGCCGACAACGTTATGTATTATTATACATTGTTTCTAAATTCCAATTTAACAATGACATATTAACTGAAAACTGAATTGCTCTATTATTGTTTCCTTAAATATTTTTTTGTAATGGATTACTCGACCATGGCGCATGTTCTCGGTTTAAAACAATAACGTATAATTCTGTCAAAAAATACCTGTTATTTTGTATGACATATACAAAGGTTTAATGAGATCCCCTGACAGTACTGTAACCAAGATTCTGATATATGATTATTTTCTAAGACATTATTTTTATTAGTTGTTCATAAAATACATGCCAATTCTTCTATTATATTATACACATATTCACTAACTCGTTCTCGTTCGTTCCCATTCTCGTTCTCGTTCTTATTCGTTCTCGTTCTTCTCTTTTATTTTGTTAGATCTATATCGGTTTGTGTTTATTCCTTGCTGTCAATATAGTCGAGAATTATAAAATCAAAGAATATTATTAAAATAAATTATGTAAAGCTTGAACGTATTAAAACAACGAGTTTTTGTTTATAATTGTACGAAGAATTCTTTTATCCGCATACCGACAACTATCAAGCGTCGTTAGTATTCATCACGAATAATATCACAACCAAGAAGTCGTTTGATTAAGCTTGAAAACAGGAATTTGCCCGCCATGAGCAAAAATTTTGATTCTTTTTTTTTTTCGAACTGTCTACTATACTGTTGACCTGGCAAGGCCTCTACAGCTTCACCGGACTACAATTGATTCTTCAATGCTATGATAATATACATTACTTTATATTTACTGAATGGTAAGCTAGTTATAGTAGAGTAGGTCGTAATAACGATATATTTAATATACGATGTCTAGCATCTAATCGTTAGGTTTAAGATTGAACTACAGTGAACCATTCAGTTAGCAGTATTTATTGTGGTATATAATATATAATATATAATAACAACTACGACGGTGTGCATTCTTACGAAAATGTGTCAGTGCCCTCTACTATGTTCGGACCGACGATCTTCATAAGGATTTGAAGATTACTTCGATTCAAGCGTACATCAAGTCTGTCACAGCTAATTATTTCGACAAGGCCACAAATCATCCCAACCCGTTAGTGGTATCCACTGCAAACTACACCCTCAAACCTGCCGCAAAGTATCCTAAAAGACGACCTCGATACATTTACAGCAATCCCCCGGATGATATAACGGCTGCGAATGATATGCATACCGACGACTCTTTAAATAGAGCGTGCTCGCGCCCACGCCCCCGAAACCACCGAACACGCCGCCGCGGTCGGGCGGTCAACTTCGCTGCCGCACACCAGACGCGTCCTCCCTGGGCAGCAACTTAAGCCTAGGTTCGATCCCTTGGACGGGAGGCCGCAAGCATGCTGCTAGCGCGATACAGTGACACCGCATTCACTACCTCCTTGCACACACGACACTGCACTCTACACAGGTGCACATTCACACGGTACGTACACTGGTTCTGTAAGGGACCGTTTTTCCTTTTTGGCTAGTTAACCTTAGCCAAAAATATCAGGCACTATAGGCATGTGCGCTTTAGTGTGACACATATGAAGGTATGCATATGTGTCTCACTAAAGTGTACATGTTTGGTTAGCTCAGCTTAAATGGTCATTTTAGTTCCATTCGCGTTCATCCCAAGGCAACTGCTCAAGCCGAGGTTCGGCCACTCTGGCACCCTTGAGGTTGCCTTTCGGCTGAGTGCCCTAAGCGCTCGCCCTAAAAGCCCGGTGACGCTGTAAAGGACGGTTAGGCCAACAGCGTTTAGTCAGTTCGAAAAAAAAAACGACGGTGTGCAGTGTATTATATACATGCCTGGGCGGTTGACTGTATTCTGGAACACTAGTGTACTTAAATTATCATCGACCACAGTGCCTGCTAGTGACGCAACAATATAAATGGTATGTAAAAACTTTGAAGCTTGCAACGACTGAATCATAACTGGTTCACCTTATTACACCGCCTTAAAACAACGCTGTAACCTTAAGTACACAAAGTCTCTTGATCTACCGAGTCAGACTGATGGCTTCGGAACTAAGCGTAACTTCTATTTTTAATTGGTAGTATTTAAAGAAACAAAATTACTTAAGTTTAAAGAAAAACTCACGACCGTGAAATAATGTGCAAGAGATTAGAGATATGGTGTCGGCTATTTCTTAAATTTCTATTGGCAATCTTGATGAAACTGCTTCGAATAATGTAATGAAACTTTTTTCACTACTTAGTGGCTTCAAAAAAAAACATACCTTGTTATATTTTTTTAAGTAATGGAAATGAACTCCATCTAATTTCAGTTGTGAATAGACATATGCATTGGAATATTAAAACGTTCGCCTGGCTAGTTACTCCCTTCAAATAGAAAATATGACTTTCATTGTATTATAATAGCACGATATAATAGCACTGAAAGCCAATCTCATTTCTGGGTTTAGATTTGTTCTATCTGCAGCCACATTGCCACTTCAGATTATATGATATTTTAATTAAATTCTAAGTTATAATGGAATAATAAAAATATTTTTATAACTTACGTAGCTAGTAAGAAAATATTTTCATGATTTTAACAACGATGTGTATATATTACCTGAAACAAACAAACAAAGTACTGTATTAAATAGAATAAAACTTACTGTGATATATTATGAAAGTAATACGTGAATCATTATTATTACTTTCTATTATGGAATAAGAACTTTTATTATATGAGATATAATGTGTGATTAAAAATAAATATTTGTAATTTTTATTCTATATTCATCAATTATAATGTCATCGGGTAAATATTTTACTTCAAGTCGATTTTCAATTTTACATTTAGAATAATCATTTTGCACACATTCTTTTTTTTTTAAAGTAATACGACATCTAAGGACAATGAGTAAAAGCGGAAATCCACTGCCAGTTTTTGCTGTCCTGCGTGCATATCGCATAAATATTTTATTTATAAAAGAAATTTTATTCATTACTGTACAATATACACACTATATTTTTTGTATCTAAAAACTGTCTAATGAAAGAAAATATACTGGCTCGTATTTTTTATATAAATTAAACGTTCCCTCGGAATAAAATTTGAAGGTTGATGCTCAACTTTACTTAAGATGACACGGGAAGCATATTTCACTCCTGGGGAAAAAATTAAAACAGGCCTGTGAAGTTTTGCCGCTATCCATTTCGCTGGATTAATTAGACGTATTAAGTGTGTTTTATGAGACAGGGAGGTGTTTATTACCACAGGCGCAGATGTTCGAATGAAATGGTGCGCAGAGGAAAACTGTAATAAAACAAAAGCACGTCATTCCTCGGTCACAACATACACACAATTAAGTTTCTAATATTAAATTCCTTCTTTTAATTACATGAGCTCTAGAGAGATATTATTCTTGATTTGATATCGTGTCATGACCTATTTTAGCTATTATCGGTATTAGTATTGTTCTCTTGGGTCACTTGAAATTCTTGAGTCTATTACATAAAGGACTTAGGTGTGTTCGATTCTAAACTATCATTCATACCTCACGTAAATGAAATGGTATCCAAAGCGTCTAAAATGTTGGGGTTTGTTATAATAAATCTGTAAAGGCTTCAAAAATCACAGAACTAAAATTATATTATTTAATACCTGTGTCAGAAATATTTTAGAATACTGTAGTGTAGTGTGGTACCCACTGTATAAAAACATCAAGAACGAAATGAATCAACACAAAAGAGATTTCAGCGTTACTTGGCTTATACATCGTAAAATAAAAGAAAAAATAAAAAAATAAAACATAGATTTTCTTACCCGGAGAATTTAAAGTTCTTCAAAACTAAAACCTTAACTACGCGAAGGCATTTTATTGACCTTATTTTCTTACATAAAACTTCGCAAGGCTTATGCCTTATCTTTATGAGTTATCTCCTACTAGGGTTTTCCTATAATACACCGTTTACCCAAGGTACCCTATCAACTTCCTTAAAACTTCAACCGTTAAAACTAATATCGGGTTAAATGCAACTGTGTCTAGACGAAGTTATATGTACAATAAATTCGGAACTGAGATAGACAGCTTTATTGACTGGTTGTGGTTTCTTCAAGGAAAAGGTATTATTGTTGCTGAGAGACATAAGTTTTAGTTCTTAACAATTTATAAATTATAATTTTATTATTATTTATTTCGTTTTTTTTTCACACTACACTGGGCGAAGCTTAACCTCAGTCACACTTAACGGAAAGTGAGGACGAGGCCTAGAATGTAGCGTGTTCGCTCAATAAAAACTCATTCATCTTTAAAGACCGTCATATAATACGTTTTTGGAAAAATAGACGCAGGTAGCGCGTTCCATTCCTTTGCTGTTCACTTGATAATTATATTTTTGTTTTGATTATGTGTTTCTGAATATTGAGTATTTTTATTATACGATATTTCTTTATGTAATAGTTCTTTATTATATTATCAGTTTATTTTAGTTTATAGTATATTTTCCTTTGTAATATTTTAGTTAAAACTGTCTACCATATGGCGCATGCTGTGGCAGTTTTAAAGGCCAATGTGCCTATAAATTTTTCGTATAGTGTTAATTAATGTTTGTTGTATTAGTCACTAGCTGTCCTACATAATTAAAGTTTAGATAAGTAGGCATTTTAACCACTTTTTTGTGTGCAAAATAAATATTTGGGAAATATTTTAGAGACTGAATTTTCCGTGTGATTTTTTTTAATTCAAATATGAAGGTTATTGTTATTTAAATGTATTACGCATTATATTACGGAAGATAATTAAACGCTGCAAGTATAATTAAAATATGACAATGAATTAAACGAATAAAATGAAAATGGACGAAAATAAAATTGTATAATAAATATTGTTCTGGTATTGAGCTAAACTTGATTTCACTAGAAACAGTTACACACCGGAGCGATATAGTTCTTGGCAATAATTTGACAGATACAATGTTGTGCCGCGCTTTGGGATTTCCTATGAGAATAAAATTAGTATTTACAACTGCGTACAAGAAAACACGTTTGAATGTGAAAATAATAGCTATGACTGCATTTTATCCACGAAATAGGATATTAATTAAATAATGTATGCTTTATTGGTTAACAAGTTTCACATATGCTATTAAAAGTAATTGGTGTCGCAGTTATTAAATACACGATTGTTCAAACTATTCGTTGTTTTCAAGATATTCATTGCAATGCATAAAATCCCATCTTATGTTAGGGATGTTTAATATACAATGTACAACTTAAGCCGGTGGGTCTAGAAGTACAAAATTCGCACAGAAGTTTCTTATATAATTTAGATAAACACTAAGAAAGGATTACTAAAAATACGTCCACCTACGGGTTAAAATAGTGAATGTAGGAAGATAATGGACATCTTCGTTGCGCAATTCGAGCAACGTTACCCATTTTAGCTGGTAGTTAAAATTCAACCTATACTCCTTTCGGTATGTCTCTGTCATAGACTAGAATAAGCTTGGGGTCGACGTGCACCATACCGCCTTCACTGCCCCATCGATTATATCGTTATACCAGGAGCGCGTTCTTCAGCTTCGATTGGAACTTAGGACCGAAGCTTACATGTTTAGGCTGTAAGGAGGAAACGAAGACAACTTCTTTAAAAATCATCGAAGAATATAATAACCTCTTTCAATTATTAAGAGGAAGAAAATCTCTTTAATAATCCTTAGGATGTGATAAGTGGGTCCGAAGCCAAGAGGAAAAAAACCTCGCTGAATAATCATAACCGAGGTTGAGGTTGCGGTTTTTGGTCCGACAACTTATCGGGGGCTTGTTCTGAGGGACAACGGTTGCCGGTGGCGGACAGCAGCATTCTCAAACGTTTCGTGTAACCTCGACGCCAAGCGCGTGGAAGACTGACTATATTACGTTTTTTAGTTAGCCCGGTTAAATATAACCCGACCTTTTTGCTAAATTAACTAGCTTTGTGACGGGCGGATACTCATGGTGGGTTTTCCCTCATTTCAAAAAAGATATTGTTGAAATGTTGCCTGTGGGATGTCCTATCGGATACTAGGCTGATAACTAATAATCGTTTAAAAACATTCTTTTTTTAAAATCACTAATTTAAAATTTGCCTTGCGTTGTTTACAAAAACGGATGATTTACCATAAGACACGCACAATAAACAGAAAGTTGTTTGTGTGACAAGATTTTCTAAGTACCTATCTTTAATTTTTTGTTAAATCAATGAGTCAAAAAGTAGATCGAATATAGTAGATAGTATAGACGTGTGCCTAAATAATTGGATAAATATGTTGTCACAGTAATAATACATTGCACAACATGCGAAGCCGTTGCGGGTACTTACTGCTAATTGTATTTAAATAATATTGTTACAATTTTCATATTAGTGGTGACATTATTACGATGATTTAACTCATATTATATGGACTAGAATAATATAGAACAAACTTTTGTGAAACAATGGTTTCCTTATGTTTGAAGTAATATAGAAACAAAACTTTTGTACTAATATTAAATTAAATTGCCCTAATAAACTAGTTATACTTGTGTCAAAAGCTAAGAATACACGTGTAACATGCTTATGTTATTTTCGTTGTTTGAGAGTTATACAATGCGTTATTGGTACAAGGGTACTGAGTTGATGTTTGGAAATCTTTTCAATATCGCTACGAAATTTTTAATATGCGTACTTTTGCCTATAAAACCGATAACTCCTATGCATATTGAACGAGGAACATAAAAAATGAGCATTTATGACAAAACTACGCTGTTATACTACTGCATACGTTGTCTCTTATATAAAGTCAATAAAAATTTATAGATCGTAAAACCGTCACACCGTCAAATCAGTCTAAACGACCACATAAGGCCGATCAAGTGGGATTGAAGATTATAACATATAAAACAAGTATTTTTATTTTTCAAACAAATGTATTACTTTAACCAAACTATAAAAATGATTCAAATATGATCCAGTAGGTAAAGTAATCTTCGTTTCTTTAAGCTTGGGGTAATTACTTCACATACTCTTCTCAATTCCTCTCTTTACTTTAATTTTTCTTTTTCTTTCTCTGTCTTCTCACTTTAATTATCCTAACTAATATCATAAATGCTAAGGTGAGTTTGTTTGTTACGCTTTCAAACCTTAACTAAACAACCGAGCATCATAAAATTTTGCATACAATTTGTCAGAACTAGAATATCTTTCATCCAGAAGAAATGCACTTCTCCCGAGGTTAAATCAAATGTACAATAACGCGATCGATGCCGCGATCAAAAGCTAGTTTATTACTTGTGGGTATATTATAAACTAGCCAATTATCACCCGCTTGGTTCGGAAATTTAAAAAAAGACATAGAATAGATCGAATCACAAAAATAAGTAGCTTAGAAACATCTATATCTTATTCCTATGCCTATAGCCCATAATCCTATGCCGATACGTTCAGTAGTTTTGAAGTGCCTGAACCGCGGTGTTGCATCCAAGGCAACAGCCCAAGCCGAGGTTCGGCCAATTTGGCACCTTTGAGCTTGTTGCCAAGCAGCGAAGTGCCTTAAGCGCTCGCCTGAGTAGTCCGGTGACGTTATGATGGTCTGTCAGGTCAGGTCACACTTTTTCAGTGAGCCTTAAAATAAATATATTTTCATTATATATGTATAGCAAAGTTCGTGCACGTAACTCCATTGTTGTGAAAATAATTTTATTTCATGGATATTTCGTGATTTGTTTAAATTTAAGAAGCTATTCGTTATTTTTCAGATGGTACTTCATCTACAACACATTTACCGACCATACGATCCCTCATCTATAAGAAGACAGTAGGGATTTCTTCAAGAATATTGTGAGAATTAACGTGCAGCTGTTCAGTTGCCATTTTATTAAATTAAATGGTTGTACTGTAATGGGAATATGTCTCATTTAATTCGTTAGTACACTCATACGAAACCGGCGCGAGCAACTAATATAATATACATATAGAATTGAAGTGACTATTATATGACTAATTTATTAAAGTGCGGAACTCATTTTGACGGAACTTTTACTGGTACGTAGAGGACGTTTCAGAGTATTATTTTGTTTACAAATCATTAAGCTTTTCTATAGAGTATAAGTCACACAAACATGGATTTGTGAACTACTCGATATTTTAAAATTTAAGAGATTCAAACTCAATATCGTGCAGCGAGCAACGAGCCCGACGTATTCTATAGCCGTAGCCGGTAAAATTAAGTTCGACGTGGTAGTACTCAATTACCGAAGGATCGAGTTATGCTGGAGGGAGAAAACCTCCTTAAAAAGTTACCGTGGGAGAAAACCACGTAAAAAAGTTACGGAGGGCAGTGCCTTCAGGCGGCGGGAGGGAGGAAAAAAGTCACCGTGGGAGAAAACCACATTAAAAAGTTACGGGTGTTGAGGAGACAACCTCGTTAAAAAACAGACGGGAGGCCTTCGGGCGGAGGGAGGTAGAAAACCTCGTTAAAAAGTTACCGTGGGAGGAAACCACGTTAAAAAGTGACAGAGGGGAGGCCTTCGGGCGGAGGAAGAGGGAGAAAAACCTCATTAAAAAGTTCCTGTGGGAGGAAACCACATTAAAAAGTGACAGAGGGGAGGCCTTCGGGCGGAGGGAGAGGGAGAAAACCTCGTTAAAAAGTCACCGTGGTAGAAAACCACGTAAAAAAGTTACAGGTGGTGGTGGTTGGAGGGGGTGACCCTTTGACTGCCAAGCCGGACCAAGGAGGGAATGGGCTGGGGACCTGACTTTCCATTGCACATTGGTTCGGTAGACGGGTAGGCAGCTTGACCGGGTTGTCGTCGCGGTCAGGGCGTTCGCGCTGGGCCTTGTCGCCGGGGTGGCATGGTGCTTGCTTGTTCGATCCCGTGCCACTTCATAGCGCGGCAGACGGTATTTTGTGAGTTTTTTTAGTCAGTAAGAGTCTGACACCCCACAGCTCCCCAGGGCTGTGGGTGTCCAATGAAGGATTTCTTCCCACATAAAAAAAAAAGAATCGAGTTATGCGATTCGCTTTGATTAAAGCTCACGCTAGTTAATTAAATACTTGTTACCTAAATTATATGAACTTTTATCGAAACTTGTACGCGATATAAACCATGTACGGTCTTTTAAAAAAAACAAAAACGAACACGCGTTTAACACAAGTTTACTTAACAGTGTCCAAAATTTGGAACTTTGTTAAAATCATGCTTAAAATACTTTATTACAAAAGTTTGTCTAAGCGGTCTCTGGCTTAAGTTATTTTTAAAGTAACTCCGAATAGCTTTCATTCAATTCGATCTCATTATTTTGATTGATGTTTTTACATAAATTAAGTTATATATATATATATATATATTGTGCAAATCATTTGAATTTATGAATAATATTTTTGTTCAGTTTCTTCATTAAGAAATTTTATTTATTTTAAGTAAAATTGGATATTATCATTGTGACAATAGTAGCTGTGATTTACTCGTGGATCTCCAAATTTGTTTGATTTATTTACATCTTCCAAATTAATTATATCCACGAAATACATAGTTTACTACGAAACGTCTTTTGCCCGCCAATATAAATACAATAAATCACAACAATAAAATAAGAACTGTCAACTTAGACAAGTATTACATGATGTTTAAATTCAAAATAGTGTCTATCTCTAAACAAGTGTAAAACACTCTGTTGTGATCAAACTTTTTTAACCCTTAATAACCTAGAGTTTCAATTTTGATACCAATCTTTTAAACCGAATGTTCACATTACTATTAGTTTTTTTTATAAGCTATATATATATATAAATTATATAGCTATATTACATTTATATAGCTATATTTATAAAGCTATTTTTCCCCTCATCTAGACCCTCAAGCAAACACAGTAATATTTAAAAATAAATCACTTTCGTAAATCAGGCTACTAAGGGTTAAACGAGTACTCGGCACGTATTAAAATTTTTGTAGTAACACGGATTAGGTGACATAACCCATATTAATAATCTACATTTTATATGTTAAGTAAAAACTTTATACCTACCTACTATTTTTTAAGCACATTGCGCGCACGTAGGATTGCGAGAATTGGATAGTTAAAGCTCATATGGTGAAGGAGCCCAGAGAGATAAAATATATGAATGGAAATATTATATAAATTGTATTTAACATTTAGGCAAAACCGATATCAAAGACATTTTATACAACGGGTAGCGTATGCCACTTGATAAGCTATAAATGAGTAATACATTTAAAAATAAAAAATAAAATTATTCTCCATAAAATTTTATATATAAGGAGTAAATTTTGTTCCAAAATTTATAGCCTATAATAATTATCAGTAATCGTTTTATAGATCATAAAATATGAGTAAAATTAAAATTGCAACATGGAAATAATTACTGCGTAATAAACACGCGCAGAGACTAGGGCATATCGACTATACTGAAAATATGGAAAGTACATAAAAAAAATGTCTATATTTGTTCATCAATCTTGCTGAAATGGCTGGACTAGTTTTAATTTTGCTTTTTTTAACATTTAGATAATATATACAACGTTAATATAATATTCCTATAAGTAAATATTATATTCTTCTCTTTATATTATATTATTTTCTTTCGAATAGAAAGAGAAAACAAGTTTTAGTAGAAGCATTTACACCACGAAGTAAAAATTATAAATCGATTGATTTTCAGTTTGACAATTTTTTTTTTTCAATAATGAACTTTATTTTTATATCATAAAGGTTCAACCTTTTAATCATTTCAAAATACACACTCACACACATTATGTATACTGATAAATGCCAAATAATTGCAATTATAAATAAATAGTTTAAGACAAATGATTTCATTCTGACTTACAAAACACCTCTTCAACAATTCCTTGTCTATTTCGATAAAACGTAGTGTGAGAATGTGAAAAAAAAAAACAAGTAAACTATGTCAATTGATATTTTTGTCTCTTGAAAGTAGCAGCTAGTCATGAGAAATTGTATCGAACAAATTACGATATAATAACGATAGATGCTAAGCCTATCGCGAAGTAAATATTGTTTTTAGTGGTGACAGCTGGTGTGTTACGCTATCCCAGTCCACATAGCGACGGGGAGACGACGAGCGACAAGGCGCGACGTGACGCGCGCTTTGGATATAGTCTGTACCGACCTGTTGCAGAAACGACACTCTATAGACGTGCCTGGAATGTTAACTAGCTCCTTACCGGTTTGCCGGATGCCGTCCCTTTGTTCACGTAGACGTCTATACCAACTTCTGATTATATCACAGAGCGATATTAAAAAATGATTACATTTCATCGTTTAATAAAGTAGCCTTACTTAAATTCACTGGAAAATTTATTTTCAAGACAGAAACGTATTACATGACCACCGGTTATGATGTTATTAGTAGAACTGAATAAATATAATATTAGAATGACTAATTAATTCCTTTAAATAATGTTTATAACAATGCATATACAATTATTGCTGTTCTATTTTTTTAAATCTTTCTATTATTATCGCTAATATTATTAGATTAGATATTATTATTGTTTTACGGTCATATTTTTGAAGTTATACTTCTTTTGGCGCGTTAGGGAAAAATGATTAGAGTAAATTATTAGGATGCGCGCGCACACCGTCACGAAAAACCGACACCCTGAAGTTAGCTATAGTCAACATTTTATTTAAAAAAAGTATGTATGTATTAAATACCTATTTTTCTATTGTTAGTGTCGTTTTTTTACAAACATAGAATAAGGCGAAAGATAAAATTTTTGAAAAGATTTTTATCTTGTTACGCCAAAGAAGTATAACTTCTAACGCGTGTACATAAGTACACACTACTTTTTTTTTAACCAGCACCCGTGTTTTCCTAAAAATAATTTTCTTCTCGCATGGAAACTATTTATTCCTCTGCATTTATTGTGGATTTTTTTATCATATTTTTAACATCACTTTTGTCGATTTTAAGTACCTCTTTCTCTGTGTTAGATTTTACCAATACTATTCATAGCTCTTATGGAAAATTGTAAGAGTAATCAATTTTCTAAAAATATACCTATCTTCTTGTAGAAAGTTCGCAAAAAAAATCGGTTTGGCAGTTTCAGAGATTAACCCAGACAAACAAGATACATATCAATATTATTTGTAATAAATTACTATTAAATGATACCTTTACATTTATATTTTGTTATATCAAAATTTATACGTAAAAATAAATGTATCAATGATTAAAACGTCCTCTTTTTTGTTGTTTTAATACGACGTTCCCGCCGAATACAATTTTGATAAACGTAACTACGTCCAAACAAAGAGCATTTTCGACATTCAATGGACCAGTCGTTTTGATCAGTGAACCATGAAATCGAATGATTATTGTTCACCAATTAAACTTCAGTTGTGTTATAATAATGTTACGACATATAGATCGATCAACTTACAAATTTGACTATGACATAAATACTCCGCTAGATAAAACCACCAACGTGAATACCATTTGAATGGTTTCATATTCCTTGTGCTTAGTTAGCTTAAGTTACTTAATTATTTACCTTCGACTAAAACTGAATCATGATCTAGTCTTTATAAATAAGTAGTTCCACTTTAACTGATGCCTATTAATATAAGCTTCGCTACTAAAATAAAGACAATAGAGGATTATAGTTAATGTTAGTTAAAAAACTGTAGCAGACCTGAGAACTCTGAAAGCGATCTTAGATTTCCTTTTGATTTTTATGGCGTGTCGTCTTCGAGCCACGGCGGCGGCGCCAGCGAGCAACGGACCTTCTGTCTCACAATCACTGTAAGCCTCGTCGTCGGTACACCAAACTTCAACCTGACTAGAAAGCCCCGATGACGCTGGCGCGGGGACGGGCTTCGAACTGCCCGCAACTGTCCTGCCCCAGGATAGCATCGAAATACGCAAGGACCTGAGTGTCTCCGTTGTACGGGCCCTTTCACGTCGCTGCCATGTAACAACATATCGGCGCACCGATATCCAAACGCACTCCGCGGAACACAAGAGCCACGTGCACTTATAAACATTAACTTAACAGAACCAATCACATACTAAAGTTGCATAACACAATAAAACTTCTCAGGTACCCTAACTACACTTTTCAGGTTTAGAAACACGTGGCCCAACAAACATAGAGAATAATACGATATCGGTCATGTGCGCGCGCAGAATCATCACGGCATTTTTATCACTGTGCAAACATTGGTATCTAGTGCGCATACATTAGCGACGACCGCTTGCGAACGACGGTGTTGAGTAGTGATATCATCTGCAATGAAATACCACTTAACATACGCTTTCCCTAATTAGTTTATAATCTTTGATATTGAGACAATTTTTTTGATCACTGAAATATTTAGCTACCCATGAAAAACTATTGATTAATACGTCAAAGATTCTTAGTACTTTTTATATACGTCTATCTATTGTAATATTTTATGTAATGCAGTATAATTAAGTACTTTAATTACATAATTATAGAAACCACAAAAGTAATTATTGAAATATAGCCACAATTAAGTTTATACATAATACTTAACAAATTTATAACAAAAAGGTTTTTTTGTAATATAATACACAAAATATAGCATTTTTCAGATACATTACAGAATTTTTATAGTTTATTATTATAAAACAGGAAACATCTCCGTACATAAATATTATTTCTTCTCTAATATTACATTGACAATTATTCCGTTAATGTCACTGAACTTAATGTATTACAGCTGTACATACGTATATATCTGTAAATACCAATGTCTGCATATAATAAGTAAGTATAGTCTTTATTAATTACTTCACAATTTTCCCCATTAACTTAGAACCGCACAAACAACTCGGTTTATTCTAAAACAAATATCCCGATGTGTGACTAAATGACATTACGAGGAAATTCACAGTTTAGTAGGCTGAACGTGTTCGGTACGGGGATCATACGCGTGGACTAAAGTGAATACGACATGTATGCGCGGACGTCGAGTGCCGGCGCGTCTTGGAGCGCGCAGTCATCGTCACCGCGACATTCGTGCCGAAATAGAAATGCTTCGCTACGCTTGCTGAGACTCCGCACTTGTTCGTGTGTAACCTTGATGAGAATCCACATGACCACGTGGCCATAATCATCAAACATTACATAATCTACATATAAAATGAAAATACAATTCCTCTGAGTGTCAATCACGACATCGTACC
This sequence comes from Antheraea assamensis, assembly GCA_035772565.1. Taxonomy (NCBI): domain Eukaryota; kingdom Metazoa; phylum Arthropoda; class Insecta; order Lepidoptera; family Saturniidae; genus Antheraea; species Antheraea assamensis. The sequence continues at coordinate 374,541 of JAQQSE010000042.1, forward strand.
CACAAAGGGTTACTTATTTCGATTGACCCTATGTGATTTTGAATGCCTAACGAAGCAGACGCGAATGAGTTAGTATCAATGTGTGACGTGTGCTTACTTTTGGAAAATAATACATCTAATTGTGCAAAGGTCTACAACCAATTAAGCTGTAACGAGCATGTATCACTTTAATGAAACTCTAAAGTATGTATTGAAGTATATTTTATACATATATAAGAAACTAAAATTTTCGCAGTTTCCGTTCTGAAGTAGGAAATTTAAGAACTGACGAAAGAAGTGAAAACTCAAAATAATGAAAAAATATGTACATATATACACAGTATACAAATAACTCCCGGGAAGAGTGCGGTGTCGATAACGTGAGTTTCACGCTTTTTGGCCACCCAAAAAAAAAAAAATATATACACAGTGTACATATAGCTCATGGAAAGCGTTCGGTGACGATGACGCTAGTTCTATGATTTTCGTTCACTCAAAAAAGTGCTCAACGTACCTAAACAAGTTTTCACTTCAAAAATAAAAAAAATTAGCGATGACAGAATACGTGTTGTGCCATGTACACAATCATATGTTATCACGTGTGTATTATATAATAAATGACAATCAATTCAGAGTTTGACTGTTCTATTATTACTTCAGCATCAAGTAACAAGTAACATTGAAAACATACCTTAAATTCTTTTCTAAAATGTTAGACTATACCTGTTACCTGATAAAGCAATGAACATGAGGACTAAGTTTGTTATTTCAAAATCAAGATTAAACGGATTAGATTCAAACTAAGGGATGCAAGAAAGTATTTATTGAATACTAAATTGATATATAAAAAAAAAAATCCTATCTGCCGTGCAAGGCTAAAAGCCAGTAAAATTTGAACGAAAATTGTTAGCATTTAATGCCTTTCTCGCTAAAACATTATATATAAGCTTTTAGTAGGAAGGTAGGTATCGTAAATCACTACAAGGCATCTTCGTGTTTTCCGTTTTACATAGTTACATTATGTTCTTCATTTTATTTACTAAATACATCTAAGATATTTTAGCAATATTTTCCTAGTTTTAACACAACTGTTAAAAGCATATATACATTTAATTTTTAATGACCATATATCTTAGTGATAGACGGGTAACCTATTCTGAGGACTTCTTCCCTTCGTATACTTTTTCTTTCTAGAGATCACAATTGCATTTAATAATAAATGATAATATATTATTGGAAATAGTATAACATGGATAATTCATAATTATATAATAGGAATCCAAATGAGGTACATATTATGATAGTAGTACCATTAGATAGTATTCTGAGATACTACATTATAAGTTATAAAGTTATGACTGTGCCTAATGTAAGAAAAAAATAGAATTTTAATTCTAAACTGGTTTATATTACAGATGACGTATATAAATGAATATTAGAAACATTTGAATGGATGCGGAGCAGCGAACATAAGTTAGTAAATGATTATATTGTTAAAAAACGTTCTCAAGGTCAAAAACGAGTAAGATATTGGAAGAGCGGCTTCGTTTTCTTACAACCCTAATCTATTCCAACTTGACTGGCGTAACTTTGATAGGCGTAATGTTCATCTTTCGCTGAGAAAAATATAAAGTGTAATGTGTACTACACGCGAGTTTATGAATTTTCTATTCTTGGCACTCATACTTTACCAAATCATCTGTATAAATATAATGATAGAGGTCTACCGTTGTGTACAGTCTTTTCCGAGGTAGCCAAAACTTTTAATAAAGTTTAGTATGCTGGACTGGTTTACAAGCTCTCGCAGGCTCGGATACCAGATAAATTAGTTCTTATCATTCGCGATTATCTCTTTGATAGTGTGGAAGGTGAAATGCCCCTATTTCATTCGGTTCGCTCAAGTGTATCCTAGGGCTCTACGCTCGCGCCCTCACTATTTAATCTGTTCTTCAGTTACCTACCTCGATCTGTGGAGGTCGAGATAGCTTGTTGCGCTGATGACATAGTTCAGGTTGGCAGAGAGTCAATATTAACATTACATGGCGGATTGAAATTAAAAATTGCACGATACTTTTTGATCCTTTTAGACGTCAGAAAGATAAGCCCCTCGCGTTATACGAGGTTCCTATTTCCTGGACTTCTCGGGTCAAGTAACTCAGTGTCACCTTCGTTAAGGCACTAACGTTCAAACCACACATAGATGGAGTTCGCAACAAGGCAGCTATGGCCATGGGCCACTTGCATCCACTAGTATGCTCGAAGGGCAAATGCCCCTCGGTCATAGGCTCACGTTTTAAAAAACGTGCGCCCGTCTCATCCTGACGTATGGTTGTCCCGTCTTCGCTCACATGTCCTTTACCGCTTTGCAAGATGCAGACCTTATAAACTCCTATGTAAGACGCGCGGTGCCCCATGGTACGTCCAGAAAGTCAATCCCCATAGGGACTTGGAGCTTCCGTAATTGTGGTTTGATTAATATTCCAATACGCCTGTGTCTTGTAATTATGCAAACAATAAGAACACTTGCAACTATTACGTCAAAACTTGTTATGAGTATTAAAAATGAGGGGTGTTTTTTGTATTGGTTTCTCTTCCCGTTACGCATGATTTGTTATGATAGTCCAAAAACTCAGACGTAGCAGTGCTCTGAATTTGACAGCTTCCATGCCATATTATTACCGTATATTTATATAAAAGTCTAATATTTTCCTCACAAGATTGTATACCTTCTCTTAGGGATACACTTCAATAATTATACCAGCTTCTCATGCACAAAAACAGCCCGAGGGAGAATTAAATAACTTTGTGACAGGGTTAAATTAGGAGATGAAAGGACCGTTAGAAGTTGTTTGCTGATTACGGCATAACAACAGTTCAGTTCGCATATACAGGTGATAATCAAAGAGAGTATTTAAAGTTTATATTCTTCAAACTTTTATATAAATAGATTTTTTGTATAAGTAAACCTATTCACTATTTAAGAATGCGTTTTTCAAATTTCAAGTATAGAAATTAAAGCTTGCGAATAAAATCACGAAGCATAATATTTTATGATAATCCAAATTTGTAAATAAATATTTTGATGTTTTAGTAAACTTTCTATAATATTTTAACTTACGATTAAAATTAATGTCTTGTTAATGCGATGTAATCTTTGATGTAATGAATATACATTTGATCTTAATAATGTCTCGGCTTTGTTATTAGTAGCATATTTTATGATTTATGAAGTTTCGGTGCGCCGGCGTAGAGCGAGCGGACTTGTCTACCCCGAGTGTTACCAACTTTGGAGGTGACACTTGCCCGTGATAAAAAAAAGTAAATGTAGAAATAAAAAAAAATGTCGGCCATCTGGGAAGATTTCATATACTTTACTATTTGTAGTTCAGAAAACACTATAAAGGAAATAAAATTGAAATGTATCTTGTTTTTCCTGATTAATTTGCGAAACAGTTGAACCGATTTTAATAGGACCATAACTAGCAGATAGAGAACTTTGTGGAAGATTATTGCGATTTTGTGGTCCAATTAGTAATGATAACATTGAATACTGTTAATTAAATCCGTGTATCGAGAACCTTCATTAAGCACGCTTAATGAAGTAACGTTAGTACGTAATACGCACTAGGGTTCTAAAATGGGTTATGCGGTACAATGTCCCCGATGGTTATAACATGGGACTCTTCAAAAAGGGATTGAAACACGCTCTTTAAAGCCGGCAACGCAACAGTGACACCCTTAGTATTAGTAGCTACTGTAACCATTTACAATCAGATGGTCGATTCGCTTGTTTGGTGCTCTTTGATTAAAACGAAAAAAAAAAAATACTGTGTGCATCGGCGTATCGTAGTGTATTTAATATCTATTCACGATGATATCTCCTTTTCTCGCCGAGAATAAAATTTATCAGCTATAGGAACGTCACAAATACCCTTACAATAAGTTTGTCTGTTACGCTTTCACACTTTAATAACTGAACCCATCATCATGACATTTTGCATATACATTCTTAAAGGTACAAAAACGACCAAAGAACACCTTTCATCCACAAAAAAACTACTGCTACTGAGGGTTAGGTCAAATCTACATTCATGCGAATTAAAGCCCGAACAAGAACTAGTTACTTGTGTTGCCGTTATTTTTAACACAAAGTTTTAAGTCAGATTTATGCGGAAAAGAATCAGTTAGCTTTTATATAAAATATTATCTGCCTCCCATATATTTTTCTCCGTTTATCTATACTCTCGTGGCTATTCTGAATGCATCAACTAATTGGACATTGAGCCACCCTATACAAGCAACAGACAATGCTTGGATCAAATAAATTTGAGTTGGTTATTTATTACATTTTGTTTAAGTTACCCACCTACTAAAACAAAATCTGTGAATAGTTCGATAACGGTATTTTTTTCAACTCGAAATCGACTCAAAAAGCACTCGTGATCGACCGTTTGAGCATCCCTGGCGTAACGTTTTAATACGATATCTCGCAAACCAGCCGTATTATGCTAGCAACAGACATGATGCTTAGTGCTACACGTAGGTAAGTACATAAATCTACCGATGTCTTTAAGCAACACAGATAATATTTTAAGGCTTATATGTTATAAATGTATTTGAAACTACATTTTATCCTTACTAATATTATAAATGTGAACATGAGTTCATTTGTTTGTTTGTAACGCTTTCACGCCTTTACTACTGAACCGATTATCATGACATTTTGCAAGCACGTTGTCACAGATACAGAAAAGTGTAATTTAGAATAAAAGTACTGTTCGCGAGGGTTATATCAAATCTATATTAACACGAGCGAAGCCACAGCACAAAAGCTAGTAGTAAATAAAATTATAAAAGTGCTCGAAATTAATAAAATTTTGTTTTGAAGTATTTGGCTCCAATTTTATAAACCAAAGCTTTTTTTTTGAAGTTTATTATTATTTTGTAAAGGGACAAAAAAATTTAATTAAAAACCGCCATGCTTAAAATGTTATTCTAATTCTGATCAATTAGAAAACGTTTTTCCAAAAAATCCGTATACTATCATAATTATTTTCTACTAGCTGTTGCCCGCAGCTCCGCATGCGTTTTTTTATAATTGTGAATTACTTCTTATAAGATCAGCTATCTGTTACTTAAAGTTCCATGAAAAAACGTTTTGGAGATAGTACTGCAAACAAAGCCCTAGGTAAAAGCTAGTCCAAAATAAAAAAGCTTCAATTACTTTTTATAACGTTAGCTATCTATCAGTGAAAGTCCAATGAAAATAGATCCAATCGTTTTGGAGATAGTACTACAGAAGCCATGGATGACAGCTAGTCTAAAATAAAGTAGCCTATGTCACCCGCTGTAATTTTAACTATCCGTCAGTGAAATTTCTGTCAAAATTGGTCCAGCCATTTCGGAGATTACCCGGAACATACAGACAGACAGACAAACAAAAATTTTAAAAATTGTATTTTTTATCAGTATCGTGTATACGTTCATATCCAATCAGTAAAAAGTGGTTATTTTGATATTACAAACAGACACTCTAATTTTATGTATATGTATAGATAATTCTATAGGTTGATAAATAAATATTAAATAATGTGTGTTCACATTCATACCTATTAGAAGCAAAACTAAGTCAAATATGAACGAGTTTCAAAGACTCACTTCTATATCGCTGTCTATTTCAAGATGGATCAAAAATTTAATGAACAATCAGTGATACAGGTTGTGGTATTGCAACATGTTTTCCTTCTTTCGTTTTCAGTCTTGGCATTCCAGTGCAGTGCTCTTCAAGAACTATTAAGCAGTGTGTAAGGTTTTGTGTATGTGATCCAGCTTCTCATAGTTTTTTTGTTTGACAGTAATTGCGACATTTCTAGCCAGGAGGTAATGTTTTTGCATATTGTTTGTTTCTGTCTATATCCAATTGCCGTTCATGTACACAAACCAGCATTTCAAAGCGAAGTCATTTTGCCAAATTGTCTTTAAATATTAATCCATTAATACATTGAAAGCATTTACTAAAATCGGAATGGGGTCGATTTTTTTACCCAACCGATACTTATTGAAAGGCAACTTTCTTTATTTAACTTTAACCTTTTTATACAACATAGGTTTTAGTGTTTGGCCACAATCTCACCTTACGTAAAGTAATGGATGTGGTCCAAAAACACGCTTAACTTACAGAAAGTCTGATTCTTAATTGCAGCTGACAAAATATAACTAAAGGCGTTTGACAACAGATTTTTAACATGAGGATAGTAGAGTTAGAAAAAACCTCTACCACTATCACTCTGTTTCAGTACAAATGTCATTCGAAAATTCACTCACAAGTAAACATGCAGGCTAAAATCAATTTCATTTATATAATATGTAGTCAAAACATCATTTATAAATATAATATTTAGGTATAACCACAACATATCCTAATGTACACAGAGTTTCATGATATAACAAAAACCAGATGTACCCTTGCGAAATGTCAACTGAAAATCTGTATATATATAAAAATAAATTGCTGTTCGTTTGTCTCGTTAAAACTCGAGAATGGCTTAATTCGCGATTTGGCTAATTTTGATCTTGAAATATTTGTGGAAGTTCAGAGAAGGTTTAAACGGTGAGAAACATAATTAACAAGTAAAGGAAAATACTAAAAACGACAATTTAATTTTCAAATACAAAATGTTCCTAGCTATGAAACATTAAGCTAGAATGTCTTTTGTAGTTTTAGAAATAAAAAAAAAACTCGGTTGCCAAATATTTATAGTTACGTTCAAAAATTTGTCTGTTTCATAACTGTAGTATGAGGTCCGATCTCTTTGGTCTGTTTTGTTGGAATACAAAGCAGTTCTGTTTCAGAAATAAAAATAGTACATGAGAAAGCTTTAAATTGATTAAGTGCATAAGTATGTTGCAAATATAATGTAAATAAAAATGTTGTATTAAGTTTTGACCACATTTTACACAAATATATGTAAGTGATACGAAGTACACCGGGCCACCTAGTATTATATACATTCTGCCACCTCATGCGAGTTGTCTTGTCACCTTATAATTAAAATATATATTCTATATTGCAAAAACATTTTGTTGTAATGTTTACATATTAAAGAGAAAGCCTTTCTGTGTGTTTCACTTCTATTATACAAATATATTTTACCCAATCGTTACATACTGAAAAATTGATGGTCTTCGTTGAAATACGATTTATCTGTATTTTTATGTATGAGTATAACAACAATATTAAGAAATACTTGTTTATAACTCAAGGAACTAGTGTTAAAAATACTAAATTACTCACTTAATATTTAGGCTTAGCTATTGACGGTTTTAAGGTTTTTGCACATGACGGTTTTAAACAAGCTGATGATGCAACATACCTTCTTCATAACTTCGTATCCTCCATCCGTCGTCAGCATATAACATTAATTAGTAGATGAATTCAGTTTATATCGATATAGATGCAAATGAAATGCAACACAACCGTACATAAGCAACGCATTTTAGTGCCTTAAAATTTGGTGGCGGAGGTTTGGACAAACAGGTTTTCACGGCGTGTCATCGATATATTTAGCCTTAAAAATGCATTGCTCGATAGTATAAGCATATGCAAAGTTACATAGGTTACCGCCTGCATTGCGTTTGCCACTCACCTTATTTGCTTTAGACATGCTTGCATCTTGTTTCTAAATGTCGTGGACATAGGCCCTTAACGCTGGATCAGTAAGTTAATTATCACGAAACACGTTTGTATAAAAAGTAAAGTACGAAAGAGCCGCAGTTCGGTTTGTAATTGCAAGGATCTTTCTCACCGTTACCTTACTATCACAAAAACGTAATTTCATGTCCTACCTATTTTATTCAAGTCTTAAAATAACAATCTTAAAAATGTACCATGAGAATAGATGTAAAAAATATACAAGCGTCCCAAATTTTACGATATTTCAAAGTTGGCGTACTGATATTTTATCCCTTTTCCTGCCCTTCGGCAAGGACAGATATTTCTAAGAAAATACAACAATTCTTTTGCCTTAAGGAGATCTTTTTTACATTTTAAAAGTTCCTTAATAAACGGTAAACCGGTTTAAAAGTAGGAAATATCTTTTGAACGATTTCCGTGTTTTGAACAATATTTAACGTATGACTACAATATGTTATGTAGCTGACGTAAATATATATGACGTAAACAGTTACATTCATTACGCTATAAAAATTAACACTTAGAAAAACTTAAATTGATGTATCTATTTGAGGAAATGTCGTATTATTTTATGAGTTAATAATATATATATTTTTTTAAAGTGACCACTTACAAATAATTCCCTAATAAGAATGTATCTATTGTACGTCTAGTGTTTTAATAATTATTATTCTATTTATTCACAAGACCACAAGGGTTCATTATAAAAATATAAACAATATACTAAAAATACTCACTACTAATCAAAAAACAAATTAAATGTAATCGAAATATGAATTAATCGACGTTGTACAAAATTGAAAAGCCACATTGTAACATAGTATTATACAACCATCCATCAACATCCAACAGTTCAGGAAAGGACTATAGTATAAATCTACCAACGTTTTAATAATTCTGTTGGGGGTATTGTGAAGTCTACCTAGGATGGGTGCCGCTCTCAATTATGACATTATGTGGTTTAAAGTCTTACTTATTATTAATTAGATTAATGAAGAAATTTTGCAGTAAAATCATAATGTAACTATTAATTTATAACGTAATTGTTACAAAATTTTGTTTCCACTTGAGCAGAAAAATATAATATGCTAAAATCATTATATTCAAAGATATCACGGCAGGTGCAATAAACATTGGCTGGACGGGTATGAAGGAGAACGACTCCATACAAAAGAATGCCAAAGAACGGGTAAAGTGGAAAACGGACCCTGGCACCAAGCCGTGAAAGTGCTAGGCAGAAGAAGAGATATCAAACCTATCTGATATAATACGAGAATGAAAGGTTAGTGTGTAGATTTTATTTCCCATTTATAAACAGTTATAATAATAATAATATGGCCTTTTATTCAGATCTCTTAAAATAATTACAATAAATTTAAACTTAAAACTAATACTGGACTCTAAAGCTAAATAAACCCTTTAAACTAATATCTGCTCCTTGGTTATCATCCCTAGAACTGTTTGCCTTTTTCATTCCTTATTTTCTTGAACCACTCTGTTCCACATGATTCCTGCCACTTGTCTAATGTCGTCATCCCACCTTTTCTACGGTCTACCTCTCTTTCCTTTACCTTCTCTGAGGTACCACCGTGTAACTCTTTTACTCCATTTGTCGTGTCCTCTAATCAGGTGGCCAGCCTATCTCCATTTAAGTGTTTTGATTTTGATTGTTACATCTGTAGTTTTTGTTTTATTTCTGATGACGCAGTTTTTCAATCTGTCAGAATTTTTGACATTTAGCATACTCCTTTCCATTGCATATTGATAAGTTGTTAGTTTGTTCAATATTTCCTGATTTAAAGTCCATGATTGACACCCGTATGTAAGAACAGGTATTACGCAGGCGTTAAACAATTTACTTTTTGTCTTTATATGAAGAGTTTTATCTTTCATAGCCTCTCTAAGCTTCAGTATCTCTTCCATCCATTTCTTATTCTTGTCTCTACTTCTTTTAGCATGGGTTATTTTTGTGTTATAAGCTGTCCCAAATAGATGTGCTCATCAGCATAGTCAATTTCAGTGTTCCCTAATTTATAAACAGTACCGAGTGTAATTAAATATAACGCAACATTATTTAATGCACGTTCCAAAGTTTTGTATTATATTAAATAGTTCATAAGCAATTATAAAATAAAACTATGACGGAATTAATTTAAAATAAAACACCACTCTAACACGCATTTATAATTTAATAAGTTTCTGTACTTCCTAGTTTAATGAAGGCAATGCATTTAACCCTCACAAAAGTCATTCTCTTATAATCTTTTTAAAAAAAGTGGCAGTGGCTGGCTCGCACAACGTAACAGAGAATAAATTAGAGAGCCACTCGGAAATTGCATTTTGTTTTCCAAGAGCGTTTTAGTGGAAGTTAAAAATGCCTGAAGGCAGTAAGTATATTCTAGTTATTATTTCATTAAAACTTGCAGAGTTTTAATATTTCTATTAATATATTTAGTTTACGTTTCTAGTTTTATATTTACTACAATATAAATATACACTAGTATGAGTCTATTCAACGAAAAGAAAGTTTGAATGTAAAATAAAATATCTATAATGACCACTTCTTAAAGTCGTGGTGGTCCAGTGGTTTGACCGGTGGAATCAATTAATCCGATGTCCGCAGGTTCAAACCCCGGCATATACCAACGAATTTTTCGGAATTCGCGTAAATTTACTTATTTATATTGGTAACACTATCGACTGACGGTGAAGGAAAACATCATGAGGAAACCTGAACCTGAAAAATGTTCTTGTAGTACTACCGTATGTGAGAAAAAATATAGAATTGTGGATTTCTCAGAGTTTGAAATCGCCAATACGTTGTGGGCTGGCGTGGTGATTATGCCCTATTCCTTTCTTTGGGAAGAGGCCTATGATCCTGCAGTGGGTCTCTTACAGGCTAATGATGATGACCACTTCTTGTAATTTGAAACCATTATTAATAAATTAATATCTTAATTAATAATAGTTGTCTCTATCAGTTTTTCTGAAGGTGGCATATTATATTTTATCATAGAAATTATATATTTTGTTAGTTGTAACTGAAAAGGAAATTTATTTATTTAAGGTCCACATAACTGAGTTCGATGATCAGAAACTGACATGAACTCTGCTAAATGTAAACACAACATGCACAAAATAAGAGAATGAGAAGGTGTTTCATTGTATTAAAACTAAGAAAAAGGAAAATTAAAATAAATTAAACATGTAAATACATCTTTTTTCTAATTGAGGCCAAAGACACACAAAAGAAAATATCGAATTTAGAATGTAAACTATTACAAAAACAAAGCATGGGAGTTTTTGGCGGGATCTTAGTCTGTCATGTAGTGGTTTTTATATTTTATTCATAATCTTGTGTTATTAGACTCTATATTTTGTAATATTGGTGGTGTTTTACGTAATATAGTTCGGTTATTATGCACAAGGGAAGTGGATGGGACATAATACCACGGAGCATGCAGTCTGAGATGCCACCAAAACTCCATGGAAAGTTCTAACAAGGAAACCACCATCTTGTTAGAACATTATAATTATCGCAAAACACTTGGCAAAATCTTGTTACTTGACGCCGGCTAGTGCACAAACCGTGACGGAGCCAAAAAAAATAAAGAAGAAGAAGAAAGCATTTGGTATAAACGGGCAATGTTGGCCTATATTAATTATTGCTAGTAGTCAATTAAAAGCTTAAAGTAAAATAATAGTGCGGAATCCATAGTAAATCCTAAATCACGAATTGTAGAGACTTACGATTATATTTCTTTAAATACTTTTACCATCATAAAGGTTTGATAAATTCTAAATTCCCAATGGATCTATCGTTAGATTTTAATGATTTTCCTGTATTCCGAATCGTATAGATCTAAATTTAAAGGGTAACTATTTATATCAAAAGCGATAGACGCTGCATTGGAATCACAGAGTCGACGTCGCGAATAGAATCAATACTTCCGTGGAAAATAGATGGCAGTAGACTATTTATTTTTAATCAAGTATTATAGGTATTATATCGATGGTATATATAAATTTAATCTATGAATAATATTTAACAAATAAAATGATATTTATTGATATCAATATGAACAAATACATGTATATTTTACAATATTCAGTTGTTTATAATTAATACTAAATATATTACATACATTTTTAAAACTAAATGATCAAGATCACACTAATAAAAGTTAGATCGTAAATTAGCATTGAACGCAATTGGAGTGAGATATATTATATCTGCAAAAACGATCTACCCAAAACTATTAATGATGAATGTTTAAAACAACTATATGACATATTTTTAAATTTTCATTATATGATAGTGTATTGTGAATATTAAAAGGCTAGTCACAATCATTACAAAAGTACGAGTATACAATATTTTGGACTCTTGTAAACAAGAAAAAATAATTTAAACAAGATTTACGGGAGCGAAGGTCGTATATGTTAGAAAGATTAAGACGAATGCAATGTAAATCGAAGTCTGTGCGGGAGCGAAGGCCGTATATGTTAGAAAAATTAAGACGAATGCAATGTAAATCGATGTCTGTGGTCTAGAGTTACATTGGCAAATTTTATTAGAAAAAAAATTATCTGTGTCAGCTCCGACGCACGACTAGAGTTTACTACGGTTGTCTTTGAACAGGCACAAACAAAGACTTACTAGACTTTAAAAAAGACAGATATCATATGAAAGTGTAAATAAACGCATCCATGAAATAATACTTAAAAAATGTATATATTTTTATTCTATTTATATTTTTTATCACTATTCGGCAAAATAGTATACATCAGACATAACATTTTACATAAGTAGAACCATACTTCGTCGCCGCCAGTGTTCTAGAAGAAAAAATATTTTAATTAAGTTCGGATTTGAAAAATTATATTAATCTCAATCCGCGCCATCTTGTGAATGAAAGGTGCGCACAATAGGTTGCGCACAAAAAACGTAACGTTGTCATTCGATCACAAAATTTTACTCTTCATATTTTTTCATACTGGGCGCCTTATATGAAAATCGATTCTTAAAGCAAAACCTATAATATGTATAATTGCCGGTCTGGAGTATAGTATTAAGAGCATAAAAACACGTTGATTGCTGGCTGTGGCACTTGAAACGTAAAAGTAACTATGAGTAAGCGTAAAGGTAAATAATCTGAATTTGAAGTGACTTTTATAAATCAATTTGAAGAGTACTGAACAGGATACAGCAAAAGTAAAACGTACTTGGAACCAGTAAAAAAGTGTAATAAATAGTTTAATGAATGTAAAGAAAATCGTTTATATTGTTTATAATGTAAATAAGTGATCCTCCATCCTTTCTACCTGTCAAATGTTCCATCGTAGATAAAAGTCTATTATTGTTAAAACGTCTATTCTCTACGGTGTCTGTCCCTATTAGAAGTGATGCTCCGTCCTATATATCTTAACTGTCCCATAAGAGTACTTGTTACTTCAGCGAAGAAATTGTGTCATCATTACATATTATAAAACAACCGCGTCGGTCTGTCTGTATGTTCGCGATAAACTCAAAAACTACTGAACGGATTGTAATACGGTATTCACCAATAGATAGAATAATACACGAGAAAGGTTTAGGTATATATTTGTCAAGGTTTTCTGTAAATTGGTTGAAATATAACGATAATTGTTGAAAGTGTTGGATAAAGTCAGACCAGACCGCCTGGGAGCTTTCATCAAAAACGCTATCTAATTCTTTTGAGATATAACAAAACAATGCATAGTGAGATATTCTTCTTTTATAGATATACAAAATAGTCTGCGATGACATATACCTGTCTTTTAAGAATAGTTTACTATACCCATCTATCTTCTAAAAATGTGGTCACACACAATGAGGTAACTGGAAGGCTATTTAGAAGGATACACTATTAATCCTTATCCAATTGAATACATTAGTTACCTTAAGCAATGTATGCACATAAGTTTTTTTTTATTATCAAGGCAGGACAATGTCCGCAGGGCCTGTTAGTGATAGATATAACAGCTGAAATCACAACTTCGTATCAATTTTTACTCAGAAATATCTTGTTATTCAAATAAATTAGTCAAGAATTTTTAATACTTGGCATTTGGCTCGACGCCCTTATCCAATTATAACGATACCGATCGAATCCTTGGCTTTTGAAATAAAAAGGAATGACTTAAATACACAAGAATTCATCAATTTAAACTCTCATTAATATAAATGACTCTTTTGTTCACAACCACATAAATAAGCACAAGTTGTAGAAAAAAATTAAGTCCTCAATTTTAAGTATATGGTTTAATTTAATATATGTGGCAAATAGTTCTACCACGTATATTATTAATAGACAAAGTTAGTTTATTCTTTTTTTTTAATGATTTCACCAACACGTTTGTATTGCAATTTGTCACAGTCGGAACATTATTATAAACGTCGTGTCGTTTCGAATTCCATAATAAATCAAAATCTCGGTAAAAGGCAAAAAAACAATGGATTTATTTAAATTTGCAAATTTGTATTATATCTACAACCGGTATTGGAAGAAAATACTCTTAGAGACCTAGTCACCCTACTGCAGTTAAATATGTAAGATGCTTAATGCAATGTATAGCTGTTAAGCCTATTTTCCTATAACAATCTTACTAGACGATAAGAGAAATGCATATATTTTATTTAATAGAAGTAATCAGTTTGCCTTGTGTTATTAAGTCAGTAGCTCCGTTTTATATAATAGTTAATGCGTTCTGTGCTGCTTTCACAGATCAAATATATTATAATTCAAAAGAATTATTATTCATTAATAACATGTTCCGAATTACATGTATTATCGAGTACTTACGTTTATTTGTATTAACAGACAGACATTAAGTTCCAAACTTTAGGTACAGAGAATTTTCTTCTACGTGTAGCTGGTAAATATGTATATTCTTAAAATTTACTTGTTAACAAGAGTCGTGCATATTTTCATCATGTATACTTTAACATATAACTATTATTATAATGAACAAAGTTGCTTTGTGTGGCTAATTGTTAAACTTTGTACATTGTCATAGAGTGTAAAATGTTACGAACTTTACGACATACCTACCCATTATTCTATGTACCGACACATTATATTCCAGACTCTGGTAAATTCACTCCGTAACTATGTTTCTTTGAGAAGAGATTTAATCATACCTTCAAACGCCGACTTCAATCGCTCTGAAATCTTTTGATTCATAAAGATTCGATACAAATATTTCATGTAGATTTGTACCAATGATACAATTTTCTTATTAAGCTCATTAAGTTATTTAGATAAAAAATACAGATATTTTTGTGTTTGTAATTATTAGGAGAAGGAGACAATCCTTACGTAAAACGTGAATGAGACAGAAGATAGTAAGAAGACCTTCAACAATATTGACATAATTGACTTCCAGTTGACGTTCTTTTTAATTACATAGTCCTATTGTAAAGAGAAGCTTGTATCTCATTTTCTTCACTAGTACATTTACCCCCCCCCCCCCCCCCCCATGTGAATCCTGGGCGTGACATTTGTATTAATGAAGACCTGGGAAACTTATATAGTAGGAATTTCTTTTCATTAACTTTACAAAAATTAAGAGTATTCGAATATCACTTCGAATAACGTGGGTTCGAGTCTTACAAACAGGCTATGTTTTTTGATGAAGGGAAAACATCGAGATGAAACCATAATATGACGTGAGGTAGAACATTAGCTATAAGCCTTGAAAGATTTTTGACAAGCACATATGGAGAGTTTTCTGGAACCTTGTTTTTAAGCTTAGCGTATTTATGCACATCGTCGAATAACATCAAGTGAGACTGTGGTTAAAGCTTTATAATTTAATAAAAAAAAACTTATTTTTATAACCGCTTGCGTGAGTTACGTGAAAACAGAATGTTGCGCGTGTTGCACGCAGGTACGGGTATCGCAGTCACATTTAAACTTGCATCGTAGCCAGTTCATTCCCATTTTTATCAGGATTACTATAATAATTTATTAAGAAAATATATAAACAATCTGAAACTTTAAACCAAATACGCATTTTAAATTAATATGCTGCATAAAAATAGCCAATAAATTTCAATGCAATAATCAAATACCTAACTAAATATAAATAAATAAATAGATAGTAACTATTAACGAATTTTAAAGCTCAGTACGGATAATAAACCTTCAGATATACAATTGATTCTAACCGGAGTAAAACTTTCATTGGGAATTCGCCTTTCACTGGAAATTATTTAGGTAAATAGATATATCACAGATACTATACACGCATTCACAAATGTACTTGGGATATAATACGTCTTATATAGTAAACTTTTTGCGAAGAAAGTTTCTTTTTAGCATAATAATTTGCAGCGTCTTTAAATTAATACACTAAGCAGATATCCCAGTACTTCCCTCTCTCTTAACGCGAACTTACACGAATTCATTTAACCTTAACCCATTACTTAAATAAACAAAAATGTATATTAAGAGCCCTACATAAATCCAGCAGATCAATCATAACGTCAATGAATAAAAATATAAATAATGTCAAAGCAGGGCGGCGCGGCGAGGCAGTCACTGTGACGGCTGCGCAAGAGCACGCGACATTTTCGCGCGAGTATCTGCAGGACATCTGCCAAATGATAAATCTATTTATAGCGAACGAAATATGCGCGTGACCGACCACTTCGCTAGACGCAATCTATTTACAAGATTCACAATAAAGAATTTCTCAAAGATAAACACGGAAGAAATTTGGCTTGTAACATAAATACCTGCATACTTGACATTGTTTTTTTTTATTATCATTTATAAATCTATTCCACGGGCAAGTGTTAACGGCTTTTAAGAGCCAAATGCGTTCGTGACATTTTTGAAATTTTTATTATGTCGATGTTTCAAAACTGTTCAACCATTTTTCTCTGATTACATTAGTGTACGTTAAAACCCAGCAAGTTTTCAATCATTCTAACTGTATATGATATATCGCATATCTACGTAATGCGCGTGACTGAACCTTAGTACATGTAGTATCAACTAATACATTCGTTTTTAGTACTTATATAGTAATATTACATATATCTACAGCGAAGCAAACTCACTTTCGCTATATAATATTAATAAGGAACTAAGGATAATTAACGTCTGTAACAATAATACTATCGAATTTCGTATACTATAAATAAAATTTGTACCGAGAGAAAATAAAAATGAATATCTTGAGGTAAAAGATAGGGGAGTTAATTTTCAGAGCATTCCCCAATGAATGTGTTCTGATATTTCTCGAGAGCCGTCTTCATAAAACTTTAAGAGATACGTGTATTAAATAAATAATGAGTGTATGCTTCTTTTGATATGTAATATTTGTATTTTTGTGTAACATACATTTTGCAGAAGTATTTCGATCTACTAAAGAACAGCAACTATGGTGATGTAAAAAGAGATATGAGTATTTGTCGCAGTGGTCGTTAATATTAAAGCTTATAAACCTTACACGGCAATCTGGAAAGCTGGTCTGGGTAGTGAGTCTCACCTTACCGTCTTATCGTCACCTAATCTCATGTTAGAATTACTCGTCTATTTACCAGACATTTTTGCTCTCAACTAAACAGCGATGCAACACTGTCCATAGGTTAAAGTGTAGAATTACTCGTCTATTTACCAGACATTTTTGCTCTCAACTAAACAGCGATGCAACACTGTCCATAGGTTAAAGTGTTATAAGTGTTTTGAAACGATGACGGCTCCGTGGGTAATGTGTTCAAACTCAGCGTCGAAGGACGTAGGTTCGAATTCTAACAACTGAGTTGGAGGTTTCGGTGAAGGAAAACATCATGATGAAACCATAGGATGGTGGTAGGGCTTTTTCTAAGTTAGCCTAGCTAGCTACTCCACCCTCAAGTTTAAAATCTGTCGCCAAGCACCTGTTGGTGTGTTCTGGTAGCCGCACTTGAAAGCCAGTCTCCCTCTGGGTTTAACGTGACCACCATCTTAGACCACATCATCGTTTAACATCAGATGAAATTGTGATTAAATGCTAACCTATGAAAATGAAACCTGTTCGTAACAAAATCAACCGAAAGCATAACAAAGTAAAATAATGTTATACATGCAACATTATTTTCCAGAAAAGTTAAAAATAAGAAGCTACTTCTTCAATTCCGAATTTTAAGTTTCATCCAATCCGTTACCCAATCAATCGAATACTCATGAAGACCAGTGGTGTGTATTGGATACAATATTTTAATGCTAAATATTATACTTTCTTTATAATCTAATAACTATAAAAACAATAGTAGAAAACGCACAACGAATAATTGTATTGGCTTCATTTATTTTACGCATGACGTTTATAAAAAACACCCGTGGCCAAATTCGTGAACGTTTTAAATCCAAAATAAACCAAACCAACATAAAAATTACTTTGCGCATTTAGTGTTAATATTATCATTCAAATTCATGACAATTATAATTCGAAATAAGGCTATAACAACAACCTAGAAATAGCTTTAACAAAAATATATATTTTTTTGTTATTATTTATGTTCTTCCTTGTAATGTCTTAAGCACTTTTAAATCAAGAAAACGATACATTTAACGCCATCTGTGAATTGTTGTGTAAAGTTTGTTTTTATATTACATTTTTTTTAACATTCATTATACACTTAACAATAAAATAATATAGATTAATTTTATTTCATTTCGATTGAGCGCACAATACATCTGTAATAAATACATTATTATAAATATATACAGACCTTTGTTTATATACGTAGTAAAATATGTTATATGTCATACTATATTTTACAACAGTGTATTAACTATTGACATACTAAATTTCATCAAAATCGGTCGAGTAGTTTCTGTATGACACGTATACAAATAAACCCGCAGACAGGAAAAAAAAAACAAAAACCATGGAATATGTTCAGCCAACAATTCTAAAGCCTCACAGAATATTTTTTCTCAAACATCTCTCATGTACAGATTTCGTCTCCTTAGTCTTTTATGATAAGTAAGATAAGATACCTAGGTATATGAATTTACATTCTGTATATGTATTCTATATGTTATCTCGGTTTATAAATTATTACTATAACAATCGTTGTCAAAATCCGTTTAGTAGTTTTAGCGTAGTGCGCGTTCAGACGAGAGACAGGTAAAACATTTTGAAAAAACATGGAAATGTGATGTGTCATTGTTTTTAAAGCCGTCCAAAGCATTTTTCCATAAACACAATGAATGTATAGATTTTGTTCCTTTACCCTTTTATTATAAGTATAAATTAAATATTTTCGTAAAGAAATTTTTATAGTCTTATCAATATCGGAATGACGTAAACTCCTTTTAACATTTCATTAAGCTCGTTTGATGATTTAATTCGATAAACAAAGACTTCATTTGTTAATATTATATTATAGTCTAAAACTATTTTTATAGCCTATCAATTTCGGAATAACATAGACTTCTAACGTTCAATATTTCATTAAAATTTATTGAAGTAGAAAAAATGTGTATACTTATACTACAATTTTTAAAAGTATTTTTTAATGTTATGCAGTTAGTGAACAGTAACGTTTTAGTAATTTCATTGTAAGCGTAACTATTTTCAATTAAAGTTACTTCTTCAGACACCTGCGCATTAAAATGATCAATAATAACAATTTTTTGTCAAAAAAATAGAAGTAATGTTAGAAACAATAAAACTGCAGAAATTCATACGCACGTAGTCCATGAAAGAAATTAACTTTCTTTTTTTTTCAAACTCATATACCCTGTTGGCTCTTTTCGTCTCTACAGATTCACCGGACTACTAAGGGGAGCGCTTAAGGCACTCACTCGATTTATTTAGGCGATCAGCGCAAGGGCACACGGTGCGCCTCGTTGTTGATTCCCGATCTGACTAAGCTATCTATCTATTAATACACATATGAATTCGTGAAAAATGCATGTATGACCATGCATGTTTCACGAATGCATAGGTATATTTTGCATCTAACTACTAAGTTGTGTAACCTATTTTAGTCCGAAGAGGGCAAAAAAACAGCCCACCACTATATATAACTATGTGTGCACGTGTGTGGAGTGAACTGTGTATATGTAAAACTAGTGCGAGTCACTGTATTCGTGGTAGTAACATACTCGAGGGCTCCATACCGAGGGAAAAACCTAGGCTCGAGCTGCTACCAGAGACAACGCGACGTGTGTGCGGGATCGTATCTTCACCCTCCGCTCACGGCAGCATGAGCAGAGAGAGTCGCGGGTGTGGGCGCAAACATGCATCCTTTAAGAGGACATCGAACGAAAATAATTTAACATAATTCATATGAAAGATATTAACCGATAGTCAAAAAACAAGTGAAAGTCGTAAATAAAAACTCTATCCAAACTCTTCTTTTTCATAACACTTTCATACATATGGTTTGCATATATATATATGGCCAATGCGAAATAAGATAATATTTTCGGCTATTCTAACTTTTTTGCGTTCCACTAAATATGACGTCAACGAGTGTATAACAAAACTTCGAAAAAATTAAGATATACAGACAGAGTTACAGACTCATTAAAAGTTAGCCAATAAATATACTAAAAACCTGTTTATTTACGAAAGAATGTTATTATTTTCAATAACTAATTCCAATAGCGTTTACGTCAATTTATTGAACCGGTATTTTAATTTTCCTTATAAAAATAATAGTCTTAGTGGTTTGACGGTCAAGGTGACTCAAATATAGAAGGTTGTTGATTCAATTTCACGTAGACACGACTCGATTTGAAACTAAATTAGAGTTTTATTATTGCTTCAAACACATTCCCAAAAATAGTAGGGCGTCCATAAAACTGCAGTGTTAATACAGTACACCCTTAATTACGTATTTCGGTTTCATAATTGCAAACTCAGGTTATATGCCATCGCCGATGTAAGCTAAAATGTACACTCCTGTCTATAATCTTACTGGTAGGATAATTTTAGTATTACATACATCTAAAGAAGATACAATGTAATTGTTTTGTTAAAGCTTGGTTATAACCATTATAAAATATGTTTTTTTTTTTATACGAGTATAATCACCGATATAATTTAAGAATTTTACTATGAAATTAAGAGGTACATTTCGAAATGGAAAAACCTATGAATCTTATAGATTTGAGTATATCCAAACATAGCTATTATATTTGGATCTACATCTAATTTTGTTCTGTACCTAAGGGAGATTCGTTTCGAAAAACAAAGTAATATACATCATCATCTTCTTACCGTTATCCCACCTAAATAGAGTTGGCACAACATGTTTTCCTTTTCCACTCTCCCGTGTCAAATATCATCTAAGAATTTACACCTGTTTACACATATAATTTTTCACACAATCTATCCATACCTTCTTCGGTCTTCCTCTACTTCTATATCCGTCCATCGTCATACTTAAAACATTTCTAGTTACATGGCTTTCATCTCTCCTCGCTAACCCGTTAATCCTCAATTTCTCTATTACTGGTGTTTTTTTTCAAACTTCCTCTCATATACTCATTCTTAATCTTATCGATTCTAGTTATACCAGACATTCATCTTAATATTCGCATCTCTGCCACGTGTAATTTTCTCTCATCCGTCTCTTTCGTAACCCATTACTCAGATGCATATAGCATGACAGGTCGTATAATAGTTTTATACATCTTCCCCTTGAACCTCAAGGGCATTCGTGGGTCACAAGTTACCCCAGACATCTTTCGTCATTTCATCCACCCTGCATATATTCTTTTCCTCACGTCCATATCTATGCCGCCGTTGGTTTGGATGAAAAAAATGTAATATATATATATCCAAATCACGATTAAAACATTTTTAAAGTCCAGGAAAATTTCTCATGGTTTGGTGTGAATGAATAACGAGGTAATAAAGAGTTATCGCTTTTAGTCGTAACTTGTTTTAGAAATGCGAATCTGAGTTTGTTAATTACGCTTTTACGACTTAAGCATTCAACTGATTATCATGAGGTTTAGATAAATGTTCTCAGTGACTCAGTAGTACAGAACATATCACAGAGTGCCTATCATCCATAAAAATATACTGTTCTCGAGGGATGAATGAAATCAACATTAATAACATAAGCGAAGCGCGGATAAAAACTAGTAAATTCTTGGTGTATATATTCTCAAACCGTGTTTTGGTTACTTGGTTACTTCTTCGGTATATTTTAGACTTCCTAAACTTTAAAACTTGACAGCAAATTAGGAAATCCCTAAAAATTGTATAGATTTAAACGACGGGACATTTATTCTAAAATTTGTTGCGACTAATAAACATTTTAAAAGGGTCATTCAAACAAAACCCTAGTTGAATACTGATCAGATTTATTGCCCTTAAATTGTTAAAAACTCAATCAATTTATATAGCTTTCAAATCTAAGATACCTAAGTATTAAGTAATTTAGCAAGAAGCATAAAGAAGCTTCGGTATTTAGAATAGAGGTGGATGGATTTTTTAAAGCTTTGAGTATTAAAATAAAAAAATGGTTTTATTTTTCTATTATTATAATATTCGTTTGCCAGTCATTTTTTTTTTCGAACTGACTACACTGTTGACCATTACAGTTTCACCGGACTACAGAAACACTCATAGTGTATGTACTTTAATTTAATTTATTACAATGTCGGAAATAATTCAGTTTACAATAAATCTTGTAACTTGAAGGTCAAAACAAAAGAAGTGTAGCTACATAATTTTTCCTTGTTTGTATTATACCAGATACGTAAAAATCGGTATATTCGTAAACATCAATATAAATTACTAACGAAATATATCTAAAGAACAATAAGTAGTAGGATGATGTTATACAAGTTAACAATGCAAACAGTTGATATAAGGTTATGTTAGTTATAAAAACAAATACAGTAGCGTACAAACAAATAGCTAGAACAAGTTTACTATACGTAGTACAATGAAAGTATACAGATATATTTAGATGTATAATTTAAATGTTCTGAAGTTTAATAAAACTTTGTTTCAAACAGTTCAAGTAGGTAATATATTTATAGTTTAGGTATACTATATATATCAACATCCATTTTATGTATATAAAATACTAGCTGATTCCCGTTCACTTCGTAAGGCATTAAATAATGGCAAAGACGAAGAAGAATTACGAAGAATTCCGCATATAATGTTCATAGTCTTATGCGTATAGTAGTTTTGGCGTGATAGATTCTCAAAGAACTGTATTTACTCAAATGTATTTACACAAAGAACTCAATTTACTCAAATGTATTTACACAAAGAACTGTATTTACTCAAATGTATTTACACAAAGAGCTGTAATGTATGATGGCAAACGTTCGCTAAACTAAAAACCGTTTGATCGACCACTACAAAGGTGGGCAAATCTCAGTGTTTTCTCATGGTGACGATTGTTATGGTATCCAATTTACTAAAACTGGCCAATAGCTGGCGCTGCATAGCGGGTGTATAGCCGTTTAAATAAACTCGCACTACCCATTATGTTTTAACTCACTTATGACTAAACTAGATAATACTCCATTATATTAATATTTATTTCGTTTGAACTGATCCTCATGAATATTTATTTTATCTAACACGGAAAATATTTACGCAGTATTTATTCACTTTGTTACAACTTATATTATTAAAATAAATAGTAATTAGAAGCGTGCGGAGACGCGAGTAAAGATAGTATATGTATTTATTCGATTCATATAAATAAATCTGGCATAATGACCACGATCCAACGATAATATTGTTATTTACAGAACGATAATAAAAATAGCACGTTTAAGGTAAAACCGCTTACGTCGACCGCTGTTAAAGGTTTGTAACTAAAATTCTGAGAATCATGGCTTCCATTCCGGTTAGAGCCAACTGAGCTGTGGTTGATATGTTCTGTTTAAGTTTAAACTTGGTGAATATATAATGCCCTGTTTCCTACTTTAAAAGAAGGCCCAATGACAAGCTACATTGTGTTCATTATACAAAGATGACATATAATATATTTTCGGCACCGTTTCGTTGGACGAATGAATTCGTCTTGATTATTGTAAGGTATCTATTGATATTTGTGTAAATGAAGCAGGTATTCTCCTTTATATAAAATAATAAAAATGCCGCTATCATTTTTCTCCCAAATGAACGATACGATACGAGATACATTTTCGTATGTTACATTTATATACATAAACGAAGAGATTATAACGTAGCTCACTTATTTGCGAAGTATTTGTAAATATATGACATTCTAAATCCTAACCCAAACTAATATTATAAATGGCGAATGTAACTTTGATTGTTTGCTTTTACGTCGTTATCGCAGTTATATTTAATAGGTTCTGATGATATATTACATATACTTTGCCAAGGGTACAAAAACGATACCTTTAATACAAGAAAACGTACTGTTCCCGACGGAAAAGTGAACATTAAATTAGGTGTACATTATAGCAACCGAAACCGCGGGTAAAATCGAGTATTTGATAAACTGGCTATGTCCCGCGACTATGTTTGTCTCTTGTTAATTATCCCATAATAAATTGCCAAATGTGTTATCACTTCAAACCGGCTACATCTAATTGACCAATTTTTTTTCGTCGTATATGTTATTATCAAGAGGAAGTTTGTATAAAAAAAAATTTTTGGAAAATCATATGCAAAATTTGGGTTGAAATATCTCTATATAAAAAGTAAGTGCGTCAGGAGACAGTACGGAGATCTTCAAAAATATTGACTGAATTGGCAAATAGATGTTCATTTGCCATTTTACTCCATTACGTGATCGTAATGTAAAGGGACTATTTTGTATCATTCTCTTCGTTAGTAGACCCGTGTGAAGTTGGGGCGGGCAGCTAGTATGTCATAAATATTTAAGATTATTAGCTTACATACCCTACAAGTACTAATTTACCTGTATGCTAAATTTCATTATGATCGGTTTACTTTTAGTTTTAAAAGCATTTAATTAAAATGATATTGGAGAAAACTGAAAATATCGTAAAAAATCAAACGTAAAATCGTTGTTTCAAGCAAAAATGCTCAAAGAATTATATTAAAGAGATACAGAAATAAATTATTGATCGAAAGTAATGTATAAGATTAATCTGTAATTGCATTTGGTACTTGAAATAATTAATTGTGTTATTCGTTTTTTTTAACGTAATAATTTCTATATTCAAATAGGTTATTAAAAATCTATTAAACACTAGCTTTTACTCACAGGTCAGCTTGCGTTAATATAGATGTGACCTATCTGTCGAGAACAATACATAGTTTCTGGATAATAGGTACTCTATGGCCTTTTCTGTATTCCTGAGAACGTGTACGCAAAATTTCATAATGATTGAATGAGTATTTAATGCGTGAAAGCGTAACAAGTAAACAAACATTCGCATCTATAATATGATCTAGTATATCATAAAATGAAAATATATGTAGAGATCTCGTAAGCTTTGATTTTACAGTTAATCTATGATATTTCAGTTTAAAGTATAAAACTGTTAAATGATGACGGCTTAGAATATTCCCTTTAAACATAAATAAAAGCTTTGAGAGGATCAAACTCGCTGATATTTTATTCTGTTTACTTATTTGAAAAGGAACAACCTTGTAGTTGTTTATGAGTCAGATATATTTTATCATACTACGCTGAAATTTATGAACTAAGTTACAAGCAATAATATCCATTAAATACCAAGCATCGAAAGAAAGTGATGATTAAAAAATAATAGGTAGGTAGCTTAACAGACATCGAAACCAAGTTAGTAATTATGTTCGATTACTTTTCTACTTTACTGAAACTTCTTTGATACGATCGCATAAAATATTCACATTAATTTAACAGAACCCCAGAAACGATGTTCAAGTTAGTACTAGTGCGTACAAACGTGCGATCATGTATCAAATAAATAGCATTGTATTCGATTGAAAGGTACGAATACCTACAGTGAATATAACAATATTGTTCGATGAAAACGTACACATTAATATTCTGGCGGCATCAATGTTATTTTTGTATAAAATTATTCTCATATTTTAATCAATTGTATTTATTTACAGGTAAGAGAATGTGAAGCAAACAATCACTAACTTAGAAAAAAAATGTTGACTTAATATTTTGTTTTGAAAAATCTTGAATAAATTATGAGGGAAATTATTCTTAGATACTTTTCAAAATATATACAATTTTAGAAGCGATATTCATGATAAACATACAGGAATATTATGAATACAATATAAATTAGTGCAATATCTTTTGACTTGAACGTATTTGTTTAAGACAGCATATTAATCAATTCACAGAATAATAACCAACTTTGATTGTTAGTAGTGTATTAAAACTGTATTTCTAAATTAAATGTATACAGTCACGGTATGGCATAGTCACCAATTACGACTATAATAAAATACTCGTATGTTATTAAATATGCTTTTTGTAATTTTCAAAATTTTCTAATTAGATTCGTTCTTCTATTCTACTTCATGTAGTTACGTGTTCAGTCTATTTTGTATATATACTAACTGCCCGCCCTGGCTTCCCACGTATATACTAACAAAGTAAAAGAGACAAAATCTTTCCTTTACCGAACGATTATGTATTGAAATAAAATAGCAACTAAGGCTGAGTTGCACCAGATATTGTTAAAGTTAAAAATTCGGTTAAAGTTATTGTTAGGCAAAAAATAGGTTGCACCAAATGACAATGGTTAAAATGACGTCACGATTTAACGTTAATTATTACTGCTCCATGTTGGCCGGTTAACGTTATTGTTAATGTCAATGTTTGAATCGGTTGTCAAGTTCACTCGTTATAGTAACCTATTATGAAACAAAGTCGTCCGCCGCGTCTGTCTGTCTGTCTGACCTCAGAAACTACGGAATGGATTTTAATGCGGTCTTCACCAATAAATAGAGTATTACATGAGAAAGGTTTAGATTTACAATTGGTCAAGGTTTTGTGCAAATTGGTTGAAATATAACGATAATTGTTGGAAGTGTTGGAAAAAGTCAAGCTGCCCGGGAGCTTTCATTGAATTCGCTGCCTAATTCTTTGAGATATAACAAAACAATGCATAGTGAGATATTCCTCTTTTATAAATCTACAAAAAAAATTGTAATAAATCAGGTATTTTTTAAACATATGTTGCCAATAGTCTGTTGACCTGTGCCTCATGAGGTCTACGTTCGTTTGTATGGAACTTAAACCGTTATAGTTTTGAACAGTCCAAGGGTTAAATTATATTAAAATATAAAAGGTGAGTGAGCGAGTGAGACGGAAGACAGTACGGAGTTCTCAAAAATATTGACAGAATTGACGTTCAGATGTTTAGGCTGAGTTGCACCAAAATCGTGGTTATTGTAATTGTTAAAGTTAACTTTAACAATGACAAGAGTTGCTAACAGTTACATTTGTCAAAACAAGTTGCACCATCAAACATTTTCTAATTGTTAAAGTTATTAGGGTTGCCACTTCAATAAAGCAATTAGTCCCTAAAATCGAAAAGGTTAACATTTTTTACTTGGCAGGACTTAGTTATAACTGTCACTATTGTTATTCTGTGACTGTCACCAGCACGCAGATGTCAACTTGTTACCATTATTTTGCTTTGTTATTTACTTTGTCTTTTTCTGTGAAGTTGTATATGGGATTTTTTTTATCAATATATTATTATCAATGGCTAATTGCGAGAAAATTAATACCACATTGGTTACCACATTCGAGAACAGTATTAAGTAAGAAGTATTCAATTTATTAAAATCTACAATAATATTTGAAAATTTAATATAAAATGTTTTTGTATGCACTATATAATAAAAGTGTTATACAAGCATTCGATCCTGTAATGACAAAACGTTAGCTTCTGTGGTCCTGTGGGTATTTTCTAATTCTGTGTTTGTTATTTAGAGAAAGAAGCATTATCTTCAGCTAAAATTAAGTGAACTAGTGAACTTGACAACCGATTCAAACATTGACATTAACAATAACGTTAACCGGCCAACATGGAGCAATAATAATTAACGTTAAATCGTGACGTCATTTTAACCATTGTCATTTGGTGCAACCTATTTTTTGCCTAACAATAACTTTAACCGAATTTTTAACTTTAACATTATCTGGTGCAACTCAGCCTTAGTTGCTATTTTATTTCAATACATAATCGTTCGGTAAAGGAAAGATTTTGTCTCCCTTTACTTTGTTAGTCTATACGTGGGCAGCCAGGGCGGGCAGTTAGTATATATACAAAATAGACTGAACACGTAACTTCGTGAAGTAGAATGGAAGAACGAATCTTATTAGAAAATATTGATTACAAAAAGCATATATAATTATAGTCGTAACTGGTGACTATGCCATACCGTGACTGTATACATTTAATTTAGAAATACAGTTTTAATACACTACTAACAATCAAAGTTGGTTATTATTCTGTGAATTGATTAATATGCTGTCTTAAACAAATACGTTCAAGTCAAAAGATATTGCACTAATTTATATTGTATTCATAATATTCCTGTATGTTTATCATGAATATCGCTTCTAAAATTGTATATATTTTGAAAAGTATCTAAGAATAATTTCCCTCATAATTTATTCAAGATTTTTCAAAACAAAATATTAAGTCAACATTTTGTTTCCAAGTTAGAAAAACAGACTAGTTTAATAAAATTATTTATCAAGCTTAATTGTAATAAGTCAATGCCCTATTCCAAGGCGCTATATGTCTGTAATAAATATTATTGTTTATTTGTAGTATAAATACATAAGCCAGTATTGAATATACTTATCTAAAAAGTAAAAAATATGATTCTCATCAACAGTACTCGAGTTATGAACGTACTGACGGATAGACATACATACTGATAAGGGACGTACCGTTTTCTGATGAGTAAGGAAAGAAAATCTAATTATTACTATACAATTTAATTTACAAGCATTAATCTTTAACATTTATCTACGTTAGCAGTTTTTAGAGATCTTTATCGGGGTTTGGAGAAAGATCAAAATGTTCTGTCACCGAATGAACAAAGGTTAATCCTCTTTTACGCACAGACGCTTATAATAAGGTATTAACATTTACCCATTTCTCTACTTTAGCTTTAAACTTTGCACCATTAACTCTGAACTTTACCTAACCTACAATAGGTTTATTACTATTTCAGTCGGCTGATCATGGAATAAAATTAAAAGGTTACGTTGATAAAGATGCTGAATATTAAAAACACAAATAAAAAATGTCAGGGTGCAATTGCTGGTACCAACTTTTTAAAATAAGAAGACACTTTTTTTATTTTAGATACTTGTTGTGTTATACGTAAATGTTCAACCTAAATAATATTAATACTAGAGGTGTGCGAATAATGATCGAATTGAATCGAACTGATCGAATTATTAAAACTATTCGAATATTTTTAAAATAACGAAGAATTAATCAGGTAATAGTTATAGGTAAAGATACATTTTCAATTTAAAAAAAAATAGTGTTTGGTATCTAATCAGTTAAAATAGTTCGAATTATTCGCAAAATTGAAATTATTTGAGTAATATGAATAGATCGTATAACTCAAACTATTCGAATAATGCGAACTATTGAACGTTCGATTAGAATTTCGAATCGAATTATTCGGTTCGGTTCGCTATCGAATAATTCGTTAATTCGAATATTCGGACATCCCTGATTAATACCTATGTTTAAAAATGAAACGATATCTCTATTATTTAACTATACCTATAGTCCATGGACCTCAGTTGATACGTCAGAAAGTAATATTGTCCATTTAAAATACTCTTCGCTTGTATCCCGCACGCCTTTACTTTGTCTAAAGCAGCATTCCTAATAATAGTAGATACATTTCGTATATTATGAATGTCAACTAACGATATTGTTGTTGTAACGATTAAGAAATCGTATAGCTCAGAAAGCAGATTATTAACTATCTAAAACAGCTCCCAGTATTATTAGATATACGGCACTTGGTGGGCAATTTTCCATATACATGAGATAAGTTGCCAAATGAGCACTAGAAAAAGGCCAAAACACAAGTTTTTAATCACTCTATTTTCATAATTAAAATTAATGATCTAGAAAGATTAGTACAATGAGTTTAAATAACAATAATTTTATAAGACAGGCTGCTATTATAATAGGATGGTTAAGATAATAATAACGAAAATTATTGATCCAGTGGTACGCGTTTCATCAGTTCCCAGCGGTTGTTTACTGAATTCACATAAATTTATTAATTTGGATTCAATTAGTAATTCTACGGCTCAGTCGTACTTGGACAATCCGTCAATCGACATAGGATCAAATACCTGCAATGAGTAAAAACCAACGTTGGATGACACAATATCAGAGCAGGCTACCATTGGCCATTATCACTTCAACAGTAAAGTTAGGTATAAAACGTTCAAGAGAAAATCGGAAAAATAAAATTCCACCGCGAGATGAAGTTAGTTCGCAACAGTCTGTGTAGTTACTAGTATAATATATCGAGAGTTGTCAGTTGAATAAAGTCGTAGTTTAAAATATGAGTTATTGGAACTTGACTTGAGAGCCAGTCTCCTTCTAGGTTAAGCGTGACCATCTTAGACCACATCATCATTTAATATTAGATGAGATTGTGGTCAAAACGTTTACTTATAAACTATAAAAAAAGGACTTGTTCGTAACAGCAGTAATAATATTGTTTTTTTTTGTGTCAATTGTGTCAACATGTAATTGAGTATGTTATAATAATATGCATTTTTTTCTCTAATTTAATTTGTATCGCCACTCTCTTTTATGAAATGGATATGAAACTATATAAAGCACAAAAAAAAAATGTTATCTTTCTGTCTGTTTGTTGCGTCTAATCTCCGAAATGGTTGGACCGATTTTGACAAGATTTTCCGTAGTAAATAGCTGATGTAATAAAAAGTAACATAGGATAACTTTATTTTATAATCTGTTATCAAAACACAAGCACAGACGAAGTCGCAGACGAATGCGAGTATTAAATAAATAAATGAGTCTCCTTTTTTAAATAATACCTATATGTTTTAACGCAAGTTAAATAACCGGGAATAGTAAATTGGTAAGCTATTTCGAATTAAGCGGTTAGATACCCAACAAGTAAATGAAATCCGATAGCCAATAATTAACAATGTTTACACGAACCACCGAGATCGAAACAGGACAGGTAATCTGAGTTTCATATTGGAGTTTAAAGTTACCTAACTTTAAAGCCTGTCACCTAGAACGTGACAGGCTGCACATTCTAAGCGAGATAGGTGGGCTTAGGTCCTCCTTTATTTATATCCATAATTATTCTGATCCATGTATTAGTGGTGGGCTGTTTTTGTTTGTTTTTTTTGCCCTTTCGAATTGAAATAGTTTAGAACACAGATAGTCAGATACAGAATACATGTACGGGATCGTTTTTTTTTTTTTTTTTTTTTTTTTTTCGAACTGACTACACTGTCAACCCGGCAAGGCATCCACAGTTTCACCGGACCACGGGATCGTGTACGGGATCGTGAAACATACATGCTTGGTAACCATGTATATTTCATGAACTCATACAGGTATGATACGGATAGGTTTAGCTTAGTTTAGCTTAGCTAGTCAGATTCGGGTTTTCGACGACAGCCCAAGCCGAGGTGTGCCGTGCGCCCTTGTGCTAGTCGTCTATACAAATCGGGTGAGTGCCTTAAGCGCTCCCCTTAGTAGTCCGGTAAATCTGTAGAGGCCTCCGGGTCAACAGTGTAGTCAGTTC
Organism: Antheraea assamensis; assembly: GCA_035772565.1. NCBI lineage: Eukaryota > Metazoa > Arthropoda > Insecta > Lepidoptera > Saturniidae > Antheraea > Antheraea assamensis. The sequence goes on from JAQQSE010000042.1 coordinate 405,961, forward strand.
GAAAAAAAAAAAAATGATCCATGTATTAGAACTCCTATGTACGTAATATTATAGTTATGTATAATAAATTACACTAAAAGTGTACACCGCACTTAGTTCATTTATAAACATCTCATATTGTCGACGGATTGTACGCAAAGAAAATGTAATCGTAATACGTATTTGAAGGTTAGATTTTGTTTTTTTCTAGGTATGTTTAATTTTATGGATAAAAATCTTAAGAACACTGATAAATACACAATAGTAGATATTCGACATCGTAATTAACTATAGGTACACTAATATTAACCACAAATAAAACGTGTAAGCTAAGTCATTATTCATATCATTTAGTGTGTTCCCTTAGATCTTGTACGTAATTATGCAATAGATTTAATAACGGTCCTAACTATTATTTACAATTTTTTTGCGAGAACCTTTATATGTATGTATTTATAAAAAGCAAAATTGATGTATTATATAAAAGAAAAAGCGCTGACTAAACTTTCTAAGATACATCAAAACAATGTCTACAGAATTTTATAGCTTAAAAAGGTTTACAGAAAAGTTTACTGGTATTTTTGTTTTTTACATAGTATCTATTAAAATAGTGGGCTATTTGCATTAAAATAGCGCTAATCCTTATCCCAGTAAATGAGTTAGTTACCTTGGGTATTTAATATTGATTTAGCTGTCCTTTGCAATTATTTCAAATTATTTCAAGGAAAATATCACAGATCCAAGATAACGCACAGTAATAGAAATTTATTTGTGTGACGATGCTTACAAAGTTTTTTTAACGCGGAGGAAATGTAAATCTCAACGCGCAAAAAAATAAATCGGCTATTCCATGCTTCAAACGTCTCAGACGCTTATAACGACAAATAAGTTGCACATTACATCCATGCGAAGCGAAGCGGACGCCAATATAAAATAAAATCTATTTATTCCAAGTAGATATTAAAGTACAAACCAGAAAACTATTAACCACAGCCCGAGTTCTGCCTTTTATAATAGCAATAAATTCTGTGTAAGATATCTCCAGTACAACACGATACTCTCATTACAGAGAGCTCCGAAGCCAAGCTTTAATTAATATTGCAACCGAATGAACGTCTTTATAAAAGTGATTTATAATTTCACGCCAACAAAACTGCTTTATTTTTTATTTATTCACTCCATTTAAAAAATCAACTTAATTATTTCCTACTTCATAACGCTGTTATAAAGTTATTGAATCTATCACTTTGCAGAATAATACCTTTCACATCTATGTTATTTTAAACTATACTTGATAATAAAAGAACGCAAAATCTGTATAAGAAAAAATACTCTGTGTTTTAGAATAAATAACAGAACACATTTTCATGGTTTTTAGAAGTTTTGTGTGTCTATCTGTCTGTCGTTATAGGTCGGAGTAACATATTGATTAGAATTATTTCAAATCATAGTTTTCATAAATTTGGTTAGATTCTAATGTCTCAGTTACGTTTTGAATGAATTAACACTTTACTACAATTTTTAACATAGATTATATAAACAGAACATGTACATTTAATTATATTTGTCTTATTTATTTAAAACTTTCACGAATTTGACTATGGTAAGTTTTCTTCTAGCGTTATTAAAATAAAATGTGATAATAAGGTATTTATTTCAAGCTTTCTACTATTGTTTTTGTAGTTATTAAATTATAAAGAATACATCTGTTATTTCACATAAAATTATTATATGCAATAAGCATGACCGTAATGATTTCTCGATTCGGTGTGTTGGATGCATCTTGAAATTCGCAACTGAACAACCTAGGTTCTTATTATTAAATTTTCTGGAAAATATCGGTCAGTGTCTATAATTATTTTAGTCTGTTATTCTTTTGATTTATTGCGTTACAGGCAAGTTTTTGTTAAATTTACTATTAAACTTTTACCTTCGAAATGTAATGCATTACTGTTTTGTAAAGGTAAAGGTCTAGTAGTAAATGGGCGAGTATTTCTGAGATGAGAATAGGTAAAAGTAAAATGATTCGGTATGACTCGATATCGAATGATACTATCGGAACACATGACTTGCCTTGAAAATTCGACTTTCGATTCGCTAACTGTTGTTCTGAGTACCAAACCGTATCCCGAGAATCAAATGTAATATACCTATACATTTAGAATACGACCAACAACAGAACTGTTCACAAAGAGCGAGGCCAAGTTAAATATTCGATATTTAATATGAATACACTTATTTACCTATAATTTTATTAATCAATGTTTTCACATTAAATTCCACGTGGACGTAGGTGATTTCTTTACCACTAGTTGTAAAGAAATTTTAATGAAGAAAACTTTGTGACATAATTAGAAAGTTCACATATTCCCTTGTGTCATTATTAAGAATTAAAAATGAGTCACTTTAATAATATGACAAATACAGACTGTAACACAAAATATTATTACTGTGAACTAAAATTGTTTAAATCGCCTTAATCTGATTCTCAAGTGCTACCTATTTGTGAATCAGAATTCTTTCTAGGCGAAATGTATTAGTGTCATAGGGTATATCATTACTGAGCACCTTTTGAAAGTGTGCTATATACGCTATAGTACATAATAGATTATAGGATAATTATTTTGCTTCAAGAGAAATTTATCTGTAAAAATATCATTAATAAAATTCCTTTATTACTAGTTCAATTTATAACTTTTTCAACTATACAACAAATAAATAAAATCAAACGTTTTTGTTCCAGTAAGACGTGGAAGCAACCTATTAATTCCAGGCGAAAGTGCAAAATAATATCAACGAAATAATTTCAATATTAACTCCACTTTCCTAAATCTTGATCCTAATATAAACAATTAAAAGTTTTCACGTTACGAACTAAAATTATATTTTTGTTGACCAGTATTATTAATTGTAGTGTTTTGTCAAATGTATTAGTCGTTTGTTATTAGTGGATAGTAGCATATTATACGCTCGTTAAGTGATTATTTGTGACGTTGAGTTTTGTTGTAATAAATCTTTATAGAGTTCCTTTGGGAATAATTTGATATAAAATATCTCTTCCTGAAACCTTGTGTGATCAACGTTATTTAATAGATATATTTTTGCATATTATTATTAAAAACAAATTTCCAAACAGATTCAAGTGTCCTTTCAGTTCCGATTCATTATAATAAGTTTGTCTTAAAAATAATAATCTCTAATTCTTATATACAGTACAAAAACATTTAAAGAGACAGTTAATGGAAAAGGAGCAATACATATTTATGATATAAAATATAAACCATGCAACAGTAACAGTACAGATGCGCAACACTTATTGTTTGTGTTTTTTTTTGGAAAAAAAAAATGTTCCAACTATTAGTAATAATTCTTTGTCTGAACAAACAACAAACAGAAAGTTATCAAAGTTAGTTTACTGAGATCGAACTTTGGTAAGCTGTTCAAACACAATAGTAAATGAAGTACTTATAAAGTTGGACGTGACACTTGTGTTCAATATTTTCCAACATTCTTTTAAGTAATCCTCGAGAAACCAGCGTGATAAATGGATTTGTTCTATACGTTTTATTACCTGTCCACTATCTGGAACTATATTTATCGAATACTACATTTTGCTCGCGGCCTCGCTCGCATTGTCGTACTTTTTACTTGCCGAAAAGTAGTAAGTACTCTATGTCTTTTTCTATACCCTTAACAACATGCTTGCAAAATTTCATGATTATGGATCGAATAGTTAGCACGTGAAAGTGTAAAAAACAATAAAACTCACTAACGCATTCATAATATTAAGTAAGGATACATAAACTTCCATATATTAATAACTAGCGGCCCACTCCGGCTTCACACGGGTATAAAATATGTAAGCCTATGTCATTCACTGAAAAAATGATTAAAATCGATCCAATAGTTTTGATTTATTCATTATGTCCGTGGCCCGCACGCGTTAAATTTGGAGTAATCTCAAAAATAACAGTATTTCTCCACTATTTAATATATGATATTATACAAATAAACCTTACTCTTCAATCACTCTATCTATTAAAAAAACCGCATCAAAATCCGTTGCGTAGTTTTAAAGATTTAAGCATACATAGGGATATAGGGACAGAGAAAGCGACTTTGTTTTATACTTTGTAATGATAGGGTTATTGATTGGTAGGGATATTGAAAGTATTAATTGTAGATAATACATTTAAAACACAATAATCCCAGAATATACGCTTTCTTATATGTATTCTCTCATATATTCTTTTACACTACGATACTTCTGTTAGTCTCGTGTGTTCTTCTTCTTCTTATCCTTATCCCACCTATATAGGGTCGGTACAACATGTTTGTCATATCGTGATGTATAATTTGGCTTAATTTTTACGATCGGCCGTGCGCGCCTGACGTCAACTATCACTACCCTACTTGGGGCTATTTTGTAGTACCATGGTTTCTATTCAAAACATAATTCGCCTGCGCGGCTCCTTGATTGTCTATCACGTAAATCGGTGTATATTGACTTGAATTAATAAAGTTCATATCTTTTGGAATTTTTATTGTCGAATAAATGAAAATTTGATGCAATAAACTATTACAGTAATATAAAATATTAAGAAATTGTAGTCTGGTGAAACTATAGCTGCCTTAACAAGCCAACAGTGTAGTCAGTTAAAAAAAATAATTAAAAAATATAATAGAAACAAATAAAATGGCATGTTAGTTATATTTGTCTATGTACATAAAAATGGAGCAAAATAATCATAGTATCTGTTAATTAGATCAATACCTCAACTGCAATGATAGGTTTTATTGTCTTATTACAAGTTTCATCAAAGACCGACAAACTGCTACGAAAATTTCCATAATTTTCAAAGATATAGTTAACGTTCGTAATAAATCCCCTCAAAACAGTACCTAACTGTACCAAACTAAATTAATATAAGAGCAACGAGCGCAGACTACTGAATTCTCTTAGGTATTAATTGAATAATAAAGCACCTTTGCGTCAAAATACGGGAACCACTCTCTGAAGATAGGATTGGAAATCATCCGAGAAATTAATATCTCTTAGCAAATAATATACATCGAAATTCTGCTTGTTAAAGTATTATATATCATATTTGTAGGTATGTAGTAAAACTTATCTATATTTAATAGAAACAAAAAAAAAACAATAGGCTTTGCGCAAGCGCAACAACATATCTGTACTGTTACTGTTATGTATGACATTAAAATTGCATTGTTCATATTTTACATCATAAATATGTACTGCTCATTTTCCATAAACTGTCTCTTTAAATGTTTTTGTGCTGTATATTAGAGCATTAGAGATTATTATTTTGAAGACAAACTTAATATTATGAATCGGAAATGAAAGGTCCCTTGAATTGGTTTTGAAATTTAGTTTTTATAATAATATGCGAAAAGATACCTATCAGATAACGTTGATAACTTTAGGATCTCACAAAGTTTCAGAAGGAGACATTTTTATCAAATTATTCTCAACGGCAACCCTATAAAGATTTATTACAATAAAACACGACGTCATAAAAGACACTACTATCCACTAATAACAAAAGAATAGATTTGACAAAAGACTACAATTAATAACACTGGTCAACAAAAATCTTCTTTTAGTATGTAACGTGAAAATTTTGAACTTATTATATTAGAATCAAGATTTAAGAAAGTGGAGTTAATATTTTAGACACAAATAACTTCATTGCAATACGTTTACTTGAGTTCTTCCACAAATACGGAAATTATATATAAAAAATATTATTATCGTGTTTTTTTTATTCTTTATATATAGAATATATAAAAAAAGACAAAAGACCAATAGGACCGAAAAAATCCAGAACTATTTACGACAAATTCTGCACCGAATGGTCCTAATACCATGCTAAAGGAATTGTATTACCAATATATGTATAGGTAGTTAGATAATAAACATAAATAGATATTTCAAAACTAGTGACCACCATGTTACACAGTTTTGTTGACCAGTGTAATAAACCTAGAAGTGTAAAATTTCAACATTTATTAAACGTAAAAGAGGTCCCAATAAACTGAAACGTAGCTATTTAAGATTTTAGATACTTAATAGTCAGTTCCTGAAACAACTCTTTATAAATTTTAACACTTAAGCTTTGCAAATTACATCATTTCACATTTCCGATTTTGCAAGATTTAAATATACATGGAAGTATAGGTACTTTATTTTCGAGAATGTAAAGATCGCGATATAGTAAATAATATTACTGAGAATATTAATTAAAGGTGAATAGTTATTTTTTCATCATAAATTATACTTTTACAGAATAGAAAAGTATTAATTCGTAGGTAAATCACGAACACAATTTGAAATATCATGTATCAGTAACTAAACTTTTCGCTTGCGTTAATATAGACCTATTCCTTGGTAACAGTTCGTTTTTAGGAATCAAAGATACTGTTACCCCACTAAAACCCCACGGAGTACCGACCGGCACTAGGTTGGGGTGGCATGGGATCGTGCAGTGCTATCACCATGCCGCCCCAGCGGCCACCCCAGCAGAAAGAGTATGCCGGACGTCGTCCTAATATGGAAGGCAAGCTGGGTACACACCAGTCACCCACTTCTCGTCAACCGAACCTATATATGTAACTGTATGCACAATTTCATAATGATCGGTTAAGTGATTAAGACATGAAAGTGTTATAAACCAACAAACTTACATTTACATTTTCAATAATAGTTAGTTAACATTTCGTTAGAGTCAGTTATATAATAAATCGTATTTAGATAGAGAGTAAGTACATTTTGTACAAAAATAAATGCTTGTTTTTATTATTTAATTTTAAAATTCTCATTTTGTTTTGACCCTTATACTTTCAAACTGAGAATCAAATTTGAGAATTCAAAACAAAATAAGTCCAGTAAACCGAATGAAATTATGCAAATTATATCATTTTTACTTTATACAAAATTGTGTCAATATTATTTATACATCAGAATTAGAGTGTACTTTATTTGCTAATGAATATTAAACATTATTACAGTCAAATATCTTTAAGAATTATATAAAAAATATTTTTTCTTGTAGATATTAAGTAATTTAGAGAATGTTCGAATCAGATCGTTCAGAGCACGGTTCGTTCAAGACTGATGGGTATAAAAAACTTGATAATTCTATGGTGTTTATTGCGGTGTACCAGAAAAATCGACTTTTTTTTTCTAAAAATGATGCTGTAATTTTTTCCAGAAAATACTGAAACAAAGACTCCATTATAATCTTAGTCCTTAATACTGATGTTTAGAGGTCGCGAGTTTTTTCAAACTTTGTAATTATTTAACTCGGCCTCGGATTATCGTTTTAACCAAAACAATTTACATTCTTATAAGTCGTTGTTTTGATATTGTTTTGTAAACATTTCCGGAAAATTTGAAGAAAATTTTTTTTCCATTTTTCTTGTACACCCTAGTGAATATATGTCTTGTCTTATTTTTATTGATATATACATAATTGAACTCAAATAACTAACAAGTGATGAAAAAATTGCGAATTATTCTAAATTTAATAAGAGTTTGGACTGTCTGGTTACGTACGTTACAGAATATTCTATAAATATTCTGCATATACAAGCACCTATAAGTAACTAAAATAATTCCTATAAACATTTCCTTTGACATCAGTGACATTTAAAACACCCTGTTTACGTGTGGGAAGAAAAAATTCTCCAGCAAACTACTAGCCGAATCTGAATAAAATAAATGCTCATAGCTTGCGCTTGGCATTATATGAAATGTTCTTCTATCAACTTGAAACATGTGTCACGAGCCTTTAGACCAGATACACTGATTTTGTAAAATGATATTTCCGATAAGAGACAATAATATAGAACGACAAAAGCTACAACCGTGATACAATTGCGACGTGAGGTAACCGTTGCGAATAGAGCTATAAAAATATATATTTTTATTTACACTTTCTTTGAAAGAAAAACTAATATAAAAGAAAATAATAATAGTCCGAATTATTTTAGAATTCTCTTCAGATATCCTTACAAACTTGTTTCGACAAATAAAATACTAAGGTACTCATCAATGCGTGGAAATAAACACAGAAACCTTATCAGCCCGACAGCTATAAACAAGCAACGTGGTTCTAAAAATAACGCTCCTCTAATAGTTACACTTCCTTGAAAGCTTTATCTGTGTCACAAATCATATTAGGAGAACTTTCCATCCTGGGTTTCATTTGGCATATAAATACGTTACGGGGTAACCGGGGACAGTTCTATTCTATTCTAGAACGAATACTGAGATAAACTGGGAAGAAATCAACAAGCGGACTACAATCTTACAGTAAGGTATGTAAGTACAACCACAGAGTAACTTTAATAGTGATTTTTTTCACTATTATCTTTGGGAGTGTAAATAAATATATTTAAACGTAAAACTTTATTTTAATTACCGATCGGCAAAATAACTCAGGTGTTTTAAAACTATTTATGGATTGATATTTGGAAGAATATAGTTGTCGACTTAAGTTATATTTGATAGAAATTGAAGATGGTGAGCCTTACCTGGTACAAACTTAGGAACGATTTTTAAGACTTTGGATAACCAGATGCGTGTAGCGAGTTCTGTTTTTTTTTTTGCAATTCGCCTAATAAACAAAGTTGCAAAGATTTCTCCTTATCTATATTGCTTTGGTACTGATATTCCCTAGTCTACAATCTCGAGATTGATTTCAAGCCTTCATTATCCACGAGTAGGATTCGGGAAGGCGTATAAAACTCGTGTAAACTTTGTCTGTTCTTAGTTTTAATAATATATCATGTTCCATAGTCGCAATTAAATGTATTGACTTATTAGGAATTTGTATTTGTGAATAGAGATTTATATATTAGGATTATCTTTTAAGTATTAATTATAATAACTCTACACTTGTTGGTTGTGTAGTTCGGTGAAATTGTAGAGGCCTTGCCAGTTCAACAGTGTAGACAGTTCGAAAAAAAAAATACTTGGATGTTCTTATAAAATTTAAGAAAAAAGTATTTTATATTATATATTTCATAAGTTATGATGTATTTTACAAATTTATATGTTTTTATTGCAAAAATGATCCTACCATTTGTATTTCAAACGGAATCATTTTTAAAAACCTTGCTAGTGAGCTCTTACGGACCTTAACGTTCAATACGTTTGATAAAATCTCAATGATTAAGTCAATAAAATATTTAATAAAAGGCATGTTCTTAAAATGAATTATATAGCATTGTTAAAGTGAGTGTGTATTTTTGGAAAATGATAACCTATATATTCTGTTGCCATTAATAAATAATCTTATTATTTATTTCTTATTGAAATAAGAGTTTAATGCAATCTCACCTAATGTGAAGTAATGCTAATACTAGAAATGGAAAAAACAAGGTCAACTACCAGCATCCCAATCATATGTTTCGCAATTTCAAAACCCAAATATTGATTTCAAAATGACAAATTCGTTATGTTTCAGCTATAATAATAACTAAAATGTCCATTCTTCTAAACTTATTCGTCGGAAGATCTTGCTAAGGTTAACCAACCTTATAAGTGTTCATATATATGAATTAAACATTTTTAAATCGTTATCGCTTTATTCGTACGAATTACATAACGGTTGCTTCCTCTCTATCAAAATGCTGTAGGAACTCCGTTCTCGTGTTTATGTACTACCGACCTTATTACTACAAAACGTACCGTATATTATAAAAAGAAAAATTAAAAGCGTCAAAAGGAACTGACTTAAGTTTGAAATTTCATGAGCTAGGAATCTGTCATTCTTAATATACATAATTGATATATATATAGATGATTACCTAATATTTATATAAAGCTAGCTGACCCAGCGAACTTCGTATCGCCTAACAGTCGATCCTTTAATTTTTTTTAATACTTATTCTGCTATTCGGGACCTATATAATGTTAAATGTTACCATCGTGTAAATATTGACAAATAATGATATTAATATTTATACGATACTAACGTCACTCAGTTGTTTTGCCTTCCCGGAACCTCTCCACTAACACTTAAACTTTATGGTATGGTATTAAAGTTCAAATTGACTTTTAATTATTATTACGAATCGTTTGTATGGGAGTATAGAAAAGTGTAGTTTTTAGACTTTTTCAGACAATTTTTAAAAATTTTCTTTCCGTAAAACCATCCTCGTATGTCAAGGAATATTCTAATAAAGGAATTAGCGAAATCTGTTCAGCTGCTGTCGAGATTTGCGCTTAGCAACACATTAAGCGATTCATTTTTATATTATAGATAGATATATTCAATTTTTCCACAACAACATTTATCTAGACACATTAAAAAAATGAATAAACAACATTTTGAAACAACTTATCTATTATTATTATGTGCAATTACAGAAAAACAAGAATTTTAATTAAACTATAATGCAATATAGACAAAAGTAAAAACCATCTTGGGACGTGATAAACGTGGATATTAAAAGAAAACTGCTTTAAAAATAATAAAGTTTGGAATGCCTTTACAGATATTAATGAATTCTGCCGCCCATACATTTATAATAATAAATAATAGTATTCTCTTGCCTTAATTGTGTAGACAACTGCACAATTAAAACAAAATGGAAATAAATTGTTTCTTAGAATACAATTAATCGTATTCTTCTAACAAGAGATGTTTTTTATTTCGACTCAGTGAAAAATACAACTCCTAAATTGATTAAGGTCTTCACTTGAAATTAAAAACGTAATAAATGTTGTTAACTCTGCAGATAAAAGAGGTTTTGACACAACAGAAAAATCCAATTATTCGAGAAGACAAACAAAAAAATATTTAAACGAAATCCTGAAGAATTTTAATGGCTTAAGGAAATTGTCTAAGAATTGCTTAATGTTAAATTGATTACGAATTTGAGATGACTTCATTGAATTCTAAAAATAAAGCAATTATGAAAGTATTTAGCTCAATTTTTTTTTAATGGAAACATCTACTGATTCGTAGTAATCAATATTTCAAGAAGAATAATAGCTTGTGGTAAAACATTACACAAAACACGGTATTGAAAAAATGGGTAGTTTATACATTTTCTATCATTTTGATTAACCCTATTAGGTATATTATATTAATATTTGTATATTCAATGTAAAAGTCTTTATTTATATAATCAAAGGCTAATGTTTGTCGAAAATTCGAAGCCAATGTCGTTAGAGTAAAAGAAAATCAACTCAAAGTCACTCTTGAAGTTTTATATAAAATATCTTTACTTGAAATTTTTAAATTATAAAAATCTATTAACTTCCAGTCATAATTTAATCGTATTTTAAAAGGAATAAAAATTTAAAATGTACAAGGCACTTAATGCTCACTTTGAACTTCAAAATATTGCGATGTTGTTTTTATTAAATTCATTTCCAGTGTTAGTATAGATGGTTAAAGAGAAAGCAAAAAATACGTATGACGTTATTTTTCAGCATAAATTCAGGGTGTACTTATAATGTATTTATTTATTGTGTATTTTCATAATATATATATAATGTATTTATTAGCCTAGAACTATTCATAATTTCATTTAACCATTTTTTTTACTACCCGACTAGACTTGATTCTGTCTAATTACGTCTCAAATTATAAATCACTAGCTTTTCCTCGTGGCTTTGCTCGCGTTAATACAGATTTAATGTCGTAGCCGTCGGGAACAGTGCTCTTTTTCTGGATGTCCTTTTTTAGTACCCCTGACAACATGTATGCATAATTTCAAGATGACCGATTAAGTATTTCAGGCGTGAAGGCGTAACAAGGAAACGAAGGAACAAGCAAGGAAACAAAGAAACTCACTCGCATGTATAATATTTGTAAGGCAGTTGGCATGTTAATAATTACTATTTCAAAATGTTAAACGGTTTTGTTGGAAAAAAAATTTTGAATGTGTCAGTTTTGCTTTATTGTTCCTCTTACCGTAATGTAATATATGCACTCGATATCTAGACAATATTAGCATTTCAAACACAATAGTGCAGGAACAGGAGTCGATTGAAAAATCAGTAATATACCGACATTGTCAGTACGTCGTTTTTTTTTTTGGGTGTACGAATTATGTAATCTTTTTCCAGGCTCTATTTTCTATTTAAAGACGACACTGTGAACAGCGATATATGTCGTATAAACTCGTGTTTAAGAGTTTCCAATTACTTTGTTTAGTGTGGACAGGAATTGGCGAATGAAAAAAATGTATTAGGATCTTTGGAACACAGAAAACATTTCTACAAAATTTGAGCAAGTTCTTAAATAAGCTGGCCTTGACAGTTTCTTGATATCGTATGAAATATTATATGTCATAAAGGAAGTACCTGAAAACTTGTAGCTATGAAAAATAATTACTTTAATATTAAAACTGATTAATCAAAAGTCCATTTACTACCAATAGTTTCTCTTCTATTCTATACAGAACTACATAATATCAAAATTATTATGAGTTTTATAAAATAATACAGGAAATATAAGTACCCAGAAGAGGTATTATATGCGTATAAATAATGTCCATTTCAAGCTTGAGTATATTTTTATCTCCTACCATTTGCAAGTCAAACGGTCGACCGACATCCATCCACTTGTCAGATGTCAGCCGGACACAGATGTCTGAATTTCTTTTGGAACTATCCCGCATTTGCAAGTGTAATATATTTTTTTACTATCAAAGTATTTGTCATCAATATGTTCAATGTGAACAAGATTAATTCCTAATATTTTTATTTTCAAATTAATTACAAGTTATTCGTCAACAAAAAATAAGTATAGTTGCTTGCTATTATTTAAGTCTTTATAATATAGATTTTGTTTCGAGCTGACTAACCGCTATTATAATAAAATACATATGTCTACCCTCATATGTATCATATGAACGTGTACATGTATTTCGAATTTGTACATTTTGGCTTGACCCAAAAAAGGGGTCCAAGGGATTCCAGAATCTATTTTTCTACTGTGTATATATGCATAAGTGCGGGATACAGTGTGGTGCATGTTATTACCTAATGAATGCGGTGTGACTATATCGCACTAGCAGCGCCTTCTACGACATGAAGATTGAATCTAGGCTTAAGACATTGGTGAGGGGTCTGCGAGAGATGTGCTAGAGCAAAGTTAACCGTCCTTCCACGGCAGCATAAACATTGGTGTCACGGGCGTAAGCGGAAGCGAGAGCACGCACCGTTTAAAGATTCGGAGGGTTAAAAATCGTTCGATACCGGTATTTCATCAGAGCATCGGAACAGATACTTCGCGGCCGTCTTTTAAAACGCTTGACGCCGGGATTGGAGTTATAATTCGCGAAACCGCTAACAATCGGGAATGATTCTATCGAAATAGTTGTAGAACTTTTCATACACTTATATTGATGGAAACATCAAACTTTATGGATATCCATCTACCAATTCAGTGTAATATGGAGCACTGACTGTCTTTCGTATGAAATAACTTTGTAAAACCTGCATCTTATGTAAGCAGGATTTCATCATGTGAGCGAAAATGGGACAGCTTTTAGTTAGAATGGAACGGAAAGTGTGAGTTTACGGGGAGTAATTCACGGGAAAGGTTTAGGTATATAATTTGTCAAGGTTTTTGAAGTTATATTTCATTTGGCGCGTTAGGGGAAAATTATGAGAGTAAATTTTTACGATGCGCGCGCACATCATCACGAAAAACCGACACCCTGAAGTTAGCTATAGTCAACATTTTATTTAAAAAAAGTATGTATGTATTAAATACCTTTTTTCTATTGTTAGTGTCATTTTTTCTACAAACGGAGAACAAGGCGAAAGATAAAATGCTTAATTTTTTTTTACATTTTGACGCCAAAGAAGTATAACTTCTAACACGTGTACATAAGTACACACTCTTTTTTTGTAAATCGGTTGAAATATAATGATAATTGTTGTAAAAATCGAAAAAAGTCAATTTCACGCACATAAGTATATATTTTTAAAAATGAGAGCAGGACAACGTACACCGGGCTTGCTAGTGATATAATAAAATAATGGATTTGCCAATTTGTATGCTTTTTCGAATTACAGTGACATAGAATATGTACTTTTTAAATATATAAATTACAAAATATGAAGAGGTTTTTAACAATTATATACATATCATTTACAACACAGTTCCTTAATTAGAATATGAATAAATCTATTAAACGTAATTGAGTTGAACTCTCGTAATACAATAACTTGATATGACTTAATAAAACTTTGGAACTACGTAACTATCTAAAGTTTAGAGAGATTAGAGTTATTTTAGAGTATTCTTATGCTTGCGTAACCGTCTCTCATCAGTCAACCTATACGTATATACAAAAATGTTTACACAAATGCATAGGTAACTTAAGTAAACTGTCAATAATAAATTTTAACGCCTATATAATCTAATATTGTATTGGTTACAATTACAACACGCCTAAAGGTGCTTGGCTACAGATTTACAACGTGAGGTTGGTAGGTAGTCAAACAGATATTAGAAAATAAGCTACTTCTATACTATGGTTTTATTATATTTTTCTACGTCGAAAACTGAGACTGATTGCAGGAATCGAACCCGAGTTGATCGACGTGGTGTCTGAACACTCAATAAACTATCATAGCTATAAATAACCATATAGTACCTATATTTAAATATTTATAAGTATTAAGGTAAACTCGTATAGAACATAAACTCAAATTGTATTATACTCGTGTTTGACTTAATTTCATGAAATGAAAATTTCTTGTGTATGAAGCTTGGTCTAACTTTGAAGGTAATTTATACGGTGGCAGTTTACCTTTAGCTGTGCTAGTTCTTATTTATTGTAACTACTATACATTGTAATTACAATATACAAAAAATAATGTTTTAATTTTTTCTTTCTGTTTGTGCTGGCTAATCTCCGAAAAATTTGGATCGATTTTGACGAGAGTTTAATTGGCAGATAGCTGATTTTATAAGGCTAACCTTGGCGATTCTAGGCTAGATTTCATTTAAACTGACTGTTACCTGCGACTTTTAAAGTTGAACTTTTTTATATCGCCTCAATTTTTTTCGTCCATCTATCGCATGTCGCATTAGAATCAGCCGCGGAGTAGGGGTAAAGTGAAAGGAGCTCGGTAGAGCAGCCAAAGCCAATATGGCGGGGCACGCGTGGCTCAATTCAAAAGTATCACTTGCATCGGAATTTCATACAACCACACAATTATTTTATCCCAAACTTCATGCGGTCAAAGTTAAGGGTAATAGCTCGTCTTATAATATGTTCCGATTAATGTTACAATGATAATACAAAAATATGAAGAAATTATAAATTATTGTACTATGCATTATAGTCTAAGTAATTATAGTCTAAGGGCTGTGTCTCTAATGTAACCTTATTACGCTATTATGACACGACAAAGTGATATAAAAAATTATGTAATTACATAACACACACACACATTATACAAATCTGGCAAGGTAACCAAAATAAATTGCAAATAACTTATTAGCGTTAACGATTCAATGAATCGCATATAATCAATTTGTCAGCAGATATAGACGCCTGTCGAATTACTGCTGCTTTAACTAACGGGTGATTAACTCACTGAGAAAACCGTGACGCAACGTATTTTCGAACGTTTCGATTTTTTAACGACATCTCGCCGTTTAGCCTTCTTACATTATCTGCATATGTTTATAGTTTCGTTTTTTAATAATATTGTAAAATCAATGTTTTTTATTTTATTTTGTTTATTAAATTACAACAATCATAATTATATACATTATGAATAAGTAAATGACAACTGCAATATTTGCTAGTTCATGACAGAAGTGCTCTAAAGAACTAATTAATATTATTAAGCCTGTTACAAACATGAATAATAATTTGGTACATGTAAAATAATTAGGTATATAATAAATTTGTGCATTTATTAAAACGGAACCAGATCAAGGAAGTCACATGTGTTTTCATTATCACTATTGATGGTATAAGTGACTTAATTTGTATCCATAAGAATTTGTATTGTAATACCAGTACTAGGCCTAGCCTGTATCACAGGTGGTACCGTTTTTCCATTCTTAAGTTGTAAGTATATTATTGTAGATTACGTCTTCGGTATTTTTCGGTTTGTTAACATTTTACTTCATAACAATAATAGATTATTTATTTATTTTTAATACATTACTACGATCTGTTTTTTAATTCGTTCATTCATATATTATATAATATGACATCATTAGTCGACGATATTTAGGATATTTTCTCGATGAACTTTTATAAAATAACGAAAGACAGATAGATTTCTTTCATTTTATACCAATACACAACGTAAGTGCTATTGCTATTATTGGACGAAGATTTCCGGTTATCGTCATAATTCCATCACCACACGGGATAAAAAATATTTTAAGAGTGTACTTATGAGGAAATGAACAATGTTAGAAAGAACACAAACTATACGCTATAAAAACATTACATTGTTTTAGTGTTACAATTCTTAATTAAAACGAATGTTAAAGTCAACTGTTATGTTATGAAAAAGTGAATGTTGAATATTATTACATAGGTCGAAATATTTTAAATTTCACTGTATATTTCGTAAAAATAGCAGTATTTGTGAATTTTCGATAAGTACAATCACATTCGTAAATAAGAAACTTCCAAGGGGTAATAATGTACATTATATAATTCTTTATTATTTATATATGTTTATAATGTTAAACGGTGTTAAAGATGACAACATGACAAACTAGAAGGACTGGCTCTCAAGCGTAGCTTCCCGAAAACAACGATAGATGCTTGCCGAGAGATTTATATTTTGAAGTTTGTCGCTAACCAAGCAGGTTATAACATTGTTGCACACCCATGCTATAGTTTCATCGTGATATTTCCTTGCTCGAAATCGTGGAAATTCGACGAAATCGATCGACGAATCATACCGAAATTGATGATTGATGCGGTGTACAAACACTTTTCTACGAAACCATCATGGCTTTCGATAATTATACAGTATATTAAGATAGATATGACTATTAAAGCATTTACAGTATAGATCATAAATGGTAATTGAATAATTAATGCTTGTATCTGATGGAATAAAAATAATTTGCCTAAAGATTATAATATAAATTCATTGCAAATTTTGAAGTTTTTTTAGAAATGAAGTATACGCCGCAGCATGCTAGTTTAAATTGCCATATCATGCTTTAAAACCTACATGGAATCGGGATTAGTTCTAATTATGAAATAAAAAGGCAACTTGAACAATTGTTTTCAAATACACAAATACTTTACAATTACGTTCATTGGCTTTTATATGTTTATCACCATTGTTACTATTGTGTAATCATTATCAGTATGAAAGAGAAATGAGCAGGGTTACAAGCCTCTTCCCGAAGGAAAATGTGGTCATAATCACCACGACGGCACACGACGTATTGACGAATTCAAATTCTGAGAGGTCCAAAGTTCTATTTTTTCCCCCACACACGATGCTACTACAAGAACATTTCTCAGGTTCAGTTTTCCTCACGATGTTTTCCTTCAGCGTCAGCCGATAGTGTTATCAATTTAAATTAGTAAATTCGTTGGTATATGCCGCCGGGGTTTGCACCTGCAGACATCGGATTGATATACCACCGCACAAGCCTCTAGATCACCACAACTGTATAATGTTTAAAATAAAATGCAATTAAATAAAATTCTTCGTTCACAAAATACACTAAGAAGACGGACAACGAATCGCTATGAAATATATTAAAAATAAGATGAATATTGTTTTATATTTGAGATTTTATTATTCGTAAAATAATTACGTAGACAGATCAAGAATGTTATGTTATACCTTTTTCACGAAAAACAAGGTTATTGAAAAAGTAATTCAAGCTAAAGTTGAGCTTTATTATTTAAAAATATATAAAGATAAATAAACAAATCTCGTATTCTATATAACTATATTAATACTGACCTGTTTTCTGCTGCAACTGAACCAACACGAACTGTTTCTTTTGATTGCGACTGTGGAGCTGGCTGTGGTGCTTGTGATGCAGTCAGAGCTAAAGCTTTATAACGCGACTGCTCAGCCGTTGGTAAGACGATATCCACTGAACGCGAACGATGCCCCGTCCCAGGTACAGTCAAGCAGTTATCTGTGCCATTTACTTCCTCAGCTCTGGCACCACCCGACACTTTGGAGAAACATGAATCTACCGAAGCAGCACGGTCGCGCTTTAATTCCGGAACAGCGAGATAAATATCGTGGACTAGAGAATCTTTAGCAGTACTGGTCGCCCCCTCTTCTGATGCACGAACGTTCTCAAGTGAACTTCCCGTTGGTTCCACAAAGAATGCTTCTTGTCGAGATATTGACCGTCTTCTTTGCGGAAGAACTGGCGGTTCATCGTTTGGCGGTTGAAGTTCGAATGAAGGTGCGCCGGGTGACGGCGGCGGTGACTGCGGTGCCAACGGTATGTACACCCGGGGCGGGGGAGGTGGAGCCAACGTGACTCCTGAACACTCCGCTTCGCTTTCATCCTCGTCGTCCTCGTCTTCAGCAGATGAGGAAGCAAGAGGCCGTTCTGGTGTGGTTCGCTCTTCACTGCGACGTGCGAGCCAAGTTTCCATATGCCGACAGTGCACACATGGTGGCGGCGTACCTTTTCCTGATCTACGACGCGACCAAAGTCGAGGTACCTGATACAAATATAATATTTATTGTTATAGCTTCACTGTAAAAAGGGAATTAATTTCAGATTCAAACAAATATAAAGGAAAGTATAATTATAAATGTACTAATACATAATTATTTTACGTTTATTATATTAGATACTGCGTTTATAGTTATGCTAGTCGATTATAATACTCCTGCAAGAAAGAAGGCAGGCAAAAATAAATTCAACGCTTTTGCGTTTATCTGTAAAATGATTTTCATGAACATTTCATGTCGCAATTTCATTCGTGAGTAACTTGTTTCATTTGAAGAGACAAGATTATAATAGGCACATATTTAATAAATGAGACAGCCTGAATTGTAGGGAATAAATTAGAAGTAATATTTGATGTTTTGTTGCTGGAGTTTCAACAAAATTACTATAATAAAATTAGCATTACAGTATTTAAGAAGACTTGCAAATCAAGCGATTATTTCTAATCGTTATAGTTAGTTTTATCGCAGTTCATAACATTTGTTCTAATAATTGGTAATTCCTATAAATACCAAACACAAGTTGTTGTATTATTTTATTATATAAAATACAGTTTTCATTTACGTTTCGTAATTGGTCACTATTTCCAAAGCAACTCTTCGGCCGACGAGACACTATTCGTATTAAAATTAAAAAAAAAAAACTATGCGCTAGGAAAGAAACTTCCCGGGATAAACTAATTAATCGGCACTGAACTACTAATTAATATAAACAAACAATCTATTTTACCTCAAGGTAAGTGACAGAGTCGTCGGATCCAGCGCAATCAAAAGATTTACTACGTGCACCGGGCTGCGGCACTGAGAGTAATACGCTGGCGCTCGTGCCCCTCGCAACCTCCAGTTGGATCTCATCGAATGAGGCCGACCGCACCTATAAAAAAAACATTATTTTATTACATATAGATACCTGTTCCCGTACTACTAACTTGCTAACATTTTAAATTTATATAAGAAGAATACAAGCAGAATGCAGTTCACTTACCTGTATAGCATTCTAATTTGAATTAAACCCATATAATAGTATAATATTTATTTCGTTGTTGTTGGGTAAGACAGCTGGACGACGTAAAATGCGTATGAAAGAAGATTACATTTATCAGAAACGCGAACGTTAAGCTGGATCGGTGGTTTCACTAAAACGGCTAACAGAATGAATATATCAGAGAAGTATGATGATAACACCAAGGACAGATAAACTGAAGGTAGCAACAGTTTGGCGTGGTATGAGCATCTCATAATATGTAATAAAAGTCATATAACTAGAAGAGCATTAAGTATGGCACTGGATAAATAGAGATGTAGACGAAGACCGAATAGGATTTGACCGGACTGTCTAAAGAATGATATGAATAAGAATATAAGAATTGATACAGAAGATTGGTAGAAGGAAACATATTGTACCAATCCTAATTAAGAGTGATAAGTATGAGAAGACGATAGTAATACTTATTGTTCAAAGTCTGAGTGCAAATTATCTAGTATCCATTTGGTAACTATATCGCATATATCGTATTTTCATACAAATGGCTCTTTAAACAACAATAGTTTACAAATATATACTTGAAGCGTCAAGCAAACAAGGTATTCTATTTAGTGACTTTAACTATATCCTTTATTCTTCTTCTCTAGTCAGTTTAATGTGCCAGCATGTTATCGGACGA
Source organism: Antheraea assamensis (assembly GCA_035772565.1). Taxonomy (NCBI): domain Eukaryota; kingdom Metazoa; phylum Arthropoda; class Insecta; order Lepidoptera; family Saturniidae; genus Antheraea; species Antheraea assamensis. The sequence continues at coordinate 426,301 of JAQQSE010000042.1, forward strand.
TTACTTAAAAGAAAAAAAATCGTTTAACAGTTGAATCTTGTACTACTCAATATCCTTGCACCAACAGGTCTAATAGATTGCCATCTCTGAGAACTCAGTGAAAACGCTTCGTTCGTGCTTCATTAGAATAGAACAAAGCAGACCTACCACGAATATCTTTTGGAACATGTAACCATGACGCTAGTACTAGATCAGTCGTCCTTCGCATCATTCTAACCATTCTGTGCACGTCTACTAGTACTTATGTATCACAGCCTACTCAAGTTATAATATCTTATTTGTTAACGTTCGGTCACAACTTTATCTAAAGTGGTAGAAGATAGCTGTTAACATGGACTGATTCTCGAGTCTACTTGTGGTAATACGTCGCCAGTTAAGCTTTAAAAATATTCTATCACGGAGCACCACTGTTAGTTTAGTTGCATCCCGTCGTTTTTAGTGCACGAAATCCGGACACGCTACTTTTGAATTATCATCGCTGCAAATATTATCGTTTGTCACAACATCGTTTTTATTTATTACGGAATCCATAGTTTTTATTTATTACGAAATCAAATTACTGATAAATTTAAATTTGTTATCGGGTTTCGAAAATATCCTTATAATGTGTAACAAAAAGAAGTATTATAACAATTTATCACCTGCTTAGGGACCTCAAGGCTACTTTGCGTCTTCATATCGGCAGGTGTGGGCGTCCTTGAGCGTTTGAAAGTGGTGCGCAGGCGTTGCATGGCGGCTGGGGCGGGCTGCGCGCGCGCTCCTCATGTCGCCGCCCCGCCCCGCCGCCGGCACCCGCGCACCTCGTGCACCTCACCTTCACCACCACTACCAAATATCACAAACTTTATTTCTTAATTAATACATCCTCAGTGTAATCCAAAACTGCCACTATGAATAATATGTCATCATTCGTAATTATCCCCGTAGGTTACTTTTGCTGTGATATTTTCAGATCGTTTAATTTAAAATAAAAAATACAGTACGCCTACTTGGTTGAGGAGTATAAATAAACACTGCACTAAATACATAAATAAATTCATCGAAATCTTCTAACACTTAATCTCGGATATGAATAATTATCGTAGGTGCATTAATGAGCTTATTTTAAATTATGTTTAATAACATATGTAGTCATTTAGTTGTAACTAGTTGTATATTATATCAAAATTTTAATTGCGGTCGATACGATGGTAACTTCTGTGCTATTCATACTAACATATTCTCTTTACCTACAAATCCTTTTACAATACGTTTGTTTGAAACGTTGCCCGTGGCACTTATCCGTTTCTACATTCGATCGTCTCACACCATTGCAACTCAAGAGCCTCGAGTGCCGCTTATCGAATTGAATAGCCGATCTGAATGCTTCCCAATGCGACGTATTCCTTTTGATCTGCGCTTCAAGCTGTCAGCAACAGCATCTACCTAAATATGAATCAGGCTTCCTGAATAAATTTAAATAAAGGACCTCGTACAATATAAATGTTAATTTTTAATAATAAATGTAGCTAGATGACGTAATTTATACCGACGGGCTCAAAGCTTTGTTACTGTTCTGATGGCACGTTTTAAATATTCCGAATATTTATATTAAAATATGGATCAGACAGCGAAAACAAGCCTGAAAAAAGAATATAAGGATATAAGTAAGATTAAAATTACCGTTTATAAAAAAACACCAACCAGCCCACATCACTAAACTGATAGACATCAAGGCCCTCTACTGAACCCTGTATTAAATATTTCTCATTGAGTTAATATCAACCATTTAATGAAAACCGTAATTTCACGTACCCCTACACTCACAAATTCCTTGTGCTCCATCAACTAACGCTTTTGTGTCAAACTTTACAAACCTAACACCACTTTAGTGTACTAATCACTTGAGTTATGTTGACAATAACACTGATAGGTTAACGATTTAAAAAACAACATTCTAAAACTTAGTTCTTACATTGATATGATTACAGTTATGTATTACAAACATTTACAAGCTGAATTTCAAAGCTGCCTCATTCACCAATTAGACAATTGGTCTTTATTTTTATAAATCTCTTTTCAGTAAGTACCTTTACGTTCATTAATCCTTTCGTTCCAATTATTGGTTCTTTTTAACATTTTCTACAGTGTTGTATTTGATTAATAGAGAACACTCGAACGACGCCGGTTACTCCAAGTGTCCAAATATTAAATATATACTACCTAATTCCTGCCGCTTTGTTAAGCATTAAAAACGGCAATGTGTAAATCGGATCCAAAAAACAAAATAGCTTAGAACCATTTACGAAAGTCCTACGCCAATTCGTTCAGTTACTTTCTCGTGAATGAGCCTCAAAGTAACTGTATACTTTTATTATTATATGAAATATTTTATAATTATTTGTTTATTATTGTTGTATAAATAAATACTCTGCAATTTTAGCAACAGTTATACTATTTTTCGCTTCTAAGTAACGAAGCTACACAGTAATAATTATAATTATCATTGATAATATTAAGTTCGGGTTTATTACGTTAGGGTTTGCATGATGGTTTTAGCCGTGCATGTATAAGCGACAGGTATGACGGAATTTCAATACGCCGATAACGGTTTTATCACATACACGCTAGGTTTTGCCTGTCGGCTATGCATGCAACGCTAAAACCATCATGCAAACCCTGATGCTTGCACATGCACACAAAGAGCTATCATCACCATATCGCATTTATTTTTAATAATAAAATAAATTATATTGCAATGATAATCTTCGTTCTAAAAATTATAATTGAATGATGTAATCGCGGAAATTGTCTATATATGAACCTAACTTACAGGAGAGGTGATTACAATAAGAGAAAGAAACACGAACAAAACGTCTGATAAAGTGATAGAGTTTCAGTTTTCAAACTAAAATAAATAGAAAACTTCTAAATAAATTCAACCGGTAAGACGTAAGTTAAAAACCAAAACGCGATGCAATTTACTGGTGGCAAATGGAAGATAAAGAACACAATATAAGTTAGGGATGCGATGGCAGCAAATTTTATTTGACGATCGTGTGGGCGAGTCTGTCGCAGTGTTATTGGTTTACCAAGCTACGAGTGTCTCCAGAGAGCTGTATTTATGTTTAATACTATCAGGTACCACCGACTTCGTTCACATGAATTTATATTTTATATACTAGGGAATATACACTTTGTAACTGTTTTTATTTTTTTCAAACTGCTACACTGTTAGCCTGGCAAGGCCTCTACAGTTCTACCGGACCACTACATTTTGTAACTGCATTAAAAATGTACTATATTTTATTATTACTGCATAAACTCTTTACAAAAGTGTAATGAAATATGATCTACGTCTTTCGTCCAAAGAAAATCCATGTCATATTGATTGAAAAAAACACAGTTATCATACATTAGTCAAATACTTTCCTAATGTGAGCGTTCGGACAAACAAACACGAAAAGGTATGCCTACTATCCGCTTGGGCAATGGGATTTTCTATCGACTCCATTTCAGGAATTACCTTATTTCAAAAATATAGGGGTTAAACCCCTATGTGTAATCCCCTAAAAGGTATTTTATTTTCTTAGTCCTCGTCTACTTTATATCACTACATCACTACATATTATAAAACAAAGTAGTCCGCCGCGTCAGTCTGTCTGTCTGTATGTTCGTGATAAACTCTAAAACTACTGAACGGATTGTAATGCGGTCTTCCCCAATAGATAGAGTTATACATGAGGAAGGTTTAGGTATATAATTTGCTAAGGTTTTGTGTAAATTAGCTTAAAAATAACGATAATTGTTGGAAGTGTTGAAAAAAGACAAGCCGCTTGGGAGCTTTCATCGAAAACGCTGCCTAATTCTTTTGAGACATAACAAAACAATAGGGATAGGATAGCATAGGGAGATTTTCCTCTTTTATATATCTACAAAAAAGTCTACGATGGCATATACCTATCTTTTAAGGATAGCTTACTATACCCATCTATCTTTTAAAAACATGGTCACATACAATGAGGTAATTGGAAGGCTATTTAGACGGATACAGTATTAATCCTTATCAAATAAAATACATTAGTTACCTTAAGCATTTCATGCACATAAGTATATACTTTTTATTATGAGGGCAGGACAATGTCTGCCGCGCCTGCTAGTAATAAATAATATGCAAAATTTCATTTAAATTCACCGGCTTTTAAGAATTTTATTGAGTAAATTATACTATAATTGTAAAATAAGAAATAAATGTGTGTGTAATTATTTTGAATTGATCCCATAGGTGCCGCCATATTCATTCACATTTGCTGTTCTGCCGAGCGCCTTTCACTTTACCCCTACTCCGCGCCCGGCTGTAATGCGACATGCGATAGATGGATGAAAAAATTGAGGCGATGTAAAAAAGTTTCGCTTTAATAAAACGATAGAGGTCTGCCGTTGTGAGCAAACCACGCTAAAACTAGTGGATAGACATTGATATATTTTTTTGTTTTAAGTAACTGTTATTCTTATAAGTAGGTACTACAAAATACTGAAGAAGTTGTGTAAGCAAAGTATATTATTGGTAACAATTTTTTTTTAATATTTTTTTTTCCAGTAAGTGTAATATATTATTAAGATCATAAACAATGCAAATGACGTTGTGGATATCCGCTGTGATTGACTAAAGTAGTATTAGTTAAATTAAGAAAAAGACAATTTTTTATACAAATACATCTACCGGTTAACAAATATTTACTGAAAAATTTTTTCAACAGAAATTTATTAAAAATATTATTATTTATTTAACTACAATTATTGAATATTACGTTTTTGTCGGAGTGTCTAAATTAAATTTCAAATATATAAAGCAATAATTCAAACGTAAGAGCCTACCTTTGCGAGTATATACATTGCACGTGTGTACACAGTTATAAATAGGTACTTTGTGCTTGTCGAACATGCCTGGAATAACGTCATATCGCTATGATATAAATAATACCGCGCCTGATGTAAAATGCATATATCGTTACTCATAGTCACATTAGCATGGGCGTAATGGCAGGCGCTCTCTGACGTACGATCTTTGATGATAAGAAACAAGAGCATAGTCTTGTATTTTCTTGCGAAAATACATGCGAAGCGATAATGTCTCAGTTGGTGTGTGTCCAGACACAGCGTCCGAAGGGCGTAGGTTTGAATCCTAGCAACTGAGTCGGATCTTTCTGTGAAGGAAAACATCGTGATGAAACCAGAGCATGGTGGTAGGGCTTTTTTAAGTCCGCTTGGCTAGCTACCACCCTCAAGTTGAAAATCTGTCACCAAGCACCTGTTGGTGTGTTCCCGTAGCTGCGTTTGAGAGCCAGTCTCCCTCTAGACTTAGCGTCACTACTATCTTAGACCACATCGTCATTTAACATTAGATGAAATTGTGGTCAAACGCGCTAACCTATAAAGTATATAAAAATGTCCGTTATCATTCTCTACGTGAGTGTAGGCTTGATGACGGATCTGTGGATTATAAGTTCTTCAACTGCGGCAAACTATCTTGTACCCTATATATCCTCACTATAAATAGGGGGGATATTTATGCTAATATCTATGAATTACTTATATATCTATTTTTTGTTTTTATTGAAATATTTACCGTCTTCATTTATAGTAACAATATGAAATTATAATGTCTTCTTCAATTGTACCTGTATAACTATGCTATGTATATATGTATCCATATTTCCAACATATCATTATATATATCCTCTGTGGTACCCACAATACAAAATTACTTCGTTTGTGATTGTACGGTGTTGTGTGATCTGAGTTTATTCTACGTTACACTGAATATTTGAGAGTTAATTTTAAAACAATGGTATGTGTCGCATTCGACATTGGCGAAATTGCCTTTTTTTTATGTTATAGGGGGCAAACGAACAGGTGGGTCACCTGATGGTAAGTGATCACCGCCGTCCATAGACACTAGCAACACCAGGGGAGTCACAAGTGCGTTGCCGGCCTTTTAAATATGTGGGCCTCCGGCGCTCTCACTGACCGAACGAAACGTAACAGTGCAAGCACTGTTACTTCACGTCGGTTTTCTGTGAGAGGGTGGTACTACCCCGGGCGAGCCGACCCGTTCATGCTGAAACCAGTAATAGCTTCAGCGTAGCTCTACCACCTGCGACCTACATAGGCAGATACCAATAAGCAAAATAAAGAACATAGTCATGGTCAAGAGCACGATGTATATCATCAGTATAGATTTTTGTATCATCTAATGCTTGTACCGTGTTTTTTTTATTTAAATTAAATTTTAATAATTTTGTTAGAAAAGCGATAAAATCTGACTGTAATATAATAGTATACTGAAAAAAATATTATAGTTATATTAAATGTTGGGGGGACTACTACTGACATGCGTCCGTACTATTGACTCGAACTAATGACTTATTAATACACATTGGTCAAGCAAACAGAAAAGAATAAAGGGTACATTTTATCCAAAAAAAGGACTGTTTCCGAGGAATAGATCAAATATATATTAACGCGAGCAAAGACGCGTGTGAAAACTAGTATTTGATATATTTCGAAATCAGTTTCCTTTATATTAATAATAGAACGGAGGTAGGTAATTGACACTTTGAGATAATTGACAAATTACCTCCTTCCTATACCCGGTCACTATGAATAATAACAGTGGATCAATTTCCGAAACGTTGCTTATGGTGAGATTTATCATTTGTTACATAAAAAGGTTTCGAAATACATAAACTTACATACAAAAAAAAAAAAGTATTGACCAAGTAAAGGGTTGAAAATTGTAATAAAAATACTATTATGAAAGGTTAACTTAACATAATTTATGACATCGTAAATAGATCTCAGAAATTGTTGGCCGAAAACGACGTTATAAGAAATAAATAAGCAATAACTTTTTATTACTAAAAATACTTGAAGAATTAGATATTTCTTATTGCTTTGCAAGTATGTAAAGTATATATTCATACATTTGATTTTATCAGTCTTGTAACAATTATATTACATAACATTAAAGTTTCATTTACCTCCTTTGAAAAATAAAAATGACTAATTAATATATGTACTACCTGTGAAAATACATATTCTACTATTGACTTAAATATATTTGTAGTACAAAACATTTGTTTTATGAGGCAGCTATATGATGACCTTAATAATATGAGGAAAAAAAGAAGATTTCAACAAAGTCAAAGAAAATCCCACGTGATATACCGATGTGCTGGAATAAGTTCAGATATTACGACAGTAAGGTAGATGTTGCTGCGTAGATAAATATGCCAGTATATGTATGAACTCATACTGTTTTTCTTACTGGATATAGTAATTTGGTTTCATTTAAGCATATCACCGATTTGCCTGACTGAAAGTTTAAGCGCCATGTCAAGCGTGTTTTGGTGTCGAAAGGCTACTACTATGAAGTGGATCAATATGTGAGCGACGGTAATATCTGGAATTGACTCCTCTCTGTACATATACTTAAAAGGATTGTAATATGTTAAAAGGATAAACCCGATCGAGTTTCTTGCCGGTTCTTCTCGATGACTGGGTTGTTTTCCGTACCGGTGGCAGTTATGACGTTTGTAAGCGCCTGCTTAGGGCCTAAACTGAATTTTTGTTTAATTTTGACTTTAAATGCTGAATTCCATGTACCGCTTTAAAACTTCTTAGGCAATATTTGCGCTTTGTAATAAATACCAAAATAAGTTTGCTGCCAAGTGTTACGACATAATAACATACCGCGGAGTTTTTCATTCTACAATTGTAGAACTGATGTATTCCAGTAATGAAGGCGGTTGATGAGATATCTAAACCTCACTGTATCGCTGCCACCACTCACATGGTCGTAAACCTCTCTTGATAACAACCTCTTGAAAAATCTCTCGGCAGTCAGCATTGGTTTTCAATCACATTGTGATTTGTAATTACTATCAGGTACAATGCTACCATTCAAATAATACCTATTCGAAAATTAATTTATATAGAACGCATTGCATAAACGTAGAAAGTTTAGGTTCACTCTCGCGTCGGGTATATTGTTTTTTTCTACCTACTACAAATTTGCGTTGGCGCCGACTTCAGGATATATTATTAGGTAGCAGCGCATATACTAATATTTTTTATTTAATTTGATTAATGTAATAGTTTAGTTATTTTTTGCTTTTTAGTGCCTTCTTGTTTCCTTAGTGTTTCTTGATATTGAAGTCGGTTTATTTTTTTTGTAAATTTTTTATTTTTGTTTATAATGGTCAAACTCAAAAAATACTTAAGTGATTTAACAAATCTTTAACCTATATAGAACGACATTATCAAGGAGTACAACATTGAATGTATTTTATTTACAAAATATTCATTAACACGACCGAAGCTGGGAGCAGAAACTAATTGATATTATTGGTATAACATAGTTACATCACATACAAAAACAATTTTGGATGGACTTCAGTGGACGTCATTCTATGAATGTAGTATAATTACTACTTACTCTTCTAATTGACGTTTTCAAAAAACAAATTGTGTCCGCGTCTTTGTTGTTTTGTTTTTTTTTTTTTGCTAATCGCCTTTGATATAATAAATAGTTGAGTTATATCAAAAATGTTCAAGTGTTATTGAGATATCTACACATACCTATTTTTATGGGGATCCGTTGAACGACATAAAAAGTTTATGTGGTACTACGCCATCTGTTGGCGATTTGCAGTAAAACATTTCTCATAAAAACCTTCCTCAATAAAAAAAAACCTAAGTATACCAACTTTCATGGTGTTCGAATTTATCAATTATTAATTTATTATTAACTTGAACGGTTGGACCGATTTTAATAAAAATTTTATGTGTTCAGGTAGATCTAAGAAAGGTTTAGATTCACAAATTTACCCGGTAGGTGGCGTTGCGGTTTGATTTTAGTTATTTCGGAGTTTATTCCGTAAGAATCGAATTTTATATAAGGCGACCGATATGAAAAAAATGTGAAGAGTAAAATTTAGTGGTCGTTACGCTTTTTGTGCGCAACTTGTTGTGACGGATTGAGATTAATACAATTTTTAAACGCCGAACTTAATTTCGATATTGTTTGTGACGTTTGACTTATGTGTGTTTGTTACGACGAAGTATGGGTTCTACTTATGTAAAATGTTTGATGTATAATATTTTGCCGAATAGTGATAAAAAATGTATATATAATAGACACATTGTTTAATTTTTTTATGTATGCCTTTATTTACCCTTCGATATGATATCGGTCTTTTCTTAGTATAGTAAGCATTTTTGTGCCTGTTCAGAGACAATCGTTCTTAAGGAGTAAACAGTCGTACGTCGGAGCTGACACAAACAATTTTTTTCATAACCAGGGCAAAATAACGTTTACTTGGCCAGTTGTTATATATTTAAGATAGATAAAGAAGTTGTCTCCAGTGTTGCAAAATATATTTTACAATATGTATATTTGAACCTTCATGATACATACAATGTTCAGATTTAGTCAGCTAACTCATGTCTCACTGACCCTTTCCTCTTACGAACCCACATCATTTTGACGTCACGTTTGCATATAAAACACGCTCGAAATCGTATATTATATTTCACTCAAATTTTGTTAAACCCTATCGTTGTAACTGTCTGTAGTTAAACACAATATATTATGTGTATAAGTCTCTTCACATAGTCGAACAGTACGTTGATATAAAAATTAACACTATTTAAAGTTATACTTCTTTTAACGCGTTGGTAAAAATTATGAGAGTGAATTTTTACGTTGTACGCTCACATCGACACCTTGAAGCGACACCATGAAGTTAGTTGATAATTGTTTCTCAAGTTTTCGTGAAAACTAATAACTACGTTCAAGGTAGTTATTCAAATATATATAAATCTACTACAACTCGTGTTTTATATCAGTGGAGATTTTTTTTTTCGATCTGACCTACACTGCTAGCCTGGCAAGCAGTGTAGGTGATGAAAATATATATATTCATACATATATTTACATGTGTATTTGTATGTGATTTTAAATTATATATGATGGTGAATTATTGTGAGTATTCGTGATAAATGTTGTTTTTGTATTATAAACTTTTTAAACTGGGTTTATAGATTGAAGGTTAACTATAGATTTCTATTCTGTTTATTTGTGTACATTATAAAGTATTATAGTTACATTATTATTTCATAAATAGTTTATTCTACTTCATTTTTGTATCTTACTTGATTCCGTAAACAGATATAAAGAAAATTAATTTTAAAGGTTTTTTAAGTTTTAAAGTATTTTTTTCTAATTAAAATGTTATCAATTGTATTTAACGTCTTTTTAAGATACAGAAAAATAAATTCTTATGTGTATATATAAGTGTACAGATTTTTTTTTTGTATCATACACATATATATATACACTTTATTGCGCAATTATTAAAATTATATATTTTGTGGCCACTATAATTATCATTAACAAATCATATAATTTACTATTAAGTAGGTATGAAACTGGCGTGCTAGAAGACGATTAATTACATACACCTGTACATGCATGGCATGTATTAATTAAGTTTAGTAAGTCACACGCACGGTGTCCTCTATACTACATATGTACCTGAATATTTAACGAGTAGGCACTTGTAGCGTCGTATACTACTGACAGTTACTTCCGTTTAATGCCGAAACCATGATCTGTGTAAGTAATTAAAATTATTAGTAGAGATAGTTAGAAACATTTCAATAGTATTTTTATGTGATGTTCTGATGTGTAGACTAAAGTAGTATAATAAGAAAGAGGTTTGAGTTTTTGTTTGTAATTGATAAAATTAAAAAATACTTAACCGTTTTTAAAAATGTATCACCTGTATAAAATAATTTCCTAATATTAGTAGTTATTATACTACTGACAGTAACATGAAGCTGTATTTTATTTTCAACCAGCAGGCCCGGTGGACGTTTTCCTACCCTGATAGTAAAAAATATATACTTATGTGCATGAAATGCTTAAGGTAACTAATGTATTTAATTTGATAAGGTTTAATACTGTATCCATCTAAATTGCCTTCCAATTACCTTTTTATATGTGACCAGTTTTAGTCGATAGGTACGTAGGTATATGCCAACCCAGACTTTTTTATAGATCTATAAAAGAGGAATATCTCACTATGCATTGTTTTGTTACATCTCAAAAGAATTAGGCAGCGTTTTTGATGAAAGGTCCCAAGCGGCTTGACTTTTTCCAACACTTTCAACAATTATCATTATATTTCAACCAATTTACAAAAAAAAACCTTGACGGATTATATACTTAAACCATCCCCATCGATTATTCTATCTATTAGTGAAGACCGCATTACTATCCGTTCAGTAGTTTTTGAGTTTATCGCGAACATACAGACAGACAGACAGACAGACGCGGGGTACGAGTTTGTTTTAAAACATGTAGTGATTTCAACATTGATGCGAACGAAGCTGCAAGGAAAAGTTAGTCAAGAAGAAAGCTTCAATTATTACGTGTCAATTTTAAACTGAAAAAGAGAATATTGCCACAGTGGTATATTGTTCAACTTAAATTTCATCAAAATAAAACAACGAGCCACGTACTTCATAGATCTTGAAATAAAAAAGTCGAGTGATTTATGACATGTTTTTTATAGAAGTCCTTACCTATAATGTAATCGTCGTGTATTTGAAAACTACAAAAAAGCATTATTAGAGTTCGTAGACGTTCCTTATAAGGAAAAAAAACTTAATTCAAGTCTAATTCTCGCCTGTACGTTTAACTTATTGACTGTTTCATAATAAAAGTTCTTTAAATTACACTCATTGATATATAAAAACCCAAGATGCACGGCCTCGAACAAAAGTAATGCTCAAAACTATCCGTAAAATACACACTACTATACCTAAGCAGTTATAGTTATGCTATAAACATATGTTTTTTTCAAATTCAACCTTACTCCAATTGGTTCAAAGTTGTTTGTTGGACGCGAGACTATTTGAAATGAGCGCACAATTTCAATTTGTGCACTCATTTTATGTGGACGGTTTTGAGACGTTGGGTGTGCATCTTGGATTTTGATATATCAATGATTAAAATATTAAAATTATAATTATTGCAAACTCGAATATATTTAAATGATTTGAATGGAATTTATTATGTTTTAACAGTCCCTCTAAGTACTTCAACCTCTTTGCGTATTTCCGTTGACAAACGTAAAACTGGCACTCGCCATTCCGTATTCGAAACACGAAAATGAAAATTTTAAGTAAAACGTGAAGTGGTAAAATAAATATTCAACATTTATTTTGCCATTCCTCTGTGAAATGTTGATTTTTTGCTCGAAGCTAACAATTTACTCATGAAAGGATTTTCGTGTTTTTCTTTAAAACAGTTACATTAACAGTTATTATACGCAATCATACATTATTTATTATGTACTAGTTTTTCTTCCACGGAGAGAGTAGCATCCATCAACAGATTTATATTAATGCCAAGCCTTAATCACAGTGATTCATGCCATGAAATATATATCGACCAAATCCAAAACGCTAAAGACAGAAAGATATCACTACAACGGGATTTTCTTCACATGTTTAATGGGCATAATTTAGTTAGAAGAATAATCTACCGACCCGTAGGTTGCTATGATACAAGCAGCTTTTATAAAAGTAAGCCACCTAAAACAATTTTTTACCTTAATTTATTTCCATATTCGATATACTGATAAACACGAATGCCTTCATATTTTTCCATGATAGTACTTTTTCTTTATTTTGGTTACAAGTCCTTGTTGTTTAAAGGCTAGCTGATGCTCGTTATTTCACTTTTATGCGTATGGTTTTTTTGTTTTGTGAAAGCTACATTTTTATTTAGATTAGTGGTGAACTACCCGACCTACGACCCGAGCGTGATAATTCACTTTTCTTCACTGTTCAATGGGCCTAAAGAACTTTTCACTTTAAAAAAAAGGTAGCCCACAATTAAATCAGATATACAGCTATATCAGAAATACTTTCCATGACACAAGAAAACCATTTTCGCTAGCACGAAATCGCTGTCACCAGTTAGTAACTAAATAGCTTAGCTACATAAAATAATGGAAATAGAACACTCCATAGTACTTGAATAATTCATGCGAAAATATATTGCTATTAAAATATGGCGCTAAGCCGTGTCCTCGGAACAGTACATCGGCGTTTTTATGTATATATTTTTTATAGATTTATTTTTTCATTTCACTTATTTGCTTACACACGAATATATCTACGCCTACATATGAAACGCAGGTATGATATTTTAACAGACTTTTATATCAAGATATATTCTTGTATAACAGAATAACTAGCGATCGAATGAGTTAACACGTGTTTTATTGCATATAAAATCTACATTATGACGACGTTATTATAACACAGTTTCAACATGCATCATTCAAACTAAAATATCCGATATATGTTGCAATTTATTCTCCTCGTTCATTCATAAATTTAACTTAGCAATTTTTCTTGTGTGTTATAACATAAAAACAAATCATTCGGCAGTAGGTATACAAACCCAAAGTAGTTTACAAACGCGAGCTCAAATCGACGATATATAAGTATATTTTAATCTACCGCTAATACTGTACTTAATTGCTATTTAATCTATACTATTATTACAAAGAGGTTAAGTTAATTTGTTTGTAGGAGAAATCATCTGTAAAACTACTGCTGCAATTTCGAAAATTCTTTGACCCACACAATACTACGTTCCCCTTAAATGACGTCTTATTTGAACTTTTGGAGTGGAGCCCTCGAGCACGCTGCTAACACGATACAGTGACACTGAAATTGTTTCACTGACTCGTTCAACACACACAACACAGATCACCTCCATATACGTGCACACAGACACACACAGGTAGTTACTTATATAGTGGAAAAGTTTTATTTTTTCCCTATTTTTTATCGAACTTGGTTACTTTAACCAAGTGGACTGATACAAAATACATGTTTGAGATCGTGAGGCACACATGCTGGTACACATGTGTGTCTCAATCATTTCTAAATGCATAATTTGTTTAGCTTAGTGATATTCACATGTTTCCACCAAGGCAACAGCCCAAGACGAGGCTAAAGAAATGAAAAAAGCTATAATAAAAAAAATAACACATACGAGTATGACATCCATTTCATTGCAGACCAGAAATGGTGTACAATAACTTCCTACTGTTTATTGCTATAAACATGTATATGAAAGAGTTCATAAATACAATATTCCGACACCTGTATTCAGGTCAAGTATAATTAAATGCGGATCTGTGTCAATTAAGTACTTAACGGCAAGTATATACTTCACATTCAAGAGTCCGCTTGTTTTGGTTTCAATACAACCTATTTATTAGCTGATACCTGTGACTTGATCTACGTTGTTTATTATCCTAAGAACATATTTTGTGTACAGAAGAACAGCACAAAAAAAGTTGCCAGCAAACATCTACACTGCATACAACATTTCTTCAGTCGGCACAACATGTTGTTATGTATGATTTGACTTAATTTTTACGATCCGCCGCTTGCTTGACATCAACTCTACTTGGGATTATTTTGTAGTATCACTATAACTTCAACTTCCAAACTTCGTATGCTAGGCAAACGTGGAAATAAACTCTTCGATAAGAGGTGGTAAGCATTGAAACGACGCGTTTGTGTACGATATATCCGTGTATTGCACCACCATAGGCTATGTATATGTATGTATGTATGTATGTATGTATGTATGTGTATGTATGTATGTAGGCTAAGTCTATCATAATCATGAAGATTCCTTCCTACACATCTGATTTAGAAGGTTCACTGGCAATAAGGTACACATTATTTTTGTAAATTTAATAAAATAATTTTGTCTTGCCATTGACAGACGATTAATAATTATGAAGCATTTAAATCTAGCCGCGAATAAAAGGCGTTTTGTAAGAATCAAAACTTTCACAACCTTCTATTAAATAACCTTAATTTCTCATAAATCTCATCAGGAACTTTGCTTAGTTAAGGATCAAGTGTGTAAGAAACAAAACTAAAAAATTTATCTAAAGCTATCCAGTAGTTTATACGTGATTTGCGCACAACAACAAACTTCTATCGTTTTATTTATATAGATATATACATTGCTATATATATTACTAGCGGACCGGATAGGCTGACGTTCTAATATTACAGACACTTAAGAAGTCATAAAACATATATATCTAATTTTAAAAAATGAGAAGTACTGGGAAGCTAAAAACGTTATTATCCCGTTACATCTTCTTTATGCTATAAATAAAAAAACATATAAAAATATTACTCGAAAAATAAAAAAACATATACTGTCTATACTGATATCCATCGAAGTGAGCCCTTAAGCACACAGAAGTCATTAAAAGGACTCGTTAGGAAGAAAATCATGACGACCACATGCAACGATCAGAATTTTACACATAAAGATAATTAATAACGAAGTTTAATAGCTGTATTGGTTTTAAATTACAAACGAATCGGGACATACTTGAATTATTATTTAAATTATATAAGAATCTATGGTAAGTTTTAAAATAACAACATCGCATACCCACTACTCTCATCTTTCACCCTATTACCAGCTTAATATACTACATACATCTACTTATCAAACATAAATACACACCTTTTTACAAAAATATTACCTTTTAATAAATAAACCTTTTTAACAAATTTATATTTAATTACATGTTTAATCTCTTAAATGGTATGAACATATTCCTTTATAAATAACAGAAACATGATAAAGTAAAGGGAAAACATTTTACGATAAAATAAAATGCCGTAAGTTAGGGTACGCCGTAAGAAAAGTTGAAAGGTCCCGTGTTGAACGTAAAACTGTCTATTTACAGGAAATACATGGTCAGATATCAGGCGATTTTAACATTTCCAGTCGCTGGCAATTTCTAACATAAAAAAGCTCATAGTTCCGTTTCATTGTCGAATTATCATACACCTAGTTCACCTAAACTCTTACTTATTCTTAATTAAGCTCTGAACTTATAATAATCAGTAATCACTAAAACTTAACAAGAAGCATATCAAAAATGTATAATAATATAAAATAATAATAACAACCAACGGAATACGCGTGCCATTAATAAAAGGAAACTAAACATCGAGTCATGTTCTTCTTTTGTGGCGTTCACTAAAGAAAATTAAGGAAACGTGACCTGCCTGAGTAATCATAATGGTTGCTTAATTACCTTGTAAACGCTATATATGAAAAGAATCCAAATGATATATTATAAAAATGAAAAAATAATACAGACATACCTAAAAGTAATGCGTTTATTGTTTGAAGGTTTATCAGATAGAGACCGGTATTGAGTAGAGTGGAATAAGCATCTCAATGTTGTTAGAAATGCTTTTATATAGACCTCGAGGCATTGTTTGGCAATGTGTTGGCAGCTCTGAATGCCAGCCCGATCCGCAAAGGACGGACAATTTCTACTTATATGAGAATTACTTTATGATCGTCGATATTAGAAATACTTCAGTTTGAGCAGCTACGATTACTTTTTCATTAAAATATTAATACAATGTTAATTTAATTAAATAAATATTTACTTTCACGTTTCGTTTCGCTTTGTGAAGACTCGGTACAAACGGAGGTAAATAATACAGAAATTGTACAGGCTGAGCTAATGATTTACCATTTCTATATACAAGTTACATGATTGGGCATTTCGCAACAACAAAATTTATGATTAAACATTTTCGAAATAGCACAGGATTCATTATTGAATATTTTTAAATAGATATATGATACATAAATGAGTATTAACTATGAACACTTTTTTATACTTCATATGTTAACCATTGACCACAATCTTATCTGATGTTAAATGATGATGTGGTCTAAGATGGTAGTCACGCTACACCTAGTGGGAAACTGGCACTCAAGTGTAGCTGGCGGAATACACCAACAGGTGCTTGGCGACAGATTTTCATATTGAGGGTGGTAGCTAGCCAGGCAAGCTTAGAAAAATCCTACCACCATTCTATGGTTACATCACGATTTTTTCCTTCACCGACAGCTCCACTCAATTGCGGGATTCAAACCTACGTCCATCGACGCTATGTCCGAACACGCTACCAACTCAGCCATCATCGCTTCAAAATATAAGAACAGCTTTGTTATTAGGTATTACCGCCAGTTAGCTAGTGGATACATTAAAATAATTTGTAATTCTGCCATCGATGGCGATGCGATGAAGCGATGATAGCTTAGTCGATAGCGTGTTCGGACATAGCGTCGAAGGTAGCTTCCGGTGAAGCAAAACAACGTGATGAAACCATAGCATGGTTGTAGCCGTAGGGATTTTTCTAAGTCCGCCTGGCTAGCTACCACCCTCTAGTTGAAAATCTGTCGCCAAGCATCTATTAGTGTCTTCCGGCAGCTGCACGAAAGCCGGTCACCCTCTAGATTTAGCGTGACTACCATCTTAGACAACGTCATCATTTAACATCAGATGAGGTTGTGGTCAAACGATAACCTATAAAGTATAAAAAAAACAATCTAAATTTAGCATTGTATTCATCAGTTGTTTCAGTTTCATTATATAACTGTTTCAAAAAAATATAAAAATAAACGTGTTCTTGGTAAAATCTACATATATTTCTCATGTCAAAAAGCATTTACATTCTAATAAGCATAAAGATGAAAAAATGTACATTATTGAGTTTAATTTACCGAATTATCTTTTTTTTTAACTATATAAAGATTAGAATGGTACGTAGGCATTATGTAATACAGGTTTTCTTTTCCATTGATTCATTCAATAAACAGATTTCCGACTATGAAATTTACAACTCCTAAAATATCTTCAAAGCAAATATATATATACACACGTACAATACAAAATAAGTACACGGTGCTGTTTAATATAGACAGTGAAACTGTAAAACGTACCTACGTACGTATATGTCTATAGTTTATATTGCAAATAAGAAAAACGAACGGTAACTTTTAATCACAGTTTGTAGTCGCTTTGTCTTGCATAATACGGTGTTTCTGAAGAGAGATACCATTTAATAAATAGTCCGGAACTCTTTCTCATTACTTTTTATCTTAACCTCAGTAGGTGAACACTGCAAATTCTTATTCATAGCATAAGTACTAGTATAAGGGACTATTAAAAAAATAATAATTACTGTAGATTTTAACCAGCAAAACATAAAAAAGAAGATCAACCTCAATGTAGAAATTGCTGCGACACTAAGATCGGGCAAACAGCCAACAATGCATTTGACAACAGTTGTCCTGTAAAACGTAAGTGGGTCTCGATTGTCTGATCTAGCGTTGTTTACTATGAAACTTAATATAAGGAAGTTACAAACATAGAAAAATAAACACTAAGGTTTTTCTACTTGATTTCAGTTTTTTTTTTAATCGAGTGCATTTATTTTGTAATTCTATGGTTCTGTCTGTTTCATCAGTTGTTAATTGATAATCAACTGTGCAAATTGCAAAAAGGCAAAAAATTGCATAAAGATGGCAAGAGATTCAAGAGAGAGACGTAATAGACGTAAAAATAGATGGCAGAATCCTGATAAATACACGCATTGTCATTAATTTGCTGTTTTTGTTTGACTAAAGTTATTGTTTAACAATAACAATAAATATCAATAAACATATCAGCGGCTGTAACATTATAATTTATACAAATACTCTGATTTATTTCAGGGGGAAAAAATATTAGTTCCTTAGGTGTAACAGAATTAAATAATAAATGATATACCACTCGGTCAATATTCTCCAAATTGAGGACACACCCACTTGTTTTCGCGCCCTCAAAATAATTAAACAAGGGAGCTTATTACCCAGCTTTGCGGCGCGCACAACAAAATGACGTGACTGCATACATTCCTGATAAGCATGCTATTGATTTTTCCAATCCCTTTTTTTCTACCGTTTAATACTCGGCTAGTTATTTTTTTTATATTGATACCTACGTATCACTCCTGTTACTATTTCATTCATTTGAGTTTTTATCTTTCAAATTAGATAATAATAATGCTATAGATAACAATTAAAATGCTTATATTAGTAACCATCCGCGACATCTTCGCATTTAATCCATACTAGTATTTTAATTGCAAACGCGAGTTTGTTAGTCACCCTTTTATGCCTTAACTACTCAATGCAGGCCAGTAACACATCTCATTATCCGGACCACAGCTATTAAATTTATTTATAAGGGCGAACCAGTATTTTTATTCAGAAAGAAAGTAGTGTCCCCGAGGGAGAGAAAAATCTCTTTTACTACATTAAGAGTGCCAATATTCGGAGCAATCATTCGAAATGTGTTGGATATTACCCCACGGTGTACCGGCCGCCACTGTGGTTGGGGCAACATGGGACTATGCAAAGCTATCACCATGCCACCCCAGCTGTCAACCTGGCGGAAGGTGGCCACCGAGCTCAGTCCTTATAGGGAGGTAAACTGGGTACAAAACTAGCTATTTCCCCTCGTCAGCCGAACATGTGCAATGAAAGATGGGACGGATAACATCCGTCCAAATTTACCGAAATGTCAGTCATTATGAAGTTAATCATGCTTAGTATATAGTAAAAGCTGGTGTTAAGTAAAGATATACGTCCAAAGAAATGAGAGTGCATGAGTTTTATAAATGAGCCAATTTCATTGGATAGTCATCTTGCCGACCATTTTGACACCCCTCTCATCCTTCATCCCTTCACTTTCCTTTACCAACGAATCTCGCGCGCTCATCTATACAGTTGCTGTCACCTACGATAATTCCAAAAAATAAAAAAACTGCGAACCTGTGATGCTTTCCAAGTGTCCTGTACTCACCCACATTAAACTGATAAGTAGTGGTGATTATCTATTAGCTGGTATAATAACTATTTACTACATATATAATGAAAGTACAGTTCCTTTGAGACTCCATCACGCCAAAACTCCTAAAAGTATTGGCATAGGACTATAACCATTCGATGCGGATTTTTTCATTCTAGGCTATTCTAGGTTATTTTTTGGATTCAATTGACCCTTTGTCCTTTTTAATAGCTAACGAAACGAACGGGAACCAACTAGTATTTAATAATATGGAACATTTAATACGTTTCGTTAAAACAAAACCAAATTATTTTCGTAAAATTATCTGTACTAAGAAAATCGAAAGAAAGCACTCGAAGTAATGGATTAGTGGCTCGATATCTTTCTTAATCAGTATGAGGCTTTTCAAACAAAATCAAACTAAGATCTTGATAGCATAAAATAACATATCCTTAGCCTATACAGACTTTAAAAGCGTTATAGTTGAAATTATTAATTCAATGTAATAATTACAAACTATTTAGTTATTATATTAATTATACAAAGGTAAATTGTTTTTATTGTGTTACTCCACATGTATATCAATAACGGCCACCAACTTTGTCTGCGTCGTGTCTTTATAAATGAAGACATCATACATTATTTTTGTGTAACTGTAACCGTTTTTCCAGCACATACCCAGATAACTCTCAGATATTGAATATTAGGGTGAACGTTACTTTACTGTTCCACCTGGAGTTGATTGGCCGCTGTTACGTCTCATTGCAACACAGAACTTTAGTAACACAATCAAAAGTAATTAAAACCTGTCCGTTTATCTGCGGTTGATCCCGACGTTGGCGGACGGCTGAACCGATCGTCGATTGACACTGTTGGTCTGTAATTCTAATATGTAATACGTTGTACTGTAATCAACCCAAGAAGTTATACGAAGGGTTTCTATCTGCTTTAAACAATTAACACTCTCCGCGTTAATACTCGGATTATATATAATCCCCGCACGTTGTAGGAAAATACCCGTCAGACAGAAAAAAGGGACTAGTCGACATAGAGATACATCCTTACCGGTAGTGTAAGAAAACTGGTCACTTATCATGAAATTACCACATACCTAACCAACGCGTCTGCTTTAAATATGGTGTATAATGTCACATAGGTCTGCGATGCCCCAATAACCTCACAACTAGCTGGGAAGCAACTACCAATGTTAAGAAGAGAATATTTTTTCAAAACTACGATAACATCTGTAAGAAGTCTTCTAAAGTCAACAGAGTCTATTTTTTTCGTGGGGAAAAACGTCATGGACACACCACCTTCCCGGGGGAGATGGTGGGTAGTGTGAGACTCCTACTCACTAAAACCCCACGGTGTACATCCGCCGCTTTTGTTGGGGCGGCACGCGAGTCTACATTAAGTCCTATTTGGATACAGGTAGTCAAGTTAACTGACTAAGTGACTCAACAGAGATGTTTCAAAACTTCTTAACTTGAAGGTTAAACCTGCATATATCTCCCTAAAAGAATTTAATGGTGACATATTCACTACCAAAGAGAAAGTTCAATTTAGACTTCAACTTGACGCCATAGACATGCTTTGCAAAGCTCATCTAACAGATGTAAATATGAATGTTATAAATTTGTTGATCGGCCAGCTCTTCGTAAATAACGATGGAGAATAATCAATGATCAAAAACGATACAGCCACGCTCCAAACCGTTAAATTACAATTACTAGTCTCCATGGATTCGACCGAAAGAAATTGCCTATTCGAAGTGACCACGGACTGCCAGGAACGATTATCACCAGGGACTTATATCATCAAAGTGCACAAACTTGAAAATTAATACAACGAAGTGCTTTTGCTAGCTCGACACTATGACCTGCAGGGCGTCTCCTATTCTTTGCCGACTACCTACTACGCGGCCGTGAAGTAAACCCGAAGGTCGTGAATACCGTGCAAGCTTCGACTTGTTGGTATTTCACCCCATACGCTTAGGTGTGTCCCAAGGGTCCATTCTCGCGCCCTCACTCTTCAGTTCATCAGTGACCTACCTCGATCTCCAGAGGTTGAGGTAGGTTATTATGCTGACGATAAAGCTATCTACGTTTCCAGTTGGCGGCTGGGCAATCTTAGAAACCGCATCCAATGGGCCGTTCGCGCTCTCAGCGAATGGTACTCTCGATGGCAGATTAAAGTCAACCCCGATAAGAGCTCTATGATATTTTTTGATCCCGTCGCCTGTCCATACAAACTTAAGCCCCTTAGGCTATACAAAATTAATATTCCTAGGGCCTCCAAGGTCAAGTACCTCGGAATCACCCCCGATAGACATCTTACTTTTAAACCCTATATAGATAAAGTCCAAAACAAGGCTGCTATGGTCTTCGGCCGCTTAGATGCGTTAGTGTGTTCTAAGAGGAAGTGTCTCTCAGACATAAGCTCAAGCTGTGTAATATGTGTATCCGCCCCGTTCTGATATATAGTTATCCCGTTTTCGCGCACATGTCAGGACGCCGCTTTGATAAGTTGCAAAACCCTGCAGACCCGCTTCTACGTAGGGCGAGCGGTGCCCCATGGTACATCCGGTAACTCGACCTCCACAAGGGCCTGGAGTTTATGTGTGTCTGGGTGGACGTAAAGACCCTCACTACCAGATTTTGAAAAAGCCGCGAATTATTCCAGTCTATTAGTGGTATCCGCCGCGACTGAAGAGACCGTACCGAAAGCGAAAATCAACAAAAGAGCCAGATTAATTCTAAGTTGATTCGTAACGACAATATAGATACATAGTCAGAAGGCTGCGAAAGACTTCAACATTTGTAGATGAAATCAAAAGGAAACATCAAATTCTCAATCCAATTATTTTCATGTTGCTAATCGAACATATCTACATTTACTTGACGAAGCTTACTCAACCTCGAGTTAAATGGATAGTATTACTTCACGACTTCTTGTACTAAAAAAATAAGCAGTGAATAAAGGATAAAAGTGCAGATTGTACAGTCTAACACTTACTTAAATTAGAATTCTTATATCTGAAAGCATATTATTATGTAATACTTTTGTCAAATACCTTTCGTTATATTTGTAACTACTGTCGGTACGGTAGTACTAACTCTATTAAGCTAAAATATGCTATAAAATTTAAATAAGATAATAGCATTGTTAACAATATTGTTATTATATTACGACATAACGAAAAATGTATCGTATACGATGCACATTTGCCCATCGGCAGCGGCATGTGTGGCATTAACGAATACTGGCTACAGATCGGATTAACTGTTGAGATAAAAGTGATAAGTTGAAATTTGCTTTTACAACTCGAAAATTATATGTATAGTTTGAAACGACTCTGTAAATTTGTTTACTCGTTTTAGATCGCTAATTGTGTTATTACCTCGACTTGTTTTTTTTTTAATCGTTAGTATATTTTTATATAAATATTTAAGGGTGTGCTAATATTCGAATTAATGAATTATTCGATAGCGAATCGAACCGAATAGTTACATTCGATATTCGAATCGAACTTCATTATTCGGTTCGATTTTATTCAACATTATTCGCACACCCCTAATATTTATGCGAAGTAACCGAATTAAGTATTTATGAAAAACATA
This sequence comes from Antheraea assamensis, assembly GCA_035772565.1. Classification (NCBI taxonomy): domain Eukaryota; kingdom Metazoa; phylum Arthropoda; class Insecta; order Lepidoptera; family Saturniidae; genus Antheraea; species Antheraea assamensis. The sequence goes on from JAQQSE010000042.1 coordinate 449,732, forward strand.
CTATTAAATATCTAATGAAATTGTGGAACAAATAAAGTTAACAATAAGAGCACATGCGACGCGCGTACTTTTTAAATATGCATACAATTCACACATATATGCATGCACGCACATTAGATTAATTCAGGCACCGGTTGTTTTTTTTTTTATTGTTGTATTTCATTTTCTTATTTTTACATATTTTAATCATTAATTATTAACGCCAAACTTGAACAGTTTTTTTGGGAAGTGAACCATTTGTCAATATTCTAGGAACCTTTTATTTTTTTTTCGAACTGGCCTACTCTGTTGAACGTGGGGCTTCTACAGATTCACCGGACTACATTCTAGAAACTCTAGTCTGGCAGTTGGGAGTTCATAAATTGTTTCGTATATTTCCAAAAATATTAAAATCTAATTAAACGATGTAAAAAATGTTATTAAAGTAAATAATTTTATATTTATTGTACTATTATTATTTTGAGACAAACTTTTATATAATAATTATTATATTTCATTATACCACCTTTTAATTATTACATCTTATGTACACTATAATAAAAGATTCCGAATGTAGCTTGCCAAAATAAATCCTCACTTTCGAAATATCTTAGCTACAACTGAAAAGTTCTCATCCAATCCTCGTTAACTCGTCTAAAGACGAAATTAAAATATTTAGAGAGTTGAAAATTTGTTTATGAAAACAAAACACCATAAAATACTGCACACATTTTATAAAATTACTTTTTTGTATTATTTTATTTCACAACTGTATTATTTGTAATACTCCTTATATAGAAAATGTTAATCAAGTTGGTATATATATACGCTTTAACATTTATTACAGTTGAAGTTACATAGGTAATTTTATGATCCACGACCAACCGACGGTTTATATACTGTTCCCCACATTTACTCGAAAACATGGTTGTAAGAGCAGCGACATAGTAATGGTTCAGTTGTTGAGAATAAAAGTTATTCGTTCATATGGCCTCGTAAAGCGTCGAATGTTACACGATAGGGGAGTACTTAGTTGGGAATCAACGAAGCTTCAGACGACCGAACAGAAACTCAATATTTATTTTGGATCAAACGTTATTCGAACGTAACCTGTTTGTATACAAAAGCACATATCGTAACTTAATCCCAAAAGGGTTTTTGTCAATAGGAATTTGCATACTTATAAGCTTTGGTTACACGACGTCCGCGGCAGCCCGTGGGAAAAATGAATTATCCGGTTTCTACCTTTTACATGAGATATTATCTGTTTTGTTTGCAAATTGGCTATCACCGTCAGAACTCATCATCTTCTGATAGCTTAATAACAAAATATGTAACAGAAATGCATATTTAGTTTGTGTAAATTTTCTCACTTAACAAAATATCAAAACACATTTCTCGTAAACCTTCTATTCATTATCTTATAGAACACTAGCAGGCCAAGCGAACGTTATCCTGGTCGGATAACAAAAAATATATACTTTTGTGCATGAAATGCTTAAGGTAACTAATGTATTTTATATGATATGGATTAATACTGTATCCGTATAAATAGTCTTCCAATTACCTCATTATATATGACCATTTGTAGAAGATAGATGGGTATAGTAAGCTATCCTAAAAAGATAGAGGTATATGCCATCTGAGACATTTTTGTGGGTGTATAAAAGAGGAATATTTCAGTATGCATTGTTTTATCATATCTCAAAGGGATTATGCAGCGTTTTCGACGAAAACTCCCAGGCGACTTGACTTTTTCCGATTATTTCAAAAAATATGATTATATTTCAACCAATTTACAGAAAAAACCTTGGCAAATTATACAGCTAAACCTTCCCCGTGAATTACACTCTCTATTGGTGAAGACTACATTACAAATCCATTCATTAGCTTTTGAGTTTATCGCAAACATACAGACAGACACACGACGGACGACTTTGTTTTATAATATGTAGTGATGATGTATATCATTTCAATTTATATCATAAAATTAAAGAATAGAACATGTTAGTCTTAAAAATAAATAAACAAATGAGTATATACATTCTTCTAGTTACATTTTTAATTATGCTTATTTCCGTATATTGTCTCTCGTTTAATTCTTGTTTACCAATATATTTTATTATCTGCGATTCTAATTTTAAAGTAAACAGTGCCTAAATGTAACATAAATATATCACCCTTTTATAACAATTCCAATGAATCGGAAGCTTTTAACGATTACTTTGCAGATTTGTATAGAATGATACAAATAAAATAAATATAACATATGCACATGACTTATGATTTCTACATAAAAGAATATACTTTTTATCCATAACTTTCAGGATATCGATATGTATCTCTCCATTTTCTTAACGTGTATTATCAGGAAATCACAGAATAAAACCTCCTCAGCCTTTAAGTTAAGATAGATAATAAATCAAGACCGGATTGTCGACTTTTAACCGTAATTGCTAATTAGGTTATATGACTGCTGTCAAACATTGGTCTATAATATCATAAAATAAAAAGTACTCTAAGTTCAAATAAAAAAAAATGTCGGACACCACCAGCAGGGAAATAAACTACCATCACTAATATGTCTAACGGAGGACAAACAAGTCGTTTATTCGGTTCTATCGGTTCTGTTTGCTCGTTATACCGAATCTTCAATCTCGATTTGTGGCAAAACTTCTAAACCGTCAAAACACTTTCTGTAACTACATTTACTATTGGCTTAGTTTCATTCGTTTAAATGAAATAATAAAATTTAATTTGTAATATATGCAAAATAAATACCTTTAAGAAAGTTTGATCTAAAAACGAATTACAAGTTAAACAAAAATGTGATGGTTTCAAATCTGGCCGATGATGTTTTAAGTATTGTATTCTTTAAATCCCCGTGTTCTCTTCCTTTGTTTTCTTGTGTTCCTTTGTATTCGAAACCGAATAATACATTATGAGTCAGAATCTATCTGCCCCTTATAGGTGTTTCTCAAATAAGAAATACGATATGATACCTTATATTTCGGTGTACATGTAGGTTATCTGATCTTCTTGTTACATTGTATCTTCTAAATACAGAGTTTTTAAAACGATTTGATGGCGTTTTAGCTAGTCGTGAAAATTCCGAAATGAAAGTATAAAGTCTTTAAATAAATCAAATAAATAACACCATAAAGAGTCTGACAAAAATTAACAGTTGAATGTACTTACTACCGGTAGCTTTTTCGATCTGACTACGCTATTGGTCTGACGGCCCTTCACAGCTTCACCGGACTGAACTACCGGTTGCCTAACACATTGGAAACTCTATCTATGTGAAGTATTTAATCGTGAATGAATCAATAACGCACTTCAATACGTCGCCTCCAATAAAACGAGTAAGTAATAATAACATTTATGAGACCAGTTTTGTTAAATAATACTAGCATCCCGTCCCAGCCCCGTACACTACTAACGAAGAAATTGAGACCAAATCTTTCCTTTACATTCATCATCAGCCTGTAAGAGACCCACTGCAAAGCCATAGGCCTCTTCCCGAAGGAAGACATGGGCATAATCACCACGCCAGCCTACGACGTATTAGTGATTTCAAACTCTGAGAAATCCACAGGTCTATATTTTTCCCACATACGATAGTACTACAAGAACATTTCTCAGGTTCAAGTTTCGTGACGATATTTTCCGTCGCCGTCACCCAATGGTGTTACCAATTTAAATTAGTAAATGTACGCGAATTCCGAAAAATTGGTTGGTACATGCCGAAATTCAAACCTGCTTACATCGGATTCATATTCCACCGGTTAAACCAATAGACTACCACCACTCTTACTTTACTTTACATTAAGACAATGTATGTAATGATATAAAATTGCAACTAGAACAACTAAAAATAAAACTACTGTATGCTGTGTCACTCGCTCTCATTTTTATCTGGAGATTTTTTCCTACATTCTTCACTTTCCCTTGTAATTTTGAAACATTTTTCTTTCATACAAACCTTTCTCAACAATTACAAACACAACAAAAAGAATTAATTATGAATTGAAACCTTTATTACATTCAGCGTCTCATTTTTATTTATATAGATAGAAGTGCTCACAGACCACCGAAGTTACCGAGTTCAGTTCAAAAAGAATGAGTTCAGTTGATATCAAATATATTTTATAGTTTAAAGGTCAAGTTTTGATTACAATCTCACCTGACATTAAATGACGGTGTGATAATATATGTATTAATAATAGTGAGTAAATATAGTGATAATATAGCAAGCACCATGCTACACATGGAGAAGGATTGGCTCTCAAATATAGCTATCGGAACACATCTATAAGTGCTTCGCGATCGATTTTCAACTTAAGGATGGTAGCTACTAGCTAACCAGATGAGCAGAACATAAAGCCCCTATTATTATGCTATTATTTCATCAGGATTTTTTACTTCACCGGAAACTTCCGCCCACTGTAATAATCGAACGCATAACGCCCAACATGGTGTCGAAACACGCTACTACCTTCGATGTAACATAGGATTTTGTATTTTTTGATAATAAAAATAACGTATAATTCTTTAAAAAAATCAATTACATACATTGAACGCTAAGAAACTTACAAAAATAATAACAACTAGAACCAGATAGGAATATGTATGTTTTAAAAATACCAGGGAGAAAAAATACACTATACTCTTTTACCTATTCAGTAGGTAGAGAGAAAACGGCCCATTCAATCGCTCTTTTATTATCTTTCCTTGAATGTTTATTGTGTACTCATCGTACTGTGAAATATCATGGATATTTTGTAAACAAATATCATTTTCTTCAGCAAAAACTACACGGCGGCGTCCTTATTCGATTATGTAAGTGCGGTTGATCCCTAAGTAAGGTCGATCCTTTAATTGTCATAAAGGAATACACCCATACTACGCGATCCGTTCAGGGAGGAAGGAGGTCTGCAAAATACCACGTTTGGACATAGGGAGGAGGAGTAAAATTATATTTATGAATTACTACATGAAAACCAGAGAGGGGGAGAGTATTCTCATATACTACAGATGGTCACCAAGGGGAGGCAGGGGACTACAAAATTGTCAATCGTAAGTTTCCTTTTAATCTTACTACGAACCTCAATAAGAAAATAAACAAAGCCCGTCAAATATATTGCCAAGCAGTAGGTAATACACGCATATAATTTTGGATAAATGCGAGAAATAACGTTTTTTTGTTACGATTTGTTTAATATCCCTTGTTAAATACATATGTTCTGTTTCTTTCTTTGTCACTTCATAAATATTGTAAAAAGGAATGTTTGTGACCCTTACATAAGTTTATGGCCCGTGCCAAAATTAATTTGCGCCTACCAGCCATACCTAGTACAAACTTTAACGTATTTTATAAACCGATTGTTAAAGCGACCTACAGGCAAAATTTTTACCTTATTAGAGTAGGTATCATTACACATAAATTGGATAGCGATACGATCTCTTCAACTCAAGTGTACAGAATCTCAAATGTCTTTTAAATTCCAGTTTTTTATATTTTTATTTCATTCTTTGTACTTTCCTTTTTCTTATGTCTAGATACGGAAACTATTTATAAATGGCCTTCATTCATGTCTAAATGCTTAAGTAATTTTTTTTTCTTTAGCTGTAAGTTTTCTAACAGCTTAAAATAAAATAAAATTAAAGTTCTTTGTCTGGGTATTAAATATTTAGTTACCATAATACAAGCTAAGCTTGGTTTGAAATTGATTACCCGTGTATGAAATCATGTTTTTATTATATTTTAGCCCCTGCTCTTTTGTCAGAAATGCCAATCAAAGTAGAATTCGAAACTTCACCTTTACTTAATGTTCCTAGAAGAACTTTGGAATTATTACTTTTCTTTGTAGAATATCCTACGCTATTTGTAGGATTTCAAGTTATCATTTTGCGAAACCATAATAAAGATTTGTAAATTTATATATGAAAGTAAGAAATAAAAATCATTATATCATCCTATATTGAGTAAGTACTTATTTCCAGCGCTCTTGGATACATTTTTTGTTTCTAAAAATTCGTTATTTACGGTTTTTAGTCACAAATATATTATTAGCATAGGCTATAAAAGGCCAACGCCTGATATATATCTTGATTCATTGGTGTTTATTATTACTATACATGCATATCGTTATTTTTTAGTTCTGAAGTCTTTATGTATAGAAATAGATATGCAACAGAAGTGAGCAGCCTTAAAATATTTTTAGAACGAAATTCTTTAATGGGGGCTTACGGTAGGAATTGACTTCGAAGGGGTTAAGCAGCGACGAGGTACTTGGGTCAAGTGGGGATGAGATACTTGTACCTCGGAACCGCAGGGGGTGGACCCACAGGCGAATAGAGTTCCCTCGTGGAGCCTTAGCCTGCCTCCCAAGACCGTCAGTGCGTGGTGAACAGCCACATCCTACACGAGGTGACCCTGTGTAGCAGAACACTACGGATCTAGGCTAGAGAGCCGATAAACACTCCTGGGGCTCGGTTCCAGAACCGGGTCGAGGCGTATACCCCGGCAGACGGCGCCCCTCGCAGTACCCCTCTGCTTATCAGAGGGGACAGGGGATGGGGTAAGGACGGGCCTGCTTCGGTTCGCCCGTCAGAAGGTGGAGGGAGAAAACCTTCTTAAAAAGTTACCGTGGGAGAAAACCACGTTAAAAAGTGACAGAGGGACGGCCTTTGGGCGGAGGGAGAGGGAGAAAACCTCAAGAAAAAGTTACCGTGGGAGGAAACCACGTTAAAAAGTGACAGAGGGGAGGCCTTCGGGCGGAAGAAGAGGGAGAAAAACCTCATTAAAAAGTTCCTGTGGGAGGAAACCACATTAAAAAGTGACCGAGGGTTGGCCTTCGGGAGGAGGGAGAGGGAGAAAACCTCGTTAAAAAGTCACCGTGGTAGAAAACCACGTAAAAAAGTTACAGGTGGTGGTGGTTGGAGGGGGTGACCCCTTGACTGCCAAACTGGACCATGGAGGGAAGGGGCTGGGGACCTGACTTTCCATTGCACATTGGTTCGGTAGACGGGTAGGCAGCTTGACCGAGCTGTCGTCGCGGTCAGGGCGTTCGCGCTGGGCCTTGTCGCCTGGGTGGCATGGTGCTTGCTTGTTCGATCCCGTGCCACTCCATAACGCGGCAGACGGTATCTTTTGGGTTTTTTTAGTCAGTAAGAGTCTGACACCCCACAGCTCCCTAGGGCTGTGGGTGTCCAATGAAGGATTTCTTCCCACATAGAAGAGCCTTAGCCTACTTCCACGGTTCGTCGGTGCGCCACATCCTACTCGAGGTGACTCTATCTCGCGGATCTAGGGTAGAGAGCCGATAAACACCCCTGTGCCCCTCGCGGTACTGCTCTTCTTACCATAGGAAACAGGGGATGGGGTTACAACGGACCTGCTTCAGCTCGGCCGCCAAAGGGTGAATGAAGAAAACCATGTAAAAACTAACTGAGGGAAGGCTCTCGGACGGAGGAAGAAGGACAAAACCTCGTTAAAACTTTATAGTAGGAGGAGACCACGTTAAAAAGTGACAAAGAGGAGGCTCCTTCGGCCAGAGGGTGACAGTTGAAGGAGGCATCTCGTCTCCTTCACTACCAGGCCGCATCAAGAGGAGAAAGGGCTAGGGACTTAACCTTTCATTGCAATGGTTCGCTGAACGGGAAATTAGTTTGACTACCCTGTCTTTGTGAGTAGGTGACCTTGCCGAGGTGTCATGATGAATGCCTTGTTTGATCCCGAGGCACTCTATTAGCTTGGCAAACCATAAATTGTTGGTTTTTTAGTCCTTACGAGTCTGATACCCCACTGCTCACCGAAGTGGGTGTTCAATGTAAGAAGTCTTTCCATGTATATAAAAAAAAAACAAGGAACTGACTTAGAAAAGTCGTCGCGTAAATAAAAAATGATTTCTCCTCCATACGACTTTCTCTATCTCTTATTTATATAGGTTTTATATAAGTGGATGTATGCGTGCAAATTTGAACTGACGAACATAGTGGCTGTTGGTTGAATAGCCTCAACAATGAAAGCGTGGATAATTCATTAAAACTTACCACCTCTATAATATAATTTAAAAATATATTTTTTATATATATCGTCGTGGTGGTGAACTGGTCATCGAGTGCTTTGATCGATGAAATGTGAACCCGATGTTCGCAGGTTGTAGCCCCAGCATTATACCAACAATTTTTTTGGAATTCTCATACATTTACTAATTGAAATACCATCGGTTGATGGTGAAAGATAACATCGTGAGGAAACCTGAACCTAAGAAATGTTCTTCTAGTACCACCGTACGGGGGAAAATATACAACTATGGTTTTCTCAGAAATTGAATTCGACAATATGTTGTGAACTGTAACTATCTTTGGGAAGAGTCCTATGACCCTGCAATGGATATCATACAGGCTGATGATGATAGTCATATGTAATATTTAATAAATGAATATTTCTTCTATTATATTAAATCTGATACCTTATTTGTACGTTATTTGGCTCACGTAAGTTTTATGAAATTTGGTTCACGGGAAGTTTATACCTCTCTGAAATTGACAGGTTATTAGAAACGTTAAAGTAATTGGAAATTCTAATATATATATATAATTTTTCAATCGTTTTATAGACAGGACAAATTTTGTACACGGACGTATAAAATATGTCATTAAATATATATATAAATATATATATATATATAAATATAATATAAATATAATCAAATGATTATAATACAATAGATTTTGATAAAATTTTATACACGGCACATATAACTAATATATGTAACTTATAGTTAAATTACATTCCATAAAAGAATACTAAAGATAAAAAATCGAATTCCAACGGATTATATAAAGTGATGCACACGGGAAGCATATGTCACTTTGCACCTGGTAGTCATTTTAATTGTCCATAATACACTTAAAACAATATTCTAAAATTGATAGCCTATAATAAAAAGTATTATAGTAGTAGTTTTAGAAATCATATTAAATAACCTGAAGTAAAACAAGAAGTCGATAATAATTACTACATTTAACAACATCTCTTCATTTAATAAGGTTATATAGCCGAATAAATCGTACAACAGATATCACAATGTTTAAATGTAAAATGTAATACCTCATCAACTCCGTAAGAACAAGATTTGTACAGTCGTATTTATTTTCTGATTTACCTACGTCATGAATTTTATACGTAAGCTTTGGAACATAATGACGTACTACGTTACATATAAATCTCCAGAAAATTCAAAGAAAGGGCTGTTTTTAACTTATCTACGTCACGGTAACAAGCCGTTAAATACTTTATTTTAAGGAATTTTATTATTGTGTTATGTTACGAACACCCTTTTCCCCCGGTGGGCCATGTGCCTATGTAGACAATTTCGCCAGTGTCAAGTGTGACAAATACACGTTTTAAACTTAATTGGCATATATTCAGTATAACGTAGAATAATTACAAACACCTTCATAAGATGTAACTTATTAAAAAAATACGAATAATATCTGTATCTGCCACTATCGACGGGAAATAAAAATTTGCACGGTGGCTTAATATACTAAAATGTGACGTAAGTAGCTTCTTATCATAATATTTTAACAAGTTCTCCCAATAAAGTATTAATGAGAGCTTGCGTCATTATTTTCAGTTGTTCTATAATTACAACAGATTATTAGAGTGGAAGAGTTATTAATTTGTCTTCCTTTTTTTACTTTGTAGATGGTTTTAGCGGTCGACCACAGCCTCACTTGATGCTAAATGAGGATGAGTTCTAAGATGGTAAACTCGCTAAACCTAGAAACGAACTGACTCTCAAGTATAGCTTCCGGAACATACCTATAAGTGCTTGACGGTAGATTTCCAACTTGAGTGTTGTAGCCTAGCTAGCTAGGTGGGCTATAGAGCACCAGCCTATGGTTTCATCACGAATCGTCATCTCATTCGCAAGAGTTAGAAACTATGTTAATCAACGTAGTGCCATCATCGCTACAAAACATTCTTCTAGTAAAATTCTCCTCAGCCGGTAAATTAAAACTAACAACATAAATAAAAAAGTAATATCTATTGTTTTGCAAAATTTAACTTCAATATCTTTTAGTAAAGTATTTTGATAGATGTGTAATATAAATAACATTAATCATGACTATGACTTAAAAAATTAGTAGTCTGTCTGTCCGAATTGAACTCGGAAACCGCTTCACAGATATTTATGCCATTTTTAACATGCTTAGTTTAAGTAATTTCTCAAGTGTACTTTCAAAGTAGGTTGGTAAGTTCCACAGATGTTTTTAAAATTTGTAAAATAATTAATAAATAATAAAACTTTTACAAAAAAACGTAAACCGACTTCAATATCAAGAAGCACTAAGGAAACAAGAAGGCACTAATAAAAAAAAACTAAACTATTACATTAATCAAATTAATTAAAAAACGCCAACGCACTTTTGTAGTAGGTAGAAAAATATAGTGGACCTATACTTTCTACGTATATACAATGAATTCGGGTTGGCACCGACTTCAGATATATTATTAGGTAGCCCATATACTAATATTTTTTATTTAATTTGATTAATGTAATAGTGTAGTTATTTTTTGGTGTTTAGTGTCTTCTTGTTTCTTTAGTTCTCTTGATATTGAAGTCGGTTTATTTTTTTTGTAAAAGTTTTATTATTTTTCCATTTTTTGTGTAAATAAATGTACGGTTTCTGAAATAAAACACATTATTTTAAATGACAACTGAAGTATATAATATAATAAATGTAATATATGTAAAACAATATATATACGTAAATCTTTCTCATTGTATTTTGCAATGCATAAGAAGGTTTCAACTCGTAACATTCCTCCACATCTAAATTGCAACTTCTCAAACATTCGACGTGGTGCTCGTGCTTGACATTAGCTTCTCCGTGGTTGAGGTGCATCGAAGAGGATATGTATGATGGTAATGGATATACAGATAATGGTGACGAGCTTGCGTCATGTTGCAATGCAGCAACGAACACAAGCGCGTTGCAGTTTGATTATAGACAATTTTAAAAATTCTGCCACAGATCGCACCCTTACTGTAAGCTGTTAAGGAGTTTCATTGATCATCATATTCGACTACGACAATTACTCGACCATAACGACTTTACAGTAGGTCACTCAAATATCCGGATAGCGTTTAAAAGATTCGGCCGAGTACCGTTAATTTGCTACTAAGAATTGGAGAGTTCCGTTACTTTCTCATGGATCCATAATAAGAAACTAACCAAACTTTCATCAAAATACCCTTGAAGTACATCCTTTCCAATAAAAAATGAATCATCGAAATCGGTTGGCGTGATATTGAGCTATTCGTCCATATGTCGCGTACATACTCAATGCAAATTTAAGACTTATATGGTTTTCTCATGGATGCCATTGTCAGACCTGGACCAAATTGAAATGGGATCTAACGGGAAGCACCAGCTTTCAAATAAAAAAAAATCATCAAAATCGGTTTACCCAGTCGAAAGCTATGAGGTAACAAACATTAAAAAAAATACAGTGGAATGGAGTACCTCCTCCTTTTTTAAAGTTTGTTAAAAATGTATGTATTTCTTAGTCAATTTTCATGAGATTTTCTACAAGAAAAGTATATCCCATTTCAAAATTCTTAACCTATCAAAAATATTAGTAGCATTTTTAAATCTCGTAAACCATATTAAAAAAGAAATAAAAAAGTAAAACTAATTTTTTATAAGCACAAATAAATTAAACAATTCTCTTTGTTAGCACTCTTGTTAGTTCTCTTTGTTACTATAAATATATTACTTAGTGTAACTGGATGTCGGTTCTAAAGAGAACATGACACTTTTCCGTTTCAGTATTTTCGACACGTACAAAGCTTATTTCTCAATGGAACCGGTCTCCTGCACTCAGACTGGCAAATGTCCTCTCAACTTGTCAAGGACTGGGTACGATAAATGGTACCCTGTTAAATTATACAATTGAACTATCAATATATTTCTCATATAGTATCCTAATAGTGTATGATCTGAATGAGTACGTAGTACAAATAAGTTTATTAAAAACTAATATTAACTTTATTAATATTATAAATGCGAAAGTGAGTTTATCAGTTTGTTACGCTTTCACGCCTTAACTACTGAACCGATCATTATAAAATTTTGCATACACATTTTCGGGAGTACAAAAAAGGATATACGTTACCTCCTGCCCAGATAAAATGTACGGCTCCCAATGGGTTAGGTCAAATATACATTAACGCGAGCGAAGCCGCGAGCAAAAGCTAGTTAATATTAATACACACTAAAATATAATAAAACAATTTCACACCAAGCTTAGCTTGTATTATGGTAACTAAATATTTTAAACTCTTAGAAAACTTACAGCTAAAGAACAAAATTAATTAGGCATTTAAATATGAATGAAGGCCATTTATAAGTAGTTTCTGTATCTAGATATAAGAAAAAGGAAAGTACAAAGAATGAAATAAAAAAAAACAAACTAGAATTTAAGACATTTGAGGTTCTGTACTCTTGAGTTGAAGAGATCATATTGCTAACCAATGTATGTGTACTGTTACCTACTCTAATAAGGTAGAAATATTGCCTGTAGGTCGCTTTAACAATCGAGTTATAAAGTATGTTAAAGTTTGTACTAGGTATGGCTGGTACGCGCAAATTAATTTTACTCGGTAATTCCGAACAGTCAATTATACCAGAAAGTATGCAAAAAAGATATACAATGTCAACTATTTTTGTTCGCTTATATAACGGAAGCATGTGATTTTTTTTAAAACGTGATATGTTATTTTAAACATAATTATTTTAGATCTGAATTGTATTTAACGAAGGAATCGTTTTTGTATTCGTTTATTGTGAGTGTTTTAAATATATGTATATATATATATATAGGATTTCTAAATTTGGATGCATTTTTACAATTATTTTAAAAAGCAAAATTCAGTCATGTCCGAATTTCGAACCCATGACCACGCGGTTCAAATATTATAGAACCTTAATACAACTAAGTCACAAATAAATAAATCACGTTTTTCACATATGTTGTCGTTACAACGAACTAAATGTTATAGTTTGGTTTGGTTATATAACATCTTAAACTACACTCTTCAGCTAACCTTTCATAACAAACCAAAAATACTTTATTCCGTTTAGACCCTACACGTGAAAACGACCACCTTTTTGGAAAACAACCCAGTTATCGAGAAGAACATGCAAGAAACTCCAATGAGTTTATCTTGTTAAAGTAGGTATATATTTCAATAAAAATAAATCAAAGATACAATCGTTTTTTGCGGATACACAAAGAGGAGAGAGCTGTCAGTATCAGACATCACCATCGTTCATATATTGATCTACCCCATAATGACCCGCTTGACATATTGTCTAAACTTACCGATTACGATCCGGCAAATCGGTAATGGACTTTGGGACTTTGTTGTCATACCTAACACTATTACCTAAAAAAACTATTACTGGTCTTACTTAGTCTGAAGCATTAAACCAATTTGTCACAGAGTCTAGCATTTAAATAATGCCGGTCTTTAGTCCTGCACTGTGAATAATAACTACCAGAAAAATATTTATCAAGATATATTAAAATGTTATTAATATAGCAGAGCAGTCATAGCCGACTGAATCTTGATCTCTATATACTCGTATGTACATCAAAAACATCCTATCATAATAATATGTCTCAACGCAGCACAACTCAGCGAATCGATAGCCTTTACCTACAACTATCGTCGTTATTCCTGACTCCGATAGTCTTACTATTCAATTCCCAAAATACATCATTTAATATTATTATTATTATGCTCGAATCAAGGACATCAAATCGACAGTAAACCAGCCTAATCGTTCGACCACTACGATTTAACGTAGAATAGGATACTCAATGTCCGTGCTAAATCGTGTAAATGAAATTGTAAGATATTTTTAGAGCGGGCTGCACTCAGCTGGGAGAGAGATCAGTTAACGGCAGATTGAATCATAAAGCAAGATTGACGTCAGCGTGTTACTTCACTGTATCGACTTTCAGACAAATGTTGGCGAAAGTGCCCATAAGATAAACACATAGAAATTACGCTAAGAAACGAACGATAAAAAATAAGAGCGGAAAAAACTTTCCCGTGTATTATCAACATTGCAAAAAAAAAACACATTTACGATAACAATTTAAAATAAAATAAAACGACGTTAACGTTACAGCGATTCCATCAAAACATTAAAGAAAATGTTATTTTATGTAAATTATTATACCTAACTAAACAAAATTATCCCGCTTCCGAAATACGAAGCTTGTGTTTAGAATAGGCAAGATTAGATTTTCATTTTTAAGCACAACTTATTATGTTAATAAAATTCTTTTTTACATACCTTATTTCATTAAAACCAAACTTGTTATCAAAGAAGATAATTAGAAATATTAATATGTTAGTGGAACATTATTATCTAATACATAGTAACTCACGAAAACGGAAAAGAAAATAACTTGTTAAGTATTTGAATATATCTGATATCAGCACTATTGCTAATAAGCTATAAGAAAACGAATTCTACATGCAAAATGATGTACAAAACTATTTATAACTGTGAAGCACGATTACTAATTAATCATTCAATCAGTCGCACCATTTGACTGATCACTAAGTAAATTGGCATTTTTTTCATGGCAATAGGCTATATTTTATTGTTACTATGTTTTACACCATAATTTAATACAGACGAAGAGCGATTGCTATTATCATTACAAAATGGATAGCAATATAAATATAGAACTCATCAAAGAAACATTCAATTAATCACGAAACTGGAAATAACATTATGCTTAATGATATCAAATGTCTATTGATTGTAATTTTTTTTCTAAAACTATAATAGATGATACCTCTTACATCATTAGTATAACTTGTTAGAACGCCTACCTCTCTCATATCACGTGAATAAGAGCTTCGGTGTAGTTCGAAGCTGACCTCTCTGCGATTTAATGCAATTTCCCTCTATTGTTCATATTCCCCACAGAGTGTAAGGCATGTAGAGTACATTAATAGTTGTACGTATCGCCGCATGCAGTTCGTGCCAAAAACAACACGAACCTCGTAACCATCGAGATTAAAAACATACTAAACAGTACATTATTATTATTTTATTAGGTGATAGAGGTATGAGACAATAAAAAAGCAGTAACGTTAATTTTGTGTTTTGGTTTTTTCCGTAGCACTAATGTAAACGTTAATTTTATTTATAGCATACAAAATGAATTTAAGTATAGTACATACAAACCACAGAGGTACAAGACGAATTTACAACGTAATTGTTTCTATAGTCTATACATATTAGTGGATGCCTACTCGATTAAATGCAAAATAAGCAAACAATAATAACAAGTATATAAAAGGTTAACTAACATATATAAGGAACGATGGGAATTTTATTCGTGTAAAATGTAAACAATTAAGAAGACAAAATTAATTAGGTTTTTTTAAAGACAAATTTGTGTGAAATATTTCATTTCATTGTAGCATGAGAAATAAATAATTTAATCGAACAATGAAATATATGTTTCATTTTATACTTTAAAGGTTAGCGTTTGACCATAATGTCGTCTGATGTTAAATGATGATGTGGTCTAAGACGGTAGTCACGCTAAACCTGGAAGGAGACTGGCTCTCAAATGCAGCTGCCGGAAAACAGCAACAGGTGCTTGTCGACAGATTTTCAACATGTTGGTGGTAGCTGCTAGCCAGGCGGGATTAGAAAAAGCCTTACCACTATGCAACAGTTTCATCACGATGTTTTCCTTCACAAATAATAATAATAAGTATATAAGAGGTTAACATTTATAAAAGACGAGATAAATTTTACTTGTGTAAAATGTAAACATTTAACAAGATAAAATTAATTAGGTTTTTTCTTAATGACAACTTTATGTGAAATATTTCGTTTCATTGTAGCATAAGCTTCCCAGATAGAGAAATAAATAATCTAATCGAGCAATGAAGTATATATTAATATAGTATATTGTATTTTTTCTCAAGTAAACAAAATATACCAGTAGTCAATTACTAACATTTCACAACAGCTTAAAGACCATGCATATTGGGTAAATAAAAAATCGATTTATTCAGTAATTATATAATTTCAACAAAAGAAGTAGAATAATAAAAAAAAAACCTAATTATATATTACACATAAATCACGTTACAGCGGGATCATTTTATATGCATATAGAAACGTATTGGGAATGTTGTAGATACTGAGATTTAATAATAAACGTACGGATATTACACGCACGTAGTCTTAACAATGATTGATCGTAAACAATCGAGGTGCGGAAACCGTCATATGTTGTATTTTCATGTTACTCTCCCTAGAATCTGATGCATAATTTAGTATCCATTATTTTTCATTCACTTCATCTATTATAACTATATGATTTTTAACATATTATAAATTTATCCCGAATTGATCACAGTATAAATAATAATATTATCTATATATACATAAATAAAATTAAAGTGTATGTCTGTAAAGTCAAAATAACATCTTTTTATTAAATAGATATGAAAGTATAAACGTACTTATGAAAAAATTCAATTAAATTTGTTGTCTGACCGTCCGTTTGTTCCGGCTAATCTCCAGCAAAGTTGGACCGATTCTGACTTAGCATTCGTTGGTAGATTGTCGATGTTATTAAGAGTAATTTACGTTACTTTTATTTTAGAAAAATAAGTCTTCGTCCAGATATAATAAACTAAAAAAGCAGTGTCCAAATCACGTTCACACTAAAAAAAAATGTTTTGTTAAATTATAAACAAAGTTATATAATTTAGTATAAACAAAGTTAATAATTCTCTAATATGAAATAATATATCATTTATAGATACAAACTACAAAGACATTGTTTTCTTATTTCTATTAACTAATTATTACTATTATACGAATTATTATGAAAAATATAAAACTAGAATAGAATTGAATTACGAAAAACAATTAGAAATCACTAATTAAATGCCTAACTCATGGCTAATTAAATCCCATATAAGTAGATTAAAACATCTATCTTATATTTGCCTCCTCGTAATCTGCGTATAATTATGATTTAGATTTAAGAACTTTATCTCATCTTTACCGCTATAATGTTAAATTTGTAGAAACAAGTAATACGTACACGTTTATTTGTTACTACGAATTTCGATACAACATTTCAAAGTTCTAACTTTAAAACAAGCAAATGTCCTAAACAAACTTAGACTCCTATTTTATCGTATCGGGGGTTGATTTTCAGAAAAGCATTCCATAATATACTCCTACGTTCTGAAATGTAGGTATCGTCTAAATTTCATTTGTGTTTGGTACTTCCGCCTACGTGAGGATCACTTGTTAGTGAAAATATTTCCTTTGCCTTTGTAAATCGCAAATAAATACTCACGTACGTGTAAAGTATAAATAACGTCTCTTCTAAAATAAAGCCACATTTAGAATATTTTTAGTGACGTTTAAAATGTATAACGAGTTCGTATCAACGGGTAGTGTTTTTCAAACAAGCCCGTAGGCGACTACCCGTTACTTACTAATGAAGGGAGGGAAAATATCTTTTCATAACGCAAACCTGCAATCTTCAACTGCGATGAAATATTTTTTCCGTGCTTACCGCAGTGTGGCATAATAAGTTGCATTTTTAATAACAAACTATGAACGTATATTACGGACTGAGTATGGCTTGGAGGGTTTGGATATAATAATGCAGTAACGCTGTATATATTGTAAATTATATGAGTGTGTAGTAAATAGTAAGATTAATAAAATCTACCTATATATAGGCGAAGGTAAAATAGATCTATGCCTTTTGCCACCGCAGGAGAAAAACAGTTTTTTATATTTATGTTTTTTTGCTTAGTAGTTATCGACGAGCTTTAGTGTTATCAATAATAAGATTTTGAAAAGAGTATTTAAGTCTGTATACGACATATTTTACGCTTCTTACATCTATAATTTACAAATATGTATGCAATAGTAAATACAATCAATAATATGTACAATATTGCACACGAAAAAAAAAATTGTGAACCATTATTATGGTTGAATTTCGACCACTAGTATGAATAAAAAAATCACACCAAAGTATATGACTTTATGTTTGAACTACAAAATACGTATGTAGTAATTAAATTGTATCGATTGAAGGATATAATTTGAAGTTCATAAAGATTACCAAATATTTTTCATTGTATAATGATCTTCGTCAAAGAACTAATTTGTTTTCATTCTAATATCCCATATAAATACGTATATTGATTCTCTCCTACACTTTTCTATTCAAATCAACCGATCGCCATGAAAATTTAATGAATTAAACGCACAGCGGTGAAGGTTTCTCAATTAGTGTAACTATTCTACAATTTATAGAATACGAGTCGTTTTGTTTAGAAAACTACTTGAAACTAGTCGCGATTAAACTTTAATTGTAAGAATAACATCACTGCAATAACGCGTGTGTGTATTATAGGGTTCCCTATAATATTTAGAAAAAAATAAATACCAATTCTAGTACGTCCTCCAACACTTGTCCTTCAATGCGGAAGTTTACTATCTTTGATCTACTTTGGCGAAGTCAAATATTATTTTAAAATCCTTTTGCAAGGTTCTTTTAATAAATATGGAATAAAAAAAATAGTGTGTACTTATATACACGCGTTACAAGTTATACTTCTTTGGCGTAACAAGATAAAAATCTTTTCAAAAATGTTATCTTTCGCTTTATTCTGCGTTTGTAAAAAAAACGACACTAACAATAGAAAAAAAGTATTTAATACATACATATATTTTTGAATAAAATGTTGACTACAGCTAATTTCAGGATGTCGGTTTTTCGTGACGGTGTAAAAATTTACTCTCATCATTTACCCCTAACGCGCCAAAAGAAGTATAACTTCAAAAAAACGGGGAATTAAAACACAACGAATTTAAAACTGAACTCTTTCCAGAAGCCTATGATATCTCAGGAACATTCTAGCAAATTTAGGTAGTATCCACACACATGGCGATATGATATTACAAATTAGCACGATTCGATTACTTTAGTTTATTTGTTAGATATTTTATTGTTTAATATTATTATATATTTTAATTACATTTTGTGTTATTTTATTTTTTCGTAAGATTTAGTTTTTTTTATATATTGCGATAAGCTAATAGATACGTTTTTTACATTCAACAAAACGTGATTTGGATGTGAGCCAAATTCAATTTTCTTATATAGACTAATCCATTACACGATCTGATCGAAATCTCCTATTAATTCACTTAACATTAAACAACTTAACTGATTCTGATAAATTATATATTACAAAATACCCCATATTCACACATAACTCGTTATAGCTATAGTTGTACAAGCAATGATGGCTCATTGGTGGCGTGTTCAGACACAGCATAAGTTCGAATTATTGCAACGAGCCGGAGTTTTTAGTGAAGGAGAATATCGTGATAAAAGTATAACACCATGGCAGGATTTTTACTAAGGTCGCGTAACTAACTAACATATTCCAGTTGAAGCACCTATAATATGTGAGTTCCGGCTGTTGCATTTGAACACAAGTACCTACTCTTCTAGACTTAGCATATTTGCCATCTAAGACCACATCGTCATTTAAAATCAGTCGTCAAACGCTATAATCTACTATCGATCCTATTAATCTAATATATTTCAATAAAAATAATCAAATCCATAGATTATAAACTATTACGCGTATATTATTAAATTGTCACCAAATCAATTCCAAGGTTATCAAATAGGATCTGTTATGGAATAACTATAACCTGTACCTATAAAATCAAGTCTGTTGGTTAGGGTTAGTCGACATCTTAAGCATTATTTATATTTTGACAGAGAGCGTCAATACAAAGAAATCAAATGACATATTTCATTATATGATGGTGTGCTTTCGGCAAACTTGATGATGATTTTTGGGATTGAAAAATACTACGTTTGAAGGTTCATCTCTTTAACATATTTTATCCCTTTGCCTTATTTACATACATAGACACTCACTAAATAAACTGTGCGCAATATGGTTACACTAAGTCCTATACAGCTTATAATGGTAGGCATAATCTTGAATGCTAGTTACAACTACAGATATCAGGAAAGTCACAGGACGCTGCTGTTCGTATAACTCAACTCAAATGGTGTTGTTGCTGGCCAGTTGTAATGCTGTTAGATGAAGAAAATACCTAACCATATGATAGCAGAGAAAATGCAGGTAAAGTGTAATTTTGCCGGTGAAACTTGAACGAGGCAGAAACTAAAAAGGTATGGCACAAAAGAGCATATATGCAATCGTCTGAGTAAAAACTGTCCACGATGAAGATAATTATCACGTAAAGATACAAGACGAACGTATCACTGAAAATAGGCATACCGAAGAAAGCTTTAATGATTGTAAATGTTCCATTTACCGATTAAACTACCAGTAGTAAGTTAGTTGATTCCCCTAATTGAATAAGCATTAAATCTACGGAAGAGAATTACTACCTATTATTATAATTTCAATTATATTTTAGAGCTATTAAAATATTGCTCATCGAAAATGCGTAACGTTTCTTTGTGTCGCTTTATATTATTATTTGGCCCTAACCTGACACTCGATTAAAGTTATTGTTTCAAATATATTTTTGAAGTTATACTTCTTTTGGCGCGTTAGGGAAAAATGATGAGTAAATTTTTACGATGCGCGCGTACACCGTCACGAAAAACCGACACCCTGAAGTTAGGTATAGTCAATATTTTATTCAAAAAAAGTATGTATGTATTAAATACCTTTTTTCTATTGTTATTGTCGTTTTTTCTACAAACGCAGTATAAGGCGAAAGATAACATTTTTAAAAAGATTTTTATCTTGTTACGCCAAAGAAGTATAACTTCTAACGCGTGTACACACTACTTCTTTTTTTTAACTCTCTATACTTATAATTACTTCTTAACCTACAATAAACAACATATACAATTATGTGTAGCCCAGACCATTACTCAAATCAACTTCTTGGAATAATTTCTATTTTAACTAGAAAATTACCTTCAAATATAACGCTACATGTAGTAATTACAAGTGACGAATAATAAACGAATAACGAATATACCGATAAAGGAAAAAGCTCCAAAATATTTTTTATACATTCTTCCTCCTATATATCTTTGTACCCTAATTGTTTACATTTCAATATATTCAATGTACAAACTGTGATAACCTACGATTTATCGTACGTAGAGATGATAAAGTGTATTTTATTGTTGACATTAAAACCAGCTTTTTAGGGAGGTATTAAACTTAGATATATAGTGTCGTAGACTTTTTTGTAAAGCTTCAAGTAATGTATATTTTGGCTACAGATTATGTTCCTTTATTTCAAACTGTTTAATCAACGCACGCCATATTATAGAATGTTTGCCGATTTTAATTACATCTATTGTGATTAATTATTGAAAATATATATTTACCAAAATAGTCTATAACATATCTATAACTATATCAAAAGCGAATCAGTATTACTAGAGATTACCCCGAACATCCATACTCACAAACTAACTCTTTATATTATTTGTGTAGTTAGGTACAATACTACTATATGTAGACTGCCTTAAATTATATATTTGTAACCTGAAACACCTGCCTAGTTATTACAGTAACGTAATAAATTGGAGTAACAATTGAAATACTGAGTAATGAAATGGTTATATTGTTAGCATACTATTACCACATTACCCATACATGTATTGTTATAATTCAAAGCGGTGAAATATGGAAGCGGTGAAAACGGCCGTGTTCAATTCAATAACAACACGATTTTAGTTTAACGTAGGTAAATATTTAGTTGAAACTATGTTCGTATTCTTTCCGGTGAGACTGAGTTATATTTTCAGGTTTATAGTCGCCTCGTTGTAAATGTATCTTCAGATGTGTGCGATACTAAACTAGAAATAACCATGGCAATAACAGCCTATTGTTAGTAGACATTCGGTATTTTTACGTACAATAATGTATTGAACTTGCATGATAACAAGGTAATTTCAAGGTAAAGATCATAGTATGTTTGCTATTTTTAAGCGTTCGTTTAGAAACTAATGTGTAGGAAATTAAGTTTTTCGGAGGACCTCAAAACGAAATATGTATATCATTAATGTATGGTTATTTGAATTTGGTGCTAATAATTGTAACAAGGTTTTCACTACTATTTTAAACAATTATAGTTAATAAATTTAGTGCAACATTACGGTAATAATGATAATAGTATTTTTAAATAGTATATTCTATCACTACATACTATAAAACAAAGGAGTCCGTCGCGTCTGTCTGTCTGGATGTTCGTGATAAAGTCAAAAACTATTGAACGGATTGTAATGCGGTCTTCACCAATAGATAGAGTCATTGACAGGGAAGGTTTAGGTGTATAATTTGTTATGTTTTTTTTTAATTGGTTAAAATATAATGATAACTGTTGAAAGAATCGGAAAAAGTCAAGCCGCATGGGAGCTTTCGTCGAAAACGCTGCCTAATTCCTTTGAGATATGACAAAACAATGTATACTGAGATATTTCTCTTTTATAGATCTACAAAAAAGTCTACAATGGCATATAGCTATCTTTTTAGGATAGCTTACTATACTCATCTATCTACTAAAAATGGTCACATATAATGAGGTAATTGGAAGGCTATTAAGACGGATGGAGTATTAATCCTTATCAAATAAAATACATTATTTACCTTGAGCATTTCATGCATATAAGTATATATTTGTTATTATCAGGGCAGGACAACAACCGCCGGACCTGCTAGTATATATATAAAATCGAATTGTTGTTCGTTTGTTTCGCTAAAACTCGAGAATGGCTTGACCGATTTGGCTAATTATGATCTTAAACTATTTATGGAAGTTTAGGGAAGGTTTAAACGGAGAGAAAAGTAAATAATAAGTCAACGAAAATACAATTGCGTCTTCAAATACAAAATGTTCCTAGCTGTGAAATATTTGATGTCTATTGTCATTTTAGAAATAGTAAATTGACATTCGTATTTATGGTGCGTTCAGAAATTTGTCTATTTCTTAGTTGTAGTATAAGGTCCGATCTCTTTGGTATGTTTTGTTGGAATACAAAAACGTTCTGTTTCAGAAATAAAAATAGTACACGAGAAAGCTTTAAATTGATTAAGTGCATAACTGTGTTGCATTTATAATGAAAATAACAATTTTGTATTAAGGTTTTGACCTCATTTTACACAAACATATGGAAGTGATACGAAATTCACCGGGTCATCTAGTTTGTAACAAATATTGCAACTACTATTATTATTATTCTCATATAAAAATTAAAATTTTTGTCTGTCTTTCTTTATTCTCACCTTCGTTTGGTTATTATTTATATATTGAACTAATAATATACATACATATACATAGTAGTATAACTTCAATGTTATAATGGTACGTAAATTACGAATAGAAAATAATATATTAATGTATGCTTTTTTAAACTTTAAAACACATAGCGGCCTTTAACTCTGTGCGTCATAAGGTCATTCATAACCGTATATTATTTTTCCATTGTTCTGGTTATAATGGGCAAAAATAATGATAGGTTGCACACAGTTAAAGCATTGACGATAAGATAAAAGCATTGGAAAATAGTGATTGCGTATAAAAGATTGATGTGCGTGAATATTTTGGAGTAGGTACTTGAAATAAGCATGACATCCTTACGCCTACTGTTTGTCAAAAGCACGAGTAAGTTTCATTATTAGAACTATTTAATAATTATCATAAATTATAATAAATGTAATTTCACAATAACTTCATAATACATATTAATATTTATTATATTCTAAACACTAAATCAAGTTTGACAAATATTCACAGTGGCAGAAAGTACACAAAAATAATCCTAATATATATTATGTCTAAATATAATTTTTTAATAAAATTGATACTTACCGGGACACGTGGTGAAAGTGTTGGGTACATTCGAACAGTCACCCTGCGGAAGCGGCTGCGTGATGATCACCACACATGACTTTCCTTAATAAATCACTAATAAGAATTTATGAAGGGAACAGACACTTTTATTGTTCATATACAATTAATTTATGGCAAAATAAAATATGAAAATAATTTTGTTAATTTCTTCAAAAGCTATCTGAACGCGTATCGCGAAGTATGTTTACGAATAGTATAAGAAACAGCATTAGCAACGATAAGTAAAGCGCTCGCTGTTTGGGGCCAAGAGGCCGACTGTGGAATGGTTGGTACTAGCGTCGAGCTTGGGCGGGCGGCCGCGTCCCGCCGCCCTCGCTCCGTACCCCATGCCTAACATTCTTCACATTCCGTCAAACACTTTTAAGCACAGCTAAGTGTTATACGATTTTTTTTTAATGTCAATTAAACATTAGAATTTAATTAGACTTTAGGATTATTCAAAATTTACTGGGTACAGGTACAAATTATAAGCTGAATACAGTAAGACGTAAACTGGAGCAACTGCAAAATGGTAAAACACTCATGACTTTATGGAACGTGACGTAGTGAACAAACCTGTAATTATGTCTCACTTCGGCGCGTCGCAAATTACATACCACATACCTTGCATACTTAGTTTTTTGCCGTGCTTTTCATGAACAAATGTGGTCGCTA
Source organism: Antheraea assamensis (assembly GCA_035772565.1). Lineage (NCBI taxonomy): Eukaryota > Metazoa > Arthropoda > Insecta > Lepidoptera > Saturniidae > Antheraea > Antheraea assamensis. The sequence goes on from JAQQSE010000042.1 coordinate 474,407, forward strand.
CTAGTAGACAAGCTATCATATATCAACAGTGACTCTATGTTTTACTTAATATCAAGTGAAGTCCCACAATTTTAAGAAACTAAAATTGTAATGAACTTTGTAACACTTAATTAATAATTTAGGTAAAAAAAAATCAAATAACAAAAATCAGCATGATTAATATTTATAACCACACGAGACAATAAACAAATGGCCTCCACAATATTTACACGTTTGTTAACCGTAAATGTGATCGTAGTTGTAAATAAGGTGAACGATAGTTTCTTTTTCTTTAGGGCTTGATTTAAACACCTCATGTGTTAGTACATAATACCAAGCAAACCCTTGAGACCACGTTCAGCAGCGCGAGCACCACATCTTTACGAAAAAAATAAGCGAAGAGGTGATGTAGTTAAGCTATATTTAAACCTTGTGCAAGTTTTAACACTTATAATCAATTAGAATCTGTTTCATGAGAATATTTTCTCTAATGGAGACCATGACAAATAAAGTCATAATAAAAATAGTCCATCAGAAAAATAATGTAAGAAATGAAAAGCAAATTTACATTTATTACAAAAAATACAGAAGAAAAATATAAGGTATGGTATATTTATATGGCTGTTGTCAAAAGTGTAGATTACTAACAGAAATTGCTGAAACGTTTTTAACTTTTTGCATAATTAAGGCCGCTATTAGCAATTATAATTATCCTTTGACGAAAAGGTTGATATCAACAAATCAGATTCACAGTACTCGTGTATTTTTGTCCCTTTTCCGTATTATTAAAGTGAAAAGGAAACAAATACTTATTTATTTTTCTAGTATATTTTCGTAATACACTTGTACCATTGTACTGTTATTTAATTGTATTATTCTACACAGATCTATAACAAGAAATGGAATAAAATTATAGGCGAAGAGTAAATATATACTTGAAACAAGTTCACTCTACGAAAATCGTAATGTCTATTTATCTGTGCATAAGATTACAACAGAAATATTAAATAGATCTCGATCACATTTATAGTGACACTTATTATCTACACTTATTTCGAGACCTAACTATGAATAACATCTTGTTTAATTCTTTTTAATCTCTTTTTATCGGCAAAAGCCTGCACAACACTTTAGACAAAACAAGGTACATTTCAGAAGCACGCCTTGTTCGAAGGCCCCATTATCATATGGTAGAGGCGAAAGGCGATTCCACATCTCCATGTAGGCAAAACTAGGATTTTATAAACTACTTTTTTCGTACCGAGGATAATGCTACCGTAAAGACGTAGGTTTTTGTGCCAGCTCTCGCAGTTCTATAGCAGAAGAAAGATGTTGGGATTTAAAGTCAAACGATTATTCAGTACATTTTCCATGATTCATATGATAAAATATAGATACACTTGATGAGGGATGTACCCACATAACTGTAGCAGGCCTAAGTTTTTTGATGGAGTAATTTACTATGCAGATAGCCCTCCGCCAGCCTGTCTTGGGAATCAATAAGGTATTGGATCAGAGATATAAACAATAATATTCAGAAAGCTGAACAGAAGGTATAGGTTAATAGAGGATACAGGGTGAAAAACAATTAGTTTCCATTAAGAATGCCATGATCCTGGCTGTTGCGAAAATCTCCAATGTGATGTCTATGTTTAGGGTCGCATTACATACCCATTCCTAAGATACAGAGAATTACACCCTGATAGAGAGAGATAATATTTGATAAATAATATATGATACTTAAATAACTTATTCCATTTTTTATTATTTAATTTTTAAATACGTATATATTTCTAAACACGTATGTAGTAACATTGCACGAAGAAATATTGTTCTTAAACTTTCATAAAAGAAAAAAAACTCACAAACCACTTTGTAAATGAATTAGGGTACAAAATGGATAATATACTGTGACATAAAGTTTCGTAGGTCGCAATAAACACGTTCTACGCTCGTGAACGGTCCAAAACCGTAATCTCCGTTACAAAGGCTATGTCGTCGTAACAATTATGTAGTACGTTGGTGTGCCGAGGTGAAATTCCTGAGTATTCACTAATAAGCTTATTCCAAAAGGATTTGCATACGAAACGAACAAGGAGCTTAAATACATAATATAATTTTGTCGTACATTTTGCATCTCTTCTATTACTTTGATTACACATCACAGCAAGAAATAAACTGGTCTGATATTAAATGCTAAAGGCCAACTACAGATCAAAGTCACCTTTGTAAACAACCCCAACTTATAAAATACTCACTATTTTTAAACGTTAATTGGCAATACATTCTATGCCAGTATCCAAACAACTACACTGGGGCACAGCACTGAAAGTAGCGATACATAAAGGCACAAATCTATTATCTTAAACAGCTGTGTCAGTTTGAAATGTCTATATGGTTTTTAAAGTTTTACATCTTTAGATATATCAACCTTTAGTATATAAGTATTACCATTAGTATTAATGACTCGTTTAACTTACGACTCTGGACTTTCTGAGGTTGATTATATACAACATACTATGACTTGTTATAAGGTTACTATAAAGTGCACTGGATTCTTATTTATCGCTTCATAACATAACAAATATTAAAACCACAAACTTCGTTTTATTTCTCATTTATTATCTAGTTCTGATTCATTTACACTTTTATCGATAAATATAATTAGTTGTGGGAGAATAATAATCTACAGACGTCAAAGCTCATTCATGCCGTCGGTCGGGGCTAGAATACGAATATAAACAGATAAACAGGTAGCTGCATCTAGTTTCCGATGCTGAAACTAACGATGAAATGAAATACGAAGTCTAATTGCTACATCGAGTTTTCAAGTAACGTATTAATTACATTAACTATTTGTTTTAACCTTCCAATAATATATCTCACAACATATAACTAAAGTAAGGCTATTTAAGAAAGCAATAATTTTTTCGCGCTCAGTTAATTTTATTATAGCGTACTTAACAGTAAATTAAAACAATTACAATTTAAAGTTTATTTCAGTTCAAAGTTCTTGTAATGGATGCAATACAATTAACGCTATTGACTAAACTTCACTCAAGATATGAATATAATTTTTTATCGAGTGTAAAAAACTCTTATTCTCTATGACATATGTATGCATGAGATTTTTTTGAGAAGCGACATAACCGATTTCCTTTCTGAGATAATATATATTCTTACAAAAAGGTAGAAGGTATAAAATATGAAGACACAATTACAATTCTTAATTTTTATTATTATTATTGATTATTGACTTCAACGTAGTCGATTTGCATTTTTTTTTATTCTAATAATTAGAGATGTTAAGATAGATGTGTGTTATAACTAGAATCGATAAGATTAAGAATAAGTATATAAGAGGAAGATTGAAAATGACACCAGTGACAGAGAAGTTGTGAAGTAATAGGTTAGCATGGTATGGGCATGTCATGAGAAGAGATGAAAGCCATGTAACTAGAAATATTTTAAGTATGAAGGTGGACGGATACAGGAGTAGAGGAAGACCAAAGAAGGTATAGATAGATTGTGTGAATAATGATATGTGGTTAAAAGGCGTAAACTTTCTAGGTGGTAGAGCTACGCTGAAACTATTACTGGTTTCAGAATGAATGGGTCGGCTCGCCCGGGGTAGTACCACCCTCTCACAAAAAGCCGACGTGAAGTAACAGTGTTTGCACTGTTGCGTTTCTTTCGGTCAGTGAGAGTACCTGAGGCCCACATATATTAAAAGGCCGGCAACGCACTTGCGACTCTCCTGGTGTTGCTAGTGTCTATGGACGGCGGTGATCACTTACCATCAGGTGACCCACCTGTTCGTTTACCCCCTATAATATAAAAAAAATAAAATAATAATAATAATGTTGAGATGACGTCTGACAGGAGAGAATGGAAAAGGAAAACATGTTGTGCCGAAGCTACTTAGGTGGGATAAGGGCAGGAAGATGATGATTATGAATCTAATTACAAAAAAGAAAACAGTTTTATTGTAAACACATATTTCCGTTATCTTGAACGAATATAATTAATGTAAAATTGTAAAATTCAATTTTCAAATTCAAAATTCAAACCGTCATCAAAAGTAAATTTCCATAATATACATGAACATATACACGAACGAAATTACCACACCGTTGAATATAAATGTGGACCCGTTTATTACTCACGACGCTGAATGTATCGAAATTGGATAAAAGTCCACATCTTCCCCTGAGAATTTGCACTTACCTGGAAAATAAAATAATTTACTATAATTAAGTTTCACGCCATACACACATATATAAAGATATTTTTCTAACAGTTACTATAAATATTTATATAGGTTATGCAAATTTGAACTGTGTCTTATCCATCTAATACAATCATGGTCAAAGTAACATCTCAGACACCGTGGACCAGTCTTAAATGCGTGGGATAAACATATGTGAAAAAAACTAGCTTCAGTTGTAACGACTCTTGCGTTATTTTTTCCCGTGATAAGTAAGATAATAATAAAGATGAATATTATTTATCAAATTCATTTATCCGAGGGAATCCTACAAAAACATGAGAAAGTAGACAGCTTCGTTTATTGTGGTGTTTTAAATACGTTCAATAAAATAGTCAATCAAATGGAACGCGGTTGTGACCTCTGGGTCCAACATGATTGGGAAAAGATTTAATTTGTGGCGGTGTTATTGACAGTTCATAAAGAGATATTGAAGTATTAGTTAAAATTTCGCGGGTAATTTAGCAATATGCAATGTAAATTACTTGAAAATTTTAAAGTGTCTTCTTCTCTACCGGTCGATATTATATTATATAATTACACGATAATAAATAATAATATTAGTAGTCTTTTTGGGCCATTTTCTGAATGTCCAACTTTTAAAAAGTCGTGATATTTAAAAAGGGCACAGTGTCAAATTTGTACAAAACCAAACATAAACGATATACATATTTTACTCTTATAATAGTAAAAAATTATCTTCTCTAACATAGGCGCAAAGATAGGGCAATTATACAATATATTATGATCTGCCTATAACCACATAACTCAAACAACGACCATGTTTAATACGATACGTCTATAAATATAAATCAATACTTTATAAGATATGATACGAATACAAATTAATATGAACTACAAAAGCGAAGATAATAAACTAGGTTGGTAACTAAAAATAGGAGTATTATAAAGCACACTCGAGATGAAGCAATACTACAATAACAACATTATTCTACTCGCAATTATTTGATAATCTTCTGTAACATGTAATCGATTTCAAAAAGTCATTAGTCTATTTGAAGAAATTGCACGTTTAATAATGTATGAAAATGTCATGAACAAATACATTAAACTATGTGCGATGAATGGCACTGATTCGTAATTACTAACAATTTGGCAGCAGACATGTGTCTTGACATAATATTTTCAGACATATTATAAGAATATAAAGCTGTTCGTTTTGTAACAATGAATTTTTCACAATAATTGACAATAATAACCGGACATCCTGTTTGCTTCATCTGACAAAGAACAGCTCAAAATACAGTAGTAGAATGTTGAAACTGTACAAAAATGTATGAGTAACATAGGCATTCACTAAACAAAAGCATATCAAGAATTATATAATTACAGATGTAAAAATATAGTAAAACTGTTTTATATAAATTTAAAACCGTTAAAAATATGTATTTAGACGATTAGGAATGAATGTACTTGTGTTGTATAACTCTACAGGTTACTAAAGTCTACCATCATATAAGGTCAAAATTTGTATGAGAGTAACGTTATTTTGAATAATAAATGCAAAATTAAATTTTAAAGTGAGGTAAATTTGAACCTTAATAGTTATGTGATAAGACATCTGAATTCGTTTGTGCCAACTAGACAAAACAGGAATAGTAGAGCAATACGTTATTCAACATAACTAATTACCTGTTTACTCGTTATGATAAATCTGTAAACATTTTAAATATATATATAATGTTATATGATAACAGCTTAATGCACCAGCATGAATCAACGGATATTATGAATGGGTGATGCAAGCAAAGGTTGTGCGTGCAAGCAGATACGTTATCAGTGAGTACGGGACAAGGATAGTGATGACGTCACCGACGAACTGTCGCCTGCGGGGCATTCGAGTGTGACAGAGACAACTCACTTTTCTTTCATGACGTCATTTGTGAAATGAACACGGCAGCCCAGTTTGGGGTCAATGGCCAATCTACGAAATAGAAAAATCGTATTGTAACTTATATATAACACTCTCAGTTGTGCAACTACGTATGTCTGCATTCAATGCTGCGATGCACTGGACTTTAATTTAATAAATCTTTACGAGGTTATGAATTATTTCTTGCAAAATTATGATTTTACCAAATAAATTCAGAAGATGTATAAATATCTTCTAGATACGATATTTTGTGAACATATCATACAGTAAATCTGTTGGTACTAATTTCCAATTTTTAAATTTATAATAACTACAATGTATGAATATGCTTAAATATTGATCTCCTTCATACAGAGTATTGTTTGGTTGTCGAATAAGTGACCAGTAAAAAGGATGTCTCGCAATTCACACCTACTTATATACGTATATCGGCGTTCAAAATCGCCGATACGGCGTGTACTGGCGCGGTAATTAATATTGTGACTTTGCACGAAGGGAAACTTGTAATCAAATAGTGTGACATAAACAGGCTTGAAATTGGTACTATTTAATACAATAACTCATAGCAAAAAACTTATATATTAACGCGGTTATTATTTAAAACTAGCATTGAATGTTTGCATCACTAAGTTTTATAACGTAATTTATCATTATTTTTCATAGCAATCTACTTACTAATGGTTTGTAACTAATTACCAATTAGCATTTTTGTAAACACTATTTATAAATATATAATAAAAAATCTTTACAAACCCATTATCGCCGTGTACATCGTCCGTTGTAGAGTCTGCGTCATCTCCAACACCATTACAATTTTCCACCACTACTTCGGGAGCACTCATGTCCACTACAATCACTAGTAACAAGACACCCGACCGTGTCACGCCAGACCAATATCCCAGACTGTCATACTTCGCCCTTGGTAATAGATTACCTTTACTACAAATTCTATTATTAAATTAAACGAAGCAACTTACAGACAACATGAACCATATAAGCATGCGCCATCGATGGCAAACGGGTCACGAACGCACAGCTAAGGTTTCACCTGAGTAATCCATTTAAAAAAAATGGTTTACCAGCTTTACCTGCATACGTACTGACGCCAAGACATGTATTATATCAGATTTACATAATAAAAGAGCTATGTAAGAAAGATGATTACGTTATTTATTTTTTATCTTTTATAGGTTAGCGTTTGATCAAAATCTGTGTTGAATTGAAGTTAAATGATGATGTAGTCTAAAATGGTAGTCACGCTAAGCCTAGAGAGAAGACTGGCTCTCAAGTGCAGCTGCCGGAACAGACCAACAGGTGCTTTGAGACAGATTTTCAACCTGAGGGTGGTAGCGGGGCAGGCGGACTTTGAAATACTCCTATCACCATGCTATGGTTTCATTACGATGTTTTCCTTCACTGAAAGCTCCGACTTAATTACTGGGATTCGAACCTACGTCCTTCGACGCTGTTTCAGAACACGCTATCAACTAAACGATCGTCGCTTATTATTATATTATTTTCTAGTTATCACTGTAATTAAACCGATAATGGTTCGCTAACCAAGCGAGGTTGAACTCCGCGTAGGCCGACGTAAGTTGGAAAGGTTGCAAATGAACTCGAGCTTTCTGTTAAAAAAATACGATATCTGTTAGAACTAAAAAATACTAAAATAATTTTTATAAGCAAAGAATGTTTTTGCTTTCAATTTTTTTCTTTTTTGGACTTTGTTACTCCGAACATAAAATCACTACATAGTATCAAACAAAGTCGCTTTCTCTGTCCCTATATCATCCATATGTATGCTTAAATTTTTAAAACTACAGAATGGATTTTGATGCGGTTTTTTTAATAGTTAGAGTGATTGAAGAGGAAGGTTTATATGTATAATAACATAAATTAAATAGTGAAGAAATACTGTTATTTTTGAGGTTACTCCAAATTTAACGCGTGCGGGCCACGGGCAGTGATGAATAAATCAAAACTACTGGATCGATTTTAATCATTTTTTCAGTGAATGACATATGCTATATATTTTATACCCGTGCAAAGCCGGAGCGGGCCGCTAGTATATTATATTGATATATTATTTAAATTATTCACAAGTCTATATTTGTCATATATATAAAACGGATGTAATATTCTCTTGCGTTATTAAATGGGAAAGTTTTCCGTAGGCCTTGTACAGTTATCATAATTTACTAAAAATATTCAGTTGTGTTTCTTTAAGCGGTTACGTCGTTTCGTTTCTTTCTCAGTTCCCTTGTAAAAAATAAATGCACGGAAGCGAGAGAACGGCAAACACTAGTTTCATTAGACCCTTGTGACACGTAAAGTAAATAAAATAAGCTGTTCAATCGATCTGAGCGGTTGGTTGTCCATAAACTTTTAATAGATTGCTTTTGATCGCTTCAAGTACTTAGCATAATAGACTCGCCATTGTTTACATTAGCACTGAGTGTGCCTTTACTTTACCGTAATTTATTATATATTGAAAAGAAAATAAATGCCACTAGGTGTTTTTGCTGTACCGTGAAAACGTCAAAATTTGAAATAATGGTAGGGTATCTGTCGAAGCAGTAACAATATGTTTAATTAATGCAAATTGTTATTTAAACGTCTACATGAACGAACTATAACCTTTTATAAAAATTGACAATTTCTGATGAAGATAAATGACAATTCAGACATAATGCTATTGTTAAGTTTTGTTCTTTGCTCAGTAACAAGAAATAGTTCACGAAATAATAATAATTATACTATTATACATTATACTTAGTCAGAATAATACTATAGTAAAATAATGATTATTGTTTAAAGCCATCTAATACACTACTAGCTTTTACGCCCGGCTGCGTTTGCGTTAATATAAATATGACCTATTCCTCGGGAAAAGTATTTTGTCTGTATGAAATGTACCCGCTCTCTTTAGTACGTCTGGCAACTTGTATTTAAAATTTCATGATCGAGGTTGAGCAGTTAAAGTAGGAAAGCGTAACAAACAAATTCTCATTCATATTTACAATATTAACTAACTGTTACTCGCAACTTTGTCTGCGTTTACTATCTTAACATTATATTTTACGTGTAGAAGAAAAACATAAGCACCACACCCGCTTGACCCACTTCTCCACGGCTAAAACACACATCGTTGAACGCGCAGTGCTTATAGAAATCGTAGCTACTTACAACTTTAATAACATTTTTAAATATGGACCAAGTGTCTAAGAAATAAAACGAAAAAACTATGGAAACATATCCAGCAGTTTTTTAGTAATTCGCACGCAAAAGCAAATTTCTATGATTTTATTTGCATAGTAAATAATAATTAGGGAATCAGGTTTTACTAAGATATTACTGTCTGCATTGGTTGTAAACCGTATCGCAGATATCACAATTTCTGATAGGAGTTTTACATATCAAAGACTCCCGAGTAATACGCAACAACCTTAACACCCACCACAGTGGTACGTTTAGGCGCATCGCCTTCTGGGATCCACTGTAAACGTAAATACGTAGTATGATAGAGTTCTGTACCAAACTGGTTCGCGTCACGTGATTTCCTTTTGGGATGTCTCGTTATACTAGCTTGGCAAAACCTCTCCACACCTCATTTCAAAGACTCGATATCGTAAGTCTGGCATGCTGGAAGGCGATTTCATAATCCACATCTTCACAGTAGCAGAGATAAGATTTTTGGAATTTCTTTGGTCTTGCTACCGTGTATCTGTGGAGACGTGTACTCGTCCGTGTACTTCTGTAATATATATCCAAAAGGAGGTATTTCAGGCTAATATGACAACGATAGCTGCCGATGGATAACATAGCTTTCGGTGGTAGCCGTTATTATACCATGCCACAATAAAAATAGAACATAAAAAGATACATGACTAAAATGTGAATTTGTTAGTAGTTTATGTGTGTGAGTGATGTGCTGGTATCTATAGGGTGAATTTAAATAGATATAAGTAAAACAGGTTTGGTTATCTTGAGCTGGAGGCAGAGGTGCTTGCCGCCGTATATCACTATACGGCGGTTAGGAACCGGATGTGGGAACCTCTAGCTCCCAGGGAAATAGATGAAAGAAGAAAGAGAGAGAGGGAGGAGATGTTGGGAAGGTGGAGGCGGGACCTGGCGGATGCGCGTTATAGTCGATACACGATCGGGCCCGTCCGCCCGGTCCTGCCGGAATGGTGTGGGCGAAAATGGGGCTCCCTTTCGTTGCGATTGGTGCAAGTGCTGGCCCGGCATGGATGCACCGAATCGCACGCAAGGAGCCAACTGCTGTATGTCATGAGTGCGGTGCTGAATCGAACACTGCGCAGCATGTTCTGTCTGAGTATGTTGCCTAGGAGGAGAAGCACCGAGCATGGCCTTCACCACCTATGTGTGGAATATTATTGCCTCCTTCTGAGAGGAAGTCGTCTCGCAGGAGGAGGCGGCGAAGAGGCTCTGCGAGGAGAACCCTCTGAGCGGCCCTCTCCGCAGAGAGGGCTGGCGGAAGAAGGAGGCGCCTCGTCTCGTCTCGTTTTTAAGTTAAATATATAATAAACAATTGTATATAAATCTTACAATATACCAATTAATCTTAAAGTATAATCAGATCTCCTGTCCAGAGAGTACATTAGGGACAATAATTAAAGAATGTAAATAAGAGGAATACCGTGTAATAAGGTAAAATATATGTCATAACAAATTAATAGGTAAAGTAGCTAAGTAATCGTAATCTACTAGAAGATAAACAAAAAGGCAATAAAGTATTCATTTTTCTATCAGACACATTATTATTATTATTATATTCTGATTTAAATCGAAGTTGACGATGTTGTAAATATTTCAATTTCTGTAAAATTATTATTGTATAGTTAAGAGATTTACATTTGCTTTAGAAATAGATATTTTTTGGGAGAATCTAGTGTGCAATGTAGTATATAAAAGTACATTTTATTAACGAATGTGTTACCTACTATCAAATTTATTGTACCAAATACTAAATATGACTATTTGATCAAGGTACAATCTCTTTGAGCTGAAAATCGTTAAATAGAATTTACTGAAAAGACCATCGTAGAAAGACCTGGAACGAAAATAACAATAGTTCGTCGACCGTAAAATCGTTTTCAGGTGGAATCTCTTCCCAGACACTTTTCTTTTCAACTTATCCCGCGTATAATGTTATATTGGATTGAAGTCTGGACTGTTCGCTGAGTACGATAACATTTCGGATTGTTCCAATAAAGACTAAGTCAATGTAGTTCTCGTTATACAGGTATTGTCTTGCATGAAGATTAATCCAGGTCCCACTCGTCATACAAATTGTATCACTTGTCACAGCAAAACTTTCTCAATGTAACGCTGTGCAGTTATTAATGCAATGCAATGCCGTTATTAAGAACGATTCATGAACGGTGGTAAAACTGACATTTGAGTGCAAACTAAGCATTTTAGTCCCCTCTGCGAGATATATCTGCGTACTGATAACATTATTATTGTTATAAATACATTTTACAAGTGACAAAAAAATGATTCTATGCATACAAGGCTGGCAACGTACTTGCGACTCCTCTGGTGTTGCTAGTGTCTATAGACGGCGGTGATCACTTACCATCAGGTGACCCACCTGTTCGTTTGCCCCCTATAATATAAAAAAAAAATACGTAACCTGAAACACACCTAATCCCGAGCTCAGAAGCAAATCGAAACAAAAGATGATGAAAATTACAATTTTTGTTTTATTCTTCGACCTTAAATAATTACCAGCATTAGATGACACTACAGAAATACAATAACCTTGAGTATTTGCAAGTGAGCATTTTTTACCAAAGCGTTTACAAAAGATTTTTTTCCTATTTGTCATTTACTTTCGGTTCTATAATGTACACTAGCAAAGAAGTAGCCCTTATTTTCTTGGAACGATTCATTCATTCATTCTGTCAATAAATAACATACAAGTTATTTTCAACATTCATTCGTGGTGTTTGTTGTTTTTTATATATAACAATCAATACCTTCATAATGGAAAACGTATAATAGATAAACATTCCAGAGATACTTGTACTAGTACATGTACAAACAACGACCTTGAAGATTATTAAATTATATGTTGGAAGAAAACGCTATTATTATATAATTTATTGTGTGACTTGGAGTTATATTATACGGGTCCTTGTTTATTTAGTTGGTAATGAAAATCTATGGTTTGCTTAAATGTTTAAATAAAATGAAATGTGTTAAAATCAGTTCTTAATTTAAATTACATTTCAATGCGCTAAGGTGAAAAATGTTATCAGCTTAACTATGAAACCTCATCTCTTTTACTATAAATTCAGAAATACTGTTTAAAATAATGTTTAAAGCGAGATTACTTAATAAACGTTTGAAATGAGAATTTTTTAATAAAGAAAAATTTGCAACACAAATTGCGAATGGACCGCAAACGCACATACGACGGGCAACGTTGTATTCCGAACGACCACAACGCGTTATATTTAACTTCGTTGCTGTTTTTATTTTCGTATTCCTAAAAATTACCGAATATCGATTTACTACTACATCGAAATGAAATTACATTAATTAATTAATCATTGAATTTTATAAGAAAGCATAACAATGATTCGCTTGTCGGGTTAGACTCACGACACCTCATTTTTTTTTTAACTTTGTTAAATTAGGTCATGTGTTTATAGATGATCATGTACTCATTGTAATAGAGTTTCTAATATAATTATACGATAATGTTATTTCGCACAGTGAACAGGCTAAGAATGTATGAATAGCGTCGACGTAGCTTATTATTATAGTACTTTGACTCATATGAACTATATATTTATAACATGTATTTCTTAATATTTCATATTTCATTTATTTCAGAGTAATTACCAGCCTGCCGCCATGATTCACCTACGCCATTTGTCGGCAAACTCGTCATCCAAAAGAGCCAAATATAAACAATACAATATTGAAATTTATTTAAAGAGCCTCTTTTAATAAGTTTCGCTTGAGTAAAGCCATTTTTATGGAAATAATTAGCATTCAAAGTACACTCTCGAGCTTGCCTTTGCTATACCTTGTCTTGCCATAAATACTGAAACAAAGAAAAAAACACATGCAAATAACATTTATTACGTTTACAGTGTGTTAGTTCAATACATAAATAGGAAAAATTTAAAATATAAAAAGCTTATTCGAAGTGATCTCCATTGGCTACAATACAGTCCTATAAACGTTGAGGCCAGTTAACAATAGTAGCACGCACTCTGTCCATGGGAAAATTCTTCACTGCCAATCGTACGGACTGTTTTAGGGACTCCAAATTAGCATGGCGTTTAGAGCAAGCCGTACTCTCTAAAAGTGATGATAAATCATAATCCAGCGGATTAAGATCGGAACTAGACGACGGCGAGTCTTCATCTCTGATGAAGTCCGAAACGTTCGTTTCCAACCAAGATTGCGTAGACCGAGCTTTCCGGCGTCGAGTCTTGCTAGAAGGACCATTCTTGGTTATTGAACATGGTGTTGTTAAGGGGCTTCACTACCTTCTCAAGAATGGTATCTTGATACACTTATGCCAATGTTTTGATACCTTTTTCACAAAAGTATGGCTCAGTCACTCCTTCATAGCTAATACCTCACTAAACCATCACTGAAGTCGGATAGTGCCCACGTTGCACTCTGTCGACTAATTGGGAAGCGTTTTTAGAGCTTTGAGCATAAATACGGTGATTTTGTTTGTTAAAATGTTGCTCAATTGTAAAAAATTTCACATCCGTAAAGAAAATTTTTCTGTGACCTCTCTTTGCGTACCGCTTTATTAGTTGTTTCGATTTTACCACTCTATTCTTTTTTAAATTATCAGTGAAGAAATGACCAGTATTTCTCTTATAGGCTCATCTTTTAAAATACGCGACATGGTTCTAGGTGCTATCTTCATCTCCCGAGATAAAGTCTAGAAAATTCTCATGAAAAAACACGTCGGACTACCAATTTTGATATCGAATGGTGAAGTTACCAATCCCAGTGTCTATATGATTTCACTTCACCCGGGTCAAGCTACATTACAGTTCATAAACACCCGTTAAATCATTTTTACTTAATGTTAGATTATAATAATAGGCTAGTATCGTATACAAATAAATTGAATTTACAACTCTTTAAATGATAGATTGCGTAACTAAATAACTTAGCAACTTTTATGAATTAATCCAATGTGTCCATATCTGCTTTAAATACGTCAATGTAAGATAAATAAGACTATACATTTACAATCTTCAGCTTGCGGAAGGATGAGGAAATGTACATAGAAAACACTAATAGTAAAATCCTTATCAAGTCAATGTCATATATAGATGGTATCGTCTATCAAATAAAGGTGACAAAAATCATTTCACTGCGATATATTTAGTTAACTAGTTAAACTACTTAACAGGCAGTACTTTGCTTTATATATATAAGTGCTAGTGCGATATTCAATAATTAAAAAAATGACAAATTAACATAATAAATTGGAAATTTATTTTTCCGATTCGCATATTGACCCTAAGAGTTCAAAGAGGTATAAAATACTCCGAAGCACAGAACCCCCCAAAACTTGGTTTGGTTATAGTGGTGTAAACAGGCCCCCCGCGAAACCCGGATCACGTGGTGACACACCAATGTCAAGTGCTCACTCAAAAATTTTTGACAAAGTAAAAACTAGTAACAGGATTCTTTCAATAATCTGCGGGAATGTACTCGTACATACCCTTGCGTACGCCACTGTATGGGGCCACATAAAAATATAAGCTTTTAATTAATAAATTTGTTAAATACACAACTGAGAAATATTTTAGCGGTAAATTCACACAGGTTTTATGTAGATACTTTTTATTTTCTAATGAGTAATGACCAAAAAATGACAAATACAAAAAAAAAACAATTTTACTAATACACACTATTACATAACATTATTATGGTCTGCTTATGTAGGTACCTCACAGATTTTTTCATGACATGAGTTTCATCTTAGGTTTTTGCGAACACTTTTAAAAACGTGTAGTTATAAATAACATAATTATACATAAGTGCTACTACAATACAGCCCATGTACCTATGTCCTTTGCACTGATACTACCTAATATATCTTTTGACTTCACTATCATACTAATTATTACTTCTTTTTTGAACATTAATTGTTCTTTGGACGTACCGAATCTCTTTTAGAGTAATTACTGTAATATTTTTTTTTCTTTATTTTTTGGCTCCGTCACGGTTTGTGCACTAGCCAGCGTCAAGTAACAAGATTTTGCCAAGTAAGTGTCTTGTGATAATTATAATGTTCTAACAAGATGGTGGTTTCCTTGTTAGAACTTTCCATGGAGTTTTGGTGGCATCTCAGAATGCATGCTCCGTGGTATTATTCCCCATCCACTTCACTTATGCACAATAACCGAACTATATTACGTAAAACACCACCAATATTACAAAATATAGAGTCTATTAACACAAGATTATAAATAAAATATAAAAACCACTATATGACAGACTAAGATCCCGCCAAAAACCCACTGTAACATATTAGCTATGAGTGTCTTTAATTACAATACCTATTATTTAGGGCACGACCTGAACGTGAAATATCTGTGGACAACTTTTAAGTAGTCTTTACTTCCTCAACATTACCCTAGAAAATAATCATTTCTGTTAATGTCTATGAGAGGTATTTTAAGACATTATAAGTATGTAGATATATAGTATTGAACAAAGAATTGATATACCTGAGCCATATAGATTTCAGTTTGTTCCATGAACAAAAGATTAGCTAATTAGAAATGTTCTTAACAAACATTACGTTTGCACCGGACGCGGATGTACTTAGCTATCGCACTGGCAGATCTTATCTTTCTCAGAAAATAAATAAATACTTAAAATTTTGTGTCAATAGCTACAGTAACATCTATTTCAATGAAATCTGTCCTAATTTAAAACGAATAATCGATAAGAACGGATTTTCAGTTATAGATAATATACTAATAAAAGGACATTAAACTTAGAACACGATGATTCAGATAACAGTTATCAATAGATAACAACCGGTATATATTTTCCGATTGTTACCGTTAGCAATAACACGTACACATTAAATCAAATACTATTTCTTCACAACATACCTAGTAGGATAAAACGGAATATTATTTTTGTTAGCTCTGAGTAACGCCGATAAACGATAAGGTACTAGAATGCATTGAACAAAGCTTGTACCAAACACTTGATTCAAAGTGACTCATTCATTTCAACGTCGATGACTAATTAAATTGAAATAACAAATTTTGAAGCAACGCTTTATCAGATATGTCGTACTGGAACACCAGTCCAAAGAACACGGATTTAACTACACTAAACCTGTAATAGAATAAAATCTCAAGATATGTAAAAACATGACGGCAAGCAGATATGTAATGGCCAAATTTGCAACGACACTTAAGATTACTTCTTTGCCAAAAATGTATTCTAATAGTACATTTATAATAGTGAGAATGAGTTTTTTTTTATTATAAAATGTTATCCTTATCTGCTGTTTTGTGATTTATATAAAACTGCAAATGCATCTAAGTAACATATGAATCGTAATTAACTGGTTAATAAAAAGTGTTATAACATCCACCATAATATCACGCTTAGCTATGTCGCATTCTCTACACTGGCTGGAATAAATACCGCATATATATTATGGTGATGAGTCCGAATCAATGAAGATCGATTGATTTATCATATTTTGATAATGATATGATAATGACGATTGTATGTATGATTGTATGATGATGATATGAGCCTTTATTTAAATATTTAAGGTTAAGGCCTTTAAGGTTTAAATTAATCTTTGAAAAGCATATTTCGCGGCCATGCACGGTTTTTTGTCTCCATATAAAAGCTCGGATGTAGGGCATTTTATAATTTTTTCGCAAAACTTCAAATACTACTTGATTATTTAATTAGAAACTGATAAATATAAATCAATCGTCTTACTAAACTAGTCGAATAGTTTTATAATATTAATTTAATGTATGGGAAGCAAGCTAAAAATAAGACTATCAGGTGATTTTCGTTCTTTTCCATTCACACTAATATTTTATTATCATAAGTCACAAATGCTCCAAAAACATATACTGCTCTAGAACATTAATGCACTTTTTGAGAAACGCTTTATAAAAATATGATATTAAAAAAATGTATTAATAATTGTAAATATCTAATCTTTTAAATCATTTAACGCTATTCGAATTTTGTATTAAAATGCAACAAATATGATTCAGACGCCTTTTTAAACTATACGTATGGTATCTAAGTAGTGGACGTTCTAGTATTATTCTGTGTTTGCCACAAGGCATCTATCTCTGCACCTCAAAAAACATTTAGTAGGTCTAAACACTGTTTGTTTTTAATTGAACTTAGACATATAAGATTAAAATCAAATAAAAAGAAACTGTTCTGGATTATACGGGAGTAATAATCATTCGCTTTATTATATATTTTATTACACATACACGACGAATTATTTGTACTCACATGCACACATTTATTTCGACCCAATTATTGAAAACATAATCAATTAATAAATAATACAAAAATAAACTACTAACGAATACGCAGAAATACCACACGAGTAAAGAACGTAACATTAAATCGAAGTATTCTCAAAGGTTACCATTTGTCAGTAAATTGAAATCGATCAATATAATTATATGAAATAAAGTATTATTATTTATAGAACTTCATTAATTCTTATGTATTGTTACCGAAAATCCAGGTGTTTGTACTCGAAGTTAGCGAGCTTAAACCAGTTGTTTACTCTCTGGTAGCACGTTTTCTATTTTATGAAAATATATATATATATATATATATTACTTTACTTATAACTGAGTCTATGAAATATAACTCCACTTACGTTCTTCACTCATATGTTGCCTAAAACATAGTAACTTTTCGAGATTTATCTTTAATAACATTTTGAGAACATAAAACATTATCCCTAACGTGCCATCAAAGGCTGTCTACATCTAATTCTTACTTATCTATACAGCACTATGTTGTTTACGTTGTTTGTATCAAAGGAGTCGTCCTGAATTTGATTACAGAAATTAATTCAGTAAATTTGAATACCATTGCTATAATAAATAATGGTGAAGTGCAAATTGTAATGGCAGCCGGCCATAAAATAAAGTTAATATGGATATTGAACACTACAATTACATATGTTTCGAAACACATAATGAGTTAAGTCTATAATTTGACAAAAAAGCTAAACCAAATTTGCCAATAAAATAAATTTTAAGGCAAATATATATTCTAAAACGAATACAAGAATGTTTGTACAATACGTTATATAAATAAACTCATTTGTTATTGTTACTGAACATTCAATTTTTTCCCCGGTTTTTGCAGGCATAGAAACGAATTGATAATTTGAATTGATTAAAAGTTGCATTCTGAGATCTATTTTATTTTAAATTTCAGTTTTTTCAGTAGCTATTTATTATATTAATATTTATAGATTACATGACTAGTCAGATACAAGATTTAAAGAATGACGTTACTTCTAAAGATACCACATAATAGAAATTATTTATTGGACATGATCTGCTAATTAATATGCATACGGTTTTATAAATGTTAAGTAAGTATTGCCCAGGACGTATGGCATTAACATAAATACAATTTGTACATAACCGAAAAGATAATTTAACAATATTGTAATTAAATTATTATTGTTATAATAGTTTAAACAGTTGTTCGTTTTCATTACTGTGTAATGAATAAATTATAAGAAAGAATGTCACATTTAATAATGTAATCACAACATAATCAGTTATATTACAGTTCAATATAATAATTGTACAACATAATAAGTGTAATAATTATAAAACACACAAATAGTATCAAAGTTAATACGAATCAAACTTTGTAATCTGTGTATAGACACAGACAGACAGACACATATCTTTTCCTAGATAGGGATTTAAAAATAATTATTATCTGCTATACAATAATGAGTATCATAATGAAATCACAAACGAAAACTTTAAATTAAATACAGTTTCAGATATAATTAACGTAAGTAGATTTTAAATTACCGTTTTATCTTTAATTTTTTACGAAACTAATTTTATCACAATTGTCAATTCTATTCTGTTATACTATATTAATATAAGTGTGCATAAATGTATTCTAAAGATGGACAAAGTAGGGCCAGGATTTTCAGTCGCCGAATAGTCGGATAATAAACTAGTTCGTTTGTATTTTATTTCAAATGAAACATTATAGTGCTTCACAGAGCTAGGTTAAAAATTTCCACCGCCAACTAGCCGGCAAATATGTAGTTTCAGAAATTTAATCGTATATATTTTATTTCATATTAAATATTATAGTGTTGCACAGAACAGGATTCGAAAATTCAGCCTCCGACTAGTCGATGAGTAGACAGTTACAAAAACTGTTGTTTTTATTTTATTACATAATATAACATTAGTGATGCACAGAACAGGATTCGAAAATTCAGCCACCGACTAGTTAATGAATAGACAGTTACAAAAACTGTTGTTCTTATGTTATTACATAATATAATAATAGTGATGCACAGAACAGGGTTTGAAAATCCTGCCACCACCACCAAATAATCGATGAGCAGAGAATTACAAAAATTATTGTTCTTGTTGTAGTATATAATATAACATTAGTGATGCCCAGAATATGATACGAAAATTCAGCCACCGACTAGTCGATGAGTAGACAATTACAAAACCTGTTGTTCTTATGTTATTACATAATATAACAATAGTGATGCACAGGACAGGATTTTAAAATTCAGCCACCGCCACCGACTAGTCGATGAGTAGAAAGTTACAAAAACTGTTGATCTTATGGTAGTACATAATACAATATTAGTGATGCACAGGACAGGATTCGAAAATTCAGCCACCGACTAGTTAATGAATAGACAGTTACAAAAACTGTTGTTCTTATGTTATTACATAATATAATAATAGTGATGCACAGAACAGGGTTTGAAAATCCTGCCACCACCACCAAATAATCGATGAGCAGAGAATTACAAAAATTATTGTTCTTGTTGTAGTATATAATATAACATTAGTGATGCCCAGAATATGATACGAAAATTCAGCCACCGACTAGTCGATGAGTAGACAATTACAAAACCTGTTGTTCTTATGTTATTACATAATATAACAATAGTGATGCACAGGACAGGATTTTAAAATTCAGCCACCGCCACCGACTAGTCGATGAGTAGAAAGTTACAAAAACTGTTGATCTTATGGTAGTACATAATACAATATTAGTGATGCACAGGACAGGACTTCATATTTCAGAGCCCGACTGCTCGGTGAACAGTTGGTAAATAAACTAGGTCCTTTTAATCGTTCTAAACAACAAGTTCAACTCGTCTAACCAGGCATTTTTCATTACATTGATTTTATATACCTATACTTATATTTTTTCCTTTATTTTAATAGCTAATTGCGAATATACGTCACTTATATTCAGTACTGGACTTGTATTGTAACATCAAAATATTACTTCACATATTCTCATAATATAATTTATTTTAATATAAGTTACCGTACACAATACAGCTGTTTAACCAGGTGAAACTATCTGAATAAATTATTACGTCAATTACTCAGTGATTTTTATTTTATCAGACTATTTGCCAATAATAAACAAACTACAAAATTGGCGAGATTACTTTTCGATGTTATATTAAACAACGTTTAAATTATCGAATAAAAGTAAATAAGAGATTTGTAAAGAACATAAAAAGTCGCCTTTACATATAGCTAGTCTTTGTGAACACAAAGCATTCGAGATTATATAATTATATATTTCTCAGGTGGAGTAAATACATTCTCATGAAACATTCTAGCAGTTCATAAATACAACAACATCATTCGTAATTTTATATTTGAAATCTTGTTAAATTCGTTACCAAATGAAAATTATAATATGCATAAATATTTATTACCATTCTAATAAATACTTACTCGAGGAAATTCGTTTTATACGTCTCCGGTGTCCAGGTAAAAGAAAACTTTTGTGAAATACACAAACATAGATGAGATTAGATATTTTTATTAACAGCAAAAACTTTGTGTATGGAAATATTACTATAAGTCTATGAATTCACCACACTTATCAGTGACCGTAGTCCGGTGAAACTGTAGTTTCACCTGCCAAGCTAACATTGTAGGTCAGTTCGGGAAAAAAAACAGTAATTAAACTAATAGATGTCAAACATAATCGAAGAATACTGTGTTTATCATCATAGTTGGCTCATTATACATTTTATACTACTTACACAAGATAAGAGTTATATTCTGCATTGACACCAAAGCAGCCAATTCTAACTTCCGATCATCTTAATTATCAATATCAATGATGTTATTATTCTATGTATATTCATTCACATTATGTACAAATGAAAAATTATAACTGACATAGTGCTTACAAATCACAAGGTTTACTAAAAGAAAACCGTTCCTTTAAAACGAAATAAAAAAACTTTCTGAGATACACTTCTCGTGTTACACGTCACTTAAATGCGTTGACTTATCTATTTAAGTACTTTAAATTTACACATATAGCAAGTAGTGCATTTTGCCGTAACGTAGGTGTGGAGTTTCTTATCATGCTGAAAGTACATTTTCACCTTTATTTTACTTGAAATATGTACGCATTTGTTAATCATAGGTACTTATATACACCCAGATTACCTACACCCATAATAAACATTGCATGTATGTATGTATTAACCATAAACAAATAGACAAATAATTTAAAACCTCTGAAATAATTTACAATGTAATTGTAACATTTCACCAACGTCAGCTCTTTTAAGGACGGTAAATCCGGACATTTGTTCGGGAGGCCAAAATTTAGGGTGGACTTTTTAGCTGTTAGGCTGTAAAATTTTGTGGTTAAGTATAGATGGATAATTCTTAATTAATATATGATTTATACTGCTTCATTTTCGATATACTTTTATTACAATTTAAATAATAACATTATTTGTTACTTTCGATTATGTCAAATGTAATATATTATGGCAGTCATTTGTCATTTTGACCTCAGCGGGATTAACCATTAGCTGATAACCCACTACTGTATATAGTGTTTAATTGTCTAAGTTTTTATTATCAAAAGAGGCCGACTAGGAAAATAAACTCAAATATATCAATAACTTATAAAAATATTCGTTAACAGATTTTTAGCTATTTATATATATTTAAATTTAATAAGTATCTTTTATAAGATCTCTTATTATAAGATTATAAATACTGCAACTGTATATTTATAAGTTGATAAGATTTAAGTCGTGGATTTCCAATCACAGCCAAAGGTCGTTTATGAACAAAAATATTATTCAGTTTCTTTAAAACATATGTGACCTTCAATGTGTTTTAAAATTCCTAAATGCCTGCTCAGACAATAATGTTTCGTCATTGAATAGTATTTTTGATTTTGAAGTAGTATTACGTTGTAGGAGAACCACTGTTCTATGCCAAAAGAATAGGTACCATATTTGTTAAACTTCAACTAGCTATTTGTAGGTATTTTCCAAGAAGAGTTCTCAAAATTATGGCAATGTCATACCTATAACTTAATAATACCACTAATTTAATTGAAGTTATAAACATCAATATAAATTAAATTTACAAACAGATTTAATATATACAAAAGAATCTGGACATCACGTTTTTAAAATTTATCAAATCATTCATATCCAACGTTTTGTATATATCCATATTTATATGGCAGTTTAATTGTACTCGTTGACTTACATTACAATTATCATACTTTCAATTAACAACAGAAAGTTATAAAACATATGTATTCCTAGATTAACCATATGCTTTAAAAAATAATACAAACAAAATACTGTAATATATTTTAAGACAAAATAATTAAATCTCAACTATATTTTCATACTTCTACATGTCATACAAATATTGGTCTCATTTCAACTAAAATTAATTCGTCTTGAAAATAACGTTTTAGTATTACTAGTGTTCTAACTTCAATACTTTTAACTTTGGTAACGAAAACATCATTAATTGCTAATTTTGAATTCTAATTGATTTAAAGCATTTACAAATAAAGACTGTAAATTCTTAATCAGCTTAGCCAACATTTGTGCATTTACTATGTCGTAAAATTTTAATAACCTTAAATATGTCACAAAAATATAATTATACAGTAACTAAGTTCTTGATTTCCTTGTTAACTACATAAAATTTGTGCTTCTTCCCTAATACTCCCCATATGACAGCTACATTTTCAATAACAATGTTAAATGGTATTGTGGCTAATGCACCTCCCACAAACAAAATGCATTTTAACGGTCCATATCTATGGATTGGGAATGATTTGATTACACCAAAAATGTACATATAAATATTGACTGCCGCTATCCAACCACATATTAAATCTAAAATTTGTGGGCACGGGATTGGACAAATGGCAGCCAAGAAAACATTACTAGTTGACAAAGGTAATGTCACCCAAGAATAGCATGATATAGCTAAAAATATCTTGTTGAATAATGGTATTTCTTTTGAGTGCACAACAAGTAGTATACCTTGAATCCATCTCTTTCTTTGCTGCATGAAATCCCATAGCGTAAATGGAGACTTCTCCCACATCTCTCCTTCTACAAAATTAAATGTATAGCCTTCTTTATAAGCCTTCATTGCAAAATAACAATCTTCAGCTACAGACCCATCAAGACCATTGTCAAAAGACACTTTTTTTTCGGCACTCACCTAAAATCAAATGAATTCATGTTAAATCACTTGTTCTTATCATTTATATATAATTGTAATTTACGATGCATATACTTACTTGCGTCACTACATAAGACCCCTTCCAACTAAAAAGTGGTCTGTGGAATAAGTAAAACTGAAGGCGTAATTTTCCCATGTCATCCGAAACGCGGAAACTATCAGCCAACGTTGTCAACCAATTAACAATATGTTCATTAGCGTAAGTAATAAGACCTTGACCAAACTGATGTTGACCATCCATTACAAAGTTGAGTATACCACGTATAGAGTTCTCTGTCAAAAGGGTCTCTTCATCTAAATGAACAATCCAGTCTGTATCAGCTAGTATGTTTACATTATCCTCTAAACAGTACTGTAGTGCACGTGATTTGAACAAAGCACCTGTTTTTGTCTTGTATTCTGATGGTACAACTACTTCACGGGTTCTTCTATGTTTAGGCAAATTTATTGCTTTATCAGTGACTACTTCAATCATAAAGTTCTCTACACCAACATCAATACACATATTCATATTTCTGGATACATTATCTCGTACAAGTTTGGGAAAATCTCCTCTAGTCACCACTCTGATACAAATGAATGGTGCAAGTAATGGGGATCCTTTCAGTTTAACTTTTCCCGGAAATGCATTAAATAATGTTAAGCCAGCAAAGTTGCATAGCACCTGAGGTATTGTTAACAAGGTAAATAATCTAAGTATGTACAAAAGAAGAGCACCATACACTCCATATGCTTTCCAGGGATCAATAATTTCCTTTTCTTTATCATCCAAATTTATAGCACCAGCAAAAACAAGGAAAAAGAAGATATAGGATAAAAAAAATGTACAATGTAGTAAGTGTTTTATGTGTCCCCTTAACATCCTGAAACAAACAAGTCTAGATAATTATATATTATATAATATCTATTTGTATTTTTAGTGACAAGTGTACAAATTTTTTGTTTAATTAATAACTGTCGATTGTAAGGAGATTCCAATGTTTAATTTCAAAATAAATAGGTTGACAGGGTTTTCTTGTTATCGAGTAAAAAACAGACTTGCAATTTATTAATGTGAAATAGTCACTATAATCATTTTTGAGCGATGAGCATGATAACCAGTTATATGTCAGTGCATTAAACTTCTACATACTTGTTTATATTAGTCATTTGGTTATCACAGTAAAAGTTACAATTGTTTAGAAATTAAATAGCCCTTTGTGATATCATTCTTATTATTAATTTAGAATATTAAGCTAGAGCAATATGGTAGTGTTTTTATAACCCAAATTTTTTAATCCATCATATGGTTTGAAACTTTATATAGCAATGCACAAGCAATACATGAGTCGCGATCTGCTGTGATCGAGTTTATTGAGATAGATTAACGATATTCCATGGAAATATACAGTACAGATAGGAAGTTGTTGTAAGCAACGTTGTTTGCAATTTGCAGAAATAAATTGAGGTTTACTTACACTTATTAAACATTACAGAGATTTTTATCTTTATAAGAATATAGCTTTAAAACCAGAATAGTCAAGAACAAATGTAACAAGATATAGGGGCCAGAGTGGCTAAACATCCTAATATATTATTAATGTTAGTCACAATTATGTACTCAATATTATTATAACATATTAATTAAAAAAAAAATTCCTAACAAACAAAGTTTAAACAAGATATATGGGTTCCAGAATCACCTATAAGGCAAGGAGTTGTTTCTCAACATAACAACTCTAGAATCTGTTAATTTTTCATATTATTGTTTGAAGTATTCAATATGTATATTTCTAAACTTACATTTGGTTATTTGTAATTTTCCAATTTAGAAAATGGTTGAAATCTGTACATAATAAGAGGTACAAACTTTTTCGATTATTATTTGTATTTAAAAATATTATAGATCATAAGCATCAGGAATAGATAAACAAAAGAATAAAAAAACTAATTCCAATACTTTTTATTAATAATACTAAAGCTCATCAATATCAACTAAACAGGAAAATATAAAGAAAAACAGTTCAGACACAGAGAAGGAAGAGGTACTTAAATATTGTGTCTCCACCATGTATAGATGTTAATAACTAAATGTTATTTTTGTTTGTTGTAACACCTAAGTATTTGTTAACTTTATAATTCTTTAGTATGTTCAGATAAATACAGAGTAAATTGGCAACCCTGATTTAAGGGTCAACTTGGTTGAAACACTTAATTAAATACATTTCCTAAAGTTATCATCAATGATGAGACTGACTGTGAAAATATGTAAGCCAAGGAATATTATATGATATATTTATCTATGGTAAGTTTTATATTTAACATGTGTAGTTAATGTGATTTACTTTATAACATATCCAGAAGATTCCTTATTTAAAAAAAAGTATATTGAATCTAAAATCAGACAGAAAAATGACTACGGATGATTTTTTTTAATGCACAGCATTAATATTGACACAAAATATTTTAAAATACAAGTTTTCAACATTCTAAAAAATATGGTAAGGAAAAATATCTTATCCTGTAGAAAAGCATAAATTTTAGATTAGAGATCTTTATCACATTTCCTACTACAAAAATCATTTTGATAATCAAATTGACAAAAGTGGTCAAAACTGAATTTTAATGGGAGTAAATGATATTTATATAATTCATAAAAACAGTTTTATTTAAGCAATTTCATCACTTTTCCAATGTTGTTACCCAATTGTTCATATATGTTTGAGAATTTGCTATTTTTCGAAAAACCCGTATAAACATTTGATATTTTACAAAGATTAATTATTAACAGTTTAAAATGTCTAATTATAATACAAAAAATTCTGGTTTAAATAAACATATACAACTACAAACTATTGTATTTTTTTGAGATTTATAAGGAATTAGTTAAAGACACTATTTTGTTTTCTTACACTTTCATTATAAATATGTTACTGTTTACCTTTCTATCAATGTTAATTTAATATTTTTTAAATGAAAAAATATTATATTACGATGGACCACGAACGATATTCAAAATAAAAACGATTTGGGATTCCACAATTACTGAAATTGGTGATCGTTTATGGATTTTTATATTGAGGAAAAAGCGTATAAAAACATCTTCTTACCTTGGATATCGGCCCAACCGTGAACTTTCAAAAATCTCAAAGTCAAACGTCTACAATATAATGAAAATGTTTAAATATAGACTTTTCCAAAACAAAATTATTTACCTTGCTAAATATTTATTTCAAAATTTTAATAGACGTACATCTATATACTACTATTATTTTTAACACGCCCAAACGACCGCAAACTACTACTGACTGACATTTGATCACTTGTCAGCTTACTGACAATCCTCTACACAATTTTGTACTTTTTGATACTAACCACAGAGTGAATTTGTTTAATGGGAGGTTATTAGTAAATTTTATCTGTCTCTGGTTTGGAACAGACATATCTAGTACAAAAATCAATAATACTACAAAAGGAGTTATTTATAAACTTCCTGATAGAGAGGGAAATAGAAGTATAAAGATTAAATAGTACATATTTTATATTCTATCAATAATTAATTGCAGCTGTGCCCATTAGCCATGCCAACTAATTTCTGAAATATATATAACTATCATTTTATAGGTAAACAGAGTATAAAAATAAATAAATTTACCTGAACCACAATTTACTGTCTAAATATTTTGACCCACTTTTATAATAGAAGCCAACCTTTGTTATAAAATATTTGTTATCTATATTTCTTATTATAGGCTTAAAGTGTTCTAAAAACTTTAATGTCCTAACGAGATGGAATAAGTAAAATGGAAAGCTTTTTTGACATCTTAGAATTCACATTCGACATTCCATCAAATTTACTGATACAAAATAAGCCCATCGCCATCAATACATACAATATGTATATATTGTTAAATTGCGAATAAAATATAAAAACTACAATATGACAGACGATAATTTCGACAAAACCTCCTATGTAGATGATCTGTCTCATAAGTTTTCAAACTACTTTTTATTAAATACGAGCTGCTCGGCCCAGCTTCGAACGAATGTACTTACTAAGAAAATGATACCAAATCATCCATTTACAGTACGACCAAGTAATATAAAATCGCGACTGTCAATTTGGGCAATATTTTCAAGATCTCACTAATGTCTCTTTTCTCACTGACTTATTCACTTTTCATATACAATTTTTTTAATCCAAATTTTTCACTTTTCCGTACGATTTTTCAAACATTTTCTTTCACACATACTGTATCCCGAGTATTACAAACACAAGAAAAGAAGAATTCGCCAAATAGGTGCAGACAGTCTATAAAGAATAAATTAAAAAAACGTACCTACTCTGCTTAAAAAATGTATGATTTATAGATACTCAACTACCCAACAAACAAACTACACTGACAACTTGATAAAGCCTGCTGTAGATTATTGGATCTAATTGTAGATTTATCAAAAACACATGTTTGCACGATTTGGATATTTATTATTTAATATATACTTTTTCTGTAAAATCCTGAGTCAGTCTAATAGCATTCTGTAATAAATTTAGAACAAGTTGGTCTAAAATATCTAACGACTAATACAGATTTGTAGGTACATTTTTTGCTACGCCTGGAAGAAAACAACTCTTCCCGTATTTATTGCAGTTTATTGTAGTACACATAGCCTACCAGAAATTAAATATTGATAAAAACTATGCAAGTATAGTGACATTATATATATACACATATACATCAACCATTGTACATGTGCACTACAATAATTTATGATAGAAACACATATTTCATATTGCTCAGGAATATTCATATGAAGTGCAAAACCATTTCAGGCTTACTGTTCAAGTGGAGACCAAATAAAACCTGAATCTAATTATAGATATGACTACAAACCGTGCACATGATACGGTGAATTTATATGCCCTAACTTTACTATTTTATCACTCAGATATAATTGAAGTGAAACTTCTTTCGAATCGTTGTGATTTCAAACCGCATGCAACGGAAAAAACAACAGGTAAGAGACACATATACGAAAATGTGTACGATGAAGCCGGCAAAGAATGAGACACAAATATACATACTATTTTATATTATCGGTCAATCCTCTTTGTGTTATGCTTCGTAGCATCCCCACTCCCGTCTTCTAAGCATAGTCGCCTGTAATCAGTGAGCCAGAGCGAGAGAGCATATGTCGGTGGATATGTATATTGCACACTGTTTAATACTTGCTTGTATTTGAGCATTTAACGTGTTGAAAAGTACGTGTACTACTGTAGACCGTATGCGGCTGCGCATTACAGCTTTTTAGTAAGAAGTCAGCGTGATGTGTTATTATTTAACAGTGTTTGTAAGTATTTTTATATCTTGTTTGTTAAAACTGAAAATATGGAACTTGAGCAATAAATTATGTAACATATGTTAAATAAAATATAAAATATCTTATAAAAATGATCAGAATACTTTCATTTTTAAACAAATAAACTTTGTAATTATCTTACTCTTGTTATATATATTCATTTCATTCTTTTGTCGATTTACTGAACTTTCACTTCTATCGTGTGTGAGTTGCACACATACCTTTTTTTAATTCTTAGTTTTTACTTTAATTATGTCAATATTATTTGTATTTTTATTGCTTATACACTTTTTTATTAACTTTTGCAAATATGATATTTTGTGTCGTAAATATATATACACGTCGGCTAAATAAAATGAGGATATGACTGCCGCGGCCCTCCTCGAAAGTGTTTTATTCCTAAATTTGATCCCCTAGAGTGAAGCCTTCTAGCACGATACAGTGACACCGCATTCTCTAGTCAACAACACGCATCACACTGCACTCCACACACATGCAAGTACATGCAGTAGGAATATACCTTGGTTTTGGTTAATTAGTTTTTGGCAAAATTGTTAGATTCAAACAACATGCACACATTTTTACTACTACGCTTACCAAACCAGTTTAGACTCCTACATATGCAAAGCAAAAGTCCAAGCCGAGGTTCGGCCATTTTGGCATCCTTGTTCTAGTTGCCATTTCAGCTGTGTGCCATAAGAGCCCGAGTTTAAAGCCCGGTGAAGCTTTAAAGAATTATCAGGCCAATAATATGTAGCTATAAATGGGGCAATTGCTTAAGGGAGTCTGCCTTTTGGCAACTAGCTCAAGGGTGCCAAAGTGACCGAACCTCGGTTTGCACTGTTGCCTTGGATGCAACAACACGTAACACTCACTAGGTGTGAGTTTTGATGCAAAGCACTTTGCTGATGTTAGATGTCAGTTTTGAGTAGTAAAAACCTTTTATGGCTGACCTCGCAACTAAGGTCCTTTTAGAGTTGATTAGACATAGCTAGACAGTAGTCAGATTCAAAATACATATATGAGTTCGTGAAACATATATGCTTGGTACACGTGTATGTTTCACGAATTTATATATGTATGAAATAATAATTAGCTTAGCTTAGTTAGACTCGGGATATTTGATGACAGTCCAAGCCGAGGCGCGCCGTGCGCCCTTGTGCTGGTTGCCTATATAAAATCGGGTGAGTGCCTTAAGCGCTCCCCTTTAGTAGTCCGGTGAAACTGTAGAGCCCTTGCCAGGTCAACAGTGTTTAGCGGAAGTGGTAGTATGGGTACCACTCGCTACTTTCAGAAGGTTTGAATATCTGACTCCGTTTATGTTGACTAGTAACC
Organism: Antheraea assamensis; assembly: GCA_035772565.1. Lineage (NCBI taxonomy): Eukaryota > Metazoa > Arthropoda > Insecta > Lepidoptera > Saturniidae > Antheraea > Antheraea assamensis. The sequence continues at coordinate 505,050 of JAQQSE010000042.1, forward strand.
GCTTTGGCAGCTGGATTAAGAATCTCTTTTATTATTTTTATATCTATTCCAATGGAATTTCAACTGTGGTTTGGGTATAAATAGCTATAGGATGAGGTGACTATTTAATATGAGGAAGATGTCTCCCGTCTAGTTTTCAAAAATAGATCAAAAATCTACGTCTCAATCAAAAATTTTTTATATTATTTTGTGGTTAATCTTATTTCTCAAAAATATTAAGGAAAAATGAAAATGAAATGTGGAAACACTGATATAATACTTTTCTCAGTAGATGTACCTGCATATGATGGCCAAAGTTGCGGTTTTACAATTTGTTTATAATTTATCAATATTATAACACGTAGAGTGAGAATATGTAATCCATAAAAATTTAGACAGATACGAAGAACTAAAGATTTACCATACAATGCTGAATCAAAACCTTCAGCAAAATAGTGATTGGAAGAGAAAGTGTCGCAAATAGTAAATAACGGGTCGATAGAAATATGTCTGTCTGTGAATTGTCTGTTGGATGTAGGTTCGCAGATTATTTTGCCATATGTGGTCTTGATTTCGATTCGGGATTAGAACCTGACAGACTTTGTGGTGAGGGACTACAAATTTTTGTTTGTAATTTTTTGTTAAACATGGTTTTGATTTATAATATTTATATGCCACTAAACATTTTCAGGTGACAATTTGCATGTCTCGCCGCTCGACCGAGCATACAAGGGTAAGGTTTTAGCCCATTACCCAGACAACATCTCAAGTAATCAATTTGATGAGCATGCAATATGTATGGTATGTATATAGTACCTATAATCAGAAGTGGGTAATAACTATAGTTGCTTTATCATAATATAGACAAATAAAAGTTTATTATCTTCAAATTATACAATACAAAGTTTTTAAATAGACAATTCATATAACATTTCCTTCACATCAAATAATGAAACTTAGGAAAAATTACAGCATCTAATCATTTATTAATGGAGAATCATAAATGCTTACATTATGGTAAGAATTAGTATTGTTAACTTTTGTCTAATGGTAGCCTAATTATAATTGTTAACATAGGGCGATTTCAGACTCTTATAGTTTAGCTTCTCATAACAATAGTCAATTGTATCAAGAAAACTCATCATTAGAGAACAAAATAATATATTTGCTTGAAAATAAATTTATTTTCAGTTATGTCTGCCAGCTGGTCTACAGTTCAGAACACAAAAACATTCACTAGAGCCCAAATTTCATAGTTTTGTGGTGACAAGAGAAAATGCATCAAGATATTATGGATTTAGTCTCATCTTTTATGAAGAAGTTAGGAACAAAAATATATGTAGTGCCATGCATACATTACAAGTAAGATTATATTGTAAATTTATTTTAATTTTATGTCTATATCATAAAACCATTAAAATACATATCAAACTAGGTTAATTCTAACTTCTAGCCCTTTGATGGTATTGATTTTTGAATTAAACACTTCAAAATTGACATCAAGTACTTATATGTGTTTAGAAGAGAAAGATGTATATATATATAGGTAGATTTGTATACATTATTATTTGTAGATTTTATTAATTTTCCGCATAAATGGACATGATTTTTATACAACAAAAAATGCTATGACCCCTTTCGAAATAAAGATAATATTCCTCTAAAAAATATAGAGGATTTTAAAGTATTATTTTAATATTTAATATATTGATCAAGTCATTAACTAATATATATTTATATAATGGTAAAAGAATAGTGTATCTTTGTATCAAATTTTATATTTTTATATTAAGCAAGATACATATTTGAAAATCTTTATTTATTTATGGTTCTAGATTAAAATAGAAATAAACATTAAAGTAACATTTGATAGGGCTTTTACTTATACAATTAATTTGGTCATATGAATAATGTAACTAAAAATAGAAATAATTAAGAGTCTTCCTGGTTTACATAATATATTAATAATTGTGTGAAATTAATTACTGGTGTAATTATTTAATAGGCAATGTATATCACTGAATTGTCCAGTGGTCAAACACCTCCTGGTCATAGGAAAAGCTCAGGAAAAGAAAGTTCGAGATCTCTCCCAAGATCATTTAAACTGACTCCTCACACAGGCGCTGCATTAACGTATTATGATATTGCCAAAGATAAACTATATGTAGCCAAAAGTATAGCACTCATATGTCAATACCCTTATGTGAGGGTTGCACAGCTGTTTCTAGAGAATTTATTTAGGTAAGTAATGAACCATTTGTATGTATTCATGTCAAAGGCCTTGTATTATTCATTGGATTACCTATTTTTAATTGTATATAGTAGTTTACACTAGTTTTATTGTATGTAATGTTAGTTACAAAAATACATTTCTTGTTTATTTTATTGGAATATAAGTCTGTATATTAATCCTAACTGTCCTTACTATGTTATAAATGGGAATGTGATTATGTCTTATCCACTCTACTGATCTTCATGAAATTTTTCATGCACATTGTCATAGATATACAAAACGGTATAGGGTACCTTTCAAAATGGTATTATACCTGAGAATTTAATCAAATTTACATTAACGTGAGTGAATCTGTGAGCAGAGCTAGTATCACTTTAAATGTAATTTGTGTTTACAATTAAATTACATAGGTCTATGTTTGGTTTTAGATCATTACCAAGACAGCCAGGGCCTGGTTTAAGCCCAGAGTCTTATGTTTATAACTTACTTTATGAAGTACCAGTGCCACTTCCAGGACAGGCTCTGAGACTATATGTGCCACCATCTGAACCACACCTCGATCCTATTCCTGTTGTAAGTAGAGAATATTCATGTAATAACTTTATGTTAAGTTAATGAATGATAAGATAATATGAAAATTTTGTGACTTGTATTTGGTAGTTTGCTAGGAGTTCTATAAATGTGACACTACTAAAAACACCACATTTTGCACTCTGTTACCGTGTTAATAATGAGATATATACCATACATTTCTCAATGAGCTATTTCTTTTCTAATGAATTTTTAAGAGTTTACACATAAATGTACATAATATACAATTAAAAAAAGAGAAAAGCGCCAGAATAATATGTAAATAATGGATGATCAATAATATTTAGATTCCAGAATAAAAGGGCTGAAAATACTTCTTAACTATATGCACATTACAAGACGTCATTATTTACAAACAATTTTAAAAAGTGATTTAACTATATTTAAAGAGGAAAGAAGAAATTCAAGTTAAAATTAGATGCATGGACAGTTTTGTTCTGCAAACATTTCCTTAGTACATCATATCTAACTGGCAAATAATACAAATTTTCAGGTGATAAGAATGCCAAATCCTCCAGAAGAGTTACCACTTCTTGACTATTCGTTACGTGTGATGTTTTCAACACTTGGTGTTGAATGTGTTGTACAGCTTTTTACTTGTGTTTTATTAGAAAATCAAGTCTTACTTAGATCAAGTGGTAAGTTGACTACATTTAAGTCAGATTTATAAGACTTCTTCCTTATATATATACAAATAAATAAAATTGAAGTGGCTGTTTATATTGTCAATAACAGCTTTTTACTAAATTTATACGAAAGTGTTTACGTTACCTATAAAAAAAAATAATTTCAAAAATTTTTGTTTGTCTGTCTGTTCCGGCTAATCTTTGAAACGGATAGACCGATTTTACAAATAGCTTATGTTATATAATAAGTAACTTGAGCTACTATATAATAAACCAAAGAAGCAGTTTCCAGCACCACGGGTGTCTCTCCTATACATTTACACTGTACATTTTTTTTTTTAAATAAAATTGCACCTTGACGATATCTCGGATAACTGTTAGTTTATTTTATACTTTAAAAACTTTTCAGAAATGTAACAAAACTAATGAAAAGCGCTTTAAAATTGATAAACCTAGGGATGAATAACTGTACCGAATAATGTAAAATATAACGATAATTAAATATTTTTGTAGAATTGTATACATATGTGAGGTTGTTTAATTTTGAAGCAGTGATGGCTCAGTTGATAGTGTATTCGGACACCGCGTCGACCGGCGTAGGTTCGAATCCTTGCTACTGAGTCGGAGTGATGGAAAACATGGTGATGCTATAGAATGAAGTTATACTATGGTGGTAGTTTTTTTCTAAACCAGCCACCCGCTGGGTACAATCCTCAAGTTGAAAATCTGTTACCAAACATCTGTTAGTGTTTTCCAACACCTGCATTTGAGAGCCAGTCTTCCTCTAGGTTTAGCGTGTTTGCTATCTTAGAGCACATCATCATTTAATGACAGATAAGATTGTGGTTCAACACTAAAACCTATAATATATTTTAAAAAAGTAATCATCATTTGGTTTCAGATTATAATAAGTTAATGTTGGTGTCCGAATGTATTGTATCCCTTTTACTTCCATTCACATGGGCGCATGTGTACGTACCTATATTACCTGCACCACTTTACCACTTCCTAGACGCACCAGTGCCATTTGTTATGGGTAAGTTGTCTATAATATTGTAAGAAACACCTTTGCTATTTATACATTTCATAAATTTAGTTTATATGTATAAATAGAGGTAGCTAGTAGTATAATTAAAAACCTATTTTTTTAATATTGCATATCAATTATTATTATTGACAATGACATCGGTCAGCCGGTGTTATTACAACGTGCGACCAAACACGTGTTATAGAACAACCAATAGGCGTGAAAGAGATACTACTTCAAGTTGCTTACATTTAAAGTCATATTACAAACCTCATATATTCATATCTTCTTTTTCACAAAATGTAATAAAATACAAAATAATAAATTAGTTATAGCAAAATAATTGACAACAGTTTTTAATAACAATTGGTTAAAAATCACATTAACGTAATTCGTTTTTGATGACCCTTTATATTTCTGTGTATTCTTTATTAGAACTAAATAAAACACTGTAAGAGTAATTGTAACTATAAGATAATACAATAGCGCAACATATATTTTTATAACTAGTTGAAGAATACCCACTTTATTTAAACCCCTTTTAGCCATCGAATTGTTTGGTAATCAATTAATTTTAATGAGAACTATAGAACCATTTTTTCGTTAGAACTTGAATAATGAATATTTAGTTTGTAACAACAGATTTTATTTGAAATTAAATACAGTATCGTAAATCTATTTCTGTACATATGTTCTGATACTTTGTACTAATGTTATTTCTCTCATTTTGCTACGTGACTAAGTGATATTTGTTAAACAAACAGCAAGACCTGTTTGGTCCGTGTCTTATCTCCATTTCTTACATAAATTATAACCCTGTATTTTTTAAATGTAATTTGGTATTTTAAAATAGAGACACTATTTATTTATTACTACTAGTGGCCGAGAATCGACCATAATTCATTTTTTTCTTGCATTATTATTGAGGTTTTTTGCCAAAGAGTGTATACATAGTGTAGAGGTTTGTGAAGTATAACTTATAAGCAAAAGCTTTGACTTATGGATGGCAAGAAAAAAAAAGTAATTGTTTCCCATTTTTTTCTTAATAACAATAAAGCTCGTCAATAACTACTGGACAAAATATATTAAAAAACAGATGAGAAAGATGCATTTAATTGCTTATTCTCTGCCTGTTTATATATAAACTATAATAATTTGCAACATTTTGTTACCAGGTCTTCACGCAGATAGTGCTGCAATGACCTCTGGTTCTAACGGACCACGAAGCATCGCCCTTGGTTCCGAAGCAGCATTATGTTTGGTAGACATTGACAAACCGGATATACAATTGCCAGAAGAGTTACCCATATTCCCGCATCGAACACCCTTCATAGAAGAACTGAACCATATTTTAGATAAACATCAGGTATCCTAACTAATATTAATTATAAATGCGAATGTGAGTTTGTTTGTTACACTTTCATGCCTTAACAACTAAACCGATCATTAAGAAATTTTGCATACTCGTTGTCAGCGTTATTACTAAGGACATAGAGTACATTTTATCCAAAAACAGTCCTGTTCCCGAGGGATAGGTCAGATCTACATTTACACGAGTGAAGCCGCGTGCAAAAGCTAGTTTAGATAAATTAACATTCCAAAATTATATAAAATAATTCCGTTTTGTAAATCAGTAAATATGTACTATAAAACAAAGTCCATTTTCGTGTCTGTCTGTGTTTTTCCTGTTATTTTATACTGCGCAACAGATTTTGATGCGGTTTTAACTATAATGTATAGAATTATATTTATAAAAATAAGAGAAAGGTCAATGTATAATAATCAAGCAGAAAGAAATATTTTTCGGGTGTTTACATAAATGTAAGGTTAAAAACCTTAGGAGATGAATTGAAATAATATACAACTAAATTGTATGTCTTGAAAATGCCTAAAGGAAAGTCTCCTATGCTGTATGTATACCATACAATCTGAGGATAACCCGCAGTATATATTTTTATCTTTTACATATTTAAATTAATAATTAGTCATTTGCGAATCTATTTCTATCAATGTGGTAGTAATCCTCATTCAATTAATATTTTACTTGCATTGGATATTTATTGTAGAACAGAACCACTGTTTGCAGCATATCATTTCAAAGGATATTTTAGAGAATATAACAGTGTTAATATTACACGCAAGAAAAAAGTTATTTGTATTATGATACTTATGAAGCTTCTTTGATATTAATAAACTGATAATGTCAGAGTCAAAAAAGTATGTATCTAAATCGCTTAAACACTTATGATGTCATATCAGTACATCGCACCAATGCAAAGCCGGGGCGAGTTGCTAGTCAACTATGTTAGGGTAGATACCCATACTACGTAACCGGTTAATGAGGTGAGGTCTTCAAAGTACCACGCTTGGTCACAGGGAGGAAGAGGAAAACCGTATTTATTAATGATTATATTAAATCTAGAGGTGGAGTCTTCTCATATACTACGGATGGTCACCAAGGGTTAGGGAGGGGGGTAAAAATTGTCAAACATAAGTTACATAGTATGGGTATGTTCCCTTATATAATATTGTGTATTACGAAATTAACCTAACTTGAATGCATTCTTCATTTTGTGAATACAATACATAATTATCTATACTTCTGTACTAATATTACAAGAGGCAAAGAATACAAATGTATGTGATTGAATCTCCGAAACGACTGAACTGACTAGAAGATTTTTCACTGTTAATATGCTGAATTACCCTCTCCCCTAGAGGTATATAGGTTATATATTAAGTTTTATATTGTGATTAACGCATTTGGAATCGCGAGTCGTTGTTGGTTATTTTTAATCTTGTAAGTAATAATATTATTTTTTTTATGATAAAAACTTATACATACAAGTATAATATATTATAATATGCTGTAAAAATAAAAAGTTCAAATTGAAACATAATTGTTAGTAAATAAATTTAAAATTGTGCTAATTATTAAGTTTAATTACAAAAAATATATATTTACATTATACAGTCTCCTTGTTGCTAACTTTGTTGTGTATTTATGATGTATTAAATTCGAGCATATTTATATTGGTTAATAATTTTAGATACAAAGGCCAGAAACAGAACCAACTAAGCTTGGCATACCTATCAATGGGACAACTTACAAGCATATGAATGACAGCATGACCAGTAGTTGCACTTTACCATCAGGTAAAATGGATCTTCATTTGTTAATAAATTAGCTAGTACCAACATCTCTACATGTTTTGCCAACATTATAAAAAAATATCATAAAATGATGTATATATTTTGAATGGTAGAAAGATTGTATGTACTTGACGAGATGAGAACTAGATGTAAAAACTCAAACGTTTTATATTAAACAAATCACTTAAATTTAGAAGAATTTCAAGGCACTTAGAGAACATTGATGACATAGTGTAAAGAGGAATTTACTGAGTGAGAAAAAATCTGTAAAGAGATTCAAGGTTTTTTTAATAATCATGGTTGCCACTTTTACCCTGTAATAAACAATACAACATATATTCTAATAAAGAATGTTATACACGTGGGAATCTCACGCTTATTAAAAGTTTTGTATCCCCAGAACAAGGACTTAATGGTAACATCTAGAAAAACCGTCCACCTAAAAATTTCCTATGTACATAATTTACTTTCTTGATAGTTTCTTTAAATTTTTTGAATTTAGAGGGGAGTGATTAGTCCTATTTGGTACCAGTGCAACTGGAGCTTAAAGACTGCACATTTCATTTAGCCATAACAAATTATGTATCTGTACTGTGTATTGTCTAAATCGTAATAAATTATATTTAGTTCAAGTAAGCATTTAGTGTGATATTTTTTTTTTGTGAATTTATTATAAAATTATTAATTTTATTATATATGTTACTGATTTTGTATTATAATTTAAGGCAAAATAATTCTTGAGCGGTTGTTAATACAGTACAAAAAGTATCAAGTTTTAACATACTGCTATAATATCAAGTAATCTTAGACTCCTTTTTTGTTGTTCGTTTGTTTTTCTATGGATATCAGAAAATAATAATTACGCAATAATATCCATACTGACTAATTTAGTTTAATTTTTCATAGATTTTTGGTGTCTTGAGAATAATCTCACCTGATGTTAAATGACAATGTGATTTGAAATGGTAATACGCTAACCCTAGAGAGTGCTGCCTGAAAAGTATAATTGTCAGAACCTAAGTATAGGTACTTGGCGACAGATTTTCAACTCAAGGATGGTAGCTAACGGTACGATATTATGGCTGTGTCATGATGTTTCCGACGGTTCGAATTTATGTCGATCGGAGCGTTAACCCAAAGCACTAACCATAGAGCCGTCATCACTTCAAAATAATTTAGTTGATTTTGTTTTAAAGTGAAACTTTTACTTTTAAATCGTCTCAAATTTTTCGTCAAACTAGGTCGTATTCGCGGAATAGGGGTAAAGGGAAAGGCGCTCGGCAGAGCAGCCAAGCCCAATATGGCGGTGCCCATGGTTCAATTCAAAATGATTCAATGATCTATATAAATATTGTGCAGTGAATAAAAAAGTTTCACTTGCATCGTGGTTTCATAAAACCACACCATTATTTGTGAATAGAATATGTATATAATTGGTCGTTATTAGGTGGATTACGGCGAAAGCATTCATTCCACGATGTGCTGGAGTGGGAAGAGAGCCGGCCGCTGAACGCGTCTCCACCGGCGTCGCCGACGCGCCGCGCGCCCCTGCGTCTCGACGCCTTGCAACGTATTGTCGACATCGTCAAACGTACTGGTAATTATATACTTCTCGTAGAGGAATATAAGTGCGCAGAACACAAATTTAGCTATAAATACGTATAACATATGTATAATATCTAGATAACTTAAGTATAAATAAATTTTACCGTCCCCATTCCATCAGAGGACGACTAGACGCCGTGAGGGTTTCCACCCTTATATGGTCGATATTCCCGTGTTTCATACGAAGTGATTTGCTTCCACATTTATTATACGAACGAATTGGAGTTCACTACCGGCGTCTGTCTTCCCATGCTCCTATAACTTGGGAGTATTCAAGAGAAGAGTGAATAGACATCTAGCGGGTAAGCGCGATCTATCGTTGGCCTCATCTTCACTTACCATCACTTCAATATTAAGATAATTAATAAAGATTTCAATAAAAAACCCTGTGCTACATACATGTTGTACTGTACCTCCATATTTAAAGCTAATTTGTTGATAACATGAAAAATGTCAAATATTAAGACGTGTACAGCTAACAAAGTTAGTACGAAAAATGCGGGGATAAATGGCGGTAAATTTATCTGACAGTTACGTGACGGCATGTATACCCAATTTTACATCCGTCCAGTCGCGATTATTATTTTAGAGACGTTTTTCCTAATAATATAATTTATAGTCATATGATATGATATAATTATATAGTTTATTTAAAGCAATAATGTATCGGTGATAGTATTATCAAACACCATGTCGTTCGAGCGAGTTTGGAACCCTACAATGAACCTGAGATTTCGATGAAGGAAAACATTGTGATGAAAATAATCAGCACGGTAATAGGGTTCTTTGTAAGCTCATCTAGTAAGTTGAAATTTTTTCCGAACACCAGTAGATGTGTGTTGTAGTAACTGTCCTTGAGAGTCACGTTCTTTCTAGATTTAGCTTGTTATCATCTTATAAACAGTATAAAAAATCTGACACTACAGGTGTAAACATAGATGACGTAGACGCGGAAACCGTAATGCCCACAACTAAAAAGATAATTCTCAATGATGAAGACCAATACAACGAGGATGTACGGTTCAATAGCGCTATCAGAGAAACTTTTCTTAACAGATTTGTTCACATGTTTCTTATGTTCGAGAATTTTGTGATAATGCCCGATCAGGTTAGTGAAATATTACAGTATTATTGTGGTTAGAATAGGCATCATACTACACTTGCACTAGGCAAAAGAGTGTTGCAATTAAGTAAGCATTACTATCTATTACAAAAGTTTCACCCTTACACTAGGCATAATAGTGAAAAATATAACAGTTAAAAATGCCGCAATTTAGTAAGCATTACTGTCGGTTACAGAAGTTTCGTTCTTACACTAGGCATAATATTGAAAAATTTAATACTTCATAATGATGCAATAAAGTAAACATTACCATCGATTACAGAAGTTTCGCCCTTACACTAAGCATATTAGTGAAAAATATAACACTTCAGAATGTTGTAACTAAGCAAGCATTTTTATCGCATTTTTTTAGCTTAATTCAATGTAAAATTACGAAACTAATTGGGGACATCAACGTTCTAAATAAATTCTATATTGGTACGAAAATACGAAATAATTCCAACGATAGTGTAAAGATAACGCTTTTCTAGGATCGCGAGTCTTGGTTAACAGCGAGGGAATCTATGATAAATTTCGACAAGGCGTCATTTCTATCTGACCAGCCGCAACGTCACCGACCGTTCCTCTCACGTTTTCTTGAAACTCAAATGTTCGCCACGCTCATTGACAATAAAATCATGGCGAACTGGGGCGATTACGATGCTAATCTACAAGTATTCGAATACCGGATAAAATCTGTGAGGTTTGTAAATATTCATATTTTCTAAATACGCATGTAACATAATCGGTTAACATGGTACATTATTTATAAAAAGTTATGCTTTTGAAACTAACACTAGAGAGTTAAACTGTTATAACTCGATCAATTCTCAAGACGCATTCACATTTTCGCATGAGACGATTGACGTGTGCCGACTTGGTTCGTTGGCTGTTAAAGTTAAACTTTTCTCGGGACAATTGAAATGGTTGCATGCCTCAATTTTTGTTATTTCTCGATGCGGTAACCTTTGTCACACGTTTACATACGATGTTAAAACAACCACCCCGTACAATGCGACAAAAACATTACTTTATTGCGTGTACAGTATGTTACGATTGTACAGTGTTCTCCACTGTTAAAACGTCTCCGTAGGCTTGGAACTCTGTATAACTACATTGAAATCGATTATAATCGATTACTTATTATTATAAAATCGAGTGAATCGATCTTATCAATATCCTTCACATACGCGAATATCTTTTATTATGACAAATGTAATGACGCATATAAGGGCCATCAGAGAATACGTTACCTATATTCCTATTCTGCCGTATTTTTGTTCACTGACGCATGAATGTTTGGGAGGCTATACGAAATTGTGAAATTAATGTATGCCATATAACCCACAGCTGGTAAAACTGTGAGCATAGTTCAAACTTCGCATATTAGTTGGCGAATGTCTAACTATATATGGAAGTTTTGTATATTTGTACGCATATGATGAGCGGACCTTATTTTGTGTAAATCATGATACTATATAGTCCCTCTCGAAGAAGTAATATAATTTTTTTGAAATAAATTTAATCGTTATATATACTTAACAACAGTTTACAAAAAAAAATGAGGGTAGTGAAATACATTTATTAAAAAATGTTACAATTTGTTTGTTGCGGCGTTGTATAGTTACAAATTTAATATTGTGTTACAATATCATGTTATATTAATTATGTCGATGCTATAAATGTAACTTGACTAACGAATTAATGATGATTTTAAGTCAATTTGCCTTTCCATCGTCGATAAATATAATGATATAATAACATGATCTAAAATTCTTCAAGTTCTTGATACTATTATATCGGTATTCTGATACGGTATACCTCTGTAATCGATTATCGTTAAAACCAATTATTTTGTCTCAATCATAAGCAATGCGTGTAGAGACGGTGGTCGAATGCGAGCAATAAAATTATCGCGAGTGTAGGGGTGGAGCATCAGTAAGTCGGGTGATGTTCCAGGCGGCGTCTGGGCGAAGGGGGACTCGCGACGCGAGGGTACAGCGTGTGGACGGCGACCGGCGCCGCGCCGGCAGGTGGGGGAGCGGAGCTCGAGGTCGGTGCGCCGGCGGAGCGCTTACCTCACCGCGCTGCATACTACCGTGCGTTTCCGGCGCGACTTGATGCCCACGTGCTCGCCGCGCCCCCCGCGCCCGACGCCAGGTGCGCTCCGCCCGTCGCTCTGCCTTCATGCCACTCTCCGCCCGCCTAGACCCGCGATACACACAACACACACACACATCTTTACATACGTCACACACCACCGAACTTACCAACAATTACAGTGCTCGTCAATCCGTTTGACCGCTCCGCATATATCCTAATACTACTCCCATACCTGCGTGTATCACCACGAAGTTTTGTTTACAGTTGTAGGAAGTCTTTATCTTCACGTGCTACGAACTGTCGGGTTATATGATGATAAACGCAGCACGATAACTGGGTTCGCGGTTTTTACACTTGTGAAAGAATTTGGCAATGCTAATTTTGAGTTATTATTAGAATTAGAAAGATGCAAACGTATTTCTACATCTTTATCGGAATTAATTTTTAGGTTAGTTTTTATTGCAACAAGTAGCCTAAGCTTCGTCGGGCAGATATGGGAATAGCATTAATTTCGGGCTCGAGTATAATTCAAAACAGAGTTCAAATATCATTATAGGAATCTAAAATTGATATTTATTTATCCTTAAGATGTCTCGATGTTATTATATGTATAATACATATTTAAACTAAGTTTGTGTTCTGCACATCTATTTTCGTAGAAGTCAAAAAGATGGGTGAGGACTGTATACTCTCGTCTTTTATATCCCTAAAATAAAATGACATTTCCAAATTTTGACGATTAAAAATGGTGATATCCAGCAATCACAATCAATCGTAAAAGCGTAAAAGGTATTAGTCCCGTTCTTAAGTGAAAAAAAAAATGTGACGTTAGAAAGACGAAGACCGAATGAAGTAAACAAAACCGCGATTGTCGTAAGCTAACTGAAGCATTATTTTTTATTTGTTCTTTTATGTTCAACATTTATCCACTAGTAGTTACTGTATATGGATTAAATATTTCTATGAATTAGGTAATAATAATAATTAATTATCAAGTATATTGTAAAATGTAAGATATTTCAGTTAGCCCCTCGGCTGATTTTTATGACCAAGATCTCAAAATGGCGGATTATGTTTTTATTGTTTTATTTCACGACATCGTTCATTGTTAATTTCATGGTTTAGTGAAAACAAGTTGTACAACAAAATATAATACAAAAATGTATTTTACATAATAATAATAATTTTACAATACATAATTTGTTAATTTCCAAAATTTTATAATAAATTAGGATTTTTTTTAAGCGTATGCTGTCACCAGTCTGTTGACCTGTGCCTCATGAGGTCTACATTAGTTTCTATGGAACTTAAACCTTTATGGTTTTGGACAGTCCAGGGGTTGTTAATCCACAGTCATCGTCAACTCAATATGTACAATTTTAAAATTCGGAACATAGATTAAACTTTTGTGTCAGCGTAATTTTCAAATTTGACATTAGTAACTGTCAGTTTATTCTGCGTGGTAAACAGATTATCATAGTATCTATACGCAATCTTCTCGAATAAACCGAGCTTTTTCATCACTTTACAGTTTCTACGTTTTACAGGGTTTTTTTGTAGGCGTCTTTAATCAAATTTAATATCTGAGCCCTTATCGTTAAGACTGTTTTAATTATTTACACTGCGGGAAAGTGTATATGGAAACTACTAAACGTAATTATTATGATAAGTATGATATTTAATCAACGGAAAATAAAATTGAAAATGATTAAAAGATCAGTAATAGCATAAAAATTAAGCGACATATATTTATCTACTAAGTTATTAGAATCCGAGCAGGGACTCGGTTAATCCTTTTTTTTTTAATTGACATAGCTTGTTGGCTCTTTTGGCCTCTACAGATTCACCGGACTACAACTCGGTTAATCATACTAGTGATATCATCCTATTGAATTGACTCCAATGGACGATATCACCGATTGTACCTTTACCTTGAATGAGATAAATTATTATAACTTTTTTTTTTATTTTTAGATATATTTTTGTCTTCCACGTCATATATTAAATAAAAATTCACACGTACCTCATTCAAGGAATGTAGTTCGTTTACGTCGGTAATAAAAGCATGTGTCGCATATTATTTATGTACACCGAGTAATGTGAATTATAACCCGTATATAATTAATTAAAGTAAATTAATCTTATTTAATGGTGAAACAAATAATAACGTCATAATAATACTATAAATATTCATTACTTGGTGTGCAAAATTGGAAAATGTTATGTATTTCATAGCCTTTATAAGATGCTTTAATTGTTAGCATGCGCATAATTGAGCCTGACATAATTGTACGTCTTAGTTTTATGTGTAGTGGATTAATACTATAGTGGAAATAACATAGTTTAAACTGCAAATATTTATTCATAACTGAATATTGTATGATCGCCTTACTAAAAGATTTAATAACAATTCTCATACCATATTCAAAGTGGTTAATTTTGAATCTCGTCGATTTTTAGTTTTTTTTTTTTTTAATAATAGAGATACATTAAAAAAAAAGCACAACGTGATAATAATGCTCAGTGATAATTTGTAATAATAAGGTGTTTGACACTGGATTTCTAAATCTTTACATAAATTTACAGTTTCAGTTGTGAAACTAGACTACATACTATATTTTTTACCTCAAACGTACATATAGAATATATATTACATTCTCTCATAAATGATAACATTATGTTTAGAGTTGTCGGGTTCTAAATACTAAAATCAGGTTTAGCGCTATTTTAAAGACGGACACACTTTTTTAATAATCAATCATTTTTTACTTTTTTATTAAATACAAATGAATCGTACCCGTGAATTGGCACATTCCAAAAAATCTGACAAAACCTTAACAAAATATTCGGACGTAAAAGTTAAATATGTCCGGACGCCTGGCAACACTAATCATGATAGGTATGTAGTTTCATATTATCTGAATTTTAAACTAGCATGTATGAATGTAGTACTTTATTATGATATCTTGTTTCTGAAAAACAATATTGTAACTAGAATCGTTACCATATATTGCATAAAACGATATATAAAGAGGTACTCAAATAATAGATGTTTCTAGAAGTTCTTTATATTTCTTCTAATGAAGCATTCCAATGAATTTTTTCTTCTTAATTCATTGATATGAATCATCCGCTTATTGTTACGGAATACGTGACCAAGTTAAAAGATTGATCTAAAATTATAAATGATAAATTACAACAGACTAGTTTTACCACACTGAAGTAAACGCAATAGTTTGAAATGTACTGTAATGTATAAGTAATAATATTCATAATTGTTTTCAAGTTTATTGATGGTTTATTCTAAAACATGTCATATAAAAAAAATAATGGAAGAAACCTACAGAATGTCATTAATAGTCGCGTTGCGACTTTGCGGTTCCACAAATAAATTGGATAAATGAAAATCATATATTTACAAATAATGTTTATTTTTCTTATTATTTTCTCTTTGCTATCTATTTGTTTTCAGAATCAAAACCTGATAGTGTAATGCTCAATTTAACTAACAATACTTATATCGTATTATGACTTTTCTTAGACGTAGAAAATTTATTTACCGATAACGGAATACAACGAGATATTATTACATATTAAATAGTTTATTTTAATTATGGTTTATGTTACGAGGAATCTGATGATTTGATGTTATAAAATATTTAGATGTTTTATTTTCTATCTCCGCAAAATGAATGATTTATTACATATATGTTGTCATTGATGTGGTTGATTTAATTTGTTTTTTTTTTTTAAGAATGCATGATATTTTTACATCGCATGCAGGATTTCTAAATGTCAATGTAATGTCTACACCTTTTAGTTTATTATCCGTTAAATTAAATGTATGTGAATACTTTTTTATACAGTCCTTAAAAACTAAATGAAAACATTACACTGTTACTATTAATTTATATTAATGTTACATACATTATTTATTGTTTATGTGAAGTACTCGAAGTTATACAAAACTTAGAATAAAAATATGTTTATGTATTTTGTTTTTGTATTTTGAATGTAAACCTTATTCCGAAGTGTAAAACAGGCGACTACGACGTATATATGCATGTAGGAGTCTCATACAACTAATGAGAAACATGAAGGGGCACATGTGTTAATGGGAAATCACATGTCCTCGACTGAAGTACGTATGCATGATAAGTGACACACGATCGACGTGAGAATTATCCACTTGTATTCAGCTAGAATCTTCCTTCATACCTTTTAACTTCTCTATACTTTCCGATCGTAATATACGATCACTATGTTATAAAAATGCTAATCTTTTACTGGGTGTGACAGCTTGCAACGCTTGCTTCGTGTATACTATGTCTAGTTGCATACTTTATGCTATAGGTATAAACGTTTAAGAATATTTTAATTACAGGACTAACAGTCTGAAACGGATAAAAAATGCAAAATGGCAAGTCAAGGACTGCCCACCGGAGCTATTGCTTGGCGACATCAGTCGAAGGTTGTCAACAGAAGTAACACCCGCCGCTATCGCACAAAATAATAGGACGTTCGTTGAAAAACTTCTTAAGGTAATGGATATTATTTACTGTACTAATAAAATACATAAGAGTAATCATATATATGTACAGTATATAATAAATCTGGTGTAGTTTATTTATGACGGTGTTTTACTTACAGATAGCAATAATAAGCTACGTTGTAAAAGTTTAGAACTATCGTTATTATAACTGTCATCAATTATTCCGCTGTTCGAACAATTTCGTGTTATGCATCGTATTGTAATTTGTAAAAATAACAGCAATAATTCAATATTCGTTTTTGTAACGTGACTTTGAGTGTGAACAATGTGGAGTGCTCTCCCTTTTTTAGGTATTCCTTTCTGTATAATGTTTGCTTATAACGATAAAACCAATATATAATAATAACGGCTAACGGATAATCAACAACAATATAATGATGTCTACAATTAAATGCTATCCATTGCGTAAGGAATAATTCATTACAGTATTTACTTGTTGTATAATGATCACCTCTACTGTTAACATTAGACATGAAAGCTAATATTAATATAAATATACTTATAACAAATAGTATCTATTATGAAGCAAATAGCAATTGTCCTGACACTTATACATATATTACAGGAAAAGGTGTAAACATTATTGTATATTATTTACTAATGAATTGCGCCTATTACGTATTTCCCAAGAACAAAGCGATAACAGAAATGTTTTTTTTTTTTTTTTTTATGTTATAGGGGGCAAACGAACAGGTGGGTCACCTGATGGTAAGTGATCACCGCTGTCCATAGACACTAGCAACACCAGGGGAGTCGCAAGTGCGTTGCCGGCCTTTTAAATATGTGGGCCTCCGGCGCTCTCATTGACCGAACGAAACGCAACAGTGCAAGCACTGTTACTTCACGTTGGTTTTCTGTGAGAGGGTGGTACTACCCCGGGCGAGCCGACCCATTCATGCTGAAACCAGTAATAGCTTCAGCGTAGCTTTACCACCTACCAAAAATAATATTATATATTATATATTAGCTTCAAAATGGTATATACATATCATTTATCAACTTTAATGTAAACTGAATTTTTTTCTAGACTTTCTCGAAGAAATATATTCGTACTATGTAAAAAATGTAGATGCAACGTTGTCGTTGTTTGCCTTATTCTTGATTTGACCATTTTGAGGTATTTATGTGATCGCTTTGCTCTTGCTAATTGCGTAATTAGGCGACCGGTAACCAAGAGGATTACTAGTTAATTTAGGCCTCTTCTTAAAGGAATGTAAAAGTAAAACAAAAAGGATGCTACTCGAGAAGATGGGTACAGAGGAGTCCGATTTAGGATTGGGATGCGAAGTTTCGATTACCGGTGTCGAGGAAAGTACAATGATAGCGTCGTTATGTGACTTGCTTGAAAGATTGTGGTCGCATGGTTTACAACACAAAATGGGCAAATCAGCACTTTGGATGCATCTCATAAATTATCAAGAGTTGGAGCAATGCAGTAATTCCACTAAGCCCATCGATCCCAACTATCTTACTCCAGGTAAGTGGTAACATAAAAAATAGTGTAATTTGATAATATTTTAATTAGCGTTATTAAGTATAAATAATTGTGTGGGTTTTATAAAACCACGATGAAAGTGAAACTTTTGAATTGAGCCATGGGCACCACCATTATTTGCCTTGGTTGCTCTGCCGAGCGCCTTTTACTTTAACCCTACTCCGCGGCCGGCGGTAATGCGACATACGATAGATGGACGACAAAAATTGAGGCGATGTAAAAAAAGTCTCACCTTAATAAAATAATTAGACGAATTCTTTAGTCCGTCCTGAATGTTAAAACAAAGAGAGCAGTAGATAATGCAGTTAATCTTGCATGCTATAGGAATATTTACTTTTTTGCTAATATGCAAGTAAAATGAAAGTAAAACAATCATAAATAAATATCAATAACTAGCTTTTGCCCATAGCTTCGTTCTAATGAATATAGATTTGACCTATCGCTCGGGAACAGTGTGTTGTAACACTCTTATATTAGTTTCACCTGTATGTATGAATGTAACGGACTCTTTGAACGTGATTTTGCCCTTTGCACACTCCTCGAAGACCCATGACAATGCAATAATTCGATCAAAATATCCGATTATCCTGATTAGATTCGCCAGGATTCATCAATTTCTTTTCATATGAGAGTAAGAGAGATCGAGCAAAGCTAGTGCGCGAACTACGCATGCGAATCTTTGAATGTGTTTTCGAAATCAAGATGCGATTCTTGACACATCTCTACATATTAAAGACAGTTGTTTTAAAACAAATCGAACTAAAAAGCGAATAATAAATTATAGTTAAAAAAATAATTAATTACACACTTTTAGAGATAATCAAAGTAAAAAATAATTCTTAGCATAAGAATAAAATTACCAATGAGTAAATTAATGTCACTATTCTAAAACAGGGGGGACTTTGTAGAACTTTTTTAACTAACTCTGCGTTTTGTAACCAATAGATCTGACAAAAGCGTAATAAAACATATAAACATTCGGATTTATATTATTAGTTAGGATTTTGACAGAATCTGTCACGCAGTGGTAGTTAGCCAACATCAAAATTTATGAACGTTTATGAACGTCAAAATTACCACCGGTTCGGAAAACAACTCGAACATCGAGAAGAACAAGTAAGAAACTCGATCGGGCTTATCTTTTCAACATATAGATGCGTATTTGAAATAAATTACACGTTACAATCGTTATTAGTGGCAGTACAGAGAGGAGACGATTCCAGACATCAACATCGCTCACACACTGATCCACTCTATAATAGCCCTTTGACACCAAAACCCGCTTGACATGGCTCTTAAATTTATAGTCCGGCAAATCGGTAACATGCTTTGGGACTTTGTTATAAAACCTAACACTCTATTACCTTAGAAACTATTACTGGTTTTACTTAGTCGGAAATATGGGACGACCAGTTTGTCACCGTTTCTAGTATTTAGATCAAGCAAGTTTTTTATGCCCTCCTATTATGCTAAGAGGTCGCGGATTCGTCATATGTTTTGATTTTTATGAGATGATCATAGTTGTTACTACTATGTCTGGGTTTTAAATACGCTTAGTTTGTAATTAGACGGCTGCGTGTGAAATCATGTCCTCATATGTTTATATACTAGCTGTTGCCCGCAGCTCCGCATGCGTTTTTTTTAATAATTGTACATTACTTCTTATAAGATCAGTTATCTGTTAGTGAAAGTTCAGTGAAAAATGGTTCAAACGTTTTGGAGATAGTACTGTAAACGAAGCCGTTGGTAAAAGCTAGTCCAAAATAAAAAAAAACTTTAATTACTTTTTATAACGTTAGCTATCTATCAGTGAAATTCACACGAAAATTGGTCCAATCGTTTTGGAGATAGTACTACAGACGAAGCCATAGATGACAGCTAGTCTAAAATAAAGTAGCCTATGTCACCCGCTGTAATTTTAACTATCCGTCAGTGAAATTTCTCTCAAAATCGATCCAGCCGTTTCGGAGATTACCCGGAACATACAGACAGACAGACAGACATACAAAAATTTTAAAAATTGTATATGTGTTATCAGTATCATGTATACGTTCATATCCAACCAGTAAAAAGTCGTTATTTTGATATTAGAAACAGACACTCCAATTTTATTTATAGGTATAGATGGTAAGGTTTTTTTTATTCGACTCTATCTTCCAAGCCGAATTACCGACTTAAATTAGTTAGTTGGTAGGTTACATATTTGGTGTAAGCAATAAATATTCGATAAATGTTCTGGTACTCCGAGGTTTGGTTATAACAAAAAACTATAGGTCACTTGTCATTGAGTAGGAGTTTTCATTATACTTGAAAATGCTACAACTATTGAATTATAGGCCGTTTTTAATCTCTTCGCTCAGTTGTGTACATGGCTCATTACCAAATTTAATTCATGTATCTTTTCAATGAATGTTAACGGAAACTTGTTGATTTCGTAACATGCAGCGTTGGCTTGGTGTGTGTTACGGAAACGCCTTGACTGTAAGTAACGTTTATATTTTTTTATAATGGTTTTATTTTATTCTTTCCATCTAGTCAAGCTAAGATTATTGATTTATTATATCAAAACTAGTGTTATATTTAAAAAAAACTAATCTGTGTCTACCATTTTTTTATAGGTTAGCGTTTGACCACAATCACATCTGATGTTAAATGTTGGTGTGGTTTAAGATGGTAGTCACGCCAAACCTACAGGGAGACTGGCTCTCAAGTGTAGCTGTCGGAAACATCAACAAGTACTTCGCGACAGACTTTCCACTTAAGGGTGGTAGTTAGTCTGGCAGATTTAGAAAAACCCCTACCACCATGCATTTCGTTGTCATGAAAATGAGACTTTGATTTCACTGGAATTATGCGTTTTATCTCAATTCATTATGAGTTGATTTTTATTGTAATTTCGTAATTACTACTTAACCTTTATATTTAATTTATGTTTGTTAAATTTTATCGTTACTGCTTAGACCGTATGGAAAAACGTAAAATATGTAGTCTACATAATACCATAAAATGTTCTTTATCTACCTTTATCTACAAATAACAGATTCCTCAATTTTATGTATGTGTATGGATTTCTACACGGTAGTTTATTACTTGAAATTTATGTAAATCTGTATTAACAATTATATACGATTAGAACTAAGTTATAATTCGCCATAAATCGAAGTGTCTTCATCAAATAATGTCTCCCAGATTTATCATCTGTCGGTGCTGAAGTCGAAGCACAACAGAGCACTAGTAGCAACAACCGGTCCCGGGACAGTTCCCGCGGTGGATCTCGTGATAGTTCACGTGACCGATTAAGTAATTCTGGAACCCTGGAACGAAAGACTCAACACACGAATCCGCTACGTCCATTACCTGAGAGTCTCACGTTCGATATGAGGTAAGATTTCATTATGTAATTATTATATAAATAAGTTTGATGTAAACTCCTAAATAACTGTATTTTAATTGGTTAGTCTTGTACAATGTAATCAGTTTAAAAATTGATTCTAAATACAGACATATGTATTCAATGGTTTGTATTCACTGAATGAATGATTGTGTAAATGACGTGTATAAAGATTAATGAATAAAAAACCCGGTGAAAAAGTAGTATTTGTCTATTTAACATTTCTCTTATGTGTATATATTACTATACTTGGTAATGTTTAATATTATGTAGTCTATATATACATATATATATATATATATATATATATATATATATATACATATGCATATGTTACAGTGTACGTGCTACTAATTTATGTGGTATTCAGTAGTTTTGTTTTACTTGTACACCCTAAATACTCCCCACTCTATTCCATGGAACATATCCATCCAAAGGCTGCCTGAAGAGATTGCTATTAGAAATAAGACCGCCCTTTGTACTAATCATATAGTTTGTAATGTTTTCTAGTGTTTATTTATAACAATAAAGATTAAAGAAATAAATGAATGATTAGTTATAGTATACGGTTCATATAGGAATGTATGTGTTGTTCAGTTATCGTAAAGGCAACTATGACAATAATTTTTGTTATGAACTAGCATTAACTGCCGTTAGTTATTATATTGTAACCCAAAGCTTAAACCCTCCATTTTCAAAGAGCTAAATATCATCAAAACGCTTGCGGCAGTTTTTCCACGATACAACTTTGTATTTCTTCGACCATATTGTGTGATTTTCAAGGCAGCACGAATTAAAAGGGTACGTAATAGTTATAAAGATAGAGAGGGTAAACATAACGTGCAAGGAAGAGTCCTGACGAGTTGATCCGATGCTGTCAAAGATACCGTTGGTAGTTATTTCTGTTAAGCTGTCGTCCACGCTGTTAACGATTATGTGAATCGGGGAAGAGTTCGTAACATCCCTCTGTAATAAGGAAATTAGATCTCTTCTGAGAGATATTACAAAAATAAGGAAAAATCATCGAAGCCTCAAAACTATTATCTGGCTTATTGTATTAAGTAAAATGCTTTTAGTAGCAAACTTTCATTATATTTTTAGTCATCATCACATCGGCCTATAAGAGACACTACAAGGCCATAGACCTCTTTTCTAAGGAAGGTATGGGGATAAACACTATGCCAGCCCACGGCGTATTGAGGATTTCAAACCTTAAATACGGTGGTACTAG
Source organism: Antheraea assamensis (assembly GCA_035772565.1). Taxonomy (NCBI): domain Eukaryota; kingdom Metazoa; phylum Arthropoda; class Insecta; order Lepidoptera; family Saturniidae; genus Antheraea; species Antheraea assamensis. The sequence continues at coordinate 528,138 of JAQQSE010000042.1, forward strand.
AAGAACATTTTTCAGGTTCAGTTTTCCTCACGATGTTTTCCTTCACCGTCATCTTATAATGTCACCAATTTAAATTAGTAAAAATATATGCGAATTCCGAAACATTCGTTGGTAAATAACGGGTCCCAACTTGTGGACATCGAAATGACATTGCAACGGTCAAACTACTCGACCACTACGATTATTACTTTTAATAAGTTGAATTATTTTCTTTATTCTAGAAACGTCCAAGCCATGACCGATATAAAAACTGAAATAGGATACGCACGAGCTTGGGTCAGATTATCGCTCGAGAAAAAACTCTTATCAAAACATCTTCGAGAATTATTAGCGGATGCTACGTTATTACGTTCACAATACAAAAGAACAGCTTTCCTACGTTGTGAAGAAGAAAGGGAACAATTTTTATATCATTTGTTGACTCTAAATGCTGTCGATTATTTCTGTTTCACTAACACTTATCCGACAACTAGTAAGTATGTTTCATACTTTTGTTATGTTTTATACCAACCAGTTCATATAGAAATTAAATACAGGACCTTACTGGAATACTTTAAAAATAATTAAAAAAAAACCGGGTAATTAGTATTCTGGAAAAACAGAATGTTTGACATCTCTAAACTAGTGCGAACCTCGTATTATATTGTATACTCGTATATAACATCGAGGCAACTTAATGATAAATAAATGCCAATTATAGATTTCTATTACAATATTTTAACTTTGTTTTGTATGAATAAATAAAAAATAGTAATAAATACAAAATTGTAATGAACACTTGACTATACTATGCGCAAGCCCGAATTTAAGGTTATATTCAGAGCGGCCAAAAAGATTGATGAGAACCACATTTGTTAAGATTTTATCCTTAATTCTGGCCTGTTAGACAAAGAATAAAGGCAATGGTGCTTCCAGAACTGCCATATCGAGTACTGATCGTGCCATCTCGTAAAGCAAGCCAAACAACCGCGAACTGCTGGATATCAATATCTGGAGCGAATGGAGAGTCAACACCGAAGATACCAATACCACGTAACACTAACGAGTTTGTCTTTCACGTAAGTCTTTTTTATTCATTTTCAACAAAAATAAAGAAATATATTATACACATTACATATATAGGATTTAACGTGCGAGAGAATGAGATAGAATACATTGTACAGTGTTTCTTATATTCGCGATCTTCTCATTGTATATTGCACTACCCAATAATACTTGCTCTATTCTGAGCGCTGTACACGTCTATGTTTGTACGTGTTGAGAAAAGGAGTCGTAAGCAGCGTGATATATTGTTCACCTGTATCGTTAATATGAATATTTTATAATTTTTTTAAAGTTTCACTTCTACCACGTGTGACTAGCACATTTTTTTTTAATCCTTATTGTCCCAAAACTTCGTCATTTATAAACCGGTTTGAAAAATTCTTTTCTTATTGTAAAGATGATATTTTCAAGAGTTTATAATTTTCAGTAGCTTTGAACCATAGGCTTTGAGGATACACCAGAGATCTCCTCAAAATCGAATAGGAAATGTATAGCATTTGAGATATTGATAGGTTTATGACAATTCTAGATTAGTTAGGTACCTAACGATGGTCAGGGACGTTCTAGTGTATTTTTAGAGTATGTTTCTTTGAAGTCAGTTTTATTAAAGTGAAACTTTTTTTACATCGCTTCAATTTTTTTCGTCCATTTATAGCATATCACATTACAGCAAGCTGCGCAATAGGGGTAAAGCGATAGGCACTCGGCAGAGATCAATGATTTAAATACATATTGTGCTCAGTTTTTAAAATGCGTTTATCATCTGAATGATTGTATTTACTATGTATTCCGTGCTCTGATACGCACGATTTTAATACTCTAAATCGAATATTCTTCCGAAAATTTTCAGTTAAACGCCTATAATCCGAAAAAAGTTTCACTTGCGTCGTGGTTTCATAAAACCACACATTATTTATTTTTCTATGAACTTTATTTAGCATAAGAATTTGGGAATTCTCTCAACATTGCGTATCGGACACGACAATACCGGTTTATCTCCACGATGGTTGCTCGATCAAGTTTACGTGAGGAATGAAGTCACAGGGCATACTTACACGTGAGTAATTGAGATATTTCTTTCTTAAACACCGGGTTTATTTACTACTTTTGTGACGTAATATAACCGGGAGAATCTATTATGTATAAATAATTCAGCCAAATCCGACAACTATAGTTATACAAATAATATTACTTGGGATGAAACGATAAGTCAATGGGAACGTTCTCGAACTTATTTTAAATGTTTTATATTTGTGATATTTATTTATTTAATACCGGGTAGATATATCACTTTTTTACGTAATATAAACGAGTGAATCTATTATGTATAAATAATTCTGCCAAATCCGACAACTATGGTTGTACAAAAAAAAATTACTTTAGATGAAACAATGGCTCAGTGGGAACATTCGCGAACTCTTCCTAAATTCTATGTATTGTATTATTTTGCGTTGGCTCTATTAACACATTGCATTCGGGTCTATTTCGTCGCGAACTTTCACATGTGCGGCAAGCGTTTCGGATCTAGTAACACGACAAAAGGCTGATGCCCGGTTTCTGAAGCCGTCAGTTAAACTATCAATAGCTATTGATTCAATAAAGTTATCCATAAGACAAGTGGCGTTTAACTGTCAATGCGTTTCTGAATACACAATGAGACGTCAAATAACTATCAAACCAATAACTACTTCTTTGATGTTCACTAGATGGCTCTTTTTACAAAATGGTGTATAAAATTGATTTTATCATTTCAATTCGTCATTAATTGTTGTTCTATTGTAACAGTTTTTTGTCAATTTAGATTCGTGACCTTATTTTAATTTTAGTTATAAAGTTTGTATGCTGATTTGTTACATAGCTGTTTCTCAAAGACTGAAAATTGACCCCTCATTCCCAAAATGACGAATATTTTAAAAACTTTGGTTTTGTTATAGCTTGTATGGTATTATTATCATGCATAGTAGTATAATTTTTGTTCATTCAGTTAGATTTTATAGTCAGCAATTCTGTTGAAATCATTATTTGTATGTATTTTATAAATAGATAAAAAAATATATGTACGATAATAAAGCACGAAAACAATATAAATATTATATAGTTACTAAAGAATTTGTGTCGACAAAAAATAAATATAAAATGATTTTGAAGTACAGAGGTTAGAAATTATCTACAGTATTTTTATACTGGATAACGATGAATTTTCGGATCCTTATTCATATTATGGGCCATAATAAACAATAATTTAAACAACATTTGTGCTAAAATTAGTATACCGACACAAAGAAAAAAGGGTTTCAGGTCAGTTTTGGCAGATGAAACGTCAAATTCAACTTATCGAATAGATAAACGCCCAATCTTGGCCAGTTAAGTTGGACCGAGGTTAACTGACATTTCTCGTATAATTGTGTGTTCAGAAACCCAATTTGACAATTTATCGAACCGATAGTGATATTGAACAGATAAACTACAGTTAAAAATGCTTCAGAAACCGTGCATGAGTAACTTGACAAAGTAAATTTTTAGATAATTTGTCGCTTTGCAATACAAATAACATGCAATCGTACAGTCTTCGTTAAACTTTGTAGCCTCTCTAAATATTAATTATAAATTAAATATAAATAAGTTTGGGCTTGTGCGTAATATTGTCAAGAGTTTAATACAATACAAAGTTAAAATATTATTATTGGAATCGGAAATGGACATTTATTTATCCTTAAGTTGTTTCGAAGTTATAGTATAATACGTATTTATACTTAAATTTGTGTTCTGTGCAATATGTTCAGAGCGGTCCATAAGTTTGGCGAGGATAGACTTCGTATCTACACTTTACGCGTACTTTAGAAAAAATGCACTAAATACGTACTTTTAAGTGACCCGCACTCCAGTGACACAGTCTACAAAAGACCGTCAAAGTATGTATCCCGTATGCAATATGTTAAGAATATAGAAACAGTATCGTGAAATGAAACTGGATGTAGGTTTCCCTGTAACCGATGGCTGGGTACGGGGGTGGACGACGGCTCTACGGAGCGGTTGTTGGTAGCCGCGCGCATGCGCAGCACCGAGCAGACTCCCCGCACGCCCGCGTACCCCGCGCTCACGTCACAGAACCCGCCACAAACACCAACCACCACACATCTCTCCACATCAACTATACAACACATGATCGGTTAGTTTCTAATCTGCAAACATGATAAATGTATTGTACTAATCAAATTAACAAAAATGAATAATGAAATTACTTTCGTAATAAGACGAAAAGAGGCCCATGTAACTAAAACACAAATTGGGGAAGAGTCGACATTCTTTTAGCGAAATACTTCTAACTCGTTTTTTGATAAAGTGTAATTTGAGAAAAGAAGCTCCATAGGTTATCAATACTATTACATTCACTTTTGTTATTGATTCCGAATATATATGTAAAACACAATATTGCAAAAGATAGCAGATGCGCCCCTCTTCCTTTTGATCAGTTACTTTATAATCTGCAAACATAGTAAATGTGTTGTACTGTAATACTAGGTCTTTAGTTGTACAAAACGTGCGTTTGAATTAAAGTCATGTTCTAAATTGCTAAATAAAAGCGCAAACTAATCCTTTTCAAGGAAATATAAGATACGTGGGATATCTATATCAGGCACAAGTTGGACTGGACTGGACTGTTCAAAAACATAAACGTTTAATTTCTTCTTCTTTATTTTTTTGGCTCCGTCACGGTTTGTGCACTAGCCAGCGTCAAGTAACAAGATTTTGCCAAGTGTCTTGCGATATTTATAATGTTCTAACAAGATGGTGGTTTCCTTGTTAGAACTTTCCATGGAGTTTTGGTAGCATCTCAGAATGCATGCTCCGTGGTATTATTTCCCATCACTTCACTTGTGCATAATAACCGAACTATATTACGTAAAACACCACCAATATTACAAAATATAGAGTCTAATAGATTATGAATAAAATATAAAAACCACTACATGACAGACTAAGATCCCGCCAAAAACTCTAACGTTTAAGTTATATACAAACCAATGTAGACCTCATGAGGCATAGGTCAACAGACTGTTGGCAGCATACGCTTAAAAAAATATTTGATTTATTACAAAACTTTGAAAAAGTAACAAATTATGTATTGTTAAATTTTAATTTTTATATAAAATGTATTTTTAAATTATTTTTTCATTTCCAAGAATTTCTTTCTACTAAACCACGAAGTTTACAATGTACGATGTCGTGGATTTAAAGGAAAATTAAAAACATAATTCGCCATTTTGAGATATGGATCTTAAAATATCAGCCGAGGAGTTAAAACTATTTTATTTGTAATTTATTATGTCATTTACTATGAAGTGCCGGTGAACTTTGTATCACTTACATTTGTGTAAAACGTGGTCAAAATTTAATTCAAAAAAATTATTTACTTGAAAAATGCAAGACAGTTATACACTTAATCAATTTAAAGATTTCTCATGTACTATTTTTATTTCTGATACAGGACTATTTTGTATTCCAACAAAACAGACTAAAGAGATCGGACCTCATACTACAGCTATGAAACAGACAAATGTCAGAACGCATCTATAAATATTTGACAAACGAATAACAATGTTTTATTTCTAAAACGACAAAAGACAAAATGTTTCATAGCTAGGAACATTTTGTATTTGAAATTTAAACTGACTTTTTTAGTATATTCCTTTACTTATTAGTTATTTATCTCACCGTTTAAACCTTCCCTGAATTTCCAGAAATATTTCAAGATCAAAATTAGCCAAAACGGTCCAGCCATTCTCGAGTTTTAGCGAGACAAACGCGCAGCAATTTATTTATTTATATATATATATATATATATATATATATATATATATATAAATATAGATAAGTAATTTGATATTTATTTTTAATAATACAGGTGATTGTGTGAATGCAATTGTGAAATGGCACTACCAATCGAAAAGGGATAAAGATGCAAATTCGCTAAGTGTATTATTATGTGGTGAAAACGGACTCGTTAAATGCTTAGAGCAAGCATTTCTGTGCGGTTTCAAATCTGCACGTTTATTTGGGAAGAATCTCTTCATTTGGGATTACTTTGGTAAATAATTCTCAAATTATCCTATTAATATTATAAATTCGAAAGTGAGTTTGTGTGTAATGTCATATGTGCCTAAATAGATCCTATTTTTGTCGCTTCGATATCTCTTTTTTTTATTATATTATAGGGGGCAAACGAACAGGTGGGTAACCTGATGGTAAGTGATCACCGCTGTCCATAGACACTAGCAACACCAGAGGAGTCGCAAGTGTGTTGCCGGCCTTTTAAATATGTGGGCCTCCGGCGCTCTCACTGAGCGAACGAAACGCAACAGTGCAAGCACTGTTACTTCACGTCGGTTTTCTGTGAGAAGGTGGTACTACCCCGGGCGAGCCGACCCATTCATGATGAAACCAGTAATAGCTTCAGCGTAGCTCTACCACCTACGAAAATATATATAAATATAGTTCATGAAAGTAATACAAGTTACGTACGAATTTTCATACAATAACTTTTATGATATACTGTAAAGTGTAATATTGTGTTTAAATGCCCAATATAACTAAATATTCAATGTTATTGCAAATAACCAATGTTTTGTTTTTTTATAATTTGTATAAGATTACTGTGGGTTACCTTCAGGCGACAGACATATACCATCGCGTACTTCTCCGTAAACATTTTTAAGATATACGATTCTGTAGTACACTATTGTTATGCATAGCATAAGATTTAGAGGGCGTTATCAATGTAAGCGTCCATAAACTCCTTCGTATATCTTCGTTAGAGTACGTGGACTTTCTATACTTTATTTTTAATTATAGTATACATATAAACCTACTGGAATACATTTTTGAAACTATAGTCAAAATAGTAACAAAATCTGTTACGTAGTTTAGAAAAACTAAGAGAACATACAGATAGACGCTAAAAGCAACTTTGTTTTACCATATTTATAGAATATCAGATAAACTTCCATTTCCATTAACCTAACCTGTAAAAAAAAACGATTTAATAATATTGATGATGTATAAGTATTTTATCGGTTCCAACAGCTAGGGTGAAAGACGAATTCAAAATGAGCCTTTGTGACGAACCCATTACCCAGAATAATAAAAGTTGCGGGATGTCATACAACTGTAGGCAAGATCAAGAGCACAGGGCCATTTGGCGTTGTTACTGTCATCTGATGGACGAGATAAATTCCGTTGGACGCACCCTCGGCAAGGACGGCAAATTCCAACTGTTTATTTGCCTCAGCTTAAGGTAACTTTTATTTAAATTTCCGTATTATATACTTGCCATTTGTTTTTGGAACGAAATTCCTTATCGCAGCTTGCCGTAGGGTTTGACTGGCAAAATTGTCACGTAAGGAAAAAGCGTTATGCCTTCCATGCAACTGTCAGTTGTATAACATCAATACTGAATGCATCAAAATATGAAATTTAAAACTTATTTGTTATCTAGTAATTTCTATATAATTTAAACTTCACATTTTAATAAATGGTTATTTTCCCCAAAATATTAAATGAAACTTTTTGATTTGTTTCCTTACTTTACGGTACAGAACTACATATCTGACGGAAGTTTCCAGACCGCATAGGTTTTTTTTTATTACCCTCATATGCGTTTAGGACAGACACTTTGAGGCTTCAAATTTTAATTGGATCTTGTTAAATATAAAAAAAAAACTTAACTATTTATTATATACTTAAATACATTGACAAATTATTCATATTCTCCAAGAATCAGTCAAGGACTATATGATATTGTAATTTTTCAAGACGAAGATGAATTGAATTCTGTAGTACATTTACAATGCAGTGTATTGAAATTACGAAAAAATTTCATTAAAATCTGTTTAATAAAATTACAACATTCGTATTATAAATATTACTTAACGATTTTCCAATATTTATTTAGTAAATTATAACAAATGTTATGTAATTTTCCTAAACGGAGTTGGAATAAGTCGTGTATTACATTTACAAAACTGTATTTTATTATTTCTATATAGTTGTACGTAAAAATTCCCAAATTTTGATTGTTGTAAAAATACTATGGATTTCTTTTACAGTACAGTAATGATAAAATTACGACAAAAAAATGACAACCCACAGATAATGCAGGTACACAAGGTTTAGTGCTCATAAAACAATATAACCATTTTGGTGAGAACGGAGTCACGCACGTCGGCTAGTTAACAATTGAGATGATTTCCTTTAAATTTTATTTACAGAGAACACTGGCTTCACAGAATGCTGGTACCGATGTCAATGACACGTGTAACAGCAGAGATGTATGAAGAACAGAGCTTTTTGCGTAAGCGCGGTCTCTTGACCTTTCTCAGGCAGATACTGGAACCGCTCGACGAATTCGATATTGTCCTAGAAAATTCTCTCACTCAGGGCATATAAATTTAATAATAACGTTTCATGAATACATAAGTCATAATAATACATTAATTTGCAATTACATGACGATAAGATTATTAAGTGAAATGATCTCATAAATTAATTATGAAGATAAAATATATCGGCTCACTTTGCTTTTCTCTATAAAATATATATTAATATTATAAAAGGTTCATCGAGCCATCGCCACACCACCGTAATCCAATTTCGGTGTATTTATTATATATAACATAGATTTAATGAAATATTTTTTGTGACCCAGAAATACTCATTATGAATTTAATTTTGTTGTCTTTATGAATTTGACACTAGTGTAGTAAGGTCTGATTAATATATGTTTATTTTTTTTTATTTTTAGTTTGTTAAGTTTGTTCAGGGAAGTCTTAAGCGGGGCGCAGTGGGGTGAGATATATAGTTTTAATATATGCACGGTCCCCAAAGATCTTGGGACTTAAATTGGACGACTATATAAATAAATGTAAACAGATAAATCGCACATTTCGCACCCTTAATAAAGTAAAGGCTTAACTTAAAAAAGTAGTTTTTTTGGAATCGGCATAAAACCAAATGAAAAATTACTCTTTCTGTGTGATACACCTTGTAGAACTATTTATACTGAGCTGTTTTATTGCAAAAACAAAATAGCTAAAAGTTCGACATGTGCCCTTACTTTACTAATGGTGCAATATATGAATACTGATATTTTAGTTGTGAAAAATAAATTGTTAACACCGAAAGTCTGAACGAAAAAAAAATTGTAACTATAAGCAGATGATATAAACTTTAGGTCCCAGTGTACAGTGGCGGAGTGGCAATATCTAAGTAGGCTTTACTGGCATATGTCATGGTGGTAAAACAGGACACTATCAACCATACAGCTGAAGTATTATAGTATAAGATACGGTCCTCGCACTTTTATTGCCAAGTGTATAGCAGACAAATAAACACGTGTGACTTTTAAAGTGGGCGACATTTCCATGGGTTAACTCTAGACTTTCAAAACAAAAAAAAAAACTAAATTGCAAAATAACATGAAAGACTTTATTATCTATTTTTACTTTTTAAGAAATGTATTATTGGTGGTGATCTGGTTCAGTCCATAGGCGTCATATTCGTAAAACCGCCTCAAATAATATGAGGCCTTAAAAGTCGATGTTTACTTTTTTTATGTAGCCAACGACAATAGTTAATTTTTTTATAATAGCCCACACCTTTTCTCCCACTCTGCGCCCGTGCAAATTATATTTAAGACGTTCCCAAGTTTGTTCCTTTAACTTGCCAGTTAATAACCCAAAGATTTTATTTTTGTAATGGTGCTTGTGATTTATACTTATATTTGTATATTACCAAGTTTTAATTCTCTTAAAACTAAGGCATTATTATAGCGCTTAAATGCTAAACTTCTTATTAAGTTGTATTTCTATGATAATCATTAAACCCGAAATTGTAGACACAAACGATGAATACAATTAATTCGAAATCCATTTATTAAGTCATAAGAGTAACTATATAAATCTATTGGTTATTTAAAATTATAAATAACATTTTTTTTTCAAATATATGCTTTTCTAGCTTTGGTAACATATGAAATAAAAAAAATAAAATATAATAGTTATTAAATATAATGTGTCGTGCTGTAAAAATAGGATGTGAAGCAGTTTGCATAACAGTCGAGTTTTTAACCGAATTCATTACTTATGATATGTTTACTGCTATGTACTAGAGATTTTTTTATATAATGTAGTCTTTCTTATTTCTATATCGTGTCGCTCGTTGCAAGATGTTTTCATCGCATCAGACGGAGGCTATGCCGTCTCTATTAAACGTATTTTGTTTTTATTATTGTTGTAGTTAAAACTTATGATAATATTTAAATCGCTAGTTATATTTATTTAATATGAAAATGAATACGTCATTTCTATATACAGCATGTTTTTTATTCATGGAAACAGTAAAGGAAGCTGCTCCGAGTTCATAGACAGGGGGACACGAGAGTTATTTTGGCATTTTAAAATCTGATCGTGTGGGTCTTTTTCCATAAGATTAATAAAAAAAAGAAGCAATTAAAAAATTCACTTATACTGTTTTACCTCTTTTTTCCCTGAGATATAATAAACTTATGATTGTATGAAACGTAACTCGGATTGACATGAAACGTTTTCGCGAATTTTGTGGAATAGATAAAATTAAGTATGCTTCATTGAAAATTTTAATATAGGTAACAATATTTGTCTCGTGAAAAAAAGTTCTTCTGAGACCTAAAATATTTTCCTGTGCCTCCCATGCTTTTAAATCGTACACTGTCCCAATTTAAACACACCATAACTGCAAATGGTGAGTGTGTAATGGGGCGAGTTTGTACTGGGAGAGAAATGATAATCTGAGTAATATTTTTTTTATATTGGTGTTAAATAAAAAAAGTATTCATAAACAGAGCATAAAACTCATACCGTATACTGTATTATCATTTTAATTGACTTCAAAAAGAGGTAGGTTCATATTTCGGTTGTATTTGTTTTTTAACATTTGTTACCTCAGAATTTCGTTATCTGTATACCGATTTAGAAAACTCCATATTTATTGAAAAGAGGATATTTTCAATGGGTCCTCATTTTAATTTCATTAGCATTGAACCTTAAATGTCAAAGATACACCAGGGAATTCCTCAAAATCGAATAAGAAATATATAATTAGGCAGGTACCTAACTATGGGTTAAGGAGGTCCTGGTACATTGGTTATAAAGGAGATTTTTCTGGAAGTCGGTTTGTTTTATGTTTTTAATGTCTCGAAATATTATCACTTGACCAATACAAATACAGCTCTCACTTGGTTTTGCCCCTAAAAATTTCAAGGCCCGGGGTAAAAAGTTTAACTAACTAAAAACAAGTAAATGTTTAAACTGCTTTTAAAATACGTCATCTTCATGATTTATCAAAATTTATAGCATAAAATCCGTTACATCGCAACATGTTGCCTTTATCAGCATGTACATATTTTCACGCCAGGCACAAATTTTTTACGTGCTATTACCATTTATTTATTGTTTTATTATACATATTTTAAAGTCATGTATAAGATGATAAAAGAGTACTCGTAACTTTTATTCAATTAATATATTTGCTCATTGGATTGGATATTATAGATCTGATATTTCTATTTTTTGTATCTCAGCGTTCATGAGACTTTGTAACATATATATATAGTGTATTCATAATGCTTTGAAATTGTAATGTTGTGACGTATTTTTGTAATAAATGTCATTATCGTTATGTAAATATTTAAATATTCGAAACTATTCTATAATTGAGGAATGTGAAAAAAACAACATTGTATCGATATTTCATATTCTTGATCAGTATGTAAGATTTCTTTTCAAGCATCACTTACAGTACAATGTTTACATAATTTGCAGAGATTACACCACGTACATAGCGATTTGATTACTTAAACTTATACTATTTAAAAATTTGATTCAGTCTGTAATTTACCAAGAAAATAGTATTATCTTAGTTCTAGATAAAAAAAAATACATTTATTTATAAATTAAAGACAAACCGAAACCTATTACATTACATACATTTATTACAATTTTAATACAGTAAATTGATAGAAAACCAAATCAACGCCATGCTCGTAACTATGTTCATTCTAAAATGGTTGTTTAAAATATGTGCCGTCCCGAATGTATGTGTTTGAACTGTATATGTGTAGGTAGCGTGCTCGGATTATTTGCAACAATTAAATTCGCAATTTACGTATATTTGTGCATGCTAAATATCACACATAATTAGCGCATTAGCATTTCGTTAAAGAATGTTATTTTGAAGACAACAATCGCTGAATTCATAGATCGGAATAATTATTGTAATTCAATTATGTTTCATCCATAGAAGTGCGGTAAATATAAAAGAAAGCACACTTGTGTCGGGTAAATTCGTGCCAACTTTACTAAACGCTTACGAAAAGGGTTCCTTCTGTTCACTACACAAGTTCATACCATGAACCTCTCGGTTACGAAAAAAATGCAACGGACATTAAAATGCCCGCTGGAAAATATCGGAAATTCGGTATCGTTTTGGCATACTACGGTATTTTTTTTAATTCTAGTCTATGGCCCATGTGGAAAGTTCCACAATTTTGCCAGTGTCATGTAAATTTTTATCAAATCCAACGAAATAAATCGACAAGAGAATTTATCGATGGCGCAACGTTCTTGAAGGCGTGTCATATTGATTTATACAAAAGAATATTTTTGTGCAATTTTCGATATCGTTAGCTTTATGTGGCATGGGCCGAAACCTTCGAAATACTCTTCATGTATATTCTTTCGTATTTCAATGAACTTATATTTTCAATTTACCCAATCCGAAGTCATTACCGGGATACATAGATATATAGTTAAAATATAATTAAATTAATTCTATATTAACTTGTAATTTCTCTTCAAGATTAAAATGTAACTTTACATTAAGCAATGTGATCGTATACATTAAACAATATGTTAAAAGCTACCGATAGTCAAACTTCTTTAGTAATATGAGTAGATACTATTACAATTCAAAGAACAGGTTCCTTGTTATTACTACAACTTTCTTTTTTTTAATGTTTAGTTTTATTTATTCATTTCCATTACAACTTAGTTATGTAAGTACTTACTATAAAAGAAAAAAACTTTATGATACACCTAAACCCACGACATACGGATATTCCAAAATAATTAGTAATTCAGGTTCTCTAAAATATGATATTGCTAAACTTTATAGTATGACTTCTATAACATATCTATTCTATAATCTATCTATAACAATGAAGTACACTTGCTATAATTTATAATAATTGTTGATGCAAACTGTTGTAATAATTTCTTGTTTTGTATTATATTACAACTTGTAACAATGACACGACAATTTAAATGGGTATTCAATATTGCATAATGGTTCCTTGTTCGCATGTTGCGATATATATGTTGCAGCCGATAACAGCGTCATTGTCAATAAAAATAACAGAAAATAGCGGAATAATTATTATGTCTTCATTATTTTTTTATTCATTGGTAGGAATAATGCATTACACTATTGGTTATTGTAAAAATGGCCACCCATATTTTGAAGTTCTCTATAATACACCATATAAATAGCTCAAGAAAACGTAAGTTCATGAATGTATAAAAAAAACAGAACACTGTTATATAGCGTCAAAAGGGATTTAATGTAAATTAAGTTTTGACACGAAAATGTATGCGAAAACTCATCCATTACACTGCGTGGACAAATTAAAACAAAAAATCCAATCCCCTGTTCCAATGAGTTTCATTCCATAAGTACTTTGGAATATGCTGTTTCAGTTTTAAAACGTTTCTTTGATTGCGGTTGGTACCAATTTGTGCAGCAGAATTAAAAATTATTGTTATTCCCACTACAGTAACTTGTTTTTCCCGCCCTGGTTCTTCTGATATATGTTTATTGAGATATATGTTGCTGTTGGTTGAGATTCTTCTGTGCGAATATTGCAAAATATATAGGTAATAATTTTTATAGCGTGTCGGCAGTGAATTTTGTGCACAAAAATGTGTTTTTGTTTGACGATTCTTTTAGGACTTATCGTAGACGTAATTATACGTCTAAATTAGCATAAACTCGTGTTTCAACTTTGTGTAAGTTCTTTATGTGCCCGGGATTAAGCTTGTCGCAAGTTGCATGTCTACGAATGCGTACCTTTAAGGGTTTTAACCTTCTTAACTGACCACGCGACCAGCCACTAGTTACAAATATGATTATTCATCTATCTATTCAAATGTTTCATGCGTTTACAAGAGGTAGAACCTTGGTAAATCGAACTTCAAGACGAACGGTAAAGAATTTGATTCATAGTGTTTTGCACTTATAACGGATTTTAATTTAGAAATGTTTTTGTTCGGCTTGCATGAGTTTAAATTCTGTACTGCCTAATTTTAGTTACATAAGTAAAATCGATATAGTCTTCTTAGAGAGGTAATATTCAAAGAAAAGAAATACTCTCGACAATGTATGTACATACATTGTCCGCAATAACTACTCATCATAATCATTTTATTTTTTCTTTGAGTTCTTGTCGAGTTGTGAAAGTAGTCAAACAAACATAAATAAGCTCGAATTATATAGATATCAAATGTATAATTTCTAGTTACGCATGAAAAATTGTACTGAAATACGTTGAAAGAAATACTCGTTATATCGATTGGTCGAGAGCTTAGATTTAGACTAATGTAATAAATGGGGCTACAAGAAAAGGGAACGAGAGCTTTTTTTAAGTTGTAGACGGCTTCGACCTACTGAGGTTAGATTTACCGAGGTTCTACTGCTTATTATTTGATATTGATATATTTCTTTTTCCTGGCGTTTGCTTTATATTATTATATTACTGCGAAGCGTCTTATTGCCTTCATAACGTGTTAAACATATATTTTTATTAATGTAAAGAAAATCATCTAAATTATGATTTGGCGCCGAAATATCAGTTAATAATTTTCTAATCATTGCTACAAAATTATTTTTGACGTTGATTTTAGCATTTTTGTTTTGTTGTTCAGGAAATTTAGTAGTCAATTTTGAATAAAAAATATTTTCCTATTTTCAATTAGTCTTCCTTGTATGTTTATGAAATTTTAATGCTATCTATGTACACATTACCAAAGATAATGAGACCGTTTCTTTTTAGATGTATATACGCTGTAGTTTTATGTTCAATAAATAAAATCCCTGAAGTAGTTTAATTTGTTTTATTTAATGCCTATTCCTATTTCCAATCTACAAGTCTAAATTATACTAAACACAATTTAAGGTTACTGGCAACGGTAATTCAAATTTTATCATGATTATAAAGCTTCTTATACATTCTAGTTTAGAAACAAATTCTTTTTGTCGAAGAATCTTAATGCAAATATCAAATAGATAATCATTGTGAGTCTTATGGTGGTTCTAACAAGATTCTTGTACTTTCTTAGAACTTTTATGAAGTTTTTATGATATCTCAAAATGTATGGTGCATGTTATTTCCCATTCATTATATTTGAGCATAATAACCAAGCCATGTAATAACAAGATTCCATAAATATTTCACAATATAAGATCAAATAAAAAAAATGCGAATAGAAACCACTAGATATGCCAGAAGTTCTTGCCAAATACTCCTTATTTATAGTAGCGTCTAACTTATACTAGCAATACACATAAAAATACTTTTGGTAAGGCTTAAAGTGTACTAATACCTACACCTCATTCTAGTAGTGACCGTAGACGGTTCAAGTTCGCTTGATAGATATACGTTATATGAAAGTGACGAGCCAAACGCGACTTGCTGTGTTACAACAACCATGGCTTCCATTGTGACTCTTTCGTAGTGGCTTATTAGTATCTACAAAATAATTAAAAAAATAGAACAACCTGACCTGTAGAATGTAGACTAATTTATGAAAAAAGAAGCGTATACACAATTAATTGTATATATGTATTATTTATTATAAATATTCAATTCCTATAAATACTTAAAGTTCCTTCAAATTCCCCCGAAGTTACGTTTCTCATTCGTCTTTTTGGCATGAAAGTGACAGCATGTGCGTACGAACATACTAAAATTTCGAAAATGATGTACTACAAACATTCAAGTAAATTTGAAGAAACAAAAGACTGGAATGAAAGCTTGTAGAAGTCCAGAAATTGTTTAAAAATTCTCTCAATTTAAGTTTATATTTGAGTAAATCTAAATTAACGCCACAATATCCTTATATTGACGCGCATTACCTACTCAATATTTCGTTTTTTTTTAAAAAGATTTATCAGGTAAGAGTTGGTTATTTTAATAATGGTCAAGAAATATTTTTAATTTACTAAACTTACAAATGTACCTGAAATTGGAAAGAAATTAGTATAACTAGTTTTCGAAATTAATTAGACAGCTAGTGTTTTCTATAGCATCGGGGGCCTTACACGTGAAACAGAATTTAAGAAAATAAGGTTGTGGCTATTTGCACTTCTAGTAGAATGAATAAGAACCCTTTTTTATGGTATTTGTTAAGTTATGGACTTCTAAAGAATAAATGCTTTTGAAATTAAAATTTTTCGACAATAATATATTAAACCTAGCTATTTATGTAGAAAACTATAATGTAATATACAAACTTAGAACGAAACATTTAAAAACAACATTTTACTAATTGAGACGACCTTTTTACTTCTAAATATAACTTAAAGTACACTTACAATACAGTAGAAGTATTAAAATGCGACTACTTTAGTTTAGTCGATTAATAGCACCGACTTGATATCTGGCGCTTGCCTAAGTTGATTGGGTTGTCATATATCGCATTAAAATTCTACCGTTTAGCATGTATCCTTCTGTATAAACAAGTGCAAGCTCTAACAATGATTTGGAGTAGATATTATTGAAATAAATGCAATATAAATAAATAAGTAAACATTTTAACATAAGTATTAGTATAAACAACAATTTTATAACAGTATTATTTAAATATATGTATAGCACCATTATTTCGAACAAAATGAAAAGGGTGCGATGAAATGTATTCCAATATAAATAATGAATTGATAAAATAATATTCGACAACGCACTAAAATCTTATGCATTTACTTAAAGCTTCTCTGTAAGTGAGAATATTTTTTATACCATTTATTAGATTTACATTACTGTCACTCTGGATAACACGATTCCTTGCGGTAAATTTGTCTTTACAACTAAGAAGATACTTCAATTTTTTTTCTAATAATGTACTACCTATATGCTATAGATATTGGCAAAATCCAAAGAGAACGTTTTGGAGTGTACAATATAGAAGATTGTTTACTCTATATGATATGGGGTGAATACATATTTCATAGTCAAGTATGTACATGTGTTTAGTCATTACTTTAGTTTGTCTTCAATTCAATGTGCATGAAACCTGTTCTAAAGTAAAAAAGGTGTGTGTGCGATTCACACACGATAGATGTGAAACTTCAGTAAATGAAATACAAAAAAAAATGTGATGAATATATATAACAAGGGTAGGATAATTACAAAGTTTATTTGTTTAAAAATGAAAGTATTTTGATTAATTTTACAAGATATTTTTTTTAACATATGTTACATAATTTATTGCTCAGGTTCCATATTTTCAGTTTCAACAAACAAGATATAAAAATACTCACAAATACTGTTAAATAATAATAATAACACACCACGCTGACTTCTTACTAAAAAGCTGTAATACACAGCCGCATATAGTGTACAGTAGTACATATGGGCGCGCATTACTATGCGGCCATATAGTTAATATAAGTAAGTAACAAATTAAATCAAAGCTTAATTATATGTAGTGCCATCTATGGGATAATTCAGAACTTGAATAACACAGGAAATATTATTAGCTTCTCTTTGTTATAAAGTAAATTAAATATAGAAAAGTAAATTAAATATAGAATAATAAATTGTAATTCATAATTTATTATCAATATTAGATAATGCAGAGGTTAATTTATTATCTAATATTGTTTTTGAGAATTTTAAAATAAATTTTAAAATATGATTCCCTTGCTGTCACAAATGTGTTAACAGTGATATTTCCGGTGTACTTTAGTTGTTATTTTAAATAATTAAAGTAATTAAAATATATTTTAACATTTAATAAAGATTAAAAATAGCATTATTAATTTTATATTGTTTTATAAAACGTTAATATTAATTATGTTTGTAATAGAGATAAAAAGATGGCGTGGTTTGGTGAATTGCAAATTTGCAATACAAAGTTGTAAAGTTAAGTTGAAAAGGAATTCTTGGCACGACCATTGTAAAGTAACGACATCAACATACATACAATTGATATGGTTCTCATGAAGAGTATCATTTTGCGATGGATCTTGGGGACAGCTTTGGAGAGGCGCCGACATACACGTACTTTTCACATATACTAACTCACGTTAAATACTCAAATACAAGCAAGTATTAAGCAGTGTGCGATATACATACATACCGACATTTGCTCTCTCGCTCTGGCTCACTATTTCACTTCAAAATATGTAGTATGTATATTTCTGTCTCATTCTTTGTCGGCTTCATCCTACACATTTTTGTATTTGTGTCTCTTACCTGTCGTTCTTTCGTTGCATCCGGCTTGAAATCACAACGATTCTAAAGAAGTTTCACTTCAAAAATGTTTTATAATGCTAAAATGTATAGTCTTATAGGGGCTGCCATAGTAAATCTTTAATCAAGTAAAATAAAAATAATGACAACTCTATGGTTTCACTGAATTACCTATGTATTATTTAACTTCATCAAAAACCTCAACTGATATTGTTCAAAGTTACAAAAAACTTAGATGTTACAATATTTTTATGATGACTTCTACACGTATCAAAGTTACTTCTTCTTTCTTCTTTTCAAGTGGTAGAGCCATGCTGTATCCCTATGTGGGTCTCAGCATGAATAGGCCGGCTTGTCCGGGGTAGTACTACCTTCTCACAGAAAATTGGCTTAAAGTAACAGTACTTGTACTGATGTGTTTGGCTCGGTCAGTGAGAGCGCTGAAGGCCCTCCCTCTCCCCTCCCAAAATATGATAGCGGTTTTAAAGAGAAATTTACCCCAGTCAGTACCAACACTCACTATGGAGGAGAATCCCCCCCCTGACCGAACCCCCTCAGGCTGCCCTTCGTATTCTGGGGTGGCCAAAACTCCGCTTGTCATTTCGGCCAGAGGAAACGAAACGGAAAAACAATCGGCACCTCCTCCCACGCTGCGCGTGGAATTCTGTAAGATAAGGGGAATCCACTCGAACCTTAACTCTGTCCATCACCACCTTGAGACAGAGAAGCCGTCCTTGATGTTTCTAACTGAGACGCAGATATCTTCTCTGTCTGACGTTACATACTTGCGATACCCTGGCTGTAATATTGAGCACGCTTTCGCGCCCCGAGCCGGGGATTGTGCGTTGGTTCGGGAGGATATAAGCGTCCGTCGCCTGGCCAATCTTAAAGCTCAAGATCTGTCACTTCTCATTCTTCGTGTGGATTGCGCAGATCACCCGCGCGTCTATGCATGCGTATACAGGTCACATAGCGGTGACTTAGAAACTAATCGCCATATGGAGCACATCCAAATGATGATCGATTCAATTCTCCATCAGATCCCTTCTGCAGAAATCGTGGTTCGTGGCGACTTTAACGTCCATCATGCTGAATGCCTTGGTTCACGTACCACCGACTACGCGGTGAGATTTGTATTTGACTTTGCTTTGGCATACTCCCTCACACAATTGGTTACCTTACCTACACGTGTACCGGATGTGGAGAACCATATGCCTTTACTGTTAGACCTTCTGCTGACCTTTCATCCGGACAATTATCAGGTAAACGTCGGTGCTCCTCTGGGCACGTCAGATCACTGCTTGGTTCGGATAACTGTACCTCTTACACGTCCATTTCGCTCGCGCTCTGCATGCAGACGCAAAGTCTGGCACTATATGTCAGCAGACTGGGATGGGATGAGAACTTTCTTTAGCTCTTACCCATGGAGGCAGGCTTGCTTCAAGCCGGAAGATCCTGATGCCGTCGCCAACATCATAACCGACGTTATAGTCCAGGGCATGTGATCGTTTATCCCGAGCTCAATGGTGCCCGTCGGAGGCAGATCTCAACCTTGGTTCGGTTGCTCTTGTCGAATGGCCTGTCGTTGGAAATAGAAATGCTACCGAACCTGGGTTGAGGCTCTGGCGTCACAGGATGTAAATACTAGCGCATTAAAGAAGGAGTACAACTTTGCCTCCAGGTCTTACAAAAAAGCAATCACCTTGGCTAAGTCCGCTTTTATTGACAGAATTGGTGAGAGATTAATTCGTCATCCTTCGGGAACCGGAGCGTTTTGGTGTCTTGCCAAAGCTGTCCTTGGGAATTTTTGTCAGCCATCCTTTCCACCATTGCGGAGGGAAGGCGAATCATTGGCCCGTGGCGCTAAAGACAAGACTGATCTTCTAAGCGATCTTTTTGCGTCCAACTCGACTGTGGATTGCAAGGAGAAGTTACCACCCACCACACCGGGTTGTGAAAGCTCGATGCCAAATATTCGGTTTCTACAAAGAGCTATAGGCAAAGTACTCTTCTCTTTGAATATCTCTAAGTCGAGTGTGCCTGATCGAATACCCGCAATCGTGCTTAGGACATGTGCTGCGGAACTGGCCTCGATTTTAGCACGTCTTTTTTGGCTCTGCTACTCGATAGGCGTTATCCCTACCAACTGGAATTCTGCCTTATTCCACCCGATCTCCAAAAAAGGCGACCATTCTGATCCATCTAACTATCAGCCTATTGCTATTACCTCCCTGCTCCCCAAGACAATGGAATCCTGCATAAACCGCCAGCTCCTGAAGTACCTAGAAGAGAACCAGCTCATTAATGATCGCCAATACGGTTTCCGTCAAAGCCGCTCAGCTGGTGATCTTTTAGATTTTCTGACTCACAGATAGGTGAAAGTAGTTGAAAAAAAGGGTAGGCCCTGGCCGTTAGTTTAGATATAGGTAAGGCTTTCAATCGGGTCTGGCACAAAGTGCTTCTCTCGAAGCTTATTTCGTATGGACTTCCCGAGAAACTATGCAATTGGGTATCCAGTTTCCTTAGGGAGCGGAGCATAAAAGTCGTTGTCGACAGTGCATGCTCGGATCTCAAGCCCGTGAACGCTGGAGTCCCGCAAGGCTGTGTGCTATCCCCTACCTTATTTCTTCTGCATATCAATGATATGTTGAACATCTGTAACATTCATTGCTATGCAGACGATAATACTGTGAATACTTTATATACCAGTCGTGCAGGTGTTTCTCGGGAATGCGTTAACAAGTGCCGGAACAAATTTATGTCCAAGATAGAGACCTCATTGGAGCGTGTCTCGGATTGGGGAAGACAAAATCTAGTCGTATTTAACCCCGCAAAAACACAAGTATGTGCCTTCACCGCCAAAAAAATCCCTAATTTTCAAGGAGTTCCCTTAGTTACAGAGCCTAATTTCAGTATTCTCGGTATCGACATATCTAGCGATGTTCAGTTTGGTGGTCATTTGGAAGGTAGAGCAACACTGGCTTCAAAAAAGTTAGGTGTCCTTAACAGAGCAGGACGATATTTCACATCGGTTCACGGCCTTCAGCTGTGTAAAACGCAAGTCCGTCCACACATGGAATACTGTTCTCATCTCTGGGCCGAAGCGCCCCAATGCCATCTACTTCCTTTTGAGCGAATCCAACGGAGAGCGGCTCGAATCGTTGACGACCGGGTGCTTTCCTCAGGGCTCAATACTTTGGAGCTTCGTAGGGATGTTGCGCTACTTTGCGTCCTTTACAAAATCTACCACGGAGAATATTCTAAAGAGCTGTTCAGGTTGTTACCTGCTGCTGAGTTCCATTACCGAACGACTTGCCATAAAATGAAATTCCATCAGTGTCATCTCGATGGCTGGAAGTCGTCTACTGTGCGGTTCTCGCGTGTGTTTTTCCCGCGTACGTCGGCACTCTGGAATAAACTTCCGGCGGGAGCGTTTCCGGACCAATACAACCCACAGACCTTCAAGAAACGAACCTACTCCTTCCTCAAAGGTCGGCAACGCATTTGTGATGCCTCTTATATCGCAGGTGTCTATGGGCGGCGGTGATTACTTACCATCAGGTAACCCGTCTGTTAGCCAATGTGGACAGTAACTTTAGCTACTACTATACTACAACTAACTAATGACTTTTATAACCTTTCACTAATGGCTATGGGATAATAGTATTCCGAGAACATTGAAAGGGCACAGTATATATATGTCTAAAGTTCTGTATTCCTAAATATTGATAAAATGTCAAAATTATCTAAATTTTAATATTGGTGTCTACTACTGTTCTCATTTTAATATTTTTTAAATGGTTTTTTTAATTTAAAATGTATTCCTATTACATTTTAATTATATTTTATCCTCGATGTGTTTTTTGAATAAGCAATACAAACTATACACAGGTTAAAAATATTCATTTAGTGATGTATTTTGTTTATGTCAATCGGTCTTTTTACTATGGAAAGTATAGATGGCTCTGTATGGGTTGTTGTATGCAATTTGTTGGTTGGTTCGACCGACAGATATTCGACAAGTAAGATGGCGGCGATTAATGTGAAAGGCGAAACGTTGTCTTATTTTAACTTGTAAATAAAGTCATTCGTTGTATAAAACATTGCGATTGTTATATGAAGTAATAGAACGTTCGTCTCTTTTACATATAAATGAAATAGGAAGTGTACTGTGTTCTACAACGTATAATTTGAGTGGCTTTTCATTTCACAATAGACAAAACCCGTCGCAACGAGCACTCGAAGAGTCGAGGCCATATTTATGATGTTATCTGTTGTGTGAGCGTCCTCCGAAACCACATTTATGAATACTTGTAGAAAACCAAGGCAATGGTATGTTATTTTTCAGTAATTCGACGTTTATTGAAGTGATGTTTAGAAAATACAAACCTGTATTGTTCCTCACTCATTGACGCTTTGATGGCGATGCCGCGGATTATTTTTATTTCAATGAAGTTGATACTTATTTTACATTTTACAAACTTGTTTACTATTTACAATACTGACGTTTGATTAAATTTTTTGATATAGTTGTGATGTACAAGTTTTCATTCTAATAGGGCATTATTAATAGTATTTGTTTGTAATTTTGTTATATGGTGCATAATATACCTTTTATTTCTTTCCAGGGTTGTTTTCTCAGTGTGTGAAGAATTATTAGTTGAATAATGAATTCAAGTGCACCAATTTAGTGATAGACATCAATACATAATATTGTGTATTACAAACTATGGATGAAAGTGTGGAATTCTGTTGACATATTACATATATTGACTCTTTAAGACATCACGGAGGTGGTAATGGATCCAGTAGGACCATGGTCAGCATATGCATCATACAATCGTTTAGCGGGGGTCCAAGCTGGTGCTGCCACTGGCGACTTTCATCACCATCTAGCAAGTGGTGGTTCAGGGTTAGGCAGCCAGTCAGTGCCATCGACGACAAGTCAGTTACTGCTACAAGCTGCGCATACTACAGCCTCATTAGCAGGGCAGCTCGGTTCCTCAACAGCATCACCCTTTAATCCTGGAGGATTTCTATCCCCACCTGCAGTTGGATATGATGCAGTGTTTTCACCATTATTTCATCATGCCAACCCAAAACCAGCACATTATAGTTCTTCCCTTCAAGCACAACATCGACAAGTTATAGCTCAAGCTCAAGCTGCAGTTGCATCTAAGCAATCATCAGTAGAATCTGAACTTTCAACATTGCGAGAAAATTACTCTCATCCGACACTGGCTGCACAAGGAGCATCTTTTTTTGATCAATCATCAACTCCAGGCAGTGCTTCCGGATTAAGCTGGCAAGGGAACAATCAACTTCCTAGTCCATTTGGAATTTTACCACATGAAAGTGTGGTGCCCTCATCTCCAAGTCCAGCTACAACAAAAGCATCTTCAACATATGAAAATTTTAATGCCCATTTTGCTGCAGCACAAAGTCTTAATAATCATCTAAACTCGCAGATTGCTACTACTGGCAAACAAGCTAACAGATCTGGTTCACCAGCTACAGCTCCCAAGCAACCAGCTACTTCATCATCATCATCAACATTTTTTCAATCTCCATCATCATTTGGAAATCAGGCAGATTCATATAGTACAAGCAGTTCAAAAAGTGGTCAACTGTCATCACAGCAGGATTATGCTGGAAGTAAGTCTTATTCAAGTTCTGCAAGCTCAACTGCTCATTCCCAACAGTCGTGTATTGTATCAACTCCATCTGTAACTTCCTCTCCAACTCCGCCTAGTAGTAAAGACTATCGTTCCTCAGCCAGCACAACATCTAGGCCTTCTCCTTCCATTTACAACTCACAGTCTCCTAAGAATACTAGCACTGAAAAACCTAGGCAACTAATAAATAATAGTAGTAGTTTTGTATCTCCCACTTCAAAACCACCTTTAGTTCAAACTAAGGCTCAAAGTAAAATTTATCCTGAGTTGAACAATGATCACAGAAAGGGTTGTGAATCAAGTGATAAACTTCAACCACAATCATCTCCAATTAGTTATTCTATAATGGATGCTCCTGGGCGACTTAACTACAGTGGTAGTAGTGTAAGTTCAACAAAAAGTAATAGGATTAATAGTTCTCAATATTCCACATCCCAAGGATCAAGTTTTAGGCATTATCAGAGTGGAAATAATGTTGAGGCTGACTATCATGTTCGTGCTAAAAGTAGTTCTAGTACAGACACAGGATATTCAAGTAGTAGCTCTCAAAATGGCCCTGACTGTAATGTGGTAGCAGCTAGAAGGCAAAGCCCATCACAGGTGGCACCACAAACTTCTCCATTGGGTCATGGATCTAGTCCAGCATATCCAATGTACCATAGTCCCATGAATTCAATAAATTCTCCCCAGCAACATAATGATCATTATAATAAACTTAACAATATAGCTCCAAGATCTCCATTGGATGCATCTGTCACAAGACCTCCATCACAAAATAGCCAGGTGGCATATCCTTCTGTTATAACTAGAGCATTAGGACTGGAACAAAATAAAACATTTAATGAAAATAGGTATGAAAGAAGTCAAACTCAGTCAACCAACCAAAGTTGTTGGGAGACTGAAAGACAGGCATCAAGAAAATATTCTAGCAATAACAGTAGTACTTATAATAATGGTTTAACAGAAAACAATACTCATAGTGATGAGTCTACCACTCAGTCTCAAAGTCAAGCTCCCAGTAGAAATGTAACAGAGAAACAACCTTATTTTGATGCCAATAATGTAGCGTTACAAGATCTTTCTAGTTGTCGTGGTGATCCAATGAGTATAGTTAAAAATCTACAAAACTTACAACAAAGTTGCCAATTACAAGATATAAAGACAACAAAAAATCAAACTCCAACCACAATATCAACAACAGTTGCTAAAACAGTTACAAGGCGAAAAAGTACTGAAAAACCTATTTCACATTCAAATATGAATGATTTGTCAAGTGCAGTTATGGAAAATTATTTAGCAAATAGGATACCTCCCCCTGCACACAGTTCAACTAGTAATCAACAACAAAACGGTGGTTATTTTGATTTTGAACGGTGGAATCTTCCACCGCCTCCTCCAAAAATGTTTCCTGGCACATCCGCATTTGGTTCACAAGCCCCTTTACACGCTACGAATTTCGCTAACCAACATCAAGCTCTAGCTATGCCCCATGGTCATGCCCTAACATATTTCCCGCCTTTTCACCTAGGTCCACATCCTGATTTCCAGTCTTCCTTGGAGTTGACTCCATTATCGTCATTTAGTGAGACTCCACCTTCGGCTTCCTCGTCGTCTTTTTCGACACCCGAAACACGTGAAGAGGAACAGCCTAAGGTGGTAGTTCCTAATATAGAGGAAGAACTTGGTTTCCTTGCAGAACAACGAGCAAATACTGCATCGTCGGTAGCACCCTCTTCACAGCAGCAGACAATAAACAACACTTCGCAAGATAGTACTACAAAAGTAATGGATAAAAAATTCAATGTTCCGGTCACGGGCCCCGGCTCAGGTTTCATGGCTTCTTATTTAAAATTTTTGCAAGGAGAGCGAGATACTTCGCCACCGCCGGCCGGCAGAGGCGCCAGGAAGTCTACATGGTCTAGAACGAATACTAACAGTAATACTAACAATAAGCCTTACACGCAAAATGATCAACCAAAAAGTCATTGCGAAAGTAATACCACGCAACAAAGTGCTAACGGTGCCATGGCGCCAACGAACGTAATAAACACAGGTATGTCATTAAGTAATCCAGTAATGAACTCACCTACAAGCTTAAACTCGACAGGGATATTGGGTGCTAATCAGATACACGGCGGATCACCGAATTTACTCAGTTCTCAAACGAAAGGTGTTGAGTTAGATGACCCTCGTTATTATAGTTTGAATAAAGATAGAAAACGTAAATATGATGGCAGTGAAGAACCCGCATATGATGCGGAAGAGGAAGCTCGAAGGCTAAACAAACCTGTGTTGAATGTGCCTAGTACTCCTTTAAACGATAAGGGTAAGAAGGGTCGAACGACAATGAACAAACCGACACCCTCAGCTGTAGTGGCGCCTCAGCCGGCTGCGCCCAAGAAGCCACGAGCGCCTGTGCCGGCGCCCGTGCCCTCGCTGCAGGCAGCTCCTCAACAACAATATTATTATCAACATCAACCTGATGAAGGTGCGTTCAATTTATTAGATTTCCACTTGAGAAGTAGAGCGCGATGGTGAAGAGCTAGCCCTGAAGCTTGTATGACAGGAGCAAGCTAACTGCCGCTTTGGCAGAATACAGTGAAAGCTTGTTACATTTTAACTGTGATACTGTAAATTTTAATTAGATGAAATCTATAATAATTATTAATTTGTAAATAATAATTTTTGTGAAGGAAATGTGATGTACCTATCTTATTAGACCTGATATTCTTAATGTTAGTTTGTAACAAGATTTCACACAAAATATGTTGTTGATGACACATTGTTAGTGCCATTTTATTGTAAATTGTAATATTTGTGACTCTTGTCATACTCGCTACTGAAGGGGTGCTACCATAAATAATTCCAAAATTGTGGTATATTTTTTTATGGAATTCATACTACCAGTGGGTGTCTGTTGTACATAATAGTGTATTGTATTTACAGTATTCGAGTTTAGTCAGTACTTACAATAGTGTATGCATATTCTTTAGCTGAAAGTGATTTTATATTTTAAGGAGGAAATCAATTGCATAATACATTGACAGCTATAAGTAAGTGCGAAATATGTATTAGAAAGGCCGTGTCCTGAACATAAGTTTTTGTATTTCTATTTAATTGTTATTTGTTTATGCACAATTCTCAATATTTTATGTAAATAATTTTGTATCATAGGAGAATACATAAAATAAACACGAGTATATTACTGATAATGTGTTAAATAATTTTATAACATGTAATAATTATTCCTGGTAGCACCCCGCACGTTTGCCAAGTAAGGATAACATGTACAATATTACATACTAAATGTACATAAATAATATTTTATACTTCTATCAAACATTGTGAATTAATATTTATAATGATTATTCTGTACATGTTGTCGCTATTGACGATTTTAAATCGTTTTGGCAAGTCCTTGATCCTTTACCTTCCTTGCTTAATTCATTTCAATAACTTTCGCGCATATAATTGTTTAGTTTAGAAACAGTACTCTATATACAGTTCAATTTTACGATCTATTCTCGAAGCGTTCAAGAGTTTACTTAACTAAACAAACCATCTAACAGTACGTAATATGAGTAAAAGAAGCGGACGTTTAATGTTATTCTACTATTCTTTAAATCGGGAGTTTCAAATGAGTATTTTTCCCTGAATAAATTAACTAGGTACTAGTTTTACCTAGGCGAGTTGAGTCAGGTGCTTATAATATTATACACATATATTGTTCCAGTTATCGAGACTGGTTATAACTGTTACCGAGTTTTATATTAGAAGCGCTACGCGGTGTCATTTACGTTTAATATTAAAAATGTTGTATTAATGTCAACACAATTAGGAGGGCTTAAACAAATTCCATATAAAGCATGACTATGTACAATTCGGTTCTCGGTAATGATCGATTGTCACCAGGGCGCCAACTCGTGCTCAACTATTATTAGTCTGTTCTCGTTTAGTGTATTTTCTGATCCACACGTCGCATGGTAATTGATCAACCAGCGTGGTCTTAGATATGCTGTAAAATATAAATCTTCAGAATTATGCCATAAAATGCAAGTTGAATTTCAAAATTTGACAAGTAACTGTAGAAATTACTTTGCAACAGCCAAAAAAGTATCTGTAGAGCCTCTATCTAATATTATAAATTATGGTTCTTTGGGTAATTACTAGAAAGTTCGATATAAAGACAGTTTACGTCCGTCATAATTTTTTTTTGACGTTTATAAATCGATGAACGCCAGCTGCACGCACGAAAAAACATGACTCATTGTCACGTTCCGCCTGAGTCGAGAGCGCGGAACAAGCACTAGAGAGGCGCGTTCGGCTTGTGACACATCTATCTCTCGTCCACTCTATTGCTAATTCGTTGATAATTGTTCAATTCATGAAAGTATATGCAATTTTTCATCAATGTTTTCTTATAACGTTATCACGTAAAATTATCCTACGTAAGCCGAATTTACAGACAACCATTTTTTTTAGGGGTCATAATTTTTTCATAATGATAAAATTCGATGTTGTTCAATATTATATATTATTTCTGTAGATGTTTGACTATGAATGATCCCGATAGATGTATTATTACTTAATTCACTTAATAGAAATTAGAATTATAATAGAAAAAAATACAAATTTAATGCGAATGTAATTTTATGTTAGAATAGACACGTATAAATTTAATTACAGAATATTAAAAGTTTAGGATAGGCATTCATTGATTTAAAAAACTAAGTCAAAATTTGCTTTTAATTTTTGTTTTGGTCAGCCTACCATTTCATTTTATTTTAGTGGCTAGCCATGGAGCTTCTCTAGGTTATGGAATCTACGGTGCAACAGACGACAATGGCACAAATAGAAAATTGCATCACATTAACAAATCTCATCAACAAATATCAAATACCGGTCAAATGGATAATGCAAGACCGATTGAAGAAATGCCTTATCAGGTAATATATATATGAGTAATATTTTAATTCGTTTGTTATGAATAATTTATATCTGTATGTCTATAATCTTTAATCTGAATCATATATACATGTTTATCAATTTTAATTATACTAATATAAAATTCCAGTCTGGTGAGTTTGTCGCATTAAAAACAGATTTGAATGAAATGTGGCCAACGATATGGAGAGTCGACGGAAAAACGTTACTTCAAAAATATGAACCTTTTGAAGAGAATGGTAAAGTTTTATACCGAAATATATCGACTGTAAGTAGTAGTAGTGTATTAAAACACATATGAGTGCAATTTCAAACACACGATGTTATATAATAATTTATGTTAATTACAAATTTACAGTATACAGTGTGGAATCCAGAAAATAAAAAGTTATACACTCAAGTCCAAGTGAAAGTACGGACTCAAACTCCTTTGGAAACGATAGTTGAATTAGTGAGAAGTGATCTTCCATTTGAAGATTGTAACTTTATAGAAAAAAGAATGCTAGAAACACAAATGTACCAAGAGAATTTTGAAGTTTACATACAAACCCTAATATCACATGCATTAGACCCTAATTTTCTCACAGAAATATTTCAAGAACAAGGTATTGTTTCTTTTTAGTACATTTAACTTTAAGTAAAATAGCATTAATCGTTTATTTCATGAGATGAAATGTTTCCAATATTAAAAAATGTAGAGCCGTAACGATCCTAAGATTATACGAGATTTAATTACGTACTTCATATTCGTTTAGTATTGTAATGCTGTCTCCAGACAATACTCTTGCTGATATGACAGCACTATCCATTTTTCAATAAATATTGTTATTCGAAAAGAAAGTTAAAGATAAAATCATCAACCATAAAGTATTTTGTATGAATTCTGCAGGTGTAAGAAACAATTCAATGAAAGTAAAATAGTCTGTAAGGTAATGATAACTGTTGAATTAAATCATAGGTACATTATCTTACATTGACCACCGCACATTGTGAATAACAAAATTCCTAGCGCCCCCAATTTTTACCATCTGTTGCGTATCTTAAAACATTAAATATTTATGTATGGATGGTAGAGGTAAGGAGAACTATCTATGTGTATGAAAATGTGTGTCAAAATGTGTTAAATTATGGTGGCGCTACAGTAGCAACAGGGTTCATTATTGTTCAATTATTTTAAAAAGTTTTATAACAGTACACACTCTAAAATCACTAAACGTATTATATAACGTTCATAAAAATTCTATCACTCTCCAAGTCTTCTCAGAACATTTATATTTACAAAATTACTTCAGACTAACTATGCCCTTTGCCTATGCTAGAGCCATTGTGGAGAGTTTTGGAACTGTTATTTAGTACTTGAGATGGACACTTTTTCAAACATGTTGCCCGTATGAGACAATTCTCATTACCTCTGTACTAATATTGATGGTATATATCCCGTAGTTTATTCTGAAGTTCAAAGATGAATGTTTTAATGAGATTCATTAAAACACATGAAATACTTAACATAAAAAAACATTAATGTTAGAAGAAAACTTTGAATTTAAACTTTTCTAATGTGAACAATAAACTTCATGCACGATAACGAGTTTGTTAATATCGGACTCCTTTAAAACAGTACGGAGTCGATGCATGATGTCCAGTTATCCATCAATTTTTATCTTAAGTTGATATAACAGTTGCAGCGCTATTACAGTCACGTTAAGAGAAATACAGTGACGTCAACGTTCTCAGAAATAGTTGAACAATTTACCACATGTGGTTAATATTACAGCGCCGTCTTGGACCGCCTTAACACCCTCTAATATTCTCTGAAATGACTACCGCTTTTAAATCCTCCAGGTTGGTCCACCTAGCCCACTTCGATAAAGTCTAAACTAGATGAATAAATATATATAATAAAATTCAATACATTTTAAATATGCTTTGTGTTCAGTGGTTCAAATGTTTTAAATTGTGAACAAGACAAAATAGTATTTCAAGTTAGGATCGTTGAAAGTATGAGTAAATATGATCTATATAAATAATATTATATATACGCGAGTACGCGAGTCACTCAAAAACTCCCGACTAAATTTCAATCAAATTGTAGTTTTACATCTTTTACACTTGGTTTTATCAAAAAAAATCACGATACTTCATAAAATATAAGGTTATTCAAATTACTACGATAAACTACGATTTTTATAAGCACTACGCGTTCTAAGACGTGTCAAGTGGACCAAGCGGTGTGGTAAGCATACGCAGGAGAAAAGAATTAACCGATAACATTGTTTACAAATAAATTTTGTAAGCAAAATATATTTTTGCTTTCATCTTTTTTATGCTTTTTCTTCATACATAAAATATATTGTTAAGATAAACAAAGCAGGCGAAGTCGCGGATATCAGCTAGTTGTTAATATTTTTATTGTAGCACGACCTAAGTGATTAAAATAACTGCGACTACTGAAAGGTTTATAAGTCGTCAATCGGCGACGCTGTCGCTGAGCGTTGTTTGTGGGTAATCGGGTACAGACACCGTATCGCTCCGTTTAAAAGCTTATTTTTAAACAATTTTTTAAAATGATGATCATTCAGTAATTCCGTGGCAATCCGTAGCAAGATGGTGGTAGAGATTATTGCCTGTTTAGCTACCTAAATTAACAATCGGTTGCCAAGCACCTTTGGATGTGTACCGGCAGCAGCACACGAGTGCCAGTCCGTTTAGGTTTAACGTATTTATCATTTTGTACGACATCGTTATTTATAGTAAGTGTCATTGTGGCCTATGAAAAACTCGAATATTAATCGTTCATATAGCATATTTAATTATTTTATGATGAATGATTAAAATTGGATTTAGGCGAGTTTGAAATTTATATATATATAGAAAATATGGTTGGGTGGATTTAGTAGTGTGTCAAAGAAATACCAATATGGCGATAACGGGTCTTTATATTTCAAGTAATCTAACCAATACTGAATAATAATTAATTATTATTAATTCCGTCTATTTAGGACAGTGGGTAACGGTAATAGATTAGGCGTGAGAAATGAACATTGCGTAAATTAATTATCCAGAGTCTAGGATAAGCTAGATAGCTGGATAAGCCAGAGCCAAGACTGCATTAGCGGTTTTTTTTTCAAACTGACCTACACTGTTAACCCGGCAAGACCGCTACATTTTCATCGTACTACTAAGGGGAGCGCTTAAAGCACTCCTCACCCGATTTGTTCAGGCGATCAGCGCAAGGGCACTCGGTGCGCCTCGGCTTGAACTGTCGCCGATAACCTGCCCTAGCGGTGAGCGCTCCGCTCCTTTTATACCAAAACGGCGAGTATTAGGGAGAGTTAGGGTAAAACGAATGACGCGCTCTGTGGGTGGGAGTTGCGAATGTTGTTTACAGATTCATTGCTAGGTGCATATGACGGCGCAGGTGCCGATATATATA
This sequence comes from Antheraea assamensis, assembly GCA_035772565.1. Lineage (NCBI taxonomy): Eukaryota > Metazoa > Arthropoda > Insecta > Lepidoptera > Saturniidae > Antheraea > Antheraea assamensis. The sequence continues at coordinate 560,794 of JAQQSE010000042.1, forward strand.
TAAATACACATTTTTTTTTCAGATGAATATTTTCTGTCGAACGTGAAGACGGTCGACGAGGTGACGGAGACGATGCGAGCGCGGGTGTCATGCGCGGGAAGTATAGGTGGGGGCGGGGGCGCGCGGGCTCTGGACGCGGCGGTGGGCACGTGGCCCAACTTGAGCGTTACCGCGGGGACCGGGCCCTGCAGGGCGTGCGCACGGCCCGCCGTCGCACGACTCATGCTCTTCGGCCAACCCTACAACCCGGCAACGCTAGAGCCTATGCAACCTGACGTACGACTCGCTTATGAAAAGGTTTCTATTTTTTTCTCTTATAAACACACTGTTACCCGGTCAGTATATGAAATTTTAAAGTGTTTTTTTTACATCACCTCTAATTCTTTTGTCCATCTATCGCATGTCGCATTGCAACCGGCCGCGGAGTAGTGCTGCCAAGGCCCATATGGTGGCGCCCATAGCTCAATTCAAAATGATACAATGATTTAAATAAAGGTTAAGCTCAGTTTTTAAAAAGATTAAAAACGAGATTTTAATACCCTTAATCGAATAATTTTCCGAAAGTTTTCAGTTAAATGCATACGATGCGAATAAAAGTTTAACTTGCATCGTGGTTTCACACAATTTTTTTCTTTCTCATAGAGGGACTGTTACTGTTACTATCCTAAGAAATAGAATAGTAGGCTAGTCCATATAAATATTTCACGATACGACGTCATTATAAGATGATAACGGAACAATAGACTTAAAACGCGCCCGTTTTTAAATGGCCACGTATAATCTAGCCCCGTGCTCAATGCGCTTCCATTTTAATCCTTTCAATTATAATTGTTATGAAATAGGATTATGTGTAAATATTTGAGTTGATCTAATATGACGTTAGGTATTTTTGCTGAATACATCGTGCGTATAACTTATTTCACTTCTATATCCTTAGTAAAAAATAAAAATTAATTTCAAAGTTAGGAGTGTGGAGTTCCGGTGCACCATCACAAACCTTCTATTGTCTTTACTACAGTATCAATCTAAGTGCCCTCACGAGCCTTGAAGGCAAAGTTATATTTATTACGCGTCTTATATTTGGAAAGTTTTAACACAATAATTGAATGCACAACATATATGTACCATACACATATTAATATAGAAAGATTTGCAAAGATCGGTATAGTAATTAGGACTTGAAAGCGTAACAAATAAACATACAGACAATCACGTGCATATAATATTAATTAGAATTAAAGTTAAAATGAAGTTAGAAGATTAATATTAGTTAGATTAAGAGTAAAATTGTCAAAAGTCACTGTTATAGTACTCGAATAAAATTGTTAAATTAATAACTGAAATGGATCTCCGTAGGATCAAAAACAAAAACATTTTATTCTTTTAAAGTGGCAACATGTGTGCGCACACAATTTTGCCAATGTCACGTGGATAGAATCATAGTCGATGGATATTGTACTGAATAATGGTTGATTCCTTTGTTAATAAAATCTTCATAGATTTTTTTTCGAACTGACTACACTGTTAGCCTGGCAAGGCCTCTACAGTTTCACCGGACAACATTTTCATAGAATTCTAAAGATTCCTTGAACCCATCCCAAGTAACATTTCGATAACTTACTCCCATGTATATGTTGAAAAATTGTAAAGAGCCATCTCTTGAGATAATAAAATATAGATTTAAATTTCTACATTAAAGTCGTGTATACGATTGTAGTGTGTTCCCTCCTCCTTCCTACCACATGGCGTCCTTCAAGCGTAACGTGAAGAGACATTTATACAGGCCAGCATGACAGCGGCGACTGGTGTTGGACTAGTTGTCTTTGGATTGTACTGTGCTTTTAACATCAGGCATAGTGCAGTCACTTTGCCGTGCTAGAATCAATATGTAAATATGATAATTTACGTACTTATAGCTTATTATTCAAACAAAAACACTCGTGTTTTATCGACTTCATTAGTTGAATACTATCATCATCTGCATGCTGTTCTTTACGCTTTTTTTTTAATAGTAATCATTTTCGGCATGTTATTTTACTTCATGTTACTAAAATATTACTGTATTTTATGTATTCTGAAACCATTATTATCTATTTTGGAATGAAATAGCTTTTTTATTGTTACTGCTTAACGCCTATGGAAAAAGCTTTTAATATAGCTTAATTAATACTTTGAAAGGTCCGCTATTTTACAGTAAAAGTCTCGTCAAAATTGGTTCAGTCATTTCAGAGATTAATCCGGACATGCACCATTCAGTTTTAATTATATGTATAGTTTAGGAAACGCCCGCGACGTCGTTCCCGTTAAATACATTATAAAATTTTTAAAACATTAAAAAATAACCTATGTCGCTTTTCTGTCAGTGAAATACTTATCAAAATCGCATGTAATTACCGCAGATTACCGTGTGCAAACAAACACAATACTTCGCTATAATAATAATATACATTAAACATCTTATGAGATTGTAAACTATATAAATAAAATAATAGAGACCTGACGTTTTTTTAGGTTTACTTTACTTTAGGTTCAGGTTAGGTTTTAGGTTCATTTGCTCCTTTTCTAACACAAATATTACGAAATATTCTTTGACCATAAAGATATTACAGTTTTAAGAAACACCATTTTTATAAGTACTACTTTCATTCAGCGAAGTATATTTTCTTGCCGTCGTGAAATTGGGCAAACCGTTGTGGTGCACATGCGCAAGACAACTCAGACATAGTCCGTGGGTGTCAGCTAATGTGTATATATTTGTAGGAGTTTCTGGTGTGCGCCGCGTGTTGCGGCCGCGTGCAGCTCTACTCGAGAATATCGCATCAGAAGTATTTGATGTACCTAGAGTGCAATAAACGTGTCGACGAGAAACGAATGCAGAACCCCAGCAAGGATACCACTGTGATTCTTAATGAACTATTGGCTGACGAAGTGTGGTTATCCCAGGTGAGATTATATACATACAGAATAAGTTTTATTCTATTCGTTTGAATAATTGTATCATATATTGACTATTATAAGAGATCAGAAATTGCGAGCAACTTAGTGTTAAAATATACAATATAAAAATAGAATATAGTCCAGCGCCATCTAGTAGCGAAGTATAGCCAAATGAATAACATAACTTTATCCATGAAAAACACTTGTGTGCCTACTTTTATGATGAATGACAAAATAAAAATTGTAAAATGTTTTTTTTTTTATATTGTATAGGTTAGCCTTTGACCACAATCTCATCTGATGATAAATGATGATGTGGTCTAAGTTGGTAGTTACGCTAAACCTAGAAGGAGACTGGCTCTCAAGTGCAGCTGTCAGAACACACCATCAGGTGTTTGGCAAAAGATTATCAACTTGAGGGTGGTAGATAGCCAGGCGGACTTAGAAAATAGAATAGATGTTTTCCTTCACCGAAAGCTCCGACTCAGTTGCTAGGATACGAACCTACGTCCTTCGACGCTGTGTCTGAACACACTACCAACTGAGCCATCATCGCTTCAAAATAGTTTAATATTTTTAATATTTACACGACCAAAAAGTATAACTTCTCACGTGTGGTCATAATTACACACACTCTTTTTATGTAGAGATGGTATAAAACCAAAATTAAAGATGATCGTATTGATTATCCTCTTTGTGTGAATTTAAACTGAAGAAAGTCGACAAGATTAATCAAAAATATTTGTTTTCTCATATTTTTTTACCTAAAATTCGACCATAAGACATTATTAATCTTTCAAGTTTCATTATTAAGGAAAAAAAGCATCTTTTCCAAAAAAAAATATTGGTAAGCGAATCAAAATTTACTAAGGGAACATATACTACGTGATCCGTTCAGGGGAGGGAGGTCTTCGAAGTACCACACCTGGTCACAGAGAGAAGGGGGAATACCGTATTTATTCATTACTATGGTGCATGAAAACTAGAGGAGGGGGGGGGGGTCATCACATATACTACAGATGGGGCTAAAAAATTGTGAAACATACCTCATGTAGTATGGGTACGTTCTCTAAACAGAAAAAAATGTCTGTTGAGAAACAGATGTGGAAGATGTAAGGAAATGTTTTGCATCTGCCTATTTGTTTCCAGTTATTCCGCGATGTCAGACACTCGTGGGCGGAAGCGGAGTCCTGGGAGCGGAAGATGCGACACAGCATCCCCCGACAGATGATATAACATTTACAATAAGCGCCACCTCGTGTGCAGCGGTTAGATAATAATAATCCATAAGGACACTTTTTACATTTCATTTTGTACTTGTGAAATACGTGCTGTATGTATGTCATTTCTATCTCATTTTTTATAACGTAATAAATTAGCATTTATGGTTTTTTTTTATTGTTGTTGTTTCGGAATCAAGAAATCTGGGTGCAGGATCATTTATAGTAAATCCATTCGCTTCGAGTTTAATTCGATGCTGGAAAAGTGAATAAATATCTCTTTGAATTTTATGTCTGCTAATTCCATAGTACTTATATTTGGATGCTCCGGTGTCAAATATTTATCATTTTATTCTGATATATACTTTGTATTGTGGTGATTTCAATGTATTCGGATCTCAGGTACATTCATTACATCATTTGAAGGCTGTAAAAATTAATTTACGATTAATATAAATCTATATCGAGAACATTATATCTATTAGTACTGTTATTTTATTTGTTCACGTTTTAATATTGAGATGTACCATATTTGTCACGGTTATTTTAAAAATAAACGTTACCAGACCTCAAAAGCATTATGTGAAAGCAGGACTCTTATATACATAAGGTTATTGAGTCATTTAAAACTAATAATTCGGCAGTTGAAAGAAGGGGATAAATTTTAGTTGTATCCATGACTTGATAGTGAATACCTCGCTAACATCATTTGGTCAAATTAATCCAACGTAAATCGATAAGGTAAACAATAAATTCTGTTTTTACTTATTTATCTTGTTTTTTACCATCTACCTGCTTTACTGCCTAGTGACTACCCGCCTTCCAACGTATTATTTTATACGATTGTTATCGGATGAGAAGTGAAACGATCTTTAATAATATTATACACCAAAAAAAAATGAAGGCAACCGATAAGTTTTACAATAAATATAACTGATCCGGCTATATTTAAAAAAAAAACTCTATAACAGCGCCATCTATCGGGTTCTGGGTATTTTTATTTTTTGACACTAAAGCCATATGTCGTGAATATGCTTTGATTAAGTATCAATAAATTAATAACGACTACAGCGTCACCTATAGCATCCTAATGTATATATAAAGATGAATGCACAAATATATAGATAATATCTACGGAGTCGTAACGATTGGTAAATATTATAAGAAAGTAATTTTTGTTTTAACCTATCAGTTGGAACAATTTGATTCGAAGTGATCGGAGACAGTAATAATCACAAATTATTATAACTGTATGTCGAATGTTTTATTTCATGTTCAAATTTCATTTCAAATTCAATGTTGAATTTCAATAAACGAATGAAAAAAATTGAAATATTAGATTACTCACAAGTCGCTAACATAGAAGCGCCGTTTTAAATTACCTCCACTATTATTCCCGGAATAACTATGGTGTATTATTATTTTGTATTAATCAAATAATTATTAATATGTCATTTATAATTTTTGATTCATTAATGCATATAAAATTAAATGACTCTGAAATATGACGTCCCCTGAAGCCTTTACACCGTATTAAGCTTCTGATTCGAGTTTTACGACATTTAAATGGACTTGAATGAAATTAGATAATGAATAATAACTGCTCTGAACATAGTTTAAAAAGTTTGTATAATTAAATGAATACGCATAATAAACATAATTGATTTTATCATTGTCAAATGAAATTTAAATTTATCGATTATTGTTAAAACAATATTTTAAATTATTCGATATATATATATATGTTTAGGGAACATATCCATACTACGTGACCCTTAGGGGAGGGTGGTCTTCAAAGTATCACACTTGGTCACAGGGTGGAGGGGGAAACCGTATTTATAAATTACTGCCTGAAAACTATAGTGGGAGGGGTCTTTTCCTATACTACGGATGGTCACCAAGGGCAGGGAGGGACTAAAAAATTGTCAAACATAGGTCACGTAGTATGGGTACGTTCCCTTATTATTGGACTCGATTATCTCGTTATATTATAATAATTACATTCATCACAGGCCACACCACAAGAATTGTATATTACGAATCGAGTTTTTTTTTTTTAAATCGATATTCATCACAATTGTGCTCTATATTTCGGGAGTAAATAATTGTATTTAATTTATTTCTGTCTCGTAAGTCAACTTGTTTTAATTTTACTAGCGTTTTACATTAATTATAGCTACAAACAGAAACGTCCGATGTTTAATACAGGAATGAAAAAACTATATGTTACATGGTCAATAAAATAGCTGCATTAAAAATAAAAATGTCAGATAGATTAGTTGAAGTTGTCCAGCAAAAACATTCCAATTTGGAAACCTCATACGAACCTTTCTTGAAACTTTAGCTGTGCCCGCGATTTTATTCGCTTTTTTTACTTATAATAGCTGACCTTTTTTGACCAATAATTGGGGACATGAACAAAGTGATTTTTTGCTTCACTAACGCGCCATCTTTCGACTTTTATATAAATTGTATCAAGTTGAACAGACTCATTTTTTTTTTGTGATTTGAATGTGATCAAATGAATTCTAGTGTTGCTCCAGACAGCACTAAATTCGCTTGTCAAAACACAACGAAAATTCGTGAACGAACGTTTTAAAATAATCTTCTTATTCAGTTACGCTCCCAACATCTCTGATACTTCGTTTTTAGCAAATGTTTTCAAGGTACAACAGACACGAAAATTCTTACCTTTTATTATAGTGTACAAGATAAATGAAGAATTACATCTTAGTATATCTAATTTAATGGACTTTGCAATTGCTTACTGTGTTCCAACGTTCCCATGACACTTTGTCTGAAATTTTAAAAAAAGATACACGGACCGTACAAATGATCGTGTTTGCTAAATGATATACACATTACAAAATTATACATAATCAGTTTTATTTATTTAATTCGAAGACTTTCAGAAGAACCACAAAAATATAAAATACATGTGATAAAAATATGCTTTATAAGATTCTCATATTTATTACTAAGCTGAAAAGTGATAAACTAACAAATAGAATACTTATTTACTCATAAACTTTACATAGTTATAAATATGACTTCTGGTGACAATATGGCCTCACCTATTTCAGCTTAATTATATTATATTATCAATTTACTCCATAATAAATCCAGTGAATACTTATTATATGTATATATGAATATTCTAGAAATGAGAACAATTTTCTATATGAAATTACTACTTAAAACATAATTGTTGTAAAGTATGCATTATACCGTTCTTAATTTCTGATTATTCGTTGTTATTTTCCCCGAAACTCGGATACAATTATGTTTCTCGACTATATTAGTACCACTCAATGTAATTATTATTTGAAATTGACGATATTTAATTTGAGATTTAAAAAAAAAACTAAACGTCTTTCATTCATATGACCCGCTTTTCATATATATTTATATAGAATTATTTTTTTTCCCATATTGACAAATATATAACCATATCTGTCGTGCTAACTAAACTTCTAGGAATTTTAAAAGGTGAATGTACAAACCTTTCGACCGGTCTGAATATAGTTGCGCAGAACATAAAATTAAGAGTATAAATACGTTTTACATTATATGCGTAATATCGAGACATCTTAAGGATAAATAAATGCTAATTGCTATTGGGTTCCAATAATAATATTATAACTTTATCTGTATTAAAGTTTGACTATACTATGAGCAAGCCCAAACTTACGCCTATATAGCGGCCAAAAAGATTGACAAGGGTTGTATACTTTTCAAGCGTAGAATTCGCCATTGTGAGAAGTTTAATGAGCCGAGTAGTTGAAACCAGTTATCTCTGCGATTATTTTTGAGTAAAGTTGTTCATTTTTAATCCTTTAATTCGTGTGTCAAGGTACCAAGTAACTAACGGCATTGCCCAGGTCCAAAGCCAATGTCTTTATATTCATCCATAATTGGGTGCTCCATCTATCCATCTTGTTTGTCCAAATTTTGTTTAATACTGATTTGATTTTTAGGTTAAATTTAATTATTTTACATACAATCTTGAAAATCATTAAATCGGTGAAGTGCTGTGAGAAATCAGTCAGTGTTAGAAATGTGTTGCTGACAAATTATTCTTCAGTGCTATAAAATGTACATTTAGGGTTTCATTTTGATTCAGTTATAACGTATAATAAAATTAATAATGCAGCTTTCTGTGTGAGTATATATTGGTATACTCTAAATTGTAAATCATTAAGTTCTGCAGCTATATAATTGTATATATATACATAGTTGTCTAGTTCTATTATAATAGTACAGTTGAAAGATCCCCACCGTCTTGAGCTTCATACAATGAGTAACAATGTAAAAAAGTGTATTTATTTAATATATCAATTTACTATACGGTAACATACAGAACTTCTAAGAATATATATTATTGACGGTAATTTATTTCGACTGTACTATACGTTTGCCGCATAAAATATAAAAATAACGTCAAACAGATAAACTATTTTACTTCATTGCTTATATTAAAATAAGAAAAAAGACATTCTTGTAACTGATTTATTATTGATCATTTTAAGGTTTTGTATTGAATCTGTGACAATATTTGCAAATATTTTTGTATAATAAAAAAAAATCAGTTCCTTTATCCATGCTGGCTTACTGAATGTTACAATAAAGTTAAATGCCTTTAGTAATTTATGAGAATTGTTGAGTATAGAGGGTGGACGTAATGAGAACGACTTTGTATATTGTCTCAGATAAACGGGAAAGTAAGATGGCGTTATTATCCCAAAGTTACAAATTTTGAAATAAGCGCCACTAACTGTTAAAGTATGATAAAATTAGACAGAAAAACCTTTTTTACATGGGAAAATCCTGCATTGAATACAATGTTCCTCGGGGAGAGGCGGGTAGTGTCAGACTCTTACTTACTAAAAACCCCACGGTAAACCGTTTACCGCGCTAATAAGGTGTCACGGGATCGTGTGAGCATGCACTGTGTCGTCCTAACGCCCAAGGCCCAGCGTGCAAATTAGGCCGCCCACTGATCGAGACAGTCCGGTCTGACTGTCTTCCCTTCCGCCGAACTAGTGCAATGGAAGGTTGTTCCCCGTCCCTTCCCCTCTTAGTCCAGCCTGGCAGAGGAGAAGACGCGTCCTCTAACCGCCACGCAGTAGTGTTTTTATCGAGGCTATCTCCGAGGCCTCTGTCACTTTTTAACGTAGTTTCTTCCTACGGTAACTTTTTAACGAGGTTTTTGCCTTCCTCCGTCCGAAACCAACCCATCAGTTTTTTTTACCAAGGTTGTCTCCTCACCCTCTGTAAATTTTCAACGTAGATTACTGCTACGGTAATTTTTTAACGAGGATTTCAACCTCCCTCGGCCGGAAGGCCACCCTTTGTAATTTTCTAACGTGGTTTTCTTATACGGTAACTTTTTAAGGAGGTTTTCTCCCTCTACCCTCTGACGAGCGAGCCGAAGCAGGATCGTTCTTACTCCGTTCCCTGTTATAAGCAGAAAGGTGCCGTATGCCTGGGTATACGCCCGGCCCAGTACTACATACCGACCCCCAGGAGTGATTATTGGATTTCCAACCTAGATCCTCAGTGTTCCGCGAGATATGGTCACCTCGATTAGGATATAGTTCTTCACCACGCACTAACGGTCCTGGGGGCAGGCCAAGGTTCCTCTAACGAGAGGTATTCATGGTTGTGATTCTACTACTTGACGCCATACAGAGAAACCCAACCCACATTAAGGGTTCTACACCTGTTGTCACAACTTTTTCGGTTGTTCTGCATTAAATAACAATTGACCTTTAATTTATAATGTTTTAGTATACATCACTTTACCAAATGGCAGACTTTACATTTTTGTTACTTTAGCGCCATTTTAGCAATTTTTCAAGTGTTCCTTGTCTCGAGCATTTTGTTAGATATGACAGTTGGAAATCATTTTCGAATTGCCAGTTCTTACCTCTACCCTCCATACTTTTGAGTTTTTTAAATAATATATTGTGTATAACTGAATCAAAACTTTAGTAAGGTTTTTTTTTTAAATAAGCTTAAACCTAAATTCGGTTTGAGACTAAGTAAAAGTACAAAATGTTGTTAAAATGGTAAACAGTAATCTTGAAGACCTCGTGTAACATTGCTTTATAGCTCCTCCGTTGCAAATAAACAGGTGGAAAGTGTTTACCTTTTGGACCAACATATTAGATATATTGTTTGTCCTATTTTTCTACAATTGCATACGATTTTTCTGCTTACTAATGTTACCTGTGAGTAATTTAATATACATAATAAATAAAAATCAATTGCAAAATGTATGTAATCGCATTACTTCAGAACGGCTGCGTCTATTTGCCTAATCTTTTTGATGTTGTGTGTGTAATTCATTGTCAGGGTAATATTTGTATGAAAAATGGTACGAAAAAGTGAAATATGTGTTAAATTTTCTCCATATAAAAGAGACGGAAGACACATGGCACTTCATTAATTGCATTGTCGTACTGTAATGGGGAGTTTTAGTCTCATTTTCATGGTTAATATACTAGTGTGAAGCCAGGGGCGACAGCTAGTTTTCAAACACATATTTTAGAAAATAAATGTATATAATTCAATTACTTATTTAAAAACAAATCGTAGTTATTCTGTTACCTTTAACCCCTCGGCTGACTTTTTAAAACCCATATCTTAAAATGGCGGATTATGTTTTAATTTCACGACACCGTAAATTGTAAATTTCATGGTTTCTGTAAAAAAAGTCCGTACAAATGAAAAAACAAATTGTACATAAAAAATATAATTTTACAACTCATAATTTGTTATTTTTCAAAATTTTGTTATAAATCAGGTATTTTTTAAGCTTATGCTGCCAACAGTCTGTTGACATGTGCCTCATAAGGTCTACGTTCGTTTGTATGAAACTTAAACCTTTATGGTTTTGGACAGTCCATGGGTTAATCTACGTTCATAATATTTTTATTGTCTTGTGGTGAAAAAAATCCGTGTTTAAAAAGTTACAATGAATAAGGTTTTGTATCAAGTCTTTAATGGATTTATGCAGATTTATAATATGGCTAGAAACTCATATAAAAAGAATTACTGATGTTAACCGGAACACAATTTCAGCTTATCAATAACCATGACTACCTTTAATCACTAGACAAACCAACTGGAACTAGAACTCTAAAAAGTTTGAAGAGTTATGCCGTAATTATGTAATTTGTAAAAATATGTGCACTAACAATTTCAGTAAGGAGGATGTAAGCTTGTTCCTCTTTTAGTGTCGCTTGGTTTTTTTAAACCAAACTTACGTGAAACTAGATCGCTGATTATAAATCGAAATAAACGAGTAGTGTATTCTCAAATATCTTTTATCGTTTACGTGAACTGATACTATTTGCGTTTTAGATAAATGTATTTTATTTTAAGCCTGCTTCGCTGTGCGACCATGACAGGATATGGCAAGGAGTGACTAGTGTAATACGGAGTCATTGTTGGTTGTAAATTTTTGTAACGATTTCTTTTGGAATTATTGATATTATTTCGAATTGATTTATTTACATTCCGGAGCTATATTTCTTCCCCGGTCCATTTATGTATGATTTTTTTGGTGTTATTGTATTTTTTTCTTATGTTTTATAAATGAACAAATGCGACGATGTTATATTTTTACTGATACAAGTACAGTATAGAATATTTTGTATAATTGCATTAGGTTGTATCATAAGTTACAGCTACAGGTGTAGTTTATATCTTTATAGCTAGTTAAGTAAGTAGATATTGTAAAAACGACTTCTGTCTGGTGACTAATATTAAAGTTGAAAATAACTTTATTTATTTTTTTTTCAGATTGGACAGGTATAGGATTTTGTTTTGAGAACATTTTTTTTTGTTGTAAGACATCCGTAATACATGGCAATTTTATTGACACCTTTATTTTATTTTACCCCTCAACCCTATTTATTATAATACAGCTGATGTCAATGTCCTTTCAGGCCTCATATTCGTATATTGTATGAGATGTCAAAATGTAATTGCCCTATACGTTTTATATGGTAATAACAATCTGTGAAATTATTTATTTGCCAGCACAATTCATTAATTGATTTCAAAGCAAATAAAGATGTAATTTGCACTTACTTTCAGGGCTAAATATTAGTACTTTTTATTTTTACATACATAATCATAGTTCCTCCTATTTATTCTATTTCGTCTTGCCATCTCCCGTACTTTATTTTAGAGAACTACATATGCAAAGTTAATTTTGAAATATGTACTAAAAATGCTTACTACATCGCGGGCCGCACAAATACCGGTCTCAGGCCAAATGCGGCTTGCAGGCCGCAATTTGACGACCACGGTTCTAGGCTAATTGAATTGTACGCGGATGAAACATATGTTTATTTCGTTTTTTTTTTATCGGCAAAGTAAACGGAACTATTATTATACCTTTGTGGATTCGATTACTCACGGCCTTGTGACTGCTAATTCGATGGTTGAGAGTGAGAGTTGATTGAACTCTATTACCTCGTACTTTGAATAACTTATGATCATATAGGAGCAGGAAAGAAGAGGTAGATGACCCACGAGTTCGCATCTCACGGATATCCAATGCAAAAAAAAAATCCAGTTAAAAATACACCAAACCTCAACATTGTCCTCTGTGACTACATCTAAATTCATCATCACATTAGCCTGTAAGAAACCTACTACAGGGGCATCGGCCTCTTGTTGAAGTAAGGCCTGGTATAATCACCACGCCAGTCCACGACTTATTGGCTTCTTCTTTCAAACTCGGAAAATCTACAGTTCTATATTTTCACACATATTGTGGTAATAGAAGAATACTTCTCAGGTTCAGATTTCCTAACGATGTTTTCCTTTATCGTCAGCCAATGGTACACGCCGAGTTTCGAACCTGCGGACATATAATGGACATTCTACCGGTCAAACTACTCGACCACTACAACTTCAAGATCACAATTGGTGTATATTTATTATTGACCCGGTTACCCTAAATCTGATTGTTCAACTTATAATGGTCCGTCAAGAAGTCGATAAATATATGATGTGTATGATTGTGTGTCGGCGTAACTTTAGCCATCAAAATAATCATTTGTAGTTGGAGAACAAACTAAATATAAGAAAGACCGCCTGCTAGTTCATTTTTATTTCATCCTAAGCTCGTTTTATTTCAGTTGTAGAAAATATTAAATTAGAGATTTCCAGTATTACATGTAGTACATGTGGTCTGCAAGAAAACTACGTGAGTGAACTGGATATAATTCACTTCCGGCGTCGTTTTAAATTTATTTAGTCTGTTACAGAACGAAGGTACTTTGCACGTTGTATATGCATAATTGATCAACCAACTAAAATTAATTTAGTGTATCTATCGATCAAGACGTCATGTGTAAAAAGGTATGGTAAAAACATACTTGCAGCATATACTGCATTATATTTATGGATTTTAAACTCTCTATGCCAGTATCGTTATGCGAAGAATGATGGCTGCCATATAATGATTTCTCACCTGAAGTGAAAACCCACGAATAAGATGAAATAAGTATTTGTGTGATCCAAACACGGCAAATGGTTCACTGTGTCTTTGATGATGAAATGGATGGAGTACTAAATAATTTTTCACCGCGAAAGCGTCCACACAAAACAGCGCACTGTTAATTCACTTCTAATTTAGCCCTGACATTACAATTTTATTTATTGAATTTGTTTGTCTTATTGTATTATAATACCATATAATTATTCTATGCCCATTTTTATTGAAAAAAATATAATTCCAAGATTGATTATTTAACACAAGGACACTGCTCATTATCATTCGCGGAAAGAGCAACGTAAGAACTGTCCTAAAAATATTCGAATTTTTGTAGTACGAGCAGTTTTTAATAGGTTAATTTAAATCCTTAGTTCCCAAAGTAGTCCTGGTGGACCCCAAGAGTCCACGGGGGTATATGTTGGCATGATAAAAAAATGGTATTCACAGTTCGTAAGCGAGGATCCACGAAAATTTATCTGCTTTCGATAGTGAAGAACTGAAATGTGGGCTTAACTTCAACTACATACATTGTACCCACCGTATACATTATGCAGATCATATTTTAAGAAGCTCAGCGACTGTTACTTGTAAAAACTTACATATTCCATATTCAGTACAACACAAATTTCTATAGTTTAGATCTAATCATCACATTTGTTGTAGAGTTTTGGAAATATGGTAGAATTGTAGCTGCAGGGGGTCCATCGGAACCAGCTAAATTTTGAAAGTGGTCTATGACAAAAAAGTTTGGGAACCTCTGATCTAAATGAAACAAGAAAAAATTATAGAATACTTTTAATTTGCTTGCACACAGCCTCCATTGAGAAAATTTGAAAGTAATAGAAAGCTTGTACGAGGAAAAAATATATCTAGGTGATGAAATACAACGGATATTCTTTAAAATCAAATTAACAAAACAAGAATAAGCAAATAATACTTTCGATAGCATTTGTTCGAATTTGTTAGTAACATACGGTCTGCTTGAAAAATTTTGATTCCAATGAATATTAATAAAAAATACATTAAGTAATTCTTCAATTATTATTACACAAGTACATTTTTAAATAAAAGTATAAATAAAACTCAAAAATCAGCCCTGTTAATGAAACATATTTGTGAGGGTATTTTTGATTTTAGCAATAAACAAATACCTATACATACATTTATATATAGATAGAATCATCTTAAACATAATTACAATAATTATTAACTGTTTTAAATAAACGGTATTAAAGTACAAATATGAATGAGATTTGGAAAGGTCCCGGTTGATGAGTAATCATTTAGTGCACATCTGTACTCCTAAAACTATCACGAGGACGAAGTACGCACGGGGACGAAGTACGCACGGGGACTGAGGAACGCGACGCAACGTCTGTAACCGCGACACCGCGTTCTTTTACGTCACATCCGTGACACAACCTATACAAGAATCTAGAAATACGTAACTTATAATAATTGCATATATCATACATCTAAATTCAAGTAACTTATTATTTTTTATTTTCAGTTTCAAGTTTTAATGTTTTACTTTTTTTTTATTTCTTTTTTTTTTAATTATTTTTATACGATAATCTCTCGTTTTGTTGTTACCGTAGCGCGTTGTTGCCGGTGAAATTTGCCTTCCACAAATGATTTTGTCCATTATATAACTCAAAGATGATGATTACGTTATGACGAAGGTCACTATAAATCGACATCGTCACATGAGCCACGCAAGCTATTCGGTATTTTCCGGTTTCCGGTTGAATTGTTGGGAGCGTGGCGGACGCGAGGTGCCCCGGGGAACTCCGCGCGAGCCTCCTCTGCCGCGGTTTTTGAATCCACCTTGATAACCTTGATTTCCATCGCTGTACCGCTCGCGTCCTCCGTTCTCACCGTGCTGCGACAACTCTGTCGCGTCACCGTTGCCGTAGTATCCATCGTTGCCGCTTCTATTACCATAGGAATCCTTTCCATGTCTGGATTGGTAGTTATCATATTGTCGGTTTTGATAATTATCTTTGTGCAACCTATTCTGATAATCGCCAGTCTGCCTGCCACGGTATCCATCGGCGCTCTGCCGATTAGGGTAAGAGCCGCGTCCGCGATGACCATTAGACATACCCCGACTGCCACCGCGACCGTAACGTCGGTACCGATTTTGTCCATCGCCTTGACCATGCGATTTTCGTTCCGTGGTGTCATCTTGCTGCTCTGGACTTCTACTTTCTTTGTGACCGTCATCTTCCTTGTCAGTGAGTGATGATGCAGTGATATGCTCCTCGGGTAATCCAGCAACTATATTAGATGCTGGCATAGTGTTTTGTACAAGAGATTGCGCCACCTGCTGTGGCACTAGCTGTGGTGGCGGCATCACATGGGGAGCCGGCTGTGGTACATGCTGCATAGCGGCTAAAGGAATGGGTGCAGGGGGGAATCCGGCGTGCTCAGGGTGTGGTGGAAAATGAGGTTGAGGTGGTAGTGAAAGCGCACCAGTCTCTGGCACCCGAGCGCCTGGTATTTGCACAAAATGCTGATTTGTGAATGTTTGTGTGGGTATAGGAGCAGGTGGAGAAAGCTGGTTTGCAATTGACGGTTGTGGAGTTCCTACGGGGCTGTCGATCTCAGACTCCTGCAGAAAGAAGAAGTTTTGTGAACCAATAACTTCAGAAATGGGCCTTTGCTGTGGATACTGTTGGGCGAAATACGCATGTTCAACTTCTTGAAGCGTGATTGGCGGCAAAGGCCGCAGTGGATAGGCAGGTGTAGGCACCACAGCAGGCGCAGGCGGTACCGGCAGAGCACCTGCTGGTGGGTATGGTCCACTCAATTCAGGCTCCACAAGTTCTTCTATTGGTTCCGGAGGTTCTTCTTCTACCTCAGGTACATGCTCTTCTTCAGTTACAAGTGGTGCTACATTTTCAGTGCTTCGATTGAAATAACCACATTCATGCACATTGGTTACAATCTCTTTGATGTGAGTATATGTGGTTCCCAGAATTTCTTTGGGTTTTCCATCTATAATTGCATATAAGTGTTCAGCAGCTCTCGACAAGTGTAAATGAAACTCAGTTTGTCCTTCTGCATTCAATTTATGGGATGGTGTTATCTCAGGATACCTGAAAATATAGATATGTAGATATATATACATATTATAATTTAATTAATAGATGATACAGAAATGATTAGGAAATAATGTACTCACAAATCATCTAGCAACTTTAAATCTGCTTCTGTAAGTTTGACAGCTCCATTTGATCCAGTAAGAAAGTCATTTCGTACTTCAGAGTTACCCATTTGCATAAGACAGTCCAGAATTAAGAGTACATCTCGAATTTTATTAATATCAGATGTATTACGTACCCATGCTTCCTGTAATTAAGGAATATGTTGAATTAAATCACAATTTTTGTCAAAAATTATAAACCTTTGTGACATATAATTTGATATATAAATATAAAGGGATTTTTTGGTGCAGCTTTTTCCTAGTCAACAAGTTTATTTTGCTCTTGGCAGTCTAAATTATCAATGTATTGGTATAAAATATGTATTTGATGATAACATATTAAAATGAAATGATTAGTGACTTGTAAAAATCAGATCATTAATAATTACCCTTTTAGCTTGTTTTTTTGCATCTCTCTCTGCTGCAATAGCTATAGCAGTTACTTGTTTCGAAAAGTCCCGAGCGAATTCTAAAGTCTGGGCGACTTCATCATATTTCGCCACAGCTATTTTCTGATCAGAATTAAGTTCCTTGCCAGCTTTTTGTAGATCCCGATATGATGTTAGTTTGCTCTGTAATCAAAAACCTTAATATTACTAATGAAATTAAGTAGTTTCATAATTGGTAAAAAATCTTTAATAAATAGTTTAGACCTGAAGATCAAAATAGTAATACCTAATATTACATATAGATAAGCAGAATTAAAGCAGTTACATCTTCCTTTTTTGTCTCAATCAACTGATTTTCTTTATTTTTTGTTTAGTAGATACTGATGAGCTTTGGTTAATAAAAAATATTTAATATGGAACATATTTTAAGGGCTATTTTCCATTTCAGAATCTCTTTTACTTGCTTTAAATTAAATTTTATTAAAAACAAATGGGAATGAATAAAAATATACCAGTATGTTTGAGAATTTTCATAGGCAATTAATTTTTACATCCATACTCAAAATTTCATTACAACTGAGCTGATGATAAATCAGTTTAATAAATTGTGATAACTTTTTTTTATGATTTGCAAGAGTATTTTTACAGCCTATTCAATTATGGAATGATATATTTATTAATAATTAATTAATAATATAATTATATATTTGAACCTGTATTCGAAATTTCACTTAAATCTACAAGTTCAGTAAATTCAGACACACAATTTTTAATGTTAAAATAGTCCAATTCTCAAGCACATGTAAAATACTACAGTTTCAAAATGAGTTAAATTACTAAGAACAAAATAAAATTCACTTACAATAAGACTAAATACTTATTACTAAAATTCATTAAGGTAAAACAATGTATTTTAACATGATTGCACTATAGAGAACCACAAAAGGAGGATAAATACCTGGCAACTTGCAAATATTTGTGCAAAAAAAAACTAATCCTAATATAAAATATTAACCCCTCGGACATTTTAAGATCTCAAAATGGTGAATTACGTTAGTAATTTTTTTTAGTTCACGACATTATACATTGTAAATATCATGGTTTATTAAAAACATAAATAACTTAAAAATACATTTTACAATAAATAATTAATTTTTCTAAGTTTTGGAATTAATTTAGGTATTTTTTAAGCTTACGCTGCAACAGTCTATTGACCTGTGCCTTGTGAGGTCTACGTTTGTCTGTATGGAACCTTTATGGTTTTGCACAGGCCAGCGGTAAAAAACAAAAAATAAACACTTTATTTGATTTCACCCTTCATAGGTCATTTATAGTTGTAAAACCTATGTCAATGTCAAATGTTACAGAAAACACCCCAAATATAAATAAAAGCCCTAGCAAGAAAGTAAACCCAGTTTATCTATATTTTTTATAATAGTATTGGTATTGATTGTTGTATTGTTCACAATTTTTTACTTTCAGATAACAAATCTTACATATCCATCTTTTTAACAGTACAACTGGCTTTACAAGATCCTTATTTTATTGCTAATAACTTAAGTGCTTAGGGAGGTTATTGCTGAATAGGTCATCAATTTCCTAAAATGTTTTTCAGTTATATAAATATGATTGTATTAAGTCTATTTCCAGTATTAAAATTGTACCCGTGATTTACACAAGTTACAACTTATTTAAATTTTTTACCAACATATATTTTCAAAGTTTTAGAGTTTTAGGAGGACAAAATATTAAAAAAAAGCAAATTTCTAGAATTTGTTGCCAATTGATTCACTAGTTCACATGTAAATTTAATTGATTCACTAGTTCACATGTAAATTATTTAAACCAAGGAAAGGTGGTGAAAATGGACAGGAGTGTGGTAACCTAGGAATATCATTATGTTTACTAAATTCCTTTCCATCTTAATATCACAATATCAATATACTGTTCAAACAATAATGAGCTCAATCACTCACTGAACACATACAAAACTTAAAGGTTTTAGAAATTGCTTCAGCAAACATTTTTTTTAAGCCACATGAATCAAGTTGCTGGTAAAAAATTGTATCTAGGATGAGGCATTTAGTGCATATGGCCTGGTCCTCAGTGAGAGAGGGCAAAAAGTTCACAAATGATTAAGCTTCAAACCAAAATAAATAAACAATATCAAATAATCCATCTGCCATTACACCATTTAAACTTTTTATTTAGGTATTTCATAAGGGGGAGCTAATTCAATGCTTGCCTAAGGCGCCATTTCTGGTTGCTACGTCTTTGCGCGGGTAAATGATAGTTTTATATAAATATTCTTGTGACGTGTATATCTAAGTAAGAATTGTATTATGTAATATATAAAAACAAGACACATTATTATACATAAATGTGTACACAAAAATTCTCTAATCATGAAAATGAGAAGCAAATAATGACAGTTATAAAACCGTCCAATAACACCGATTACAAAATGTAGATACTACAAAACAATTTGCGAACGGCGGACTACTTTCTTAAATAAGTATAACTACACGATTGTCTAGTAAAATAAATAACAATATTTTTTATTGGTTACATAGTTTGGATTAGTTGGGCGTCGTTGTATCGTCAAGTCGTCAACATTGCGGGACCACATGTATAAAAATGGCGTCAACTCTGCAGTAATTATTTATATACCCGGTTACCATTCACAAAGAACAAAGATTATTTCTTAATTAACTATCAATTACCTTTTAAATAACAATACTTTACGAAATATAAGCAAAGCATTCAACTTGAAACTAGTATAATGTTGATATCATGTTGGAATATCACTTTCTTACCTTTCTTTTCTCCAAATTCCGAATTTTATGCTCTATTATCGTCATAATCTGTCGTACTGGTGAATTATCCATAGTCTCCGAAGAGACAGGTTTTTCAGACTTCGCATTTGCGGCTGAAGGCATCCTTCACAGGCAACAACTGTACTCGGATTGAGTGGTGGTGGAAGAGATAGAGACAAATTTTCTATCTATAATAATAACCACAAAATAACTGTCATTCGGCTTTCATTTGTCGGCGCCTATAGCAGTGTTGCCACAATATTAATTTCTAATTATACTATTATAAGCGTCAATAATAAGAGTTTTACACCAGTACAGTCTTGATCAATCTTTTTGGCCACTTTGAATATAGCTCTAAGTTCAGGCTTGTGCAAAATAAAGTTGGTATTTATTTGTTCTTAAGTTGTGTCGATGTTATAGTCATGATATAATACGTATTCTACGCACCTATATTCAGCGCGGTCAAATATTTCGCGAGGACTGCCGATATATGTGATGAAACCACAACATGGTGGTAGGGCTTTTTCTAAGTCCGCCTGATTAGCTACTACCCTCAAGTTAAATATCTGTCGCCTAGCACCGGTTGGTATGTTCCAGCAGCTGCACTTGAGGGCCAACCTCCTTCTACTATATCTTAGATCACATCATCAATTAAGAACAGATAAGATTGTGGTCAAACGCCAACTTATAAAGTATATAAAAAATAGCACAAATAGCTGGCTTAGCTTCATGGTTTATAAAAATGAAAAGACAAGTTATTATTTTTACATTGATTACATATTTAAAAAAATAATGGGTTACCTATATGGAATACTCTTTTGATCATTGTAGTGTTAATCCTTATCCGATTTTAATTTACCTTTGGTATTTAATGTTCACTAAAATTGCCCTTTGAAGCATATCATATCAATGAAGCTATCAGATTTAGAAGATATCACATATGTTAAATTACATGCAACAGTAAAAGTTTTTTTGTGTGAAGATACTTACTAAGTTTTTTTGACGTTTATGATCTATGAATATCAAAGTGCAAAATAAAAGATGCGCCAAAAGAATAGAAAAGAAGAAGTTTTGCAAATATTTTTACTCTAAAGTCAATGTAGAAATCCCTAAAATCACCTCCATTACTCGAAAATCCACTTAAAATAAAATATAATAGTTACATATATGTACATATATGTATATATATTTTCTCCAGTTTCTACATGTCACTTTTATATATTTTTTTTCATAAGAATTTATTCATTATAGTAATTCCGAAAAAATATGAGATGTCTACTTATTTCAGTAATATAAATAAAAAATAATATGATATAACATTGATTTATATTGGGTTTGATTTGAGATGACACAACCTTCGGATGTAATTCAGTTATTGATTTTAACATTGATAAATTATCTGATGTTAGATCTTATCTGTCAAAAAACATAAAGAGTTCTTGCATCTTTCTTGAACATCTAACAAGTCATTCGCCTCAACGTCTTTGCCTACCTACTTTCTTTCTACATAAAACACTTGGCCTTTTCAGAACACCGCTTCTGTTTTTTAAATCTTTTGTAAATGATTATTGTACCCACGATAACGTTGTCTACTATTTATGGGTCTTTAAAAGTTCAATTACAATAGCAATATGCTAAATGAAATTAAGCTTTTGCCGTGAATTAAGCTAATAAGTAAACAACAAGTAACTTATTTTACAATTTCCAGTAACCATAAACAAAATAACCTCAAACTATAGTAACCACATAGTAGGTGTTATATACATAACTAACAAATCCGAAGATAGAAAAATTAAAATCTTTTTTTATGGTTAATACAAACGAGAATTGCTTCTTTCTTTATTAGACTCCGTATTCTTAGTAACAAGGAATTGCTCAAAATATCATTACGTGACGCTAGGTCAATACATATACTCGACATGGTAATAGCAATACACGATCCCATGTCGCCTCAATCAAAGCGGTTTTAGTGAGTAAAAGTCTCCAAAGTCCATGATGGATATTCCCACGTTAATAAAAAAGGGTCTATATATACAAATAAAAATATTCCTAATAATATTATGACTCTAAACTTTAAATTAAATATTTTTTATTTAATTTGATTAATGTAATAGTTTAATTATTGTTTATTGTTGTGCCTTCTTGTTTTCTTAGTGTTTCTCGATATTGAAGTCGGTTTATTTTTTTTGTAAAAGTAATATTATGTATGTTGAAATCGTTATTATCGCTGTAATCGTTATCGAAATTTTCAGTAGGAATATTTGTTGTTTGTAGAAAAATTTTGTTGTGTAGAAAAAAAATAAACTATGATAAATTTACTTACAATGTACATTTAAAAATATATAAATAGGATCTATTTCACGAAAAAGAAGCCAGAAATAATAATTGTAGCAACCGTATACTTAGTAAACAGTTTCTGTCTTGCTAATTGTAGCCTCGGATTCTAAAATGAAACGCTTACTGGGCTGTTAAGATAAGCAAATATGTTATCGCCAATGTATGAAGCTTAAGAAACAAACCTTTCACATCATTCCACATTTCTGAGGTATCTGCTTGTATAAGAATTACAGGGGACTATATAAACAAGTAAAATTCTAATAATTATTTTGTTTTATCTGTTGTTTTTTCTTTCACTGACTGCTTTACCCGGTTTGATACAAATAAATCTGACCTCTTCTCTTTCTTTCGTGAATCTGACTAACAATGGCCGTTGAGGAGATGATGATGAGCTAAACTATTGTACAATTATGGCTGAAGAATCAAGTCGTCAAGGCATACAAAGCGCTACATTTTATATATCAATGTGTATGCTAGTATTTTCAACATTAATGTTTATGAACGATACATCAATGTTTAGTTTGCATTCGTAGTCTGTGGTTAAATTCTATTTTTCTTGTAGTTTTGCTAAATTTTGAATATAAGTATTTTTCATATGTATGTTTGTAGTATATTGTGTTACAAATAAGCAGAAATTTGTAGTGTTTCTTTTAAGTGTGTTCACTGATTATTTCAATAACTATGTTATGCTTTAGAAGGGTCAGTATTGCAGTAAATTTAAATAGCATAAATACAAACTTTACGAGGTTATCAGACGTTACAGAGTAATATCAATTTTATAAATTAGTATATCGTATCATATACGATATAATAGAAATTTTACAAGGAATATGTAAGACACGATAAATGAATTATATATATAATTAGTCTATACAAAAGGTTATAAGGTATATGATGTTTATAGGTGTTTTAGCTTTAAAAAATATTCTTCTTTTTTTTTAGATTATTAATTCACCACTCGCGACTTTTTAAATTGTTGTAAAGGTGACTGTATAAAGTAAACGTCTTATATTAGTTTTTTTGTTCAGTTGCTTCTTTGTGCAATGTTTCAAGTCCTCTCTAAGGTCACTATCCCAGCATGTTTTACAAACTGTATGACACCAGTGTTTATTGTATATATGTGCTGATTGGTATATTCGTTATAGTTTGGATCCAAAATTACGAGTAGATAGCCTTAACCCATATCATGTATAAATAAATCTCTTTGTTTTGGGTAAATATGAAATTATTTTAACCAAGCAACAATTTTGTAAGTTTTGAACCTAAAAAAATTTTGTAATGTTGTTATAGTTAATTAAAAATATTGTATTAATTTCATTGAGAAGTTTCTACCAAATATTTGATATTTTTGCAACTTGGAAATAGCTGTTGGTAGAAGTTAATTATGAATTGGTCACGACTTAACCCGTGTTTTCATAGCTAAAACCAACCAAGGACCAAACAAGAGCAACCAATGATGCACTTTTATTTTGCAAATAGTTTAACAACAAACAATAGTTGAAGTAATAATCTGTAACATGAGATAAATTCTCAGTAAAATTACCAGTCAATAATGTGTTACTATGGAAACAAATTTTAGGATCATATTTGTATCAACTATATATAAATTAATGTGTTTCATTTTGTAGGGGTCATCTTTGACCAACAACATTCTAAGACCACAGTACTTTCATATTTCGGCCATTGGGCGTAACAATCAAAAAAATGAGAAGAGTAAGTAATCTCAATAAGATTTTAATAAATGCAATTATTATAGAGAAACATAATTATATCTCTTAATAGAACTAATATTACATTTGTAATTTTTTATTTGCAGCTATAAACCAGGTTACATTATTAGGAAGGGTTGGAGCAGATCCACAGAAAAGAGGTACAGAGGAACACCCAGTAATAAATTTCCCTCTGGCAACTCATTTTAGTTACAAATATGAGTCAGGTGATATACTGCAGAGAACAGACTGGCATAGAATAAGTATATTCAAACCAGGACTAAGAGACACAGTGTATAAATATTTAAAAAAAGGTCAACGAGTTTACATTACTGGTAAATTATCTTATGGTGAAGTTAAATTAGACGATGGCCAAGTTAGATCTGCTTCTACTGTTATTGCTGATGATGTAATCTTTTTTCAACCCATACCATCCGATAATCATTAATTAAACATGTATTTTATTATTCTATTAGCAATAAGCCTAAACTGTGAATAAAGCTAGTTAAAAATATATTTGTTAGATATTTTGCACTATTTCCTCTGATTGTATATCTAATATTTTTAGATTTTTAGTAGAATACTAATGAATTTATTCCTGAGAAAATATAATTCCTACCTCATAACACATTTATTTACAATTACATGTGCTAAGTGTTTTAATTGTTATAATATCTTTTCTGGAAAACCACAATTAAATATTAGACATGCAGTCAAAACTTAAAGGGGCCAATTCATTTCAAAGAGAAAATGTGAAGTAACATCCACCCTAATATGTATGTAACTGTCCTTGAACTAAATGTTATTGAAACTGGATTACACATTTATTTACAAAAGTGTATAACAATTAAAATTTCCTTCATTTTTATATTTTAAGTGGATTTTTCATTCATTCACTGTATCGTTTTGTAAACTTAGCGCATGTTTACTTCTGCAAAGCACCAACTGTAATGGCCATATAGAGTATCAGTTGCTATTTGTTTTGAAAAAAAAAAAAGTATTGTAAAAGGGTGAATAGGCACAGCATATTTTCAATTTATATGCTAATTTTCTTTTATAATACCATTCTGATATTATAAAGTCTTGTATTTTTACTAAATACTATTACTTAAAATATGTGAAAAACACAGTCGTTGTAAATGATAAAGTGAGAAGTGAGTGGTTTCTATTTACCTGGAAATGTAAGAATGAGGTATGTATATATAAATAAACACTTACATGGTTTGCTAACCAATTGCTTAATGATGTCTAATGTTATGGTGTGGTCGTTAGAATTATTATAAATAACTTAGGGTTCAATCTAAGTTGTTTTGGCTCTTTTAACACTAGACTGCTTTTGACAACCCTAAATTTCGTCTTTATAAAATTCCCATTACTATTAACTCCTTACATGTATAAGATTAACTGTCCAAATGACCCCATTTTTTAAAAAAATGCAGGGTAAATTTATTGTGTCCATAAAGTTCTAAGGGATTCAAAACCACAAAAAGGCACATGACTATTTGTACCAGATTTTTCACATTATTCAACTACTTATAAATGTAAGTTTATAACGACAGATAACTGTATCGAATTGACGCATTTTTTCTATTTAGCCCCGTGAAATCTCTTCCCCCATATGCTATATACTTGAGTATGATGTAGATATAAGATACACTTTACCTATAAAACAGTGAATGAGAATAATATTATTGGCTTTGGAAACTGGCAAATTATGTAAAGTTCATATATAAAATAGGCTTCTTAGAGTAGAAATTTTGGTAGATACTTGATGTATGGGTGAATCTTCATTCCTCAGTATAACATGGGTAAAACAATTAATGCAGGTTCTTCAGGTAGAGGAAATCTAGCTTAGTTTTAGAAATGATGAAATATTCTGTTTTTTTTTAATCATTCCTTGCTAATGCATATATGTCTTCTATCATATTTCATTGTGTTGATTGGGTGTAGTAGTGTAAATATTAAAAAAAAAAACCCTGTAAAATATCATCTTTGAATTGGTTTAAAAATTAGTGATTACCTCTAGATTGTCCAAAACCAGAAAGGATTAAGTTCCATACGAACAAATGTAGAGTTCATGAGGCACAGGTCAACAGATTGTTGGCAGCATAAACTTTAAAAAATACTGGATCTATTATAAAACTTTGAAAATGAACAAATTGTGTATTGTAAAATTATATTTTTTAAATGTACTTTGTCATTTGTATGAACTTTTTATGATGTAGGAACTATGAAAGTAAACTAAGAAATTTATGATGTAGGATGTCGTAAAATTAAAAATACTCTGCCATTATGGGATCTGGGTTTTAAAAAATCAGCCGAGGGGTTAAATCAAAATTGTTACTACTGAAATTATACAATACATATTAACGAGATATAATGTTAGTTAGGTTTATTAACATTAAACTATAGGAACATATATTTATTTGGGAGTTATGATTATAAATCTTCATTTTAATTTAAACGCAAAATAGTCCTAACAGGATTGACTGATATAAATAATAGTGTAACTTCTTGATATAACATTCTTTTTTATTTAAGTTACAATAAATCGTCACAATATTTCAATGTGAACCTCCGGGTAAAAATAAAATTGTGTACTACAGTATTGGAAGTTGTGGCTTCAATGCCCGATAGAAATACATTATTGTAAAAATACAAACACATGTTGTAATAAAACTTACGGATATAATAGGTACTTTGATAAAGCTCCACTTTTTGTTTTACAAATCATACATACACTCTCTTTACAGTCAGTTTCTTAATCTAGCTTACATGACTATCTATTTAAATTTAATATTTACAAGATTGATAATTATACTCTATGACGTTATTACCTACATTGATAAAAGAGATCACAGAAAATCGTAGCTGGAAATCTTTGAGTAAAAGCTCTAGCATACCTACTCATTAATGTCTACCACTTTATTATTTTTTTTTTTTTTTATCACAGCAGATGTTTTAAACATTTAAAGGCATTTTGTTAATATTTGTCCATCATTATTGTCTTTTTTAACAATTCAAAGAAAATAATATAAATGTACAAAACACCATTAAAATTTTATAAGCTGCCCATTATATATGAAGAAACATTGTTATGTGGTAGGTGTTACAAGTTGAACTTTCACATGCTACAGTTGTTAATGATTTGCCAAAAAGATTTAATGGAAGACATTATGAATGACTAAAATTTAATTCACAAGTTTTTTTTTAATGATTCGGTTATCAGTTCTCTTTTTAGCAAATTTATAATAGTTAAACATACAACTATAATTAAATTATGCAAATGCATTTATGAGTGTATACAACACTTCAACTACATACAAATATCGGGTTTTGGCAACAATATTGTTCAAACTGCACAATCTCAGCAGTTATAATATAGTCCATTGCACAAAATATTTCTATAGTTTTTTTTTTAATAACTTTAATATAAAATAAACTTTTGTTGTCCCTTTTTCTAACTAATTAATTGACACTATTAGGTATAAAAATCACTTGGCACAAAGGCATGTCCATACCCTGTTGAACTGTTTGTTTACTCCATAACACCCATGGTAAATCTGTCAAAACGCTCTCAGTTACTGATCATGAATTAAACTATATTTAGAGGAAGACGAGGTATCCTTACTGAGAGGAGTTTGACTAAGTTTGAATGGGGTGGAGTAAGTTTCGTTGTGGTAGGTAGGCATTAATTGTTTCACACTAACTTATTTCACTTTATCTCTGATAATAATCATTGTTCACATTTTTCACTTTTAAGATTAAGCGCATAATGTTCAGTCGAGTATTCAGCTTCTCGCTTCATCATCATATTATCACCAATTAGTGCACTAATACGATGTTTATCATGTTGCGGCGGGGGCTGGGTAGGTGTTGGATCAGGTCGCGCGCGTTTCCGCCAGGGTTCTGATGCAGCCATACTTAAATCTGTTGGCATGTCATCATCTGCATTTTCCTCTTCGCAGCGTTCCTCTTTCATTTCCGTTTTCACTACAGATTGTGGAACCATTCGCGTAGGGCTCATTTGTTGTCGCAAAAGCGATATATTTTTAATATTTTTCAGTTCCGTTGGGTTTCTTAAAAATCTGTTGAAAAATAAAGTTATTTGTAATGATTACGTTGTTAATCACTTATTTTCTTAAAAGCTTAATTACATTAACCGAGTTTATACAAAAAAATTTGATTCGAAAGGAACTAGAAATTTGAAACTAACACTAGATCTGATTTTATTAGAAATCCAAATGATCATAAAAATTAATACGCGAGTCGCTTAAAGCATACAAATTTTTATTTAAGATTTTCGTTTATAAACCGAGAAACATGGATCCGAATGAATTTAGGTCAGTTATTAATTAAATGAAACGGAAGATAATAAATATGTCATCTACTATCCACTATTAAAGTAGCATGTTATTAAATCTTAGTATTGATAATAAGTTTTTTTGTACAATTCAATTAGATTGAAATTTAGAAAAAAAAATGCAATCAATGTAAAAAAAGATGAACACCTGTTTAAGCTGAAGTTATCACAATGCATTTTAAATGAGCAAAATTTAAATGTGTATATTTTTATTGCTGGCATCAATACAATCCTGGCAACCCTTGTTTCGATGTTAATATTATTTGTTGTAAAAATAAGGACTAAAGTGGTAAATGTGAAAATTCTATTTTATTACAATTTCTCAGCTAATTTATTGAATAAATTCAATAAAAGTTGGTAAGTATAGTACGTACTTTATGTGTTGGTTAACATATTTCCATGAAGTAATGTAAACATTTTGACTTCGTGTAATTAGGAATAAAAGATAAAATTGGTGAATAAAAGTCAATAACAGGATTCTAACTAATATTAATAGTGCCAATGAGAAGTGTTTGCTTGTTACGTTTTCACACTTTCAGAATTCCACCGATCATTATGAAATTTTGCATACACATTGTGAGGAATACAGAACAGAACATGGGGTACTTTCATCTAGAAAAAAAATACTATTCTTGAGGCATAAAAAATATCATTTATGTAACAAACCGATAAAAGTCGCTGACAAAAGCTAGTAAAACAATAATTTAAAAGATTTTTTTGCGAAATAATATAGGTACTTACTGGTAACAATGTCTTTCTCCTTGAACTTTTCGCAAAATATTTACGCGGTAATAATATCTTAGAGCTCGAGACATTTTATCATAATTCATTGAAAGATGATTCTTCTGAATCCCCCAAAGTTTTGCAAGCCCAGCTGGATCTACAATTTTGAACACACCAGTATCCCGATTTTTCCACGCGATGTAATTAGTGTATCGCTGAGTTGGATCATTTAATAATTGTTGTAGGAAGTCCCATAGAAGTCTACCATCTGAAATTAAAAAAATTCCTTATAGTTAATGCATTCATAGAATTTTTTTATTGTTAGATTAATCAAGAAATAAAACTTACTTGTATTGGATTCGGGCATATCGTTTGGAAAGAATTCCCTGTGTTGCGCGCGATAGTGAGGGTGTTGAGGCGCTGGGTGCGCTTGTGCAGCTGGACTCGTTAAAGGTGCATCCTTAGGTGATCTTGGTGGCATTCCGAATTGAGGTTCTTCATCAGAATCAGAATGATTGCTCCCAGAGCTAGCAGCTTGAACCGCTGGAGGTAAAGACGGCGCGTATGTAGACGCATAGTTCACTGCATCTCCACGTTGTGGACTGCCGGAACTGTCAACTGATGGTGCAGGACTGAGCGTAACCGAGTTAGGTTGTACTGCAGCTGCGGCTGCACTGTGGAAATGGTGAAAACCCTCAACTGTCCAAGTAGGAGTAGGTGGATGAGAATGTGGAGAAGGAGGGTATGGCGCAGCGCGTGCTGTAGGTGTTACTGGTGATGAAGGTACTCTTCCTAAGAGTGCAGCATCGCGGACTAACATTTGAAGTACATTATGTAGTACGTCACCGGCACCTGGGCATCGCTCGCCCAAATCAGTTTTAGTTAAAAGGCATAAGGCTTTACCTGTGAACAAATTGAAATAATACATTCAATTTCTATAGTATAATAGGCAAACTGGATACTATTATGTAATGGTAAAAAACCTACCATTCATCTGAAACAGATCCATGTCAAAATTAGGTAAGTCAAATTCTCTTTCACACCACTTTAAGAATACTGCAACATCTTCTCTTGTCCATAATCTTGGTTCTGGGGGTAATCCGGCCGGTAGTTGAGCCTTTGTGTCACCCAACGGCGAAGGTGGCGGTGGTGCCCACGGTAATGGGTACCGCCACAACAACTCAGTAGGACTGAACGGTAGCGAGAGTCGCTCCATACTTGGCCCAGAAGGCAATTGTAGACTGACAACTTTCATTACGATTTCTTATCTGCAACAATTTTTTAGTTTATTATAATTTTTGCATGTTTGGTTCGCGTCAATAAATTTATGAAACAAAGAGGTTTGTCTATAAGATTAATAGTACATCTACTGTACGATAGATGGCGCCAAGAGTCATGTTATGTAAGTCACTTAAGGTGGTATATATAACTTATTAAAACCTTAGTAAAAACGTTTATAGTGTAACTTGTTACTTATTATCATATTAATTTGTTAATTTCTTATTATGTCGAGAAACACTAAATAATAATTTATATATTTTATCGAGTCTTTATTGGGTTTTCATAAACCACAAAGGGTGAATTTTCTCTGCTTACCCGCATTTTGCGATGCTAAAGTACGTATAGTAAATGCATTGTCGTCGGAAATTTGAGGTTAGAATTGGTTCACTGTGTACGTGCTCAATATAAACATCTTTATATAATAGATAAAGAAAATGAGTTACTGAAACCCATAGACCTAGATATGCAGATTCCAACTATGCTATAATACTATTTCAACAAAATAAGATTACGGTACTTGTACATATCTACTTAGATATCTTCTTAACTAGGTAGATTTATTATGTGTATTAACTTAAATCTTAATAAAATCCTGTAGACTTAGTGGTCTTGTATTTTTCTTATATAATTAACAATACATATTTAGTTTATTAGTTCGTATATGTGTAGATTCATGTACATAAAGTATGTATATAATGGGTAGACGTAGTTTTGTGTATTTCAAATATCTGAACATTTTAGATTATTCATTATCCAAGTATAAAAACTACGGCTTAAAGCGAGCCCCTAATCTAATCTAATTTTGTAACTAAATAATACTAGAAAACAATTCTTTAAGCTGTTTTCTAGATATATCTTCTCCAAGTAGTCCGCTTTCAACATCCTACATGTGAAGGGATCACACAAAGTTCAGCGGATAAATAGCTAGTGACTAAGATTTGGTTTTTGCACTCGGTACATTTCTTAATTTATACAAAACATTTGGAATAGGGAATATTGCTGTATTATTTGATAGAAATTAGCTGTTCAATGTAATGGATTATTAAATAAGTCTGCATTCATTTTCAATTTGTTGAATCTTATTTTATTTTTTTATAATTTAGGTTTCCCCATGATAAATAATTAGAAATTATCCCATTCCATAAGCTTTTTTACAGTGAAAGTCATGTGATTTTATTGTTTATGACGTATCAATACATTGTTATATATGCGTACTGTGTTTACAATTCTTTCATTCACTTGTATGGTAACAAAAAAGGATCATACGAGTAGGGTACAATGTTCTCCTGTCAACAAACTTTTCTCTTGTATTTGTTGAAAACTTTAACTTTGAAAATGGTCATGAATTCTATATATATTAAATAACCTACCGGATTTGGATTCATATCACTAAATACCGTACAGCGGCCTTATCGGGCGCGGTCGGAAATGCGTGAGTCCGCGATAGCACGGTCTACGATAAGCACCGCTACTCACCGGCTGAGCTGATCCGGAACTAGTTGCGGCGTCAAAATCCTTATTGTAGATGGAAACTGGACAATTCAACACAAGTTCATTTTCACAACACAACACAATAATAAGCGTCCACAGAGCACCAGGCACACACGTATAAGCGACGGTCCCTCCAAACGTGTCGTGTTACGGCACGCCGTAAATCAGCAGCGTATCTGAGGGATCGTTCTCGCAGACAAGCGTCGCAGGCAGCTCTCCAAGTCAGACTGATGATGCGGTGCGGTGGCGGCGCGGGCGGATGGACGCACGCTCGCCCCTCCCTCCCGCACGCTTGTTGCCCTGCGCCACCTCACACAGCAAGATAAAACTTTGGGAGCCAGACCAAGTCCCATTTTTAACTAAACATACGAACGTTGTTTCCGCAAACCGTTATCGGAGTTGGCGGTGACTGACAATGTCCTAAGAGCACTTGTCGCATGGCAGATGTCATTATAATAAAAATAACATCGTTTGTATTGAATTGGGAGTGTTGTTTAATACATTCGTTACTTGTTAGCTCGGTAGGGTATAC
Source organism: Antheraea assamensis (assembly GCA_035772565.1). Classification (NCBI taxonomy): domain Eukaryota; kingdom Metazoa; phylum Arthropoda; class Insecta; order Lepidoptera; family Saturniidae; genus Antheraea; species Antheraea assamensis. The sequence continues at coordinate 593,317 of JAQQSE010000042.1, forward strand.
GGAAGTGCCAGCGATGTGGCAAGATTACGTCATCGCGCCAGTTTTTAATAACTATATTTCCTTATTTGTAGTGTATTGTAGAGACCACGGGCTTTATTTTGTTTTGGCGATGCATTACGTTTCCTGGCTTGATAACATGTTTTGAATAAACTATTAAGATTATATTAGCACACAAAGATATCTAGACATTAACGTTAATTTGTTAAGCAGATATTTAGTTTGGAGATAGATTTGAAATGTGATCTACGAATATTAACAGACCGTTCAAGATACCGTGGTAGTAGTATTGAGACAAAGCACAGGAAACGTCTCGACAACCGCTCGCCAGTTTCCTGGTACCAACAGAGACAATATGAACGCTAACCGGTTTCAGCTGAGCTCATTCGACCCGGCTACGTGCACATTATATTTGTGGCCACTGTGATGTATTTAATCACGCGTCGGCGTTTCTAACATATGTCTAGAAGGCATCTTCAAGTATTATAAACGTGTGATATGATCTATCACGTTCACTTTATTTCATTGTATCGATTTCTTTTTAAATAGTTAGAAATTATTAAAAAGTGCTAAAAGACCATACACGAAACGCATATAAGCGCATTGTGCGTGCTTAAAATGTTGACATAATGTTATGACGTGGGTCATTGTCACTTTATAAATAAGTACAAATGATACTTGAACGCATAATATATTACAATATTATATATTTTGTTTATCTAGAAGAATATTACATAATTTGGCTAAAGTTCTTCGTTTAGATTATGCGAAGAAGTATATTATAATTGTTTCAATGTGTAGTGTCTATATGTGTAGACTGAAATGTTGAGATTGTATCGTATGTGCCCTGGCCGCTATCCCACTACCGGTTCGAGACAGAAATATTCGGCAGCCAAGACGGAAGTGGCCTCGGAATCTTTACCTGTTGCTCCCTTCGCCCGCCCCGCGCTCCCTGTTCGTTTCGTCTCGCTCTCGCTTATCGGTAGATAGAAGTTGATGTGGCGGCTCAGAAACATTTCGGGTTATAATATGTGCGGTATATACAATCTAAGGGAATATTAGAGAAAATATGTTATGTTAAATCATACGTGGCTATGACCGAAAGTGGTATTTACTCTCTTTTGTAACATTGAAAAATTTCCCTTGCATTGTTTTTCTCTATAGAAATGTAAATGCTTGAACTTTACTAGAAAGTAATTTAAAAATATAATTATATAAAAAAAAACAAAGTGTTATTCGCCCTTTGTAACTAAAATAATGGAAATAAAGTAAATCGTATTTAATTAATTCGATGACATGTTGATTTACTTGTTAAATAAATTGTTTCACGTAAATTTTATTTCAAATGGTAGTTATTTTATATTATATTAACGACTCTATCCGGTTAGTCTATATTATTCGACGTTGCTTACTACCTATTATTTAGTGGTGGCGTTTGTGACCCGGTCGGAATGCGACGAACGGCCGGACTCGAATCCGAATACATGCGGAAGTGCCCGAAATAAGTTCATTGCGTGAGCGCATATTTTCAGCTACCAACGTGGTTAGGTACCTACATACAAATTACGCTCAATAGTTAAACGAAATCATAATTTATTAAAACTCTATCTTTGTGAATAACACATTGTGTGCATTTTTTTTTTAAGTTTAATTACATCCAAATTTCAACTTATACAATTCGTAATTTTTAACCAATGTAATAGAAATATTAATCTGTATTTGCAATATCTAAAGGATTTACAGTTTAATTAGTCTATTAAATAAATCTAATATGTTACATACATATTAAAAAAAAATTAAAATACATCGATATAGAAGTTTATCTATTATTTTCCTAGAGTTGGACACTTTATATGATAGATTATTAGTCAAGTTTAATTTACACCCGCGCTGCGAGTAGATAATCACTATTGTCTTTATAAACATAATAGCTTAAGATACTTCTAATATAATTAAGTTACACTATAATTTAACAATAATGTGGTATTAATAATCATGCATTTTTAAAAAATAAAGAAATTTCAAGTTATAATAAATTATCGAATAAAGTATAGTCGCAATGAACATCAATAGGAAATGAAAGACATGAAATAGTTTAAGCCGGAAATTAATAGACGCGGGAAGAGGAAATTGGACAGCGACGGCCCACGGGCAACGGACGTGGGTGGTGTGCCGTGTGGGGGTCAGAGGGAGACTCGCGAATCTGTGTTGCAACTTCCGATGGTGACCGCACTAAGGAAGTTTAGATCTACCGATTTTTACGTTTTAATTCCAGCTAGGAAATGCAAATAAGTGTTTCGATTAGTGTGATGTTTTTAATTAATTACCTTAATTTAATTATCAGGTAGTTGATATTTCCTGTTAGAAATACCATTGGAACAGATCGTCTTATTCAGTAATGAAAATTATAAAAATACGCTTAACGAAAAAGACCGCGAAAACAGCATAATTTTTAAATTACAAACATGAATATAAAAGCATTTCTTGTTTAGAACCGGATTAGTTATCTATATGTATGTGTGTATGTATGTATTTATATGATCATGATATGTGTGTGTGGCTATTGTATATATAATTGGAAATATATTAGCTATAAAAATATGTTGAAAATAATTCTTTTTATCGTCGATACCAAGATTTTGTATAAAAGTTATACTGAAGAGTTTTGTGTAGCAGATTTTAATTTTTAATATTACAATACATATTAAGTGTGATAAGGTAATTATCATGACCCTAGTTAAAATGTTATCTTATATTGGATGTCTTCTCCCGTTTCTTCGTATAAATGAAGAAAGGCTTATTAGAACTTAATATCAAATCTAATGATAGTGTTGTTTTTTATAGGAAAAGTTAATTATTAATAATAAATGGCATTAACAAATTATTGACCATAAAAGGTTTATTACAAATCAAATTTGCTTATTAACCTTGATATTGTACCTTTAGGTTTATTGGCTTAAATTGGTTTTAATGACTTAAAACTTATTATTGCAAAATATAAAAAAAAAACTGTTGAAACTTAGTCTAAATATATCTTGAATGGAGTGTATTTTTAGTGAATAATACTTCTTCGCGTCTTTGTATCTTTAAAAGTAATGAATACAGGAATTCAAGACAACGATATTAATTGTAGTTTATGTTCGTATGTGTTATTGTCATATAGTTTACTAATACAATTCAGTAAAATGATATAAGAATATTGTAGTTTATTATTACTTCCTATTAATTTTGCTGACCATATGTATACTTATTTATGTAAAAAAAAGAAACTCAAGAGCTATCGTTCATGTTATTAAAATTTTGTTTTGAAATATTTACTACTTCTGGTTTCGTTAATTAAATAAATATTTGATCAAGTTGTAAGATTTTGTTTTGAAATGTTTACTTCCGATTATGCATATTAAAAAAAAAACATTTTTGTCAATTTTGATTTTAACCAAAAAATTTTTTTTTTCTAAATAAATCACTACGTTTAACATTTTATTTTATCGATAAACACATCGGAAAAGTCAAAATTTTAAATGTGTCTATTATTTAGGAGCGTATAACTTGAGAAATAAACATTATCTGTTATCATACATTTATACCTATTAGAATTGCAATTAGGCTAAATATTAACGAATATCAGAACCTCACTTTCTCCCTTGCCCACTTCACGTGAAACGTCCTAAGTAATAGTTTTATAAAATTCAATTAATATTAATATCATAACGATCGATTAAGTAGTTAATAAGCCTTGAAAGTGTTATAAAACACACATATAAACAAACTGAAATACACATTTTTAATGTGAGGGAGATTTTTTTCCCAATTTTGACCTAGATTTGATGTGCTTCATGTCGAGTAACGGTTAATAGAAAAGAAGAGAACATATATTTGAAATTAACGTAAACATTATGTACTAACTCGCCAATGTTCGTTTGGATAAAAATGATAGAATTTCGCAACAACCGCCGCAAGAGTACTGAAGACACTTCCGACCGTTGCTCGCAAACCGCGACCCCGATTCACGAACTGTTGTTCTTGTGTTACATAATCAAGTGGCACTCAGAACTAGGCAACGATGTCACACCGAAAAATTGCGCCACTTACCGGCCAGAACTTGGTAGGCAGTGTTATGTTGTTATTGAGTAAGCACGAACATAACCGTGGAAGTAATTATTGATAAGACACTTTCAAAACCAAGGTGACATAGTAATAAATAAAATCGTAAGGTTTCGTAATGTTCGAATGTATTATCTTAATTGTACTTTCATATAAGGTGTACTTGTTGTTGTAATTTTTTATTTGTGCCTAATGTATGAATATTGGCTAACGGTGAATGAAAATAGAAAATCGACCACCTAATTATATATTTCGCAACAGCAAAACAATAGCAAAAATAAATAGCTGAATATCGGATTCGAAATGGCACATTAAAATGGTCGTTATAAAAAAAATTTTGTATGAGTAAGTCAGGAAGAGTGCAAGTTTTAGTTTAATGACGATGATGAGAATGATTTTGTTGTTTCAAGGAAACCACATTTTTTTAAATTGTGGGTTTCTTGTTCCTTTTTTACGATTGCAACTCTTTTACCGATTTTAAGTTATCTCTATTATAGATTCTGCCATTAATACTTAGAGCCTAAAGGAAAGCGTAATGATATATGTAGTCTACATTAAACTCTGTAAAGCCCTCTATCTGCCTGTAAAATACTTATCAAAATCAGTTCAGTCCTTCCGGAAATTTGTTCAGACAAAAAATAAACGCTTCAATTTTATTTTAAATTGTATTTGCTATTTCGACACTGATATTGAACCCTATATTGCTATTGTCTTACTTTTATGAAATACGCAATATAGGACAGGTCACTTGACTTTTCTAAATTGTTACCGTTACGACGTTTTTGCATAAATAAATTTAGATATCTCAACGTATAAAATCGACAATACGTCGTCGAATGATTTTACGCTGTAGTCAATTTTTATATGTTGTGATAATTATTGTTTTCTTTGCATTCATTATTTGAATCACGAGTACATATTTTTGATTTAGGAAAGTTACCTATTTTATCCTTATAAAATGTGGTCTATTCAACCTTTTTTTAATTGTACGTAAGTGCAATTGTTACTGCTCAGCCCTTATGGAAAAGCGTAACGATATGCATCCTAGATTATTTCCTGTAATTTGAAAACCACATTCAAACTGAATAAGACATTTTTAAATGATGCGCGTTTATAACCAATGACGTAATTATAATAAAATATCATTGTATAGAGCACCGAAAACTTACATTTTCTAAAGACTAGCTCATGAATGTTACAATACTATTGGACATTAATTTGATGGCTCAAATCGTATTGATATTATGGGATATATATCACATTTATTTATTAAATTTCCGCGACATTCGCAAAACAGGAAATTAGTAGTATAAATGATATAAATTATCGCTTCACATGACGAGTAATATATTCAGAAAATGTAATTAACAACTATTTATGTCCATGCTTGAAATTTAGAAACATAATTATAAGGAAGTCGTGACTTTGAGGTGTGTTAAAATTATTTATATCCGATAGGTTTAAGAGATTCCTACTACTATAAAATTATTAATTCTTTACTGTATCAGCACGCCTATTGGATATGTTAGTGGAATAATTCTCTTGGAGGATGTGATACGCTTCTGCCAAACTGGATTGCGATCACCATGGATTATATGGTGTAAAACTCGTCATAGTGGCTCGGTAAATATCGAGATCGGACAATTTATATTACATGATCTAATGGCTTCACCGCACCGCGCCGCGTCGTGGTGTTTGCAAACCGGTTGATTACGACATCGTTGATTGATATCCATCTACCGAAGAGTAGTTAACTTATACTTTTATTATACAATAATCTACTAACCGTTGATTAGTGTCAAGTGCAAATTATTCTGTAGGGTTTAAAAATAATAACGTATTACAAACTAGCAACAAGCCCCGGCTTCTCACGGATGTACTAAAATAATAATAATAATTAAAAAAAAACAAATCTTGCGTTTAGAGTACGGACATGCAATTAATAATAATAATAATGCCAACCGAATGACTGAACGTCTATCTATAAATTTCATCAATATTTTCGAAAATCTTCCTACTCACTTCAGTCTCACTGATACACTCGCTTTTTATTTGGAGATTTTGTAACATATGTTTTTCATTGTTTCGTTCGATCTTTCAAACATATTATTTCATACAAATCTTGTGTTGAAGATTACTCACATTTTAAAATTGAACTAGGCAAATAAATAGGTTTAATTGTTCTGAACTGATGCGCTTACATACGTTCGACATTTGATTTTAAATCTTAGGTATAAATAATAGGTTATTTGCGAAACTATTTTGAGTGGTTTTTTATGCGATTGGAGGTAAAAGAACAGACGAGTTACCCGATGGTAAATAATCATCGCCGCTCGGTAATATTATTTATCGTTATTAGTTACAACGGGGATCTAAGCTAATAAAAGGGTCCTGTATTCGTGTAATATTTGGCTCTGATGAACTATAAATGTCAAGTTACTATAAAATGGGTGGAATAGAACATGTTTCTAAATTACTTCGCAGAATATTTTCAAATGATAATGTGTCTCGTTTCAATAATTACAAATTTCCATTCATCGCCTAAATTTCTTTTCAGACCTTTGGTTTTTGCATGTAGGTTTGAAATTATGACAAATAGTATATATAATACGAATATATGGGAGTTTGAACCTTTGGTTTTTGCATGTCGGTTTGAAATTATGACAAAGAGTATATATAATACGAATATATGGGAGTTTGAACCTTTGGTTTTTGCATGTAGGTTTGAAATTATGACAAAGAGTATATATAATACGAATATATGGGAGTTTGAACCTTTGGTTTTTGCATGTAGGTTTGAAATTATGACAAAGAGTATATATAATACGAATATATGGGAGCTTGAAACCAGTACACGCTGAAACTGACGTGAGAGGATCATAAACAGAAATACAAGACAAACAAAACGTCAGTGGTCGGCTATCGTGCGCGCATCTCTCAAAAACTGCTGGATAGATTTCGGTATTTTTTTTTAATTTTAATACAGAGTTATTCAACTTTTACGAAACTACAATTTTTGTAAACATCACGCACTAAACGATGTGTTTGCATGCCATGGAGAAGTTAAGCAAGCGGTGTGGTACTTATGTTTTTTTCTCCATATATAGGGTACATATATATATTCTTAATATATATTGACAATATCTTAATCCTTTTAAGATTGTTAAGAAAATCTAGTGAAGGCTTGTTTATAATCGAAAAAAAAATGCATTAATAACATTATTTAGCCCTTGTCGTCTTGTCATTGGCACTAAGTTGTTTCTGTATTCAATCGATTTGCGAAATGTTTCTACGAAGGATGATTCATTCGTTTATATTTAAAAAAAAATCCCTACATTAACTCGACTTTTTGAATATAATTAAGGTAGGTTAAGTGATTGTCTACTTCCGTCGACCTCTGTGATAGTTAATAGCAACGCGCGACGATTTGTAGTCATGCAACGAAATCAGTATTGTAAGCTTCGTCACTTAAATATTTATAGCTTTTAATGCATGTACGTACATGCAAGATGAATTTGATTATAAGTACGAAATAAACCGGATATAATGTATAATCGTTTCATTTTTGTGAGTGTATTTAATTATGTTACTTAATTCTCATTATAATTTTGTAAAATGGCTTAATTAAAATTTATGTTAGAGATAAGTTAATTCTTATTAGAAACTAGTAAAATGCAAAACTCTCATTCAACATTTCTTGGTACCCTTTTAGTACCTTACTATAAGACATACGTATCTAATTCTCTAAAGTTTACATTTATAATTATTGAATTACTTGTAAGTTAAAGAAAAAGTTAAAATATTGTATACTAGCTGATACCAGTGACTTCGTTTACGCCGTTAAGCTCATACGCACCTCAGCGTTTGCCCCCACTTCTCCACGGGTAGAAAATATACAATGGTAAACGCATATGCATTTTTTTAATAAAAATTGTATGTTTTTAATTCTTTAATAACTCTATATTCAATTAAGATACTGCAATATTTTTTTAGATAAGGACTATGCAAGAAGTAAAACTTATTTTTTGTTATCAAAATTCTATCTTATAGTAAACAGAATGGTTAATCTCAGAGGTATAATGTCACGAAATAATGTTAAAGAATGTATAACTGATGAAAGTATAACCTATACGGATAACGGATGAAATACAAATAGTAGCTACTAAAGTTAGGATAATTAAAAAGTAGATACTTATTTAAAATTCTAGTATGCATTACATGTAATATGTATAAGAGGTAGCGTTTTTCTTTTATTTAACAATAGATATATAAACGATAAGTGTTATTAAAAAAAAGTTAAATACGCGTCGAACACTTGTTTCAAAAAAGTTTGATCACAATAGAGTATCTTACCTTTGTTTAGAAATAGACACTATTTAAATTTAAACATTGTACAACACTTGTCTAAGTTCACAGTTCTCATTTTATTGTTGTGTTTATTTTATTTTCATTTGCCGGCAAAAAACGTTTCGTAGTAAATTATCGATTTCGTGTGTATAATTAATTTGGAAGATGAAGATAAATTAGACAATTTTGAAGATTCACAAGTAAATGACAACTACTACATTTTGACATTATTGACATTTCACAATGAATTTATTCTGAGATTATACTGTTGTTCCACTTTATGCAATTTGGGGTATTTTTTTAAACTTACATATTGCTTATTTTAATAATGACATCATTTTATTTTAACCAAATGTCGCAATAATAATAACCAGTTTCACTTAAAATAAATAAAAGTTCCTAATGAAGATCTAAACAAAAATATTATTCGTAAATGGGAACGTTTTTGAATGATGAGATTGAATTTAATGAATGCTATTCAGAGTTGCTTGCATAAAAAACAAAAACCAGATATTTGCCTAGAGACCGCTTAGAAATTATTTTGTAATAAAGTATTTTAAGCATGTGTTTAAAATTTTAGACACTATTTAGTAAAACTCGTGTCAAACGCGTGTTCATTTTTGTTTTTGTAATAAGACCGTAAAAGTTTAAATATTGCTACCATAACTATAAATGCCTATTTTACTATCTTCAAGTTTAGACACACAAATTGACGATAGTTGTTAGTTGATTTTCTTACATGCCGAGTAACGATCTTTTTCTGTGAAGTAAACGATATGTAGATTATGAAACAGTATTTTAAGTAATATCTTTGGACATGAATGTTATAAATAAATCTTATTACTACGCGAATTCGCTCGGCGACTGGAGTAGGAAAATCTAATCCACGATTTTAACGAGTAGCCCCAGGGCACCGTGCCCCGGGTGAGCCCGATGCACAAGTGTCACATGACAAAGCGACCCCTCTGTTCCTTTTGGATCGACATGATCAAAAAACAGGATTGGGAATGCACCCGTATGGAAGAGGGTTCGAAATGTTCGAATTGATCGTGAAATGTGCCTAGCCGCTAACGCATTGTGATGTTATTTAGTGGAATGTTTATATTATACATTTTTATTATTTATAATAATAAATTAATTATATTTTGTAAATTAGTGTGTTTTGGTATAGTTACGCTTGTATCCTCTTTCGTATATATGTAGGGCCTTTGCCAAGAACTGGATAATGTATAATATCATTTCATTTTATACTATTGAAAGATTCAATAAGTTATACTTAAATGTAATGATTTGAAAAACACACCTACGTTGTTTTATGAATAATATTTACTATTAACTTATATTATTTTAATATTTGAAATGATATATGTAAGGAAATAATAAAATATATTTAGATAATTTTAGCGTTAGCAATACGTCTGTAATAAAAATCGTGTGACATATTATAATTGTGTCGTAAAAAATGTTACGTCTGGGGCTCACTTGGTGTGTCCCAATCAGGCCATGTGCGCACGGTCCCACGCATAGTTGACGCACAAGTGTGCGCCAGCGCCACATAACTTACCTACCTACCCAATAGATGATATAGCTGTTTCCCACATGTGTGTGTAAGTGAACTGCTACTTCCTGGTACAACGCGCGACGCTTTATTTAAATTCTCCCTTTGTGTGCGTTAGTAATATTATTTATATTCAGCTACGTCTACTCGCGGGATGGTACGTACATGAATATTATTACATTAATCGTGCGCATGTTGTACCGAGTCTCTTTAATCTTTATTGTACTTCCTGATTCTATGTTTGTGTGCGTGAACCACTTGTTTGAATGCTAGGGCAACTTTATCTCAGTGAGGGACACAGTGCAGAGTCCGATTACTTTAGGGATGGCGGAATATATTCAGTGTTATTTTATCGATAAAAACAAATATGTATGTAATGTAGATTTTTTCGGACGGGCAAAACATTTGTTAAATTAATTAACTACTTAGACATTTTACGTGGTGTCAATTTTTGTGTTTCCTTAATTAAAGTAAAAAGATTACTGTAACCATGGTATTATGAATTTCCGTGAAATAGTGCCGCGGAATTGATGGCTGAATGCTAGCGTTCATCGTAATGTCGTTAGTCGGATGGCTATGCTAAACAAAGAGCTCATGTTTATATACTAATTGGAAACAGGAAACATATAGTCTGTTGTAATATGTCTCGAATCGCACCGTTCTCGGTATGAGACAATAATATTTCCGCCGTGTTTGTTAAATTGTTTCTTATTTCAGGAAGTGAATGCGTCTGATACATTTTGACCAATGAGTGAAGACCGTAATATTGCGTAGGCAAGTACTGAATTACATACACCATTCTAAAAGGAAGTATTTTAAACAAGACCATTTTGGCATTGAAACGGCACATCGCAGCGTTTGGGACTACAGTTGTGGCGATGAATTGACGGTAGTGGTTAGTAATGTTTGTATGGGTATTACTATATACTTTTGGGCGTAGGCTTTTTTCTTGCAACGAAAGAGTTTTCAATAATACTTATTTATTATTTTACTACCTATATATTTTTGATTGCTCGAGCTGTGTGATGAACAATGTGATCGCGAATTGATACGAACACGTCCCTTCCTGTTAACAATCGCCATGATAAAAATACATTAAATCATAGTGAATAGTAAAATATATTAGAAATAACATAAAAATAGGCAACACTTACTTAAACTATAGAAAATATTGATTTTGTCTATAAAAAAATAGAAATATAATTAGAAATCAAAATTCTCCGTGAATTAATATTTGGGATGAATCTTCGAATAAATTAGTCGTGAAAAAAAAAATATTCCGCTACTGAATTGGGAGTTACTGTAGATCCTAATATTCTTATTTTTTAATCTTATAGTTTTACCACAGACTATAATACGACTGTGCATAGATCGCTTTCTCTAATCGTGGTTATGGATTTCATTGCATAATTAGAATAAAGGTAATCTCTAATCAGTAAACTGTATCTCTAACGTTTTGAACATCAAAATATTAGCGTCGTGTTTATGAAATACTAATAGACAACTTTAATAACAAAAAAAGATTGTCTTTGTAATTGTAATTTGTTATAAGCATAATTACTATATCGCAACTTATCTATAGATTAATGGTTACAATTATTAAGGTGACTATACCTTTACTCTAAAGGTGGGTCTGACTCCAAAGGTGGTGTGGGAAAAAATAGTTATCATATTATTATCGATATCGATACTTGTGTATGTTCTTAAACGTAGGTAGCAATAAGTTGAACCGTAACGCAAGTGGACAGATGCAGAGAGCATTTTGCGCAATTCGGAAGGGTCCGTTCGCAGTCGGGGAGGGCCATGTATGAATTTTCAACGTTAAACCCTCTGACACTCACATCTGTCGCCTCTATCGGCTCCAGATTAGATACATCGTCATTAATTGATTTCTACAGTGGCGAAGGGTTAGGGATTATTTTCATATGTAAAATGCACATGTTACTAACTAGTTAAAAAAATATGTTGTCATGTACTATTCTTAAAAAACTTTTAAAGATATATTTTTTTTAATCCATTAGATATAATATATCAAAGCCTTAAAAGTCTTTGTTGTTTACGATGATTTCTAAAATTTTAATAACCGGCATATTGTATATAATAATATTAAGTTTTCATATATTATATCATCATCATCTCTGATTGTAAGAGACCAACTGCGCAGGGTCATATACTGCTTTACGTAAGGGTTTGTAGGTAAAAAAATCACTATTATTTCATAATTATGTCATAATTCTTAATGAATAATAACATACAGCTTGTTTTTTTCTTCTTCTTTATTTTTTGGCTCCGTCACGGTTTGTCCTCTAGCCAGCGTCAAGTAACAAGATTTTGCCAAGTAAGTGTCTTGTGATAATTATAATGTTCTAACAGGATGGTGGTTTCCTTGTTAGAACTTTCCATGGAGTTTTGGTGGCATCTCAGAATGCATACTCCGGGGTATTATTTCCCATCCACTTCACTTGTGCATAATAACCGAACTATATTACGTAAAACACCACCAATATTACAAAATATAGAGTCTAATAACACAAGATTATGAATAAAATATAAAAACCACTACATGACAGACTAAGATCCCGCCAATAATTCCACAGCTTGTCTTAGCCAAGGAGATACGTTCCACCCACTTATTAAATATTTCGCAATTGCAAAGCGAGAGTATAAGTGATGTAATATCAACTTCAAAACTGCAAATTAAGATAATCTATGGAGCTATAATAATATAATTAAGCAAAAATGCAAGTCTCTCGTAGTCCGGTTAATTTGTAGAGGCCCCAGTGACAACACAGGGTATGTCAATTCGAAAAAAAAAAAACAAGTATTCCTATAGATTCACTCATGGAATGATTTTGGTATCTCACATAAAGAGAGGCAGTAATATTGTTTCTATGCTAACGCTTAGTAATGTGACCCACGAGTGCCGTTGAGACTCAAGGGGAAGGTGTATAAAACTATAATAAGACCAGCCGTGTTATATGGATCCGAGTGCTGGGCTACTAAAGAGACGGATGAGAAAAGATTGATGTGGCAGAAATGCGAATGTTAAGATGGATGTGTGGTGTAACAAGAATGGATAAGATTAAGAATGAGTATATCAGAGGAAGTATGAAAATAGCACCAGTGACAGAGAAGTTGAGGAGTAATAGGTTAGCATGGTACGGGCATATTATGAGAAGAGATGAAAGTCATGTAACAAGAAAAGTTTTGAGGTTGAAAGTGGATGGATATAGGAGTAGAGTAAGACCGAAAAAGGTGTGGATGGATTGTGTGAAAAATGATATGTGTATAAAAGGTGTGAATACTGAGATGACATCTGACACAGGAGAGTGGAAAAGGAAAACATGTTGTGCCGACCCTACTTAGGTGGGATAAGGGTAAGATGATGATGATGCTAACGCTTAGTAATGACTACTACACGATCTGCATTTGTTATTTTGAAGAAGACATTAAGCAGTGTCTGCTATCGTTTTGTTCTATCGAAAAATGTAATTAAGAAACGGACTCTAATGGTATATTTATTTAGAACCTGTAAATATGATCCACATCATCAGTGTTCGTGACAGTGACGACAATACAGACAATAATGTGATTATCTCCGTAAACTAGGTTTGTTCTTGACCAAGGGCTATAGACTGCAGTAGAGAAAAGTATTTGTAGGGCTTCATGCAGTACATGTACATGATACTGACCGATCATATGAATGCATTGTCATAATATATCACGAAATTTGAGTTAACTAATTATATTTTTATAGCTTCTTTACTACTGGAGTCCATCCATGATTAAAAAAAAACCATTATAAATTAAACAACGCTGGATATTGCTGTTTGTAAAGTATACTTACTGTCTGTGCTTTTATCCTATCTAATTAATTTAACATGTGTTGTAATCAGCAGCCTTCAAATTTACCTTTGATTGTAGTTTGGTCTGTAGTGAAAATGAATATAACGTACGTAGAAAATTATAGAATGTAATCGTAAATTCAAATTAGAATACCGGATGGATACAAAGAAATTGACTGATTTTATTTGTTTAGATTTTTGTTCGGTTCAAAATACTGTAGTTTTATATACTGTCAATATTGAGACATTGACATAGTCCATGATCATTGATAACTAATAGTAAAATACATGTTGTTCCTAACGTTTTAATTATATTACTAGGTTTTTCTCGCGGCTTCGCTCGCGTTAACGTAGATTTTGTCAATCCCTAGAAAACAGTAATTTTTTTCTAGAAAGTTACAGTATGTCCTTTTTTGTACTCTTGGTAAAATGTATGCAAAATTTCGTGATAATCGGTTGAGTTGTTAAGGCGTGAAAACTGAAAGTATAACAAACGAAAAAGCAAACTCATATTTACAAATGTCAGGAAAGGATAGCTTTTTTGTACATTTTAAATTAATTTTATTTATATTTGCCAGATATGCGTTTTTTTCCAAAATGTTTGGTTTAGTGAAAGTTTAAAACCAAGATAAATTTTGCTTTTTTGATTTACATTTTCTTAAAACCAAGAACACATTTCTGGTAAAAATCATTTTACTTGGAATTAACAAAGAACCATGACTTGAATACGTGTCACGTCATCCGCGAAACCCCGGCTTTGTCTACAGTGTGAAAGGGTTCACTCATTAGGAAGATTGCGAGGGCGCGGAGCGAACATTATCTATGCGTGCCTGGTTACGTTCCCATATTGTTTTGACCTAACGTTGCTTTTTCTAGCTCTTGACTACTATCTCGTTTCGTTATGTCAGGAAATCTTTATTTCCATGCAGAAGAGAAACGCGGCTTTGGAATAGCACTTGCATTTGGGGTTACACTGTTTATAATTAAACGAGATATGAGTGAAATGATGCACAGAGCATTACAGAGATTACTACTGACTACTACTACCTACACACAGTCAAGTCAGTAGTGCTGAGAGACGGATGAGAGAAAACTACACGTAGCAGAGATATGAATGTTAAGATGGATGTGTGGTATAACTAGAATCGATAAGATTAAGAATGTCTATATAGAAGAGGTTTGAAAATAGCACCAGTGACAGAGATGTTGCGGAGTAATAGGTTAGCATGGTGCGGGCATTTTATGAGATGAGATGAAAGTCATGTAATGAAGAAAGTTTCGCCTTTGAAAGTAGAGGTATATGAGTAGAGGAAGACCGAAAAAGATCTGGATGATTTATGTGTAAAATGATATATATAAATACGCATATGACGTCTGACAGGAGAGAATGGAAAAGGAAAACATGTTGTGCCGACGCTACCTAGGTGAGTTTAAGGGCAAGAAGATGATATTGACATAGTCACAACAAGTATTACATGTTGTTGTAGCTCTTACTATATGTTCACCCTAACTTGGAAAGTCAAACACCATTTAAATACAAAATTTCATTTAAATCGTTAGAGCGGTTTCCTATAGGAAAACAATTAGATGTAATATATACACCAAACTGTACAATTATTAAAAAAAAAGTGTGTGTGTACTTATGTATACGCGTTAGAAGTTATACTTTGTTGGTGTAACAAGATAAAAAAAATTCAAAAATTTTATCTTTCGCCTTATTCTACGTTTGTAGAAAAACGACACTAACAATAGAAAAAAGGTATTTAATACGTACAAACTTTTTAAAAATAAAATGTTGACTATAATTAACTTTAGGGTGTCGGTTTTTCGTTACGGTGTGCGCGCGCATCGTAAAAATTTACTCTCATCATTTTTCCCTAACGCGCCAAACGAAGTATAACTTCAAAAAAAAACCAAGATGTTATGTTTTCTTTTAACAAAAATAAAGTATTTTTTTTATAAATATGACTTACTTATAATTAGGGTTTTCAGAATATAAGACGACTTACTATGAAGTTATACAGAAAATCATATCATTAATATCAATAATCTCTGGTATAAGCTGAACAGTATCGAACAGGAAGTAGGAAAACATTCTAGTGTCATCCAAGGTCGGTAACGTAACAAGTTCCATCAACCACACACGCCTGCTATTTAAGTGCCATATCGTTTCACAAGCATCTATTGTTTTCCGATTTGTAACGTTTCGGTTTATTATCGAATACACTATGTTCCGTCTTCCTTGAAGATTTTATTCAAATTAAAAATATTTTTTACATCGCATAATATGGTACAAACATACAGTATCAAATACAACGAAATTTCTCAAATTTGACTAAGTTCGTGGATTGGAAATGACTTACTGATTTCATAATATGTTGAAGTTTTAAGCTGTTTTATATGGAACACAGTTAGATGTATTTGGAGAATTATAAAAATCAAAGGATTAGAAGTAGAAAAATCACCAGATGTCTGTTTTGCATTTCTTAAAGTTTCAAAAACCAACGAGTGTAATGTATCGAGAAAAAAGTATAACAAATTTAAAAAAAAAAACTTATTATGTCTTCCGAAATTAAATGCACAAGAAATATTAAACAACGTTCGATGGTAACACCGGTGGTGTTGGCTGCAAAAGTCTGAAAAGCATACATAAGAAGAAGAATAACTATAGAAGAATAAATAAAAGTAAACATATGTAGTCTTTATAAGTAGAAATGGATAATGCAAAAACTATAAAAAATGTTTTCAATATTTTTTTAACGTAATCAATTACAAAGTCCAGCCCACTTATAACACGTATTCTTATGAGTACTTTTGATGTATTATGGCGATGGTACAACGCTGTTTATAAACTGCGTTTGATAATGTACAATCCACAGTACCGCGGCCGTTCTTTTCAAATGCAGGTAACGTCTGCGGTATACAATGGCCAAGAATTTGGTACGGCTTATATTAACTCACTGACAATAGGGATCTTTATATTACCAAGTACGAGGCACTTCTTCACTTCCGAACAAAAGATTGTATAGGAAACAAAATGGCAAGCAGTGATATTTTGGCATCACATATCTAAGGGATCATTTCGATTTATGAATAAACTGAAACATAAACAATTCTTAGTTTAATTAGTTAGCTACATTGCATTGCATTTTGCTCTGTAACTTATATCTTATGCTTAAATAAGTTTGTACAAGTTTTTATGAGCGCTCACAGTTTTTGGTATAGTATTTTATCGTAAGTCTTATACAATGTTATTATTGATAGCTTATGCAGTAAGTAAAAAGTTTTTATTTAATTTTAGTTAACCAATCTTCTAATAGATTATTACTGTCATTGTCGGTCATTTTAATGAATTAACAAAATGGTAGCCGTCTTGTTAGAAATTTCCAGGGAGTTTTTGTGGCAAGTCCGAATGCATGCTACGTGGGATTATTTCCCATCCATTTCATTTGTGCACAATAACCCAACTATATTACATAAAACGCCATTAATCTTACAAAATATATAGCTAAATAACACAAGATTATGAGTAAAATATAAAATCCACTACATGATATTCCAAGATTCCGCTAAAACTCCATAATAAGTTTTATGTTTTGACCTTTACAAATTACACAGATTAAAAAATAATCATAGATAATTATTATTTTCAGCTTGCTGATAAATCATTGTTGATTTAAAAAAATGTTATCTAGCAAGTGAAAAACATAATAATGGTTTAAAAGTACAAGGAATATTATGATATCCTTTGTATAGTTGTGTATTCACTCCTTTACAATGCGTTATGTGAAAATCATATTTTTGAAACTGAAAAGTAACTAAACATTATGTTTAATAAATGTATATGTTGCAGGATAAATGAATAAACAATTCTAATACTAAAAGGATTCTGTTGTATATTAGTTTTAATATTTTTAAACATTTAAAATATTTGATGGTACCATAGCTTTCTTTTTAAAGTAAACTTAACAACAAACAAATCTGTATCGTCGTTGCTGTAAGTCAGGGTTATTATTTAAATTCAAATGCAGTACAAAATTTTACAAAGTACCGATTGTAACGCTAGCTAGTGGTAGACGAAGTTAGGGAAGCTTCATTTAAATCTTTCCCATAAAATTATTATCCATTATAAAGATGTCTAAATTGCCATCGATTATTAAAATAATCTATTGACGTAGGTATTAATTGTTTAAATTCTGAAAGTTTCAAGTTAAAGTATCGACAATTAAAGTGGTGAAAATGTGATCAGATTAAATAAGCATTACACCAGGTTCTTTATGGCGTATCGCTTGCCGACGTATTGTCTGGTCGTTCCTTCACATCCCAAAGGATTTCTGTTCATTATAATTCCGGAGCATTTCCATAAAAATCATTCTGATCGTTATCTCTATGAACAGGTCGGATTCTTTTTTTCTGTGTGCATCATTTGTTATCTTTAAGGGCACAAAAAATGTAAGGGTCCTTAAGGCGCCGCGGTGTCCTTTCCAGGAAGCATTCACGGTTTTGTTTGACACTCATCTGTGAGATATAGAATGGCCAGTGGACAAGGTAGTTCAACGAATCGGGACCATCAAGTCCGTTTATATGTACATTGGTTGGGACAAAGAGGTGTGAATATATGGTTTGATTACGAATACGCTTTCTACCATTAAAGTTTTATACATCATTTCGTATTTATATATATACTATATACTTTTTGAATTGCGATAATGTTCATGATAATAATTCAATTACTGCATTTTCCAACTTTACTATATCGTTTGCTTGGTTATGTTCGCGGCTTTGCACTGTGCACGTGTTTCGTTATTATTTGTTGTTATAAAAGATTGTACTAATTAAAACAAAATCGACAATAATCTTCATAACAATGGATTTAACCTTTCAAAACGTCGGTTCGAAGCCTTACGCATGAGCTCAAGCTTTCCGCGAAGGAAGACATCGTGATGAAACCATACCACGCTGTACTTTTTCTAAGCCCGCCTGTCTAGCTACATAGCCCTCAAGTTGAAAATCCGTTACCAAATATTTATAGGTGTTATCCAACAGCTAAATTTGAGAGACAGTCCCTCTAGATTTAGCATGCTTACCATCTTGAACCGCGTCGTCATTTGACGTCAGATGATATTGTGAAACGCTAAAACATATAAAGTTTACAAAAGAAGTATACAAATCCATGAAAAAACACTCAGGTATCACTCATTTTAATCAGTTAAATCATAGGGTCAAACATTCTATAAAATCTTATACATATACAAAACATCCCTCCCAAGATTTATTCTCAGCTGGCCGACGCTTATAGCGTACCCAATAATTTATTATTGGATTTATTTATTTCCATTTAAAAATATTTTTATAGTCTAAGATTTATTATGAAATGGTTGTTATTGTACGATCAACAATCTAATAATGTTTCATAGAAGACATAAATTTATGTGTAATTATGTATAGTTAACAAAAATATAGATTTGGTCAATCTTTTTATCAGCATAATGGATAATCGAAAAACAAAAGAATAAAGATATAGCTATATTATGTTATTAAGAAAGTCAGTGTCTTATATTCTACTATAGCTGAACGAGTGACTACCTCTGCGTCGTTTATTATCTTAACAATATATTGTATATGTATAGAGGAAAAATCACGAACATCACACTCTTTGCATTCTATTGTATAACACGTAGTCCTTTTAAAATTCGTAATTTCTTAAAACATTTCATTAATGTAATATTGTGATAATTTCTTTTTTCGATAAGAACCAAGTGTATAAGAAGTAAAACTAAAAAAAGGTTTGTTCAAAATCTATCCAGTAGTTTTTGCGTGATGCGCACATAACGATAACGACATACCACTACAATTTTATTTATATTTAGATAATAAAAGAAAATATTTATATAGACTAAAATATGTAGTGTGGAACAAAAACTGTGTCTTAAATCCAAAGGGCTCGACCGCAGCTGTAATGCACGTAGGAGAAAACGAACTTTCGTGTAATTACTTATAGGTTATACATTAGAAGTTATGCAGAATATTTTTCGATGGCGTTGTAAATCCCAATCCTAATTAATATTATAAATCCGAATGTGAGTTTGTTGCGATTTCACGCTTTAAATATTCAACCAATTGTCATAATTCATTTTGCAGAGGTAGAAAATCGGACATAGGGTATCTTTCAACCAGATAATAGTACCGTTCCCGAGGAATAGGTCCTACATAAACGTGAGCAAAGCCGCGGGAAGCAGCTGGCCTGATATAAATATTGTCTAAAAAAAACTCTTGAGAACTTCATATATTAAGATTGTGCATTATCTTTAAAGAAATATAACGAGATATCAATCTTTAGTTTCCGTTACTAATTCTTTTACGTCATCATTATTTTTTTCCACTTATTTGCAAAATTTATTCACCGGCTACCTGTATATTCGCATTCTTGTTAAATGTCAATACAGATACTGCATGATTTCTGTCGTCTTAAGTAAATTAACAAGAAATTTATATTAAAATTCAGAGTATTTCTAGAATGCTCCATCGAAGTAAATAATTGTTTCGGAAGTATTTAGAATTTGTATAAATGTATTCTACTAACTAAAAAAACAACTTTTATATTCGCCTACAGATAACTGTTGTTCTTATCTTTGTAACAGGAATTAAGTACTTGCAGGTATAAATAAGTTAAAAGGGTTACGTTAAAAGGCATCCATTTTACAGTTCCTGAGATATATATATATATTTTTTTTAACTTAATAAAATGATACATTATTTTGGATCGTTGGTGACGTATGACCGTCCGTTGCACAATTTCCCATAACGTTTCAAAGGCATAGATTTATAATATTATACCTTCTTTAAAATACGGATACAATGGTAGGGCAAGAGTCAGGTAAAGCGCATCACGCCGCAGGGTACCATCGCAGAAGTTTTATATTTCCGCTTCTTTGTCATGTCGCTGAGACCAATTAATAATTTCACTGGATGACTTGAGTCATTGTTAAGCAATCTCCCTATACGTAGCTGTACAGATTTGGAAGATTGATGAACTCTATGCAATTGTCAAACTTTACGTTTATAGACTCTGCCTTTTGGCTTTTAAAGTTATGAATGGTTCAAATATACTTGAAAGGCAAATTCCTAAGAACTTTTAAAAACTTTACCTCACCCCGGTTGCTATTTCCATTCGAGGTGTTGTGTATGGCTAATTTTGTTTGAATTTAAAAATCAATTCTAGTTCCTAGCTAGCTGGTTAGAAATTAAATACTTCTGGTTTTTAGATTGGATCTTGTATAAAGATACATGTTTTGCTTGTGTTAAGTTTTCGACTACATATTTCCCGTTTGATGTCATTCGTCACTTTTAATCTATTCATTATCCTATAATTGAATTTATATCGTTTTATATTTTAAATTAAATTTGAAAAGTAATACCAGAAATATCCATCGAAATATAATTCAAATCTGAATTGTCTGGAAATGATCAAATGAAGATTTCATCTTTATTCAACATAACGAATAAAAGAACAAAGACTTCTATAGGAAACAATTATTATTACACTTTATATTCGAATTGTTGTTTATTTATACTTAATAGTATCAAGCAAGTGTTGTTTACTTGTGATTAGAACAAGTGATTGGGTAAAAATTTCCGCGATTACCTGTGTTATCCATATTTATTTCCCGCTAAGTACTTAAATCGGTTTAATTTTGCTTATTGTTCGCAAATCATGTCGTGGCGTCTCAGTGTTTCCTGTTCGCTAAATTAAATTCAAATGTATGCATACTTTTTGTCGACCAGTTTATGAGTGACCGGCGCGGCACGGTGCGGCGGTGGCTGTTCAAACTGATGATTTACACAAGAAAAAAAAATACAGGTTCTCGAGATGTTAGTGTCTTAACGTACTTCCTGCCGCGTTTGTTCGCTTCTCGCATTAACGTATTAAGTGTTAATATAATACGCTACGTCAATGTAAATTATTTGCATTGTTGTTCGTTTATATATTTATTTTGAAAATGAGAGATTGGGTGAATTATTACCAATGAAAAATGAGAAAAGTAGGTAATTCGATTTTCTTTTTCGTTTCGTTCGCATTTAGTTAGGATTAAAGTATGACTAAACGAAGCTGGTTTTGGTTAAATGTAAGCTTATAAACGCAATAAAAATACATTTCTGTTGATATTAATAATGGATAGGTATGAGCAAGCAATCACAGTCACAACGCAACGTAATCCAGTCACGTATAGGCGAGACAACATTGTCTTCATAGTTTGTTACAAAGATCACAGTAATATACAATTGTGCCGGCACAACTATAGGGTATCAATATATTATATTGTCGGATGCGACTTGTGTACATTTTTGTTTAAAAGCATTCATTTGCAATTATATGTAAATTTCTATATGTATCCTTTGTGTATTTGTCATACACATTCAATCAGTTAGTTTTGATCGTATCAGTAATCGAGGCGCTTAATCTTTTATTGACTTTAGATACAAAATTAATTTCATTTCAGCTGATGTGTAAAATGATAACATTTTTACGAAATTTCTTTTTACGTTGATTCAAGTGAGCTTTTCTTTAGCCGCGTTGAGCGATTTTTGGTAAGGGAAAACTTATGGGTTCGCGTCACCAATGACCTCGAGATGCTCGTGACGTATTACGCTTGCGCCAGACTAGCGACGAATAGTGTAGCGGCCTGCGTACACGTAATATTGATATTTTGTATTGATCTTGTGCAGCCCATCATGTTTGATTGATTAGTAAACTCTATAGAAACGTTTATAATTATTGATCGGAGTGCAAATAGATGCGAAAACCAGACTAATGTTAATAATTTCAATTTACAAATTATGAAATTTAAATAATTCAGATTATAATTGATTTAAGAATTTAAAAACGAAAACTAGTTATTCCATTGTTTTGAGTTTCCTCTTCAGTTGGCAGTCCTTATGACTGCCTTGATTTTTTTTGTCAGATTGGTAATTATAAAGATACCTATTTAGGGGTCAACAGTAAAATAAGTGATAAGAACCAATTGTTTATCCGTTTTATTATAATATTATAAACAGGAAATGTTTATTTGTTGATGGGAAGTCATCGTTGAAACTAAAGATCAGTGTTGAAAATTTATTCACTGATAATCGTGTCCTTCTTGAGTGACACATTTTATTCTCTTTACGATAGTTCTACGTGATAACGTCATAAGAAAACATTGATAAAAAACTGCATACTTTTATGAATTGAATTATTGTCACTGAATTATCATTATTTTGTATAATACAAAGACGGAGTTAATTGAAAATTACAAAATTTTCGATAAATTTTACATCACAAGCCGAACGCTTAGGCCGATTTTTTCTTCCTAAACGGATTCATTCATTTTATTGTTTTTTTTTTGTATAAATGGGTTTACCTCGATGATACTTAGCTATAATTGGATCCGATTGATGGCGCTGTTTGCGTTATTCGTATTTTTTTCTAATTTACCTACTTAATATTTTTTTAATTCATACCTTATTAAGATTTGTCGCAGGACAACGTCTGTCTACCGGTCAGTTAACATACTAATAATTAATGTTTGAAAAAATATAATAATGTATCCTTAGTACTTTTGACTTACTGAAACATGTATGGTATATATGTATTATAAATTAAAAAAAAAAGACAGAATTGTATTGTGAAGATATGTTCTGATACTTCAGTGATTATGTATCTGATAAAAGTAGAGTTGTAGAATTCACTTAATCAGATATGAAATATTCGTCACGATACGATTGTTTAAATTTCAGCACGTGACTGTAATTTTGTGCAATGTATTGTAGTACGAGTATATGGCTTATTGGTAAATGTTATATAAACTATAGATTGACATAATATTTAGATATTTAACGTATATACATTTGCAAAGATCAGCCTGTAATTTTATAATTAGAGTTCTACGAATTCGTTGTGGATTTTAGTTTTAAAAGAGTAGGTATGAAGCGTCTGCTTAGTTAGAGTAGTGTTCAAACAATATTACGTTTGATTAAAGGGTTTTTTAATACATTGTTTTTGTATGACGTGCTAATAAAGTTTAATTTGAAAGGATTTATTGAAAATTATTTGGACAGCCCAGTAAATAAACTGTAGATAAGTCTTGATTCTGAATAAAAAATTGTACATATAGGACCTAAATCGTATATAGTTTGCAATATTGAATACTTTTTATATTATCCATAGGTGAATAAAGAATTACTCAAATAGGTACAGCCGTTCTTAAGTGATGAGCTTACGTACATTTGGCAATTAATTTTTATTTACATAGATATATGTTCATTGATCAGTAGACTTTATAGCAAGTTTTTTATTTATAGCATTACTAACAGTGTCTGCGTTACGTGAGGGCTTTAATTAATTACATTAGGGCCTTATGATACTATGACTTTTATTTTCAATTGAACTTTAACCGTTTGGTGGCAGATGTTAATATCTCTATTCTATAGATGGCAAGAACGGCTAAACTTCAATAATGAATTACGCTGTTAGGTTAGTTTATAACAGTCTTGTTGTAAATTGTAACATCATCATCATCTTACCCTTATCCCACCTAAGTAGGGTCGGCACAACATGTTTTCCTTTTCCACTCTCGTCTGTCAGATGTCATCTCAGTATTCACACTTTTTATACACATATCATTTTTCACACAATCCATCCACACCTTTTTTGGTTTTCCTCTACTCCCATATCTGTCCACTTTCAAACTCAAAACTTTTCTTGTTACATGACTTTCATCTCTTCTCATGATATGCCCGTACCATGCTAACCTATTACTCCTCAACTTTTCTGTCACTGGTGCTATTTTCAAACTTCCTCTGATATACTCATTCTTAATCTTATCCGTCCTTGTTACACCACACATCCATCTTAACATTCGCATTTCTGCCACATGTAATCTTTTCTCATCCGTCTCTTTCGTAACGCAGCACTCGGATCCATATAGCACGGCTGATCTTATTATAGTTTTATACACCTTCCCCTTGAGTTTCAACGGCATTCGTGGGTCACAAACCACCCCAGACTCTTTTCGCCAATTCATTCAACCGTTCTTCTATATTCCTCTTTCCACCGTTATACTCATAAAACTTCACCGCATAAAGCATCTCCACCTTCATAGTTCCCTAATAGCTTCTTTCCTTTGAAAGCTCTGATACTTTCAAGGCGGGGAGTATGGTGAGGCGGATGCTCCATCATGAAGTTTTTATTAAAATTCATATTTCGATACAGGGGTGACGTTTGTCACTTTTGACCGATGCGCACTTTTTTCACAATAACTAATACATCTCCGCCATATTTGTCATATAAATACCCCCGCTTTGTTTTATTGTGAAACCATCACCGCATATATCGCCGCATGACAATCTGTACGTGAACGATTCAGTGGTCAACAACTTCGAGGCACCAGGGGGCGATTCAGTAAGTGAAATAAGTGCTTCTTTCACCCCCTATCGTTCATACTCATTCATTGGTTCTTACGAGCCTAGGATTATTTCCACGCTATTTTTACACAGCATCCCTCCTGGTAGGACCTATTTACACGGTTCCACCAGCCCCTCCATTGGTAACATTTATAACATTTTTTTTTTTTTCGAACTGACCTGCACTGCCGGCATTATGCCTTCACAATTTCACCGGACTACTAAGGGGAGCGCTTAGGGCACTCACCCGATTGGTTTTAGGCGTACATCTCAAGGGCACTCGGTGCACCTCGGCTTGAGCTGTCGCCGGATTCCCGACCTAACTAAGCTAGGTAAGCTATCTATCCATACAATACACATATATGAATTCGTGAAAAATGCATGCGTGACCATGCATGTTTCACGAATGTACATGTGTATTTGGTATCTGACTACTGTATTATGTGACCTATTTCAGTCCGAAAAGGGCAAAAAAACAGCCCACCACTGTGTGCCTAGATGTGTATGTGTGTGGGGTGATCGTGTAAATGTAAAACAAGTGTGAATCATTGTATTCGCGCGAGTAACATACTCGAGGGCTCCACACCGTGGGACTACCTAGGCTCGAGCTGTTACAAGAAAAATCGCTACGAGTGTGCGGGATCGAATCTTCACCCCTCGCTCACGGCGGCGTGAGCAGAGAGAGTCGCGGGCGTGGGCGCAAACACGCATCTTTTGAGAGGGGATCGAGCGAAAAAATAAAGTACAATGGCACGGTGCCGATTTAACTAAATAATTACGTAACAAACCCTAATGTATCGGTCTATTGTATATGAACACGCGGGTTCGAACTGATGTTTTGATTTACGCGAATTTATTTATGCGCGGCGCGGGTTAGTTGTTGTACCGTAGTCGCAACGGCCGGGAAAGCGGAGATAGCGTTTAAGAGCCCGAGCTCAGACGTACTATTAACTAGCGCATTAAATGCGATTATCTATTGTACATCGTGTACTAGAAGAAGACGAGCTATCCAGTCTATACCGGAGGTCGATACTGAAGCCGCGATAGGTGGCGCAGGAGTGGACAGAACCTTTTGAGGCTGGGACTTGGCTTAAGGAGCCGAGGGAGCTGGCGGGGAAGGCCTTACGCGCCAGGAGAGCGCGCTCGGCGCAGGAGCGGATGCTGCCGGCGCACTGGAGGTGCCCGGCAGGTCAGGGAAAGCCTTCTGGCTTTGTATGGGCGGAGGCGGAGGCCGATTCGTCCGAGTCGGTGGGCCGTGCGCCCTGGACCGGGTCGCACGTCCACCGCGGCGGGGACGGGTCGAACGAGGCGCACGGGGACACCCGCGATAGTTCGCGGTGTGACCCGTTTGCTCGCAGAGGACGCAGCTCGGAGGCTCGGTGGATTCGGGAGTGCGGGGCCACTCCCTAGTGGAGTGATTCCCGAGACACTTCACACACCTGGGACGCAGGTGGCAGTGTCGGACGGAATGACCGTACACTTGGCAGTTGTGACACTGCGAGGGTACCTGGGGCTTGCGAGGAGGCTCGACGAAGACTGGGGACAGGCCGCAAACAGAGTTGAGGCTGAAAATAGCCTTGCCTTCCAAGGTGCGGTCCAGTGTGACCAGTTGAAGGGGGCCTTCGTACGGGGGTGGTGCATGCGCTGCACGCTCCGGACCGGGAAGTCCTGACCGTGCAGGCAATCGGAGATGTCATATTCGGTGAGTTCTGAAGGAACTCCACGAATGACGACGCGAAGGAGACGCTCTTCCTCGAGAGCGTGAGTGAAGAAATTGAGCTGTCGCTCCCTGAAGTATCTAGTGAGCTTGCGATGCTCATCGGGGGTCGCTACACGGATAGAAATGCCGGCAACAGTGTTGACGGCGGATTTGTAGACGATTTCTTTCAACTTAAGGTCGTCCGAAATATCTACCCAGCGGGCTTTGTCACGGAAGGTGACGAGAGGCGGTGGGCGTGGCTTCTTAGCCGCGACCGCGGGTTCCGCAGCCGGAGCTTTAGCCGAATTCGCGGCAGAGGGCGTGGGAGAGGCTCGGGCCACCCGGGCGCCACCTATATTTGACTGCTTTGGGACTGAACGTCCCGTAGCCGAGTCACTATCGGTCGGATTCGCGGCGCGTGGGCGTTTACCGCGGCGCGTAACGGTTGTGAAACCGTCTTTATCGGCGGACGACGTCGCGGGCGCGGGCGCGGCCGTGCGAGGCGCGTCGAGCTCCATGTCGGAGTCGGAATCATCGTTGGAGTCGCAGTCGGATGGCGCGAACGGGTCGTCGCGGAAACAACGCGGGGCTTTGTATTCACTAACTCCGCGCGCGTAATTGCGTCTGAGTCTATGGAACTCTGAGACTATCAGAGGGTTTTCCTGATACGCGAACATATGGAATCGAATAAGATCCTCGAGTTGGACGGTATCGTCTAGGGCTTTAGGGGCCTGAAGGGGCCGCGGGAGTGCGGGGGTGGACATGACTAACCTTCCTGCCTGAGGGGCAGGGGGGTGCGCCTAATTCAAATCTAACGGACAATCCGTGTCCGGGCCAAAGAGAAACGCGACGCGACGCGAACGCGAATCTTCTCTTCGTAACTGCACACGGCGCGGTGCGAAGAACGACGCTCTGCATGGCACACGACGCGCTGCACGACTCTCGAAGCGTAGCACGAGGCACGACGCGTAGCACGGCGACTCGACGCACTGCAGACAGTGTGCACGGCTTCGTACCGAAAAGTGCGGTTTAAATGGTGCACTAATGGAGGTGCACCGTCGCTCTGAAAAGAGCGTACGATCGACAGTAGCCGTTCGAACATACTAAACTTCCGGACACTCACGAAAATATCTGACAACTGCGCGCGAGTTGCCGAACGAACGGACCGTCAGAGCTGCGAGCGGGGCACGTGTGCACTCGACCGCTGCTCAAACGAGACTCACATTTATAACAATGAAGCGAAAATGAAATAAGCATTCCTGTTTTGTATCATGATTTTGAGTGTCAACAACGTGATGTGCTCTCTCTTTCATTCCCATTTATTGTTGTATATAATGCTTGATTGTTCGCAGGTTACGATAATACCAGCCGATCATTGTCATTGCTAATAATATTAACGGACAATGGGCAGTCAATAGCAAATTAATAATTTCTTCATTCATTTGTTAATCATTGCGTAGGAATAATGTTTTACATTATTCACTGTTGTTATGAAAATTACCTTCATGTAATTCCTGTCAATATACAATGCTTATTATAAACTTGGACGATGAAAAATAATTTAATATTGGTGTATATACCTGACTGAATTATTTGTACTGTGTGTACTTCCTTAATTACTGTTAATACAATTTAATTATACTTAACAAGAAAGGATACATCCGCATATGTGACTTTACTTCAGATAGTAATAAAAAGAGTTGTAAGATTGAGGATTGTGTGATTTAACAAGGGGCGACATTCTTTACGCCCTGCCATGGCGCGGTACGTGGGTACCGCTCGCTTCCAGCCTACTTGATAAGTGTCACCAGTAAATGTAGCGGTCCATCACGCACTCTACTTGCTATATTAATGATGTTTCTTTGGATTGTACGCATTGAGTACGACTAATTGATGAAAATAACGTGACCGTGTCATTATGTGGATGACATTTTGTATTTTTTTTATAATTGGTAAAACACATGAACAGTTCTCACTAAACGAAACTACATTCAATTTATAGTAGAAAATAAAGTATGTTAATTTTTTTAAATAATAACAAAGCAAAATGACGTCACTATACATAACGATAAGCACGATATACTCGAAAACCGGTAAATAACAGACTCATAATTCGTTGTCTCTGCTATTCTTCATGCCTGCTTACATAGCTCTGTCTTCATGTCAGGCTTAAAAGACTCGATGCCATAGGGCGTAACACACTGGCTTTCGCGGCAATTCTAACACCGACGTCACTTATGAACTCAATACTAAAACCCCAGCTATATAACATTACAAATAATAAGCTCCCATTATATAACTACATAATCAAATTGATTAAAGTCTATTTTCTTAGTTTTTAAACATTAATAAGCTTACATATCTCGTCAGTTTTATCGTATGTAAAAAAATATATATTTACGTATATGGTCTATATTACTATTATAAAGAGAATAGATTTGGTTTTTTGTTTGTAATGGATAGAAGCAAGAAAATATTGAATATTTGGGCGATTTAAAAAATTCCTTCACATATAGAAAGGTACATTATCAGCGAGTCGCATGTGCTAAATTATAGAAGAATTGTGTTTTAGTGTTGAATGTCAACAGGTTTCATTCGCCTTCTTTGTTTATCATCTTGACAATAAATTTCATGTACCACGGAAAAAACAAAAAAAGTTTTTAAACAATACTGTGCTTTGCTTACAAAATTCATTTGTATAAAATGTTATTCATCTGCTTTCCCCCGCTAGTACATGCGCACTACATCGCTTGCACCACTTCTCCACGTTAAGAAAGTAGTACTGTTTATAAAAATCGTAGATTCTTAAAACTTTTAAGCTTTATATTAAATGAAAATATCGTAATATTTTTTTAAATAAAGGCAAAGTGTTTATAAAGTTATTTATACGAATAATAATAAGACTGGAATATAAAAGTTAGATGGTAATAGATTGTTACAGTAACTCGTTTACAAATTGTTACTTTTCGAAATCAGGCAACGTTTTGCGAGTCGGCTTGCTCGGTGGTAATTGCTGTTCTTGGATTCTATTGAGCTTACCATCAGGCAGAGTGCCATCACTTTGCCGTTCCACTACTATAAAATAATAAAACTTTTACAAAAAATAAAAAAATAAACCGACTTCAATATCTATTATATAATATATTAATTATATAATAACATTTCCCCCTTTTTTGAAGTCGGTTAAAAAAGGAAATGAAATGAAATAACATTAATTTTCCATACCAAGTTTCTTGCGTTTGCTTTATTATAAAACCTTGTATCGGCATACTGTGACAGTTATAGTGTTTTTCTATGTGATGCGCATTTACTGCGAAGTGGTTGAGTATCCGGGTCATGCGCGTCACGTAACGGGTTTGATGATAACGGGGAGCCGGCCTAGCCTAGGCTAGGTCGCGCAGCGGGATGAGTTACGCGGAAGTAGGATGGGATCGCGGACGCCGATCAAAGCCTATGCGATAGAACGTGCATTGCCGCACCGAGCGATGTTTTTTACCGCGTAATTATAGTATTTATGAATAACTACGTACATTTATTTCAACATTATCAGAAAGATAAAAATGGAATCTTATTTTCTGGTATTTGATAAAGATAGGCCTATGAAATGTCGTCCTTTTTTAGCTGTGTTAGTAACCAAATTAAATAAGACACAATAAGTATTCAGTATTTATTAATGTAAGTCGTGGTGGTCTAGTGGTTTGACCGGTGGAATCAAATAATCCGATGTCCGCAGGTTCGAACCCCGGCATGTACCAACGAATTTTTCGGAATTCGCGTACATTTACTAATTTACATTGGTAACACTATCGGCTGACGGTGAAGGAAAACATCGTGAGGAAACCTGAACCTGAGAAATGTTCTTGTAGTACCACCGTATGTGGGAAAAATATAGAACTGTGGGTTTCTCAGTGTTTGAAATCGCCAATACGTTGTGGGCTAGCGTGGTGATTATGCCCTCCACCTTCCTTTGGGAAGAGGCCTATGACCCTGCAGTGGGTCCTCTTACAGGCTGATGATGATGATGATGATGATTTATTAATGTTGAATATTAGTTTATTGTTTTATTAAACACAAGGATTTCTTCCAATTTCACTGCTTTGATTCTCAGTGTTTATTTGAACGATTTAAAAAAAAAAAATCAATTTTATTCTTGGCTTTGTAAATACAAAATGTTCACACATATCCATGTTTAATATTTTGATAAAACTTTTCCAAATATGTACATATTATATGGAATATTATTCACATCATAAATATTAGTTTGGGAAGAGTTACAACTAAACTCATATGGATATTATTTAACACGGTTCACGGTTGGTCGATGCGAGGTGTGCACGCGCAAGCGCTGCCACATGAAGAAAGTTAAGTTCACTGCCACGGCCAAGCGGTGCGACAACCTTGCCCACTCCGCTTGTCGTCGTAACACGTCTATTGCCAAATTATTACTTTTACATTATTTAGCTGTCGAAAATCCTAATATACGAGGCATTAATGGTCCAACGATGTTTATAAAATATCATAACGTTTTTTCCTGTATATCTGTATTAAATAGCTTAGGGATAAATGTTAATTTTTATAGATATTCGAGATCAGAATATCGTTTTGTTGTTTTATGTTAATTTAAATAGATTTTCATTCCTTTTTAAACGATTGTAGGAGAGACATGGAAGCTAATATTCTATACTAATATGTATAGGCTATATGGTTTCCCTAAACGTTTTTTTCATTAATTTTCATATTTAAACCATAATTACTCAAGAGTCGAAATTATTATTATAAATCTAGGTCGAAGACATTTTTTCGTTAAATAAAAATAGTATTGTATATAATAATATTTTAAATTGAAATGAAAATTATTTGTTACATATTTATCGGGTCATTTGTTTTGCAACGTCTAAAACAGATTTAAAAACTGAATCACATTACTATAATAGAAATAAGGCTATTTTACGAAGTGTTTTTCTATCAAGATTATAGGAAGTTTTGTTTTTATCTAGAAGGAAGAAAATGTAATCTTTTCCGTGTGATAAAATAGTAAAAGAATATGACGTAAAATGATGTAGTATAAAGTATTTGAATGATGTTGTCATTGACTAAATAGTCTTGTAGGTAGAATAATGTACTTTCAGTATTAAATGCTAAGGTATATTTTCCTTTATTTAAACTTACTGTCTATTATTTAGTTTTTCTTAAATCATTAAGTTTCAATTTTTCCACCACTTCAATTATCAGCTCCGCAGACTCTACTTAAAGCATCACTGTGAGATGGAAGCCTACTGAATGTAAAGATAACTCCGTTATATATATCATTCTAAGTTTGTCATACTTCTGTCGAATAACGTTAAGTTTATCTATATAACATTGTTATACATTTACAGTTATTAGTGTTCACCCATTGGTCGAAATTCGACCATATTGATTACTAAAAATTGTCCCAAAATACAGAATGAAATCATTAAGCAATGCAAAATAAATGTCAGTATAATTTAAAAAAAAATGTTATCAATACCTTCAGTTCTTACATTCTTTCAGTTTCTGGCGAAATTAAAATACGCGAATATTTGGAGGTATGGAATAAAAGGTCTTCAATTTTTTTGTTGATAATCCTAAAGCTAATACCGATTAACCAAAAAAAAAAGAATATCGGTTGATAAACATAGGAAAGAAAGTACTGAAATATTTTATGTTCGCCTATTTATATCATACAACGTTGTCATAGGTGATATTTGTATGTATATACATATTAAAATTATAGACTGAAATGCGAACTGATCCTAGGAAGGTAATTTGTATATTTTCTCAAAGGTATTACAGTTCTTTTTTTTTTCTGAAATAAATACGTAAATACTTGAGTCATGTGTTTTAAATAAAAAAAAATAAAGGAAACAACTTCCCACAGTGTTGAATACTCGTTGGAGTTCGTAGATAATTTGACACGTTTTTGATAACGTGGATTTGGATTTGTTTTGTTTTTTATTGTCTGTAATTTACAATATGTAAGAGGTCTAAATAAAAAAATGTACATACATTATATTTTATTACAAATATATTTTTTGTTTTTGAGTTACGATGAGACGACATAATTATATAATAATAAAAAGTCCTTATACTTAATTTTTTTTTCATTGACTCATCAATTTTTAATTTTACTAACACCAATTAAGCTCTTCTAAGATTATAAATTTAAAACATAATTAATAACGTATCCTTAGCCAAATAATTTCTTAATTAGTTAGTGTGGCTTCTCACAACACCTACATGTCTTGCGAGACTTTATGACACAATAAATAAAACGGAATGTTACACAAAATTAGTCTTTAATGTGTTATAGTAGCAGGTCAACATTATACAGTGCTTACCTGAGCAACTCTGTGTTTATTTATTTATAGTGAAACTCGTGTTAAACAAAGTGAAAACATTATTTTATATTCTGTAGTAATGTTGTATTACTCATAAAGTCATAACATTTATCATGACTGCTTTGAATATAATAATTATTTAGGTATATTTTCTATTTTTAATTAAACAGTATTTATAATTAAAAATACCATATTTAAGGTTAAACACGCTTGGCTTTTTATACGTAATGGTTTTTATTTTATTTGCTTTGGGTATTTTTACCATGCAATTGATGCAACTAGTTATAAAGACATTTAGTAAATCAATTTATTTTATATTTTCCATTCGTTGTTTTATTCCAGAAACATTTGTGAATAATTATTCAAAACCAAAATGTGCTCCCGTTTAATAGTGATACAAATTACTAATGTATTATTTTTTTATACGATATAGAGACAGGTCTATATACCCGTAACGGAAAACATGTGAGATATGTTTTACGAATTATTTGTTGTACGGGTAGGTACACATAAACTTGTGGTTGCTGAATCACTGTACAGATATGCAGTGAGCAATCCAGAGTCATTTGCCATTACATGTGAATCAGCGCGACCGGAAACTTCGCCATGTTGGCGCGCTGCCGCCATGTTTATCGCTACACCGGAAGTTGCGCGCACGCCGACCGTCTTTACGAGACCATTTTCACAAGTCGCGAGGAATACGACTCGGATATATTCAGCGTTTATTTTTGGTGCAGAAGCTTTTCCGCTTGACGGAGACATTCGGCGATGTTAATCAGACATTCGTCGGCTAGTTTCATGTATTTATAGTACAAATAACAGACAGATACGTTTTGTATTGTATGCATGATTCTTATCCGAGTTTTTATAGTTTCCTCATAAAAAAAACTATACACATTTTGCTTCCTACATAGTCTTACACAGTATGATTAGTTGAGTAAATAAGTAATAGATATCCCGAATATTGTGATAAGGAAAAAGTAACCATCAGATATGTTCGAAGTATGAAGTTAATATAATTTAAGGTATCATTAAATGCAATGAAAATATTTTATTTTATGTCCAAGCAGTAATAATTCTGCAACGGATACATATTAGTTAAGAGTGGAACTGATATGAAGCAATAAACTATTTTATTAGCATGTCAGTAAATCGTGCGAATTGCTTTGACAATAGTCGTGACTACATGAGTAGGTTTTAAAATTTTTAATGTACTTTGACGTGATAATAATATATACGTTTGTAGGTAGGAAGTAGAAGTAAATTATTTGATATTAAAATTATATATCGATCACTACATTCAATGAAGATAAAATATGTCTGAATGTCTAAATTGAGCCCTTTACAAGTAACGAATTTATTTTTTTATTTTCGCATAATCTATTCGGTTTTTACTCATGTTGTATATATTCCATATTTAGTATATACTTACAAATTTTATGTACAAGAATAAAAATAACAATACTTTTATGCTCTCGGAGCATAATATTATTATTGATTGCTCAGGTGCATTCTTTGTAGTGTTATAGGTGCATGCTTGACTGATTACATTAATTTGATATTTAAAACGTATAAATAGTAGTATGTAAGACTTCTAAATTCAAACGTTAACCTGTACCATTCTTGAATATTATTTTCATGCTATTTTCTATCTAACCTTGTGTAAGAAATTTTGTATTTAGTATATTCTTTTTTTTTCGAACTGACTACACGCTGTTGGCTTGAAGGCCTTCACTGGACTAATATTCATTGTGATCGACCGTGATCGTGATGATCGGTCGAGTAATTTAGGCGTGAAAGCGCAACAAAGAAACTCATTCGCATTTTAAATATTAGTTATAATTTTTTGTTAACGCCTGTTATCTTCTTGTAAAAGAATTTGGAAATGGTATCGCCTATTTTTGGAATTCTTTTCGTAATTTTCTCTCCTTCGCCTACTTTCGTTATAGACAGAATAGTTCCATACATTACCTCACGTTTGTTGGAGGCATGTACCTAATTTGTGTGCTTAAAAAAGTGATTTATGCGGGTGCACGCACCAAGAAAGGGTGCTCTTGCGCACAGAGGCTCTAAAAGCTTGAAGGAATGCGGTCGGACAAGCGGAGCGGGACTGGGATGAGGGGCCGGGAGGTTGCGAGGGACAAAGACTCTGGAAACTGGTTTTGCTTCCTGTACGTGTCGGATGTCCTGCGGCTTCCTGCCCCTGCCCCACCGCCTACCGATACAGTCACGGAGAGGGTTAACAACCAGGGTTGTCTATACCCTGCCGCAATCAGTTCTAAGGCAGAATCTTTAGGGATAACTTCCAGCGTTGCGCTCAACAGCAATGTTGTAAAGAAGTAAGACAAAATAAATCACATAATCATAAATAAATTACAAATGAATTCAACACCAATTCATGTAATTAAATCTTATAAGTCTCATTAAAATTTATGTTTTATGCCTCATGAGACATCGGAACTGAAGCAGCTGTTGTGTCTAAAATCTGTCAATTTACTACATTATTGCTATCATGGTAACACTGTTTTTTCTTCTGGCAACTTTTAATAATTATTTCTGATTTTCTGGTGTTCACTAAAATATTGATAACACTTTATAAGTTTTTTTTTTTATAAATTACACTAAATATACACTACTTATAAAATATATATATTACGAGCAGAAGCCCGCGTTTTTGTCTGCGTTTATATCTTCATAAATAGTGACACTATACATAATAATCTTCGTGTTACGGTATATCCAGCGCACGTCAAGTCAGCTGTCAGATGGTAGGTTTTTTGTTTTTGTTTTATTTTGGTAAATTACAACCTATGTGTTATTTTGTAATAGAAGTTATATTATAAATTAAGCATTACAAAGTTTCCTTAAAATCCGTTCGGTAGTTTCTCGTGAAAGAGTAGAAAGAATTAATCCATCCTCAAGGACTTTCTCGTTTATAATATAAAAAATTGTAATCCTAACTAATATTATAAATACGAATGTTAATTTGATTATTTTATACGCTTTCACTCCTTAATTACTTGACCGAACATCAAGACATTTTGTATACAAATTGTGAGAGACACACACAAGGATATAGGGTACCTTACGTTCAGATGAAAAGTACTGTTCCGAAACGATAGATCATATTTATATTAAAGCGAGAGGAGCCATTAGCAAAAGCTAGTAGAATTTACTTGAGTAATGAAATGTTAAAGGAATGTATGAAAGTTATATTAAATAACACTTCAGACAGCTCAGCCAGGCTTAGTTAGTCCTCTTCAACTTTTTGACCGCTCTGAACAAAGCCGTAAGTTCGGGTTTACGCGTTAAGTTGTCTCGATGTTGTGTGTATAAAACAATACGCATTTATACCAAAATGTGTCATCTACGTATTTATACTCAAGGAGGTTTCCACTAACAACGCTAGCGGGATACGTGTCGTTACTATACCGATGTTACCGAATCGTGAGAAATAATTCATAGTAATTCTCTTCAATACATCGCAATAGTTCTGATACTGGTGATAATGAAGTAGATGATGAAATAATACTCCTATTATTTAAGTTTGAGCACGGCATCGACTGCTGTCTATAGGTCTTCAACTTATGTCTGTTACTGTTACTGATGCATTCATTGGGGTTCAATTTTAACGATTTAAAGAAAATAAAGGATATTGTATATAAATATCTATATATGTATATGGGAGAAGTAAATAGATATTTTATATCCATATGAGTATTATCATAAATAAAAGACTTAATTTTATGTGAGTGACAACCCTCAGACTGATTGGCAGGACCGCACGACACGCACGATTGAGGACACACTCTCGACTTGTTTTTGTTGGCCTGCGGTCACTGTAACATAACACGAGCCTGCTCTCCCTTTAGGGTATATGGTCTCAGGTGAGGTTGAGATTTACCATGAAGTACATCTACTAAAAAATAATCTTAAAGCTTAGTACTCAAGGAGAACGCATAGCTTAAGAAAATTGATCTAGAAAGAACCATGATCTTTTGCATTGTAGTTTTTTATATACCACTGGTGAGCTCTAACTGAAAAGTGGTTGTTAGTAATCGTTTGATTAATAAGTTGTAAATGGAAAGTACTATTAGGTACTTTGCTAGTACTTTAGTATAATTATGGATATAATGTAGGGTCACGAGAATGCATTTCGAAAAGTTTTATTGCAAATTTTTGCTTAATTTATGTAGTCGTTTTTGCGCTTTATGTTTATGAATTTAATGCCCCCTTTTGTATATCATAATTTCCTTTATAATTGTAGAAGTACTTATTTCTTAAATTAATCTTCACCTTCATTCAGTTTTAAGTCAAATTGTATAAATAATTATCTTATTTGAATAGGCAAGACTGATGTCTTACGTTTAAATATTCGATAATAAATATATATTTTTTACCATTTTAATATAAACACACATAACAATTTATGTCAAGTATATATAATGCTATAGTTTCGATTGATATTGACAAACATTATTATGAAAATAATTCCCTATGATCCCTATACATTTAAATACATATTCAATGTTTTCAAATCAATATTATGAAGTTATCAGAGAAGCTTTGACGACATTGTTATCGTATCGTTAGTTATATATTATTTGTTATGCGATGAAACTACGGTATTCGGAATATGATAAGCGATGACCTCTCAAATAGATGTAATACAGTTTCTCGTAAATAATGTTTGTTTTGTTTTAATGTAGTTCGTTCTCTTAACTTAATATAATTTGTTCTTTATTTCGTTTTTTAGTAAATTTTAACAAAATCATTTATCGAAATACTTATACTTATGTGGATTAATGAAATCGATTATCGATTTTGATTAACAATTGCACAATCAATTATGGAATCTTTTTATATTATATTTTAAATAGTTTTAATGATAATATAGAAATAGTAGATGTTTATTATCAAACTAGATAGTATTATGAATTGCCTTAATTAACCATTGCTCATCATAAATATAATATTTTTGGAAGTTTTACAATATCAATCAAATTCATAATAAAACCTGAACATGGACGGCAATACAAATTTGTATACTCCATTGATATGTGCAGTCTATTTACATAATAGACACCATAACTGGCGACAAGATACTTTTACAAATATACTAGTGACCTGCCCAATCTTAGCATGAGTGCAATGCACCTACTAATGTTGCGTTACAAATGCTCGAACGATTTAGATATATGTACTTTACGATACATTTTCAATTTTATATAAGCATATATTTTATTAATGTGTTTGTAATATATAGTGTATTCTAGGACATTAAAAGGAATGATATGCTTTGAATGACAATTTTAATCTAAAATAAATACTCAACGTAATTAATATAACTCAAATATCCATTACTGAAATAACTTCAAAAGAAATCCACTATATTTTAATAATGTGTAAATGATAGAAATAGTTACTCTGGATTGTCATCGAAATATACCCAGAACGTTACATTTCTTTTAACTGTCAGCCCTAATGTGACAGGTGAACCAAAGCTTATTTTTGAAAACTCTATAAGTAGTGATAGTAGAGATCGAATAGACTATATGCCGATCGCGGACTTTTCAGTAGGCCTCTTTAATATATACAATCCCGTAATAGATATATTATTTTGATGTATCTCATAAGATTTATAATATAGATAAGCGTACGAAATATTTTTACGAGTTACATTAAAACGCTTCGACTTTTATCTAAAATTATAATATGCATCTATTGTACATTCTTCAAATAATTTTCAAAATTATCTCGGAATCTGTTGTGTTGCTTAGAAGAACTAACTGTACAAACATATAACGAAGTCGAAAGCGCCCGAGTTAATACCATTTATTGATTCATAAACAAACCAATGTATCTGAACAATATACAAATAAAAATCCGGGTTGGGAATTAAACCTCACTGAAGAGGAGAGTAGATTAAATAAAACAAAGTAAAGTCTGAAAACGGTTACTTAACAAATATTTAACATGTAGTGTACGCACAATCTACGTGAAGCCTTTTCATATTGATTAAAAAAATGATCAACTCAATTATATAGATATATATCAACAATCCATCCCCGTACGAATAATGATGACGCGATTCATTGTACAATAACTATTTCCTTACAGTGTCAGAAGATCGTTCTTACATAAAACCTCTTTGCGACTTATTGATTACGCAACGAGCACTGAATACTGCTTAACGACGTGTATCTTTCAAGTAATTATTAACTCTGAATACGAGTATCAAGTCATTAGTTGGCGGTTGCATCCGTTTCCTCCGTCTCGGCCGCCCGCGCCGTGTCGTCGCGGGCCTCTCACTCCCCCCGCCGCTGCCTCGCCCCTCGGCCGTCGATCCACGTAATCTAAGTTAAAACAATGCGCGGTCGCTTCCGCATCGTCAATCGTTTTCCACGCGCAAGGCTAATGCCAAGGTCTTGACTTTCTACCGCGTCACGACGGTGTAAGACCTTAAGACGTTGAATTAAAAGCCCCAAAAAAACAGTTTCATTGTCAAGTACATTTCGATCGGTTAAATATTTACACAAGTAGTTAGTAAATAAATAGACAATCTCGCTATAGACTGGATAAATCTTGACTTTAAAAATTATAAAGAAAACAACTATAACGAAGTCTGAATTATAGAAATATAGTAAAGAAATAAAAAATGGAATTTATGTATTTACAGATTATTACATTATAGTACATCACATAAATATAAATAATCTTCTGTATATATGAACAATGTATAATGAAATATCACCATATTACCGCCGTAACTTTTTTAAAGAATATACATTTTAATTAAAATAGTCTATGTTGAGGTCAAATGATGGGGTCACGGATAAAGAGGTGTATCAATGACACAAAAATGGAATGAAACCAGCTTTTGTCCCGCGGCTTTGCTCGCGTTAATGGTGTATTGCACTATTTCTCGGGAACAGTACTTTTTTCGGCGGTTTCTGTATCACTGATAATATGTTTATAAAATATGATGGTCGGTTGAGTGGTTAAGGCGTGAAAGCGTAACAATAAACTATCAACCTCACTATCGCATATACAATATAAGTTACGATTACGTTTTTTCGTTTTTTTTTCTGCAGAACCTTGGTCCGCACCTTTTTTCTGAAATAGTTTTTAATTAAATCTTTTTTAAATTTAGTACAGCTTCAATATATATTTAAGTGAGCAGGACAACATGTTATTTTTAAAAACTTACACAATTTTCCCCCTCTTTCCCCCCTCTTTTCCCCCTTTTCCTTTTTCCCTTCCCTTCCCTCCCCTTTTTTCTTTTTTTATTTAATCTACGTAACTCGTTCTGGATTTTTCTGAGATAGTAGCCTTTATGACGGACGTTCTTTAGTTATCGTGTTACTTCTTAGCAAATAATAATAATCAGGGTTAAATATTACAATTCCAAAAACATATTCTCTTAACAAACTTTTGTACCAACGTGACGACACTGTATATTAATTTTATCTCATGTTTACATATCTGTAAAACACTAAAATATGTTTGTCGGCTTGTTCATTAGTTACTTATACTGTTAATATGTATATTGCAAATGTTAGTGGAGCAAACGTTTATTTATTTAGTGTGAGAGATATACGTTTTGATATATGAAATAATATATGTAGGAAGAAAGGTAGATATGCCAAAAAAACTTGATTTATCTAGCTTCCGTATATTTTATTTTCGCTACTTAAAAGATATATATTCCATAAATTAAATTTATAATATATAAAATTATTCGTTAAATATGCATATTTAATCACAAATAAATATAATACTAAGATTTTCAAAAATTATTAGGCAACTAATTGTCGAGATTCGACCGTTTGATTCATTATTTTTAACTTTGAATGTTATTAGGTTTCTTTTGTTAAAGAGTATGAGTATCACTATAATCATTGTATATATATATATATACTTATATACATTTAATTTTGTTCTAATACGTCAGCTGCGAACATGTAAAAATAAGTCTTTATGCATTCATTTTCAATTTACTAAAATATATATTACCTATAACTTCTTTAGTAATAATCTCTTTTCAAATGTATTATTTGTTTATATATTTTATAGAATTGTCGGTGTTTGACGTCACGATATTGCGTTGCTTCGAAGGTTGGTCCGACCTTAAAACACGTAACGTCCTTTAGGAATAAATCTTTTTCCAGTTTTGGGCATCAATTGCTCTGTCTTCCTGACTATTTGTCCCACATCGTGATGGGTCAGCCTTCCGTATTTTTCTTCGTCACTGTCCTTGGCATCATATTCGTGACGTCGCATTGGTAATAGACTGCAATTATTATTAATGTTTATACTATGAAGTGTATAGATTTTTTATAGAAAAAAAAACAAAACGTGTTTTTTTTATGAATATTTTACAGTAAGTTTTTATAGTGACGTGAGTGATGTTGCTTTGTTTGTTGCAATAAGTACAGCTTAGTTGAAGTTTTTATTTTATATTTTAATAACAGTCGCTGGTATATTTTCCTGCTTAAATTTCTGGTGTTATACTTAAGGCCCGTACCATTAAATTATATTGTGTGTGCAAATTATTTCCAATTTTATTACATTTCATCATAGAAATCTTTTTTTGTGGGCAGTTCATTTCGGTTCCTCTGTAAATGGCATCAATAATTATCTTATTTTTAATCCACGGGCTTGAAAACAAAACAATGACGTTGTTTCCGCATATTAAACGAAAACAATATGACTTTGGTTGATAGTTATTGAAAAATAATTTGTCCAATATGTAAACAGAATTCATTGTAGTGACTATCTGAATTTATTTCAATATCAACATTTATATTATAACAATTCTAAAATATTTTGTTGTTGTCGACATATAAAACAAAAGACAGCATACTTATATTATTTTGGCTTTAGCTATATGAAGTACCTGAAACACAAACTACATTGTTTTTGTAATCTTGGAAAAAATTGTAGGAAAACTATAGTAGCTATAATAGCATTCATCAATAGTTGTTCGATAGCCCCACCGTACATTATATATCTTGTACTAAATATTTAATTCGATAGAAATATTATACATATTTCCTTAATAAAATAATTGTACAGAAAAATATATTTTTTTTCACCATTAAACAGCGGACAAATAACACGACAGTTGTTTGGTCAGTTAATGAACGAACACAATTATATATTATGGTGAGTACAATGAATCCTTAGAGGTAACACATCCGCGATTGCATCACTCGACGAGAAAAACTCTAAGGCAGAAGAAAATGAATGGAATCGAAGCCGGATATCAATCTTCACACGATTATTTATTCATTCTATGCATTTTATTGCGGGCACTTGTAAGACCGCTCCTGTACTTCCTGGTGTTGTGGGATTTAAACTGGCTCCTAATTGATTTCTGGTTATGTTGCCTATCTCAGTTATTAACCAGTTTAATATTACACGTCATCAATAAGGTCATCTATTCAATAATTGCTTACGGATAGGATATTTGCATAGCTATGCAAAATATTTATAGGTCTCTATATATGTATATTACAATTACTAAAAGACCGTTAAATTGATATCAATTTGAATTAAAACTACACCGTAAAAAATTCTACCGTAATTTTACAATTTAAAAAATCTATAGTAATTTTACAACGACAACGGGTATTGACAATGACATTTCGTTTCGATGGTTATTTTTGGTTTTGAATTGTACTGTGTTTACCATGAGGCACATTGCAGTCCTTTAGACGTGGATCCATATAAAAGATGATCTTTACAGATGATTTAGGCAGTACAACTCGCATTCGTGACTATAGGTATTGATTCGGAAATGGTTGAAGGTACTTGGTAAAACATATTAATGATTATGTATTTAGGTATATGCAGTATACATTACCGATCTTAGTATGTTTTGATAAGAGTCCCTCACAAAACTGTAAAAGGACAATATAAATGTTGTGATGGTTAAGTATTTTTTATGTTATAGGTTATTAATTATGTTTCCGTGTTTATCATACGAGTAGTTATATAGAATTTAAATATTATTATCGATTCTTACAGAGCTACCATGCATTTCTCATTGTAGTCATATTTCATGAACTTCTATGCGAATGGCTTACGTTTTCAATTTAAATAGTAAAAAGAAATTTTAGTATTTAAGAAATGCATGATTTTCTTTTTTCGAACTGACTACGCTTTACATCTGAAGGGCTTTCGCAGCTTCACCGGACTATGAAATGCATGATATTAAATTAGTAGGTAAGCTGTTAGAAATATAGGGGTTTCAACGGTGTTACATTTTTTTACATGAGGGAAAATCTTACATAAGATCCCTACCTCAACTATGGGCAGCGGAGATGAGGTGTGTCAAAATCATACGGACTGAAAACCCCTTGCTAATCTTCGCACGTCTTCATCAAAGGGGAGGGGGAACTAACTACCTATGCATTAACGGTGGTACATGCGTTATGTTTTGACAACTCTTCCACCATATTCTGAACTACTTTAGGACTAATTAGAATCTTAAAAACAAGTATCTACTTAATTAATCTTTTTATCGTACACACTGTAACATTTCATGCGAAATCGCTATCGAAGCGAATTCATATAATCAGCATTATCGTATCACAGCAAATTATCTTCAACGTAGCCTATCAGATACATTGTTTCGTACTATCTTCCTCTTTGTGAGTATGTGTCATCGGTATTACGTATTCAGTAAATATATCTAAGATGCCTTTGTATGGGAAAGGTTATAGATTCATTCCTCTAATTTAAAGGAATCAAGGCGTATGTGAGAATAGAGATGCATCTGAATTGCACCTTTAGATAATAGTCACATAGGTAAATAGACTACGCGTCCCGAAAAAGTTTATGATAGAACAAATGGCCAGTTATATTTGAGGCATTCCATGCCATATCGACCACTTTTGACCCCGATCCCTTTCGATTTTTCTGAAACTTTCCTATCTTTTTCTATACAAAACATTTCTAAGAATATTTTCAAACTTTTTTAGTCATGCAAGTAACGTATAAATTTATAATGAACAGCTCTTTTAAAAAAAATGACTTTTCGGGATGTTTCTTTTGAAAATATATGTTATGAAATAAACAT
The DNA here is from genome assembly GCA_035772565.1 of Antheraea assamensis. Classification (NCBI taxonomy): domain Eukaryota; kingdom Metazoa; phylum Arthropoda; class Insecta; order Lepidoptera; family Saturniidae; genus Antheraea; species Antheraea assamensis. The sequence goes on from JAQQSE010000042.1 coordinate 637,754, forward strand.
ATATTTATAAAAATATAAAAAAAATCGGCTTCGTCTTCATCATATTTTTTAAAGTTTTCGAAAAAAAACGAAAATTTCGGGATGATTGTCGTATTTGATTTTTATTTTTTTTTAATGAAAAACTAGTAATTTTCTTCAAATTCCCTGAAATTTTCAGATCGGCATTTCTTTCCTTCGTATATATATTTTTTTCAATTGAAAACATCGCGTCGTATCTTTTTTATAAATGGTAATAATGTTGTGTGGTAAAATATGAGGGTCAGCAAAACTACAAAAGAGACTTTCTGCAAGTGATATTAAAGTTTAGTATTCATGTTCATAGATCGCAATTATCACTACATATTATAAAACAAAGTCGTCCGCCGGGTCTGTCTGTCTATCTCTTCGCGATAAACTTGAAAACTATTAATCGGATTGTAATGCGGTCTTCACCAATAAGATAGAGTAACACATGAGGAAGGTTTAAGTAATTGGTAACTGGTCAAGTTTTTTGTGTAAATTGGTTGAAATATAACAATAATTGTTGGAAGTGTTGGAAAAAGTCAAGCCGCTTGGGAGCTTTCATCGGAAACGCTGTCTAATTCTTTTGAGATATAAAAAAACAATGCTAAGTGTGATATTCCTCTTTTATAGATCTACAAAAATGTCTCCGATGGTGTATACCTATCTTTTAATGATAGCTTACTATACCCATATATCTTCTAAAAACATGATCACATACAATGAGTTAATTGGAAGGCTATTTAGACGGATACAGTATTAATCCTTTTCGAATAGAATACTTTAATTACCTTGATTAAGTATTTCATGCACATAAGTATCTATATATTTTTTTATTATCAGGGCAAGACAACGTCCGCCGGGCCTGCTACTAATATTATAATATCCGACGAAAGAATTAAGAACACATAAAATAAATGGCTGAATAACGACATGAAATTGTGATGAAGTGTTTCTGCTATAATTAATCATTTATTAATATATGTGTATATATCATTCGGTGAAGTTTCATATGTATTCTCATTTTTAATTATAAATATCCTCATTTACCTATTTTAAATAATACAGACGTAAACTCCAAAAGGTCTGAAACGATTAATTAATGATTACATATTTAATCTCGTAATTGTTTTTAGTGCTGTTATCCGATTTTTTTTAATATTCTCAAAACGGAAATAACAGTTGACGTTGCAAATGACTTCTTAAAATTGACATACCTACTTCTTAAATTAATCGTACTTGGAAGTAGACGGCACTAACCATTTGACTTATGGAGTATGTGTAATTTTCCTTGAACGAGTTGCGTTCAGTTCTCAACGTGAGTATATATTTTTCTAAGTAGACGTTTTTTTCGATGTTAGCAAGTACTTTTAATGGTATTCTGATATTTTACAGTGACGATATAATAGACAATTGATCCTTATAATTTCATTTTCATACAATTACTAATTTTTGCTAGCGGCTTCACTCGTGTCAATGTAGATTTGATGACAGTATAGGAGTAGTACATTTTTTCTGTGTCAAAGGTACTCTTAAGTCCTTCTGTGTACATCTGGAAATTAGTATGCAAAATATCATGATAATCGGTTGAGTAGTTCTTAACTGAACTGGAAACTGAAAGCGTAATAAACAGACATACTCACTTTAACATTCATAATATAAGTTATATAATGATTTGTTTTTTAAGAAGTACTAACGACCATACAGAAAAAAATAATGAGTTAAGAGAAGTGAATGTTAGACAAACATTATGTCATTAATGCTAGTCCCATACCTGCACGACGAAGCTTCGGTCACTTGTGCCGCTAAAAAGTAACCTCAAAATGAATTCTGATAAAGGCGTAGGATACATTTGCACACCGTCGTCATTTCAACGTGAAATTATTGTCTCCAAGTTCCTTTGATGTGTATAGAAACCGCGGCCCCAGTTATCGTGCTGCGTGTATCGTCACGCAATCAGATAGTTCGTAACGCATAACGATAATATCTTCTCACATCTGTATTTAGTCTGACCATAGACAAAACTTCGTGCGGATACACGCAGGTATGGGAGTAGCATTATAAGTACAATTAATGTTTCGCAAACACTGCGATATATCGATCATCCACCTCGGCGCTCGCTGTCAGTGCGACTCTGCGACTGATAAGCGTTATCGACACGTCCGCGGCCAGCCGTCCCGGAAATTGAGCCGCTCACTCGCTTGTGACATCACTATGTTATTACTCGTTAGTTAGTAACAATGATGTGTAATTAAAATAAACCAAGAAATACTGTACATTTGCGGTTAGCGAGCCTTGCTACAGTCATAATAAATATCATAGGTTTTACTGGCTCTTTTTTTAAACTTTTTTGATTTGACTTACGTATTTTATACTATTAGACGAACTTTTTTTGTACTTTATAGGTTAGTATTTGACTGTAATATCACCTGATGTTAAATGATGATGTGGTCTAAGTGGTAGTAACGCTAAACCTAGAGGGGACTGGCTCTCAATTGCATCTGCCGGAACACACCAATAGGTGTTTGGCGACAGATTTTCAACTTGAGGGTGATAGTTAGCCAGGCGGACTTAGAAAAAGCCCTACCGCCATGTTATGGTTTCATCACGAGTTTTTCCTTCATCGAAAGCTACGACTTAGTTACTAGGATTCGAACGTACGTTCTTCGACGCTGTGTCCGAACACATAACAACTAAGACATCATCGCTTTTTATTTCATTAATAGGAATGATTTTATATACGTTATAAAGCCATTACCTAGCTTTGAGCTTTGCCGCAGTTGTGGTAAAAAGGACGCCCAATAATTCTGATACATGGTCAATTTAGGACTAGTTACACTAAAGAGTGCTTGGTTCCTCAGTAAAGATTCCAGAATGCAGTGACATGTTTCAGAGACCGATTTGTACGTTGGATTCCATCACGAGGAAGTTTATGTACCGGAATGTAGACTCTTTATTATTCTGGGAAAGTATTCGTATTAGCTGTGCCTGTAAGGTCCAGTACTTGCATTTAATTTATATCACCCTCTGCTTTTGATATGCCGCGCTATAACACACCGCTTGCGCAATTTTTTTCTGACTTTATATATTATTTTATGGTAACTATTCCAGTCCTAAAGGATGTAGCATGATGTTTGTTAGTGTATAACATTCCTTACTAAATAAAATGTAAATGTATGTAAAAAGGCACTCTATTAGGTGTGATAAGTAGTTTAATTTTTTAATAGTGACCATTATTGTAGAAAATGTATACTGTTTATCTCTTTTATTCATATTGAGATATATACTGGAAATACTAATTAACGAATAACAGAGCCATAATAATAATTAAAATACCATTAAATGATGATATAAAATACACCATATGGTTATGGCTCAATTTACAAGATTAAATTTAATCTATAGAACTTAAATGGATTTTTGTATTATCACTTTTATCACGTATGAGTTTGATTGTAGCGCCACGGAATAACAATTAGGAATTGTTATCGTTTCACTTGCATGATAAGTGTGGAAATTGGTAGTATTCTGGGAATCTTTTTATGACTAATGTTTTATCCTTGTTATATTATAAGAAGTTATAAGATATTTTATTATTACGATTACGCGAAGTCGTATCTCCAGTAATTATGACGTAATTATTCAATGTAAGCAGGTTAGGTTTTCCCTTTATTTATAATTACATTGAAAAATAGTACCGTAATAGCGGTGATGAATTTTTGCTGTGGGGGACAGCAGCTGAGGTAGACTCCATATTTTTATTGCAAAAACGAGCAGTTCGAGCAATATACAATACGGGACCTCGCGAATCATTAAAGACTAAGTTTCAAGAATTCGGTATCTTAACTCTGCCTTCCCAATACATTGTGGATAATTTAATGTATGTTCGCAAAAACTTTGATGAGCTGGAGTTCGTAAAACACAGGCATGGTTTAAAGACTAGAAACTGTGACAAGCTGGTCGTTCCATGTTTTAGACTCGGTAAAACCAGTAACAGTTTTTTAGGTAATAGTGTTAAGTTTTATAACATAGTCCCAAAGCATATTACCGATTTGCCAGACTATAAGTTTAAGTGCCATGTTAAGCGGGTTTTGGTGTCAAAGGGCTATTATAGAGTGGATCAATATGTGAACGGTGGCGATGTCTGGAATTGACTCCTCTTAGTGCATCCAATAAAATCGATTGTAATGTATAATGAATTTTAATTATATTATGTTAAAAAGATAAACCCGATCGAGTTTCTTGTCGGTTCTTCTCGCTGGGATGTATTCCGAACCGATGGTAGTTTTGACTTTCATAAGCGCCTTCTTAGGGCCTAAATTGAATAAAGTATTTTTGATTTGATTTGAATCGTTTATAGCGCCGGACCACTCGGTGAAGGAAAACATTGTGATGAAAGCATAGAGCACGTTGATAGGGCATTTTCTAAGCCCGCCTCACTAGCTACCATCCTCAAGTCAAATACCTGTAGTCAAGCGCACCTATATGTGTGTTCCGATAGGTGCACGTGGGAGCACCAGTTTCTTTAAGTATAATGTTGTTACCAACTTGGACCACATCGTCCGTTAACATCAGCTGAGATTATGTTCGAATGCTGAAAACCTATAAATTATTAAAAAAAAACACCAATCGCGTCCGTATTGTATGTGTTCTTGTAAGAAAAACGGATTTAGATACAATTTCCACTATAATTTAGAGAAATTCTTCCGAAAGGCGTATAGGTATAATTCACACAGATATTAAATGTATACAAAGAAGATAAAAGTCAATATGTTGAAATCCAGTCGTAACATATAGTTATAATCCTTGTCAAATGAATGTAGGTATTACGAAATTGTATGTCTCGAACACTCTATAGGAAATTTTTCGACGCTGTAAATTTATGTCCTGAAGATAACTCCGAAGTAAACATTTATATTTTACATATTATACAACTTACAACTTATAATATATAAACAATTTACAAATATATAAAAAAAAACACAAAAATTACACTTTCAATGTATTACTTTTTTACGATACAAAGATAGTAATAACCATCTAAACTTAAAAAAAAATACTCTAAATCTCCTGTCTGATTCTTGTTCACTCGTGTAAATCTGCCATTTAATTTTATTCTAGAGTCTTAAAAACCGCATGGAATTAAAAGAAACTCTCTTAGGCTATATCACAGTCTTCACTTGATAAAATAACAGTTTATATAAAATGAAGTCGTGTAATAAAATAAATTGTTTCATTTGTACTCCAAATTATTTAAATATATCGCTCAGAATACTAACATTAGAAAATAATTCGAATATTAAACAGCCTAGTTATATAAAAGTATAAAGGTTAAACGTCACCATACTCTCTGATTTAAATTGTCTTTGATGTTTATTCAATGTGTAATAATCATTACCTTCTTTTGAATCCGTAATTATTATTATAACGATTGTATTAACGCTTATACATTAACGATATACAAGAGTAATAAATATTAATTGTAAGAACATGTCTTATACAAGACATTAAGCTACACGTGTAGGTGAATACAAACGCGGAAATAAATAACAATGTTGAAATGTTTGTTGACAGTAAATATATGCGTAATAGAGCGGACATAAAATTAGTATTAACATAATAGAATGTTTCATTACATTGTTACTTTATTTTTAGATTAAAATATTTGATTGAAAATATGTTTTTGTTGCGTCATATATTTACTTACGATTCGGTATTAATTCTCGTGAAAAATGGTTTCATTAGTTCATATAAACTCCGTGTTTTATATGGGTATTATTTTGAATTGCAATTCTTAATTACTTCATAGCCCTTATATCATTTTTACCTATATTAATTTGTATCTGTTCATAATGTAATTGCTGCGGCAAGGCACCCCTGTTAAAATACGTTGTGATATTTAAGTCCGACAATAGTTTGAAAGTCATACGTCTGAAGTCTCGTCAAAATCGGTTCATCCGTTCCAATGATTAGAGGCGTTGGACAAACAACATACATTGTAATTTTATTTATACTAGTGGGAGTCTATTAGTTGAAATTCATCCATAACAAGGAATACAAAATTTTTCTCACCCAGCTAATTGATTATCTATATTGTACAAATATTGTACATCGTGAAGTACGAAGAAAAATAATATAAAGAAAATCAGTAGAGAAAGGGAGGAGAAAGATGTATTAACTGTTTTGTTTTTGCATATTTATATATAGATGTTTAAATTATAGCAGCTTGTGATGATCCCAGCAAACAGTCCACCCACCTCCCGCAAATTTTTGCGAGCGTATTATCGCAGCCCGCATCGTCCGACACTTAACAGGAGTTGGGTCGGATCTGGCGCACAATCAGTTTGGTTTTCGCCAAAGGCGCTCTCCACCATTTATGCAATTGTTAGGGTGAAGAGGCAGGCGGAGACTGCAATGGCTCGAGGTGAGGTGAATTTGGTTGTATCGTTGGATATATCCAACGACTTCAATACCTTCAATCAGATACGATTGAGTGTAATGCTGTGTGTGTTATGTTGACAACACCCTCATACTGGCTCAGGGGAAAACGCACTACTAAGCAACAATGCTAGATACGGCTAGCGTCATTCAAGTCATGGGGTTTGAGGTGGCACTGCGTAAATTTGAGGACCTCTTTTTTCACCGACCCGGAATGCGTCACCTCGGGGATCCAGATCATCGTGAGGGGCATGTCTATCGTATCGAGCCGAAAATTGAATATTTGGGCCTCATCTTCGATAGTCGAAAGATGTTCAGAGATAGCAGCAACTGGCCCCCTGTTTAATAGACACGGCGGGCGCGTTAGCCTATATATTGCCCAAATTGTGGGGGCCCAATACCTACCGGAGGAGTAGACGCAGTGCTGTAGGCAGTCCCTGTTCCCCGGCCAAATGTTGTGTGATACGACACCATGGGGTTTTAGTCTGTGTGAATCCGACATGGGCTAATCTAAACTGCCCGGCGGAGTCGGTATCCGATAAAAGGTTTCCCCAAGTAAAAAAAATCCTATCTTATAAAAATTTAATGCGATACCCGATTTTGTAAACTAAATTTAATTGATCTGTTAACTGTCAACGTAACATTTTATTATTATATTTGAATAACACAAATAGAACATAATAGTTTTGATGGTTAAATGTGTAATATCTATCTACATAGATATCAGCCCGGAAATCCTTTAACTACAACTTGATAATTATTCTGCGGAAAATATGTGCAATTTTATATGGTTTTTGAATCTAAACTATTTACAATTTAAGTATATGGCGCAATGACTATACGATAAGTAAAACGTATCTTTTTATTGTAGCAGTCGAAGTGTTTTTAAAAGCCCTTGATAGTTATTTACTTACGAATTGAATGTAGACACAATTGTCAAACGAAGCAAAGTAAATTATTTTTCCAACGTCAATCTATTTGAACAGTCCTCGTCAATCTTTTTGGCCGCTCTGAATATAGCGATCCGTAAGTTCGGACTGGCGCGTTATGTAGCCAACAGTTTGATACAAAAGTAAAACATATTTATAGAAATCTTGAATTTTTTATCCATAAGTTACCTCAATGTTGTACATACAATTTAATATGTATTTATATCTAAATTTTTTTTTTTTTTATATTATAGGGGGCAAACGAACAGATGGGTCACCTGATGGTAAGTGATCACCACCGTCCATAGACACTAGCAACACCAGGGGAGTCGCAAGTGCGTTGCCGGCTTTTTAATATATGTGGGCCTCCGGCGCTCTCACTGACCGAACGAAACGCAACAGTGTAACCACTGTTACTTCACGTCGGTTTTCTGTGAGAGGATGGTACTACCTCGGGCGCGCCGACCCATTCATGCTGAAACCAGTGATAGCCCCAGCGTAGCTCTACCACCTACAAAAAATTTGTGTTCTGTACAATATTTTTTTTATACTTTGTAGGTTAGCATTTGATTATAATCTCATCTAAAGTTAAATAATGATGTGGTCTAAGATGGTAGCCACGCTAAGCATAGAGGAAGATTGGCTCTAAAGTACAGCTGCCGGGACACATCAACAGGTGTTTGGCGACAGATTTTCAACTTGAGGGTGGTAGTTAGCCAAGCGGCCTTAGAAAAAGCTAACTACAGCCATGGTGGTAAGCCACCATGCTATGGTTTCATAACGATGTTTTCCTTCACCGAAAGCTCCGACTCACTTGCTAGGATTCCAACCTACGTGCTTCGACGCTGTCTCCGAACACACTGCCAACTGAGCCATCATCGCTTCATCCGAACACACTTCCAACATATTCGGAGCGGTCAATAAGTTTGGCGAGAACTCTACATTTATATTTGTTTCTTCATTCCATGAAGATTATTCTATCACAGAGGTTCCCTTTTGATATAAATGAACAGTAATATAGTATGATGTATACAAACTATACGACTACTGCTCATAATGTTGTGACAGGTGAAACTATAGCGGCCTTAGCAAGCCAACATGGTATCAGTTCGAAAAAAAATGTTGTGACATTAGTGTATTTTAGATACAATTGTAATGATTGATCATAAAACATGCGCTTGTCTCAACCATTTATTTAAGTAATAATAAGGCGAGACTGCATTGTATACACGTACTAGTTGCCCGCCCCGACTTCGCACGGTTGTATGACCACGGGTGAGTCAAACCAAATCATCCCTATACAGCACGACCGTGTATTAAAATAAAATGGAAACTGAACGTCAGTCTGTCAATATTTTTGAACTAATCTCACTCACTTTTTATATGGAGTGTTTTTATTCAAAATTTTCACTTCTCTCTACGAATTTTAAGATATGTCGTTTCATACAAACTATGTCTTGACAATTGCTAACGCAAAAAACAAAGAATAATCCAAATAGGTGCAGCTGCTCTGTAGTGCATACATTCATACATAGTGTATATACATTCGGTAGTCGATTTTTATTTATATAGTTTATCGAGTCGAGATAATAATCTACAGGATTGTGGATGAGTTAGTGTAGTCCTTTTGTGATAGAATTGAAGTATCTTCGTGAAACAAGTCTATTATTAATAATATTCATAATAATTGTTTGTTAAATATAAACTTTTTTTACATCACCTAAAATTTTCTTTCGCCGATCTATCGCATCCCGCATTACAGCCGAGGAACAAAGTGAAGACGCTTGGCAGAGCAGCTAAGGCAATATGACGGCACCCATGGCTCAATTCAAAATGATTTAATTATTGAAATAAATAATGTGGTCACTTTTTAAAACTATTAAAAATGGGGACTTTAATACCCTAAATCGAAAAATTTTCAGTTAAATGCCTACGATCGGAAAAAAAGTTTCAATTGTCAGCCTGTGTACGACACGATTTGGACGTATCTTCATTCATACCAAAAACTGCACAATAATTATCAATTACATTATTTGGCCGTAGTCGCAATTCTTCCGCTGTCTAGTAGAAGCAAACATTATATTACAAAATCTTTAGAAATTAGAAAATATTATTTTTAACGACATGTGTGATTAGTATTTCATATGAAATCTTCTATATTTCAATACTAATATCTCGGTAATGGTTCACTTCAACCATTAAGTATAGCCAAAAAATTTATTTTGATTTAACTGTTTTACGTACGATAAAGATGACGTCGTGTCGTATTTTTTAATTATATATAGTAACAATTTTTGTGGTCCATGGACTTAAATTTAAAAGACGATTGAACATCATTTTAAATTTGGCATCAGTTTAGATAACTAAAGTTGCAAAACTTTAAACGCGTCTACGTACATCTTGTCAGTAGTAGGAAGGTATACTATACTTGAAAGCATCAATAAAATTTCTAAGTAATTTTATAGTGTAAACAAATTATGTTCAACTATTAAATTATCTATTAACAACATACGACTACGATGTGTCCAATACGATTTCAAAAGATAAGCAAGTAGATAAAGACTGTAATTTAAGGGAAGGGTACGATAATCTTAGTGAATGACTTGGCATTTACGTAGCAGGAGAACGACGGGTGGCCGCAACCAATTGAAGTAATTTGCTAGATTGCTACATTTGTTCCTCCACATGCGAAAAGAAATCAAGCCTTTGCCTGTGTGCGTACAGTTGACACTCGTGATGGAAGTCTGGACGAATTGTTTAAATTGCATAGCGTGACCTTAATTAATTTGTTAAGCGTTGTTTAAAAAATGACCTAAGTAATTATTAATGAACTAATACTGTTGCTACCTATTATACGGTACATAAATAAAGTTTACAGGAACATTATTTTATTAATATAATTCCTGGAAATGTTATTTATCATATAGACAATAATTCATTAATGGATGTAATAATTATGTCTCTCAATGGTCACCGTTGTTTTTGGATTGTACTGTGATTAAAATCAGGCATAGTGCAGTCACTTTGCGGTGCTACTATAAAAAAAATTGTAGGAAAATGAAGTTTTTTTTTTTTAAATACAGGCAGTAAGTTTTCATTTTGATATTTTATTTATATAAATGACGTTGTTTAAGAGTAATTAATGAGCTTTTGAAAAACATAACTTGTGTGTATATTTGTACGTATTTATCTTAAAATCAACACGGTTGACCGACGAATTAGTAGGGTGAGAACTAAGGTCATATGTGAAATTTATAAATAAAAATAAACATATTTCACACCCCCAGTCAAGTATCGTCAGAGACTGTTATTAAAATGTTTCTGTGTTTCTGGAAGTGCTATGATGATAGGCTATGACATATGTATTTAAATCGAACGTATATCGATTAGTTATTTATCAATGTACTACGATTGTTGTTTTATCACGCTAAACTTTGGAATTACCAGTTCGTTTTGCTACGGTTGGCCGTTCAACAAAAACCGAACATTAACGAGAATTGCCGAACTGTGAATGTCTATACTAGCGAGGTATCATGTCGTACATCTCAGTCGCATGGTCATCTCTTTATGTAACAGTCGTGTTTTATACCGATTTTGTTTTAACTTACCTAATCGCGTTAATGTTCTTTTCAAATATAAACGTGAGTCTTACCGCGGGGTAGTTCTAATATAAGTATAATTATGAAATTTCGATATAACTTGTAATATAATGTATTGTAATGTTGTCTAACCGATGAACTTACTATGTTCTGACTCCAAATTGTTACATACAACAGGCGCCCTATTTTTAATGTGGGTAGAAATCCTACATTGGACACCATCAGCCTGAGGAGCTGTGGGGTATCAGACTCTTACTGACTAAAAAAACCCACGAGATACCGTCTGCCGCGCTATAGAGTGACACAGGATGGAAAAAGCAAGCACCATGCCACACCGGCAACAAGGCACAGTGCGAACGCCTTGGCCGCGACTACAGTCCGGTCAAGTTGCCTACCCGTCTACCGAACCAATGCGCAATGGAAGGTCAGGTCCCCAGCCTCTTCCTCCCTTGGTCAGTTTTGGCAGTCAAGGAGTCGCCCCCTCCAACCGCCACCAGTCATTGATTTTTTAAGAGGTTTTCTCCTCACCACCTGTCACTTTTTAATGTGGGTTCCTCCCACGGTAACTTTTTAACAAGGTTTTCTCCCTTCCTCCGTCCGAAGACACACCCCTCCGTAACTTTTTAACGTGGTTTTCTCCCACGGTATATAACAGGCGCCCTGAGATAAGCTAAAACTTCTCAAGAAAAATAAAGAAAGTGGAAATAATTTTGAAAATCATTAGATTGAATAAGACTTTTATCTATAAGGCCTATAGAAAAGAACCAGTGCCAAGAAAAAAAACAGTAAAATTTATAGTGAATACATAACTAGCGAATTTTTGTAAGGTAAACGTAAATTTATTACTTGAATTACCTTCATGTTAAGTAAACGATAGTGTATTTTGTTAATAGTAATAAAAAAAAAAAAACAAAACTACATCCTCGATTATCCGCTGAAATTGAAATTAGTTAAAAGATAACATAGGACATAATAAGAATAGGATAATAGTGGCAGATGTTCAAAGCTGAGAATGATGACGCCAAGTGGCGAGTAGAAAGCGGAAGGGTGGCGGTATCGTCAATTGGCACAATTGGTAGTAATTGTGAACGCATGTCCGGGCAGCCGACCCCGGCTGATCGTCGCCGAGCGTCGCGCGCCGCGTCATCTATATAACTTTGCTTTTGTAGCAATAAAGTACTGCATGGAAAAATAATATTAAATACGTAGTTCTATTCGTTCCGCTATCTATATTATTTTGTGAAACATTTGTTCAAATATTATTTTGTTTTACTGTACGTACGGAAATTACTCAGAAGCAGCTGTTTTGAGTTTAGACATTGACGTAGGTTTCATAAAAACTTCTGTAGTATCTTTTTGTTTTACGTAGAATTAATTGTTGAGACACTGTCTCAACTATCAATTCGACTGATATCAATTAATAAAACGAGTAACGAGCTTTGAAAAGTACTTTTAACGCTACATTATATTTACAGTGTCAAGAAACTGATAAAGAAAAATAAAGAGTTGATACAGGTTTTCTGTTTCAATTTTATGAATTATGAAAAAGCAACTAGTATTATAAAGCTCGGCTCTGTGTTTTCTTTATCTTTGTGATATAGATGAGTTCTATAGATGTATCTCTCCAACAGAGCAGGAGCACAAGCACAAGCTATTTAACTTTTTTTTCTGTATACAAATACACCACAGCGAAATTTTTTCATCTAATCTTCTAGTATGAGTACTGGAAGATGTAATAACTACATTAATTTAGAATAAGGTATTAGTCTCAACAGAACCAGAATGTCAAACAAAATATTAACGCAACAATATTCAGATCCTTGGAATTTAAACATTCGGAAATTTCCAAATTATATTCGCAGAATTGCATACTTGCACTTGTAGAATGGTATTTAAGAAAGTCAACTTACGAGCAGACGACAGACGCGATAGTCATATGACATTATACGAACATTGTTGTATTAAGTTTTGTTCTTTGTCATTTGCCAAATTTTTCTTGTTTGCCATTATCAATTCATGTGTATTTGGCATAATTGAAGGTGGAGCACTGAGATTCGTTCGTTCGAGAGAACGTTCGTGACATTCTTGATATCCAGTAAGTAACCGGAGTGTTAAGGATATGTACCCGAGCGACCCGCGACCATTGAGCGCAAACGAAACACTTGAATTCTTTTTTTCTTGCCAATACAAGACGTTAATCAGAAATGTTTTATTCAAATATGAAAAGATGTTCGTTGTTTCAGAGTTCGGACAGATTACCACTTCCGCTCTAAATACCACACAAATCCGGCAGCGATACCGATTAATTCACATCTATTTCGAAATGTAGTTGGAAATATATAAATCATGGCTTCCGCGTATTTTGAAAATTTTGTTGTAATTTCACTAGTGTGCTTTTTATTTAATAAGCTGGCGACTGTAGATTTTACTTAATATTCTTCTATTGTTCTATGACAAAGTGAAATATATATCTGACAAAGCAATCTAAAAATTACGGCGACCACCAAGAGATTTACAATCTATTAGCATTGTCATGCTGGCCTACAAGCCTCTCAGCATCTGGATATTTCGATTGATCTCCAAAAGCAACAAACTAAAAAAGAATAATCAAGATATATTTGTCGCGATATGATCACGAACTAGTTCTCTTCATCCCGTAACAGATCCCTATAACCAGTTATTACATGGTTGATGACGTATTTAAAACGCTTAACAAATAAATTATTACTCTTAAACATTTAACGTTGTGAATATTAAGTTATTTTAAACTTTTTAGACAAGTTCTGTTTACTTTATAGTTGTATAGCATCAGTCAAGTATGATGAACTATGCTGCGGATGTAAATCGGCACCTCATAATACCAGAGCACCTGTCTAATATAAGCCAAGAGTGACATTTTGGAAATACTATTTCCACCATAGAACTTTGTGAAATTATTTAAACCGCCAAATTTGCAACGGTTGGTAGTACCATTTTGGAATGTCCTATTTTCGGTTCACTTCCCTTAGATAACGGAAGAGGCCGTCTTAAATTTGATCACTTTTTCCAGTAGTTCAGTTGCAGAATAAGGACACAGCTCACCTAGCGCTTTTCTCTTTAAACAGGACAAGCTCATATTCCACTGTAATAGAATTCTTCATTAAAGTCATATAAAAGTAAGTGTGTTAAATTTGAAAGTGAAGAGTACAGGAGTATAAGAGTACAGGATAAGAGTACACGAAAACCAAAAAAGTGTGCCAAACGTGGTGCATTATTCTATTTACTTGGATAATTGTAAGAAAGAGGAAATAATTCCTGGCTGTAGCTCGGAAAAGTTACAACAGATGGATCTCCTGGATATCTTAAGACATGCAGTTAGTTATATTTGTTATTGTTGTTGTAAGCGATACCCTCAAATAAAGTCAAATTAATTAATATTACGCAAAGAAATGTATCATCATTATCCATTGCTATCGTGAATTCCATATCTTACAGCACTATCTAAAATCGGATTTGGGTAGCATTTAATGATTATTAGATTACATGAAGAAATGTTTTACAGTAATTATTTTTATCGACCACGGTCCCTATTTCGTTTTTGTTATGTTTTAGATTAACATTTAACGCAATCACAACAATGGTATCATTTTGATATACGAGAAACGTGATGCCCTGCAAATTTCAGTTCCCGATTTCACGCCGACCATTAAATGAACTCTCAAAATATAAAAGCTGCGGTGGTCGAGTTTTTTACCGGTGGAATATCAATCCGATGTTCGCAGGTTCGTACCCCGGCATGTACAAAAGAGTTTTTCAGAATTCGCGTACATTCAATAATTTAAATTAGTAACCAACACTATCGGCTAACGGTGAAGGATAACATCATGAAGCCACCTGAACCCTTTTTTTTCGATCTGGCTATACGCTGTTGGCTTGAGAGGTCTTTACAGTTTTACCGGACTAATAGGGCGAGCAGTTTTGGCGCTCGGCCGCTTGGCAAGAAGCTCAGGGGTGCCAAAGTGGCCGAAACTCGACTTCGGCTGTTGCCTCGTATGTGATAAGATGAACCAATCTAAGCTAACCTTGCTAATAACTTAATCATACATATACGAATTAGCGAAGCACACATGTGTAGCAAAATTTGTGCCTCACGAACTCGACCATGTATTTTGTATTTGTGGACTCGGCTAAACTTAGCTAACCCCAAGTTCGGCAAACAAAGGGAAAAAACCCTTCTACCATATGTGTACCTACCCGTGTGAGGGCACGTGTGTGGGGGTGATCTGTGTTGTGTCTGTTAAGTTAGCAATTGAAAACAGTCAGTGTCACTGTGCAGCGTGCTAGAGGGCTCCACTCTGGAAAATCGGACCTAGACTTGAGCCGCTGTCGAGGGGGCCGCGGCGAGTGTGATGGAGCAAAATTCACCGCTAAGCCACGGCGACGTGTTCTATGGTTACACGGGCGTGGACGCCCACACGCTCAGTTTAAAGAATCGAAGAAGAACTGAACGTTCGCTGCCGTTATTTTATCGGAAGGATAGGAGAAGACATTTCGCGGCCGTCTTTTATATCGCAGGGCGTCGAGTATTGTCATATAATTTGCGGTGGATACCACTAAAGGGCTGGGGAGCTGAACCTCAGAAATGTTCTGATAGTACTGCACCATTGTACGGGGAAAATATAGAACTATGGATTTCTCAGAGCTTGAAGTCGCAAATACGTTATGGGCTGGCATGGTGATTATGTCCATACTTTCTTAAGGAAGAGAACTATGACTCTGCAATGGGTCTCTTACAGGCTGACGATCAAAATATATATAGCTTCTGTTTAATTTAGTGTTAAGCATTTTTCACCAAAAAAAAACATTGTAGGACTCAAAACTCAGGTCCTTCTTTATGGAGTCTGGTCGATCAAATATTCATCCAATATAACTTCAAATACTAATGTACTCCTGGTGACGTCCTATACTTGCTGTTTAACCTGTGTATGTTGGAGACTGCAATTAACCGTCCAGTTTTACGGTTTTCATTAATCAGTTAATAAGAAATAACTGTAGGACTATTCCACTTTATCAAAATAAAGCTGTAAAAACGTAAATAAAGACTGTGAAAGAGCTTTAAACAACCACTTTAATGTAATAAAGGTTATGAAAAAGCGCTTTAAAATTTAATGGATTTTTTTTGTTTGGTAAATCTACATGTCACTTTACGAACAATAATTATTCGATATAAATCAAACTGTCATATAGAAACATTTCGTTAAAGTAAGTATTTTCAATCTTATTACTTTCAGTGTGTCATAGATGCACTAAGACGTGGATAATAACGTGTGTAGCAGTCATGAGCTAAACGTACACGTTTCACAGGGCAACGCGGAAGTGGCTCATACTTCCGCGTTCCGCCATCTTGGCTAACACCTTGTGGGATTGGCTTGTTTCTTACAGTTCACGGAAACTCTTCTCTTTATAATATTGTGAATGAATTTTGTGCAAATCATTATTTTTTCTTTCAGTACGTATGACCTTGTTGGCAACGATTTAATTATATATTTTATACAGCAGATTAGTAGGTAACAATCGTTGTTCTCAATTTCAGTGTGATACCTGAACTTCTATATGAAAGAAGTAATTTATATGAAAATAATTGTATAAAGTAAAATGAGAGAGTTTTTAAACTTTTTGGTAACTAACGACATATATTCATTGGGTCAAATATTTAATTATATTTTAAAATAGCTGAGATAAACTTTTGTTTTCCTCTCCACGATATGTAAAAAAGATTGATATTACCTGTCTCGTTTAGTCAAGTAGCCAAATTACTTTTATTAAAAATAACATTTTTGAAGAAGAACTGACCTATGCTGTTAGCCTACAGGGCCTTGACAGCTTCATATGGCACATTTTTATTTCCTATGTTAAAGTTTGAACGTAACAACACATTAACGATATTTCACTAAGCCTAAAGGTAAGGCTGGCTCTGAAATGAATATACAGGAACATATTGAAAATAATTTGTGAGTATATTGATATTCAAACGAGTATTTGTAAAGTATCTTAGATTTTTTCATGACGTCATTGACGTAGTTTTCTGGGTCTTTGTATAATTTGAAATTGTTATGGTGTTCGAGCTACTTAAATACTGATCCTCAAGTAAAGAGTAATTTCATTAATATTTATTAAATTACATGTATATGAATTTAAGTTATGATCAATAATCAAAATTCATATCCATTTAACCATCAATTTTGTAATGATTTATAGAAATTTAAACACTGTACATAATATTAACATTATTATGTACAGTGTTAAAAAAGTATTTTTAAACTTGTGGTAAGAATAAGCATGTGCAATAAGCGTTCCCTCACCCCCTTTTCTAATTACGGAATAATGTGGTGGAACAAAAAGAGTCGGCCCACTTTCGGTACCGGTCGTGCGAGATCGGGTGCGTATACTTACCGTTCGTTGCACACTTGCACATTACGTGTTAGAAGATGAGGTTATGCACTCGGTGAATTGCGTTACCGTAACGGAACATAGCCGATGTGAATTTTCTCGCCCTCATATCGTTTTTGCATACTTTTTCCGATTTTGTAACTTGTGTGATAGTTTGTGCAACGATCAGTAAGTATGCAATGTTCAACGTTACTACACAAGTAGGTTAGCGTATAAGATTCTTCTGTCAGTTATAAAATATAAATGGATTCACTGCCGTGCAAATTTACCCAGTACTTATCTACTTTTTTTCTTTAGCTCCATAATACGTGGTCAGCTTTAACTGCACACATAGAAATTATACGATCATCGCACAATATTTTAAATATTTTTGACGTCCTAAAATATATGTTTTAGTAAAATAACCTACATCAAAAATAATACATACGTGACGTCAATAAGAGGAAGTTTCTCGATGAACGCATGGGAACTTATCCACTCTCTTAAATGGCGAATACAGGACATATACCTATTTATAGAAATAATAGAAGACATAAAATGAATTATAGAAAACTAGCTGATGCCCGCAACTTCGTCTGCGTTGTTCATTATTTTAAGAACATATTTTATGTACAGAAAAAAATAAATAGAAAAAATACAATTTACTTTGTTTTTTTTTTTTGGAAACAATATTATCCATTTATTTGCCCTGTTCTGCGCATGCACACCAAAACGCTTGACCCACGTCTCCACGATGATAAAATATACGTTGCTGAACGCGTAGTGCATATAAACAATGTAGTTTCTTAAAATTGTAATAACTTTGTATCAAATGAAGATAACCTGATATTTTTTCTTAGATAACAACAGAGTGTCTATAAAGTGAAAATAAAATTTTAAAGGTCAAAAGATACAATATTAATTTAACAAAGATGAACATTTTTGAAATTATACTTCTTTTGGCGCCTTAGGGAAAAATTATGAGAGTAAATTTTTACGATGCACGCGCACACCGTCACGAACAACCGACACCCTGAAGTTAGCTATATTCAACATTTTATTAAAAAAAAGTATGTATGTATTAAATACTTTTTTTCTATTGTTAGTGTTATTTTTTCTACAAACGTACAATAAGGCGAACGATTAAATTTTTGAAAAGATTTTTATCTTATTACGCCAAAGAAGTATAACTTCTAACGCGTGTAGATAAGTACATACTACTCTTTTTCTATGACAATATAATATTAAGTTCATATGTTTTAATATATTTATCGCAACTAAAAACCTAATCTAGAAAACAAAATCTTATAACTTGCTATCGTAATCGATTCGTAATATTCACACAGAACTGATAATAATAGTACTACGATATTAGCATAAATTTTAGCATTTATTATTATGTCCATAGTAGATAAGTTGCGTAATCGTCTGTCCTTTTCGGTTACCGTGAACTTGACATGGCAATGTTACACGGAACGTTTCTGAATTTTATCGATTAAAGGTCATCGTGTCTCTTCTGATTTATAATATTATAAAGTCTAGTGTACTTTCGATGTACGTACAATATTTTTAATTTGTTCTATTCTATAATATATACACTATTTATACAATTGCGATAACACTTCAGTGCATTATTGAGGGTATTCTGGTAAAGGGTTTTTTTTAATCCAAAGAACCATTTTAATATATATTTCGCGGTAATTTAATTAATATCATGAACAATCATAATGAAGTGGCGAGCAAAAGTTAGTAGTATAAGATTTTGTTACTACCGTTCTCTTAGATATATTTTCTTGGAATAATTATTTTGTATTCGAAAGTGGGCGCTATGTTACTGGGATATTTTGATAAAACATTCACATAAGAACATACTTAACATTTTATTTTTTGATAATGTGTTGAATGTTTCCTTCTCATGAGTGGTTTTTTTACGCACGTGAAAGACTGTTGCTCCAATGAGAAAAATTGAAAATAGCGTAAATTTATTCAAAGGGTGGCGTTTCAATCCTTTTAAATTGCAATTTAAGAGCGATCTCGTAAACGTGTTGTATATTATTTTACACGACAAGATAGCTTCTATGTTACGATAATTTTAATACCTACCGCGACGCGTAAAACATTATGCAATTTGTTTATATTCAGATAAAATAAATTAATGGAATTTACTTTTTCCTTACACTGATTAAATACTATTTTAGATAACTAATTATTATATCCCGTATTTTCTTACAAAATCATATTGTAATTAAAAGTACATTTATGTAGTACGTTTATTTAATTTCGCTCTTTACTAGGATTATGTTAGTGCGAACAGTGACGGCAATTACTCTTCATTCGTGCTTCGCAATTCACAAGTTAACCATAAGTTAAGTAACGAAATATTTGATTATGACAACGTAGATGACTTGTGTTTTCACAACCCGCAAAAAAATAAAAAGGCTATTTAGACTGAATGTATGTAGGTCTATTTTATTGACGCTCTCTGTAACCCAAAAATATCTGATATGGTACATTTTACACTGTGAGCTACCATTAACTTACGTATGACATCATATTTAAGTATAACATATGTTAAACAAAAAAATAGAGGATTTGCAGTCTGGCATTTAATTTCTCGTTATTAATAATTCTAATTGTTATATTTAACATATGTACGCAAAACTCGGAACGGGTCGGGGGTCTCCAAATATTTTGAAGAGGCAGTAATTTGGAAGCTGTCAGAATAAAACGCTCGTGTTAGGTCGTCTTTTTGCATATTATCCCCACTTAGTCCGCCATTAACCTCATCATTATATAGCTTGTAGATTGTGATTTTGGAGACACGGATAATTTCGACGGCTTCTTACAAATCCATTTTTGTTCTTGTTTATACGCTTAATTGTATTACTTAATAAACGTCACCATGTTCTTCTTAATTAATTCTTGTTATACGGTCACGAAATAAATGAAACGAATACAAGACGACTATTACAAAGTCATGTATGCAGTGCATATGTTACTGCATATATTATGAAGTAAAGTTTTTCACACTTGCGTTTACTTCCTTTTTAAATAAATAATTTACGTTACAAATTATTTCGTAACCGTTTTATTATAGTGGGTGGGTACGTTAGGCAAAACCTGTAAAGTTAAGTAACGCGGCATAGTTCCGTTCCGCGAGATACATTCTGCTTTACAGACGAAGGTAATATGATTTCCTAATGGAGATGTTAGTTTACTTCTGGGCTATAATATTAGTTATTAATGTAATTATTCTTTCAATAAATTGCTATAAATAACAAAAATCTTTGAAAGGAAGGGTCTTATATAAAAGGTTTTATTCATATACACGTATATGTGCCGATTACGAAAACGTTTTACTCGTATAAAACTATCCAACGGTAATTCTGAAATCCGGGTCATCACATACAATATTTTATTACATTAATTTTCCTGGCACTGTAATCAAATAGGTCAATGATTTTGAAATGCGTTTGTATAATAAATTGAGGTCCTTTCTTACTCATTTGGAAGAAGACGTAGTCCAAGAGATCATTTCGAATAGTCATCACACTGAATAACATCATTTGAATTAATTTACGTTTTACCTAAACACAAATTAATGTTTTTAACAAGCCCATAATTTTGACAAAAGTTTTATATTGTATACACGTACATATACAGATAGTTTAGCACGTTGCGTCACGCTTCATCGTAATAAAGACGTTCATAGTTAAAAGAAAGAATGTGTTGCAGTAATACCGATTGCAGTGATGCCCGGGTATGTGCTAACCCACACAGGTCGAGCATAAGCTCCCGTGCATGTTTCTCAAGCAGGATAGTGTCCGGACCGGGCTGCCGGCCGCGCGCGGCGCAGCAACAGGCCGCAACTACGTAATCCCGCGGCAACGGCACTTCCTGAAGGTGGCGCAAGCGGTACACGAATGTCGGCCGAGCATTTCGCGCCACTTTCGTAATTCGTTGCGTGGTGCGACCGGCCGCCTTGCCTGGCCCGCAGGAAGTAAAAGTTCGAAGGTAAGAAAGTAGGTCTCCGCTGTAATTGGCAACTCGCCTGCATACTGATGCCTACGACATTTATATAGGTTGCAAAATGGGTACCTTCCAAAACTGATAACTACATTTACCTTTTTTATGGAAATTATAACATACGAATCCTAATACTGACCTGTTTTAATGACAGTGTAAAAAAGTAATGTATAAGTCTTTTGCGTCATAGCTGCTAATGCTATTTTAAATAATGTATAAACACCTATGCATTAAATTTAAGATAATACAAATTATGTGTGTAAAAGATAAGAGTATTGTACGGAAGGTAGGGCAGGCACGTATTACGTTTGTGTGACATAAGACGCGTGGACAAGGCGCAGACGCAGGCGCCGCGGTCGTCGCTGACCCAATCTGTTTGCTCTATGACGTAAACATATCGAGCACGTTGCAAACTAGGCCGAGATTTAGATGCGCCGAAACTTAGCGTTTACGTAACCCACGAAATATGTGAATTCCTACTTTATTAATTATTATGACATTAACCATCACAGACTATCATATATTTGCTTTATTTAATAGGATTGTGTCATTATATTTTGATAAATTGTGATAAACTAATTCATCATTATTTTAACAATAACATTTTAAATGTTATTTTTATAATTAATTTAAATGCAAATTTCATATTTCAGTCACCGAATGTGCTCTGAAATTTAAGGTAGTTTCAGGTGTATAATAAGGTGTAAGGAATGTACAATAATTTCTTCAAAATATTTATCGTTAATTCATCAATACATTAAAACTTTCTTAACATTAAGCTGTTGATAAAAAAAAATTGAATCCTCTTAAATATCAACAAATTACACTGTGAACGTTATTGAAAATTTGAATTTAGTATACATTCTTAACAAGAGAAGTGATTGCAATAAAGTAATCAGTATGGTTTCGTTTGCATCCTTTAACAAAGTGATTATTCAAAAACTCAAAAATGGTCTAAATTCTTCTTATCTTCGCGCATTTTTCACAATTATTGTTTACCCTTCATCACCAAATAACTGCTGGTAATCATAGTATCAATTGATATAATAGTTTTGTTTACATAAAATATATATTGTTTTAATATAGAGTAGAGAGTATAACTGCAACATTGCGACAGTAAGTGCGAAGGAAATCGTTATCTCTTTTATTACAGGAACAATAACTAAACACAATTTATAGAAATGATCACCTTAGCAGTATGATAAATGCAATTCAATGTAATCGTTGACGTTTTCTTGACGATAATTTAAGTTTGCTTTATTTATGAATTTGTTTTATCGATGACTATGTTTTATTTGTGGCTTCGCTGGCGCTAATGTAGAATTGATCTATCCTTCGGTAAGAGTATATTTTTCTTGGATAAAAAGTACCCTGTACCCTTTTCTGTACCCCTGATGACGTGTATGCAGAGAGTAAGTGCAACAAACAAAGAAACAAACTCAGATTTATAATATTAGTAAGAATAAGTTATGAAAATGTGTTCTGTGAATTATCTGGCATAATATAGCTTTCTAAAATTTGACTTCAAAGGTCTATTTATACACAAATTTCTTGTATTCATAAAAATTTTCAAATGGAATATTGATGAATCATTGTGATTAATGAACCAAACAGCCTTTTTCTTGACATAATAAATAGGAAACTTCGACCGGTTTCAAAGGCAGTCGGAAACCGGAACTTCGGTAAGGGTTAGAGCGGAGACGACGCCCGTTTCCGGCGGATGCAAGGCGCCAGGAAGGTGGGTACATAGAGAAGATAAATAAACCGACGCCATATTGCCGGACCAAGATCGATAAATCCGTTCGGTTTTGCATGTTCGATGTACGACTTCCGTCTCCTGTTTGCTTTCGGAGCTTCATAGAGCAATATTGACGTAGCGAATATACGACCCGTGATAAAGTGTTCTCATTACAGCTTGATTTACTTCCTCCTATTTATTTAATGCCACAGGTAATATTTTGTCACATGTGATATTTCTAGTTCAGCATTAGTTAAGGTTTTTATATCACCGTAAGCCACTCTGTCTACAGATACAGAACAACAAATATTAGTTGTTAATGTAGTTTTTTTCTAGATTATAAACAAGATTGTTTGTGAGGACTGATACAGGTGTATTAATTACTCTTTCTCCCAAAGACTACTGAAAGGATTATCGTGAAACATACATATACAGCACATACGCTGTACTTATTTACAGTACAGTTTATCCATCAGAATAGAACAATATCAATTATAAATGTATTGTTCTAAATTGGCCAAAATAAAACGATAAGTGGCAAGTATGAAATTTTTTTCCTTCTCCAAAATTTTTCGCCATCTGCTGTAACATAGATAAATATATGGCGTCATTATGGCTAAAGATAAAAATGCAGACAAAGATGCGAGCTGCATCTATTATAATTTATGAAGGTCATACACGTTTGGGTTTGCATGATGGTTTTAATCTTGCATGTATAATCGACAGGCAAATTCTAGCGTGTATGTTACAATTTTATCATAAGACACTCCATAAAATGATAAAGTATCATTTGCTGATTAATACCATTACTATTGTTATGATATTAGAATACCAGAAAGAAACGTTAGCTTTACTGATGTCTAAATGTTTTGTTTATAAAAAGTACGCTAGTAAAATTATGTGAGGTCACGTTGGTTCTCGGAAGAGGCGCTTTGTAGGTCCGGTTTAACAGAAACCCAAGTCAACAACATTATTATTATTGAAGCGCTCACATTCGAATAGGTATGTAACAAAAAGGTAATTTTGAAAGTGTTATAATTAAGATTACATTATGAACATTATAATGGTAAGTGTTGGTTTAAACAGTAAAAAAAAAATCGACACATGAAATGATAAAATAACGACTTTAAAAGTAATATTTCCTTATAATAACATACTTTAGATATTAAATGGATCGAACCGATTAATATTTAGGTATTTATTCTGTACGGACGCACGAGGAAGGAAACATGTTGATATTTGCCGTCGTGTCGCGTCGTGCTCTCGAGTTTCGACCGGTTCTACAAGTGTTATTCTGAAAACGTGATGATTCTGGGACTGGACTATCCGATCACATATTATTTCACTTCTCTTTTTTTTTGTTTGACTCATATGCGCCATGTACGGAGTTCCATAACAGCTTTTTGCTGATGGACGACGGCGAAGGTCACGCGGAACTTGAGTCTAGTCCGACGAGAATTATTTTTGTTTCGTACTGCGAAGGAAGTTATAAAAACTTGTCTTGTGGAACTGACGAAGCAGGTAACATTTAACGTAGCTTCTTTTTTTGGAGAATGCGTCGCCATGTAATTTATACTACACATTTGCACCAAATTAATAGCCCGTGCCAGTGAATATTTTATATTTCTCTTTGTTTAGGTAACATTCAGAATAAATATTTGTTGTTTATACAGAAAATATTCATATACTCAGATATAATTTGAATTATAGTGGAAATGAGATATGAAGCAATAGTAGCTCCGTGGTCGCCTATTCGGATTATGCGTCGGAATAAGTTGAATTTTGCAATAATCCTTAGGAAAATATCTTAGTAAAATAATAGCAGAGTATTGTCTTTTGCTCGGCTGGTAGGATACTATATAGAAAATAGATAGAAGATACTGTTACTTTACAAGATACTTTTGTGTTGAACGTCTTTGACTAAATTCTTTTCACAGGTTATGGTACTTCGGGCACATCGTTGCTTATCATTATCTGGGTAACCAAACCACTCAATTTTATAAATGCATCGTGCGAAATAAGTGTACGAGTATAGTAGAAGCTATGCCTACAAAGTCTTTGTTAAGCGTGGCTTTTGCTAAATAGACTTTTTTCTTCCAATGGAATAAGCTGATGTTAAGCCAAACCAAGTCATTTCTCGTGAAAAAACAACTTGCCAATTTTTATGAAAACCATATACGATAAACCTGTTGTCTAAGACAGTTTACGCAAAAATAAAGCGGCAACTTCACCAGTGTTTGAAAATGTCAAATTTGGTGCGATGCGTTTTAGCTTTAGATAGTGTATAATATATCCTGCACGCTAGCGACTACTGTCGTAGTTTTTTCAGTCCGAAATTATGGTTTTTTTTTTTTTTTTTTCGAACTGACCTACACTGCCAGCTTTTTAGGCTTTCACAGTTTCACCGGACTACTAAGGGGAGCGCTTAAGGCACTCACCCGATTTTATATAGACGACTAGCACAAGGGCGCACGGCACGCCTCGGCTTGGGCTGTCGTCGAAACCCGAATCTAACTAGCTAAGCTAACCTAAGCTAAGCCTATCCGTATCATACCTGTATGGGTTCGTGAAATATACATGGTTACCAAGCATGTATGTTTCACGATCCCGTACACGTATTTTGTATCTGTCTATCTGAGTTCTAAACTATTTCAGTTCGAAAGGGCAAAAAAACAAACAAAAATAGCCCACCACTATGTGTACCTACAAGTGAGTGTGTGTGCACGTATGTGGGGTGATCGGTGTTATGTTGTAGACGAGTGTTTGATCAAATCGGTGTTACTCTGTTCGCGCATGCAAGCTGCTCGAGGGCTCCATACCGGAGGATCGGACCTCGGCTAGAGCAGTTGCCGAGGGAGGCCTAGGATTGTGTGCTGGGGCAAAATTCACAGCCAAACCGCGGCGGCGTGATCTGTGATTACGCGGGCGTGGGCGCGCACACGCTGTTCTTCGAGTGACGAGAGGGTAATCTAAATTACCTAACGAAATATCATCGGGAGGGTCGGTAAAAATGTAACGCGGACGTCTTTTATAACGCGGCGCGCCTGGCAGTGTATCGTAAGTCGCGGCGGATACCACTAACGGATTGGGATGATTCATGGCTCTATCAAAATAGCTAGTTGTGAGAGTTTTAACGTACTCCCAGATAGACGGCATCTCCAGGTCCCTATGGAGGTCGACTCTCCGGATGTACCACGGGGCACCGATCGCCTTTCGTAGAAAACGGTTCTGTATTTTTTGTAAAATCTTGAAGTTCGCTTTTGACATATGCGCGAAAACGGGACAGCTATACGTCAAAATCGGACGAATACACATTTTGTAAATTGTGAGCTTATGTCTGACGGACATTTTGCTCTTAGCACATAATAACGGATGCAGACGACCCAAAACCATAGCGGCTTTGTTTCGTACTCTCACTGCATGCTGCTTAAACGTGAGGCGTCTATCTAACGTGACACCGAGATATTTGACCGTAAGGGCCCAAGGAATCTCGGTGTCATATAATTTAAGGGATTCTATATTGCTCGGACGCGGACGCTGAACCGGATCGAAAAAGATTGCAGCGCTTTTCTCGGGATTGACCTCTATACGCCATCGAAGAAACCATTCGCCGAGTTCCTCGATGGCCCTATTCATGCGGATAGCTAAATGCGACGGCCGCCAATCGGAAGCGTAGATTACTGTATCATCAGCGTAACAACCTACCTCGAACCCCGGGGACCGAGGTAGGTCACTGATGAACAGGTTGAAGAGGGAGGGCGCGAGGATGGACCCCTGGGGCACTCCTGAACGTATCGGGTGGGGCTGGGATAACTCACCATCCACTCTATAGCGGAAGGTCCTATCTGTGAGAAATTCGCGGATGATGTGAACTAAACTATCCGGAATACTAGACTTGAACAGTTTGTAGACTAGCCCGTCGTGCCAGACCTTGTCGAAGGCCTTGGCGACGTCAAAGAAGACCGCTATTGTACGTTTCGGTTTAGGCTTGGCCGGACTGACCTGGGGCTGGGGGTCTTCGTTGAATTTAGAGAATATGTACTCCGTGAGGCGGTGTACTTGGTTCGTGCACGAGTGTTGTGCACGGAAACCGAACTGCTCAGGCGGCAGCAGATTCAACCTTGTTATCGTGGTCTGTAGGCGGTTCAGAAGGAGCCGCTCGTATAACTTGCCTAGTGTATCCAATAAACTGATAGGGCGATAGCTAGCGGGAAGCGTAGCTTTTTTGCCGGGCTTGTGAATGCCTATCACTATGGCCTTTTTCCAGACGGCTGGAAAGTGACCCTGGGACATGGCAGCATTGAAGATGCATACCAAAAGAGCTATGATGAAGTCAGGAAGGAGCTTCAGTACCTCGTTCCTGATTCCATCGGGACCTGGGGACTTCCTAAGCTTCAGACGCTTGATAGCGGCCGTCACTTCGTCAAAAGTAACCGGGGTTAGGGTATCCGCGCGAGGAGACGCGAGAAAGCTATCTACCGCGGATTTTATCGATTCGATATGGACAGGGTCAGTGTTAGCAGTGTTTGGAGAACATTGCTCCTCTAAACTCGCGGCGAGACACTCCGCCTTGTCTGTACTATCAAACGCGGGAGGCAACCCATGACCTCTATCTAACGGGGGCATCGATGCACTCTGCTCTGATTTGAACTTACGCGTGAACGTCCAAAACGCCACATGGGACGGCTGGATATCCTCCAGGAGTCTGTCCCACCTGGCGCCTCGGATTTCTTGAATACGAGACCTAACTAACTTCCGTAAAGTACGTAAACGATCGCGATTATCTACAGACGGGTAAGTGTCGCAGGCTCGAGTCGCGGCGTTCTTTTCCGTGATCAACGCCCTCACGTCGTCAGGGAGTATGAAGCGGCGATCGTTCACCGCTTTGACCTCTCTCGAGGTCACCCTGACGGCGGTCTGAAGGTGTTCGACCAGGGAATCGATGGCCAGATCCGCGTCGGCTTTAGACACCAACACGTCCGGAATTCTATTCAGACTCTCCGAGGACGGATTGTCTTTTAAATAGCTACATAATTTCGTGTAATCAGCTGCGCGCACGGGCTGAAAATCTATATCGAAGTCCGATCCTAGCTGCAAGATAACGGGGCGGTGATCTGAGTCCAGTTCATGTACGACTTGTATGAGTCGCACCGGAAGCTGGACATTTTTTAAAAGAGCT
This sequence comes from Antheraea assamensis, assembly GCA_035772565.1. Taxonomy (NCBI): domain Eukaryota; kingdom Metazoa; phylum Arthropoda; class Insecta; order Lepidoptera; family Saturniidae; genus Antheraea; species Antheraea assamensis. Next base: position 666,071 of record JAQQSE010000042.1, read on the forward strand.
ACATCTAACACTGTCGGTCGACAGTGATCCTGATAGTGAGTGGGTTCCGGCGGGGCTATGACGTCAAAAGCGAGATCGCCACTTAGTTTGTCGAGTGTCGCCCCGTTGCGGGAAGTACTCGAACTGTTCCAAATGACGCTCCCACTGTTGAGGTCCCCGGCTATAATAACAGTGTTACTTAACGCGAACAAAGCCTCCAGGTCGGACCTGAGAAGCTCTAAACTCGGCTTTAAGTATGCGGAAACTAACGTTATATCGGGGTGACCGGTCATTCCTAACCTGCACACTGACACTTCCATATTTGTGAGAACGGGCGGGTCTATCGGCATGCAATATAAGCAACGCTTATAATAAATTAGAGTGCCACCCCCGCGGGCGACACGGTCGTTTCTAACTAAGTTATAGTTCGCGATTCGCGGATTATTCATGCTCGGCTTTAAGAGCGTTTCCTGAACTAATAATATATCTATCTGCCTATCGCGTAAGTAATCGGCTACTAAATCACGTTGCGTGCGGAGACTTCTCGCGTTGAAAAACGAAAGACAAAGAGCGCGTGGTTTAATTTTACTCGGCGGAGTGAATTTTATTTATTATTAGTTCCTACTGGTTCGCGAGCGAGGCGCTGAATTGTCGCGGCAATGCCTGGGAAGGCAGAGACCGCGTTAAGTAAACCGATATCACTATTTCCGTTCACTATCGTGTTGAACGCGATAATATCTTCGATACTGTGCTCAGCGAGCACCTGAGACAGCCAGTCGATGCCCGACCGAGTAGAGGAAAAGAAATGAGATGGCTGGGCAGGTTGGGCGGGCAACGCTTTCGGAGCGACAGGCCGGGCCTGCACCTGAGGCTTGGAAGCCTGAGGTTGAGGAGGCCTGGGAGCCCAGGGGGCCACAGGGGCCCGCCAGGACTGGGGGGCGCGCGGCACAGAAGGTGCCACGCTCGACGCCTGGACCGGCGCTGCCGGGGCACGGGAGGTGCCCGGCAGGCCCGGGAAGGCCTCCACGGACATGAGAGGTGGAGGCGGAGGACGGGCGGAGACAGCCGGAGGCCTACGGGCTTGTCTGCCTCGGCGTGGGCGTTGCGTGCGCGGTGCACGGGGACACCCGCGATAGCTCGCAGGGTGACCCGCATTGCCGCACAGAACGCAGCTAGGAGGCTCGGGGGTCTCGGGAGTGCGTACGCACTCCTTCGTGGAGTGGTCACCCAGGCACTTGACGCACCTGGGGCACAGATGACATCCGCGGGCGGAGTGGCCATAACTCTGGCAGTTATGGCACTGCGACGGGGCTTGGGATTTTCGTGGCGGCTCCACGGAGATGCCGGTGAGGCCACAGATGGAGGTCAGAGTGAAGATGGCCTTCCCTTCCAGGGAACGGTCAAGGATGACCAGGGCCATAGGGTATGGGGCTTTGGTGCGGGGGTGGTACATGCGATGTACTTCACGCACTGGGAAGTTTTGCTCCTTAAGGGAGCAGGATATGTCCTCGGTGGATAGCTCCACCGGGACGCGCCTGAGAACGGCGCGAAGGAGGCGCTCCTCTTCGAGCGCGTGGGTGTAATAGGCCAGCTTCCTCTCTCGGAGAAGAGAGGTCAGCTGGCGATGGTCAGTGGAGGTGGGAACCTTCACTTGTATCCCTTGCGAGATATTGAGGGCGGAAGTATAACGAATGGAAGATTCGTTCATCTTCGTAGAGATGGCGAGCCAGGAGGACTTGTCCTGGATCACGACCGGAGGGGGGGTACGGGGCTTCTTAGCCGCAGCTACGGAACCCGTAGCTTTGGCTGGTGAGGGGGCGGGGCTTACGTTGCCCGAGCGAGGCGATCGACTAGCTGTCTTTTTCGCGGGCACCCGGGCGCCATCTACTCTAATAGTTTTCAGAGCCGGGTGTCCGGAACCCGACTCTGAATCTGACGCGCGCGACGCGGCGGGGATAGACGGCGTGCGGACGCGCTTTCTGCTCACGACGGTGAAGCCGTCGGAGGCTGGGGCGACGAAGCTATCGAGCTCCATGTCGGATTCGGCATCCGAGCTGGAGCAAGGGATTGGCGCGACTAAGCTAATCCGATCTAACATATTCTCTGGCGAACGCGGCGAGTCTAACGCGGCGAATGAATTGGCGGTCGCCACGCGGGGCGAGACAACGACGTTACTAGCTGGCTCTGATAAAATGCGCGGTTCGTTAACACCGGCGCGCCTAGCGAGATCCTGGAAAAAGTTAAACTGCTCTAGTGAAATGCTAACAGCCATACCGGGGCCTGCAATGGGGGCGGGGGAAGACATGTCAAACCTCCCTGCCTGAGGGGCAGGGGGGCGCGCCAACGGAAAACTACGGGACTATCCCGAGTCCGGACCAAGAGAGCTGTGGGCGTAGTGCAATGCCGCACAGAAGAACCTACAAGGCCTAGGGGGAGGTCCCTGACACTTCTCTCTTCTCTTCTCTCTTCAGACGCTCTGCAACGAAGTTTTTTCGCAGTCCCGTCGCGTACCGAAAGGTACGGTTTAAACACCGAAGTGTACAACACTCAGTGTGCCAGGTGACGCTCACTGAGTGTGCGTTCTGAAAAGAACGTATCGACCGAAACCTCGGCCGATTGATTGACTTTCTGTAGACGTGTCTATCTACAGCACAAACTAACAACAGATGACGCCGACAACAGCGCTGCACGGCAAGCGGGCTCTGCAAGAAGCACAATTAATAATAATAAGAACTCACTGCTATCTCGTTCGCACGGAGATCGCAACAGCGCCAAGAGAGCTATGGATGAATACGTCCGTACTCAGCCACGGCCCGATCGGAACTCCGTCCCGAAATTATGGATATAACTGTCGTACTATATTATATTTTGAATTTTCTTTGTAAGTTTTAGTGTTTGAACCTGACGATAAATGACAATGAATCCTAAGATTGTAACAGTGATAATTCTAAGATCTTAGACTAACAATCTCAGTTGAAGTTCAAATATATGTTCGAAAATTGTACTCGTTAAACCTAGCAATGCCCAACCTCAAATATACATGGATGTTCCATTGGATAAGCTCTTAGAGTACTGATTTTTTTATGATTGTCATGTAATTGTATGTAATTATGGAAATAAACGAACTTACAACTTATCTTGTACTATTAAATTGTACATACAGGAAATATTACATCCTGGACGATAGGTGATTGTTTATTTCAAATGGCTTTCAAACTCTATAAACGGTACCTATTTATATCAGCAGGATACTCGAGAGTTAAGATAAACATGTTGTCTTTATATCGTTCTCTTTGCTTCATTATTATGCAGATGAAGTTATATTGAATATGTATGGCCGAAGAACTGATCGATCTTCGACCATTCCACGGGTCAATGTCATTTGAATATATAAACTACGAAACAAAATGGCAAGTAATTAGGTCAAATTATAATGGTGGCTTTGGGCTACCGTTCCATCCACTGTGGGTGGATAAGGTGTTACTTTCAAGTGTAAATTACGACCTACGCGATTCATTTACGAAATAGAATATTAAGAGAAGTTGAATATACTACTTACTTTAGTATCGTAATAATTTCACTTATACCCCAGATAAGAAAGAAAGGTAGACTGTCCAGCAATAGGGTGGACATCCAAGATGGATTTCGACTAACACTGTATTCATCTATAAACACATACATAAAATTGAATTGTCTGTTTATAATGTCAAAATAATAGCTTTTTACTAAATGCATAAGAAATTATATAATATACTTACAAAAAAAAGCAATTTTGAACATTTTTGCCTTTCGGTTTGTTCCGGCTAATCTCCAAAACTGTTATGAGTGTTATGTTATCTTTTAAAAATGACAATATAGCTAGCAAACAATACATCTTGAAGAACTTTGTTTTTAAACCTGACGGTAGTTCCGTTCAATTAGAGGCTATAAATAACCTATTAAAGCTAGACATCGACAGATAAATTGTAAAACTAAAAGATGTACCTATCAGACCTCGTAATCATATTGATAGGATGCCACCAAAGATTATACTAAGAGAGATATTCTAACCATCAGGAGAGTTAATGTGGTAGAGTTTGAGTTCCTTTTTAAATTGATGTCGACATTTTGATATTATTAGCTCCAGGCAACGATATTGGCAGCGTCACCCATTTACATCAACTTCATAACTCTATATAAAAATGTTATATGCCTGTATGTGTCAGCCTGCTGGGCAAAACTTTCTTCCAGGAGGAAGCACCTAACATAATCATCTCTTCAGCCTACACCAGTGTAGTAAACGAAGAGAAATCAGCAGTTACATATTTTTTCCACATATAGTGGTGCTATAAAATAATCTCAAGGAGAGTTGATATCAAGTGCGTGCGGCCGAACGTAAAAATTAAGCCAAATCATACCTCACAAAATGACAAACATGTTGTCCCTACCCTACTTAGATGGATAAGAGTAAGCAGATGTTTGTTATATTCATTTTACTTATTGTCGATGTTAGATTAGTATATGTAATTATTAATGTTGTGATTTTTTTAATCCAAAATAATATATTTTTCATATTATTTAAATATAGTGATATATACTAAAGTTACATATATTATTATACATTTACTAATTTAAAAACTCATTATACACTGTAGTAATTCAACGGTGTCAACGTTAAAAAAAACGTAATTAAAAAAAATCTTGATAACCGACACAAAATTTTTGCTTTACTTCTCGGTTACAATACTACGTACGCATAAAAAGACTTTTTTATGAGCTAAATGCCTTATAATGTCTTTTTTGTTTTGACTGATGTTGGTAACCTTTGCCATCGTCAGAGATTCGAATATCATTTCCTCCTTTCAAAGCAAAGATTGAATAATTAAGGTGTGTTTTAATAAATCCAAAGGTGATTTTATGTATTAATTTATTCGGTGATTATGAATTGGGAGCTTAGTACCAATTCAATAATTAAATCGGTCTCTTAGGAGAAAACAAAGAAAAAGAATATTTGAAGACAAATATTCTTTATGGGACCAAGGGGTTCTAATAAGAGCGATGAAATGTTCGTGTTGTGTAACAATGTAAGCTAGAAAATGTGTCGCATATTAATTCTACGGTAACCCTTGTAAATAAGTGATTTTGAAAAATTATCAGAATATGCATCTAAAAAGTCTTAACAATTTCACCAGCTAATTAAGAAATGTTACTATCGTGAGTAAGTATTTGTCAAATTAATAGAAAATTACAGTTATTTAAGTTAAATATGGCTATTTACAGTTATGAATAATAATTTCCATACCAAAGAATCTCTTGCCTGAACTACGCCAAAAAAAATTTACATTGTTAAAAAAAAGAGATTATTACTATGTTCAGAACGCGTTTGAACTGCAACTAAAACTAAAACAATATTTGAGTAGTTTTTTAATGTTGAGAACATTTTTAAAATGTATTTAAATGTTCCAAAAAATTCTTTATAAAGAAATATGTAAATGTATTCTAATACTTTAATAGGATATAATACGAATTTACATTAATGGTTGTCACTCGGTAATTCAACGTAGCCCTGGCCGTGGCTATAGACCGACTTGAGGTTTTACAAATGTACACATCAGGATAAATCTAAATATGCTATTTTTTAAAAACCTTTACAAAATGCATATATCGATACATTTATCTTACGATTGCTCAACACAGTAGGATATTATTTGTAAAACTTACCGCTGTCTTAATAAGTATAATTGCAAATAGCAGACATGTAGAAGCGTAAGAGTAAGTCGAGCGCGCAGGGGGCATGCGCGTACTCCGTGACAGCTCGCTTGTCCAATTGGTCGAGATTGCGCACTTCCGGTTAGGCGCTTCCGGCCGATAACAGCAAGACCGCTGCAAGTGCCGGACTGGCAGTACCGGTCATTGGACTTGCTCAATACACCCGACCACTTACTTCAAGCTTATTATATCGCATGGAGTTGATGTGAAATTAAAGTTTAGTTTCTTGAGCGGATCTGTGGGAGGTGTCGGTAATTCTCATACCAAGTGGAAATCATAGTGATCAATTTATTTTCCTTATGTTGCGTGATTGTGTAATGAAGGTTAAGTTATGACATTAAATCTAGAATAGTTAGAACGCACCAATAGCTTCTAGTAACTGTTATTATAAATCTATATCAATAAAATTATAGAGGTTTGACGTTATATGAGAAGTCAGTCTGGTCAGATATTGAACATTTTTTTAAAATTAAATATTTAGTATCAATACATGGTAAAAATATCAAGATAATTTTATGTAATATAGGATTTTAAGAAGAAACTACGATTTGTATATACTTGCCGTGGAAAAGTGGGGCAAACGGTGTGGTGCTCGTGTCCATGAGAAGGAAGACGAAGTCGCGGATATCGGCTAGTTTATAATAATACATGGTTTAAATGTTCAGGCTTATTGATAGATTTGAAACCACGTTCTTTGTCATGTATTCCAAGTACGAGGAAACTTAGCCATTAGCGGCCAAATACTGTGCAATGTTTTTGGGTCATTTAATTGAAATATTAAAAACCGTTTAATCAAATAAGATTTATACAGAGGAGATAAATGATTTTTGTATTAAATGTTTCTCCCCAACTTACTCTACCATCCAAAATTGTAATTGAACTTTGAAAAAACTTTTTACTGAATTAAGAATGTTACTTACCATCACGATCAAAGGTCAATGAATGTCAGTGGTTTAGAATTATGCCCTAAGGTTAACGTTGGGGTCATACGTGAGAGAATTGATGATGCATCCCAACGAAGGTGTTAGACTGATATTTCCTGTTTGATTTAGACATTTATGAACGCCATTGAACCGATACAACGTTTTTACCTTCACTCTTTATATTAACAAGACGACTTTCATGAACACAAACGAAGACTTCGATTAATCTCATTGACAAAAGTTCAATTACTGTTGCGTGTTATGTGTCGTCTGTGACAGGAATCCTGTACTTTTTTGTTGTGGTATTATTGTTCTTTAAAGTTCAAAATATTCTCACATACGCTTTAACATTTAATAAGCAATTTTTATAAAACTGATTAAATACTTGTAGATAATTGAAGATAATCACTATCACTACATATTATCAAACAAAGTCGTCCGTCGCGTCTGTTTGTCTGTTCGCTATAAACTCAAAAACCAATGAGCGTATTGTAATGCAGCGTTCAGTAATATATAGAGTAATGCACGAGAAAGATTTACGTGTATAATATGTCAAGGTTTTGTGTAAATTTGTTGAAATATAACAATAAGTGTTGTAAAAAGTCAATCCACCCGGGAGCTTTCATCGAAAACGCTGCCTAATTCTTTTGAGATATAACAAAACAATGCATATTTTGATTTTCCTCTTATATTGACCTACAAAATAAGATTGTGATGGCATATACCTATCTTTTAAGGATAGCTTACTATACGCATCTATCTACTAAAAAATGGTCACATACAATGAGGTCATTGGAAGGCTATTTAGACGGATACAGTATTAGTCCTTATTAAATTAAATACATTAGTTACCTTAAGCATTTCATGCACATAAATATATATTTTTTATTATCATGGTAGGGTAACGTCAGACGGACCTGCTAGTCTAAATCTAAAATTATAAATACACAGTATGCAAGATTGAATAACAATAATTGCAAACACTATGCATGCCGACAATTGAAGTGTGTATATAACTAATCGTTTATGTTGTGTAACTTTCATAATCTTTTAAAAGATGTAGCTACTCCAAAACTTCTCCCTTTTTATGGTAAAATTAATATAAAATTAGTAATCAATGAACACATTTAAAGTCAAGGAACGTGCCAGTATGGCTTAGAAAGTTGTTGTTAATAAATTTTAAGTCTTAATTGTTACATTACCATAAAGATATTAATATCCTTCCTTCATGAGAACCATAAGTTAAAGCCATAAAACAGATTTAAATCTAGCAACCATATCCGTCTATTGCAAAACTTAGAATCGCTCTCTGAGAAAATAGAAAACTAGTATGACACTGGTTACGGACCATATGTTTTTGCACATTTAAGGATATTTTTATTATTACCGTTGATATAGACTTCGTTCATCCAAAGGTTCATAAAGGTTCAGAATGTTCAAATAAAAACATTTATTCTGGTTTTAAAACATTTACCTCTATACATAACTAGTTTCGCTCGCGTTATTTTGTCGATTTTGAAAATAAAATACACCCCATGTTAGTCATTGATGTACATAATATATATATATAATGTATCTTTTTATAGGTGTAATAATTATCAAAATCAGTTAAGTATTTTATAGCGTTTATCCGTACAAACAAAAATCATTTTTTTTCTCTTTATAATAATACAAACGCACTACATTACTAGACAAACGTGACAAAGTAGCTCGTGGTGTATGGAGATAGCGATTCAGACGGACAAAGTCATGGTATTCCATTACTTGTGACTATTTAACCTCTCAGGACGTGAATTTTTCTAAATCCAATTTTAGTGCTCACCTATCTCATGTAGAGCACTCATGTACCAATATTCATACTACTAACCCACAGGTTTAAAGAGTGCATTGTCCGTCGATTACACAAGGTTTTTTTTTTATCGTTTCTTGTTTCGGTAAACTTAAAACTAAATAAATTGAGATATTTATATAATTATGAAAATAGCATGATTTAGATTTTGGCTTAATGTATCATAACGAATGTGTCCCAATAATTTTTATTGTTGTTTATGTCACCCGACATAAAGGAAATAACTCGGAGTGTTGAGACGCGAGCGAGTATCGCGGACAGGAAGTAGTGGCCGTTCCCACGGATATTCATCCGTTACTTCACCTCGTCTTCACCCTACCTTCATTCCACGCTTAACGATTCCTATTTTTTATTGAAGGATTGTTGTTAACTGACAATTGTTTTGATCAATAGAATAATTAGCATCAATCGAGTTCAGTGACGTTGTAAAGTGTGAAAAGTACAGTCTACATTATTATTATCTTGCAATATTTTTAATACCAATACACAACAAACTATGTGAATGCGAATGAAACGATGATGGCTCAATGGTTAACGTGTTCGGAAATCGCGTCGAGTGACTTAAGTTCCAATCCTTGCGAATGGACAGGAGCTTTCGGTGAAGTTAAATAACGTGATTAAACCATAGCATATAGTGGTGAGGCTTTTTAAAAGCCCGCCTGAGTAGCTTCCACCCGCAGGTTGAAAATCTGTCGCCTAGCACATATGCGTGTGTTCTTGACGCTTTACTTGAGAACCAGTGTCTCTAAGCTTAAAGTAATTTAACATCAGGTGAGATTCAAGTTAAACGCAAAAAACCTATGAAGTATGAATAAAAGACTAGCGCTATGAGATTTTCTGCAAATCGAAATCTTTTCTGACTCATATCTACATGAACAAACAATACGAATGATGTAGACATACGAGAATCATAAATACGTTAAATGTATACACATCAAAGAATTGGAATCAGTGTCGTCGGCGAGTACATCGGTAGGTACAGTTAGTTAGTGTTTGAGGCCGCATTAAGCCCAGCTGATCTCATTGTTTAGTCTACTAATGTACGCTGCTTTTAATTCTTAACGAAACTGATTACTACTGTGTGTGTGATTATGCATGACGATAATTTATTGATTACGCAACCAATGTCGGATTTAGAACTCGTATGTAGGCGACGTTTGAATATATTAATGGTATTAAATGGGTCCGTTGACGGACGCGCCACCTATTACTTTGAACATAAATTTCCAGTGTATTTTAATTTCTTACTCTATTTCGATACTGGTATTCGAATTTATTATATTATCTTATGTATATAGCAATATAATGGACCAATAAAAAAAATAAGCAAATTAAATGTTTTCTGAGGTTAAGAGAAATTTTAATTATGTATTCTGTAGGTATACAGCTAAGTAAGGCTGTATGTATATGTATCCTTATAATAAAGAGTAATTTCGATATGTAATTGAAACTAATTGTATAAATGCGAGTACAAGTTTATTTGTTTGCTTATTTCACGCCTTGACGACTCAATCGACCATCTTTGCATTTATGTTCTCGGGGATAGAGAAAAGGGTATAGGAGACAACTTTGATCCAGAGTAATACGTCAAATCTGTATTAATTGTATCCTGTATCTGAGCAAAACTGTGGGCAGAAGCTAGTATATAATAAAATTGATATTAGCTGGATTAGAGAGTGTATATCATCATCATCTTACCCTTATCCCCACCTAAGTAGGGTCGGCACAACATGTTTTTCTTTTCCACTCTCCCCTGTCACATGTTGTTTTTTTCCTTCGAACTGACTACACTGTTGACCTAGCAAGGCCTGTACAGTTTCACCGGACTCTACCTGTCAGATGTCATCTTAGTATTTACTCCTTTTATACACATATAATTTTCACACGATCTATCCGTACCTTCTTTGGTGTTTCTCTACTTCTATATCCGTCCACCTTCATACTTAAAACTTTTCGAGTTACACGGCTTTCATCTCTCCTCAAGACACACACACACACCATGCTAACCTATTACTCTTAGATTTCTCTGTTTATAATTATATTAAATGTAATTTGCAATAAATTCTTAACTTTTACTTCTTTCTGCTTTCATTCGGATTCGGATGTTCCTTATTAGGTATAACTAATATTTTGTTTTATAATATTACCTTTCTAACGGATGTTATGTTTTAAATTGGAGTCGATATCGTACTTTATTTTAGAAAATTATACACTAAAGCTCCTAGTAATAGTTAACAATCTCAAATCGTAGTCCGGTGAAACTGTAGAGGCCTTGCCAGGTCAACAGTGTAGACAGTTCGAAAAAAAAAACAATCTCAAAGTCAATATAACTGTACGTGTTCCTCGATATATTTAATTTCATTTATTATTTTTTTTGTATTCCTCTGATCATTGAAGATTAGAATTACTTTTCAATTAAGCATTTTTTTATATTTCTTATATCTCTATAAGTTATGAAATAAGGTTAATTAATATGCTTTATTAAACTCTTTGGATAATGATGGATAAAAAAAACTTTTTTGGTGATTTCATTGTGAATGGAAACTTGTGGAACATGGTACCTATTGATTATCTATATTCAGAACAAAACGCACTGAAATCAGATCCCAATACACAGTAGAATAGTAAGTTACCAAATACATTATGTAAGAGAAGTCTACAACCTCTTTTAGTTCCATCGCCATGCCTAATTATTGCAAAATGTATAATAATAGTCTGGTGAAGATGTGAAGGCACGTCAGGCCAATATTGTACTCAGTTCGAAAAAATAATATGGATAAAATCTCTTGGTCATTGTATATAAGGGGTGTAGAATCGAAATGCGGCTTTTCTACGGTTATATTTTTAGTTTAACTTAGATTACGCTTATCGTTTTGCGTACAGTGGGAACAATCATCCTACAGTGGGGACACTAGGTATATTGTAACATAGTCATTCGGAGTTAAATATTTCATATGTTATCAAAACATATGAAACTATGACACTGTATAAATGAAAAAAAGCGTATTAACGTTAATTAGAAATACGCCACATCACCGATTTATACGATATTACTTATATTGAAAATGAAATATAAATAAAATAATTCAGATTAAATCACAAAAATAACGATAGTTTTTTTTTCAAAATCATCGCTTATTTGTAATAAATTCCTGTGTGAAAGTAATAAACTTTAACTATGTGAGTCTACAAAAACTCAAGTGTAATGAAAAATTTATGAGAAACTAAAAGGAATGTTCGTTATAGTTTGAGGCAATCGGTTGGCAGTGTTAGGTTGTGATAGTGGACCGGATCTCCGGACGGTGCGCCGGCGGCGAGCGGAAGTGCGCAAGACTTCCGCTCCCTCGGGAGCCGTGCATCGTCACGCGTCGCGGCGACTGCGCAACCGTGTCTTAACTGCACTGCTTTCACGACGTAACCATTGTTTTGTTAAAGTTAAAATTTATAATACGAATGTAATACATGGACCTATTAGAATATTGGACAGGCTTTATTCATTGCATCGTGGAAAGTGCGCATAATATAATACAAATACGGTAGAAATTCGGTAAGTGGAAAATTATACAATTTGAAAGAAATCATGATTCCCATCCCTGCCGTCCATTACCCGAGCCTAATCTTTTGACAAATGAAAATAATGACCTAAATGGTACTTAAATACATATTTCCTTTCTATAACTTGAGAACTAACAATGTCTATAGTTCGTAGAAAAAATAAGTAAGATACCATCTTTAAGAGTATTGCTGACAATGTGTACATACTTTCTCGAAACATCATCGGTCTTATTACAAAAACAAATATGAACACGCGTTTAACACGTGTTTTACTAAACAGTGTCTAAAATTTTAAACACATGTTTAAAATACTTTACTATTTAAGAATGTCTAAGCGGTCTCTAGGCAAATATCTGGCTTATGTTTTTTAGACGAGTAACTATGAACAGCATTCATTCATTTCAATCTCATCATTCAAAAACGTTCCAATTTACGAATAATATTTTTGTTTAGATTTTCATTAACAATATTTATTTATTTTAAGTGTAATTGGTTATAATTACTGTGGGATTTGGTGTAAAGAAATTGATGTCATTATTAAAATAACCAATATATAAGGTTAAAACAATACGCTAAATTGCGTTAAGTGGAACAACAGTAAATCTCAGAATAAATGAATCGTGAAATGCCAGTAATGTCATATTGTAGTAGTTTTCAGTTACTTGTGAATATTCAAAATTATCCAATTTATCTACATCTTCCATATTAATTATACACACGAAATCCATAATTTACTACGAAACGTCTTTTGCCGGCAAATAGAAATAAAATAAATCACAACAATAAAATGAGAACTGTGTCCTTAGACAAGTGTTATACAATGTTTAAATTTAAATATTGCCTATTTCTGAACAAAGGTAAAACACTCTTTTGTGTTCAAACTTTATTTAATAAACAAGTGTTCGACGCGTATTTAACTTTTATGTGATAACACGGTACCTGTTTAACAAATTTACATTTGTTTCGTCTCCGCAACTTAAAATTGGATAAAATAGATAATAATGAAATATAAATCTGTGTAAAAATATCATTTACTTACAAAAACCTTTCTAAATTGAAACCTTTATAAGTAGAACTTCATGGCATCTGTTTTTCTCGAACATCGTGTTACCAAAGTTCTACTGTAGAATATTCACCGCATATGCACTACATTTTAAGAAAATGAATTAGTGAACTAGAAATATCTTTTATCAAAACCTGAACATTCTATAACATTATTAATAAATTTAACTAATGCATGCCCGCTGTCTACAAAAACAAAAATAGTTAAACCGTCGATATCGTAGGTTATAGTTAATACAATTTTTAGTATGTAAACAATTATTCACACTTCAGAAAAAGGTTTTTGATGACTTTTAGCAATATGTAAAAAATCATACATATACAGTACACTTTTTCAAATTCAAGTATATTTGTGCTTTCTATTTTTAAACAGTTACATACTATTATAATTATGCGTAATATACACGTATACCGCGAAAATATTTGCCTATCTGCGTAATTTGGCCTTCGTACTTGCGTTATTTATTATCGCGGTTTTTGCTGTAAATATTTTAGTTATTTTTAATACATCGGACGAAGCGGATTTTTACACGTTGTTTTACGGTAAAAGTTCTTGCCGGTAATTCTTTATCATTCGATAACCATTCGAGGCAATGTTTTATAATTCCTACTTGTTTTATTAGATCTGAAGATTATTATGTTGGATGATGATCGTCAATGTCTTCTAAAAAAAAAACAAAAATACAATCCTCTTGAAACTTTTTGTCAGCTCTGAATATAACCGCAAGTTCGGGTTTGAAGTTCGGACGGGTCAGATATATAAATGAATACGTATTTAAACCTATATGTTATCCGCAACTATCTTCAGAGCGGTCAAAAAGTTTAGTGAGTATTATAAAGGAAATCGGTTGAAAAGTAGAGGAGGAAGATATAATTAACTGTTTTGTCTCTGCCTGTTTATTATATAGAAATGTAACACCATAATCTATGCGCTGTTTAATGTCAAAATGACACTTTAATATAAATTTTTATTTGTATTTCTTTGTATCTAAATTCATTAATAAATATGTACCCAGTTAATGGACAATGTTAGAAATATTAGCCGATTACAATCAAGAGTACCTTTAAAGATTTCTCACATAATTACTAACATGAATAGCAATGAAGAACTTCCTAATACTCTTCCTCCAATCATAAACACCAATCCACACGAGAAAATTCATTACGAGAAGGTAATAAATCCGAGTGTCCGCTTTGTTTAACGTTTTATGTTATATCCATTTATTGTTTCATTTACTCCACCGTTCACTATTATACTTGTGAAGCTCATAAAATATCGAGCCTAGTATTACCAACTCTCAAAACATATTTAACCCTAAATCAAAATACAAAAACCGACGCAATTGTTCGAAAATACCCCTAAAATAAATTTGGGCACATACTTCATACCATAAGGCATTACATATCATCGGTAGACAAAAAGAAAAAAAAAACTGTGTTTATCGTTAACACCAGTGACAGTTGTTTTCCTCTTTATTAGACTTCGTATTCTTAGTGACGAGGAATTAAGCTAGAAGTTATTATGAACCCAAGGTCAACAAATAAATATAATTGGCTGGATTGCGTTTTCTAAGGGTCTATACTTGTCCGCTGGGGCGGCATGGTGATAGCACTGCACGATCCCATGCCGCCCCAACCTGGCGGCGGTCGGTAAACCATGGGGCTTTAGTGAGTAAGAGCCTCACACTACCCACTCTCCCCCCAGGAGGGTGGTGTGTCCATGATTTCCCCACGTTAATAAAAAAAAAGAATCTATACTTGTAGCTGACCTGCCATTGCACTGGTTCGCTGGACGGGTAGGCATCTTAACCGGGCTGTCGTTCGCGCTGGGCCTTGTCGCTGGGATGTCATGGTGCTTGCCTTGCTCGATTCTGTGGCGTTCCTTTAGCGCTGCAGACAGTACCTCGTGGTTTTTTTAGTCTGTAAGAGTCTGATACCCCAACGCTCCTCACAGTGACTGGGTGCCCTATTCACGATTTCTTCTCAAATTAAAAACAAGGGTCTATACTTGTAAATAAAAAAGTTGCTAAAGATACCCTGAAAATGTAAAGTCTCCAAAAATCGCATACCACCTTTATAGCACCTAATTTTGGGGGGGAAACTTCTGAGTTAGAAACCCTGATCGTGTTTCTTTATATTAAGTACATTGCAGAGTTTTTGGCGGGATCTTAGTCTGTCATGTAGTGGTTTTTATATTTTATTCATAATCTTGTGTTATTAGACTCTATATTTTGTAATATTGGTGGTGTTTTACCTAATATAGTTCGGTTATTATGCACAAGTGAAGTGGATGGGAAATAATACCACGGAGCATGCATTCTGAGATGCCACCAAAACTCCATGGAAAGTTCTAACAAGGAAACCACCATCTTGTTAGAACATATTGATAAAATCTTGTTACTTGACGCTGGCTAGTGCACAAACCGTGACGAAGCCAAAAAAAATAAAGAAGAAGAAGAAGTACATTGCCTGAGATGCTTATTGTTCTTTTTGATTTTTGAGAGAAGCTCACTATTCGGAAAGTCTTTTTATTACAGGAATTTTAAATTTTTGGTTATTGGGTTTTATGTTTATTTTTCTAGATTTCTGTCAATAGTATAAAAGCACTGGTAAAAGAAAACTTATACTCGAAAACAGAATTGATGTATCAGTCACCTCGAAAGCCTATCGAAACACGACCTTCATATCCGTTAACTATCACGTGGTCTCCAAACAGTTTTTATTTTGAAATTCTTAAAGGGGAAGTTGTAACGGAATTGTGGTGAGTGTTAGTAAGGAAAAAAAAACGTTTATTTATTTAAAGTGTCCAGTAAATCTTCGGTATAAATGAAATGATAGAGTTCTGCCGATGTGCCCACTCGCATTAGGTAAATACGACTGAATATATTTCGATATGTTTTTTTGTTTTACATTTTAGACGGTAATAAATTGTTCCTTATCTAAAAAAATGTTACGATATGTTCATCTATATATGTATATATATACTACTGAACGTATTAACATCGGACGATGACCATTCGATTCGAACGGAGCAAGCAGTGTGGTGCGCATGCGTACGTGAAGAATCTTTTTAAGCAAAACATATTTTTGCTTTTAGCTTTTTTTAGTATCTTTTTTCGCTTATATGCTTTTAATTCACACAGGTTGTGGAATACATGTTCGCGTACTATATATCTACATTGCTGCGGGCTATGGGATGTGGATGACAAAGCTAGATTAGGCGCTGTTTGGCGATGTGAACCGCGTACACGATTTCATATAGCGCCTGGTTTAATGAGAAAGTTGTATATTCGAGTTAAACCACGACCGCACAGCCCCGTGCCTTCTGCTGTGGCTGGGTTGCAACTAGCGGCCGCCCACATGCGTGACCACGTCACGGGATTCTTCGTTGTACCGATACAAGTGATATTCCTCAACTACGTACCTCCTTGTTTAGGGGAATGTGAATAAACTAGTGTATTTCTTTAAACATGAACCTTGCCTATGAACTCTTTAAAAAGCTAGATAGTCAATCGTCTAGAGTGTCATTGTCACCAATAACAAGTTTTAAAATGTTGCATAAATTAAAGTTTTATCTTAATAATAATTTCTTTCATTACATAATATAACTAACTAGCTGTGTTTGTCACCAATTTAATTTTGTTTAAATTATTATTCATTGTAATAAATTAAAGAGCTACAGCAGAAACGATTTGTGTAAATATTTTGTGTTCAAATGTGTAAATATACACACCAATTTTTCTGTTGATTGCTTGAAAGCTGTAGAAGTTTATATACTACAGCATCATCAAGTGGCGAGTTGTATTGTAGATAGTATAAACTTTTCCATGGGAATACAGTTATGGCCAACTTTCATTACTTTTTATTTTGATCAAGTCCGTCAAAATGATAGCCTTTCACCTATTGGTAAGTGTAATTCAAGATCGGCGTCACGCGGTCTGTCGGTGATACAGAGTCTTTGACCAAAATACCAGGCGCTAGTGAGAGTGACCACGACGTAATTTTTTGCCAATCCGTATCTCAATTTAATTGGCTAATTCCTCTCTCTATAAATATTTTCTTGGAAACAGGGAGGAAATGTAAAACGATTGTCAATTTTATCTTGGTGACCTAATTGAGAGGGAAAGGGTTACTATTATAAGATAGAAAATGTTTGTAGAAAATTACGCACCGCAATTTATGTCCCGGTTTCTTAATTATGTTTGTCGCTTGAGCAGAGCGATAGCATTAGTGGTTAAATATCAGTTTCAAGATATCAAATTTAAAATATGCACCAAATCTTCGCAAAGTAACAATAATACTGCCTACGGAGACCGTATATATATACTTAATAATAAAATCCTCCGACAAGAAGAGTACACAGTACTCGCTCAAATTTTTTGATCGCTCCGATAATAATTGTGCAGAACACCGATTTAGGTATAAATGAGTGTTATAATTATATGTTCTAATAACGCCGAGACAATGTAACGATATATAAAAACCAATTTTAGATTTCTATATTAATATTTTAACATTGCTTTGTATTAAGCTCTGGGCTAAACTACGAGCAAGCCTGAACCTATATACAGAGTGTATACGTTCTAATTTACATTACGGCTGATATCTAAATTTGTCATGTTAAATTTTACAATTGCTATATCCCTACCACAAGTATTTATTTCATCTTGATTACGACTACATTAAATGGACAACGAAATGCATTGCCTTACCTTTAAATGTGACTTTGGGTGATGCACCTTTACACGAACACTTATCGACATATTTGAATTCCCAAATCTTGCTTTTTTAACAAAAGAATAATATTACGTTCCTAATTTATATCCATGCAAGAAATATAAGAGGATGTTGACTTCTATATGCTCATCTCGAACTGGTTTTCAATTAAAAATGATTAAATTAAATTTTATTACATCTCTTCAAGTAGTTTTGGTAATAAAATGTGCACGAGTTGAACAATTCTCAAAACGAGTTATAGAAAAACAAATTAGTACATACTTATTATTATACTACAAAACACCGTTTAACCATTTAATGAATTTATTACAGACTACAGATAAGATAGTTTCCGTTGTTTTATTATTTATTGATCATGGGTTTGTAATTTTGTAAGTTATTTTTTCTATTAAATATAGCTTCTTTTTTAAATTATACTTCTTATTGCGCGTTAGGGAAAAATGATGAGAGTAAAGTTTTCCGATGCACGTGCACACCGTCACGAAAAACCGACACCCTGAAGTTAGCTATAGTCAACATTTTAGTCAAAAAAGTATGTATGTATTAAATACCTTTTGTCTATTGTTAGTGTCGTTTTTTCTACAAACGTAGAATAAGGTGAAAGATAAAATTTTTGAAATTTTTTTGTCTTGTTACGCCAAAAAAGTATAACTTCTAACGCGTGTACATAAGTATACATTACTTTTTTTTCTTTATTTTTCGAACTGTTTACACTTTTGACCTGGCAAGGCCTCTACAGTTTCACCGGACTACTATGGAGAGCGCTTAAGGCACTAACCCGATTTTGTATAGGATTAAATATAGCTGATTTAAATTGTCCATATACATCACACGACGTTACAAAGAGGATACTAAATACTATAAACATATATTTGTGAGACGGCCTTTGTAACAAGGGACAATAATTTGAAATAACTTTTAATCTCCGTAGTTTGATAATTTCGTATTCTATGCAGTGTTGAGGTAAAGAGAATCTTTGTACTCACCGGACATGGTTATTTCGGGTGGTATCTGCACCGGATCGCACTCAGGGAGCCAACTGCCGCATGCCATGAGTGCGGCGCTGAGGAGGATACCGCGCAGCACACTCTGTCTGAGTGTGCTGCGTGGGATGGACAGCGCCGCATTCTGGCTGCGGCGGTGGGTGGAGATTTGTCGCTGCCGAGCGTGGTTGCGGCCATGCTCGGCAGCGAACAGGTGTGGAATACGGTGGCCTCCTTTTGCGAAGAGGTCATCTCGCAAAAGGAGGCGGCGGAGAGGGCCCGTGAGGTGGACCCTCTTAGCGGCCCTCTCCGCCAAAGGAGGGCTGGTGGAAGGAGGCGGCGATTTGCCCTCCTCCTTCCACCTCCGTAGCCGGACCTGAGGAGATGGGCCGGGGGCTCATCTCCTCATTGCACAGGTTCGGCTGACGAGGGGAGGTAGCTGGTTGTGTACCCAGTCTACCTCCCTATATGGACGGAGCCTGGCGGCCAACTTCCGCCGGGCTGACCGCTGGGGCGGCATGGTGATAGCCTCAGCACGGTCCCATGCCGCCCCAACCCAAAAGCGGCGGTCGGTACACCGTGGGGTTTTAGTCCGTGCGAGTCGGACATAACCTATTCTCTCCCCCGGGAGAATGGGTATCCATAAGGGATTTCCCCACGTTAATAAAAAAAAAAAAAAAAAAAAGAGAATCTTTGTGTATAAAAGGTGTGCCTTTAAAATGCAATGAAATTTAAATAGCGCTTCAGGAGTTAAAGAGTGAAATTTGAAGGAATGCGCTGATATCTTATTAACGTCGATTATTGTAGTCAGTTCCATGTAATAATCCCTAAAATATATATTGTTTTTAGGAAAATATATATTTTCCTCAAATTTTATCTTATAAATTTTTAGATTATACTTATTTATAAATATCTAAAACATACTATGGACTACGTTAAAATTTGCCATTTAATTTTCGATGCTTTTATCGACTACTCAGTAAAGAAAAAATGAGCCGATTCTATCTTAGCACGTTTCACTTCATTGACACCTGTTTATTTTAGGTAACACCCTTTAGCTTCCATGTTGCCATAGTGGCAACTTATGGTATCTTTATTAATTTTTTTCATACCTTGTTGTTCCTGGGGCCTCTACAGATTCACCGGACTACTAAGGGTATATCTTTATTTCGTACCTATGAGTAGACACGCTTTTGTAGGTGAATACCCATATCAGATATTTTTCCTTATCTCAACACTCCATAGTTTACTCTTATCTAGTAAATAATAATACGTCACTTATATAAAAGAAATGCAATAGAACAATAATGCTTTACAAAATTGAGTTTATTTTTCATTTTTCTAGAAATTGTGCAAGGTTTGATAAGATTCGTAGCATCACTGCACTTATTACAGACGCAAAGTAGCAATGCATGTGTTGTTGAATCCTTGTCCAAAAGGTGTGTTAACATCACATTGCTACACTAGGCGTACTAATACACACACAAACTCAGTCCTCACGGATAGCAATCTATTAATGACCTTAGGTTGATCTATAGTCTTATTTAAGTTTAGTTCATACGATAACCTATTTTCATAAGATTTATGTCTAATCTATAATATAACTATAACTAAAGCCATCTATTTGGTTTTGAGGCACATTTAATATTTGATGGATTATATACCCGTTTTTCTTCTGATTTTATAGGTGGTGCGTGACAATATTGACAATTATTTGATAGATTATAACAATAACAAAGAAATCTAAAGATACGCAATAAATTTCTAAAATCTGTAATCTTTTTGTGTATTCAGTCCATTTAACAATATTTGTACAGTTAATAAATAAATTTACCAAATAAATTACCCAATGAATCGTTCCTCGAATTAGCGTCACGATCTGAATATGAAAGTATATATGAATTCATTGGTATATGATTAACAATACATCTTACTCTATGTGGAAATAGTAACTTATTACAGAAAAAGTCGTTATTAGAAATGTCGCATTGCGACTTGTCACTATTAGAAGTAACAATAATTTGGTCGGTGAGTCAACGTCTTTGTGTACGAGCCAGAGTAGTTGAGTGAAAATCGTGATGCGCGAGACGTCTGATGAATAGACCGTGAAAAATGCTTCAGGTTTTTTCATAGTGATCTCATTCGCTAGAACAGACGTGTTATTTTTATCCCCCCCGATAGAAAACGTGGGTGTTGCAACGATCCCGTCTGTGTTTGCGTTTCCGAACAAGAAAAATGGATTATAAAAATATATTCAAATAACAATGTTATCGAGTTTTTTTTAATATATATTTACTACAGTGTTAATATTACCTGAGCTCTTACGTCAGTTCCCAGATTGTATCGTAATTAATATTTCAACTTGTAGTTGAAAATTCAAACAACTGTCAATCTTTCCCGTTTGCTATGAATACATATCAGCTTATGGATTTTAACTATAGTTCAAAGAATTTTGGATACGATTATTATTAACTCTTTTTGATGAAATTGAAATTTTCTCTCATTATCGAAACAAATGTATGAAATCTACTCTAAGCAATTATTGTTCACACTTTAATTCAGACAACTCAGTGTTTTGAATATCTCCAAATCATTAATACATTAAGCTAGGAAACGTATTCAGATAGAAAATTACAATATAAAACTTTATAACTTGCAGTAAATCAACAACAACCCTTCTTTTTGCCTGCATATATTTCTATAGTAACTGGATGTTTCCTCTCGTTTTATCGGGAATTAAAAAGATAGCGAAGGATTAATCAATTCCAATGCGTTAATGTACTGATTGAAAAATGTTAAATGCTTTCAAGTTTGTACGACTTTTGATATGTCAAAAACTCATCGTTTTTTTTTTGGAGTCAGCCGTATAAAATATTTAATTTATCTGAAGTCAATCCACAGCGCATTTTTAATACCACTTTTATACCATTATATTATTGTCATTTGAAACTCAATAAAATGAAATAGCGAAATTAAAAAGAGTATATACATCTATAGGATTTACAGCGCGGGAGAAGGAGATGGAGTACATTATCGTTTATGTGACAATTTTTAAGGTTTCACTTTTACCGCGTGTAAACTGCACACATGATTTTCTTTAATTTCTGTGGGTTGTTCTCTGTTTTTTTTATTTAGTTTATGTTACTTATTATAGTTATATTACATTGGAATCAATAATCATATAACATTTCTTTCTGATTTCCTAGGCATTAGCTCTCTCTCGTTCGATATGTCAGTTGAAAAATACATATTGCACATTAAACCTGTGCAATGACTACGTTAGAACCATGTAATGTATTTTTACATTAATAACGTTGATTGTCGTCGGTAGGAAGTGTAGTCTGAATGATGCCTGCTAGCCGCAACAACGCGAGAAATAGATTTTACGAGTGCGTGCGGACCGATATTTACGCGTGTTTACACTTGAGACGATTTTATAGGCACAACGACACCGTCACACCAAAGTATTAACATAATATACAGTGGTTTCCACACTCTAATCTTTAACTGCTGAAGTTGAAAGATTAACGGTTCTGCCAATCTCATTTTGTTTTTAAAATTAAATAAAAAGGATGACATGATTTTTCACTTAATTAAAAAAAATATTAGTTTCAAGTTTTAACACAGAATATCTAATAATTATACTGTATAAAATAATAAAAGATACATATTAGACGCTAGCTATGTTCTGCGGTTTTATCTGCGTTAAATTTCTGCTCTGCATTAATATCTGAGTCGTACCATGAAGTTACCATGGATTAGAAATCTTTTTCAATAAACAGATGTTTGTATATATAGCCGTATCTATGTATATTGTATAAATAATGGCAATGGAATTATTCAATAAAAAAGACTAGTAATTCCTGAGACCAGTGCATTCCAAACTCTTCAGCTATAAAAGATTAGTTTGGAAATATAGATAAGACATATTGCAAATAAATTGCATATATAAATTAATAAATATACACATTATTAGTATAAATTTATTGCATTATATCAACTGGTATTGACTACTGGAATTTATTGTATTACATATTTTATAGATAAAATCAGAATTGTTGTCAGTCGTTATGTTTTAAGTGTCATAAAAAGGCGAACTTTGAACATATTTTAAAGTACCAAATTAAATTAAGTTATAAATTTGTAAATTTTATATTTGCTACAGTCATCTTAAGCATAATTTGAATGCATTTCCTTGTTGGTACCAGTATTTGTAACCTTCCGTTACTTCCTTCTAAAATCGTTCTTATTTTCATATAATTCTATTATATGCCGGTTCCAGAATGTTCTAGATTTCCATACTTTTTATTCATCCTTTTTTCAGATTAGATCACCTTGGCTTTCCACCTCCATATATCCATACATTGCAAATACAGAACACTGTTTACTCTGTAACTAATTGTTCATATACGTATATCGTCTCCAAATAAAACATACTTTTAACATTTCCTGATTAATTATTGTTTACCAAGTTACTGTGAAAATTACTTACTAGTTGTTAGCTACGACTTTATCCTTTGAAAATGGTTTATTTGTTTCATAAGTTTCGTCACAATTACGGGTTTTATATCCGGTATCGTTTTGAGCTACTTTTTATTTTCTAATAGTAATTTATTTAAAGTTAAACGTTTTTTTACATCACATCAAATAATTTCGTCCAGCTATCGCATGTCACATTACAGTCGGCCACGGAGTAGGGGTAAAAAGAAAGGCGCTCGGCACAGTAGCTAAGGCCAATATGGCTGCGCCCATGACCCAATTTAAAATCATTTAATGATTGAATTAAATGTTGTAATTAAGATATAATAAAAAATATGTAATAAAATTGGTTTGAATACCCTAAATCGAATAATTTTCCTAAAATTTTTAGTTTAATGCCTACGATCCGAAAAAAAGTTTCACTTGCATTGTGGTTTCATAAAACCACACAATTTTTTTTTATTATCATATAGCCCTTGTAAACATTTTAGTGATATTAAGATACGACTGTAAAGTTTTATCACTACATCGTAGGTCCTATATTAAAACGTAATGATATGAAAATCGGTTTAGTCGTTTCGAAGTCCAACCCAGATCAATAACAGACACTCTAATTTTATTTATATGTATAAATGACTAGGAGTGAAGTCTGCGAAGATTATACGGCCATGTCCGGTGAACGCCCGTAACCGGTCATCAACTGAGATATGATCAGTAAAACAATTTAATTGCATCAAAATGTTCCGTTAATCGACCAACCAGAACCGGTGTTCCGATGCGCTTGAAATGGGTCTTAAGGATAATAAACTACAGTTATCATGAGGATTTTCACTACGTTGGGTACTTGCGAATAAAAATCATAATAAATCTGCATTCATTATCTACCTAATCACATGGCATTAATATATGATAAACGACGCATATATGATATCATATTAATTTTTTTTAAAGTAATAATGTCCGGATTCCTTCGTTCATTTTTACTATTGATTTCTATCAAGCTAATTCTCCGTAAGTAGCTTCATTTTGATGAGACGCCCAACTTTTTCTATTACAAACATTTTCGAGTTTTAACCAGGGATAGCAAGGATAAAATATGTCGATTTGATGATTCTCAAGAATGTATTGCTAATTGTTTCTTTTTTTTTTTGTTAAGTCTCAAGATCAAAAAGATATTTGTCCTACAAAATGTACCGTTTGATCAAAGAGCCCCCTCCGTCCAACATGTTCGGATAACTTGGTCATCAAAAATGATTACTATTTTACTGTTGCTTAGTTCATATTTATATAATTTAACAGCCACATTGTCCGATAAATCGCATGGTACGTTATCGCGGTACTACAAGTATCATAAAATCGACATATTTTATTCCTACTACCCCTGGTAGCTACCACAATCGAAAATGTTTGTAATAGAAAAAGTTGGGCGTCTCATCAAAATGACGCTATTCACGGAAAATTAACTTGATAACAATAACTAATAAGCACACATAAAAGTGGGAACGAAATAGTGGATCTCGGACTATAACAATTATAAATGTAAAGAAAATTCTAGTGTCATTTGTTTCATAGTAATAATATATGAAACGGCTGCAAATCATTTGATGAGCCAATAAAAGTATTGGTTGCCTGTGAATATATTATCAAGGCTTATATAACATTACGAATTTTAGTCGGTTTAAGCAGTAATGATGACAGTTATCAGAGCTAATTTAAAAAAGCTTGAAAATATAAAAGAAACGCCCGAATTATTTCGAATAAAACGTCAAATTCCCAAATACGAAACAAGCATTTTGAAGAGAATGTCTATAAGTGAATAACATATATATGAAAAGATTTAAGACGGTGCTATTAGCTATAACTAAAAAGAATTTAGAAATTATAAAGTTGCTATGAGTGTTACAGAATACTTCTTCTTTAGTTTATGGCTCCGTGTTCAAGTAGTACACTATTCCGGCAATGTCATGTAGATACAGGCTGTACGCTGTCTGTGGCAGATAGTGTCATAAACGAAGGAGAGCGATTAAAAAATGTTATTCGCGAAAAGAAAACAATGAACTAATGTAATTTGTATTCAGACCGCTTTATTGTATATTGGACATAAAAATAAATACGGCCAAAGTTAAATACATATCGATTACGACATAGACAATCTGATTTAAGTTTGATTTTGTTAATAAATAAGGACAAGGCATGTAAAATTAAAGGGTTATTATTAACTAAGCTTAAGAGACACGTAAGGTTAGTAGGACGGGGAAGTTTAAAGAATGCCGTTTAATGTTATAATCACAGTCTCAGTACTATTATTTATATATATATATATATATATATACTATACCCATTACTATGAATCGCTCAGTATTGGTAAAACCAATAAAAATCCAGTAGAAGTTGCTCTTTACTAAGCAAACAGTCGTATGTTTTACACAGATATAAGATGTAATCAATCATAAATTAGTATTAGGTCCTAATATCTTTTCGCCGGTAGTTTCCTTTGTGTGAAGTAGTTACCATTTCTTAAAGATGTAATTCAAACAAGATATGTTTTTATTAGGGGTTGATTATGAAAATCCGTCGTATTTAGTTTATTTTATGCGAAGGTAGTTTTGCTCAGGATCAAAGCGATATTATCGACACGTGGATATTGTATAAAATTTCAATAACCTAAGGTTACAGTCAAAGGTGAGAGATGATTTATATACTACTATTTTTTTTTATTACTAGGCGGTTGATTTCGTGATTATCGTAATGAGTTGGATACTAGTTGCCCGCTCCGGTTTTGCAGGCGTGTACTAGAGAAAAAAATGAGACTAAACCCCTTTCCTTTACAATAAGGTCATGTTATTAAATAAAATGGTCAGTGAATATTTCTAAAAATGTTTTCTGTTACACACACACACTGGACAATTACACACACGACAAAAAAAACATAGTTTTCTCTAAGTAATATGTAAAACTATTTTTTTATATATCATCTAGAAAATCCATTATTCATATCAAACTATTGCTACAAAAAGTAGAACATGTTTTGCGTAGTAGAAAATTTTATCTGTTGATAGTCAAGCGGAAGCGTAAAGCCGGAAGGGAGAGAACGTCCCCGGATATCCTGTTCGACTATCCCACCACATTTCCTTGTATCCGGCCGGGGGCTTTCCGCTCCTAACTTTTCATCGGTATTAAGTGGAAAATAAAATAAAGATCTTATTGTATAGAAGTGTTATGTACATACAACCAAAGTAAGTATAATACATAATTATTGTAATTATGCTTTTATTATCTACTAATTATTAAAGATCTGTTTTTTTTTTAAATACTGATTTTATTGAAGTAAATTTCATTTTCATATCATGATATTTGTGACCGGTTTATCTGGTTACTAAATTTATTATCCAATTATGTTATTAACACCTATTAATTTACGGATGGTGGTGGTGACGTTAGGTGGGTTTTCGCTCAAACACAAGTAATTTTAAATGAAGTTTGTAGTATACTCGAAGATTACAACGTATAGAACATATAGTCCAGGATCCAAGGTCCATTTTTGCTAGTGATTACTATAAAGCTAATTTTCCATGAATACCTTCATTTTTATGAGACGCCCAACTTATTGTTCTATCACAAACATTTTCGATTGTGGTAGCTAACAGGGGTAGTAGAGATAAAATATGTCGATTTTATGATTTCTGTAGTACCGCGATAACGTACCAAGCAATTTGTAGGACAAAGTGGCTGTTAAATTACATAAAAATGAACTAAACAACAAAAAAAAAAATCTGCTAATTAGTAATCATTTTTGATACACTTTGTAGGACAAATATTTTTTCGAATAATTCGGATAATTAACTTGAGGTTTAACGAAAAAAATCCCAGTTAGTAATACATTTCTGAGAATCTTAAAATCGACATATTTTATCCCTACTACCCCTGTTAGCTCCCACAACCGAAAATGTTTGTGATAGAAGAAACAGATGGGCGTCTCATCAAAATAAAGGTATTCACGGAAAATTAACTTGGTAATAATCACTAGCAAAAATGGACCGTGGATCCCAGACTAATATGTTGGTATACATATATAAAATACTGGTTAAAGTATATTTATAGAACAGTATAGTGCAAGTGAAGAGCATGAGTATCAATGCATTCAACACTTTGGTGTAAGTTACAAGACCCAACTGTCTGGGACTGGTTTACCGTGAAAACGTTTCGTACATCGCTCCCGGATCGTTTTACATTTTTCTTATTAAGGAGTCCTTTATAATCAGCCATTTGATACTTGGACGGCAGCTGGCGCCAATCGCTTCCGAAGAATGGGATGCGGATTTGATTCCAGTCGCGGAATTCGATCTTTTGTTGATGGGATGAAGAAGCGAGCGTTAAGCATTTATCCTTCATCGATCAGCAGTGTCTCGTGCGCGTGTATCTATATATGAAACATGAGATGCTTTTGTGGTAGTTTTACAAACGTCATGTGGTCGGTACGGCGTAACGAAATCGCTCCATAGATTGTCATCGATTCTTAAGTTGTGAATATCTTAATTTGCCAGGTGCTGTCAAAATAAATTTAATACTAGTATAGTATTTGAAATGCGTTTTAATATTTGTTTCTTATTTGTTTAATTTGATTCGATTCAAATAGTGATATATTATAATTAATAAAGATTAAAAATAATTGATAGATTTTGTTGGGAATGGTTTAAACATGTGAACACTTTAGTTCTCAATTATTGATACACACGGTCGCTATAAATAATTTAAAAAATAGTTACGTTGTTTGAGTTTGATTGAGTGTAAAATCGGTAAGCTGGTTGCAATGGTTGTGTTATTCGCGCGGCGCATGCGCCCTACATGCATAATGCGCGTTGTTACGGCGGGTTACGTGTACGGTGCGCAGGCGCAGGCGGCCGTTATGCAAGCCGCGCGGAACCGGCCCGTGAGAAACGGCGCAAACGCAACACCTGTAATACTTACAGAAACGAATGCGCACGGTGAGGTACGCTTCGGCGATCGACACTCGTCTAACGGCAATGCAATACCAACCTCTTATCCACTGCCTTATATGTCCCGTATGATACATAGGCCATATAAAATTATAAATTCATTAGCAACTCCTCGCGATTTCAATTACAATAGAGAACTAATGGGAAGTTAGAATAAAATGACTTGTATGAAAATACTGCACCATGAAAAAGGTTTATTTTTGCCTACATTCATGTTGACCTGTCCACAGCAGCGATCACCCCACATACGTGCACACATACACACACACACACATGTAGATACACATAGTGGTTGGATTTGTTTTTTAATCCCTTTTTCGAACGGAGTAGATTAATTTAGTAGTCGAATTCAAGATACATGTATAAGTTCTTGAAACATACATGCTTGGTACATATGTATATATGACGTAATAGTTAGCTTAGTTAGACACCAGATATTCGGCGACAGTCCAAGCCGAGACGCTCCGTGCGCCCTTGGTCTGGTTACCTATATAAAATCGGATGATCATGAGGGTGAGTGGCTTAAGGGCTCCCCTTAGTAGTAGTAATGAAACTGTACAGGCCTTGGCAGATCAACAGTGAAGGCAGTTCGAAAAAAAAAACAATGGTGATCTGTGAAATTCCAATCCAATTTATATAAGTATATTAGTTTTTATATAAAATAACGAAAGCCAGATAGCTTCATATTCAGAACTGTATATCAAGATCATATTATTTAAATAAAAACTTGTCACCTCTTAGTGATGAAGAAAAACGCCGCGAAGAACCAAATATGTCATACAAAGTATACTGAAATCATGAATATTTTAAACACTAACTACAAAAGCAGTAAGTAAGAAATCACATTGACGTACATAAATG
The DNA here is from genome assembly GCA_035772565.1 of Antheraea assamensis. Lineage (NCBI taxonomy): Eukaryota > Metazoa > Arthropoda > Insecta > Lepidoptera > Saturniidae > Antheraea > Antheraea assamensis. Next base: position 695,244 of record JAQQSE010000042.1, read on the forward strand.
CTTACATGTAGAGATATAAATAGGCAAAGATACAAGAGTTCAGTATCTCTTTCTTCTCGGTTTTTAATCGATTTTCTTTTTTTTTGTTTAGTGCAAGCTTCACGATATTTAGTGTCGCAACAAAAAAAAAAATATATATATATAGTTTTTTTTAATAACATCGACGTGTACTAAAGCCTTTATTTATACTCTATTCATCACGCTTAAAACCTCCTACGTCTACAATATTTGTACTAAACAAAGCTTAGTAACCATTTAGAAGAATAAAAAGAAATACGCAGATATAAAAAATAACATTAATTTATTAACACGTGAAAATAAACTTTGTAAGCTTTATTATGGTTGAATTTCGACCACTGGACGGTCACTCCACCAATCTATTTTCTATATTTATATATAGGTATATATTTATGATGATAATACAGTTGCTTTGACGCTTATCTAATCACGTTAAAATTATGGACCGCATCGGCATAGGACTATGATTATGGGATGCGGAATTTTTTGTAGATGGATCTATGCTACTTCTTTTTCAGATTCCATGGACCCTTTGATATTATTTTTCTCTTTTCTATCAATAAAAACAAAAGAAGCCCATAGCGAAACGGACGTGTATCAGCTAGTATTATTTATTATGCGCAAAAGCGCCCTCGCGATCAATCATCTACAATCAATTCCTCCAAGTGAACAGATGTGACTGACAGCCTATCGGTCAGTTTGACGTTTAACAATTACCATTCTAGTCGCGAGCGTAACGTTACAGGTCAATAACGGAACAAATTCTGCGATAGTAAGCACAGGTGTATTATTGCCTATAATGATATCCACGACACAATAGTATACCAATAAAATCCCCTTTGATAGGCTATTGAAGTAGCATTATGTAAGACTTTTTTTACTTTTTCCTTCAAAAACCTAGTCGTGGTTATAATCGGAAGATGATTAAAAAACATTACTTCCTGCTCCTTGTATTTCTGGATTCGTCATAATTTATATAAGAGATTATATAGAAATTTCTTAGGCAAAATGACACTAAGAGTTGCACTTTCCAATCTAAGATTTTCTCAGTCCATATTTATTAAAACACCTTTGGGATTACTGTATTTTGAATCCCTATAAAAAGGAGAAACATAAAAACTGAAATGGAAAAAAACACTCTTTAACTTTTTACAACACATCGAAAATACACTTTTAAAATTTTTATTCAAATCAAGTCTCTTTAATTAGGAGTTGCCATAAAACAACACTTGTAATGCACAAGTCGCGCATGTTGAACAAACATGTGCCGATGCAACACCTTAAAAAACTGAAGTTCAAGAAAAAATCGTTTAGAAGTAAAAAAAAAACACTCGAATGCTTACTTCGTTTCGACTGACAGGAAATATGATATTTTATTTTAGGCGTGGGATCAAACCGAGTCGATAATTTGTGTCCCGTATGGAACATCACAGGGAACGGTGAAATTATATTGTTGGAGACGTTTTATATTATTATAAAGGGAAAGCTTAATAATAAATAACTATAACGTCTTTGAACGTTGCAGAATAGATGGATCTCTTAAGATATTTTTACACAAAAGGGAACGTTTTTATTCAATAACAAATAAGTATTCCGTTTAAGCGTAAATATTTTTATTATATACCATTTTTATCTTTTGAATGACGAAGACTTATAAAAATATTTATAATGTACTAAAAACAATATAAAAGAGCAATAATAATGTATAAAAGGTATTGATTGTTTTGTTTTTTTTTTTTAATTATAGAGGGCAAACAAACAGGTGGGTCACCTGATGGTAAGTGATCACCGCCGTCCATAGACACTAGCAACACCTGGGGAGTCGCAAGTGCGATGCCGGCTTTTTAATATATGTGGGCCTCCGGCGCTCTCACTGACCGAACGAAACGCAACAGTGCAACCACTGTTACTTCACGTCGGCTTCTGTGTGAGGGTGGTACTACCCCGGGCGAACCGACCCATTCCTGCTGAAACCAGTAATAGCTTCAGCGTAGCTCTACCACCTACAAATGTCTATACAGAAATCGCTAGGTAATAATTTATTTTATTAAGATTTACGTGACTATGCATCTTTGTACGTATCTCGGATATTAAGTATACGACATCTAAACTAATGTTATGCATCTAAAAGTATTATTTTTTGGTTATTTAAAGGCATTGTATCCACCAATGATTTACAAAAGTACTTTTTGTATTTGTTAGTATATTTATTGAGAGATATTAGAGTGTTAAGAGACTGTTAAAAGTGAAGTAATTACCATACAAATTGTAGGTGTAAAAATGCGCTGAGCAGGTACGAAACACAAGTAATGTTGCGGGTGGGTCATGTGGCATAGCGCGACTGAACAACACGAGGGCTGGAAAAAACTCGGAACGAAATAGTGTGACACATCTAGTCAAACATAATGCCTATATGTGTGTCCAATTCTGTAATATGAAGAACTAGCCTGTGATCGCGGTTGGTTAACGTAAATGTAGATTTGACCAAATCTCGCGGGAATCGTACTTTTTTTTTATTGAAACTTGTCCTTTTTTGCACCCCTGACACCGTGTACGCAAAATGCAAGATCAGTTAAGTAGTTGGGGTGTGATACCCTAACATACAAACCACATTCGCATTTATATTATTAGTAAGGGTAAGTACATAAAAGTAAAAAATATTCTTCTACAAATGAAGTACCATACAAGCAACTGTTTATATATCTATAAACTTCATTACAGTGTCCGATAGTTACCATACAAGTGTCGGATATACACGAAGAAGAGTCGGGAATCCGGCAATAATAAGAATCAATCAGTATTAATCAGCACTTGGAAACCTTGTAGCGATACTGATTACCCCATATATATTATACATAGAAAACATAATTATAAAAAATACTCTTAGACGCCCCAATTTCATTCCAAATTAAATATTGTATTGTGATATGCAAATAAAAATGTAATATAATATATAAACAAGCTATTAAAAATACGAAATCAACAATCAAGTGAAGTGAAGGTTTACTCCGACAATGACTTTATAATTTGGTGTGGAATAACATCGTGATGTAATATAATATAGCAAATATATAATATAGCAAATAAATATAGCAAAATTTCTTGATTTTAGGATTCGGGTGTTAAAAAACAAATATAAATTATAAAGCATATAATAATTTCATGTATATGTATAAATGAAATAATTCTGTTAAAATATCTAGGTCAGTTTATTCAGTGTTTTTTAGCCAATTAATTTCTCTGAACATTTGATTGCTTCGATGCTTAACGTGGTTTACTAAAATCCCTAAGTATGAAACAGCGTACTGTAATATAATTTACCTAAACTAATTATTAAAACTTTACATGGAGTTTTTGGCGGGATCTTAGTCTGTCATATAGTGGTTTTTATATTTTATTCATAATCTTGTGTTATTAGACTCTATATTTTGTAATATTGGTGGTGATTTACGTAATATAGTTCGGTTATTATGCACAAGTGAAGTGGATGGGAAATAATACCACGGAGCATGCATTCTGAGATGCCACCAAAACTCCATAGAAAGTTCTAACAAGGAAACCACCATCTTGGTAGAACATTATAATTATCACAAGACACTTACTTGGCAAAATCTTGTTACTTGACGCTGGCTAGTGCACAAATCGTGACGGACCCAAAAAATAAAGAAGAAGAAGAAGAAAACTTTACATGGCTGTATACCTCGTTAACAAGCAAACACAAATATCTGAAGATACACACGCAAGGCGTTTGTGTGGCGCGACGTTATATCGTAATAATTAATAATAACACACGCGCTCTCCCGCTGATGTAGCCCCTTACAAAACTCATAGATTGTAAACTACACATTGTTAAAATGATTGCATTTTTAACGCTCTCAAACTACGTCCGTACGCTAATAGCTCCGGTTCAGTGTAAGTGGTCGTAAATTTAATTTTATTAACAAAATCAAAGACGATAAACATAACTGCTGCTTTCGTTAAACGACTGTAATGATGGAACACTTTTTTACTTTGGTATATTAACCTATATTATCTATGTTAGTCGGTAGATACCCAACAGTGACATAGCACATGTGTCATAAGTGCCACACGACAGGAAATTGCAGGGACACGAATGGTTTGATGTAAAAAAAAAATATTGAAATATAATAATGCTGAAGATGTACACATAAAGCCTAGAAACATGGGGTTTATTTTTAGTCCACCCGCTGTAAAACCCAGATAGATTCTTGTTACGAGTATCATTAAAATGCAGGTAGTAGTTTTCTTAATGAGTATTAATTAAAGTCTTATCATCACACCAGAATTTTATCCTTTCCTGCATTGACGTCACTCATATTTTTCAAAATATTTTGCACACGTTTGTAAACTGCGTACATTGATCTATGTAATATATATCATTTAGAAGTGGGAGTGAAATAAATGAGTTATTCTAATTTAAAGTATATTGCCTATCGTAGTGTCTATAGTAAATAAAACACTGCAACTTACAAGCAGGATTACTTCACTAATAAACATTAGCAATTATCTTGAACGTGGTTAACTTCTGGATTAAATCAGTCTATATTATAATATACCACTATTTGCCAAATAAATTTTATATACAACATTAGAGTAAATTATAGAATAGTCTACATCGTGTTAGAGTTTACAGTGCACGGTAGGTTACCACTCTATAAATTGATAAGCTTATTCCAGTTTTCCTTCCTACCTTTATCCGTAAATGTATAGGTATAATAAATAACAGCAACTTGCCGTGACTTCAGACATGTTAATTACAATTTAAATTGATAACAATAAAATATAGCATTTAGGGATAATGTAGATTCCTACCAATGAAAGAATTCTCAGAGACAGATATTAAGTTCCGAAGACTACCTCCTGCATTCAAATTAATAAGTTTTATAATACATATAATATTAGTATAGATTATCAGTTACAATTGTGTTTTATGTTGAATTTGCTGTACCCGCGGAACTGAACATGTTTGCGCGAACTTAAAATTTAGGGATAATGTAGATTCCTACCAATGAAAGAATTCTCAGAGACAGATATTAAGTTCCGAAGACTACCTCCTGCATTCAAATTAATAAGTTTTATAATACATATAATATTAGTATAGATTATCAGTTACAATTGTGTTTTATGTTGAATTTGCTGTACCCGCGGAACTGAACATGTTTGCGCGAACTTAAAGTTACTGTTACAAATAATCGAGTTTTAACAAAGCAGATATTATTTACAAGTAACAATTTTCATGACGATTGGTTGAAGGGTACATAAGTTGATATACTGCAGCGTCACTTAGACGCAAGTATTATTAAAATTCATAGTATCTACTTCGTGAAAAACATTTTAGTGTACCAAATTTAATGGTGATCAACATACAATTTTAAACACATACATGATCTTTAGAATATCACAGGGATTCGGTTTTTTACATTAAACGCTTAACAGTTATTGAACATCTAACAGAAATTAAATATAAATGTGCAGATGTACATTTGATTTAGATGTATATTTGTATTAAGTCTATAAAATTTTGTAAGCATAATATAGAATGATTTCATTTACAATTATATTCTGAACACTAGATAGAAAACTTTGTATCAACCCTGTTTTACGTATGTATTAAGTATACAAATACGGTTTATTCCAAAATTTCCAACAGTGTTTAGTACTTCTTACAATGTACGAGGTCCACACGTGCGCTAGCGATCGAGACAAGTGCACTGACATACAACGGTTCAATTCTCGGAATTGAGTTAATTCGGTGCGTGACGTCACACGGCGGCGAGCCGCGCCGCGCCTCGTCCGCCGCTTCCTTGTCCGACGGAATAACAACCCGTGTGTAATTAATAGCTAAACACGTTCAGTTCCTCAGTTTATTTGCCGCTTTTAAAGGCAATATTCATTTAGAACTTGAACGCACTATTGTTTCGATGACGGCTGTTAGGTTGTTCTAATATATAAAATATTAAGAGTATGTAATTAGAAGATTTATTAAACGTAAGTGGTATCGTGTTCTTACCCTTATCCCACCTAAATAGAGTCGGTACACCACGTTTGTCATGTTGTGATGTATGATTTGGCTTAATTTTTACGAGCGGCCGCGCGCTCCTGACCTCAACCCTCCTTGGGATTATTTTGAAGTACCTTTATATTGCCAAATGTATTATCTTGGCTGAAAATATATAGGTACTTACAGGGAGGTTTACATTCGCCTTTTGCCGAATAAAGATTTGAGTATCGAGTTTTCCAATCACCATTTTTCCCTAAATCGTTTCAATTTTTTGGAATGTTTTTCTTTTTTGAGAATATTTTGATAAGTCTATCAATTTTATAAATGTGATTCGGCCATGTTTTTTAGTTAATATATCGTTTTCTCCTTTATACGAGTATGATCTGTAATATCGTTCAAAATCTGAAGCGACGTGTAATTATTATTAAAATAAATAAAGAATGTGCATATATAAAATTAAAAAATAAAATTGTTATGCTCACTAAACATTGTATATTCACGAATTGTACATCTAACATAGTATGGCAGAATAGCGTGAAATTTTTGACTTTTATATAAACTGCAAATTGACAAGAAAGAGTATTTGGAGTGGATTAATTTAAAGGGTAAGTACATTATTGTGCAACTATTTATTATATCGCCTTCTGTTAAATACATAACATAACATAACAATTTAATAGAATTATCGGTACCGGCAACAGTGAATTCAAAACATGTACCCCCTACTGTGTTGCCTTTAGTGTATATTTTTTAAAGCTTCCGAAGAAAAACGCTCATTATAACAAAATTTAGCTCACTCACACATATAATGATTTTGGCGTTGTACATTTGCAGTAAAGAAATAAAATCATATGTTAAATAACAATATAACATAATAATATTGGTTATCTATCTATCTGTGGTAAAATAAATCAATCGTGGGACTAGATAATTGATTATCTGAATAAAGCCAAGGTAAACATTAAAAAAAATTGTATTAAAAACAAAATATTTTACAATTTTAAAGAAATTGTGCAGTATTTCATTCAAGATTGTGAAATCGCAATGTATTCCACTTGAAGTAAACAATATTACAGTTTGTCTTAGCTCAAAGTTAGAGTGTTCGGATACTGCGTCGGTCGACGTAGGTTGCAATTCAGACGATGAACCCGAGAGTTTTCGATGACAAAGTTGAATATTTGTCGTCATGCACCTGTAGATGCAGGGGCAGGGTTAGTTCCTGTGGACTTTGCGCGTTACCATCTTTAGCTACATCGTCGCTTAACATCAGGTGAGGTTGTAAGTAAGTGCTAAAACCTATGATCTATAAAGACGAAAATATAGGAGGACTTCCATAATATATCGCATGCCAAATGCTAATGGGGCGTATCACAGCATTTAGATAGGGGCTTCTGCCGAAGAGGTACATTTTTTTGTGTATCTACTCTATAGGGTTTAGCGTTGACCATACTCTCATCTGCTGTTAAATGACGATGTCCTAAGATGGTAAACACGGTAAACGTAGGGGAAGGTTTTTTTTTAATTTTATGCCTTGAAAATATCTACAACGCGAATGACAATTAAATAATAACTGCTTTCATATACATCAAAGTTCATATACACCCTTTTATATTTCGAAATTTTGGAACGCGATATATGCATTCATGTCTATAAGTCTATTACCTACTGGTTAACAAATAAATTAATAAACCATTCGGTATTTTTTTAGAATATAGCACCTAAAATGTATATAAAACTGCAACTTATAGCATGCGCAAACGTAGATAACAGCGCTTTGTCCCGCGACAGATGTTGCAATCAGGGGTGACGCGCTGCGGGATGTCCTTTTGATTTTGTTATATACTACTAGTCCCTACTATATAACAATGTAACTTCACTTTTAAACCCTTCCTAAATCCCCAATTAAAAACAGTAGGTGTGATACATAAGTTTTTTAATACCATTATTATTATAAAGATGTGAAGTTTGTTGTTAAGTTATAATATCTGAAATTACTGTTTTGCTGCTATTCATTTCCGTAGTACAATTAACACGTACAAGTTTTTACAGGCGGTTGCCGTTTTACTATAAATTTGCAAATTCTTCGCAAATACCAATTTTGGGTGAGCGCTTTAAGCGCTCCCCTTAGTAGTCCTGTGAAACTGTAGAGGCCTGTCCGACGGTCAGGTCAATAGTCAGTTCCAAAAGAAAAAAAACAAATATCAATTTAGTTCAGTATATTATTTTGTTGGCTTAAAATTTGTATCTCTATCGAACGTCGCGTCGGTTAGCAATTATCGATTACAAAAAATTAAAAAGTCTCTACGGATTCTGATTGGAACCACATGACGATGTTGAACGACAAAATAAATTAAAAAACAATCACCAGATCATTTAAGTAAACAGAAAAAACGTTTTAAGCCTCGTTGCAGCCGAGACATTTGCTCCCGACAACGCACTATTCACCAACTCATGTTCCGAGATTCTGTTCAATTTTATAATAAAGGGTGTAAGGTTGAGAATGTCAATAGCAAATCTCGCGTTTGAAGGGTTCGTCGTCGCTCACCGTGGGAAAGCTCAGAGAGGTCAGGTGGCAGCACATGTGGTGCACTTCTGTTTAGGATGTTTAAAAATAATATTTAACAAAATACAACTGTAGGTGGTGAAACAGGGATCGGACGGTGACTTCGCGGGGGACTTATCGTTGCACCTACATTTGAACCTGCGCGCCTCCTGCCGCCTGGTGGTCCGTGCTTCATAAACAATAACAGAGCATTTTCTTCTAATGAATGTTTACGATGTGTACTGGCAAATGTATCTACTTGTATTAATAAACAAACCGCGATATAAAATTATACCATTACAATGTACTTTTATAAAGTATTCTTTATTTGGTACATTTTAGTTTTATGGGGTAATATTTTTCTGTGTTGCTTACTTTATGAGTGTGGAATAATTTATTAAATTAACAAACTATTTATCCTTAACATAAGATAATAAGATTTGAAAAGTGTTGACCAATATTTGCATTATACTTTATAAGTTTTAAAATTTGCCTACAATATCACTATATGGTCCAAAATGGAACATGGCCGTACCTAGAGGTGTTGGTGCAGTGCAGCTAGGACTACCAACTTTTTATGAGATAAATAACGAATCTAATCATTTAAACTAGAAAAAATAAAAATATTTACAAGGAAAAAAGTATTGTTCACATTGAAGTGTTTATTTCCTTGAATACTTTTTTTTGTACATTTGCATTAAGTTATCGATTTAGTTGTCTTTGAAAGTTCCACAATTACTTTTAAATAATTAGATTACAAGTTTAGATTAAATAAATTAATAAATCATTTTTATGACATAGGTATAAAAAAAACTTTCCGTGTAAAAGAAAGGTCGCGGGCGTAGAGAGTAAATAAGAAACATTTTTATGGATCTTTAAATAGAGTATTTTTAATTACTATATTTGTATGCCAAAGTATATTTATCAAAAATATAGTAGGATACTTCATTATGAACTATGGTTGGCAATTCTAAGTGGAGCTGCCGAAACATTGGTGGAACACACCTGTGGGTGTTTGGGGTCAGATTTTCATTTTTCAACTTGAGAGTAGTAGCGGTCTAGGCGGGTTCCGAAAAAGCCCTATTACCGTACTTCACCATAGCTCTGGCTCAATCCCATGGATTAGAACCTGCGTCTATTGACGCGGTACTTGAATAAAGTAAACACTGAGTTCAAATTGATAATATAATATAATTTATAAGTTTATCATTTTTTACGATATGATGTACGACAAATATCATGGTAAGAATAATACACCCCTATAATAACAGCAACCGTCAATATACCGTCAGTTCTAGCCTATCAACTCCCTTGGTTACTGTGTATATACGCTGGATATGCAGTATACACTGGATATATACCGCCTAATCATACCACTACCGTGGGCATTATAACTCGTGTACGGCGGTTGCTATCCATTCCAAGTTCTACCACCCGGTAATAATGTATAATCTTATATATTATATTATATGTGAATAAAATGATAGAGGTATGCGATTGTGCGTACATCATGAAAAAACCACTGAATAGAATTCGAACATTTTTTTTGTTTTTATTAGATACCAGACCCTAACATAAAAAATAAATTATCGCGATATCTCCATTTAATTATAGTTTCCAAAATAATTGCGATTTTTATAAACACTACAAAAGACTAAAATAGTGATACCTACTGAAGTCAATTACTATTTTTTTTTCCTTTTTTTTTTCTATGTCAATAAAATACATTGTTAAGATAATAAACGATGCAGACGAAATCGCAGGTACCAGCTAGTATATAGTAAATGTTACATTATTAATAAAATAGATTAGGTATATAATTTGCGTACACAGTTAATAGCCAATTCGTAACGCTGATAAGAAAAGACAAGATATATAGGGTAGATATAATACTTAAGGCAACAAATGAGAAGTATTTAAAACACTACTTGAAAAAAAATCGATACTGTGAAATATAAATTTAAATTTGTGTTCAATACAACATGGGATTTAAGCTCCGAAGCTCGAATGCAATCAAATTCAGTTAACTTTCACACAGTATACTTTTCGCATGATCTACTGGGAAAAATTAAACACAAAAAGTAAATCTGTGCAGTGTACAGTGTATTACCGCGCCGTGCCGCCGCCGCGCCGTCGAGAATTGGCTTCTGTGTGTCACGTGAGCCCGTGGGATTGAAGCGATAATGGACAGGAATTTGCGACGTGGGTGTTCAGCTTGCGTACGCATTATGCAGTAGTTTTTATGAGTGTTTATAACTATGGTTCGTTTATCTATCGGTCTTCAATAAGGTATTGTATATTATGTACAATCAGGGAACTGAGGGAAAGCAAATATTATGTCCAGTGATGCGTCGCTGTATACGTTTTGTACAAATGCTGACTTTAATACATTCACACTGTTGGCCCAAAATAAACTTGAATACCGTGTTTAGATATTATTAGAAAAGGAAATGAATAGTTATACAGACATAAATATTAGCCGTTTTTATGAAAGATACACTTTAGCTTCACTTTCCAATAGATAAAGAAGTTAAAAGAACAAAACTCGTTCGCGGCTCCACACGAGTTTTTTATTTAGTAATTGATTTTATATTTATTCATAAGGTCTATTAATTTTTTGAAAAACATAGATACTTTTCGTGTACAAAATTTCTTTTGAAAATGAATTAAAAAAAAAGCTTTTATGATTTTTAAAACATCGTTCATAATTTTATAACCATTAAGCATCATCATTATGGAATGATACATACTACCTGTACACAAGTAGTCCGGTGAAACAGGGAAGGCCCTGCCAGGCTAACAGTGTAGGTCAGTTCAAAAAAAAACCTGTACACAAAATGTCAAATAAATCGGTTGTCCATTAAACAAAAATTAGGTTTTTGGTTATTTTATACAATTTATAAAAGCACTCTTGACAAATCTATGTCTTATCAGTTGAAGAGATACACTCCCCCCGTTACAGAATTCAACAAAAATTGGTCAAACCGTTTTCCGTGTGAAATTCGCACTACAGATAAGGTGGGGTACAACAATGACCTTGCTTAACTTCTCTGTGATTCTGACATAGAAACAGACAGATAATGTTTTGACTGTTATGTCCGTGATTAGTGGTTTTTCTAATAGATATTTATCATAAAATCTAGAAATTAAATTAAATGAACAGAGAGAAATACATACATCTGTAAGTAAAATGATTTATGTAGAGAACCGCCGTTGTGCACATCACGAAAAAACGAGATGATATAGTTCGGTCAATTTACTTTACTTTTACCTCTTCGAGACTTAGTTTTTGTCTTTAAAAAACTCACAATATTTTCACTTATTATAAAGTTAATAAAGTTTTAAAAGATTACGATTTTTGTAAGCACTATAAAATACTAAAGTAATTTTGGTAGCAAAGTAGAGTTTGCTTACAATTTTGTCTATGTTTTTTCTTCAATACATTAAATATATTGTTAAGATAATAATCAACACAAGCCAAACCGCAGGTATCAGCTAGTTTATATATAAATCAGTGTTAGTATTATAAGTCAGTAATATGAATTTGGAGTAGAAATTATTAGTTTTTGATTATTATATACATAAAACAGTCGATGTAATAATGGTACGTCACTAGTTTACAAGTGTAACAGTAGTTAGTGGTTACGATAAGTCTTGAAAAGCTATACGGAAGCTGAATGTCTTTATACATGCGCCTATAGGCGGTCCGTTTGCGTCACTTGTGAATGTCCGTTGTACTCGTATATCCGTATTGTTTATTGCCGGTTAATATTCAAGTGTATCATATTTCATTATATAATACTTATAAATGTAGAGATCGTGATGTCTGTTTCGAAGCACGAAGTTCACAAGGGCGATTCGAACTACAATTAAATTTATCAGGATTTAACAACATGCTTATAATTAAACAGTCCACTGGCATTGTTGACTTCTCAATAATACTGTTATATTAAAACTTCTTAGGAAAGGCCGTAACTAACAATAGAGCAGAAAAAAGAGATTCCTTTTATTATATTATAGAAGATATCGTCTGTTTGTCTGTCCGTTAGTGTGTTAATAGCTTGAAAATAATGTAATATTTTTTTTTATCGTAAGTGAATACTCTGGCCAGATTTTAGTACCTGTTTGATTGCATTAGATATTGTATAAAATAATTTATGACGATAAAAGTAAATTGAGTTGACAAAAAAAGGACTGCCAATAAATACTGACGTAATATTTTGCTTACACAATTAATATGATGCAATAAAAAACAGATTAGAAAATAAATTATTAAATAACAATCGGTAGTACCATATATATCATATTTAAATCATAATGACCGTTTCTCGTGATAAGGCAAATTAAAAATATTCAACGTAACATAAAAACATCCGCCATAATGGATTTAAATAATGTTGTCATCGTGATTAAATATATTGGACATTTATTTGCATCATTCAATTTCTTCACAAGAGGCGCTGCAATAAATGTTTATATAAATGAAAGTAAGTAATGTTTAAAAACATTTATTTAAAAAAAGTGTTAAATATAATTTTGTTAACAGAACGGGCATTGGTAGTTAAATATAAAAATGGAATTCTATGATATTGTTATTCTTATCCTGCCGAAGTAGATTCGGCACGACATATTTTTCTCTTACACTCTTCTTTCTCTACCAGCTGTTTATTACTTTTTATACACATCTCATTCTTTACACAATCACACCAGTTAACTTAGTTTATTAGTTTAGACAGATCCGCGGTATTGCACCCAGGGTAACAGCCCAAGCCCAAGGTTCGGCAACTTTAGCACCCTGAGCTTGTTGCCCAGCGGCAAAGTGCCTTAAGCGCTTGCATTAGTAGTCCGATGAAGCTTTGAAGGGCCTGCCAGGCCAATAGAGTAGTGAGTACGAAAAAAAAACAAAAACATCATCACACAATCCATCCATAGCTTCTTCAGTCTCCCTTTTCTCCTATATCCGTTCAACTTCAAACTTGACACTTTTCTGATTATATGAAAATTTTGTTATACTTATTTTCTTTTACTTCTTTTATATTTGCACTACCTACAAAACACTTTTATGTTTCATAACAATGCCGCTGGTTAGCTGGAAGAAAATGCCGTGTGGCATTAAGCTCGCCAGTGTACAAATTCAAAGTGCAATAAAGTTTCATTTCTGTGTCCATACCAACCACAACATATTAGTTCTTCATCTTATCTGTCACTGGTGCTATTTTCAAACTTTCTCTTATATACACCCCTAATCTTATGAATTCTGTCTACATCACACATCCATCTTTACATTCGTGTCTCTGTCACATAAGAATTTCTCTTACAGCTGAGTATTTAGATCCGTACAGAATGAGGGATCTTATAGTCATTTTATACACCTTTCCCTTGAGTTTCAAGGGTATTCGTAGTACATAAACGAGCCTTAAGATTTGTCGACATTACATCCACCCACATCAAAAAGGAGGCTCTATAAGGAGCGTTATTTTATTAAGCTTATTTTACTACTGGCTAGAGTATTCAGGCAAACAAATATATACCTACGTCAAAGCATATAAGTAACAAGAATAATTACTATTAATACTCCCGATTGAAAAAAATGTTGTTTACTTGTTTCCTTAATTCTTCTCTCGACATTGGTTCGTCTTTACTCGTCTGCTGAGATCATATACACAAGTAGGTAAAGATTCGTAACTTCCTATTTCCGTATTACGTAATTTAAATGTTTCCTATACATCATGAAAAACGTTTGCATTACGATATATACTAATCAAGTTAAAGATATGATCCGAGATTGTGCGTACGAATTTTTTTGTAATTTATTCGTTTTTTAAAACTTAAAAAAAATCAAAATCAAAAATACTTTATTCAATTTAAGCCCTAAGAAGGTGCTTATGAACGTGAAAACTACCACCGGTTCGGAAAACATCCCAGTCGTTGAGAAGAACCGGCAAGAAACTCGATCGGGTTTATCTTTTTAACATACAATTATATATTTAAAACACGTTATACGTAACAATCGTTTTAGTGGATGCACAGAGAGGAGTCAATTCCTAACATCACCATCGTTCACATATTGATCCATTCTAATAGCCCTTTGACACCAAAACGCGCTTAACATGGCTCTTAAACTTATAGTCTGGCAAATCGGTTATGTTAGTATTATGCAAAAATCAATTGTCGTACGTATGAACGCGCATCATGTCACAACAGTTGCACGCATCTACTTGACTAATTAGTTATTATCGTGAGTGTAATTGTTGTTGGACATGGTTTGTATGAAAGAAAATGTTTGTAAAATCGTTTAACTCCTTGGCTGATTTTTTAAGACCCACATCTCAAAATGGCGAATTATGTTTTTAATTTTACGACTTACTACTTTTTTTTTAAACTTATGCTGCCAACAGCCTTTTGACCTGTGCCTCATGAGGCCTACATTCGTCTGTATGAAACTTCCAGTCCAGAGATTAGTAGGTATATACGAGCTGCACACCCCGGCTTCGTACGGGTATAGTAACGGAGAAAATAAGATCAAATCTTCCCACTACAGTACGACCATGTAATGAAATAAAATGTCAACTGAACAACTGATTTTCAAAATGTCAAGATTTTAAAGATATCCTTACTGTTTTCTATATCATACACTTTTATATATGGACATATTTTAATCCGAAGTTTTTACTCTTCAGTACGATTGTTTTTCTTTTATACAACCTTATCCTGACAATTACAAACGCAACATAATAGAATTGGTCAAATAGGTTCCACCGTTCTGAATTGATTACATGCATTCGACGATTTATTTTTATTTATGTATATAGACTCATATTATTTGAATACGATTGCTCATACGTGTTCTATATTTATCGTTTTTTTTATTCTATGTTAACCCCTGGACTGTCCAAAATTATAAAGGTTTAAATTCCATACAAACGAATGTAGACCTCATGAGGCACAAATAAACAGACTGTTGGCAGCAGAAGTTTTAAAAAAATCTGAGTTATTACAAAACTTTGAAAAATAACAAATGGTTTTATTAATTATAATTTTTATGCAAAATATATTTCGAAAATATTTTTTCACGTGTACGAACTTCTTTTTACTAAACCTTTAAATTTACAATGTACGATGCCGTGATATTAAAAAAATAAAATAAAAACAATCCGCCATTTAGAGATCTGGGTTTTAAGAAATCAGTCGAGCCTTTTAAATACCTTAATATATATATATAGCGATGTATATTTACAACATACACTAATTATATCTAACATTACCAAGCAATCAGGCCTGAAGGTACAAACCTAATATGAGTTAGTATGCCAATAATTAATATTAATTTAATGTAAACATCATTATAAGTAACTGTAAGTGGTAATAACGAATCTGAATGTATTGTGATAGGAACAGCGCCGGATAGCACTTCCCGGTTCAACGTTCGTCAATGAGATCGCATACCAAAGTGTGACTTGACGCCTACTGTGTGTGGAAGTGATGTATTTAACAAGATAGGCTACACGTTCGGTAAAGTCCACTAAATATATTCATAAATGGGAATGTCTGATATCATCTAACTTATTACTGATATATACGACATCGTCGATTATGAAATAAAACAGGTTTTTTTTTGTATAATTCATTCGTAAATAACGTATGTCCAACTGTACGTACCTATGAGACTACGATATTTTTAAATTAACCTTAAGATTTTTTTGTAGGAAAATGATCTACTTCATAAACACTATACGAGTATATTCATTTACAATTAGTTGTCATTAGATTGTCTTGAGTGTAAATTTTTTGAATACTTTAAATATACTTTTTTTTATTTGATAACAATTTCACCTGGTGTTAAAAGATGATATGGTTCAAGATTTACCGCACTAAATCCAAAGGGACTGGTTCTCAAATGCAGCTACTGGGACACATTCATCTACATGCTTGGCGACAGATTTTCAACTTGACGATGGTAGTTAGCAGGCGAGCTTAGAAAAAGACCTACCACCATGCTATGGTTTCATCACGATGTCTTGCTTCACCTAAAGCTAGGGCTCATTCGCAATGATTGAAACCTACGTCGAGAGATACAGTGTCCGAACACACCAATCACTGAGTCATCATTGCTTAAATTTTATGTTTTAGGATAGATAACCAATGAAAAAAACAACTTTTTGACTATATTTTTATGGATTATATAATAATAGAAAAATCAATAAATTACTAAATTAACAGATCTATTTCATATTTTGCCCATTGATATCAAGCAAGTTATATCCTTTAAAAACGAATAAAACCCTATGTTAAGTAAAGTTATGCATACAAAGAAACACAAACGCGCCCATTTCTTATTGTATAATCATATTACCTGCCATTTTGATATCCTCTCACCCCGCTTCCATTTCCTCTTCCCTTTTTAACAACGACTCTCGCGCGCGTACCTACAACGTTGTTGCCACCTACGATAATTGCAATAAAATCAAAAACTGTGAACCTTTGGTGCTTTCCGAGGGTCCCTATACTCAACCACATCTAACTGGTAAGCGGTAGTGATTAGCTAACACAGTATTTAATACTAGACGTATCAAAGTTAACCAGATGGGTGTAAGTTCTGTTTCTTTTTCAAGCGTTTCACGTTTCACCACAACATCACCTATTGTTAAGTCATAACTAAATAAGAAACACAACTAGAAAGCAATTTCCTAAGCGAATGAACATCGTACAACGAATCAATTGGTACCTAATTGCAGGTGTTTATCTCGATTTAGTCAAACAAACATTAGAAACGAAACGATTAAAATCAATAATTTTGCCTATTAAACTAGGAGAACGATGACGTTCAAATAGCAGACACAAGACTAATATACTACAAGCTACTGAATACATATTATGGACCTATAAAACCTCACTTCTAACGCATATCTTTTCATAGACTAAAGTGAATGTGTAAGTACAGGATTTTTCCATTGTCATTTCTAAAGAACTCCAATATGGGGAAACGTTTTGTGACGGTCACACATCGATAACTACAAACGAATTGGCCAATTATTTTTTTCTTCCCACCAATTTGTATTACCTAAATGGATTTTACGTTTTAACC
This sequence comes from Antheraea assamensis, assembly GCA_035772565.1. Taxonomy (NCBI): domain Eukaryota; kingdom Metazoa; phylum Arthropoda; class Insecta; order Lepidoptera; family Saturniidae; genus Antheraea; species Antheraea assamensis. Next base: position 712,911 of record JAQQSE010000042.1, read on the forward strand.
TTGAGAAAAACTAACATCTAGTTTCCTGAAAAGCTCTTAAACAGGTCTCCGTCGAAATAATATGAGAAAATATATTTTCATATTATATTAAGAAAGACTAGCTTTTGCTCGTGGCTTCGCTTGCTTTAATGTATATCAGTTCTATCCCTCGGGAACAGTACTTTTTTCCAGAATGGAAAGTACCCTATGTCCTTTTTTGTTCCCCTGATAACGTTCCACAATGTCATCATTATTTGTTGTAGCGTAACATACATACAAACAAACAAAACTCGCATTCACATTTATAATATCAGTAAGTATATCGTTATAAGTAGAACGAGATAAATATAACGTTCAACCAAATAGATTATTTATGAAATATGTGACAATAAATAACATACAGATATACTAAGGCAAGTACATATGAAATACTGCAAATACGTTCTTTCCGCACCCATGTTATGCTTAAATCTTTCTCCTGTTTTTAACTTACAAAACGATGTTTTTCAATCAAAAGTATATGACGGTTAACCAAAGAAATCAGTGTACTTAATATAATTCCGACCGAACCTTTTTTTTTCGAAATGACTACGCTATTAGCCTGAAGAAGCCAGTTCTTCACAAGTTCACCGGACTACCGTTCCGATCGAAGTCTGTTGTCAGTTCTTTTCAGTAAACCGAATTACCGTTATGTTATTGTGTACTTTACATTAACAGCAAAAATATATATACATTAGGATGCATTTTCTAAACGACTATTTTTTTCTGTTCTGCAGCAAAATTTTGTTGGAAATCTGTAAAAAATAGTGTCTGAAAGTTTGAGCCCTTAATATTAAGTCTAAGTTCTTTCCCAAAGTCTAAGAAGATTTCCCATGTAATAAAATACACGAAAAGTTTGAGATTTTTTTTTATTTTTATAACTCGGCGGCAATTAATGCTATCATATCGTTCGAACTCAGGAATTACTCAGGATTGAACGCTCTATTATAGTGCCTAGTAATAACTATAACTTACACCCCGGTGCGACAGTATCTACAGGTCATTAAAGTCAAATATTGTAGAAAATTCTTTTTTTTGTTATTTTACTAATGGCTGAACCTACAGGAAAAATACTTGAAAGATATTTCCAGGAAATTTAATTTTCTACAAAAAGTCTTTTAAATCGAATCTCTAGGATTGATATTTCTCGAGATATAGAGCTTTTACTTTTTTGTAGCATACAATTTTAATGGATTATTGAGTCATATATATATATTAAAAAAAAAATTATATATTACGAAATTTTTTATAGTTATTTATTTTTTAGGGTGTGAGTCCTGTGTACTTTTCTGTACGCCATAAAAGGGATATACAAAATTTCATGATGCTCGCTCAAACTTTCATTCACATTTATAAAATATTATTAGTAAAGAATGGCAACGGATGCACCTTCCTAGCTTGATTTATTTAATTTTAACAAATTACAAAAGCGTTGCAATCAATGTGTTCAGGTCTACAAAGTTACTCGAGTTCTCTCTTCATCATCACGCGCTCTCAAGCATGGTAACAATTTACTTATAAAATGTAAGAATAAACCGTGCCTCGAAACGGATACATCACATATGGACCGGGCATGGCATCGAGAGATTGGGTCAAGAACAACCACCAATCAACATTATCAATTCCAACCGCCTATGACGGATATGTACTTTATAGCGTTAATAAATATGATAACACATCTTCACACGGCATAAACATCACAAACTATTTCAAAGATTACATTTCGATAGCATGTTAACAGGTAGTTAAAGTAAATACAAGGTAATCTTTATATCTTCGGGTGTTTAAAATAGCCTAAACAGTTACCGCACATTTGTTACAAACTAAAACAAATTCCAATTACATGAGGTTATACAAACGCTGTAGAGTGCTACGTAATAGCTCGTAGATCGTGGAGAAAGCACGCCGGCCTTGGCAATGAAGCGCGCTCAGCCGGGCGCGTCGTCTCGCAACCGTCGACCGCTGCGCGCTCGCGTACTTGTTGCCTCCCGCGCTTATAATTGGCGCGAGTTTTCACGCATGCGCAACACTTTCGTTGTCAATGAACTTGGAAAGCGGGGATGCTCTGTCATTGTCATTAGATAGCTGGGAATGCACTCTCGCCGGCTTACACGATCCTCAATGGCAGCTGCCAGCACGCAAGTGACGTAATATGCACTGTTGCTTTTTGTCTAAGAAATATATGTTAAACAGGATTATATATTCCATGCTTACTACAATTAAGAACTATTCTTACGTAAATGACCTAAACATCCTATTTTATAAAAATATCAATTTTACATTTGAAGACAATTAAAATCGACATTAATTTGTATTCTAATATGCCTAAATATAACCCTAGGAAAAAAGTTACCGATAATCGGTATATACACAATGCTTGACATCTGTAGCTGTAACAGTAAAACAGAGCTATTAATGTAAACAGAGACAATATATTTAAGATTTTCCATACATATATATTAATGTAATGGGAATCTGGTCTGTCCAATTGAATACTAAATATATTGCACGCATGTATACTTAATATACCATTGATATGTAAGAGAAAAATATAATTCAATCTGGTGTCATTTTACGGAAATTTAGAATCTGTTAATCGGCAAGTCTGTGAATTCTTTGTAATTCAATATTTTAGTTAATAAAATTAGACAAGCTTTCAATTATAGTAATCATTAGGCAAAACAAATAATAAGCAATTAGAAATCAAATTCTAAACAAGATTTTTTCTTCTATGAGCTATTTATATTTCCTCATGGGAGTTTAATGGTTTTGCACTGATATAAATGAAAATGTGGAAGGGACAATTAATTATTTTACTAAAATAAAAACTTCGTAATAAAACCTTATTACTTCAATTATGTTCGAAAATTTTTATCATACATACATTATTACCGGTCGATATCAACGGAATGTACATACGTAGGTAGGGTTTCATTGAATATTCACCACATGATCATAATCACTATCGTTATTATAGGTACGTGAAAATATTAACAATTATCCAAGGAGGTTGAATTTTTTATAAGGTTTTTGAACTCTTTTGAAAATCATGACAAACGTTTTTGTATTTAGAGCATATTGTTTAAGAAATTCCGGTCAGTATTACATGAGTTAATTAGTTCGTAATAAGGCTTCAAGAAGCAAGGCACGACGGACGCGCCCCGATGGGAAAAGCGTAGGCGTTTAGTCGCACTTGATGCTTCAATGACCACAAAAACTGCTTTGCTCACAGTAAGCACAATGACGGACGTGGAGTAGTGAAATTATATAACTTTTTTTTATTATTATTATATATTTTTATTATTATAGTTCGGTTATTATTTAGTGCACATGTACTAAACAACAACAACAGTATAACATGAATGAAATAATGTCCAATAGAGTTTACACCGAAATAACACTATATTGAACATTATTATACTATAACGAATAAGAAGTTGTAGAATGTACACAATTTAAAAAGAACCAGAAAATGTTTACACGTGTTTTATTGTATTACATATTTTTTTATATACTGTCTTGTCGTTACCAAATTTATGTAAGTATTGATATCACAAATACTCCTTAAGACTTATTTAAGTTGAATATATGTATGTGTATTTTTTTAATGAATATTTTGTATCCTTCATCTGTGCTTGGATTTTTTCCACAAACAAAAACATCGTTCAATCAAGACTATTGAGTTTTGATAAATGTTTTATTGTTTCATAAAACATGTAAGGAACCAGTTTACAAAACGCCAATCTAATAGGTACAGCAATTTCTTAGAAAAATGTAGTTAGTCATATCGGAAAACGTTTTATAACTTCTGTAGCTTTACATTAACATTATATAGTTAACATTACCGTTAGAATAAGAATGCGGTATCTATGTGTACACTGTAATAAAAAGTTTGCAATAACATTACCAATAAGTTAAACAGATTTTATTTTCCTTGAAAGTATTATTTGTAATCATAATTGTAGTATTCATAATGATGATAAATTATGTATACATACAATTTTTATCTGTTATTAAAAAAAAGGAAAAAGTTAAACGTTTATATAATTAAAAGTAACGTTGAGGTCGTATCACATAAAGTCGTATATAAATAATTTTCTTCGAATGATCTCACTTATAATATTGTTAATATATGTAATGTTAGCCAATATCTATACATGTAATAATACTTCATTACCGTTTTGTATCACATACTTAGAATAATATAATTTTTGATGCGTCTAAAAATTATGAATACAAGTTCTTAAAGTACTGGGTTAAATGATTTATTTCACAGAATTGGTATTACAGTCTCTTTTTTTATATTCGCTTTGTAAAATAGTGCACAATACCTGATGGAAAGTACGGTGCAGTCCAAAAACAACGTCGAATGTCGGTGTTGAATACCAACGGCAGCCGTCGTCGTCATGCCGACCTGCAGAAGTGCTTCTTCACGCCTCGTTTGAAGGAGCCGTTATCGTAGGAGGAAGGCAACACGCTGGTCGGGAGACGATTCAACAACTTCACAATACGGCAGAGATAATAATTTTCGAACTTCCTAGTTCTTTTTCTTGGATCCTTGATACCTAAAGACTAAAAGGCACTGTGTGATATATTCTAGTCAAATTATCGAATTAAGTAATTACGAAAGGTGTGTCGTGTCACCTTGACTGGTTTGGTATTGAGGAAGTATTTACGTTTTTTATACAATAAAACTGTATCTACGGAAGTGTTGTACTAAATCACAGTATATAATAAGAAATGTTTGGGGGAATCGCGCTCCATTGGCGTCGTCGTTACGCCAGGCCCTTCGTTTCGCCCTGACCGCGTCCGCATCGCGTCGATCCCACATTTGATAGTAATCAAAATTACTATAATATACATTGTTCAGATTTAATATTAACAAATACTGTAGTTATAACATTTGAACGTATAATTATCGATGTATAATTTACACATGAAATACTAGTAGAATGATTTGTCTGTTTCTATATATCAAGTTTGGTATAAATTACGAATGAATTCATTAATATAGCCTTCCTTTATTCTAAAAAGGGTACCGAATCAACAATGTTTTATTGTTGTATACTTAAAACGTATATTATAGGAGGGTATTCTGACAAATCTAAATAACACTACCATATAATATACCAGCAGGCCCGGCGGATGTTGTCCTGCCCTGATAATAAAAAATATATATGCATGAATGTAATGTGCATGAAATGATTAAGGTAACTAAGAATTCAATTTGATAAAGATTAATACTGTATCGGTCTAAATAGCCTTCCAATTACTTCATTGTATATGACCATGTTTTAGAAGATAGATGGGTATAGTAAGCTATCCTGAAAAGATAGGTGCATGCCATGGTAGACATTTTTGTAGATCTATAAAAGGGGAATATCTCACTATGCACTGTTTTGTCGTATCTCAAAGGGATTAGGCAGCGTTTTCGACGAAAGCTCCCAGGCGGCTTGACATTTTCCGATTCTTTCAACGATTATTATTATATTTCAACCAATTTACAAAAAAAAACTTGACAAATTATATACTTAAATCTTTCCCGTGAATTACTCTATCTATTGGTGAAGACGGCATTACAATTCGTTAAGTAGTTTTTATCGCGAACATCCATACAGACACAGAAGACGCGGCGGACGACTTTGTTTTATAAAATGTAGTGAAATACAACATTTTCAATAAAGATGTTAGGCATCAACCCTAGACTAAATAAAATATTAATGTAATGATAAAGAAATGCCTACTTTGTTTTGTGTTTATATCACATTATATCTATAACAATAACCAATATCGGAAAAATACTCAGAAATCTAAAATTATATTTAACAAAAAATGTCAAATTTGTTTTTTTGTATTATATTATCGGTGTAACTATTTTATACTGAGTTTATTACAAAATATTTAATAGTAAATGGAAATAATTAATGGTAATAGTAAACAGAAAACTTTTCGTTGGTATCTTTCTATTCAATAATGATTCTGTTATAATGTAAACTATTACCGCTTACAAAAGATTATTGTTATTCGGCTGAGTGCCTTAAGCGCTCCCCTTAGTAGTCCGGTGGAACTGTAGAGGCCTTGCCAAGCTAACAGTGTAGGTAAGTTCGAAAAAAAAAAAATCGTTATTCGCAAAACATTAAAAATAAACATTATCTTTGGATCATTTAGTAGAAACGTAAAATTCGTTTACTATGATTAAAAATATATCTATAAACCCTACTATCTAATAATTTATCGTTTTATCTACTGTACATGTTAACAGTAGACAAAAAAATGTTTGTTTTATACAAAATAATCATGTTTGTAACAGGACTGGAGGCGGCGGCAACGCGGCGCGGCGACAGTCGGTATAGGCATGCTGGGTACGGAGTCAAAGGAAGTGAGCGTACTTGACCTTGACATTTCCCCGTCGCGAATGTGCCTGCCGACGACGACGTTACGAGGAAGTAGGAATATCGTGCTGTACACTGACTCCCACCAAACGTTTCGAGATGTCAGTTTTTTAACATAACACAATATTGTTTAATCAAGACACACCTAAATATGTGTGTGTCTATTTCCAAAATACACAAAAACTTAAAGTAGAAAAACATATATTTTTTACATTAGATAACTTTCATCAAACGTCATCCTTATTATATAAATCTATATAAATAAAATGACAAGGTCTGCTGCCGTTGTATGCGCATATGGCAGAAGCTATTCGATAGATTTCGGTCATTAATATTCATTTTTACTTCTTAGCCATTATTTGATCTACATCTAAAAAAAGACATTATCACGATATATATATATACACAAAATATAAAAAATAAGAATTTGCGATTTCTATATACACTGTGCATTCGGCGATGTACTTTCTTGACGTGGAGAAGCGAGGTAAGCGGTTTGGTTCTTATACTCTTTCCTCTGGACATAAGATGTATTGTTGAGATGACAAAAGGAAACAGACGAAGTTGTATTTATCAGCTAGTCGTACAAACGTTGCTACATACCGTATTTTCGATCAATTTTGTTAAATAAGTTTTTTTTTTGTTGAATAACTGAATAAATATTCTGCTTTATTGTCATATACTTTGATTATTTCAATTTTAGATCTTCAGTTATGAGTGTACAACTAATTAGGTACTTCCCGGGAGCAAAACGGTCACATACTTAAATCGCTAATTATCGATTTTAAAATGGTACATTGCACAATATAACAGTCATAACAAAGTCTTGTAGACGTAATACTATACACTCCCTAGCGTAAAAATTTACAATATGGTAGGCATGTAGGATTTTACCATTTAGAGCCGACATTTAGTCCTTTTTGCTATGGCTTTGATTTTGTCAGATACGTAATTAAGGGACCCCATTATAATGGTAGATTACCTGGGACTTGCAATTCAGACCTTAGACAACCGTTAGAAAAAATGGTAAAGTTCTAAATCCATATACAATTTTAATCATTGACTGAGCAAGATAATCTCATGAGTTGATTTAAAAGTATTATGGTTCGTTACTTTTATCAAATTTTAGGTGTTTTTTTTCAAATATGAATTAGCAAGGTTATTATTTAATTTATTACAATCGTCACAACATAGAGATTTGTTTATGTTAATTCTATTTAGTCCCTGGCACCTTGCGAATGAAAGTCAAAAGTACCACCGGTTCGGAAAACAACCCAATCATCGAGAAGAACCAGCGAGAAAAACGATCTAGTTTATGTTTTCATCACACATATTTTTGTACAAATATATTACAGTTACATGAGTTACAGATGCAGAAGGGTATATTATCAGACTTTTTTTTTTCGAACTGACCTACACTGTTGGTTTTGTCAGGCCTCTACAGTTCCACCGGAATACGATTTTCAGACATCACCGTCGTTCACATATTGATCCACTCTATAATACCCGCTTGACGTTATGATTCAATTTACTATCCTGCAAATCGGTAATGTGGCGTGGGACTTTATTGTAAAATCTAACACTGTACACAAAAAAACTCTTACTGATCTTATTTAGCCTGAAACATTTGTCACTGTTTTAATATTTATATCACGTCCATCTTTTACTAAACAAATGAAGAAATAGTATATTTTTTATGAAATAATTCGAACTTATCAGGAATTCCGACAAAATCGAGTAATGTTCAAATAAACGTGGGCTTAATACATAAAGTTATCGTGTAAAGATTATTCAATCAAACTTTATGATCTTGAAATATTATACAACAAACAGTCATAAAAAGTTTCGTGGTCCTTTTGTAAAGCGCACTGAAGTATGGCAGCACAATGTGCCCGCAGTCTCCGCCGCGGTTGAGTAAAAATCAAAATAGAGTGCACGTATATTAAAAACCCTTTTATATATAGCCAGTGTCGTTGAATTATGAACCAGAGACCGCAACGACATGAGTTATGGACGATGACGACGACGAGTGAGTCATTCTCCGATTTGCTTATACAATACATTATAAACTACGTAATGTTTGGCAAACGAAACACTGTCACACCCAATTTCGTGTGTTCAATTAGCGAGCTCTCATATGTATGACATATTTTTATATATGGTAAAGTTGTTAGAAATTAAAATGTTGAGTGCAATTTAAATTATCATTTTAGGATTCTATTGAAATCACCTCCCCCAATTAGCTAAATTTCTATATTTCTATTTATGAAATATTAAATATTTTTACCGGATGGGACGGGGTCACAGTAATTATAATAAATATAAATATTATATATATATATATATATATATATATATATATATATCTGTGGGATAGCGGCTACCATTCACCGAGTATAGCAACCGCAAGCTGTGTCTTCCTAGGTGTGCTTAGGCCCGTCGTGTTATGGGACCAGGCAACTTATATCCAAGAATCAAGCGGAGTGCCATGCTCTCTGTACGCTACTGAATTACTATCACTATGGAAATGGCGACAAACCCGTCACGGTGACTGCCGGTTTGTTTGTCATGTTTCGAGATCATTCCAGGGTCTTGCACGCCAGTTTGACAGCTGCGACTTGCGATGAATTGTAAATATCTTGTTCGACATCGTTTGTTTTTTTGGATTGCACTGTGCTTACCATAAGTTACAGTGTAGTAATACAGTGTAAAAACGACATAAAATCTTATTTTAAAGTGAAAGAAGACTGATGATGCTATAATAGGAAAAACGATTCAAAATAGTTAATAATTTATTTAGTTGAAATCAGATTAGTATGTAAAATAAACAAGTATTTCAACATTCATTTGCAAGTTGACATTCAGTTAATTTTCAAACGAATCTAGCATGCTGGTATTTTAAAATCATTGTCCAACACTTTTTTTACACTTTAATGATACCAGAGCGTATTTTTGAAATGAAATCAATAAATATTAATTATAATTTATTATTATGTTTCATAAAATACAATAGAAAAAGGTATTATTCTGTAATTTTTAATAACACTTTATTCTCAGTATATATGTTTATTCTCCATTCACTTACTATAATTATCCAAGAAGAATTTCAAATGTTTGTTTTAAAAAATATATTTTACCTTAGGTATACAACATTTTTAGTGCAATATTTGGGGGGAAAATGCTACCTGTATATAAAAATATTACTAACAAATACATTTTTTTTACAATGTAGTTCTAAATTATTTCAACTGTTATAATATAATATTTACCCGAGAATTTAATAGTTTACTCTGTTAAGTTAAAGAAACTCATTTATTCATTCATGAAATCTACTTCATCGATATGTTTAAATTATATTTTCGTATTATAAAATGTACTTATTGCATGAAGTGGAATTAATATCTGTAGTTTTTTAAATATTTATATAGTTCAATACGGTATTACTTTTGTAAGTCATATCTTCACCGCAATAGTAAAAAAAAATATTATTACTGCCCTAGATTTATTTAGTTTTTTCGAACTGACCTACACTGTTAACTTGGTAAGGCCTTCCCAGTTTCACCGGACTACACTGTCCTCTAAATATTTTAATATAAACCATATTTATAGCATAATTTATTAAGTATAAGTTTATAAGGTACCTAATTACTTTAGAATATCTAAAAACACTTTTATAAAATTGTTATTTAAGAACCTGCTGTATGTTGGAAAATATAAATTTACAAGAAATAAAACTCCTCAACTTGTGGTGCCATCTAGTATCGAGTAGGCGGATACTCAACAATAAAATGTTAAAATAGAGTATATGAAGATTGACAAGTGAAGGTTTCCATTCACCATTCAATTTTCCTCATAGAAATATACTTGTTGCTGCCTTATCCTCCTGAAAAAGTAAAGCGATACTGCAAACTGCAATATTATAATATTCTAAGTGCGAAAGTAACTCTGTTCGTCTCTCTATTTGTTACCTTTTCACAGCTAAACCTCTGAACTGATTGCCTGGAATCTGGTGCAGAACATAGGACAGTTTTTACTCCAAATATTTATGAAATATTGCTTTCCCGATGCTGAGAAACAATAATTGGATAATTAGCATGAAAATTACCCAGACGAAGTCCCGGGAACTAGCTAGTAGCTATTTGAAATGTATTTTAGTCGCCGACCTACTATGGTAATACTGTTATATTACAGCATACAATTACGTATTTCTATAAAAAAAAATATTGAATAGATTATTATCTCTTACAATAACTAAAAGATATTGCTCAGCATTACAAAGCATTAGTACCAATAATACTGTAATTAATATTTAAAATAATGTAAATGAATCTTATTGAAGAATGAACTACCTATAACCAAAAAGAAAAAATATGTAAATTAGTGTAACATAAAAATTCTTGATAAAACATACAGTGTTGCTTTATAGGCTCGTAATGTATAAATAACGTCATAGGTAATGTATATTCTATTTTCCAACCAAACTTTTTCCTTTATCATTTGTTTTTTTTTATGGATGTGTAGAATGAAGAATGATATAGCTTTATCGGATCGGTATATTTCTAGTCTTGCTCAAATGCAAGATCAAGATGAGATTTAACCAGTCTTGGTATTGTGTTTTTATGTGAATACACCTAGTATTAGTCTTGTTGTTGCGCTCTCACCCTTGGTTTTGGTCTCAGTATTGCCGCAAAGTCTCGTAAGCCTTGCAATTACCTATTAGCCTATTGCTATTTTTTTAAATACATAAGTTGAGATTTTAGAACAACGCAACATGGTAGGTATATTTTGAGTTTATATTAACTTAGACATACTAAATCCAACCAAATTAATAAAACGAAATTGATAGTTCAAAAAACATTTTCAAGATAGACAGTGATAGGCTGTCACCTTATATGGGATGAAAGAGTTGTAGAATAAAAACATGAAATTATCATCTGCTTTATTGGGCTTGTTTAGCAAGTTATCTGAAGATCCTTCTGAGTATTAGGCTATTTAGCCTCAAAGTGCCGTTTTTGTGAAGTAGAAATATTTTTAATAGCCAATAAGCATTTGACAGCGTAAAACTCAAGTATCACAAGTGTATGCTGAATTGAAGATGTATAAACTACAGAGAACTGAGATGAAAGATTGAGAGTACCGACAAAACTTTATTTTATAATCATGTTTTGTATTTATCTTTGCTAAAATACATGCTCCTGATTCAATTTATGGAAACATCGAATTATTTGTATTATAGTAAGCGGGACCTCTCGTATCGACAACGAGCCGAGCCGGTCGTCTTGTGTGCATCTGTATATGATGGAGTATGTTGACGCCCAGAGTTCTTAGACGTACCACACAAATTATTGATAAATTTAGTTTTAAATTGCACTGGCTCACATAGAGCGGTAGTGGATTTCTACTTTGGACCCAAAGATTTGAAAGGTTCTCTGTAATCCCAAATTTCATTCAATGTTACCATTGATGCAGTACCTACAAGATATGAACAGCGCGAACGAGTGTCCATTTGCGCCGCGCGCCTGTCTCTTTAATTTTTCGATTTCCGATAGAGAACGCCCTATCAATATCAGGTACTCAAGAATGTTTCATTCTTGATCTTGTTCCAATTAGACAGTCTTTGTCTTGCGAAAAAGCAAGAACAAATCCAAGACTGAAAACTAAGGTTGATTTTGGGCGACCTTAGATATTTGATACTGTACTTCTTTAAAATGTCAAACAAATGTGCCGAGTGATTATAGTTTTAAGAAACTGTTAGGGTATTCACAGTGACGGGCCAAGCATCTTCTGTACCGTCGTGCGAAATACTGATAAACGTGTTAATCGAGTCAAATGTATGAGTGCTTTAAATTTTAAAATCAGTTAAGTTTTTGTCGGTTTTTCCCGCTTGTTCTCAGCAAGAAAACACATCGTTGAGCCCGTAGTTCTTATAAAAATCGTAATTTATTAAAGCCTTAAATAAAGCTATCGTGGTAAATCTTTTTGTAGACCAAGAATGAGAAAAGTAAAAATGTAAAAAAATGATTTTTTTTTTTATATTATAGGGGGCAAACGAACAGGTGGGTCACCTGATGGTAAGTGATCACCGCCGTCCATAGCCACTAGCAACACCAGGGGAGTCGCAACTGCGTTGCCGGCCTTTTAATATATGTGGGTCTCCGGCGCTGTCACTGATCGAACGAAACGCAACAGTGCAAGCACTGTTACTTCACGTCGGTTTTCTGTGAGAAGGTGGTACTACCCCGGGCGAGCCGACTCATTCATTCTGAAACTAGTAATAGCTTCAGCGTAGCTCTACCACCTACAAAACATCCAAACATTTCAAATCTATCGAGTAGTTTTTGAGTGATATGACACAACAGAAGACCTCTATCATTTTAATTTTTATATAACAATAATAATATAAAACGACAATAAGATATAAGTCTGAAATACCTACCTATTTAATGAATTGACCAAAAAGTATCCAATTTCCGTATTATTGTATCTTATTGCAGATATTATATTATAAAGCTTATAAGTTTTACTCATTTCATAATAGAACATATTAAGTATTCAATTAATGACGTCCATTGACTAACGTACGTACAAAAAATATTACGTACACAAAATGCAACGTTTGTTATTTTCCAAGAAACAACACGTCTGTGTGACCGGAAGCGTTACGACAACATTCCTAGTATCAATCGCTATAAAGTGATTTTCACATGGTACGTACGTGATGATACGTATGTGATGTTACCATGTCCGTCTATGTAATAAATTTACTTTAGTCTGTGCTTGTGACCGCCAAATATCGTAATTTGTATTCGAACCGAGCCGCGAGTGCTCATCGGTGTTCCCAGTTGCGTTTACCTCAACCGTTTATTGTTCCTAATCATTATTATACGGTGAAATACAAAAATTTCCTTAGTAACTTTTTTTTGTTGACTTACCTACTTAATGCTACACTTGTTACCTACAAATGATTTTCTTATTATTTCTAAAATATGTGGTCATAGATATAAATATTATTTTTAGTACATATATTATATTGTATACATAATATTTTATATTTATTGTAATGAATTTTGCAATGTTGCCATATTAAAAATGAATAGAAAATATACCATCGTTCCATTTACAAAATTATATTATTGAGAGAGAGTTATATAAATTTCTAAATTAATTATAACATATAAAAGTATGCAATAAAATCGTGAAATTACTGAATAGAAAAATCATCTTAGTATGTAAAAGATTACTACATATTTTAAATATATTGTAATAACTTGCTCAAATTTATTATTAGTGTAAACAAAAAGCAGTTCTTTCTAGATACAAAAGAAACATTTTGATTCATCTTTATTAATGTTCTAAATAATAGTCCATCTAATTTTAAACCCGTTATTATTTGAAAATAGCAAATATTAATAGTAATGAAGTCTATATCCTATTATAACTCAGTTTTATCAGCAATTCTATTCGCTTCGTAAAACAGTGTTTTTGGTATTCAAATTTATTATTCCTTTATCAAATATCGAATTCAATTCAAATTAATTTATTCTTGTTAAATGTGTTTGAGATAAATATAACGTTTATAATTTTCTACATGTTATCATTTGATAAAAGTATGATTAAATATCTTCAAGTGGTTTTCGGATAACACTTGTCAAAATATCTTCTTTTTCTTTTGTTTGATGACGTAATGAAATAACTATTTTCCTATAATTTCATATTGGTTAATACGATTACATTACTTAACAAATATTGTACCCATTTTTTTAAAGTGTTGTATTAACATATCATGACTAAGATAAGAATGTTTGGAGATAATAGTTGTATTATGTAACTGTAATATTACTGATTTACATATTACTGACAAATCAAGAAAACAATTTGTACCTACTGAATATTATCCCATGTATCTACTTATATTTATCTAAATTAATAAAAAATATATCAATTCCAAATTTATCTATTCGCTTCTATGAAATACATATTTTGTTAATAATATAAAAAAGGTTATATTTTATATACATACACAAAGTAACTATTTATGTTTGAAAAAAAAATGTTTTCTACTTTTAAAGTCTCCGCAATGTTTGTAATCAAGTCGTAACTTTTATGTAATTATACAAAAAAAACCGGCAATTTCAAAACGAAATTATAAGCCCTATAATTTAATAATCTTTAATACCTACTTGTTTAAATACTTACATATACTTACGTATTTGGCACCCAAAGCGATCTAAGAGCAGTCTCAAGACACTCGTTTCTGCACTCGAACGAACCCTACGGATTTAGGAAGAAGCATAAATTTCCTATGAAGTATAAACTATTTAGAAGTCTTTATTACACATTGAGCAACGAAGCTGTTACTGTAAGCTAATCATCATTCTACGTTATTAGGTTGATTCTATTTTCGGTGAAAACTGTAGTGACTCTTCATTCATAACCTGTAATTCATTCGTAACCTGTAAACCTGACAAAAATGTAATGATTATCGGTTAAGTAGTGAAGTCTTAAAAACGTAGCAAAGAAACTGATAATCGCATTTATAATATTATGATAGGATTAGTAGCTAATGTAAATTATTTTAAACCATTTTTCATATATACTATAGAAAGTATTCAAAGGTTCATTTCCTTATAATAATAGGTAAATAGCAATCTATTTACATAAAACTAGCTCTTACTCACGGCTTCCCTCGCTTTAATATAAATGTAAATTATCTCTCCGGAACGGTACATTGATAATGTGTATGCAACTTTTCATGACAATCGATTGTGCATTTAAAGCGTGATAGCGTAACAAACAGACAAACTAAGATTCTCGTATATAATATTGGTATGGATAAGATATTGGTATACATATATAAGAATGATAAACTCTACCACCATTAGAATGATCACCGTGAAAGTTGAGACACATTGGTAAATATTTTATTAAGAAAAAGGCTTTATAATATCCGTTTTGCTGCAACTGGCCAATAGATGGCGTTGCAGTAGATTCGTTTCGATGATACCTCTCAACCGATCACCATGAGAATCGTTATGGGTAGATATTTAAATATAGAAAACATTCACACAATAGGAAAGGAAAAAATCAATTAAGCAAGAGAAATCAAGCAAACAAAGCTGTTTAATTATTTTTTTAAACATTTATACAAATATTCATTTTGAAAAGGGTCCATAACTTTTTGTGGAATAATCGAATTCAGTCTATCATTATTCAACGAATTTTCGATCATGGTGAGAGTTGAGAAGAAATCGTCATTCGTGTCAATTGTGAGGGTGTAGAAGCGTAAGGTGATAAGATATCTCCTTGCTTCGCTCAATGTGACTGGAAATTGTTGATTATTGCGTGTTGGCGAGCAAAATACTACCTTCAACTTCGAATTACCGAAGGGAACAATTTTGGTTTTATACAATTTATCGAGTACTAGCGACCCGCCCCGGCATCGCAGGGATGCAATGTAGATACTGATATGGGGCAGTGTGGCGTAATTAATAATATTATGATTAGTCTATACTACAGGATGTCTTTGTATACAATATTTACAGCTATTTTTTCATAAGACAGTACAAAACATGTTTTCTTTGGAGGTTATTCTTGAAAGCGCGACATATAACTGGCCGTGTGAGAAACACTCAACGCTCAAATCTAAGCCTGCAAAGTTGAATATTTGACCCTGTGACTTATTGTCATTGTAAAAGGCAGCTTTATCGGAAATGGAAGCGCTTACATTGAAATGGTAACGGCCCGCCAGCCGCTGTGCCTCCGCGTTTTAAATCTCTTATATCATCCAAGATATCCATTTTAATAACATGCTGTTAAAAGCAGTTTTGATCTACATGACATGTACAATGTATGTAATGTATTTAATTGTTTAAGGAATAATATTGTATTGCAGAAAATAGGTTGGTAAACTTTTTGGAATATGAAAAAAAAATGGTTACTGTGGGTTATCCTTTAGAGATAAATATATACCATCGTGGACTTTTGTATCGATTATCTTTTTAAGATATACAATTCCGTAGTACATTAATGTGATCTATCTCGTAAGGCTTAATCAGCATTTGTGATTTAAGCGCACAAAAATATGTTTGTTACGACATCACATAACAAATCTTTGGTTTGTTTGGCTTTTTTGTAATATAATATGTATAAATCATACATATAAACTTTCCGCTGAATTACTCTATCTATTGCTGAAAACTGCATTAAAATCCGGTGAATAGTCTAAAAGATCTAAGCGAACATACAGCGAAAGCGACTTCATTTTATATTATGTAATAAAGATTTTTCAAGGTACCGTGAAAAAAAATCAAATTATCGATAGATTCAAACTACTGAGTGTCAAATTATTGAGAGTCAACTGTATTTGCAAACGTTTTTTCTTGATAACACTGAAGCTCTTCAATACCTACAAAAAAAAAGAAAGAAAATCAGTTGAAAAACAGAGAAGGAACATGGACTTGAGTATTGTGTCTCAGCTTCTTTATATATAGATTAAGTTTCATTCTTAATATATTCAATTTACGACGACGATATAATGAAGAAATACTTTTATAAGTCCATATGGGTAGTAACCCATAATCTAGGTTTATGATATGAGTTATATAGGTACCCTATGCAAATTACAGTTGCATATGGTTTGAAGTATTTTTGTGAATGTATTTAAATACAATAATAATAAAAACATACCTGTATTAGTTCACTATACAATTTGTAGTATATTGAACTGTACGTAACCTATTGTTCATAAGTCCTAATTCGTCTAACAAGGATGTATCCAAGTTTACAATAATTTAAATCAAACAATTGAATTTCTTACAAGGTATCTTTTAGTGGAAGTTTACGTTAATAGAATACTTCACCACGTTTATTACTTTAAAAAAAATACTACTAGCGATCATTATATCAAGCAATCAATAAAGGATGTAGTCGCTTTCTTCTTGGAAGTATTTATTTTAAATATTTACGAGCTACGTTTAGGTACTTAGATAATATCATTGCATTTGAATTCAACCGTCATACAAGGACCTGAATACAATTCGGTGCTCGTAACACGTGTGGATCGTTCCGTACATAGTTATTATTCACATTTGGCACAACGCCGGCTTGGGCTGTGCAGTGTCAATGGCCCGACTCGTCTGTAGGGCTCACGTAGCACTTCTAGTCACCTTATCTAAACTCGCCTGTGCCTGTATTTTTTAACGAGTGATTACATGATTAAGTAAATTTAGTTATAATTCACATACAGTTAAATCAAATAATATTATAAACGAGAAAATTTAGAGAGGTTGATTGTTTATTAAATATGATTTATAATAGTATAACTTATAATTATTTAAATAAGATTCAATATAACAATAATTGTCAAGTAGGTTAGATAAATCTTACCAACTGAGATGACCGACTTATATGACGGTAGGACTCTTTCTAAGTCCGCCTGGCTAGCTACCAACCTCGAGTTTGTAACATCAGATGAGATTATGGTCAAACGGTAAAGTATAAAAAAAAACTCAACCTGAACTACCTAAACAGTTAAAGTTAGACATATTTAACGCTATAGACACATTTAAGTTAATATAATCATTGTGTAACGGTAAATAACACCTACGAAGAAGTGGCGTTGAATAAAAATTAACCTTTTTTATATTAAAAAAAACATCAGAAAACATTAACAAGAACAATAAAGTCGTAATTTTAAAATTTATTTATGTAAAACTATTAACATAACTAATTGGGGTAGATTTTTTAAGACGAAGAAGCAGAAGTCGTAAAAAGTATGGACTTCAACATTCCATACTATAATATACGAGTATATAGTATATATGGTATCCCGAAACGTGGTAATAGTTAGATATATAGTTTTTTTTTTCGAACTGACTACACTGTTGACCTGGCAAGGCCTCTACAGTTTCACCGGACTACAGCATAGTTAGATATCGGTACCCTCTCCGCTGTTTTCCTAAAAGAAAAGCTATATTAAAATACAGTATATCATGTGAATAATTTGAGGTTTTACATGCAACGAAACTTCCCCTAACAGAGACATTTGAGACATGCGTAAGTATAGATTTACGCGTTCATAAATTCTAAGCGCTTTAGTGAAAGAAGTTTGGAAAATCAGACATTCGTTTGGCGGCACCTTAAATTGTTACCCGTAGCAGCATCACGGTTTAACACCCCTCCCAGATCTAACTGTATTTTAGGTTACGATAAGCACCATATTATCAACTAGCGACCCGCTTCGGCTTCATATGGGTGCAGGTAATATGTCGTCATAAGTTTTGTAACGATTTAGATAATTTTTTTTGGGGCTTTGTGATTTACAGTTTATCAAAGCCATAGAAGTTAAGCAACATAAGATTCATCAAACAAACACTCGAAATCAATGTACTGCGTAACTAAAATATTTAATCGTATAGGGATTGATACTATATTGACCAAAATAGCGTCGTAAGTAATCAACTATATTTAAATGATATATAATAGATAAAAATTACCAATGTGAGCTCCCGATAACTCCTTGCGATTTCATTAAAATACTTCTATTTTTCTGTACTACATATAGATACAATATATATGTATTAGATACCTACATAGACTTTCCGAGTAAAATTCTCTAAACAATAGTGAAAATCGTATCAAAACCTGTTACGTAGTTTAGAAAACACGCAGCAAACGCTAAAAGCTACTTTGTTTCACAATATATATTTATAACATAGATGTTGAGTTTATGGCGGGATCTTAGTCTGTCATGTAGTGGTTTTTATATTTTATTCATAATCTTGAGTTATTGGACTCTATATTTTGTAATATTGGTGGTTTTTGCGTAATATAGTTCGGTTATTATGCACCAGTGAAGTGGATGGGAAATAATACCACGGAGCATGCATTCTGAGATGCCACCAAAACTCCATGGAAAGTTCTAACAAGGAAACCACCATCTTGTTAGAACATTATAATTATCGCAAGACACTTACTTGGCAAAATCTTGTTACTTGACGCTGGCTAGTGCACAAACCGTGACGGAGCCAAAAAAATAAAGAAGAAGAAGAAGAAGAACATAGATGTTTTTTTCTATTATAAGGAAAAGGCAAAGGTATCTAGACCTTGAAGCCAAGTCAGGCGTAATTTCATAATTTGTATGAATTGCCAATTCTAGAACGTCTTGTGATCGTTTCAATATTCTAACAAAATGGTAGCTCCCTTGTTAGAACATTCCATGGAGTTTCTTTGGCATCTTAGAATTCATGCTCCGTGGTATTATTTCCCATCCACTTCACTTGTACACAATAACCGAACTATGTTACGTAAAACACCATCAATATAAAGAGTCATTTTAACTCAAGATTCTGAATAAAATTTAAAATCCACTACATGAAAGACAGATCCAGTCAAAACTCGTTATACCATAGATTATAAATCAACTCCTAGAGAGTAACGAATATCAGTAAAAATAATCAATAACCGTCAGAAAGGTTGGAAGAGACTAAGATATAAAATAGTTTTTCTTTTATTATTAAAATCTTAGTAAATAAATCTAGTCATTATGACGTACAAATTCAAATATGAAAGTTAGCACACCTCTGTTCCTTTTAGGAGTAATGTTTTATGATATCTAATTTATTACAATTACCTATTAGATGACGCTGCCGTACATAAACTTCTGTAGCATTAATTACAATAAACTGTAATAGAAATAAGTAAGAACAAGCACGTGAACAGTCACGAGCAGAGTAACCAATTTATATATAATAATGAATGTTCCTGGTATGTTTACGTTGAAAAATCATTTATAGAAAGAAAGGGTTTTCCCGCTTTTAGCAACCAGTTCGAGCTAAAGCTACTTAATCCATTCGACTGTTGTATTGTGCAATTAAATTACCATAGCGGTTGCGGGAACGCGGCCAGCAGGAAGCGTTCGTCCCCGCCGCATACTGATGCAGCCAGTGCTTTGTCTCCTTACTACTTACCTGAACAAATTTTAGACTTCTTTAAAAGGTATATTTTTAATATTATTTGAGAGAGCTTGACATGTTTTTTATATTGTATTATATGCTTGATTTTCACCAGAAAACATCATCCGAGAGTAATCACTGTTATGATCGAAGATGGTAACAACAGAAGGCAAAAATTGGCTTTGAAATGCAGCTGTCGGAACTCACTAAACTGGGTTTCTTACTGTTATTAAACTTGAGGACGGTATGTAGCTGTGGCATTTGAAGGAGTAGTAATGATTTTTGGAGGTGATCCGATTTTGTCGGATGTACAGACGGTACGAGATTAATACCCAACTCAACGGAATTCTTCACGTACATTGTGATGACTCTTTTTTATTTTGTCCTATTTCTGTATTAGCTTGTATATATGGCTACTACAGCATCCTAAGGAGCCAACATGATTTCTTATGAAAAGAAGAAACTATAACGAATTAGAGCTGATAAAATCTTTAAATTACGTGATATACTTATAGCGAATCTATATTCACATAGAAATTCCATAAAAACAAGAATTATTTACGATACTAATAAATATAAACTTGTCAAATTTTCAACAATTCCTTAAACCACAATGTTAAAATTTTAGTATGTATTTTCTACAAAATATAGAATTAGGCCAGCCAAGTTTTATTCAAAGAGCTATATTTATTTTTTTATCTGTGTCATATTATGTCAAACAGTAGTATTGTATATAATTTTCGATACAGATTTTTTAACTGTGAAAAAAGAAGATTTGGTATGCAGACGCACTTATATAGAATACATATAAGCCAGTGCATACAGAAAGCATTTTCCTGATTTGTAATATTTATAAACAAAATTATTCTTTTCAAGGTGAGTATACCTAAATCAGAAGCATTTATATTAAGCGTCTTGGTGTATTACATTAACAACTAACATACTAAGAATATACAGAGTACTTTTACGGAAAAACCGGCAAAGAATCTATAATAAATAACGATGAGTATATTTGTAGTCGCTAATGACATGCACCGAATTCATGGAACGCCGCCCGTTCTTGATCAGTATGACAATGACAAAAAAATGACAATTGTTAACAAGTACGCGAGAAGTGTCAACATGAATAGTTTCGCACCATTCTCGCTAGGGGAGCTCGCATTATGTGATGCCAACTGTGCCGAAAAACCCGGGACGTTCTGTATCTATGGTAAAGAAAATGTTCTATGAGAGTGTTACTGTTTTACTCTTATATATTAATATTCATAAGTCCTATGCGATGACAAGCCTTGAATTTAAAATTGACTTTTTATGTAAATATTAGCCATTACAAAATACTTGAAAAAAAATCGTAGTTTAATATCTAACTGTACTACAAAATTTTGCTTGTTTCCTCAAATTCCTTGTATGTTTGTAGTTTGGCAAGATTTTGTTCGTCGGTTTTTTTAATCGGATTTGAATTGTCTATTTGTCCATAAACTTGAGTTTCACCATTGGCAACCCTAAACAGAACCTTACCGGAATACAAAGACAAGCGGTTCCTTATGCAAGACGACGTATGAGCGGTCAGCGACACCCGACACGGCCTCCACCCCTCTTTGCTCTTCCCCCTTTCTTCAACCTTCAAGCCACGTGCGCTTATGTTTTAGTAATGTACTCTGTGCGCTTATGCTCTGTATACTGTGAAAACTTGAGTTTACATAAAGTAACAAGTACCTATCTTTACTATAAATATCCCTAATAACTTAATGTAACTTTACATTAAGGAATTTTACATAAATGAGATCTTATGATTTATAAGTAGCATAAACTTCTAAATAAAATATACCAAAGTATTCACTACAATTTCTGACAGGATTACTACCCTTTAAAGATGTTTGAGTTGGAATTCGGCACTTAACATAAAACAGTCTGATTATCCTTCTAATATTTTTTATCTATATATACATTGTCGAATATTCTGTAGTAAGTTAAACTATAGTTTTTACTTTTTATTTTTAAGCTTGTATCATATTTCTCAAATAAAAAAATGCTTAAGAGTACCATAAAACAAGATTTTCTTTTACAATTCCATTATATATCATTGCTTTCCAAATAATTAGATATCACAATATATAAATAATTTTGATTCTGAAAAAAATATTACGCTAGGGTTAGGATTAACTACATACCTATTGAGCTAAATTAAATTAACTGTTATATAACAGCTATGTGTTTAGTTAGAATAAATATTTAAGTACATACCTAAAGTCGAAGTACACGTAATATTGTAATTATTTCCGCGTTTGCACGACTGACACCATTTAGAATGCCTGACACTGATGGAACAGGTACCTATTTCTAAATAATTCTATATGACAGCCTCGTATAACGGTATGTAATAGTACTAATATATGTATAATATTCCATAGGGTATGGAAATGATATAATTACTACATGATCTCGTGTAGCATATGTATAGTTGGTTAAGCTTGCCGATGGTGACATCTATTATATCGAAACTCTGCGAATAAAGCCCCGGGTGTTGTTGCGTCAGCGGAAAGGTTGCGCGGCGTTTGCGTTTGCGGTTACATCAAGCGCTTATTGCGTAGCGTCTCCCGCGGTTACTCAATACACAGGGCTGGAAATAAGCCCTACAATTGATAAGAAATGAAAGGTAGATGCCTGTTATACATTAGTTATATCAGTCTTATTCTGTTACTCGTTAATTTGCAATATTATTTTTTAAACACTATTAGGCTGTTTTATGTGAAACGTTCACACTAGGAAGAAATTTACTGAATTCGTGTCAATTTATTATTTTTATTTAAATTTGTAAAATCATCGGTTACATGTGCAGGGAAATGTACAAAGGTAATAAATAAACACTTAAGAAGTATTTTCAAAGTACCCGTAAGTAATACACACCTACAAATCTGTCGGCGTTTGAAATCGCAACCCAGTAAACAGTTGATCTGAATTTTACATCGTCTATTGAAATATTTATGTAAATAAGACACATATAGCATGGGTCTGATTTTAATTTTAGTTCATGTAATTATTTAACATTGCATACAGAAATCAGCTAGTCCAGTGGTCGGTCATTTAGAAACAAAGTATGATAGATACATATAAACTAATATCTAGGGTAGTCTGGTGAACTTATAAATGCCCCAGGGTCAACAGGGTATGCGAGTTTGAAAAAAAAAACTAATATCTAGGTAGTCTAGTCTGGGATCTTACTATACAGCTTTCCAGTTATATGTTGAACATAGTTGAATGCACAGCCTAGAAAATAAGTATATTTTTATTATATAGATAACTCTCTATATTAAAAGTTAGGTTTCATTTACGAGTCTTTTATTAATGGAAAACACCATTTCGAAAACCAAAGGTGTAAATTTTAAATTTATTCTAATATATATGGGCACTTAAAATGTAAACACCATAACATTTTCGCATTTGAAATGCTGATAGCATGTACCTAGCGGCAATTCTTTATGCTACCACGGCGTCTTGGTCATTGTTTAAAACCGAAACACACTCGTTGACATAATCGTCCATCCATATTGGGCAAAAATACATTGTTTAGTGTGTCGACGAACAATAGAGTTAACAGTAATACTGCTTCTTATTCCGCACGGATACGGACGCGAGTCCAAGGCGCGAGGGACCGGTCGGTCGGCCACCGCACCGCGCCGCGTCGTTCCTCGCTGCGTGGAGTCTGTAAATTCCGAACATTGTAATTCAGATTGGATGTCGAAACGCACGAGCCGACATGCAGCAATGCGGATGCTTTGGATTATTTTAATCTCTTGTTTCCATACATTGCGAATTTTAATTCATACTAAATATGTTTGAACATAATCACATCACTGGGATTCTGAGATAATTGTTATAAATCAAATTATAAATTAAATAAAAAAATAAAAAGCGTTTTATTTCTTGCTTTACATTAAAAAATGTCAATAACAATGTGCATAAAAAATTGTTTACATTTTAAATTTATTTTCTAATTATAGTGCTTTTAAAAAGTACAATAAAAATAATATGATTACAATATCATTAAGAAGCAAGAACGCTTTCAATGAAAGGCAACGGCCTCCTCCAGAGATGACTATTATTCTCTATTTCTTGCCACTCGTGGCCATTGAGTACCCGCTAATTTTGTAATATCATCTGCCCAACGCGCGTTGGAATTTCCTCTTTTTCTTTGTCCTGCTGGATCAGCCCATAATGTTGTCTTTGCGCTCCAGCTGTCATCGCTGAGGCTTGCTATTATGTAAAAAGTATTATGTCTCTCAGTATTTTATATGTTACCTTTCGGAGAGTGTGAACATGAATTATATGATCTAATTTCGCGCTTCCCGTTTCATCAGAGGACGATTAGAAGCCATGAGAGTTTTCATCGTTATGTGGAGATTTCCGCTATTCTTATGAGGCGGTTTGATTTATCGTTTATTATATGTACGGCTAAGAAGTGAAATAAGCTTCCAGCGTCTATCTTCTCGTCATCGTATAGCTTAGGAGGGTTCAAGAAAAGAGTGAATAGGCATCTGACGGGTAAGCGTGATCTATCTTTGGCCTCATAATCACTTACCATTAGATGAAATCGAGAGCAAGCGCGTAACTGCAAAACAATATTGATACATTTCTTCTAGTTATAAGAATAATTAATATTAAGAATATTTATGTTACGTTCTTCTTCTGAACGGAGCATTCGATAACTTAAAAAAGCCTTATGTATATATCTATGTACGACATGATTTGAAATTCGCTTCTTAACAGTTATGTTAAGAAGGTAATATTCAAAAGGTGGCCTACGTTTATCAAATATTTTTTGGTCATAGGAAAGCTTCATTTGAGTGCGACGTCATTGCTATTAACGCATTATCACTTTATAAGTAAACTAGTTGTGAACGTGGTCTCACTTGCGTTCAATTTCTATAATTTTACATAACTGTCAACGCAATCAGATAAACTTAAAGAAATGACTATTGCGCGAGAAGATGACAACGCGCAGCACGTGACCTTGCTGACATAGGCATTTACAATTTTGTCCTTCTCGGTAATGCTCGGGTCTCGTCGGATGACCATCCTACACTATAACCCGTATGCACTATTATTTTGTTCTCGCTTAGCGTAGGTACTTTCTGACCTACAACTTTAATGGTAATTGCTCTGCTCTTAAAAGTCATAGCGTACCAACACCAAGACGTAGTGATAAAAATAAGAAGAATATAAAAAGAGCGTGGAAAAGATAAAGAGAGATCGGTAAAACAGTAGGTGGCCTTGCCTATAAATAAGTAAAATAGCAAACACCCTTAATAAAAAGCATGGATAAACCTACAACTCGGCACCTTGTACGGATACTACCGTACTACTTCTGGTGAGAAGAGCATTGTCTGTATCTTAGCGGTCGATTTAAAATAATATAAGCGTGAGAAACAATTCAAAACTTTTTCCTTTTTCTTCCTGTTGCCACAAAGACAGCCATATAGATTGTTTAAAAAAAGCGTCTGCATACTCCGTACTCGATCAATGAGATGCAGGCCAGAAATACATTTCATTATCTGGAACGTAACTATTAAATTTATTTATAAGGGGCCAACAACGAAATGTCAGATAACTTAAAAGTTTTAACATTCCTCAATAAATCGGCTAGAACATACATGAGGGTTTTTTCAAATTTTGCTATTGGTTTTGGTTCACCCTTTTAATAACTGCGCTCCAGATAATGAGATGTGTTTTTGACCTGCATCTCATTGTTCGAATACGGAGCTTGCAGACGCTTTGCTAGAACTTTATCGCTGTCATTTCGACATGTAAACAAGAAAATTTTGATTATATGACATTAATAAATTACGTTTTGAACACCGCAAACATTTATGTAGGAGGAAATTACACTGCAACAAGCGCAACAATATATATTAAACTACGCATTGGACATCGCAAATCACATTATTGAATGCATCGCCGCTAACAGTGAGGATCCTGAGACGCCGCCGCTCCGTAAGAGGTGCTGAGTGTTTGCAGGTTACTTCACGCCTTTTATTTGGAGTCTTTGCTATTATATTTATTTATAGACAAGATTACCTCCTCCACGCTCTATCTTCCTTTCACGTAGTTTTTTATTTATTGTTACTCTCACCGCATCCCACCCGATGGGACCTATTTACACGATCCCACCCATCCCTTCAGGTTTCAAAAATTAGTGCATTACAATAAACAAAGAAACAACCTGTTGGTTTTATAATTTAATTTCGATATTTTCATTTAAACACAATGTTTTTTTTTCTATAATCCCGCTAAAACGTTATGCGTCATACGAATTGACGACCTGTCATTCTAAACAACATTTTTTTTTCGATATGATTCTAAGTTTAATGTTAGAACAATATTTTGAAAGCTATGACGTTACGTGATTAGCGTATTTGTTCAAGTTATAATAGGAATTATTATTTTTTTATATAATAATTGATTTTTTTTTTTAATACCTACGTTATTAAATATTATATCATATTATATATTTCGCTATGAAATAAAATCAATGTCAACGATGAATAGTCAGATTTGAATAAAATGTTAAAATAAATTTCTAGTTCGTCTATAGCTAATTAGATTGATGCTAGAACTTTATTAATTATTTACCGCGAGCGAGGCTATGGATACTATTTATTAGTTAAAAATGTCACTTGGTAGTAATAACAATAAAATTTCATAAAATAAATATATTATAGTAGATAATAAAACACATATAATATGCATTTATCGATATTTTAATGAAGTCCACTTTACATTATAATATATGATAATTCCTATATAAAAATGGCATTTCTAGGAAGCGACATAGTTAGCATCTTCCGCCATCAACACCCACTTTGTAATCAGTTAACGTCTCATGGCCTATAAAAGTTCGGCATTTATAGACTGGCCGTATAAAACACATAAATCGATGCCGAAAGAATAGCGATCCCTGTCCAACATCACAGAAACAGATTTCAAAGGCACACCGTATTTCATTGGGACAATAAACTCAGGTGTTTATGGGGGAATGTCATTTTATGACTTTTTGACCGGCTTTTTTTGCATATGCGAATTGTTTAACAATAATTGTCACATACCAACGGACATTAAATATTATTTAATATGCATGACTGCTTATTAAAAAATCCATAAATTAACATACGTATGTTATATCATTTAGAATTAAATATCGCAGAATAATAATGCGATGTAATAAATATATAAAACTGAAATAATTTGAATATTAAAGTAAGTATATACTATTTTGTTATTTGTTTATTTCGAAGTGTCACTGTTGTAGATTATTACTGTCTTATCAAATAAGTAAACATGGATAAGTGTTTGTTGATTACTTTAATGTTCTAACGAGATAGCAGCAACCATATTAGAAGTTTCCGAGGAGTTTTTATGACATCTCAAAATTCATATGCTGTGTCCATTCACACACCAATTTCACAATTTCCAGACAATTTCACCAATTTTAGACAATATACTATCAAATAATAAAAGATTGCGAATAAAAAATAAAATACACTAAACCCACTTCCGAGTCTTCATATCACTTTTATATTCTTAGGTTTATTTAATTTACATAGAAATCACCGACTTCTTTGAAATTAACATTTTAACCCCTAATTAAATCTAAGCTTAGCTCTAAATTCTAAGATCAACTCACGTCTATGTAACAAAAAGATCGTAAAATATGTTTGACGCCTGTTTGAAATTTTACGCCATTGGCTTTTCGAGTGGATCTATATTGTGTTAAAATTATGAGGCGTCAAATATATTTGAACTTTGAAATGCCGTTGTTGTCATTCAAGTAACACTTAACACACAAAATAATACTTTTGAGAAATACTAAAAAAGGTCAACATTATATTAATCTGATCTGCTCTGTCTGTAAAGAAATCTTAATTGTAATTGGAGAAGCAAAAACTCTTAAAATGTCGACAATTTTTGTTTGTCAATATCATTGTTATTCTAGTCCTACTTACGTACATCAAAATATTTTCGCCTGTGAATCGATGATTCGTGAACATACATTCTACGTGTTGACTTTTTTTTCACTTTTGCGAACAATCAAAGCAAAAATGACAAAGAACTTTTGTAGACGTCAACTGCTGCCTAACTTTTGTTATTATGGCTTTGTAAAATGCCGACTAATACAAAAAAGTGTTACGGTTATGACAAAACATTTACTTTGAAGTTTCAGCCACCGTTTTTTACATTCTTATTTCCTTTGATATTTTTTGTCTTCACATCGGATTACATCAATAATAAATAGAATTTGTCGATATGATTCATTCTTTCAAAATGTCTATATAAATCATTGTGAACAATATAGATTATCGATAACTAAATATTAATATATATGAGCATGTTAATGAGATATTATCTAGTTATAATATGGTTTAATACGTAATACACATTTTATTCAACGTGTCAGTGCCTAGATCTCATCAAAATTAAAAGTGAGCTATATTTGGTTTTAGTGTCATTATAACTTTACTTCTTCCCGATGGTATAGCGTAATGATTATAACCTAGATCCGTCCTTAAGTTATTTATACATTATTTAACACCTGTATAATACTTTTTTTTTTCGAACTGACTACACTGTTGGCTTGTTAAGGCCGCTACAGTTTCACCGGACTACTAAGGGGAGCGCTTAAGGCACTCACCCGATTTGTTTAGGCGATCAGCGCAAAGGCACACGGTGCGCCTCGGGTTGAACTGTCGCCGAGTTTCTCGATCTGACTAAGCTAATCTAAGCTAAGCTATCTATCCATTTCATACACATATGAATTCGTGAAAAATGCATGTATGACCATGCATATTTCACGAATACATACGTGTATTTTGCATCTGACTACTAAGTTGTGTGACCTATTTCAGTCCGAAAAGAGCAAAGGCCTGAAAATTACATTCAATTGATGATAATAGTTTTTAAGTTACGTTAACCTAAATATTACATATAGAATCCAACTATTACATATAATATCTTTTAGTAGTTCGGTGAAACTGTACCGGCGCTTAACAAGCCAACAGTGTAGTCAGTTTCGAAAAAAAAAATCAATATTTTGCAGTTTAACTAAAATTGTTATTATAGCAGAAATAGTTACATTTTCTAACTATTTTACAAAATAGCTAGTAAATAAAAGAGTAAAAAACTAAAATAACTCACATTTATAATAAATATATATATTTATAAGTAAACATATAAATTCCTTGCAAAAGCAATATATAACGTAGTCCAGTGAATCTGTAGAGGCCCCAGGGTCAACAGGGTATGTCAATTCGAAAAAAAAAGCATTATATAACGCTGATCATAGTCAGTCATGTCATTTCAGGTTAACTAACTCAATAGCAACAAGCTAACGGGCTACATTAAGTAGTTCTGGATTTGGGATAAACAATTGGACCAATCAGAGTGGTCGCGAGCGCTCATACACAATAATATATAAAGTAATAAATTACACCACACACCACCGCGACATCTTTGCTTTGTTATTTATATAATTTATATTATATATATTTCAACATGATTCGTTGAAGGAGGAGTCAATAAATAAAAAGTAGAAAAAAATGAATAATTCACATCAATGAGTCCTAAAACAGTATCTGCAACCTTCCGCGCAATATCTGGACTACGACTATCATTTGAATAACTGTTACGAGTACCGACTTCCTTTAACGAATTGCTCTTGTTCGTGAGTTTTTTATTCCTTGTGCTATTCTGAACAGCTGGTGCAAATTATTTAAAATTAGGTTTTAGATATTCGTAATATGTATTTGTTAAAATTGGGATCACAGATTTATTATTATTTTTTATTATCGTGCTCTTTAAAGTATCAAAAATGAGTAAAATAATTCAAATACGATATTTAAGTGATTTGGCCACGTTTCATCCGATGTAAATTGAACTAAATAAAGTATTTATGTCGGTAATTACGAAAATGGAGACTATACTAAAGTTCGACAGCTAGAACTATTCTATATGTAAATATTTAACGACATATTTATAATTTATGTGGATTCGTTTGTCAAGAAGGCAAGAGTATATGACGAACCAAACTGTTATAATTTTTTCCATAGTAAGTTCAGTTGTGAAATTCCAAACCTTGTTTTTTCGAACTGTCTACACTGTTGACCTGGCAAAGCCTCTACAGTTTCATCCGACTACTATTATAAGGGAGCGCATAAGGCACGCACCCTCCTTTGATGCGTTACGTACATTATTCAAACAATTCCACAAGCGATACGCGGAATAAGTAATTAAAAAATAAGAAAATTCTTTGCTCAAAGTTAAAAATACTTTGGGTGTTTGACTGTAGTCATTTTTAACAAGAATTTGTTATTATGCATGTAATTTAATGAACATGGGTGTGTAATAATGTTTGCTTCTACTAAATAACCGCAAGAACAAAACAAGTCTATCTCAGATTGTCACTACATGTAATGCACTCTGTGGTCTTTTGGCTGCATGGTCTAGATACCTTCGTCTTATCCTTAGAATGGAAAAAACAGTAATCATGAAGTTTTTGGCGGGATCTTAGATCTTATCTATCATGTAATTTATTTTATATTTTATTCATAACCTTGAGTTATTTTGTAATATTGGTGGTATTGTACGTACTATAGTTCAGTTATTGTGCAAAAGTGAAATCATAACACGCAAAATGAATTCTAAGATGCCCCAAAAACTCCACTATATTTTTTAATAAGGGATCCACCATCATCTTAGAATATTGAAATTATCACAAGACATTTACTCCAGAAATGGTAAACAGGGTTAGTTATAATTAAAAGCCTGAAACATATTTTCATAAGGAAAAAATCGCATTAAGCAAAAGAGGCTAATTTAGTACGTGGAAATTTCAGTAATATTCTTTGCAGAGGACTGGGTTGCCAGTAATGAAAGAACAAGAACAAAAAAAAACTGTTGTCACTGTCAAGTTGTCAAAACACTAAGCTTATTCAATTTTGAAAATATTACCGATAAATGTATCATAACTGGATATTCCCTAAAGATAAAATGCAAAGTACTATAAAGGAGCTTATTGATGTTTTGGGGTAGATTTCTTATAAGTAACTTATTTTTATATTATATAAAACTGTACTTGTAATACATTTTTAATTATAATTGCAGAAGTAGTTTAGAAGTGGACAGTGTTTTGGATTACATACAGAACGACCCTAATTATGGTAATAGTAATCTTTCGTCGAAACAGGTCAACGAATATGCACAGAGGTTGGCTCTGAAAGCGTCTAACGCGAAGATTTTCCTTAAGAAGTATGAAGAACTTAAAAATAAGAAGTAAGTAATTATATCAGATTCATATATTAGAGACTACATAGTATAAAACTGAGAGAAGTAATTCATTCCTATAACATAAGAATATTTTATATGAAATACAATAGAATAAAAGAATATGGTATATCTTATAAACTTTTTTTTTTTTTTTAACAAGTATGCTTCTGATTTACAATGCATATAATACTGTTTCGTTTCTATATATCTTGATATTATTGTTTTTTTATTTTATTATTGTGTAATTTTAGTTTAGGATATAGGGTTATTTTTAAAACTTTTAAAGTAATTAGTAATTTTTATATGTCATTTTGTATTAATGTGTTAATAATTATAAAATATGTATACATAGTTATAATAATATAGTTTGTATTCAAATTAATCTCTGAAACTATTTATCCAAAATACTTTCCTTTATAAAATATTAAATTCTGCTTAAGCAAGACTATATTTCATTATTATTAAGTTTTATATAATAATTAAAGTGTATGAGGTCACAGTAGATTTCGAGTTGTTCATAATAACTATAGTTATTGTATATTAACAGCTTACCAATAATATTTTGGCACCACTCTATCGAGCTTCACAATGCATTATTTATTGGAATGTGGTTTTGTTTGGATTATTATAAAAACTGATCTTATTTAAGTATATTCAGATTCTTTATTATGTAATTAATTATCATTTTCTTCAGAAATAACCCCAAAACACTAAATAGAAAAATAAATTGTTAGAAATTAGTCTGATTTTGTATATGTACAAACACCACTTAACCATTTTTTCCCTTTGTATTAAGAAATAACATAGTTTACCATGGTAACACACAGATCTTAAACATGGACTAATTCTCTAGTGTAATTGTTGAAATACGCTTACAGTTACTTGGCAACAGATTTTCAAGTTGTGGTACCAAGTGGTCCATAGAAATATATATAATATACCCAAGTTTTCAACATAGTGTTTTCTGTCACTGAAACTTTAGGTCTATTGTAGTATTTAAATATTATTAAATTAATGCAGTGTTTGAACACTCAACCATAGTGTCTCTAAAAATATTACTCAATGATAGCCACTCACAAAAACTCTCACAGAAAAACTGGCCTCAGAGCCTTCTCACACGAGGCTCTTATTTTATGGTTTAAATCATCCTTATAAAAGCGTACTGTGAGATTTAATAGTTTTATCATAACTATTTTTATTTTCATACAGGTAATATCATTTGGTTACTTTATCTACATTACTGTTTGGATTTGCATGCTACTTATAGTGTTAAATATTTTTATCAAATGGCACTTGATTCCAATGTTTCTTTATGGTTTCTATTCTTCTTAATATATAAAGAGATTTTAATAAATATTCTTGGTGGACACAAAGTAAATAAAATGTAATGGAACTAACTGTAATAGTCTATGATTTACTTATTTCAGTGCTGACAGTTTACCAGATATGATAGCACTGTTTTACAAGTTGGTTTGTGATGAAAAGAAAAGTAAAAATTCTAAGCCAAAAGTTGCACCTAAACCAATATTAGGTGATAATAAGCATCAAATAACTAAGGACGATCTGCCTCA
This sequence comes from Antheraea assamensis, assembly GCA_035772565.1. Taxonomy (NCBI): domain Eukaryota; kingdom Metazoa; phylum Arthropoda; class Insecta; order Lepidoptera; family Saturniidae; genus Antheraea; species Antheraea assamensis. The sequence continues at coordinate 746,160 of JAQQSE010000042.1, forward strand.
GGTAAAGTTACATTCACCCAAAAAAGTCTTTATTTTGAAGATGTTACTCATTTAGTTGGTGATCCTATAAATTATTTCCATATTACAGATTAAAGATAAATTGTTGAAAGCAGTCGACGAAAGCAAAAAGCTTGTCATGAAATCCTTTGAAGAAAAGGAGGCAAAACTTCGCCCAAACTGGTACAACAGTCTTGAATTGCCTAATTGGCAAAAAGATCATGCGGCAATGTCATGGGACTTTCCTAAAGAACCAGTTCCAATTATAGCGTCTTTAGGTAAGTAGTCAATAAGAAAAATAATTTGCTTGGTTTGTACAAAATCATAAGCAATTTAATAAAATCTTAATTTTAAATCTTTGGTTACCAATAGAAATACTTAGGTAATAAATATCTGAAGAAACAACAGTCTAGTAGCTTCAAGACGTTTTTCTTATATTTTAGATATGACCAATTTTTACTTACAACAGTTACAACCCAAAAATCGTGTGAAAATTTCATTTCATTTTACTTCCTTCATTTTTGTGAGAAGAATATTAAATACGTCGGAATGATAACCAGAGTTAGGTACCTACCTAGTTTAGAATTGAGTCATAAACCTATCAATATCTCCATCACTGTAGAAATTTTCCAAATGGTTTCTAAATTAAGTCATAATGTAATAAAATAAACATTAAAAAAATGTATATGTATACATATATATATATCTATATAACGGAATTGAGATCCCATACTTTTTTAATTCAGTTAATAAAAAAAACGAAAAATGATTAACTATGTGATTTCAATACCCTGTGATTCATTACTTTACAGCTGGAATCCCTTTAGCCTCTCAAGAAAATATTATTATAGACGAACTTTTATACATTTTCTCTGGGGTTCCTGGTAACTATATAGTACATCAGACAGTAAAGGATACATACGATCCAAGAACATTTTTAATATCAGACGATTTGGATGATGCGTTGAAGCAAATAGTACAACAAATGTTGCCACTAGCCTCAAATTATTCTATCATCAGGAGATTTATTGAACAGTGTGACATGTGGTCTGGACAAGTGTTACATGCACTGGTTGCAGCTATTGAAATTTTATTGAAGGATTACTATGTAAGTGTTTGAATTTACCATTGCTCAGAAAAAAGAGAATGGGCTATGAGACCTCATTTAGGGATGTTTAAAATCAGGCCAAGTTTTAATTAAAAATAATAATCTATTTTCCAATAATAAAATTTATACTAGTCCTTACTAATATTTTTAATATGAATGTGAGATTGTTATGCTTTCATGCCTTAACTACTCAACCATTTATTATTCAATTTTGCATACACATTGTCAGAGTTTCAGAAAAGGACATATGGTATGTATGTAGGTAGTTACTTCACCAAAGAAAAACATGCTGTTCCTGAGAGATACGTCAAATAGATACGACAAGCAAAAGCTACTTTCATGTCCTTATTACTGATTATTAAATGTATTAACAGATTACTAATATAATTTAAGAATATCCTAAGATGAAGGTTGTGGTGATCTAGTGATTTGATCAGTAGAATATTAATCCAATGTCAATATGTTCGAACCCAGCATATATCAAGGAATTTTTTGGAATTCCCGTACATGTACTGATTTAAATTGGTAATACTACCAGTTGATGGTTAAGGAACACATCGTGAGGAAACCTGAACCTGAGAAATGTTCTTCTAGTACCGCCGTATGTAGTAAAGATATAGAACTGTGAATTTCTCTAAGTTTGAAAGCGGCAATACGTCATGGACACTACACAGTGATTATGCCCATACCTTCGTTCGGGATGAGGCCTATGGCCCTTCACTGGGTCACGTACAGGCGGATGATGATGATAAGATGAATCGTAATCTATAAATAGTCAATTAAACTCCATATTCTATAAAATCAATCTTGTTTGTTAAATATAAATCTGGTTAATTGGAAGGGTAGTGAAACATTCAGATTTGATGATATTAAAAGTGGAAATAAAAAGCTAGTATTTTATTTTTCAGACAATGATAGCTCAATTGGAAACGGAACATATTTCTGGTACTTTGACACTACAGAAGTTGTGGTATTTTGTCTTGCCAACTATGCACACGATGCAAGTTCTTGCCGCTATAGTCACTAATATAGGAAAGGTAATTGTTATTTAATCTTTTGGTGTATATTTCAATTATTGATAACCTTATTTTCATTTGGATGGTAGGGTTTTTCTATGTTCGCCTGGCTAGCTACCACCGTCAAATTGAAATCTCTCACGAAGCACCTATATGTGTATACAGTAATCGCATTTAAGTATTTTTCTAGGTTTAACTTCTTTAATATTGGTCTAATGCTCACTTAATATCAAGTGGGATTGTGATCAATCGCTGTAAAGAACCTGTAAAGTGTAAAAAATTAACAATTATATATGTAATATTATTACATTGAACTTGCTGTGAACTGTTGCAAAACAATGATATGGAAAAGAGCAATATTGTGGCATACAAGTCGCCTGTCTCCGAAATATGGTTTTATAATGTTTATTTATTTTGAAATTCATTCAGAATATGTTTGTTTTTTTTTTAATAACTTACAATATGTAACAATCAAAGTCAAAACAGGATTTCTCGATGGTAAACAATAACAATTATATAAGTAGAAGAAAATACGCACATTGCTTACAGACGTTTGAACCCGTTTGTGTTTGTATATATATATGTATATTATTATGTCCTTTATATGTATTGTATATATATTTTACCGTTATGTACTTATATTATTTCATTCTTAAATGTATTCCTTAAATGTCGAAATATGCTTGTCGTATCATATCCTCATTCTCATCCTATAAATAATGATATAGGATTTAACAATGCGATACGGTATTGTTTTTGCTATGCGTGTGTAGTATCATGGCACTCATAGCGATACGGATGCTAAAAGATCAGTAGACTCAATATAGCCTTATCGTATAGCGTGCACGCACATTATGTCATGTTTTTGACGCCGAACTTCAAATTGCATAAATCATCAAAGCTTGTAAATTGTATACATTTATTAAAGCGCAAAAATTGTAAGTAAATAAATAAAATGTTTTTCCTTTTTTAGTTAGTCTTTACTTGTCAGTGTTTTCTATTATTATTATCTTGTCTTACTAATATTACAACCGTAGGGTTTTCTAAAACATTCATAATGCGCACGGTAGCGTGTTATGGAACGAGTTACCCGGTACAGTTTCCCACCAGGGTTATGAGGCTCTTCAAAAAGAGATTGAAGCACGCTTTAAGGTTTCAACACCACGGTCTTTCCACTTCTGTGATATTCATTTGGAAGTAATTTATTATCAATTTTTAGTTTTATTGTATAAAATTAGATGGCGCTGTTATGTAGTTTTAAATTTTTTGTTTTTTTTTTTCCGGGACTAACAATATTTTGACAACTAGACGTATTATGTATACTCTAGTATATCTTATACTACAGGTATAGTTTGTACAGGTATAGGTATAGTTTGTTTGCATTGCTTTTATACACCGATTTCTTTTTAAGTAAATGTTCATTTATTTCACATAGTTAATTTTAGAACTAGATGAACATATTTTCATTATAAACATAAATGGTTAAAAGCTTGTATAAAACATGCTCTGGCTTATAACGTTATAGGCACTGATTTGAAAAATCGAGTGATACTTCTATTTATATAACGTACTCTGTGGGCAACACAACAGTGATGCCCCTGGTGTGTTGCAATTGTGCATAGGCGACGGTAACTATTTTTATTTTATTATCAGATGGGTCGTCACCCCGTTTGCTACTCTTTGACATAAAACAAAATATATTAATGTTTGGTTACGTTTACTTGTAATTATTATAAAATTATTACATTGTTGAATTTCTATTTCATCTTTGTTTGTTATATGAGCACGCTGTGATCAGGTTAAAACATAAAGGTACATTTATTGATTCACAATATCCTTTTTTATAATTGTAATGTATTATTTGTCAATACGCTTTGGTGCATAAAAATGAGTATTTTTCAGAGCGAATTACGTGGTGGGGCGGTTTTAACGGTTTTACACGATAAAACGAACACCCTAATGGGTGATGTAAGAGCTCAGGAGATATCATTGTTTCTAACCGAACGAGCTTGTCGGCCATACCTTAGTATTTTAGATCAATGGATCCATAAAGGCACCATAATAGACCCATTTCAGGTAACTGTCAATGTTATTTCGATAACATTTCTATTGCATGTTAGTGTTATGATGTGATGTAAAAAATATTGGGATTCTTGTAAGTGCTTTGCTTGCCATGGAGTTTTCTTGTAGGTTACAAAAAGTTTCTTGTAGGTTACGTACCTACTTTAAGGCAATAGGTCTGTAATAAAATAGTACTGCATATAAAAAATATTTTATGAGATAACTACAAGGCTTTGTTACCAATGGAATTTTCTTTGTGGTTTTTAATATAAAAGAGTTCTGAAGATCTTAAGCGTTAACTTCTTTCACTTCCGTAGGTGGTAGAGCTACGCTGAAGCTATTACTGGTTTCATCATGAATGGGTCGGTTCGCCCGCGGTAGTACCACCCTCTCACAGTAAACCGACGTGAAGTAACAGTGCTTGCACTGTTGCGTTTCGTTCGGTCAGTGAGAGCGCCGGAGGCCCACATATATTAAAAGGCCGGCAACGCACTTGCGACTCCCCTGGTGTTGCTAGTGTCTATGGACGGCGTTGATCACTTACCATCAGGTGACCCACCTGTTCGTTTGCTCCCTATAATATAAAAAGAAAAAAAAAATAACTCATGGACTGTCTAAAAATATATAGGTTTAAGTTGCATAGAAACGAATGTTAACCAAACCTCATGAGGCACAGGTTCATTGACTGTTGGCAGCATAAGCTTAAAAAAGTAACTGATTTATTACAAAACTTTGAAAAATAACAAAATGATATATTGTAAATTTTGTGTGTGTGTGTAATTTTAATGGAAGGTCATCCAATAAGTTTAAATAACGCCATATGTATATATTTTACTCATGTCATTATCTTCCTTTTTTTTCTTTACTTTCATTAGTCTTTACTTTTTTCAGGAATTTATGGTTGAAGATAACGAATTAATAAATAAAGAGGAACTTCCTATCGATTACTCAGCGGATTATTGGGAGAAGCGGTACTGCGTTCAGAGGGACAGAGTTCCTAAATTTCTTGATAAGTTTACTGATATTATACTGAGAACTGGGAAATATTTGAATGTTATAAGTCAATGTGGTATGTTTTTACAAATCTCGTATTATAATTCGTAAGAAAATTTACGCATACAAGTTCTAAGTTAGATATGTCAAATCTCTTTTTGTTTTTTTAAGTGAAAATTTCTTAAGCCCCGTTTTTATCTGAAACTTAATGAACGAAGAAAAATAGCCATTAAAAAGAGACAAAAATATACATCTATAGGATTTAACCTTCGAAGGAATGAGGTAGAATACGTTATACAGTGTTTCTTATATTCGTGGTCTCTTCATTTGTATATTACACTATCTAATACTTGCTTTGCTCCCATCGCTGTGTGTGTGTGTATGTTAGTACGTGTGGGCGCGTACGTATTACGAAGCCTTGAGAAAAAGCGTCATAACCAGCGTGGTGGTATTCAAGTGTATCCTTTGTATGAACTGCACGTTTCTTTTATGCTAGCACTGTAGAGTAACGCTATTGTGACCGATAATAAGCATAGTAAACAAAAATCATGGTGACCACTAAGTGATAGGCGGTCCATTGCTGGTCGTTGCTATCATGCTGGCCTGCAAACCTGTTGGTTACTTAAATGATCCCGAAACGCGACAAACCAGAAAATGGCCAGTGTTTATTTTTACGCGGTTTATCTTCATGTGTATGGTGGTCATGATTCAGTCATATAAAATTATTGTGTGGTTTAATCCACTTACTTGGCAAACGTTTATATTTAAAATTCTAGTATGAGTCTTCTGCTAAAGGGCTTGACCCACTTTAATGATTTTTTTTAACCTAATGGTCACCTGGGATGGTACTTAGCTATAGTTACTCCCGGTGGATGGCGCTGTGCTTGATATTGAAAATTAGCTTTTTTTTGGATTTCCTACATTAAAAAAATATTCCCAAATTTTTAGACTCAATGATTTTTAATTAAATAATTAGGTATGTGGCTGATAACGCCTGCCATCGTACCTATGATATAAAATTTACGTTATATCATGACTTATTTCCTGAAGTTATATTATTGAAGATATCATTTCTAGGAAAGCCGATAACAAAAACACAAACTGAGGAAATTAAATATTCTCTACGGGAGCAAAATTATGGTGCCATAATACAAAAGGCTTATGCATTTGCCAGTAAATCCCTGTTAGAATTGCTGTTGAAGGAATACGACCTGATGGGTCGCTTGAAATCGGTGAAGAACTATTTCCTCATGAGCCAAGGCGACTTCATAGTACAGTTTATGGATGCAACTGAACAAGAACTATCTAAGAAAATTGATGATATAATACCTTCAAAGTTGGAGTCGCTTTTGGGACTTTGTTTAAGGTAAACATTACTTTACATGTAGTATAGTTTCGTTAACAGTCATTATTTGTTAAAAAAAATAAATACATACATTTTTAAATACCATATAAATAAAAAAACCATTCGATAGGTTACTAACTTTAGTTTCTACTTTTTTTTTCTATGAACTATAGTAGATCATTATTATCATAGAAATATCCCCATTTAAATCAAACCGTATCTTTATATTTATTTGGTGACTTGAGCGTGAGCAAGTTTTCTCCTGTTCACATTTATAGGCTGTTGCATAATACTTTTTCGCGCGTAGTCGCTTCCATTGAAATAATAATAACGGATAATGAGCAACGGAATAATTCATATCTTTAATAATGTGTTTTCCCATTACGTAGGAAAAATACTATGCATATATGTGTATATATAGGTATATTTGAAGTATATTACAAATGGGGAAGTGTTTGTTTGAATGTTTGTCCATTAGTTAGGCTCCACCAGCTGGACGGATTGTAACTAAGTTTGGCACATAAGTCGACTAAGTAAATATGATATAGGATATTTTATTTTCTCCAAAAATTGCAGATATTTTATATTTTATTTTTTATATTTTATTACAAGATAAATTAAAAAATGAATGTAAGAGTCAAGCATAGGAGCATTTGTCGTTAATTTCTTTGACAAATGATTAGTATTTTGTTTCCATTCAAGATTTTTATTTTTTAACTTATATATTGACACATACAAATAACATTATAAGCTAAAGGATTGAAGATTTCAACAGTTTTGTTTATTACAGGCTATCAGCTGCAAGCCATGATCCGTACAATGAAGACATGAGAGTGGAACTTTTACCGTATGATCTACAATTCCAAATGTTCAAAATATTATCTATAGAAACAGAAGATGAGAAAGGTATTTTTCAGGTCTTAAATACCGATTTTTATTATGTAAATAAATTAGCAAATTATATTTAAGACTGCACTTTAAATGAAATAGGTGGCTTGATTTGTCTGTTACATCATATCCCTTACTCTGAGGATAGCGTTAAGGAATATGGGGGGGGGGGGGAGGGGCATTGCGTTTAGGAATATGGGAGGGATGCGGATTGCGTTGAAGATTACGGAGCTAGGATTTTGCGTTTAGCAATATGTGGGAGATGAAATGCATTCACGAAAATTGTGGGGGGATTTGTGTATAGGAATATGGTGGAATAGAAATGTGTTCAGGATAATGGTTGGTGGGGATTGAGTTTAGGAATGAGGGGTCTAGGGAGAGATTCGCAACAAGTTTTACAGTTTGTTTAGTTAGTTCGTTTTTTTGTTCGAAGGGCAGACGAAATTTCGAATAATGATATTAGTATTATCACAATATCCACATGGATGATGCTTGTCACTCGCCATACAAATATTGTTACACTTTTAGGGTACTTCCGTGGTATTGGGTGATACGAGAGTCGCGCAATCATTTGGGATAGCAAATCTGTTTACTTTTTGATAAAAAAATCCAATATTAAACTTATTTATATATAGTTAAATGACGTTTTCAATATCAACGAAAAATAAATTTATCAAACATTTGGGTAACATATTTCGTTTGTCTTGTTAGTGGCTTACGTACAGTTTAAACATATTTAATGGGTACTAAAATATGTGTAATATTCTAGATAATTATAAACAAGATATATAAGTGTTTATCTTTTTTCTATATAAAACGATAGATGGCATTTGAAACAGTATCAATAAAATTGAAGTGTTTGTCCCTGTTTGTCTTCAGACCCTATTTTGAACAGACTTTTACTGGAAGAAATAGGAATTTTCAGAGTACTACCTAGATTACATATAAGAACTAAGCAATTAATGTTAAAATTAAAATCGGTAAAAGGGTTCCTAGGGGTTAATAATAACAAAATTACAATCTTAACTAATGTTATAAATGCGAGTGTAAGTTTGCTTGTTTGTTACACTTTCACACCTTAACTATTCAACCGTTCATCAGGAGATTTTTATATACATTTTGTCTGGTATATATTTCATCCAGAAAACATTTCTATTCCCGAGCGATATATCAAATTTACATTACCGTGAGCGAAGCCACGGGCAAAAGCTGGTTAAAGATATATAAAAATAGCCCACAATTAAAAGTAAGATGAACAATGTGATGATTCTCTTGAAGTAACAACATTTTTATGAGAACAAAATCACAGGCAATATTTAGTTCATAATAAAGCTGGGGAATGTTAAATGTACTACGAATTAGGAAGATATGTCACATATATCATATAAAATCTATGCATATATGATATCTAATTCCGGTCACCATTATTGTCAAATGTCTATTGTGATTTGATATTTAATGAGTAATTAATCTTGTAGAGTACAAGCAAAACAAGGACTGTCTGCCGCTCACTGGGATAGAGACATTCTCATTCGGTATGGAGGTGAAATGGCCCGTATCTTTAATACTGAATCACAAAGCTATCGCCTGTTATCAAATGATATTCAGACATCTATTCTACTGCAAACATGTTGAAAGGCTGCTTTGCAGGTAAGTTTTTACTTTCTTGACTCATCATCATGTTCTTACCCTTATCCCACCTAAGTAGGATCAGCACAATATGCTTTCCTTTTCCACTCTGCCCTGTCAGATGTCATCTCAGTATTCACACTTTTTATACACATATTTACTTACTCGACTATATTTTTTTATAAACGTTTACAAATACGGTGTCCAGAAACGCTAGATTATAAAACAATGAAATATATTTATTACATTATTCATATATATTTTTTAAAGTGAAACTATTTTTGCATCGTCTTAATTTTTTTCAACTATCTATCGCATATCGCATTACAACCGTCCGCGGAGTAGGGGTAAAGTGAAAGGCACTCGACAGAGTAGCCAAGACCAATATGGCGGCGCACATGGTTCAATTCAAAATTGTTTAATGATTAAAATAAATATTGTGCTCAGCTTTTAAAATGCGTCTATCATCTGAATGAATGTATTTATTATGTATTCCTTAGTCTAATACGCAGATTGAAATTTATAGTTGAATATCCTGTCTAGTATTTTAAGTTGTAATGCTATATGGCCCATTAAAATAAAAAACATTTCATCTACATTCAGTCTCAGCTCTGAAATGTAGTATTTGTTGTATAAGCCGTATGGTAGGATATGGCAGTTGTCTCCGAATAGATCACGACCACCATACACTAGATATATCGTCCACTATAATGCCACTCTGAGGGGTGTCTTATTCCTGGTTTAGGTGATTTATATCCATTAATTAAGCGAGGTTGTGTGGAGTATCTTTACCCGACTGGGTCACGATCACCGTGTATATGATGATAATACCAATCACAGTGACTCGTTTTTGCTTTGTCGCGTTTCAGAATCAGTCACTATATATATATATATATATATTATTCAGCTTGTATGCCTATAAAACAGCGGCGACTGCATATGGTTTGTAGATTCATGGATGGACATTGTTTTTTGTTTTTATTTGCCTGGGGTTACCGTAATATATAGTGATGTCACTTGTTCGTATCATAATTTTATAACTATAAACGTGCAATCGTTGTATAAATATATGTACGGGTTATTCGAATTGTTAATGATACAGACAGTACAGACGAGTTTATAGAGCCGCTTCAGCTGCGCAGGGATATTGCTTCACTGAGCGTGTACTACCGTTTATATTATGGCGAGTGTTCTGAAGAGCTATTTAATATAATCCCTTCCTCTTCTATCCATAACCGAACCAAGCGCCCTAGGTTTCGGAGCTACAGTTTTACGGTAAACCACAATCAAAAATCAAAATCACAAAAATACTTTATTCAGTTTAGGCCCTGTGAAGGCGCTTATGAGCGTCAAAGTTACCACCAGTTCAGAAAATAACCCAGTCATCGACAAAAACCGGCAAGAAACTCGATTTGGTTTATCGAGAACATAATATAACACATATTTTTATAGTTATAGATTGCATTAGTTTTATGGTTCTCGCACAGAGAGGGGCGTCATTTCTAGACGTCACAACCGTTCACATATTGATCCTCCACCCTATAATAGCCTTTAGACTTTAAAACCTGCTTGATATGGAGTTTGAACTTATTATCCGACAAATCGGTAATGTGTTTTGGAATTTTGGTATAAAACCTAACACTATTACTTAAAAATCTGGTACCGGTCCTATCTAGCTTAAAACATAGAACTGGATGGAACTCTATCTGGGCATTACCAAACTCCATCTGATTTAATCTGAATGAGTTTTAAATATTATCGTTTGTTAGGGTGTGGCTGTATAATAAAGTCGTGAAACGTTTCTCCGAGGCGCGTCTGTACGCGGACGCTTTCGCGCTGCGCCAGCGGATGCTGAGCTGCATCCAACATCTCCAATACTACATGTGCGTCGAAGTCATTGAACCTTCCTGGTGTCAACTTATCCAGAGCCTTGATAAGGTAAGTAATCTTTGTTACTTTATTTTTGACATTTTACAACTACAGTGGATTTCGGTTATAAAGACGTTGGTGGGACCACTTTCTTATCGTCGCTATATCTAAAATAGCAGAAAGCCATGAACATATATTTATCGAGCTATGTATGTTTTTTCTTTAACGGTAAATTTACGTCTAAGAGCCATATTCACAAGTTTACGAAACACTGTTAACATACTGTATATATTGCTATGTACCTTATTCATAAGTTCAAATTTGTACACGTGTTAAGTAGTCCTACCTATACACAAAACAAGCGTATCTGCTCATTTGTAAACGTAAATAATTTTTTTTTTTTTTCGAACTGACCTACACTGTTGGCCTCGTAAGGCCTCTACAATTCCACCGAACTACGACTAAACATAAATAAAGGATAAGAGAGCTTAATAATTTTATGAATTATTTGAATAATTTGTGCCTTTGTCGACTCAGTCGCAATATACGCATGGAATTTTTAGGAATTTGTCACAAATGGTTCATACAACAAGTCGCTATACCCGAAATTGAAGCTATATTCGAAGTGGTTTCGATGGTTTAAATTCAAGGGACGTATCAATTTTGAAATAATCCCAATTAAATGAAAACGACTCAATTCTTCGTTTATCCAAACAAAAAAATATTTTAAGTGATGAAAAAATCAAATAAAAAAAGAAATAATTAAATACTGAACAATATATTTCAACATAATACTTTTTATTGATGTAGTTATATCAAATGAAACTATTACAGAATTTGTTCTAGATTTCTTATAATTCAAACTAAGTTTATCCAATACTTTTAATTGATCAAATTGCGTTACATAAGTTGAAAAGATATAATATATTTACTCATTTATTATGTTGAGTAGTCTTAGATCGTAAAAATGTATGTAGTATTTAGTATTGTGAACAGTTATTAAGTTAAAATAATAAATTATTCCGCTTAAATGGTAGTTAAATATACTATAAACGTAAAGTATTACTAATAACAATACAATATTAAAGCAGGTTCAAAGCGATAAAAGTACTTAAACAGATACATGGAATTGGGTGATGATTGTACCCTAATTACAATTTATGAAACAAAAATATATTAATATTTTTCATATGTTTCCAATGCTTGCAGGACTTTCTTTAATGTCGTCTCAATATTTGAAATTTTTGTCTCACAGTAACTTAATTTGTCCTTTATTTCATCGAATTCTGTAACATTTGTCCTTTCACTGATTATAATTTTCGCATTTTTTACAATCTTACGATCAAGTCGATTATTTTGACATCGATCAAAACAACAGCCTTGTCCTTCAATATCTTGATAATCATCTCCAAACTTGGCTAAAGGTTCAGCGTGTGGAATTTCAATTTTATTATTTTGATTTGGTTTCACTAATATTTTGTATTTTGGTAAAAAGTGCGGAAATATACTTATTCGTTTTGCTAATGGTTTTAAAAAGAACATTTTGGGTTTGATTATATTCATATTTATACAATTAATCGGTAGCCAAGACCAACATTTTGATGGTTTGTCATATGCTTTTATGTTACCGATAAGAATACTTTCAAAATATGATATTAGTTTAACACGTGATATATGACCAACAAGTTCAGCATCGGCTCTAATTTCCTGAGTGTCACTAACTGCTAGACCGTTGAGTAAGTTGAAAAGTACAATGGGTATCATAAAAACGAATACTACAAAAATTATATGACTCGTAACTGGGAATGTGCTAAATTTTATAGATCCGGCATCGAATTCGCCCGTTAACATAACAATTGTCTTAAATAAAGATCTACCGGGATCTTCGAAAAAATCTTCATCTTCCTCGTCTGCATTGTTTACATTTGGATTAGGAGGTTTTTGATCTTCTTCGTCTTCTTTTCGAAATAATGTGTAAAAACTCAACGCGAATGCTATAATTAAAATACAATACCAGAGAAGAAATTTAAAGAAATTCCATGACACCGTTTTCAACATAACTATATTTGTCGAAAATGTCGGGAACTGTCCTATAAGTAATACCAGTTCAGCAGATGATAATAAAATAGCAACTGCAGAAAGCTGCTGTTTAGTAGATTCTTCGGCGGAATCATAGCATACTATCCATGTTGTTACGAATATTAACGCTATCTCCATCCAGTTTTCAATACTCTGTAAATATCTTGTTGGTGAGACTAATAATTGGAACAACTCTCTAAATATCAAAAGAATCAATCCAATAATCGCACCGACATGAGTAATAATATTTAACGCTTCAATTGAATCCGATGGTTTTTTCTGAACTCCGTATCCAAAAATGATGTAAAGAATTAAACACAACCAAAGGAAAGAATAAAACGTAATATTTGCACAGAATAAACAACTTATCCTTTGCCACTTTAAATATAGGAAACTGGTGATCACTGGATGTTTTAGAAGCGGTCTCAATTCCTCGTTATGTGTCATATATAATAAAGCGTCTGTTTCTGGAGCTAATATAGAGTCGCATACTTTAACATTATTATTCGTGTTATCCATTAGTGGCATTCTACAGAGTAAATTTTCGAGTGACGAGTCGTTTGGATAAACTAGGAAATTATATTTCATGTGTATTTCGTAGTCCTCATCGCTTGGTCGTTCACCATTTGTTGTGATACATTCATCTAAATATGTTTCTAATGTTTTTGCGTTAATATCTGCTAGGGGTGGTTCATTAAATCTATTACGCAGCCCGACACAAGCTCCATTTCTAAGTAGTTCCAATACAGTATCGTTGTCTCCATTTCTAGCTGCATAATGCAATGCTGTATTATCTTTCATATCGAGATGATTTACATTTATATTCGTTTTTGGATTTTTGAGTAATAGTCGTAAACATTCCTTAAAATCTACTTTTATATTTTGAGTGTTAGATCGCATACCTTTCACGATTATTTGCAGAAGCGACTCTGAGTTCACTGGATCGAAAACGGTAGAATCATTTTCTATAAACATTTTAAGAATTTTAAAATACCCATTCTCACAGGCTATGGCCACAGGTCTATTAGTATTGCTAGAACAGGTTGTGTTTGGATCAGCTCCAAAATGTAATAGTGTACCGACTGCTCTTTCAAAACCTTTTTCTGTGGCCATTTGTAACATAGTGCTTAGACCATTATCCAAAGTCAATGATAAGCGATGTTCATTTTTGTTAGCTAATATAGTAAAGTCTCTAACAAATCTGTCCTCTTCATGTCTGCTAAGATAATAAAATAATTTGTCAGTATCTATTATTTCTGTTTGGTTATCATGAGTACCAATTTTTGCCTCCAGATGTGGAAATGCTTCTTTCAAATAATTTCGTGCTGTTTTACCTTTTCTGTCTTTATATGTATCTATGTCAATGGGATCTTTAGCATAATCGAGTATAAGAGTCACAACTCTCTCGAGTCCTTGTTTTGCAGCACAATATATCGGGGTAATACCTTTTAAATCTGGAGAATTTACATTACAACCAGCTTTTAAAAGACATTCTATTATATCTTCAAAAGTTGCTAAATCTTGGTCTCTGTCATCGTCCAAATCTTCAATCTTTTTAATCGCTAGTAATAAAGCGGTATTGCCTTTACTTTTAATATTTACATCTATTTTGTCACATTCTAAGAGAGCTTCGAGTGCCTTTAAGCTCCCATTTTCTACTGCGAAGTGTATTGGAGCTGCGGAATGTGTTTCATTAACTCTATTGACACTTACTTCATGTTGTAAAAGAACTTTCACGAATTCTTCTTTATTAGGTTCGGAAACAGCTAGCTCGAGGCATGTTTTGTGGTCAGGATACTGATAAACATATTCAAGGTCGACAGCACCATAACCGACTAATTTTTTGAACGTACCGTAATCATTATTTTGAAGTGCAGTTTTAAGTAGAATTTGTGGGTCTGTACCGAATAAGGATCCGCCTCGCGATATTCTGTTGGGCTTCATCTCATAATTGTCTTGCGACATGTCTCACGCGACACTGGCATCTGGAAACAAAAAACGATTATTCTTTTTTTAAGTTTTAAACGAAGCCTTAGTTCGCCGTAATTAATAATTGTACATGAAATTAGGAAGATATACAAAGTTGTATACATAAAGATATGAAGTTAAAATACGTTTCTTTATGAAGAACACAGGTGTACATCCAAACATATGCATACAATACCGACCATAAAGACACCTGTTCCCAATTTACTCTATTAGTCTTAATAATCTTCATAGCGTTTCTCAGATTAAGCATGTACGTAAGAGAAATTCAATTAGCATCATACTATTTAGTCAGTGGTCTTTAACCTCTTTATCTATTTGGAGAAATTGTACTTTCAACCTATTCCCAGAAATATTTGAGTCCAGTTGATTTTAAATTATAGTTTTTAATGAGTTCGCTCATTACTGTGAGCGCTTAAGAACTTTATCGTTAACGGCAACGAAAGGGCAATTATAATGAGTTTCTTATGGTGCAATAAAATTAATGTAGCTCGCGTGTTTCGTTCCTCTTGTGTGCTATTCCCATAAGTGGATCAATTTGCGCCCTCACTATTATGTTATGCTTAATAGCACAATCAAACACACTTTACATTTCTTTCATTTACTTGATAACATACCTTAATAGTGTTTACTTACAGCCTTCATTAAATCTTTATTTACTATCTAAAGTATCTAAACCCTTTACGTACAATTAGTAGTTTTGTTACTTCGTACAATTAATGTTTCGTAAAATTAGTTATCAACCGATTCGATTCGAATAGATCGTTATTTTAAATTTACATAGTGAGTACCCGCATTTGCAACTATATACGTAACGTAAGTATATAAATAATCATCGCATGAAGTTGTTGTTTAGTTATCGTGATATTTAAATTTGCTGTATTTGTATTAAGTGTTTGTTTTTTTTTTTTGTTTCATTTTGTCTTCAACACAGTACTATGATGACGCACAAGTAAATCTCATACGTTTGCTACGCTTGTTAGATTCGGATCTTTAGGATAATATTTATCTTTGGATATATCTTGAATACACTGTGACTAAAGTTGACCTTGGTCGTCTTAGTAAAGGTTTTTTTCTCTCTTTATTTTTAATTGGGTTTTTCGTCATAAAATTACCATGTCACCCCAGTGATTACCCATCAAAATGAAGTATGCACTGCTTTTCTTTTTATCTATTATACATCACTAATTATAATCTTTGTTTAACAGTGAGAATAACTGTAATCGCAAAAGACTGTTTTGAAGAAAACATAGAAAATTTTTACTTTTTGTTTTTAATACCATTCATTCTTGGTAATGAATATTCTAGCAATCCTAATGAAAAGTAATAATTTTATATTATGTTATCTGTATTAGAATACATAAAATCGTTCAACAATCGATGTCCCGAAATGCTAATCCTGAGTCAAAGTATACCTACGTCTAAAATAAAATGGTAAAACTAACAAAAGAGTTTTACTCCAAACAATGGCGGTGCTCGTCCATCGGAACGCGATGAGATGTTCCACATGTCCGTGCGGCCGCGGCCGATGCGAATCGAACAATATATTAACGCTTTTCAGTCAACGTTACTTACGTAAGAGACGACAGCTTTTCTATTGTGTTCCTACTAGCACCTGTTTTACGGCGTATAATGAACCGGCTCTAACAAAATCGGTGATTAATTGATGGCTGCCAAATTTACTGTGAAATATTATTCTATGTTCTAACAAGTTTGATCATCGTTTTACGGTGTACAAATGCATTTTTGTATGCTTCGATGAGGGTAAAATATCATATAACAGACCTTAATATGTGTGCTCTATTTTGTATTTAAAACTAGTTTTACTACTTATTAACGGTAGTAAAATGTTCTAAATATTTATAAACAGTTTATTACATTTCTATACAAATCTTTTTGTTCGAAAGGTATTAGATAGTGCACGTAATTGCAGAGAATCTAATATTTATGCACTTGCCTAAAGTTTTTTATTCTTATTGTTCTGTTAATCTAAAAATGGATCAATATTCTTTTGTGTTGTTACACATTCAGCAACAAAAATAAGGCAGCTTCATACATATTACATAAAGCAATAATGCGCATATATTGGTCTCGTAGGTTTAATTCGTTTTTGAGCTATGTACATCGTTGTATTGCTCTTTGCGATCGGCATGTTTGACGGCCTGAGAGAATACTGACCTTTTGGATATTGTATAATCTATAATTTAATCTATAGTTATTGATTTCGGGCACTTGTATTACAATGAAATTTCAAAAGAGAGATTTTTGATTGATGAATGCTGTACATTGCGAATATCTATCATAAGTATTTTATTCCAGGCGGAAGTGCAAAGTAACCTATCAAGTACCTACAAATTTGATTTATATATTTTATTGTACCCTCCCGTTCCTATCCTCCATTAAATGGAAAAGGTTATTAAAAGCAGAACCAACCCACAATTTTCGAGTTTATTTGGGTCTTTATAACAAACGCGTATAAAAATATCTAGGTAATTTATTTAGACAACAATACAAGACATAAATAAGACAGTGTTTATTTCAAATAAACCTAGATATTTTTACACTTGTATTTAAAAAATACGATTAATATCTAAAGTTACATTTATTGAGTTGCGTAAAGTTTGCAAAAACATGCCCATGATAAATATTTTAAAGTAAAATATATGTTGAAATGACATTCAAAAATAAAAAATATATTATGTAACAGCCAAAATAATTGGACGACTCAGTGTCAAATGTAACCGATTCGCGAAACTGACGAATATTCTGCGGAGCCCCTCTTTAGAATTCACTACTCTGATATATGTATGTAGATATAGTGGAGTGAATTTGTTATGTACTATTATTATTATTATTGGTAGTTATTTTTGTTTTACATTATTATTCTAGTTTTTCACTTATATTTTATTAATTGGATTATATTTTTTAATTGATATTTTACTTTATTCATATACAAACGTTTCGATTAGTTATGTAATATGTATTTGCAAATATATATAGACATCATCGTTGGTAAATTTAACATTTTTTATATACGAGTACGTACAATTGTAGATTTCTTTGAAATAAATAAATAAGGTGGTATCGAAATATTTCAATAAAAGTTTTGACGTGATAACGCCCTATAAATTGATGAACGCCGGCTGCACGCATGAATAAGCATGACTCATAGTCACGTTCCGCCTGAGCCGAGCGTGCAAGCGAGAGCGCGCAACAAGCGATAAAGATGCACGATCGGTCTGAGTGTTCGACTTGTGACGGATCTATCTCTCTTCCTCTGCATTGGTAATTCAGTGATAATAATTCAATTCATAAAAGTATGCAATTTTTCATCAATGTTTTTCTTATAACGTTATCACGTAAAATTATCGTCCGTAAATCGACTTTACAGACAACCTATTTTTTTATAAATATATTGAAGAAAGCGACAGATATCATCAAAAAGTACAAATGCAGGAGCCATTTATTAGATCGTTAATTCATTCACAAACCATTTCTCAACTCAAAATCTTCATAGTAATGACGTAAACCCGCTTTAAAAATATATGCTCATTTACGTATCAACAAGTCCCATCGTTTGTATTTGCATTTTAAACCATATTTATGCTAACCATATTGCTTCGCTTAGATCGGTTACGTTTTTTCTGGCAAATAAATAGTTTTACTATTCCATCCAATTTTTAATTTACCAATTTAATTCACTATTACAATTACATTGTTTATCAACTATCACTACATCATTACATATTATAAAACAAAGTCGTCCGCCGAGTCTGTCTATCTGTCTGTTTGCGATAAACTCAAAGACTACTAAACAAATTGTAATGCGGTCTTCACCAATAGATAGGGCAATACATGAGGAAGGTTGAAGTATATAATTTGTCAAGGTTTTTTTGTAAATTGGTTGAAAAATAACGATAATTGTTGGAAAAGTCAAGCCGCTTGGGAGCTTTCATCGAAAACGCTACCTAATTCTTTTGAGATATAAGAAAATAATGTCAGTATACAGATATTCCTTTATTATAGATCTACAAAAAAATTCGCGATAGCATATACCTACCTTTTAAGGATAGCTTACTATATCCATCTATCTTCTAAAAAAATGGTCAAATACAATGAGGTAATTGGAAGGCTATTTAGACGGATACAGTATTAATCCTTATCAAATTGAATACATTAGTTACCTTAAGCATTTCATGCACATAAGTATATATTTTTTATTATCATGGCAGGGCAACGCCCGCCGGATATGCTAGTTTATTATATTTTTCAACAATTTTAACTTTAGAATACTTTAAAATGCTAAGTATTCTTCGGATCAATATTATCGTTTCTTATATCACCTTTGGTATTTAATTATTACTTAACCTTACGAAAGATGACTAACGCTTGACAAACATTCTTTAAAATATTTTTAAATGTACTCTGGTTTAGCGATTAACTACTTCCGTTGTTCATAATATCATTTTAGTTGTACGTTTTATCGGCACGCTACCGTTCTCGGGTGCTCCGGTCTAATTGTCGGTCATGCTTCCGGTTCGTGTATTAAAAAAAGCGGTTTTGAATTGATTACATTTAAAATCGTCTTTATTGTTATTAAATCTTACAGCACCTAGATAATTATCTCTAGGTTTTTGGTAGCTCATGCATAAAATTAATTACATCTATCAGTTTAATTTAAACCAGAAATAGAGTGCAGTTTGTATGTTTTAACCCCTGGATTGTCCAAATCCATAAAGCTTTAAATTCCGTACAAACTAATGCAGACCCCATGAGGCACAGGTCAACAGACTGTTGGCAGCATAAGCTTCAAAAATACCTGATTTACTACACAACTTTAAAAATTAACATTATGTATTGTAACATTATAATATTTGTATAAAATGTATTTTTAAATTATTTTTTCATTTGTACAAACTTTTTGTACTAAATCATAAAATTTACAAAGTACAATGTCGTGAAATAAATAAAAAACATAATCCGCTATTTTGAAATCTCTGTCTTGACTTATTTTGAAATACGCAATTTTAATAATACAATATAATACTAGAAGGCATATACAGATATATTGTTAGTTTATGGATTCTGATTCACCTCGTGAATATAATTATGCAAATTGTATATTGCAAGTAGCTACAATGCTATTCTTGTGGTCAGGTTTCATATTAATATATATATATATAAGAAAAGTAACATGTTTTAGTTTATGCCTCATTACGTGGTTATGATGTATAATAGCTGTAATTTATATATAAATACCAAGCTAACATAAACATTTGAGGATCATAATTACTAATTAAGGGAATACTTCTATACCCTACAATATTTAAAGTTTTTTTAAGCAACAACAGAAATAAACTGGTTTGACGAATATTCAAATATCTCTCATATTCCTAACGGTTGGCTCGGTTCTTATGAATTTAAACTAACCTCATCAAAAGCTTATTGCATCGATTATAATCTTTCAAGTAGAAAGGTAGAAATTCCGTGGCATGCTTAATACAAGCACACGCATGTGCAAAGATTAGTTGTGGATTATTCGTGACTAATGTGTTGTGTATTCTCTCGAGAATATGTACCGTATCGTAATTTTTAATACATACCTTATATACGTACGTAATACATATGGTATGGTAGCAAGTTCAGGTTATTACCACACATCCGGCACTTGACCAACTAAGTAGCGAAAAGCCCGTCGTAACTTACTATTTGTACGCTTGAATTTAAAATTTGGAATGGCTCGACGTTTTTTGTCGTCTTTAATGTACTTTGCCCAAAGAACTTTTCATTTTGCAAACGTCATATAAAAATACACTCTAATGAATTATGATGTTAACATTTACTTAGATTAAATTTCTTATGCAAATTTGTGTATCTATGTTGATATATCGCATCCTTAATAAACCAAGGGCACATATCGAATTTTTAGATATTTTAGATTTTGCAATAGAAGGACTCATTATAAATAGTTCTAGAAGGTTTATATCACAGAAAGTGTAAATTTTTATGGCAATGACGTTGTAAATCGAGTTAGGGCTAATTTTGAAAAAGATAATTGTGATCGTCGATTTGTTTTTTGCCGTTTTCCAAAAAACTACTTTTCTTAGTTAAGCCTTTACTTTACTAATGGGGCGATATGTACTTCGACTACTGATAGTATTATAGAATATAATGTACCGATCGAAAATATCTAATGCGAGATTTATTTTCGAACATGATTTAAATGGCAATCTGGATCCTGTACCGCATTAATAAGGTTATTTACCAGTGAACCCAGTATCGAGTGCTTTAAATGACTAATAAAGAGATTCGAGAAATTCAGTGGATCATTTACGACACCCAGAAGTGCTGGTGAGCATAAAGTCTCGAGTTTCTTTTTCGACTCACTGGAGCGACACGGGCACACTCTGTAAATGATTAAGTTTTTGCCGAGTATATTTCTTTGTAGTTAGATATATAGGCGGTTGAACACTTTCTGTTTGTCACGCACGTTAGAGGCTCGATGGATTTGCTCTGTGTCGTTTTACATTCTTTGTATCCTATTAGAATTCGATTAGGCAAGTTATTTTTATTTCCCTTTTTCCTTTCTTAAGGTAATCGTTTTCTTTTATATATCTTATGGAGTTTGTTTTAACTTCATACTACTGGATTATAGATCTTTGACTACATTAAAATATCATGGGGTATGTATATATATATATGTATTAGGTTTCTGTAATTTTCTTGATTGAATTTGTACAAGATGTAAGAGACTTATTTTAATAATACTTAATGTTCTAAGAAATAAATGAAACCTGTAACTGGATTAATTAAAAATAATTACTACACAAAAACTAATTGTAAGTACGATATTAGCGATTGCGTAGATACTATCAATAAACGTGACCGTCGCGTAGTGGCGATGCTGCGAGGCTTGCCAATAGTTTTGTGAAAGCCACTAGGAAGCATCCTACAATGATTAATGACTAATTTTAGAGTACTTACATAAAATAGTATTTTACCAGTTTTTGTCTTTTTTCTCCACGTAAAATTACTATAGAAACAGTATATTTATCCTTTTTTTCACCATGTAACTACTGTTCTCCCAAAACGTATGAAAAAGTAATTGTTTTGTTGTAATCTAAATACCTGTACCCTTCGTACCAATTTTGAATTCCTTTAGCTTTGAAACTGACAAGGCTCCCATACTAACTTTTCGTCCGGTGACATTTTTCTTATTTTGATACTTATTTCTGAAAAGTTGTTTTAGACAATATCGGATGTTAATTAACCCTACCTTTAGCACAAAATCTGCCGATAAAACTCATAACAAACACTTGTATAGTCCAAGATATCTATATACATATCTCGTATAAAAGTAAATAAAATTGAAGTATTTGTTTGTAATGTCAAAATAATAGTTTTTTTCTGAATCGATATGAAAGCATATACAGTACTTGTAAAAAAAAAACTATTTTCAAAATTTTTGTATGTGTTTGTACCGGTTAATTAAACTCTGAAATGGTTGGACCGATTTTGAAAGGAATATCACCGGCAGATAACTGATGTTATAAGAAGTAACTTCGAAATTCGAATATTATTTTAAAAAAACAAAATTGGTTCCGCGCAAGTTTAATACTTTATAAAAATATGTAGACGAAACCGCTGGCGGTTGCAAGTAAAAGTATAGTAGTAGATACCTATCTAATATTTGATTACTAGTTAATCATATATGTACTCTTTATTAAAATTATAGTTCACATAAATACCTGAAATATATGTATATATCTATTATTTAATTATGGCTGCCACGAATACCCACTTCGTTTTTCTACGTATCTAATCGGGGACCTCATTGCATGTGTTTGTAGACCCAGACACCTCGATCTAATAGGTTTGTTTATAAAGTGACTATGTTTATTATGGGCATACCGTTTATTGGCTTCTGTTATGGAAGTCGATAATTTAATTCAAAGGACTAAAGCCCGCATACATTGTCGTTTGAGCGTCCATATTTGGAGTCTCAATACTGGGTTATGTGGGCGAGCAATCGTCATAGTTAGTCAACTGTTTGCACCGATGACCTGTCGTCGTTCCGATTAAATAAGCCTATAGTAATAACTATATAAATAAATGTAAAAAACCTAACTGTATTATTAAGAAACCGTATTTGTAAACTAATTATGTGAATATGTTTTAAACAATGAATCATGTTGTATATGTAATCGTACTATGACATTTATTGGTGTATGTGAATAGTCGTCGAATTCGATTACTAATTTGATCACCGAACACAAGTTTTTATAATAAGTCAAACTGGACTTTACACCCTCGGAACTTGATTTCTATTGAGCTTTAGTTAAAACTAGTTGGTGCCTGCGACTTTGTTCTCTTGAAAATTGTTTTATTGTTTCATGGAAACTTGAATTTAGGGCTACCTTTATTTTATTTTTTTATTATTATAAGTCCAAACATTTAACCGATTTGAAGTTGCCTACGTTAAACTTTATAATTACTGTTTGGGCCCCATCAAAAAGAATTGTTTCAGGTATTGACTTGATCAAACAACAAATACGTTAAGATTACACAGATTTCACTTGTACTCAACTGTTTTCTCGAGTCTTACAAGTGAAGCCGAGAGCAATCATAGATGTGCTTAAGTTTGACATAGAAGTCAGTGTTGCACTGCGTTGAGCATGTGTAAATATTTGAAAAATACTTCAAAGAAACCCAAAATTATAATCATTATAGTATCTGAAAAATATTCATAGTATAAATTAGGCAAAGCCTGTATTAAAGTGTGAACAAATAAATAACTTTTGAGCAATTTGCATTATTTTTATTACACCTATAAACGTAACGTTATGTGTTACATACAATTTGTTCGCATTTCACGCGTCATTCACAAATCGAATATGACAAATATATACCTCTGTTTATAATAGATTCTTGTGGTTGAAGTAGGTAGAAGTACCAATACTTGTGTGCTTAATGGACAACTTTCTCTTTACTACTGTTATTTATCAATAGTCCCTACTCAAACGAGGTAGACAGAAAAGTAATTTTTTTTTTTTTTAAATATCTATACATACGAGCGTATTAGAACTGATTTATACTATTTTAAGGTTTCTATAATTATTCTTAACGTATTCTGTAATACTTTTAAAAATAAATACATACTACTTGGTATATAAAAATAGCGAGATATCAAATTCATAACATATGTCACCTTTTGTAACAAAAATGATGTAATGTAATTTTTTGCTGTTTCGATATTTTAACGTTATAAAGGTTAAAATATATGGAATATTTAAATTAGGAATCTTCTGCGTTCGAAACTATTTTCACATTATACATTAAAATTATCCCCTTTGACCCTACACTATTTTTAGTTAGCAACGTGAACTTCGAGTCGAGTAACGCGTGATCGAGCCAAAGTAACATGTTTGCAAAATACTAGGCCCATTTCTACTACAGCCAATACAACTAACAAAATACAAACAAAATAATACGGCCTGGCTGGATATAAAATTTAGTAACAATTTTGTACTTATTGACTTTGTCGTTGCGTTGTACATCTTCAAATAAATCGAACACGGTAAGTATTCTAAGTCTGTGCTTTGTGTATATAATGATATATTTCGTTTGATTTTTTTTTAAAGCGAGTTTTTTCGCAAGACAAATAAATATAGGTTTCCTTAGTATTATTTTTAGAGTCTCATAATACATATTAATCTCATGCCATTTCTTAATTTAATCTTTCCTAACCGATTTTCTAATTAAGGTGCCATTCATTCAATAACTAACATTTTACGTAAACGTTGTTATAGATAAACCTTAACTAGGCTCTGTAGCTACTTAGTTACTTACATGTTAGTCACATTAAAGTGCGTTATCAATACTTTTGGATAAATGACAACTCAGTTGTTCAGACAGTGCGTCTGTTCATGCGGGTTCACGTGGTAAACTGTAAAATAAACTGAAGCTGTCGCTCAAAGAAAATATAGTAATGAAACCACAGTCTGTTGGCAGGGTATTCTCTATAGCTTGTCTGGTATGTTAGGTCGTTATGTTCCGGCGATTTCATTATTTTTTTTTTTTGAGATTTGTTTTTTTTTTTTTTCGAACTGACCTACACTGCTAGCCAATAAGGCCTTTACAGTTCCACCGGACTACTAAGGGGAGCGCTTAGGGCACTCACCCGATTAGATAGATGATTTGAGATTTGTCAGGTCAATCTAACCATAATCTTAAGATGAAGTTATAGTCCTAGGCTTCAGTAATAACGAATAACAATTACTATTTACAATACAAGTTCGACATTCCATGTTTCATTCTTTATATTTTAAATGAAATTGAATGCTTATCCCTTGGATACTTTTCGTACATCTAAATACAGTTAACATGTACCAGATAAAACCGCTAAACCTTATGCAATAATACAATCCCTTTTTGAATATAGGTACGTTATAGTAGACTTGCAAAGCCAGTATCGAGTATTGCGCATTTCAATTATGCAGTTGCAGGCTCATGTGCATATGTATGGTGTTCATTTACAATGTTTCTAAACTATCACCGGATACTTCGTTGTCAGTTTCAATAATAAAACTCGGATTCATTCGTTGCGTTCTTACTTCTGCCACTTTATCAATTAATGTTGACCAGGGTAGAATCAAGGAAAACCTGCCGGGTCTAGCCTTGAAGTTAATCGTAGTTTTGAATGAATGTTTTATTGTATGTATGTACTAATAAAAAATATATTAGAATGAAAAAAATTAAAAAAAAAAATTATACATATTTGTTACATATTATTTTCCACTTTATATAATTTATGAAATATTAAAAACCTATGTTAAAATTTTAAACTTTTTAATATTTTAATGCTTTAACGAATTTACTTTTTGATATTGTCAAAAGACATAAAATATAAGGAGAATATTACAATCTAAGAACATAAACTCCCAAGAAACAATTACAATTAATTGACAGTTTTTATCTTACCAGCTCCCAAACTAGTACGGTATATTTTGGGTGAATTGAAAACGCGATGTACCGAAACTAGTCACTACTGGTTTCTTATATTCGGTAATCAAGTCGGGTATGTAACACCCTGTAGGCTTTATTAGTAAGATACTTCAAAAATTACTCTTTATGTTTGAGTTTTTTAAAGCAATTCACACTATCAAAGATCTAATTCTCTAGAAGCATATCTACAATTCAGATTCACTCATTGATATGTATGGGTCTTAAAAATTTATGTTAATTTTTTAGTACTAATGTCCTTGATGCTAATGATTTTTGAAACTAAACATTGATTATTTTATGCCCTAATAAAGTAACCCTCGTTACGTCTCTGGCAGTCGTTTGGTTAACTCGATTTCCTGCGGGTTATACTAGTTCAGTATCGTCCCACATCACACATGTCCTGCATCCATCGTATTAATGATGACGTCAGCTTTGCCGACCTTGTCTCAGGGCTTAGTTGTCATATTAAGACGACCTGCTTCTCAATGTTTACAATAACATATGTTTTTAAAATCATGTAATTCTTGAAAAATGCCTGACACCATACTCAATTATTTATAAAATCTCGAATATTATGTACGTTATAATTTTGTCACTACAAAAACAGCTTGTGTTCGGTTGACGCGTTATTACTCACTTTTCGTGTTTCTTTTTTCAAATTCTACATTTTTTTTATTTCTTGTCGAATAGACATTTTGAAGCTTTTTAAAAGATTTATACTAGTTAGTAGTTTGCGCATCATAAATACCTAATCTTACACGGTAAGCCTACTGATATTCCATATTTCCGATAAATATTCTCTGGTACACCATCCTTTCGCTTATAAAATCTTTTAATTTTTTTAAAATGATTCACCGATCGCCTGTGATGCATTTTCAATGCATCTTTGAATGTTATGATTTCACAAAAACACCGATGACGTGTTTCGAATGATTCTCAAAACGGAGGCTTACAATTTTTATAGACATATCATCGATTTCGCACTGTTAGTAATTTGTTTGCGAGTCGATTTTCGATTTCTTTCCTTTATGTTATATATTACATTAATACTCATTTGAAACGGTTTTTCGGTCATTTAATTTAAGAAATCGAACATTTCACAAGCACTTCACTGGTTCTTGTTGTTTCCAATACTGGCAGTACGACCGCGCCACTCGGGTCCGTGCTGCGAGTGAGGGCCTGAATCGACGCTAGCGCAGTGTGGGAGGCGTGCGTTTCGCTGATCCTGCACAACTGTACAGTACTGGTAGTCCGGTACTGACTAAACTCAATTATCTACCAGACCATCACTTTTGTGTGGCATTAATTGCGTATGTTAGGATGTCCGAACACGTCCGTTGAGTCACTGGACCAGCAAGAGTTTTTATTATTTAGTTTAGTTACAGTTGCCGCAATACGCTAACCAATCTTAATACATAAGTTAAGTGCATAAGAACTTGGTAATTTTGAAATAAAAAACGTGTGAATAATTTTGTTTATATCTTCGCTATACGAAAGTTATTGTTTGATTTTAAAAAGTTTCATCTCGACGTACATAATGGAATAGTAGATTCTTAAGTAAATCAAACATGTTAAGGTGTAAAGGCTCTGTAGGATACAAGTCTATTCTAATGTCTTGAATATCTATGTAAAGCATGTAACGAAGATATTTTTATATTCATACAGAATCGTGCCTGATTGGTAAAAAAAAAATTGGTTTTTACTGTAAAATTTACATTTAAAAGGCTTTTGAGAGTAAATATGAAATAAATTTATTGTAAAAGTACGTTTAAGCTATTATCAACAAATAGATGCAGGCTGATGGTAATAATGCTATTAAAATAAATAAAGACTTGTTTTTGTATTTATCGTATGGGCAAATTTTTACCCTTGTTCAAGCAAAGTATTACTTGAATATTGTTCTTTATTTGGATCCAAATTATGTTCTATTATACTTTTATTCGAATTCTTAAGTTTTGAAAGTCATATTAGAGGTCACAAGTCAGCCATTTTGTTACAATTTTATCCAAAGGCTCAAGTTTTTGCTGTGGGCGGAGCGACCTGGCGGTAATTTGTAGGCGGTACTCCTTGTAACGTCATAACATACAAGGCTGTGATTACTCATCGTTTGCTTTTAGTACCATTCGTGTTTAGTCTGGCCTGTAAACAATTGACTCTTTAGATGTATAAAGGCGCCAGGGTTGCAACATAAATGTTGGAAGAATTTATGTCTAACTACCGGTGTGCTGAAGATATTTGTAATCGTTGTGATTAAATATAGGGTTGTACAGTATTAATCGGTTATTGTTGGAATTTAATACCAAAGCCTTTGTTTCTAGTTGATTATGTACATTGATTTTGGTAAATTCTCATGAAATTATGATAATTAATGTAGGACAACCCTACATTCCTTACGATTGAGCTTCAAGCGTTGATTAACTAAAGGTTAATTTCAAGGATGAAATTATTAAGAATAACGTGCTGATAACTAATCGGTAACATAATTTTTCAGAAGTATTAGGAGCTAATATCAAATGAAATAGGCTTAATTTATTCTCTTACGCATCTTAAGAAGATTTATTGTACAGCCACAAATCGGATTACGTGACATATAATTTATTGAAATCAGGGGTTTAACATGGTTTTTAGTCACTCGAGATGAAGGTGACATTTTTATGCTTTTATTTATGTTTTAAATCCCACTCATTGATTAATGTTTGTATGAATGAATCAATTCTAATAAAATTTCTATAGTAAACAACTGAAACACAAAAAAAAACACACGGAATTACGGCAAAGCCATTGATTAGTATAGTCGACGTTGCCTGTTACTAGAGCGACCAAGATGACTATATACTCCTTCAAAAACGAGGAATACTCAGTTTCGCCACAGATTGATTAATAAAAATTCCATGCTCAAGTTAATCGATACGAACTATTCGAAACAGAAATATGAAATGAAGTCGATCAAATTTGTAGTTCAACGTGCAAACTATAAATGTTATTTGTAATAAAATTGTAAGGCATTCAAAATTTGACCTCTGTATAGGTTCTCGCTAAACTACGCCTCTGCTTAAAATATATTTACTTCCAGACTTTAAACGACCGTAGGGTCAGTAGTTACTATCTACTATACACATAAAGTAAATAATTTGCATCATATTTTAATAATTTCTCAATATAGTGTCTGAAAATTGTCTATATATTTCCCAAATCTATCTACTTTTGGATTGTTGAAATCTTGCAATTTAACAGCGTTTGCATTCTAAACAGTATCTTTTACTTTTTTTTAAATATATTTATACTTTGTAGGTTTTATCGTTTGACCACAATCCCATCTGATGTTAAATGACGATGTAGTCTAAGATTGTAAACACGCTAAACCAACAGGGACTGGCTCACAAGTGCAGTTACCGTAACACAGCAACAGGTGCTTGATGTCAAATTTTCAACTTGAGGCTGGTAGCTAGCCGGGCCGACTTAAGAAAAAAGTCCTAACATTAACGTGTCCAGAATCTTAGACCACATTGTAATTTAACGTAATATGTGATTATTATGGGTCAAACCTACAAAGTAAAAAAAAATATATATAGAGAGAGAAAAATAATTCTTTGTGAATTCATTAAAATTTATAAGAATGTGCAAGAATGCGTTTAATTATTATTTCAGGTGAACAACGTTGATGAGGTGTTAGAGCGACACAACGACTTCCTAGAATCGTGTCTCGGCGACTGCATGCTCACTAGTCCTCAACTATTGAAGGCTGTGACAACACTCTGTCTGGTTTGCGTTCAGTTCTGCACTTTTATACAGGTGATGTGAATTTCTTTGTTTGACTAAACCGATTGTAGATATATTCATCGTAAATTTAATAATAGTAAACGGCACGTAATTTGATTCAAGACAGAGCTACTTGCACGCCATAGTGCTTAACAGAGTTTTATTTGCGGTGACTACATATAATTATGTTTGTCTGTAGGTATATATATATATATATATTTATCAATGTGTATAATTTATATATACTAATATTATAACGGCAAGGAACCGTCATCATGCTTTATTGGTGTGTGGAAATGGACATTTTTGTAGCGGTTTACGAGTAAATACTTTAAAACATCTTTTGAAACGCGGTTTAACACTTATATAATCTTTACACTATCCTCGTCTCTTCCCACATCTCGTACCTCCCGACTTAAAATGATCTCTTTCAATCACAATTTTGTCTCTTTAATAACGACCTCTTTTCCATATCGTCATTCGCACTCTATATCAGTAGTCGTTAAACAGTGGTCGGAATTCAAATTTAGGGGGCGCGTAAACTCTAATAAGTAGTAGAGGAATTTGACAGACAAACTACTGTCTGTCGCAAAGGAATTCCATTCGTAACTAATATTACAAAAGGTAATGTGAGCTTGTTTGTAACGTTTTCATACCTAAACAACTTTATCGACAATAATGAAATTTCGCATACACGCTGTCAAAGGTATAGGACAGGATATAAGTTATTTTTCAACCAGATGAAAAGTACTATTCCCAATGGATAGGCCAATTCTACATTAGCGCGATCGAAGCCGCGAACAAAGGCAAGTACTACATATTTGTATTTAATGGGATAGATCAGTTTGTAATGCTTAAAATAATATATTATCTACACGAAACCCAAGGCCCCATGTGTGTATGGTTGCACCTTAAGCTATCATCTTGCATTGGTAATACATGGCCAAGAAATTAAATTATCATTGTTTTGAACCAAAAACAACACACCATAGACATTTTTTTCTTTTAATAAAGGTCATTATTGTCATACACCCTACAAAGTACGAATGTAAACTTACTTACGTAGGGGGACCTATCTAAGAGTTAAAATTACTAGGGTTAATTAGGGTTAATACTAGGGTTGATTATATCGATATTACTAATTCTACACATCAAATGAAAATCGTGAAAGTCAACTTATAGAGGAACAAACCCCGGAGTCTTAAGGGCTTGGAGGCAAACTATTCTGTAGTAGTATACAAAGGGTGTATAATCGATTTGTGTGAATAATCGATTTTTAAGTAAGCATTAAGGTTATTGTAAATAAACTATGCTGTATATATAGTTAGATACATAAGCCACTCATGTAATGTACTGTATAACAATGTTCACAAATAATGACTTTATTTACAAAAGTGGTTATTGGATTATAACGAATTACTAAGTGCTTTGAAAATATATGTTGTATTTACTTTAGTTGAATACACATCATCGTTGTACAATATGAAGTTAGTTATTCACAATCAGTTAGCATGAGCATCTTAATAAGTGGCGATGATTTTTCTATTCCTATATCTTGATACATACTTTGAACATTTATTAATTCATTAAAATATTATTTTATTTCCAAATTGATGGTCTAATTGTCTTTACAATTTAGTCGATACTTTTATTTTATTATTCTTACAACAGCAAAAAATAATTAATTCATACTTTTTTACTTGCTTTTTTCGCTTTATTTATTAATTTTCTAACATTAATTTATGTATTTTCTTTTAACGCTACCGATACACGTTAATTGGCAAAAGGAGATGCACAAGTACTTCGTGGACGCAGAGCTTAACAGTATGCTTGGATCAACATATGACAGTACAGACTATATTGAGGTATATTACAGTAGATCAACATAACGCTGTGTGCACAAAATTATCACAATAATATATCACTACTAATTGCAGTTTAATTATTTTTGAACAATCGTAACTCAATAAGGTTGTATTTGATCGATAAAAAAGTATCGATACATATTGGTTTCACAATGTAATTGTATGTCAAACTCTGTAACGTAATGCTTCCATGTAGTATTTGTGATATGCAAAATCATTAATTAATATCGTTGTTTTTTTTCTTTCATGACTTCTGTTTTAGACCTTCGGAGTAAGTATAAGTTTGGTTTTGCTCATCATTATTTTGATATTGGAAATATTAATACAAGTATATATTTTTCACTATCTCACTAACACTAGTGTCATATACATGTGCTTCTTTATATTGTCTATGAATGAATTTATTTTATTTTATACCGCCAGATAATGTATGCAACAAATTTTATTTTACAATATTCTATGATATAAGATCAAAAATGCTTATACCATTTCATTTAGTATATATTGATCTATATATTATTTACTTAGTAAAAATTAGTAATGAATCTTTAGAGGTTATATATATAATGGTGTTAGAAATTAAAAGTTCGTGCGTTTTCTGTTACATATTAACATTTCGTTCGTATTCGTGCGTTTTTTATAAAGCTAGTCTTAACGAACTTCTGTTTGTTTTTATTCACTCGTCGTTGAAGGCGTCACGCTCCAGATACCGCGATCACGATTTTAAGTGTGAATAAAAAGAAATATATTGAATATTTTACTCTTATACTCGCAATCTTAAATATAGCATTAATAGTTCAGTTAATACTTACGCCAGACATATTCATAGGTATTTTCTATCATACTATACGACACTGACTTTGTCTATCTCTTTCATTACATTGGTTTGTCCCTCTTTCTCCCTTCATTACTGACTCCGCTTTTACTCAAATGAGATTTTGAATGAAAACTCACGATAATTAAAGTGACAGACATTAATATAGGTACAATCGTGAATTGTATGTATTGTACTGCGTACTTATATATTGTGGGTGTCGCTAAATCGTGAAACTGGACTTATTTTGTTACATTAAGTTAAATTCTATCAGGTTCTCTTATTACCAATGTCGTAATGAATTTTAACATATTTGTTTGGGGAAATAAAGAGTTACCTATCCATCAGATTAAATTTGAGAAACAAGCACGAATAATATAAGCTATATTTCTATCATACTATCCGTACGAAGTCGGGTTAAAAAAAAATCAATGTAAAGCATTTCTGTGATAAGGTTTTCTTGTTGTTCCCAGTATGGCAACCCATCTTGATTTTTGCATATTATTATTGCCATTATTAAATGGGCAATTATTCCGTTTTACATAGTGTATTATGATGACTTTAGTGTTCTAACAAAATAGTGGTATCGTATTAAAGTTTCCAAAGAATATTTGTACCATCTCAGAATAAGTATTTCGTGTCCACTACGACCAATTTATGTTACGAAATATACCATCAATATTATAAAATATAGGGTCAAATAATGCAAGTTTATAAATAAAAAGTGGGCGTGCCCTTTGGATCATACGAAATAATTGAAAAAACTTCTTTATAGAAAGTACAAGAAAAAGAACGTCACGTGGTGTTCGCAGATGGTCACCCATCCAAGGACTGACCACACTAAACGTTACTTAACACGTTCCGTGCCAAGCTAATTTTGCCTGACATGTCGTTCAGGCCATTTTATATTTTTACTAAAAATTGATATATCATCATACAATGTTGCATTACAATATTAATACATAAGTAATTCTTTCGTTTTCAGTAGTTATCACATCGTGTAAATGTAAGTAAGTAAGTAGTGCAAGTATCACATCACAAGTGTGCGGTACACGTGGCCGAAAGATAAAGTGTTACGTGTACCACCGGTGATATATGTGGCCCGGAACTTGTTAATTTAGGTGATCAGACGAGAACCAGTGTTTTACAGTGTTTACCCCTAACACTGTTCGTCACACAAAAAGGTTACCGGTCAGAATTTCAAAGCCCTTCCATAAGAAGTATAACTTAAAAATACAAAATTGACCAAAAACTTCCATCATAATTATTTAGAGGGTAGAGTTACGTTTGAACTTAACCAGGTGTTTGAATTATTAAGGGTATGTGGTTCTTTTTTAATAGTCAACGATTATTTAATGTTCGTTCACGAATATGATAGGAGACCGGTTGTGGAGGTTCTACAACGAGCGGATCAGCGGATTCGTTCGCTGGTTCCGTGTCACGTTATGGACTGCGTTTCACGGCAGCATTGCTCTCCGTTCTTGCCATCATTGAGAGAATGGCCAGAGATAACAACACCAACAAGTTGCTCAATATATCTGCCAGGTAAAATAATATCTATCCATCAAATGTTAATTAATTGATAATTTAAGTGGTTATTTAATTTACTTTAAATATAATTCTAACCGATCACGATTATTACTAGATCTTTATAATCAAATACAACATTACGGAACGTATCCATACTAGGTGACCCGTTCAGGGTGGCGAGGGAGGTCCTCAAAGTACAACGCTTAGACACAGGGATATTAAATATACTATTTTCACTTGTAGCTATAGGTATCCATGCACTTTTGGCGTCACGCGGCAAACACTACATTAATAACGACAAATATGAGCCGAATTACTTTTACTTTCTGTTTGCAAATAATGATTAACGACCGTACTTATGAATTACTACGTTAAAACTAGAAGAGGAGGGGGGATTGTTTTAATATACCACGAATGGTTACCAAAGGGTAGAGGGGACTAAAAAATTGTCAAACATGGGTCACGAAGTATGGGTACGTTCCCTTAAACCTAACAGCTAAAAGGGATGATACATTTATTTCGCTTTTTCATCATTAATATTTAAAATTAATACAACTTTCTGGAATCTATAGCAGCTTTGTTATCACTTTTCAGTACAATTATAGAACTGCCTATAGTCGTGATAAAATTGAATATATAATAATAAAACAAAGCATGCAACGGGTTTAATGAATTGCGCTATTGTATTATTTTA
The DNA here is from genome assembly GCA_035772565.1 of Antheraea assamensis. NCBI lineage: Eukaryota > Metazoa > Arthropoda > Insecta > Lepidoptera > Saturniidae > Antheraea > Antheraea assamensis. The sequence goes on from JAQQSE010000042.1 coordinate 780,797, forward strand.
CTAAAATAGTTGCTATAGTAACAATAACAAGGACAATTAAATGAATATTCCTTGTTCGTAACGTGTGAGGTGTGGGTAACCTGTAGTGTTCTGTTTATCGCACCTGTTGGTTGTTATATAAGGCTTGCTCGCTCTTCCACCTCATGATAACACCAGTCGACCATTGTCATTATCATAATAATAATGAACAGCAGAATAATGATGCCTTTTATAATTTCTTAGCCTTTGGTTTTTGTGTATTACTTGTCAGTTGGTATAATAATGATAATCTCTAATTATTATTATATCTTATTTAATTAAATTGCCGCAGATTGAACTTCAACACGTATTACATGAAACAGCTGGAAAAATTCTGTTCCGATGATAAGTTGCTGGACAGCGAAAAAAAGGCTCCGTCGTCCTAGCATCGGTCTGTGCGCATGCGCACTAAACTGGTCACAACTGTGTGAAAAAAAAATGTAAAAAAAGAACTAAAATAAACTTTTAACAGCAGCATAACTTAATATGCATGGTGCTAACGTACTAACAGCATGTGCACCAAATAATATAGTAATATCATGAGAATATTAGATCTAGTTTAATAGTGGCCATTTAGTAGGTAGGTGATTATATAAAATCAAACAGTTTCTCAAAAAAAAAAAACTCATGACATTTAAATAAAAGTATTATGAAAATTTATAAGTTTACCCAATTTTATAACTGTTTTAATAACTCGTATAGTAGTTTGTAATAAAAGGTTATCGCAAAATTAACTTAAATTGTTTCTGTTTTAAAAAATATACAAAATTATTAATTAAATTGAAAAGCTGTTTTTTTGTTTTGTTTATGACTAACGAACAAATGATAATATATTTCTCCTTGCGCAGTAAAAAGGTGAATTGACATTTTATTATAACATTAGTATTAATATATCTTATATTAATTCAATTTAAAAAGTAATTAATACAAATATATGTTATTTTTCCATTGATTCATTCTCACTGAGAAATTTGTTAGTAGACAATTAGTAACAATTCAGTAGAAAAATATATATACATTTGTCTCATTTTAATACTGTAATGAAATTGTTGATATATTATTAAATCATTATTGGTAATAAATGTATTTTTGACGTGATAACGTCTTATAAATTGATGAACGCCGGCTTCACGCACGAAAAAGCATGACTCGTTGTCACGTTCCGCCTGAGTCGAGCGTGCAAACGAGAGCGCAGAACAAACGATAGAGAAGCAATCGGCCTAAGCGTTCGACTTGTGATGCATAATTTTTCATCAAATTATCGTCCGTAGACCGACTTCACAGACAAACGATATTTGATAATAAATAATACTCATTCCTTGCCATATAGTGTAAGTATTCATACCATGACATTAGCAATAGAAAATATAAATTAATTAAGTCTCATTAACTCATTAAATTATTGGTAATCATTTTTCTGAATTTTGTAACACGTTGTGCGAATGTGAAAATAAATTATTGTAAGTTTGCGTTTGTCTTCCGATATCAACAGTAACAAAGTCTTCAATACCATTCCTACAGTCGAGACAATGTAACAGGTTGTTTTTGGATGCTATTCATTTTTGATTCCACGTTATCTATAACGACATGGTTAGTTCTAACTAACCATAGAATATGACAAAATTGGAGTTACATAAATCTGTCAAATTCGACCTGTTAAGTTGTCGAGACAACTTAGATAACTTATAAGCCGAGGCTTTATTTCTACGCATAACAAAGAAGTGGAATCTCATTCGATGTTATTTAATTACTTTACTGTCATATATGATTAAATGAATTCATAATCGTAATCAACTTTTCAATTTTGTTTATAGTACCAAGTGGTATCAATAATCTAATCACTGATAAATTAACTTTTTATTTAACATAAGCACACTCGTGCTTCTGAGCGATATCTGTTTTGAGAAAAAAAGGTAATATTTAATAACATAGTATAACCTTGAAAGGGGCCGTTCATAAAATACGTCGCGTAAAATTTTACGTTTTTAGACCCTTCCCTCTCCCCCCCTTCGTCACGCTGACATATTTTCTAACTACTCTCTCTGTCAATAGGTGACGACTGATAGATCCCGTATACGATATATTAGAATTAATATACATATTTCAACAATTTAGAAAGAAAAAAAACATGAGTAAATATAACAAATTATTAAGGCTAAAATGACTATCTGTTGTAACAAAAAAATAAATTAAAAATAAAGTTATAGAAATAGTTACAATATTTTTAGATGATCTGTGAACATTGCGTTTCCTTACGTCTCCCTTGACTCCCTGTAATCTACAAACCACACGCCCCCTCTTTCCCTCCCTCATAACTGCGAAAGTATTTTATGGACAGCCTCAAATACACAATTTTTAAAAACATCATAAACATCACGAATCTCTGTAGAATGAAACCAAAAAACTTTTCATAATTATCGTTCAGAAACACTCGCAATAATTATTTATGATAATAATTTTGTAATATGCACGTAAGATATGTCAGAGGACACTGATATGTAATAATTAAAAAAAAGTCTATTAAACTATCGTTGTTTTTTTTAGTTCAATTTCTTTTTTATTACGGTGTTCTAATGTACCTAGCCTTGCTATAAATACTAAAACAAAAATTATATCGCAAATAACATTTATTACTTTTAATACATACATATAAAACAATTAAAAATATAAAAAGCTTATTCGAAGTGGTCTCCATTGGCTGCAAATACAGTCCTTTAAACGTTGAGGCCAGTTATCAATAGAAGCACGTACTCTTTCCAGGGGAAAATTCTTCACAGCCAATCGTACGGATTGTTTTAGGGAATCTAAATTATCAGGGCGTTTAGAGCAAGTCGTACTCTCTAAAACTGACCATACATCATAATCCAGCGGATTAAGATCGGGACTAGACGACGGCCAGTCTTCAGTACCGATGAAGTCCGAAACGTTCGCTTCCAACCAAGACTGCGTAGACCGAGCTTTATGACCCGGCGCCGAATCTTGCTTGAAGGATCATTCTTAGTTATTGAACACAGTGTTGTTAAGGGGCTTCACTACCTTCTCAGGAATGGTATCTTGATACACTTGTGCCGATGTTTTGATACCTTTTTCACAAAAGTTTAGCTTAGTCACTCCTTCATAGCTAATACCCCACCAAACCATCACTGAAGTCGGATAGTGCCCACGTTGCACTCTGTCGAAGAATTGGGAAGCTTCCTTAGAGTTTTGAGCATAAATACGGTCATTTTGTTTGTTAAAATGTTGCTCAATTGTAAAAAAAATTCATTCGTTAACAAAAATTTTCTGTGAACTCTCTTTGCGTATCGCTTCAGTAGTTGTTTCGATTTTACCACCCTATTATTTTTTAAATTATCAGTTAATAAATGACCAGTACGTCTGTTATAGGCTGCAAATCCTAAATCATCTTTTAAAATATGCGAGATGGTTCTAGGTGCTATCTTCATCTCCCGAGATGAAATCTTTTGCTTTCGGACAGGATTTCTTCGAATTCTTTCCCTTACTGCTTTGACCACCTTTTTCGTACGAACACTACGTGGAATTCTTGATCTGAGTATTGTTCTATGTTATAGTAATTAGTTTTTGGCAGTTTCAATATATAAAGCGACTCGATAACCAAGGTTGTTCTTTGAGTGTCTTTGAAAGAAATTCCGAAATATTATGCAGTGTTCGCGAGCTAAGAAAACTGTTAAGTTTCTAAAATAACCTGCAAGCCAAGTTTTAGAACGTTTATTTTTTATTTTTAAGGCAATTTAGTGGGAACTAATCCCGCGCATTTTGTGACTTATTTTGAAAAAAGCTAAAAAACATTAACTCAAAAATGGTTCACTGTTGCATAATGGGGTTAAAATTATCGCAAATAGTCACCCATATCACCTCCTAACACGCATACGTCGAATTTTCAATAACCCTGTATTTACTAGAAGGTGCTATAAAAATCAAGACGGAATTTAATACTTACTTCTGTGAAATGAATTCTCGAAATATATCGAGTCGAAGATAAGGTAGGGTCTGTAATATAGACGCTATATATAAGTATGATGTCATGGAGATGATTTGATCGAGCAACCCACTAAGAGCAATCGAATACGTCGAAACCGAAAACATTCGCCGATACCGAATATTCTTACGAATTATTCGTAAATGTGAATAGTTAACGATCGGAGCGAGAATGCCGTGTCCAGTCGTTTTTTTTTTCGAACCGACTACGCTGTTTGCCTGATAGGTCTTTACAGCTTTACCGAACTACATGCTCGAAGGTCGCCTTTTAAAGCATTTAGCCTTAGCAGGCAGAGAATAAAAATCAAGATGTTTATGAACAGCTGGTACTTACAGCCTACTATTTTAGTACGGGAACAAAAGTAGCCAGTGTTTAGTAAGAGTCAATCAAAAGTCAAAAGTGAGACAAAGATAAGTAATCCCCCGATATATATAATATAATAAATATAGCAATGAAACACATTTTTGAGGTGACAAATAATCTATTCAAACAGTTTAACAGACTTTTAATTACAATTTTATGTTTCATAACATTAAAAATCGTATCGTTCAACATGTAAAGCAAAACACATATCGGATTTATAACAATAAATACATTTGTATAACATTGGAATTATCTCTACCCTAGTCATGTAAAAACAAATAAATTACCTTTATAATGAGGGACATGACACAAATGTGACTTGAATTGTGATTGATGACACGACTTGCTGAATAACTAACATTACAAGGAACCATAATAATAAGACGATACTTTTCGAAAGCATTTCATTACACTAATCTACCTTACAGCGTATTTAAATACATCGATTTTAAAAACAAAAAAACACACCCAACAATACATTCACCTATGTTTTTCCTATCAACGTATTATTACTACCTGGAGCGGATTTAGAGGGAGACCAACCTCATGTTTCAATTTGAAACTTCTAAAAAGGTGTTTTCACACAACACTCTTATTTAAACATTTCAAATAGTCCCATTTCATATTCAAAATCATTCTCGGCCTTCACGGAAATGGTGGTTCAGAGTTCACCAACTTTTTAAATCCGACCCTGGTTATTGCCGATAATATAAAAACCACAGAGTTTAAATTTCTACATACAATGCATCATACCGCACTTCACCGAGTTTAAAGATGAGGCAAGAGTGAATATGATTGATCACTTCAATATAACACCCGTTAAACAAAAATGTAACTATTAATCTTATTGTAATACATTAAAATCACAATGGTACACTACCCGAAGGGGAATAAAGTGGAAATCACTAGTAATATCACTGATAATACAGCCACACCTTCAATATCGAGTACACTTTGAAATTATCCTACTTATGTGCATTAATTAATTCATAATGAAATGGTAACTGAAGGCAGACATTATTACATTTGCGCAGCGTAATTATTACATACATCCGAAACATTCATAATTCATGTGTTAACATATATCATTTCAAAATAAATCAGCATTGGCCATTTCTAAAGCTATTTGCAAGAGGAGAGGGTCCTTTGACCCTCAAAAAGCGATGACCGAAGCCAGATGTTTAGTTGTCAAACCGACACCCTGGGGTGGATTCAGGTAACCCTCAGGTGAACAAGACCCCCCTAACACTCCAAACAAAAGAATAAAGAATACATACAGGTTTTAAAATAAATATAAAAATACATCCTTGATCACTACTGGGTAACCAGTTTTAATTGTGACCTTAATACATTAATAGAATTTCTAATAAATTTGGTATACTTGAAAATATTTATCTATGCATTATTAACTAGTGCGATATTTAATTATACGAGTTAAACGTTAAAATCATTTTTCTTTATTCTGTATTCACATATTATATCATTATGGAATATACCCATACTACGTGACCCATTTGGGGGAGGACAACGACGACAGAGGGAGAAACTTCAAAATACCACGCTTGGTTACAGTGAGGCGGGGGAAAACCGTATTTATGAATTACTACACGACTAGAGAAGGAGGGAGGGGTCTTCTCATATACTACGAATGTTCACCATGGGGCAGAGAAAAAAAACTACATGGGTCATGTAGTATGAGTAACGGAAATACTACACTTTCATTAAAATATTGTGCCCATAAAAAATTAGCAACTATTAATTAAATAAATAGATTATGTATTTTTTTCATTCCAAAAGTTAATTAATCATATACACAACATATAATGTTCCCTTCTATTCCTGTCACGGATTTACAAACATTTACTTCACCAGTTTCTGTTTGAATTCGGAATTCATGGTGTCATGAAATAAAAAAAAATCTATCTAATAAACGAAAGAGAGCTACAAAACAATAAAAGCTTATGTTTCTGTATCTGTAAGCAAAATACTTAATGCACATAGTAAATGTATGGTACATAAAAGAAAAGTAGTATGTCCACAAACTCTCTACGCTCATTTTTCACTAATTCACAGACTAGAGTCTTCATCGTCCGACTTGTATCACCACATGTGGGTCTCTCGGATCTCACTTATAATCTGGCTGGCGCGTTGTAAAGCCTGAAAATAAAAATAGTATGTAACTATTTCATACTATCAAGTATTCTGTATATTAATGGCAAAAAACTTGACAACTCCTTTTTCTCAGTCCCATACAACAATTGCATTGTAACTAAATGAAACTTTGATACGAAATTTAGCTCACATATATACATATATAAAGAGGCTAATATAGTACAGTTCAATACATTTATCTCATCTGTTTGTCAACCGATCTTCTTACTTTGTTGATGGTTAGCAATAAAAAAATGACCAATCCTTTTTGTTTAAATGTATCGTACTCTTTGAAACCTGGTTGACACTTTTTTACCATGTTGTCGCTCACTGTCACAAGATGTAGTCATGGGTCTAAGGAAATGGTACGTTCGCAGTTCGCAGTTTTGCAAATGTTTCTCTCAATAATTTTTAAAGTGATAACTTCTTATGGGAGAGTAAACCACTTTGTTACGTAACGTGTAATGGCGCCAGTCTGTCTGGCTTCCCTTTCTCTCACGCATTCGCCAGCGGTAGACAGGATCCTCCTCTCTCACTCTAACCCACAGCGCTATAACTTCTATCGGGCGTCCCAAGACGCACACGTTTTTTTTTTTAATATATATTTTTGTTACGATAAAAAGTCTTGATTATAAATTTGTACTTGTATTGGGACTTGGGACGAGGGAGTCTCTGATTCATGACGCAATACTGAGAGGGGGCCGCAGAAAATGTAACAACATGACGAAGGGAACAGAGAGGATCTAAAAAGGTAAAACTTTGCGTGACGTATTTTACGAACGGCCCCTCAGTCGGAGTACATCAATTAACCCGACGGTGATAAACCCGTCACAGAGTAGCTCTTTTGCAGTTTGTCACAGTCAGTGTATATCCTGCAACCGACTTGCTGCTTGCAGGTTAGCATGACATCGACGACCGATGATGGATTATCGATCTGTCGATAGTAATTTTTTTTGGAAAACAAATCCTCAAAATTAACAAAACCTTATGTTAAATTAACAATGACAATATTCAGAGCGTGAAAAGACATCTGCTGATAATGAATATTTAAGATATATACAGTTACAATGTAATACCAACAATAATTAGATAGATAGACGACTGCATGTACAATCGATTTTGAGCCCAAACGCGACATCGATGTTCTATGTCAAAAACAGATTACATTATCAAGTAAAAATTGTAGCAAATGGTACCTTCAACATATCAGCTGCCTCCCTCCGTCTCTGTGCGATGTGTTCAGATTCGTTGAGCAAACTTTCAGCCTGGTCCGACTTGTATAAATGCGTGACTAGTTCCGATTGAAGATTATCTTGCACATAGTTCACCAGGAAATGCATAACGGCTTTCGGCACAGAATCTTGAATGGATTTGCGTACGATGTAGAAATACGATTTAATCAATCTCTCTGTAATGAACGGAATTGAACTGTCATTTAATTAATATAAAAAATATTCCCAAAACCATTCAAAAGTTATTGAAAGAATTAAAAATACAATTATAAAATATTCTACGTATTACTTTATTAATTCTCAACCCTTATGTAATGACACGTCAATTTTTTTAACGTTATAACATCTTATAAATGGATGAACGTCGTCTGCACGCACGAAAAAACCTGACTCATTGTCACGTTCCTCCTGAGCCGAGCGTGCAAGCGATATTCTTTAATAAATACAATAAATTAAAATACCTTTAGAATACTTTTATTAGAAAAGCTATAATTTATATATCGTTTATATATCTGTAGATATTATAATTATTTTATTGGAAAAAAAATTGGGTCTCCTCTAAAAATACATGTACTCCACAGTATTAAAAAAAAAAACAATATTAAACTCCATCAATAACTTTTACCAATACAAATCGTTTGTGATTTTAATAAAGCATTCTCATACAATATTACTTAATTTATGTGCTGAGTAATAAATTGGTGCTATGTGACTCGTTACGCTTAATACAAACATATAAATGCATGCCTTTTTAACAATTAGTAACAATTACATATTAGTATAATCAGAAGCCATTCATAATTATGCACACAGACAAAGACTAACAATATCGGCAGTGAATAGGCCAATTGACTAATGTTCAGAAACTATCGCAGACTTATTAGTCAATTAGGCTGTCCATAGTCGATGATGCTAGTTATATCTGGATTTATTAATACCGACATGTATTACAAGGATTGGTAAGCAAATAGAACGCGAGCGAGCAGCAAGTGGTCGCAAATGGTGAATATTTTTTAAAGTGAGATCATTTTAAATATATTTGTCACGCTATACATAAGATTAAATGCAATTAAATCCCAATAAAAAAAATGAACCACTAGCTGCAAGCAAACTCCCAAAGCCGATTTTTTATTTCAGTACTGTAAAATGATTAAAACGAACAGTAATTCCTTATACTATAAGTATGATAAATAAAAACGAATATACAAATATAGTTTTTATTAAATTTATTGATATTTACTTGTAATCTTTTCATAAGTTAGATTTTAGTACAATTTAGCTACAATATTAATATATTGTCACAATATATACATTAATCGAATTAAAAAATCGACTATAATTTGATGATAGGTGGGCGGGAAAGCTAGAGAAAGTGAACAAATGAGAAAAGCATTTAAGACGTCTTCCTCTAACGCTAGCTCACCAACTAAATCACCCATTTTGTTCAATTGCATCATGCTGATGCCCTCTACAATCTTTGGATTAGAGTTTAAGATTGCTTGGTCGCTCCGTCCACCTAGCATCACAAGAAAACCACTTTTCAATGAAATCTCATAATTAATTTATAATATTTTTATTATATATTAATGAGAATAAAAAGCTACATAGAAATATGAATGAAAAACAAAACAATTTATTCATACTTATATATGATCACGATTAGTTTCATAATAAAAATGAAATGAGAATTAGAGAACAATGAAGAAAATGAAATCGTTTTACTTTTTGATAGATACTAAATTTTCAGTACTGACCTATGACGTCACAGTCATGTTGTTCACGCTCAGACAGTTTCCTCGACGTCTGACTCGGTACTTCAGGTAGAAGATTCACTGGTTTCTGCGGAGTCAGCATTTTATTTTCTGGTGCACCGTTCATCTATAAAAAAATATATTGTCCTAACCATTTCTATTGTATTCATACTCTAAAGCCCGTGCGTGTCTCTTCTGCCTATATTCACATAATAACTATTTCGTATGTGACCACAGGAATATATAAAAAACAGTATATATATTTTTGTGTTAGTGACAATCGCATTGCAGATATATATGTACATATCAAATGCATGACTGGAACGTAAATTGCCAGATTTAACCCTTGAACTTCTGAATACTTTTTAATGTCAAGAATTTAGTTGACCCATTTACGAAGGCTTGAATGGCTTCAGATTTAGGTTACAGTCAGTTAATAGGAATAATATTCCATAAATGGCATTATATTATTAATCTTATCTTTCTGACCATTAAAGGGCTGTGATCTTTTGTACTATAGTAAGCAGCCGGTGGAAATTTACACATATTGTGACGATATAACCTAATAATGTCCGATAAAAAATATATTAAAAAGGTTCCCTGTATAAAAAACCAACTTGATTTTTTTTACTTTTTCATAACAACAATAATACATATAAGCGTTGAACTCGGAGACCTGAACTAAGTGAAAAAAAGGAATTTTTTTTATTCGGTAACTTTGAAAGAACTACTTGATATTATACGGAATCCTTGCACGTATCCAACTCACATTTAGCCGATTTCTTATTATTCCTATTATTATGCTATTAAAACCGATGAAGATATTCACATGTTTACTGTATAACTTGAAGGTAATTATTATATTTAAATTTCATAATATTTTTTATTCTTCTAAACTCTACAGTATATTAATTATACAATACATTACCTGTGGAGTCGCTGGCGATTCATTGTTTGCTTGCTGGACAGGAGATTTGTTTTCATGACCGTCGGTGATAGCTGGAACATTCTGCCAAATATTTAAGTAGTAAATAAATGTACATACATAAATAGCTATTTTCAATAGAGTAAATATCACCATTGTGGATTGCTGGATATTAAATTTTGATTACAATAAATTGTAGATCATAATATCCTACCCAAAGAATTGTTAAATTATTATACCTCAAAATAATATTTCATAATTTTATTGTCATTTTAAAACATGTTTATTTGTGTATGTTAACTATTCCCGCTATAATACTAATAACTGTCATGGTTTTGGATGACGTCACACCATTCCAAACCATGCAGATTTATTTTGGCATGAATATGCCAAAGTGTTAAATGTCAGAAGCTGTGATGTCACACGATACGATTAGTATTGACAAGAATGAATTATTACTTTGTTTTAACTATTAAAAACATATTTTGAATATATAAATACAATTTATATGGTATTTAGTTTTGTATATTATAAAATATCACAAAAAAATTGATGTCATTACATTCATAAAGTGTCTAAAACCCTGTTGGGAATGATCTTAAAAATTATAAACAAATGTGTTATGAAATCTAATGACTTTTTCATGTTAAGTTGGTACAATAAATAAGAAGAATACTTATAATTCTATTAGATAAACTTTCATAGACATTAATATTAATACATTTCGGAGGAAATAATTTAACACAATCATTATAGTAATTTCATTGAAATTATTATCGACAATAAAAATTGGCTCTAATGAAACAATTTTATGTATCTTTATTGATAAAGTAAGACATTTTTAACAAAAAATAATTAGGATGAGTAAAGTGAGTTCTAAATACCATGTGACAAATATTTACATTTAATCATTTTTTCCACCCTTGAAATATATCGTTTTATTACCAACAACCATTTAACTACTAACAAAAGTATTTATTTTAATTATTAATGTTGGTAGTACAGTAGAAAAAACTACATTTCATTTTTGTGACAATACCTAATAGTGAAAACCGTGAATATTTAGATCTGTTTCCACTTTATTGCAAATTGAAAAAGATCAACTTAATTATGATAGAATTCATTGCATTACTAAATTTAGGTCAATTATTTTGGGTTTAACTATTATAACATCTTCAACTAGTCCTCACAAAACCATGCTTTTTACTAGTAAATAAATAATTATAAGATCAGAATTTCACACAACGCAATACAATACTAAGCATAGTTTGCATTATGAATTTGAGAACTAATGTACTACTATATATTAGGGTGATATTTTTTTTTTCGGAACCACACATTTTAAATGAGTCGAGAAGATTCGCCAAAAATGTTAAAATCACAAAAATTTCCATGCATTTTAACTTTGACATTAAATTACTTTGCAAGGATCAAATTTATCAAAAAATTATAACAGACCTTTTTTGTAGAGTGTTCAATTTTCTACAAAAGATAGTCAAGAACTTTACACTACAACCACCTATAAGTTACAAAAATCAAAAGGAACAAATACAATTTTTCCTATGGTATTCTTATGGAAACGCGAAAAGTGCCATACAGAGTATAATATTGAAAGTAAAAGCTAATCTCTTGACAAGCTCATTTTTATACTTAAACGAAACTTCTGAACATGGTTCAGATAAAAAAAAAGTGACTGAATTTATGAAAACAAAGATGTATCTGTTTATTTTGTTTCAGCAAATTAATCTGTAATGTTTTGTGATGAGTGAAAGAAGGCCCATACATATATTACAAACAATGTTCATAACGTCACTTAAAAGTTAGTCGGAGAATGTATCTAATGAATAGTAAGTAGATACATACATTAAGCAGCCCAGCCCGTACACACAACAGTCATTTACCTTTTCGTATGCATCCAACACACCCGCCAAGAATACTAGAGTGGACCCTCTTTCACCCATTTGGCGAAGAAATAACTACAAACATTCAGCATAGGAAAAATTATAATTAATTTTTATCATAAACTAATTTTACCCTATACATGTTTCCCGCGACTTCGACTGTATGGAGTTTACCAAAAAAAAAAAAAAATACTTTCTAAACGCGCGCGCGGTACTAGACGTGGTTTCTTTAATTTAATTTATTTGCAGAGGAACCCATATTTTTTATCTAAATAGCCAAGTTACTTCATATAATATTAGTCAGCCCGATTTAAATTGATACACACGTTTCGGAACAAACAGACACACCGACAGACAACAATAATAAAAACGGCATTTTGGTTATGGCTACATTCATATACATTTAGTAAAAAACTGTTATTTTGACATTACACACGGGAACTTTAATTTTCTTTACTTGTATAGATAGCTATAATTTTGCATGCATTTTTTCATGAGTGATTGGAACTACAATAAGTTATTAAAAATATTATTATCCCGAAAAGAATAAATCGACCTAAAAACCTGAGGAAATTACATTTTTTTCGTAACGTAATATAAATATTAAGACGGGCTAATCGCAATAAAATTTATCGACAGTCGAATAATCTGACAAAATTATTATGTTACTTCTATACTAAATGACTATTACACTATAAAAGTAACATACGTTAAACTGTCTGTATGTCGTATCACTATAATTCTATAGAAATTAGTAAGCCGTTATCACTTATACAGCGTTGTCACTTTTTAATAATGATTCTACTTAAGAAGACATGCGTGATTAAGTTACACAGATGTATCTACTTCGATACTTGTTTTTAAATATCACTCACCTTCAGCCATTAAAAATATTAGTCCCAAACAACAAGCAACAGACATAATACTAAAAGCATATATATATACTTTGAACATGTTGGATACCGGTGATGGAGTAGGTCGTGTAGCTTTCTGCCGATATATGGGGTTGTGCTCGTCCACTAAACCATCTGTGCTCTTCAACAAGCCGGACACCAGAGCTGCCTCACGGTGGAAGTCGGGATGCTTAGTATTTATATAAGCTAGTTCAATGGCGACTAGGTTCTCCACCTGAAAAGTATCACTAAATCATAAGAAAATTGATGCGACAATGGCTTTTAGTAACGTCTTTAGAGACTGTATTGATGGAGGGAATTTCATAATGAGCTGGAGATTTCCAGAAGGAAATCATTGTGTTGAAACAAAAAATCTACATGACACTGGCAGAATTGTGAAATTTTCCACACGAACAATAGACAAAAAAAAAACATATAATAATGGTAAGCTTGTCTGGTTAATGAGCACAAAATAACCCGAAGAGCTATCATCAAGGAACTATAGCTGTGTACTAGCAGCTACAACTGAGAGACATTCCCCTTCTAAATATAGTGTGTTAACTATCTCAGACCTCATCGTCATTTAACATCAGGTGTTTGTATTATAGCATTATCATATATTAGAAAATATACGAACTATGGATTTCTTGGCGTTTGAAATCGCAAATACGTCCTGAGCTGGCGTGGGGTCTTTTACAGGCTGATATTTTCTGAATATGCTCATATATTGAATGGATTTAAGATATAATAAAAGTAAATGCTTCCTACCATAGAATTAGTTGCAGGTAGTCGAGTACGCAGCAACTGTGTCACTACATCGACTATGCGCTGATGGAGACGGGGGAACCGTTGCATCTCTTGCTGTACCTCAGTGCCACAGTGCTGCACTATGCGTTGCATCTCCTCATGTACCTGATATGTGGAATTATCATCTTTTTGACTAATATGATAAATATGAATGAGAGTTTATTTATTTGCTTGTTACGGTTTCACTCCTAACTACTCTACTGAGCATCATGAAATTTTGCATATACGTTGTCAGGGATATAGAAAAGGAGATATAGGATACCTATTATCCGGAAATAATAGTTTTTTTTTAGTGATACATCAAATGTACATTGACGCGGACGAAAATATGTTTAATGATTTTAGAGTGTGTACTGTTATAAAACTTTATACAATGATTGAACAATAATGAACACTGTCGCTACTGTAGCTCCAACATAATTTAGCACATTTACGGACACGTTTTCAAACACATAAATGGTTCTCCTTACCTCTACTCTCGATACTTAAATGGAATAATTTGTTAATGATATAATTAGAATCCTTACTAACATTATAAGAATGAATGTCGGTTTGTTTGTTTATTAACCCTTAGTAGCCTGATTTACGAAAGTGATTTATTTTTAATATTACCGTGTTTGCTTGTGGGTCTAGATGAAGGTTTTTATAAAAAAAAAACTAATAGTAATGTGAACATTCGGTTTAAAAGATTGGTATCAAAATTGAAACTCTAGGTTATTAAGGGTTAAGTCATAACTACTCAACCCATCATCATGAAATACTGCATAAACACTGTCAGGGATACATAAAAATGTCATAAAAAGAACAACGTTCCTGTTGGCTCTAAGAGCCAGTCTTTTAACAAAGTGATTTTAGTTACCAATTCTACGCAACGTAGTGAAGGATCTTCTAGTCTTCTAATCTGTCGTTTCACAAGTAATTCGAAAGAAACTTCTGGAACGAAGAGTGCGGGTCTGGGGCCAGTTGCGTTGCGTATCGCAGTTAGTATATCCATACGAGTGAGTCCTGAGACAAAACGTAACTCGTAAATCACATAGAAATTTTGTGTAGCTAATTTATTGAACATTTTTTATAACTTGGTAACAGTTAAGACATATTATTAAAGGACAAAATTATGATATAATAATAATCAGTAAATACTTAATTTAGTAAATCTAATTTATTAAACAGTACTTCTATAACTCTAAAACTTTATTTTGAAATCATGATTTCACAGTTATAATATGTTGCTATAGCACTTCGATCAATACAAATCCTACAAAAATCACATTCTTTAAAAGAAAACATCAAGACTAAATCATAGAATGATGGTAGGGCATTTTATTATGCCTACAGCTTACCTAATATGATAAATTCTCTTATAAGCTCTTAAAATGAAAGCTTTCGCCTAACACTTATTATAGGTTTGTGTGTTCCAAGAACTGTACTTAACATTAATTCTTGCTTAGTGTATTATCATCTACCAGCACCACCATCACCGAGACACCAGGGGGCAACTTGGTAAGCGAATAAGTGCTTCTTATCGTTCGCATACTGTCATGTTTCACAAAATATAAACACAGTTAGGCTAATATGCATCCCCATGTTCAGTCATAATAAGTTCTCAAGCCACCATGTGAGCACGGCTATTTATACGCATATACAGCCTTGTAAGACCTAATGAATTATTTATTGTACAAACTATAACACATAGTATTCAAGCCCAAGTTTGGAAAAAAAAATCATCTCCTAGAAACCTAGTGTACAATATGATAAACATATAAGGTTTAGGGATTTTGCTTTTAAAGTTTTGCATCAACTGTAATCTCCCCTAAGATTGTGATTAATGTCATATTATTCAATAAAATATTGTCTAAAAATGTTCTTTCATTTAAAACTCAGGATCATCTAAACTCCCAATGTGCCATTAAATGAAACAAGAAAAAAAAATGGTTGAGTTTTTCAATTAAAAAAAAAACAAATAAGTGGGCCGGAACATGTAAAAATATATTGTACAGCATATTTAATACTGGGTTTTTAACTCATCTCGATTATTATAGCTTGGCCTTTAGGAGGATAGCTATTATCGTCATGTATACTTGTTAATACTCACCAACAAGGGGATGTATCGAATCCAATGTTCGACCGAAAGTCTCATGGAAGATATAACATATTCTGGCACCTCCGCATAACTCGGTCGTTTCAATGTTCCTAGCAGTTCCGTCTATCGTCGAGCAATAAGCACTGGCGAATTTCGTAATAATTTGCAGCAGAGTCTGTGACTTGTCTGATACATCTTCTCCATAAGAGTTGAGCAGACATTGAAATTGTGATATCATAACATTTACTCGCACCTATGGGGAATATAAAAATATTGGTAAAACGACTATATGTTTTACACAAAATTAAAGAAACGGAGAATTTATAATATTAGTTAGAATAAGAATTTACACACCTTAAGTTCCGGTAGACAGTCCCTTATATGGTGCATTAAAAGTCTATTTAACGTTTTTGCCAGATACGGTGTACCGTTCCTTGTAGCTATAGTTGGATACTTCCTTTGGAGATAAGTAGCTTCATCTTTAAGCGCATCCTAAAATTACACATTTCAATTTTAAAAAAATCGGTTTCTGCATTATGACATAATTTAGTTGACATCTTCCAACAAACTTTTAATTATTTGATTGAATTCTGAAACTTTTATTTACAGATTTCGAATTTATCAAAAGAAAACTCCTGCAGACATGCTATGTATATGTTTAAAAATAAGTAGAGATAAATATAAAAAGATCTTATGTGGTAATTGCATAAATCGTTTTATTATACCGCAACAGCGGTTTCCTGAGGAGAGTCCTCCAATGTAAATTTATGTATATTTTCTTTTATCATAAATAAATAAAAAAAAAAATCCTATTAGTCACAAGGAATGTTATATGTATGTCGATTGCACAGTAATTTTTTTCTGTACCCATCAAAACTTATAGGCAATTTTTCGTAACAATTGGCTGAGTAGACAATGTGTAACAAATAAACTCACATTCGCATTGACCCTTTGGCTGATATTTTAAGACCCAGATATCAAAATGGCGGATTATGCTTTTTATTTCACGATATCGTACATTGTAAATTTCTTGGGTTAGTATAAAATAGTTCGTATAAATGATAAAATAATTTAAAAATACATTTTACATAAAAATTATATCTTTACAATATATAATTTGTAATTTAATGTTTTGTAAAAAAAAAAACGGTTTTTTTTTTAAACTTATGTTGCCAATAGTCTATTGACCTGTGCCTCGTGAGATCTACATACGTTTGTATGGAACTTAAATCTTTATAGCTTTGGTTAGTCGCAAGGGTTAATAAAATGAATTAGGATGTATATAAAATTATTTTACCAAAACACCCTGTCTATTAACTTGCGTTTGAACCCTAGGACAACATCATGATGAGACCATAGCATAGACAGAGCTCACTTTATAATACCTACCCTACCAGTCTAGCTAGCACCTTGAAAATGAAAATTAGTCGACAAGCACCTGCAACTATGGTCGAGTTGTTGTACTTGAAAATGAGTCATTTACTTTTAGCATGTTAACTTCTCGTATCAGATTGTTACTTAACATCAAGTGGTATTGTAGTGATTTCGAATGTACAGTGGATTTGATTTATAACGATCTCGGTTTTAACGACTTTTCGGATATAGCGACGTCAGACTTACGTCCCTTGAATTTAAAGACTATTTTCGTAGGGAATTCATTTGGCTATAGCAACTTCGGGTATAGAGTCAATTTCGAACATTGCAACTTGTTGTTATGAACCATTTTGAACAGATTCCTAGAAATTCCATGTGCATTTCTGCTATTTTGGATATAGCGACGACATTAAAGTGGTCCCTCCAATGTTGTTATAACCAAAATCCACTGTATTTAAATACTATTTCTATAGTTATGAGTTTTATTAATTGTATATGAGACATTACCACAATTGTCTTATTATCTATAATGTCTTGTTGTGATCTATTTACAACTCCAATGATTCCAAGTTTAACTGGAATCACTCGCCCGCAGAGAATATCTATAGCATCAGTCCCTGAAAGTAAATGGAAATGTAATAACAATGAACTAAAAAAAAAATACATTAAATTGTGATAAAAAAACATTTGTACACAATTTTTGTAGTTGATATGTTATCAAATACTCAAACATATCATTACTTTAAGATAATTATAAAAAATTTGATATCTCAATTTTGTAAAGTTACATCAACCTTCAAGGACAAACTTATTTTGAGGAACTCAATTCAAAAGTAATTAGTGGGCATTCTGCTATAAATAATACTAACTGATACTCACGACTTTGTTTATGTAATAACATAAAAAATATTTTACCTTAACAACATATTTAATAAACAGAAGAAAAAAAAGCATCTCACCCTTTACCCTACTTTTCCATGGCAAAAAAACATATTGTGAACATGCTGTACTTACAAAAATCTTACTCTCTTAAAATTGCAATAGCCTTATATTCAATGAAGTTATTCTGATATTTTTTTGATAAGGACGAATTATATACAATGTAATACTAATAAAAAATATATTGAAAACTGTCCGTTTGTTTGAGAGTGATGCTGCACAATGGCAGACCTCGTATCTTTTTATTTATATATAAAAGAAATGAGCTATAGAAAATAGTGCATCCGTTTTTTTATATTAATATTCTTTTATGATTTTACAAAAAATACCTGCATCCATGAGATCAAGTTTAGTGACAACGGCCAGAGTCCTCCTTCCATCAGGGTCTACATCTTTGGACAGTTTGATCGCCTCACTCGTAGCCATGTCTGTGTTAGCTGCAGTCACAGCCAGTATTATTGAATTTGGATTAGCTATATATTTAACTATAAGATTCCTTATTTGGTTCTCAATATCTTCTGGTTGATCTCCTATAGGTACCTGTGAATTATACAAGTCTTCATGAAAAATCCTAAATTGTATAAATAATTGCAACAGTGCCTAGTCACATTCGTGTATATTTGGGTACAATAAAGAACTAAAGTATCAAACCTTAGTAATGCCAGGAAGATCCACCAATGTTAGATTAACAACTTTCGTTGAATATATCTTCAGATTTATGGGTTCCGGGCAGATACCTTTATTGTTTCCAGCCATGCGATCTGTTTCTCTCTCTATCTCTTGTCTTATTTCTTCGAAGTTGGTGTAGATCTTGTCTTTTGTGTGAAGAAATTTGGCCCATTCTTCAAGATTGACTGTGCCTGCAACAGAAATATTAATCTTTGAAGACTTTGCAAGTTACATGACCCTGAAGTAGGTTATTCAAGAATGCTTATGGTAAGTTCAGAAGTCAAACAAATTGGGTATACCAATTTTAGGGAACAAATTGATTTAGTCATAATGTGCATAAAATTAGTTTACATATGACTGTAATAATATTATTTCTGTAGCAAATAAGGAATTCGTGGTGTAACAGAATTATAATACACTGAAGTTTTATACATCAAGATGGTTAACAAAAGATGTTTTATCAAAACCAATGAAAACATAGTGTATTAATATTTCTCTAGTTCAGAATGTAACATTAAAACATATTTTTGAGGTTATCAAATAAACAGAAAATCAAGAAACACAAAGAAAAGATAAATGTTTGTAGGAGATAACTAATTACCTAGAACAAACCTTTAGAGAATATTGTTCAACATATATGTGCCAGAGGATTTCAGAATTTTTTATTTTCATTCTGGTTAAAATGTGCTAAAATAGATATTTATGTAAATATAGATACCATTGTATGTAAAACATATATTATTTTTAAATTCATTCCCATATTGTTATTGAATCTAAATACTTTATTAATGTAATCAGTATTTTTTTTCATTATTTTCTGGTAATATATTGAACATAGCAAATTTTTACTTTAAATGCCTGCTAATCAATGAAGCAAAACAGACAAGTAAGAACATGTTGGAAAAGTAACATTTTTATGGCAATAACAAAGATTTTATCAACTTAGTTAACAAAGTAATGTATATTTTTATTACAGTGATATATCTCGGGGAAATGTAAGCATGCAATTTTAGTAAATATTATTAAAAAAGTTGTACATATACTTAATATAATAATTGCAAATTTTTTTACAATATCAGATTATCCTCAATACTCACTTAAAATATATACATAATTAGTTAGTCACAATAGCAAGTTACTTTTTTTAAGTAACTAAATTTTTCCAAAAGATGAGTGTTTGCAATAGACACATTATATAAATATTAAGTATTTAATTATTTCTCTTATTAATAGAAAATCAAAACATCAAGATTCTAACGAAGACAAAAAATCCCAGAGAAAAATTACAACTGATTATTATAAATTAACAGTTAGAGTATTTATATTATTAACACACTCACAAATGTATGTTTGCGAATGGCAAAAGATTATGAAAATAAAACGTAAGGATTTCTAGATAGAGAAAATTAAACCCTATATCCTGATCTCCATATCACAATCAATCCTATAATTAGGAATGTGTGCTATGTTGAGCTGACAACCATTCTAATAAAATGAAAAATAAAACTAGTTTGAATTACTAATAAGCAATAATGGTTTTTTAAATATTTTATACAAATTAAAATGAAACTCAATATTTGGTAGCATGGTTGTAATAAATTATATTAATGCAATAATTTGGCTTAATAAAGATTTTACTTTACTATGCCATAAAAATACATATTTTATATATGGTAATGAGTTTAATGAACAATATTTATAACAAAACTATTAGGTGGAGCTTTATTAGGCAATTAAAATGTTGAAAAATGTATGTACAAAATGTTTACCAAGCTTCCAGACTCACAGACCTAGGATTTGTTCCATTATACAACTTACTAAAAAAAATGTATTTTCTTACATTAACTTTCTCTATATTCTATTTTAAGGTATTCATTACGACAGCTTATAAAAAATTCAAACAAGTTCCCATTACTGTTCAAGTATTAGCACTTTAAGGCCAACAGATAGGTAACATATGATGGACAGTATAAGGTTACTTTACTAATAGGGTATTTTTTGTGGAAAAGCAAATTTAAAACATATGGTTGCCTGATACATTAATGCATTATTTAACAATAAAGAGAACATTAATCTCTTGCACTCACACATTTTCATAATAAATTAGTATATTATGATTTATTATTCCTCATCTCTTACACAACTATATGATTAATTTGATAATACACATTAATAGTAATTAAAACAAAACATACAATTTAATAACACCTGTAGATTTCTAAAATACATAATATATCTTGTATCGACTTAATAAAATATATAATATAATAAATAGCCAAAAATACGGAACAAGTTACCTTCTTCAGCAGAACGATGCTCTTTACTATCTTTAGGACTATACACGAGTTGCAGAACTAGGGGCCGTCGAGTCACAATACCAGGACCCCTTGGAAGAAAGGAGCGACCCACCAAACTCTCTATAACTGAACTCTTCCCAGAACTCTGTTGACCACATTTTAGTCAAATTACATTTATTATTTGAGATAGGAACATACTCTCTTTAACCTAATAGCCATTGAAATGTTTAGAACCTATGTAATCAAATATAAACAGAATAAACAATATGATTGCTTTATTGTATATTTTACGATGTCATAAAACTACAAAGATAATTTCGAGTCAGGGACTAATTTATAGTAATTACATTTTACAACAAATAATACGCTACGATTGTTCCAAAGGATTTAAACCTCAACGATTAAGTTCAAGTTTTTTCAATAAGTACGTCGCGCGTGCATAGTAATGAACTATGTACGTTAATAGAAATACTGGCTATAATATGTACACAATACACGCACAGATACTAACATTAAAATATAACTGTAGAAAATATGGTCTTGGTCAATGACAGGGCAAGCATTCAATTGAATAAATGAGGACAAAGGCTCTTCTGACACTTTTACATAACCATTAAAATGTTTTTTTAACACTACGTGTTAATTTAATTGTTATGCTTTTATTTCATATTTGTAAACAATTAAGTATATTTTAAAATTACCTGGGTTCCTAGAACTACGATTTGAGGTAACTGGATAGCATCAGCACCTACGGTGTTGAAAACGTCTTGTAATTTATTGATAACTGGTATAAGCGCTTCCATTATTGCATAAGGGGTTTAACGCACATAAAAATACTGTCTAAGAATTACGCGGTAGTTTTATGTAATTTAGTAAGTAATTTCTTCATAAAGTATCAAAACAGACACACCAACCGGTAAAAGTCAACCATATTGATTTGTGGTTTCCACCTCCCTGCACCCCAGTTCTCAGCCAGTGTTGTTATTGTGAAAATGAGATAGATTTGAGAAGGAAAGAGGTTATATACAATTTTTTTTAATTACATAGTAATACGTATAACTTACAGAGGTTGCATTATAAAATGTTAATTTTTTATTTTCTATAAAATTGTACTGGTATTTCAGATTACGATTTCAGAAATTCATAATAATAATGGTACAATAGTAATTGAAAATACATTTCAGTTGCTAGAAAATATGATAATTGTTAACTTTAATTTCCAAGAATAAGGTCACGGAACGTTAAAGGAAGGTTTCAAGGAGATTTTAGGACATACGATTCTCTACATATATCTCGAACCAACTGATTTTAAAGTCGGTGACAGATATACTATACAGAACAAATACCTACTACAAAATCACTAAATACGATGAACATTTGCTAAAAAGAAGAGTAAAAATATAACAAAATCGAATAATTGAAATTTGGGAACTAATTATATAGGTATGTATCTTTATAAAATAATAATAAAGCACAATTTTAACGTAAAATATCCGAGATGATCCAGGTCGGACAAAAATTAATAACAATTTCAAATTACATATCAACGTAATACAGTGTACTAATATTTCACTATAAAATTAGGTATATCGAAGTAGAAATCTTCTTCTTCTTTTAAAATGGCAACATGTGTGCGCACACAATTTCGCCAATGTCAAGTGAATAGAAGCATTAACGATAGAGATTGTACCGAACAATTTTTTTTTTATTATTATTATTTATTTTTTTACATCTCCAGACCGGACTACCTACAAACAGTAACCACAAAAAAAACCCATGTAAGCTACACATAAAACATATTGTTAGATTACAAATACACACCAGACAAATAAAAAGAGAAAGACCCTAAAACCTAAAGTTAAATTTTGTTAGTTTTAATAAATTTTGATAAGCATTCTACAATTAGGTGGTTATTCGCAACAAGAGTTAAGAGACACAAAATGTTAATGGGACGAGGAATAGAAGGAGGTAGAATATTATATAGAGAGAAACGGGAAGTAGAAATCTATGGCAAATATCTCAGCATGATGACAGTTGACAGTTGCACATTTCGAGTTTAGTCTGTGATCAAGTTAGTGACTAAATAAATATACTCTATTAAAATTAGGGATGCAACATCGTTCCTATAGAGTGATTTTTCGTCAAATTTAGGAATTTCAACATCGATTTTTATGAATGTGTTACGCCATCGCAATACAACATAAGTGCTGAGCAAGAGTTAAAACCCACGGTACACCAGATGTATGAGGCATCGAGTCAGCAATTTCGGTGGAAACGTTCGGCACCCCAATTCCTCAGTTCCCACAGTGTTCTAATCAAGTCAACAATTTCAGTGGAAACGTTCGGCAACTTGGTTCCTCTGTTCCCACATTGCTTTGGTATAATTTATTGAACCAAATTGTCATTTGTCAGTGTTAACCTAGCATCCGTAGCATTCATATATTATTAGTTTTAGTTTTATTTTGTAATTTAAAATAGATTAAGTTGAAGCAATTTGTTTTTTTTGGATCATCCGGCTCTGACCTTCGTAATTAACGAATCGACATTTTCATACTTTTATATATTGTTTGCATCCCTAATTAAAATGGAGGGATGGCGATTCTTACTGAAAAAATAAAAGCCTCGCAGTGTACCCAAACGGGAGGTCACTCATCCAAGTTAAAACTGAATTTCAATATTATAGCGTCAGAGATCAACTCACTGTATCGTACGTTGTTTAGAATTGATTAAAACCATCGATATTTTTATGTATCTTAATAATTGTTATTTTGTGTACTCGATTTCAAATTGGTAACCCTAAGCCACAGATTGTCTATGTTGTACTGATAAATCATTGTTGTATCAGCGTTATGGATGTTTTTTGTAAATATTGTATGCAGTAATTCTAATAAATAACTCGTTCATAGGAATTATAAAATCTTACGCTCTTTAGATAATTTGGAAAAATTTGATGATGTCAATGTTTATTAATTCTGTTGTAAGTTTTGCAAGATTTCAATTTGAAATTATCGGGTTGTTAAATTGTATTACTTTATCACATTCATTTATTTTAGGATTCAGGTCGCTATGCGACTAATTCGCAGTCTATAGAATTTGGACCATGGCATATATCCTATGACGTGAGTTGTATTCTTCCTAGTGTCTGTTCGACAAAAGTTGTTTGCCAGCGAGAGGATGATCAATTTTGTCAGTTTTGTTTGTAAGTATAAGTATATATTAAAACCTTTATTATTGTACCATATAAAAACTTTTTAAAGCATTGTTACATTCATAAATATATATAAAATCACTTAAAACAGACCTTAAATCACCATTTTAAATAGCCTAATAAGTAATGTTTTTTTTTCAGGTATTGCAAAGAATTGTCTATACCACATTTTCCTGATATGGTATTTCCAAAGAATATACTAAAGTTGGCTCACAAAAGTGGTGCTGATATTTCATTTAACCCACTGGATGCTTTGAAATGCGTCGCAAGTACGGTCGATGCTGTTGAAGTATCATGTGCCGAGGCTTGGCAAGAAGCCAGGTGAGTTAATGTTGAAAACTACATGTGAAAATTTTTAACAATTAATATTTAAAAAGTTTGTGAAGTGTTTGTATACATATTTTTTTATAAGGTTTGTTTGTACTGGCAAGCTTGTCCATTGTTATATATCACATTATTATTACAATTTGTTTTTCTGATACCAATAAATTTTTTTATTAAAAATATGTAATAAATTAATTGGAGAGCTAGCTGATGGCAAACTTTCCTACATTTATTTTTATCAACTTAACTCAGTATAGTAAGCAATAAATGAAATATAAATACGCATATAAATATTAGATGTGGACATTGAATATAGTAAGTAAGTAGTTTAATATAATTTAATTACAGAAGTGATTTTAAGTAATTCGCGTACACAGAGATGTTCTTGATCAGAAAAACCTTGTTTTTTGTAGACCTGAAGCTGGAAAGCTGAAGAAATCATTTGATTGGACATTTTCAACAAACTACAAAGGTACACTAAGTAATAATATTTTGTTGGAGGAAACTGCAGAGACTATTGATTTTGAGGTTTTAAAGCAGAGAGATCACATTTTATTTTATCATGATTTGACATTGTTTGAGGATGAATTACATGATCATGGAATATCCAAACTTTCTGTGAAAATTGTAAGTTTTTATGTTTCCTAATATCTTCTATATATAAATAGGCAGAGATAAAACAGTTAAGTACATATTCATCATCTGTTTCTCAACCGAGTTTCTTTGTTTCTTTTTTCTATTTAGTAGCTATTGATGAGCTTCAGTGTTATCATTAAAAAAATCCGAGTTAGTTCATTTTTTTGCCAAACCATAGACAAGTCAAAGCCGCTGTTTATAAGCCTCTTCTATTCATTATACTGTATGCTCCCAGTTCATGATGGTTGTTATATTAATTAGCAATTATTATATACTTTAACTTCATTTATAGTTTTATTTGTTGTAATTATATAAACTATAAAGCTGTTATAATTATAATGTATTAAAAACAAAATTATAAAATATGGTTTTTTATACTTATAAATATTGCAAGAAAGCGTCATCTACTGATAAAGGTAAAAGTAATCTAGATAGTATAAGGTAATAAAGATGTCACTTTTAACATGTTTGTAAACTAAATTATTTTTACTGCTTTGTAAATGGTGACAAATGTTGCGCTGTGATTCAAGTAGTTCTAATTTAATAGGTATTATATATTTAAAATTTCGAAATGTATAAATATTGCTATTTAGAACCATTTTGAGAAATCAAGTGACGGGACTAAAACTGCTAAGTGCCATAGTTACGGAAAATCTCGTGTCATATAGGACGATCGTGATATATTTATGGGTTCATCATAGAGAAACACTTAGAATAATCAGTCTACAATGGTAGCGATGATGGCTCAGTTGGTAGTGTTTTCGGACACAATGTCGAAGGACATCTGTTCCAACCCTAGCAACTGTTTATTACTGAGTGTTATTCCACTCTTGTTTATTAAATGATTTATTTTGTATATTATATTACCAATCCTTCTTTTCATTCTACTATCTGAATGTTTATTATTTTGCGTCCTTCTGTTAAAATTAAATTAATGATTTTTCAGTCCTTATATAAATTATGCCATAATTTATCGCTCGCGAAATTTAATTACTCTCGCCTTTATCATGCTAAGTGGAATAAGCAATCATTGTAATCTTTACTCCTAATGACTACAATCTACAATATTTGTACAATGAACAATATAGTTTTTATCACTACAAAAAAAAAAATTAAGAAACATTGTGACCCTTATTATATCCGAATTCTAACCACCAGGTGACTACTAAAGAATATAACTAAGCATTATAAATGTTTTGTTTGTTAGTAGTTACATGAAGTCGTTTCTTTTCTAATCTTAGGTATATAAGGTTTGATTATGAAAACACCACTATCAAATATATTTCTGCAACGTTGCTCTATGGTATTATGATCTCTAGAATGAGGTTGGTATAATCTAGAGGTACACAAGTCTTCACAATTACAGAACTTTATTGCTAGGTCATTGCTAGATTGTATATTTATTTGTCATTAGTTATATACCTTAAGTATATAATTACAAAAGTAAATTATTTTGGTCAGAAAAAAGCTGATATAGAGTGTTACAAATGTAATGAGTAAAAAATTGTTTCGTCGATTTAGACATGTGGCACCATATAACAGATAGAAAGCAATGAAGTATGAATAAAAGCTATATAAAATTAATATGGATGGAGGTAAGACCTAGGGGCCAGTATTTATGAATAAAATTGAGAATCAGTAACAATGACTTGAAAGTGATGTAAAGCAATAAAGGATTAATGAATGTGTAAGAAAATCATTATTTTTCAGAGAGTTATGCCGACATATTGGTATGTACTCCTAAGATACTTTTTGAGAGTCGACGATGTATTGGTGCGATCTCATGAAACAAGGATGTTCCATTTGCTCAACTCTGACTATGTTCTTCGAGAGTACACTGTTAAGGAATCAAATGCAAAAGATTTGAATGTAAGTAATTTTTAATTCATTAGTTTTGTTCACTAAATAATTCTCGTATAGTCTTAATACATGAACGATTACAAATATGTGTTAAAAATAGCGCACATTAATGTAATGTTTCTTATTTAATTATTACATGGGGTGCACTAAAAATTTCGGAATGAATATGAAAAAAATACTATCACTGGTCTAAAATGAATTTGTTGTTTCTCTAAGTATTCTCCCTTAGCTTCAATGAATATTTCATATGACAAAAACAATTTTGAAAAGGTTTGTGCTACTCTTTCCTGGTGGCGTCGGAAATTGGCTTTTTTTACTCTTCAGACAGTCTCTTTTCGTACTGAAAATCGTTGACTGCATAAATAATTCTTGATTGTTGAAAACAGGAAGAAGTCGTATGTATGGTACCAGATCAGGACTGTATGCAAGATGACTCATATTATCTGTTTTTTCTTTCTTTCAAAAATTCGTTTGCCTGTGTTGCCGTTTCTCATAGTGTAAGATCATAAGGCATTTTTGGTTATTTTTACGGTATTGGTCAATGGTTTTCGAGAAATAAATAGTCGTATACAAATTGATATTCACTGTACGAAGATCCTCCAAAGCGACAATAGCCACGTGTCCAGGTACTTAGTAGCAGACCGCACACTGGTTGGTTTCGGCTCATCTGAAAAGAACAAACACTCGACTACTACTTTGTTTTGGGATTGTAGCTGTAAACCACGGCCATTACGAAATTCGTTACTGAAATTGACGAGATCGCTTTGGAATTCTGCAAACCAGCTATAAACAGTCGAATTGCATGGTGTTTCATTGCCTAAAGCAGTTTGAAGGCGAGCGAATATATAGCCAGTATATAGAATAGTAGCCTAGGACGTAGTTTAGAAAATGGCGCCCAAATATAACAAGTGATAAAATAAATGAAACAAACTGCATTTTAAAGCCAAAGAGTTTCGTTTTCGTTCGTGTCGTGTTGTAATCATTTTTGAAATATTGTTAATGTAAGTAGCCAGTTCCGGAAAATATTAGTACGCCCTATGCACTATATAAAAATGCTTGAACTAAGGATGGTAAATAATAGGGGCGTTCACTTTGAAAATACATCTATGCTTTATCCGATATACTAATATCTATATTTCAACATCTATATATTAGATATTATGACAAAATTAAATAAAAATGCTCACATGGAGTTTGAGTTTGTGGTCAGGGCCGAATTTAACGGTTGGGGGGGGTTTTGTGGCTACGCTTACCTGGAATATTTTCGATCATAAATAATTAATATACATTGAAATGTTTTAAAAAAATGCTTCGTGATTGTACATTCTTGTTTTTTGGTAATACGAGTACTGTTTTTCTTATTTAAATAAAAATTACAATCTCGTATCGTGGAAACCTGTTTCGTGTGGTCCCGGGACAGATACTTCTGGTCCCATAAATTCGGCCCTTTTTATGATCATATAGGTATAGTTTACGCATACACAGTTAATCCATTACAATATTGAAAAGTATTTTATGATTGGTTTAACTTTTAATATTTCATAAATATGACTGTCTTTTTAGATACCGACGTCACAGATGAAAGAAGCCGACGATGTGATACCATTTTTACCGCTAAAACAGAAAGTTACGCATAAAATGAAAATAAATGTTGACGCAAATTCGTAAACATTGATCTCAACAATGATGCTTCCAATAGGTTAAGTTAAAATAAAATGTGTGTAGTATTTGTGTGTGTTTATATGTTATTCATAATAATTATCCCTCTAACCTTTGAATTCGTTAATTTTGTGTGTGCCAGTGTGAAAAATTCAAATTATTGTTGTACGTTTTATTTAGTTCATAAAGCAAGGATAAATGTTGATTTGTTAAGGGATCATTCTGGTTTAGGCGGTTAAAACAATACTTCTTTTTTTTTCTATGAAGAAGTTATTATAAATATTTATATACAGCTTATTCAGGTTAACTAATACATTTCAAATAATTGTTGTCAATTAAATTTACTATATAAAGATAAATGTTGATTTGTTAAGGAATCATGCTGGTTTAGGCGTTTAAAAAAAAGTTTTTATTATTTAGTAAGGAATTCTTATAAATATTTATATTAAGTTTATTCAGGTTAACTAATACACAAGTACATAGATATATAATAATATGTGGTAAAATTTTTATGAAGATCGTACAGTTGTTTCGTAGAAATTATTGCCGCCGGCGGTAAAAACTATATTTGAGAAAAACCAGTTTAAAGTTTTTTTCCATCACTCGCATGCTTTGCAGTAGCTTGACCTTGCAGCAACGTCAACTATTTTTCTAATGTGCTTAAACATTAACGAATCGATTCTAATGGGAGAAGAGAAGACTCTTTTTGATCAAGAACCATCACCAGAAACAGTTGAAATGTCGTCAGGTTGCCAATGTTTGATATTTTCATTTTTTCCTTCGGCAACAGTTTTGCGCGACACTACATCGAAATCAATAACAATTACGATGGTAATGACAATTCCGTAGTAAACAGAGATCCTGTAGTACCTAACTCAATGAGATTACAAAACATCACTATGCCATGAATACAAACTCCAAATGAACGCATCACAAACACTAGACGATTTATATTATAACTAATTATCAATCATTGGACAGGAATCAATGTAGTTTTCACCACAGATACAACTCAAACAAAGTTTGAAACCTAATCTACGTTGGCCGTACTTACTAAAAGAAACTTCACCATTACAAACCATTTTATATAGTTTGATAGCATTTTGAAGACAATGAAAAGATTAAAAATACTGTAAACACATATTTGATCGAGATGCACATTGAAATTTTGATCCCTGCAATTTATCTGCTGATTTACTTGTGTAATCACTTCCATCGATTCAATCCGTTCCCACTAAACTTTCGCTTTTTACAGGATCTACCTTTACGTTTTGAACTTGTCTTCGTAGATTTTTTGCCCATTTTCACATCAGACTTGGACAGACGTTGCTCGTTGAAAGTCTGAGCAAAAACTGATATTAATATACCAATTTTAATGTTTGAAATATTTTCCCTTTTTTATGTTTAGACTTACCTAATAAAGTTCATTTCTCAGAAAAGGAGTAAATTCATATATAATACTTCAATGAATAAAGGTAGGGAGAGTAAATTAGACAATAGGCATATGGATGAGTACTCTCACGTAGTAAAAGTTTGTACGAACTAGTCGCAACAGCTCCGATCTTTCTAATTTTTTGACACAATACATTCAGACATATACTTTCGAAAACTAAAAAACGATTTTTGTATAATTATAAACCAGAACAATCACTTTATTGTTTAGAATATAAAGAAATATTAGTGGAATTATTAACTTTTCGTCACTCAAAAACAAATACTAGTTATCACAAATTTTATTCTAATTAAAAATACTGGTAATTATTAGTTTTATTTACTTGAAAAATACTTAGCCGAAGCCTGAACTTCCCGTCCATTTATCGCCTTGTATCTTTGGAATCATTTAAGATGTTATAATAAAGTGTGGTATGAAATCTTTGGAATAACATAATAGGTTAAGAATGTTTGTCAAGGGATAGCACTAGTAGAATTATATATAATAAGAGGTACAAAGTCAAGTGTTAATATATATGTATATTTAATTGTACCACTAATTGGAAGAGGAATAAATCCATACAGTAAGAATCGATATAATAAAAAAAAAACTTTTTACAACTTTTTACTTTCAACTCATAGCCTCATGTGATATTAATGATGATGAAGAAAATATACATTCTGATTTTGTTACTTAATAGATGTAGCTGAAATATATAATATTCATATATGTATATGTAAATGTTTTGGATTTATTTCTTTCTTCCAATTTATCAGATATTATATACAAAATAATTTGTAATAATAGATCGTATAATGACAAAAACTATTTATTTATTAAAAAAAAAACGTAAGGACACTATATAATTCGTCTATTTTTTCTTGTTCGGATCTTGTAGTAGGCCAGGTCAGAATAATATCGTAAAAATCTTTCAATTGGTTAGGAATATATTGAATACGAATATTATAGACTGTGGGTGTAGAGAGCGTGAAGTATAACGAATAGACATTTACAATTTAACAGACTTTTATTTTATAATTTAGTGGAAAGTTATAAATGGCCTTCATGAACTGTTTTATATTCACTTATATGTAGATAGATAAAAAATAGTTTAAGATTTAGTTTGGGTACTGGAAAAATGTATAACTGTATACATTTTTTAAAGGGAATTATTATGTTAGATACCTGAATAATTTTTAATGTCGTTTAATTTTGTACGTAATTTTTGCTTCCTCGGGTTTCAATTTAAGCAACAATATTTTCATCGTTTCTCAAGAGGTAATCCTTAATTTTTGAAAATAGAATATGAAGAACAAAGAACGAGCGCCTCGTAAACCTTTTTAAATATTTTACAGGTTTTTATTTTATTATTTTATTAAAGTAAAAGGATGGAGCAAACCATTTTTCATCACTTTAGTTCTTTAGTTAATGAATACAGTTCAATTACCACTTATTGTCTACATCTGAGATTATTAAAACCATTACGAGAACAAATCAAATCAATTTCTCCTTTCCTTTATCAAAGACCATCAAAAGCATTATGAGATTTATTCAGGGATTGTTACGTCCAGATAAAGAAATGTTTAAATTCTGCAAAACTGAGTTTGATTTGACATCATGTATTTTATTTTAAATTTGGATAAGATTATGGTAATTTTAAGTGGCCGAAATCTATAAATGTTAAAATATGTATAAAAATCTCCTAGACTATAAATTTCGTGAAACTAGTAATTTTAATTTTATTAGGAATATACTCCGAAATTCTTAGGAAAAATACTAAAAAACTATAATAAGATTTTAAAAATGTATACTTCTTATGCAATAAACTTTAAAGAACCAATAATTTGCTTAAACTATATTATTCGTTTATATCCCCTGCTCTGCGCATGCGCACCCATACTGTTTGCCACTTTTTTCCAGAAAACGCATTGATGAACGCGTAGTCCTTACAAAAATTGTAGTTTTTAAAGTCTTTAATAGCTTTATATTTATAATAGATATCGTGATAATTTTTTAGACAAGGACCAAGTGTCTAAAAAGTAAAATTAAAAACAAGGTCGAAATCTATCCAATACTATTTGCGCGACGCGCACACCTCCGTAGACCCTATATTATTTATATAATTGAAATATTTCGTGACGTTCACAATACCATGATACTTTGCCAAATGGTAAAATAACGGCAGAAAACAATATTCTTACATTAATTTCTAGATGGCGTTGCTAAAATCTATAAAACAAAAGAGGATCTTTTTCTACCACTCTCCTCTACATATCTAAGTATTAGCAAATCAATCAGTTAATTACTTTATCTCATATGTAAAATGATCTTGTATTATTAGCTGATATCAATACACACTGATAAATCGTGAATAAAATCGATATAGTGTATAACAAACTCTAGATTTTTTAAGTATTCATGATTGGATTGAGTTTGTGCAACATCGTGTTTAATCAGTGTCTAGCAGTTTATGGGATATAAAAATCGTCATAAAAATGTATAAAATTAACACAGCCTCTACTTTATTGTTAGGTACGTAAGTGTTAAACTTAGGAAATGTTAATTCAAACATAATACTATAGTCTAATTTTATGTTTAGTAAATAATAATGCACTTAAGAATATTATGGAAATATGTCAATAAAAGTGTGGAACGGAAATCTCTTGACTAACTGAAATGAATATCTGGGTGCAATAAATTACTCAAGGTAATTTGGCTTGCAAAGCTAAATATAGGGAGCAGTGGCGCGTAAGCAGAAGAGACTAATTTAGTACGTGAAAATGTCAGTAGAAGAAGAAGACTGGGCTGCCAGTAATGAAAAAGAAAATAACAAATGAACCCTTGTGAGACAGATGAGAAATAGCGAAATTGATTGTTATACGACACACAAATCAATGAAATAGTTAAATAATAATAATACTAAGCTTTTATATTTATACAATTGTTACATAGGTACATAGTGATTTTCAATTTTATGCGTACAAATCAACTTCGCTAGTTAATTGGTTTAAGACAACTTAAATAATATATACAATCTTAGAATTAACAAAAAACAAATATTAGGTACATGTTCTAAAAATGAGTATATAGACAGTACATTGAAAATATATTAGCGGTCAATATAGAAAATATCAAACAGCTTGTAACGATGTCATAGGAAAAATAAGCAGACTGTTTTGAAACAAACCTGAAGGTTATTCGTGATGGAATGCCTAATCCATTTAACCCTTAACTGCGCTATTAGATTTGCATATAAAACAGAGTTGCGATAAAGTTATTTACAGTGAAATAACGTTTTAGTAATTTCATGGTGCTGTAACGGAATGGCCCAAACAACCTACGATGTGCATTTAGGAAACTTATTAATAATGCAACAAGGTATAGGATTGCCTCCAGAATTACACGTTGCTCAAGGACATGAAGCATTAGTGAAACTGAGCACAGATCTAATTAACCTGGATACTTGTGGAGTGACGACACCTTCTGGCGTTAAATTTGATGTGGAACATCCCCCAAGTACTAGGTAAGTTATTACAAAAAATATTACTGTTGATATTAGGGAATGTAATAAAAAAAAATCCAAGAAGAGACAAAAATATTATTAGATTGAAATTAACGATTGTACTCGCATTGTAAAGTATTTAACTTCGCTGTCAGTTATATTGGCAAAAGCGTTAAGTTAGATCAATGGTCTCAAAACTTTTTTGTCTAATAGACCGCCTACCAAGTGTTACTGTATTGGGTACCCTATCTTTTGTATATTGAATTATTACGAATTCGTCAAATTCAAATGTATTTTTAACAGTCGTCATTGTTCTTGACTTGACTTTGGTAGATTTTTCTAAGTAAGAAACTAAAAAAGCATATTAAATTTCATATATTTCTTAAAATAAAAAACACGGAATCTAAAATAAGTGAAGGTATCAAGTAATAAATTATTTGAATGTGAGCTAGGTATTTCATATGAGATTATTTATATTTGGTAATAATTTAGTAAGATTTAACCTTAAATCCCCGCGCCCAGTGATTTCCAACTTTTTATTGTTTCGTTAAAAGTTGGGAGAAAGCAGTGAAACTTCTTTCTAAGGCGTATGAAGAAGGAAATACTATTAAAAACTTTTTCGCAATAGTCCATAATGCGTGATATGTAACAGGTATGTTCTTCTGAAGCCCACATTTTTGGTATTCGTTTCTGAAGTCTACCTTAAGTTCTTCGTTAGTGCTCATTGCGACCTGTTCTTACAATATGACACTCAATTTTCACATATGGATGGATAATCTTCTGTGGTATATTCATAGTTAAGAGATTATCGAACCTAATTTGAAAATCTTTGTAAAGGGCATGTAAATGTTTATCATAAGATAAAGATCATCATCCTGACAGCTTGTCTGTGATAAATTTGGGAACTGGGAAAATACCCTTCGTCCAATGTTTTGCCTTAATAGCTTAATTCTGAGAAGGAAAGTTGAAATAATAAACTTGGCCTTTATCAAATTTAGATTGTGGCCTTGTAACTGCAGGTTTTTTTATTTTTTTTCCTGCAGACCCTTGGTCCGCACCTTTTTTCTGAAATAGTGTTGAATAGAAATCGTTTTAAAATCTAGTGCAGCTTGAATACAATATTCAAGTGAGCAGGACAAGATATTATTTTTAAAACATACACATTTATTTTTTTAACCTACGTTGGACGTTCTGGATTTTTACTGAGATTATAGCCTTTATAGCGGTTTCATTTTTGTTTTCTTATGGCCATTTTTAGGTTGTAATCCACAATGTGTCGCGCCGAAGTGATCACTGCCCGCGATAGAAGAAGTTAGCAATGGCGTCGTTGGTCAATTTGGTATAGTAGACACAGGTGTTAGTGTGTCTGGATATTGCCACTATAATTATTAACTGTAGGTTAACTTCATTAAATTTACTAAACCATTTGTTTTAAATAAGCAACGTGTGGTTTTCACTTAATCAAAATATCTTTCAATATTGGATCTTTAGCATACAAAAACTTCAAAATTGTCTCAAAAAGTGAGAAAAATCTTGTCAAACAATAAGCCTTTTGACAATCAGTGAACTTCGGTGTGGAGAAGTAACCGATGAAACTTTTCGTCATTTTCTTCACAGAACTGCATAAATAGCCTAGAATTCAAGGCGTTGCTTCGAATTTTCTTTATTTCGTTAATGACAAATTGAAAAGCTTGATGGAATGCAGATGTATAACACCTAAATGTTGTCGATGGATTACGTGTCATACATACACCTTGGGTTTGTTTTGATTGATATAGCTTATAAATCCTTGATGGCGCCCAAACTTGTTAACACTTCATGTGTCACCACAGATATTATATTTAATAAATGGATTGCTTTTTACCCGAAATAATCCCTTAAAAGATTAAATATTGATTCGGCTTTACTATCTGTTTTGAGATTTCTGGTAAACAGAAGTTCTTCAAAGATTTTTTAGCCCATTACAAAACGAACATATATCAATAATAAACACACATGGTTACACATGTGTATTTAACAAATTCATGTATGTATGAGATAGATAGCTTAGCTTAGTTTAGCTTAGATAGATCGGGATAGTCGTGCGAGCGATGGCCGTCTACGGGGCTCCGGTGTGGTCCGATGCCCTCGGTGCCACTAATGTGCGGGCGCTGCGCGCTGCGCAGCGCATTATGGCACTGAGGGCAATCAGAGGATACCGCACCGTGTCCTCGGCGGCGGCCTTTACGCTCGCCGGCTCCCTGCCTTGGGAGCTGGAGGCAGGGGTTCTTGCCGCCGTGTACGAATTCACGGCGGCAAGAAAACGTTTGGGAGAGCCTCCGGCTCCCAGGGAGATAGAGGTAAGGCGTAAGGAAGGGAGGGTGGTTGCAATAGAGCGGTGGCGGCAGGATCTGGCTGACGCGCGGTATGGGCGATATACGGTGGACGCCGTCCGCCCGGTCCTGCCGCAGTGGCTTGATAGGGAGTGGGGCTTCCTGACGTTCCGACTGGTGCAGGTGCTGACCGGCCATGGCTGTTTCGGCTGGTACCTGCACCAGATCGCTCGCAGGGAGCCGACCGCCGCATGTCACGAGTGCGGCGCTGAGGAGGACACCGCGCAGCATACTCAGGCTGAGTGTGCTGCGTGGGAGGTGCAGCGCCGCACTCTGGCTGCGGCGGTGGGAGAAAATCTGTCGCTGCCGAGTGTGGTTGCGGCCATGCTCGGCAGCGAAGACGCCTGGACGGCGATGGCCTCCTTCTGCGAGGAGGTTATCTCACAGAAGGAGGAAGCGGAGAGGGCCCGAGAGGCGGACCCTCTCAGTGGCCGTCTTCGCCAAAGAAGGCCCGGTGGAAGAAGGCGGCGATTTGCCCGCCTCCTTCCACCTCCGTAGCCGGATCTGAGGGGATGGGCCGGGGGGCCCATCTCCTCATTGCACAGGTTCGGCGGACGAGGGGAGGTAGCTGGTCGTGTACCCAGTGTACCTCCCTATAAGGACGGAGCCCGGCGGCCATCTTTCGCCGGGCTGACCGCTGGGGGCGGCATGGTGATAGCTCAGTACGGTCCCATGCCGCCCCAACTTAAAGCGGTGGCCGGTACACCGTGGGGTTTTAGTCCGTGCGAGTCGGACATAACCCATTCTCTCCCCCGGGAGGATGGGTATCCATAATGGATTTCCCCACGTTAATAAAAAAAAAAAAAAAAAAAAGATAGATCGGGATATTCGGCGACAGTTCAAGCCGAGGCGCAACGTGCGCTCTTGTGCTGGTTGCCTATAAAATCGGGTGAGTGCCTTAAGCGCTCCCCTTAGTAGACCGGTGAAACTATAGCGGCCTGGTGGCTAACGGTGTAGTCAATTCGAAAAAAAACAATAATAATAAATCGTTTTTAGGCAAGGTGGATTCGTCAAATTGTATAATATAATTTAATAATAATAATTTAAAGACTATAGAGAAAAAAAATAGTACTACCAACGCGTAAACCTATTATTAATCATATATATTAAAACACATACTACACACACTGCATTCTAAAATTACTTGTGCGAGGTAAAATAGAGTATACTACTTTCATTACCCTGGAAACACAATGTTATATCCCGGTTTCGGTATTACAGTAAAAACAGCGTATATCAGGACAGCAAAAGGTAATAATGATAAAAATATTTATTAAATATTGACATCGAACTTGCTAGCATAATATGAGATGGAAGTAAGTTCCATAGCCGTATAGCTTAGACTGAAAATACTTTCATATAAAATTGAGTGTGAACTGTATTGGCGCTCAAAGAAATTTCTAAAGTATTTGTTTAATTATCTGAAAATATTCCAAATTTTTACCTAATTTTTCAGAATGACAATTTTCAGATGACACTCAAGCTTGGAGTCTTTTATAGCGTCATTGTTAAAAATTTTGTTGCATAGAAGGTACATAAGTAATTGTTTATCGGATAATGACGACATGGACCCAATCTTTCGATAATCAACATTGTATAGACGACATTTTTTTTAATCGGTCAATGTTAGTAACAGTTATCTGTGAGTAGAAATTCAACTACATGTTTAAATATTACTAGCTGTGCCCGCGACTTCGTCCGTGTAAAACTTAATGCAAAAAAATAGAAATTTATAAAACCATCTGAATATATATCTCGTATATTTATAATCTGACTCTCGGGATACGGCGTGGAAACAACTTAAAATTTTAGACATGTTTAGTAAAATTCATGTTAAACGCGTGCTCTTTTTTGTTTTTGTAATACGACCGTTTGCGTTTTATGATAAAAAAGTACTTTATAATATTAGTTATCACTATGTCCAGTTTTGTCAAAATTAGTTCAATACTTTCAGAGTGATACGCGTACACAGGGTTTGTAGTCCGATGAATCTGTATAGGGCTCAGTGTAAAAAGGGTATGTCAATTCGAAAAAAAAAAACGTACACAGGGACATATAAACAAAATTTCTAAACAAAATATTTATGATAACAAAGTCCACCCAGATTATAATTTTCAAAAAATATGTATTGTACATATTTGGTCTAGTTACAATTTTAGGATATGTATAGATAAGATAAATATATCAAATTGATTCCTGGTGTAAAGTCTTTCAAATCAATCATGTAGTAACTTGTTTTTTAATATTGCGTAATACGAATTGTTGAAAATTTTGAAAAAGTTGACTAATAAGGAGTAATATTGCGCTTCTATTTGATTTAATATTGAACAACTAAAACTTTAAGTTTACAGTTCAAATGGAGTTACTACAAAAAAAAATGTATTTACTTTTTTATCTGGTAATTTGTTCGCTATAATAAATAAAGCTATAAATGTTTAAATATATAAATTATTTTCCAATTTATATGTGTTTGCATAAACGTTCGCATATCTAGTATTTAAATATGATATTGTATTTAATGAAAATAAGGATATTCTTTCCTATCACCATAATTTAACTGTTAAAAAGTGTATGGTGTTCGTCCAGACTACTTTCTGAAATGGCTGAACCATTTGATGAGGGTCTTTGCTGTCAGATGCGTAACTTTTCATCGTATTTTCTCGGTACCATATTATTACACTTAAAGCGTGCAATTATTATGTGAGTTAAACATTTATAATATAATTAGACAGAGATAAGTTAAAACGGTTAAAAGTTTTGTAAGTGGTAATTAATAATGACAAGAATGCAATGAAGAAAATAAGAGATAGTCCAAAGATAATGTTGATAAAATAGGCAGTTCATGAAATCATACTACTATTTTCATAAGGATGAAGCCACGGCCGTCTGCTTGTATAAACTAAAACGTGCACTTTTCTCTGTAGATATATTCGTAGGTATATTTTGGTATTACGTATTTATAAAGGCAGCAACATCTTTGCTTTGCTAAAGCTCGATTGTAGTTGTTACTTGATCTGGACATGCCTCGCAAGTAGATGTTTAACCATTCCTGCTATCTCTTTGCTCTTGCGAAAATATTATTTTCATTCAACACCAGTGAATATTTACATGTTACCAATTCATTCATTAAATCGAAATAAAATTTCTTGAGTTGAAGTTTCTTTGAACCGAGTAAATTAATTAATCATATCTGGTTCGTCAAAATAAGTAATTAGCCAATTTATTTATTTTCCACCGAGAAGGTACGAAAGTTGGAGCGAGGGATGCGGTTTACGTGTTCGCAATGTGACAAAATCAGATGAAGGTCGTTGGAGACTGACGTCTACTAGAGGAAACGACACACTTATTGGATGGACGGAAGTGTACGTGGAAGGTATTTATCAAGTTATACAAATCAATATACTAAGAAATTACTACAATATTCTTAGGCCTGTCGAAAAAAGAAATTGGGTATTTGTGTTCGAATTCAAATAACATATGTTGTCTCACTTTCTTAACCTCGTATTCTAAATCTTTACTAATACGTGATTGTTTGTTTCTTATGTTTTCACGGCTTAACTACTCAATCAATTAACATCGAGTATTTGCATACACATTGTCAGGCGTACAGAAAAGGACATAGGGTACTTTTCATTTTAAAAAAAGTAGTGTTAAATTAATTAATTGTAAATTGAATTTGATTTAGCGAGCGCACGTTGTCCTTATTAAAATATGATTCATCTATTTTTAAGTTCTTATGTAATTATACCCACGAGTAGAATGAATTAGACGTATGCATGAAATATATAAGTTAGACAGTTAGGTATGATTATGACGTGTATATCGTCTTTAGATATGAGGTTGATAAGCTAACAAGGCGATATACTTGTCTATTGTAATTTAATGTTTCTAATTTGATAACCTCAATGACTTTCATTATTTACGATGCCAACAAATCTGTTATGACATAGTCAATTCATTAATATAAAAGAGATCATTTTTGCAGACGCCGTTCCTGGGTATTCAGGATCTCCGATATCCCTTCAAGATGGCCAAACGAATGCTCAAGTTGAGCTTACTACACTGGATAACTCGTACTGCCTTGTCGCTCAACCGTTTTCGGAGAGTTCACTCATACCGGGCCATTGTCGTGTCACGTTAGATCGTACAACAAGAGCTGTTCAGGGGAATTGGAACGTTGTCCTTGGGATACGGGGCCAGATATCTGAATTGCAGATCCAGAGACAAGTGGCCGTTGAAGGTGAGATTTATAGTTGCAACTTAATTTCCGAACTCAAAACTTCTTCAGGTGTATTGGAAAGTGAAACATCACGCGCAGGCCGTAACACTATGTCGGGTTTACTCGGCTCGACTCGATATCAGGCGCGTTCAGATCGGTGTCGCTCGGAAACGTGTACACTCGGCCCCAGTCGTCATCAGCCACGTTTACTGTCTGACAAGAAGTGCATTGTTCCAATAATTACGTTTATATTATTATATATTCTAATAATAATATAATATTATGTGTATTCTATATATAATCAATGCAGTATTTCAAGTGTGTATATATTGTACATATTTAAATATTATTACTATAATATGCTTACATGTATACATTGATAAATCTGTATGAACTTTAATGTACATGTATTTATGTATAAGTTTTCACTTCTATCGTACGATCATAGGCACACACCCACTTTTTTTTCTAGTTTCTATGTAACGACTCTTAAGGTTTTCTTAGCATTTTTGGAAATGAGATATATTTACAATTTTGCATTATTCAGGTTGAAATTTTGACAAATAATAATCGTACATTTTAAACCATATACTTAACTTCTTTTTAAGGGTGAATTTACAAGATTTTTCACATTTGATTACCGTCCGAAATTTTACGGCTGACTTTATTTACAACTCAGGAGAGTATATATGAATTGAATGAATGTGAAATTCAGTGA
The DNA here is from genome assembly GCA_035772565.1 of Antheraea assamensis. Lineage (NCBI taxonomy): Eukaryota > Metazoa > Arthropoda > Insecta > Lepidoptera > Saturniidae > Antheraea > Antheraea assamensis. Next base: position 822,124 of record JAQQSE010000042.1, read on the forward strand.
ATGAAAAACTATTCATTATTTTTTCAGCTGAACGTCTTGACACAGGTTATATTCGCGATACAAATACGAATAAGTTACATATATATTGTAACATTTTACACACTTCCAAGAATATCACATTTTGCCGGTTCCAAAAAATTAACGAAGCTTCTGGATATAATATTATGGATGGTTTAAGTGACGGCGAATACAGGTATGTTGATCGTATATCTGAAAACCACAAATGTGTAAAATTAATTAAAATTAAAATCATAACTATAAATATATAGATAACATAGCTTTGCCCGTGACTCTGCACGCATTTACTTTGTAATCATTATTTCTATCTCGTTACTCATATTTTGTTATTTATACAAATATTATTGATAATTTTTCATAGAAATGTACTCTCCATATTCAAATTGAGATCTGGGTCTTAAAAAGTCAGCCGAAGGGTTATGTAAAAGTTTAAATAACAAAATACCGCTTATTACTTATTGCAGCTATTATGGAGATGGTTTTGGAAAGCGGCATTGCGGTATGACTATAGAAACTCTAACGGCTCAAGTGTTTGGTTCATGGAGATGTACAGTCGGCGTTCAGGAATGGGTTGGTAATCAAATACAACAAAAAACCCCGATGCAAGCTTTGATTCGAGTCCCGGAATACAATATTGGTAAGTCGCGACTTAATTTCTTTATTAAATAGTTCTTTTGATCGACTTAATATTTAATAAATTTTTGATGGCTTAGGCATCGTGGTAGCATATTTTGTAATGTCACGAAGGTTGTCCATGGCTTTTCATATCAAAGTGTATCGTCAGACATTTGACCGAAGTCACATTTAGGGGCCAATTTCATTTTAGACATAACTTATAATAACGTTCGAATCCATTGTCATATACCACCAGATGAGATTCGGATCGGACAAATAACTAGTGATTTTAATGTATTTTATAGGGGTGTGCGAATAATGCTCGAATGAATATTCGAACCATCCGACCAATTGAACAATTCGAAGTATTCGAATATTTTTAAAATAAGGAAGAATTATTAGACTAATAGTTAGAGGAAAAGATACAACATATTTCACTATTTTAAATAAATAAATATTATTGAGTATTTCATAAATATCCAATTAGTTACAATCATTAAAATAGTTGAAATTATTCGCAAAATTGAGGTTATTTGAATAATCCGAAAAGTTGGAATAATTTAATCTATTTGAGTAATTCAAACTAATCGAATTATGAATCGCATTATTAGGTTCGAATGGCTACGAATAATACGCACACACCTAGTATGTATTTTACGAGTATATCAAAAATTACCCGTATCCTCTTCGTTGCAACACCGTGATATATGTTAAGTTGTACATTTTAACTTTTAATACGTTTTTTACCTCTTTATAAAGCTTTTGCCCGTGGCTTCGCTCGCGGTAATGTAAACGCTACCCCTCAAGAACATTACTCTTTTTTTTTAATGAAAACCTCTATGTCCTCTTCTGAATATATGCCACCATGTAAGTATGCAAAATTTCAAGACGATCGGTTAAGTAGTTTCTGGCGTGGAAGCGTAACAAACACATATTCGCATTTATAATATTAGTAATGATAGCTATGCCCGTGACTTCGTCCGCGTGGAACGGAATACAAAACACAGTGATTAATGAAACAATCTAAATTTATATCTGTATACTCGTATCTTGTATATTTATAATGTAAAGTGTCAGGCTAAAAACTAATAATGGTCACACCCTTTTGTCACTTTAATAATAACTCAAAATCAGGGCTTCCAAGTTACTTTGATGTATGTAAAAATCGAGGGCCATGCTATTGTGCTGCATCTATCGTCATACAGTCAGATAGTTCATAACACAGACATGTGTGGCCACACCTAAAGTTCTTGCAAACAGGGACAAAAGTTCGTGACAGACAGACATATCTAAAAAGATCGAAATGGATTCTATTACTTATTCCTAGACACCTGCAACAATTTTTTTCTCAAAAATCAAAAAAGTATAGACACGTTGGATTTACATTCTTATTATATGTATAGATGCATAGATTGACTACAGTACCACAATAGATTTATCGTTATAGTTAAGATCCAACAATTTCCAGTTGTTATATATTCCGATATAGGTACAAAATTATATTGTTACTATATGCTGTTGTAAAATTGTTATATATACAAAATTCTGGTGTGCGTATGTTTGTGATTCTTTTGCACTTTGACCGATTTTGGTGAATTTGTTTATGCTTCTATGATCATCATTATTGTACATAGGCAGTGTTTGGGCCTCGTATTTTACGCTGATGTTTCAGATATAGATTTTTTAATTTACCTGACGATTTCTTGTTTTCTATTTTTCACATACTTACCAAAAAATATATAATCCCAGATTGCGAGCCGTTATAGCACCTTTGAGTTTTTAATACAATCTAGCATGACAACGTTTGTCTTCTGAATTCGCTAGTATTGCTATACAAAATAAAAATATTGCAAGGATATAATTTCAAATAATAGATACGAAATACGCAATACTGATCTCACACCATGTGGGAAGAGACAGATAGCGAAATAAGGATAACAGTTTTCTTTTGTCCCACGATGTTGGCAAACATGCCTGTGGACCGCTTGATACGAAGTGCTCACTGCAACCTATGAACGCTTGCAACACTGGAAGTATTACATTAAAAAAAAATTCAATCCCTTCTGAAGAACCCTATCGTACTCTTAATAGATGTGTAGTCCTGGGAAAACCTAAAATGTCATTTAAAAGTTAAAATTTTGAAGAATTCATCAGATATTTAATTAATTTTAGTACAATTGTAAAATAAAACTAGTTATATTCGCTTACGTCACAGTTTCAATAAAGCTCATACAGTATAAAATTGATTTTTGAAATGAGAAGGTACATTAACGTAATGTATCAAAGACCTTTTTAAATCAGTTTGTTATATTGATGTATTGATCTGTAAGCAATCGAAATCGTACAGTGCACTTTCAACAAGAAACGGTCTTGATAAATAAGATTATGGTAATAATGAAAAGAAAATATCTGTGGTTGTTATGAAACTCATAGTACTGATCAAATGTATATGTCAGAGACACGCAGTATTGATAATACGTTATGGATAGGTGACGTAACGTCACCAAAAATGAAATCACACAAGTATACGGAATAAGGTCGCTTTATTCGTATGGCTAGTAGGTCAATTGAATTGAAGAATTGTTAATTCCCAGCACGTATGACATAGCTCCTAACACCCACCATTGGCTTAATATTATTTTAAAAGCGTACTGTCAAAATTGCAACGAAGGACATATCTTTTAATTTATTTGATTTACATTAATTTTTTATTTATCTAATTTGTAGATTTTTTTCCTATTTATACTGTAACACGGTTATATACTTCCTAGTTAATATAATTTATAGGTACGTGTATTATTATAAAATTTGATTATCTCGTGTACTTAATAGAAACAAAAAATGAAAATATAATTTCCAATATTTTTCTCAATTTGTTTCTAATTACAACAATGAATATTTGTATACATCACTATTAAATGAAGGAATTGTCAGAATAGAATTCGTAGTTTAAGAGATTACCCATCCATAAACAAAGGTACTGGGACTTTTTTATGATAATATGATGAATATATTAATTACTTTCTCATGTTAACGAATATTTTGGAATTAATTAGTTGAATTAATATTTCAATATTTTATCTCTACACGTGTGTAGGTATTAATACTTTATCAAAATATTTAGCAGTCTGAACAAAACTGGTTTTTGCTTGCAAATTTATATCATCGTTTTTCCTGCATTCCAAATTCGTATGACATTTTCTTACATGCGTTAACATCGGTATGAACTATATTTATCAGATTTGACGTATATAATTTGCATTATTATAGCACGATATAACTAATTAATGGGAGTAAAGAATGTTCGTATCATGTCGATTGCACCTGAAATCCGTTCTCAATTATATGATAATTATGTAGAATTGGAATAGATATTAATCAGGTTAAATACACTGTTGTTAATAAAATTTAAGCTTTTTAGATTGACTAAAGAGACTGATGGACGATCCACATTTAAATTTTCATACTGATAAGCCTCTCCGCTTTATTTAATAGCCCTGGCGTATTTTATTTGTTGTGATTCCCGACTGAATTGTTTTACAAATATTTAAAAATACTTTTGGTAAAGGGAAACGTGAAGAAAGTATATCATTGTGGATATCATACCTAACTTGAAAATCTACCGCCAAAATATGGAGTGTAGAAGTAAGGAGAACCATCTATGTGTCCGTCAAATGTAATAAATTATGGTGACGTGGACGTTACAGTTATAACAGGGTACATTATTGTTCAATTATTTTAAACAGTTTTATAACAGTACACACTCTAAAACTACTAAACGTATTATATATCTAACGATCACAAAAACTCTATCACTCTCCAAGTTTTCTCATAGCAGTTATATTTACAAAATTACTTTGGACTAACCTTAACCCTTTGTCTATGCTAGCGCACTGTTGGAGAGTTTTGGGATTGTTATTTAGTGCATAGCGATGGACACGTTTTCAACATATTCCCCATATGAGATGGTTCTCCGTACCTCAACACTCCATACGCTAAACATAAGCAGAGTCCTCGTAAATTTTTGACCGCTCTGTACCTATATAGCAGCATTAAACAAAAATTTGGTTATAAATGCCTATTATATGCAATATAATATAGATCCATCAATATAATAGCATCGATAGAACTTAAGATTAAATAAATATAAATTTTAGATTTCTATAACCTTAAATTTGTTTTGTGTTAAACTTGTGACAATATTAGGTGCAAACCCGAATTTACTAATGTGTGTTCCGGTATATGCACTTCCGAGTTAATTCTCTCTATGTTTTTATCATATTCTTATCTTGAGTTATATCGTCACTCAGGTATAAAATATAATATTATTTTCATAGGTTTAAACCTATAAGCATAAACGATAAAATAAACAACATTATTTTTATTATTACATAGGTTTTACAATAACTCGGGATATACAGAGAGAGCAAAGTGAAGTGAGGACAGTTTTCGTGCAGAAGGACATGAGTTTTACGATTATGTGTCGAGCTGACGTATCTCTGACCTATTGTTGGTTCCAACATCCGAAGGGAACGCAATATACGCCCGTAGAAAAAGTAGACGACGAGCAGCTGTTTTGGTTAGTTCTTTAACTGACAAGGGATTATTGTAATTATCATATTTTCTTGACTTTGTTTGAATTTAAGGTATTGTTATTGATATCAATAAATGGCCCATATACAATCAACAGCGGCAGAATAGGAGCGGGCGACCTGTAATTTGGCAATTAAAGAAAAAGTAACAAATTTGTCATGTTTGTGTAAATTTTAACTAATTCAATCAGATAAAAAATATGTGTTTTGATATATTGGTCTTATTTTCATAACTTTATTTTGCCCCCTGCGATTTTATACAACTCGTTACCTTTTCTATACTTTTTACTTTGAAGCGAACGGCAATTCAGGCATACATATATATACAATATTGTTACTTATATAATCACGTTATGTAGCTCATCCGAATGTAGCCCGGTGAAACTGTAGGGCCTTGCCAGGTCAACAGTGTAGTCAGTTCGAAAATAAAAAAAAGTTCATCGGAACAACACACATGTAGTGTTTACTTCAATCTGACCTATAAATTATGTTTGTGATGGATATGAAATGAACCATGTGAGGTATAATTGTGGGCCGCACATTCATGGATTGGGTAGTTTGAAACCACCAATCAATTGGCATTTTATTGATGAGCTGTCAAAATGCGATTGCCCTATAACGGCAACCTGTGAGGTCATATGTTTGCCAGGTCAATTGACTGGCTATTAATTGATTTCAAAGCAACGAAATTTGTAATTTGCGATTAGTTACAGTGGTAATTAAATATCTCAGAGAAGTTGTGTCCTGTAGTTATTGGTTAAAGGTGTCAATTACCCAATTGGATATTATTATAGCTATACGCAGGAAGCATTATAGAAATGGCTGTGAATACATAATGTTCATTCAAAAATGATACTTATATTGATAAATGTAAAATACCTCGCTTTACTTTGCATTTTATCCCGTGTACTTATATTTAGATAAAATACATATGTAAAATCAGTTTTGATAGCCATTGTCTACCAGAATTGTTTGCTATGTTGCGGGGTGCATGTACACAGGTCGCGAGTCACATGTGGCTCGCAGGCCACAGTTTGACGACTATGGGAATAGATAAATTAAAAAGATAAAAGGTCGAAAAAGAAAATAATGAAAATTAAATATTTTGTGTTTATTAGTAACTGTTCACTTATTATCATTATGGTAAAACTTTGTAATTGGTTTTGTGGTTATAAGTTTTTAACGTGATTTTCAGTATAACCGAAGCAATTATTTTTTCACATGCATAAATCCCTTATGGATACCCATCCGGCCGGGCAGCAAGGGTGGGTTATGTCCGACTCGCACGGCCTAAAACCCCATGTTGCCTCCTAACACCTTCTAGGTCAGAGAGCAGGTACTGCCAACGGCACTGCGTCTGCATCCTCGGCAGAACCGAAGCAATCTAGTTTAACCCCTGGTCTGTCCAAAACCATAAAAGTTTAAGTTCCATACAAACGAATGTAGACCTCATGACACACAGGTGAACAGACTCTAGGCAGCCATAAACTTAAAAAAATATCTGATTTATTACAAAACTTTAAAAAATAAGAAATTATGGATTGTATAATTATAATTTTGTATGTAAAATGTATTTTTTCATTTGTACGACCTTTTTTTACTACATTATGAAATTTACAATATACGATGTTGTGAAATAAAAACAAAAATTGAAAACATAATCCCCCGTTTTGAGATCTGGGTCTTAAAAAATCAGCCGAGAGGTTACTGACACAATAAGTCTGATTATGAAACAAAACATGTCGATTTGTTCGAAAGCTGTGTTTATGTGTTAGTGTTTGGGGTAAATTTCTTTCTATTTTAAATATATTTTATCAAGCTGTTTTCGTATATATCAGGTACGAAGGAGAAAGTCTTCAGTCCGGAGACTGCGGTATTACGTTTCATCACGCAACTGAAGAAGATGCTGGAGAGTGGATATGTCATATGGGACCAAGGAATCAACTGGGCGTAGAAGTTACCGATCGGGTGAACGTTCGAGTTACTGGACCCTTGGCTGCAAATAAGGAAGTAGTGTCGGCGGTACCCGGTGGGAATACGACTCTCTATTGTCATACAGCGAATGGAAACCGTCCGCTTGTTTATTGTAGATTTTTATCACCAAAATTTTTGGGAATAAGCCTGGATTCTTCGGTCACAAAGGATAAGTAAGTTGGAATATTTTTAATACCATCTTTAATGTACTCAGTTCTTTTTGTATACAAGAAAAATACGTGTTTAAAATTATTAATTACACTGAGTAACTGTATCATATATTGATTACCTTATTTGTTGCTGCGTACGATTCGTCGTACTCTAGTACATAATTTATAATATTTAATTCTTGCATTAAACAAAAAAAAAATAAAGTCCCGAATCCTGAGAATGATTTTTGGTCGATTTTAATTAATTAATTTTCTTTCATATTCGATTTATAAAGGCGTTACTTTGCGGAACTTCATCGGCAGTACTTGATTGAACGTTACCGTTTGTTAAGTAATAAAATATTTTAAATCTAATAAAATTACTTCATGCATGTCTTTCGTCAGTTTCGTGCCTAAAATCAAATTATTTTATTTAATTGAATTTACAACACGAGACTCAAATAAGACCAAATTCTCCCGAGAATTATTAAAAAGAAACGTAAAATTTCTCAAGAATGAAAATGTAGATAGCATTAAAACCAAATTGTCTAATAAAATATAAAGTAGTTAAGCTTAAGTGGAGAGATGGCGTTTAAAACAAATCTGACGGTTACGCCGTCACGTGTGGAGGCACGACGTACGATTTTGCTCTCGATTTTACAGTTGCATGTTTCATATGAAAAAATATAACCTACAAATGCTCTAGCTTAATCTGCATTCTGTCACATAATGAATGAGGCTTTACCACGATGAGGTGGGGTCTGGACATAACTGGATCGCGACAATACGAAACCCATCAAAATGAATCTCTTAAAATCTTTGAATTTAGTGATAAATATCTTGATGAAAGTTATTGTATAAAAAACAAAATACCTTGAGGTATGGGTAAGTTTGTGCGCATACGCATTAAGAGCACGCCTCAACTGCGTGTTCATATGACAGTGTAAAAAATGAGACGGATACTGTAATTTTAATTATCTTACGATTCAATTCATTTGCGATTGAACATTTAATCAAATTAGCTAATATCTGTTGATATTAGTTATCATTAAATTCTTAGACAAGTTTTTTTGTCATACATGGGTGTCGTAATTCAATGATTTTTATTATCATTATGTATCCTTATCGGTGAATGTCAAAAAAAAACCTTATATTATAAACTAACTTTTGCACATTGTTTCGCTCGTTTAATGTACATTAAACACAAGTGAAACCTACATAAAATCAAGTAAAGTCTTGGGCAAAGGCTAGTTTATAATATAAGTATTCTCTTTGACATGTACCAATAACGATACCTAATGACAGTGAAAATCATTGAATTACGACACCCACGTATGACTTTAAAAACTTGCCTAATAATAATATCTTTTGGTATTAGTTAATTTTATTTAATATTCAAATCGAATTAAAATTACATTATCTGTCTCATCCTTTGACAGTGTCACATAAACAAGCAGTTGAGGCGTGCTATTAATGCGTATGCGCACAAATTTGCCCATGCTTCATGGTTTTTGTTTTTTATACAAGAACTTTCATGAAGTTATTTATCACTAAATTCAAAGACTTGAAGAGATTTACTTTGATGGATTTTTGTATAGTAGCAATACAGTACAGTAAAGTACATTAAGCACTTTAGTACGTAGAATATTAATACTGTAAAGTTACTCAGAGGATTAGGGGTTAGAAACTGTCAGGACCACTGGTTTTGTGCCAATGACCTTGGTTCTAAAATTGTAATTTGGTAACCATCAGGGGCAGTGCAGCTACTTCGATGGGTATTTCTCGACTTCGGTATTACTGATTTATCTACTTACAATCGATAAGAGAATAACTAATGGTGACAAAATTCTTGTATTGTTTTAGTGCTATATTAAATCGTTTCTATTTTACTCCTGGCCGAGAACTGCAGTACGGAGACTGTTCTATGGAAATAAGTCCCGTGACCGAGGATGATATAGGCGAATGGACTTGTGCAGCACTTTTAGACGATGAGACATTGGAATCTCGCGACACAATCTCACTTTACGTTGACTGTAAGTACCTATATGTTTTTTGAACTAAAATGCATAGTTTTCAGTTTACTGGGAACGAGTTATAAGCAGCGATGAATTTATTTTGGATGACGTCCTAGGTTCTTAATAAATCGCTATTGATGTCTACAGTGTAACATAAAAAAACGTAGTTACTACAAATAATAACCAACATCTGTGGAGTGGAGACACGGAAAAGCATAATGATTTATAAATTAACTTTCGTTACATAATGAAATACAAGAAAACATGTATTTATTTGTCAATACTAAGTAACCCTGATTTAGAGTAATTTCAAAGTCTGTTTTACGCATTTAGATTTATTATGTCTTGCAAGATCATAAGAGAATTTAATGCTTCAATCCTGTGTCAGCAAATCGAAAAGACCAAAGAAAGAAACCCGACGGTTTTTGAAAATCGTCACGTGATCTAATAATCTCTTTGAATCAAATCCGTGACATCAGTAAATTATACAAAAAATTGCATAAGAGAGGAACTGGGAGTTTTTGGCGGGATCTTAGTCTGTCATGTAGTGGTTTTTATATTTTATTCATAATCTTGTGTTATTAGACTCTATATTTTGTAATATTGGTGGTGTTTTACGTAATATAGTTCGGTTATTATGCACAAGTGAAGTGGATGGGAAATAATACCACGGAGCGTGCATTCTGAGATGCCACCAAAACTCTATAGAAAGTTCTAACAAGGAAACCACCTTCTTGTTAGAACATTATAATTATCACAAGACACTTACTTGGCAAAATCTTGTTACTTGACGCTGGCTAGTACACAAACCGTGACGGAACCAAAAAAAAAATAAATAAATAAAGAAGAGTGGCTACAGACTGCGTGGATTTAATTTGTGAGTAACAACTCTGTACAGGCAGGCATGTTTGAGGAGTTTGAGGGAGCGGTCATAAGAAAATATGGTCGCTTGTATTCGTTTAATGCACGCAACAGTCGGATGGTTAAACCGGAAAGTAGTTAAATATTCAAGTTTGTATCATGGCGTGCACTGTGCCGACTGACGAAACACATTTTCGTCGAATTCACACATTTCGAATTGTAATTTATCTGCCATCGTTTTTTTTTTTATCGAGTTTTTATTAAGAAGTAGAATTACTTCAACAGTCCATGCAAACCAGTTTTACGACTTCCCTTTAAATTTATTAATATCGGTTTTTATAATTCCGCACCGCGCCGTGTGAGCTATTTTTATGTGGCGAATTTTTCTTTAAACGTCTTGTTACGTTTAGCTGTAACTCCGTCAACAGTAAACAACTGTCTATTTTTCTTGACGTTAATGCGACCAAATATTTAACAAAAAAAAAAGTCAATTATTTATAATTGCACTAGCATTTGCTCACAACTTTGCTCGAATTATTGTGATTTGATCTATACGTCGTAATAATCGTCGTATATAATATTTTTCTAGGTGAAAGATGTCTTTTTTTGTATCCTTGACAACTTCTATGCAAAATTTCATGATGATCGGTTAAGTGGTTAAGGCAAGAAAGCGCAACAAACAAATTTACATTTGCACTTATAATATTAGTTATAGCATATAGATAAATATTCGCAAATGGTATGCCTACCTTACCTTAGTCAAGGTTTCTTCTGGCTAGTTTTATCCAGCTACGTCCTGAGTTAGTCAGGTAAAACAAGCTCTTTGTTCAAATCCCTAAATATAATACTTTAGAGATTTTATCATATATGATTTTACGCGTTTAGAACGCGTTATCACTCACTTTGAGTGGTCGAAGTTTTGGCCTGGTTATACAGGCCGTGGTCACTAGCCGCCTCGGCTAAGTATTCACGGAAATGTTTAGTATGTTTTAGAACTATTCATATCATAATGTGTACAAAATGCTTAAATTAAAAAAAATGTTAAAAGATCTTATGCAAATAAATGTAAGAACACACGAGTCCGACTACGACTGGTAACATATAACATAATGTCAATATGTTTTGTATAAGTAATTATTGTCTCGACCATTTTTATTTGTCCAATTCTAGTTTTATTTATTATTGTACAAGTGTCTACTAGTATTGCTAAAAGGTTTCCTGAATTTCAAGTTTTTATTTTCTTGATATAGATTGAAGGATTTTCCCTGTTATTATGATATTAACTGTTTTTTTTTTCATTTTATTGCACTGTTATTTAGCAGACATTTTTATCTTAATACTTTATACACAAGATTGAATTCATCAAATTGTATAACGCTCTGATTTAATTCTAACTAACATATTATAAAGCAGATGGCTTTGCTGAGGGTATCAATTGCAATAATTGAATGTTCACAGGTCAGTATAATTTTTCCATTTTCCAAATAGTCTAAAACTGACTACTCTACTAAAGTTGTATGCTAAAGACACATCGTGTAATCGCCACATGATCTCTTACTTTACTTTATTAACTTTACTTTGCTGTTAGACTCTTACTGTTTGAACACCGCGTCTATTAACATAGGTGCGAATTCTTACGTTTGAGTTTCAAAAGCTCCGGCTTTTGGTGAAGGAGAACACAGTTATGAGGATGGTTGCGGGTACATGTAGTTCAAATGTACGTAGACGCTGCGAGTTATTAACCGTGATGCCAGTGGCGTTACGTATATTTCAAGTACACGTTCCCGCACAAGCACCCGCAACCCGCCTGCACTCTAAAACAGGCCATAGAATGGTGGTAGGGCTTTTTCTAAGTCCGCTGGTATGACTACCACTCTCAAGTTGAAAATCTATCGCCAAGTACCTATTGTTGGGTTCTGGCAGCTATACTCGAAAGGCAGTCCCCCTTTAGTTATAGCGTGTTTACCGTCATCAACCACATCGTCATTTAACATCAGACGAGATTGTGGTCAAATGTTAAAACCTATAAAGTATAAAAATAAAACAAAAAGGGACGAAAATGTAATACTACGAATAGATATCCAAATAACTGCGTTGCAAAGTGTAAGGAAAATCGTCATATAATAATTTGTTTCAGCGAGCGTCGTACCTCGTTTTCGAGCTGACATCGCAGGAATGGCGATCGGTGCTGTCATCTTAGTCGCTATTCTTGGTATTGTAGTATGGTATAAACGAGATAAATTATTTAGACGACAAAGCACAAGTAGCTCTATGGGATCTAATAACATTTCGCTTCATATTCTGTCTGAATCTTCTGATAGTCGGAGAAGCGACCTTACCAACAGTAGTGAAGGAAGTAATGAACGTCAGAATCTATAATTTTATATAGAAGGATTTAAATTGAATAATGTTCATAGTTTGAAATAAAATATTGTGTTATAAATAGTAACAAAAATGTTATTAAATCGTTTATCATACATACATTTTCAAATGTCAAACGAATGTTTAATATTTTTAAATTGCCTTATATTAATTTATAAATTTGCTATAAAATATCAGAATCGTTTCATTGTAATCATTTTTACAATCAAGATAAATACCATTTTTTACTGATATTCCATGACAATTATGAATTAGATCGAACGCCATTGACTTTTAATCATTTTTTTGCGACTAAACGAATCTTTGTCGATAATCGGTGTTCATTGTGAAATGAAAGTCAATTAGAATATAATCGTGCCTTATTATATAAATATTATCTTGGATTAATACGTTATAATATATGCTAAGGATATTGACAAAGATACTTTATCTTCATAGGTCATTGTTCCTCCATTACTTAGTAGAGGACACAAGAATTAGTGATTTATAATTAAAATAAAGGTTTTGTGAAAAATTATATTTTATTTCCCCTTTTTCCAATAAAATACGAACAATCTACTAATTATTACCTACAAATTAGCAATTATGCTAGCAATAGCCCGTGACATTATTCATGTGATTTACAAAATAAAATTTTCAAGATTAAAAAATAACCTATAACATTCAGAAATAATGTAGCTTCGCATTAGTAAAACAATTATTGCAAGTAACAGCTAGTTCCGGATATTAACTTCAAATCCAAACTCACAAATTTTACCTTTTAATGGGATTATATTATAATAAATACATTATTATATATAGTAAGTACAATAGTACATATATAGACTTTTTTACGGTAAAATATTTAGACCCAAAGATTAAGTAATCTAATTTACTAGTCAGAAAACATTGTAAGGAGTTCTTTATTTTTAAAGCATAAAGTTTTTTTTATACAAAAAATATCAAACATTCAGAAATTGATTTTAGAAAATTGAACTCGATAATTGATAAAAATAAATAGTCTACGTTCATGTAGTAATATTAATATTTGTAGTACAGAGCGGAAAGTAAGTAGTAAGGAGCGGTAAGTATTTATTGAGGATTATTCCTTCGATATGAAAGAAATTCTGTACAAAGACGTAAAAATGGCATAAATAACATAGAATATAGACCACGCAAAATATTTGTGTTGTTCGTTATCTTTGTTCGCTTATATTTTCTGTTCTCTATGTATCTTTCCTTGGCTATAGATAAAAATTATTTTTTAATTAATATTTGCGCATTGGTAATTATACAAATACTCTTAAAATTAAACATTATTATCTATATACAAGTGTATTTAAAAAATTAATATCATTAAATACCTAAATACATCTAAAGGTTGCATAATTAGGATTTTAGACATATTTATTATTAGAAATAAAAACAATAGTAAATAAAAAATACATTTTTATGTATCTATGGTATAGTATATTATAGTTTTGTATTATTAGAAAATTGATCGAAAAGTATCTAATATCAAAGGATAATCATCAGTTAACATCTAATATTTGCAGGTACATAAAATAATAAATAAAAATCTAAATTGTATGCATTCACAAAGAAACAGTATTATTTTATTAAAATAGAGATAACACTCAGTATATCTTAAGGTCGACCGTTATATCCTTTTATTATCTGTTGGATTGTTACATGGGCAAAAAATTTATTTATTGCTTTGACGATCGTCTTAACGATTTGCTTGATAGCAGGAGGCGCGAGCTCGTCCATCAGTTGCCGCCAGTTTTCATTTGCAAACTTAAGTGTTGTTTCGGCTGAAATATATGCTTATAATTATTTTCTCTCTAACATACTAAGCCTAAATCAATAGACCTCAGTAGTATGAAGAAATATACATATGAATTTTTCGGCTTTTTTTAATACTTTATAAGTTTTAGTATTTGACCACAATCTCACCTGATATTATATGACAATAAAGCCTAAGATAATACATTACCGAAACCTATAGGATGACTGGTTCTCAAGTGCAACTGTTGAGATACGTCTATGCTTGGCGACAGATTTACAACTCGTGTATGGTAGCTAGTCAGTTAGACATTAGAAAAAGCCTCGCCACCATGGTATGGTTTCATCACGATGTTTTGACAACACAACAAATGTGGTAATTAATAAGCTAGAAACGGCACACACTTTTAAGGTTCTGTTAGAATCTGCATAATACGATGTTGGTTCACAAATAAGTTAAACAAATAAATATATCATACCCAACTCCTTATTTCCATTGAACAAATTCTGTAAATCGAATGTAGTTTTTTCGATATCATATTTGTATGTCGGCGAGATAAGCTTTAAATGTTCTCCATTATCGTTCTTCACATGAATAAGTCTGCTGTCAATTCTCACTACAACGTTTTCTGCAAACGATATTGGAAGAGAAGAAGTATTATAGAGACATCTTATATTTAAATCCGATATAACAATACTTATTCCAGATACGATTATTTCTATTTTATTTTAGTAAGGAACTTATGTATGCTATCTCTAATTCTTTTTAGATCGAATTAACTAGTCCAGTGACGACGTGACACTTCAGTTTTATTTATGTACATGTATAGAGGAATACCTCCTGCTTAGTTATCAGAACGCTAGTTTTACTTTGTTTAAAATTGATGGCCGTGTGTGGAAGTGTGTTTTCACAATATTTAATTATTTTAAAAAGCATATACTATATTAACTTTTATTAGATTTGAGTTACGAAAATGATTCAAGGTGAATCTATAAATGATTTAAGGAAAGTTTTTTTTTTCTTTGTAAGGAATACTTTATTGTACTTACGAGCTTTGACAAAGGCGTCACCGTTACCGAGAATCGGCAAAATTAAGATTCTACCTTTCACGTCATACTTTGCTGTTAAACTCATGTTGCTTTTGAAAGCTAACGTAAATTCTTCGTCATCATTACCAATGTTGACTCTGGAAATAATATAATGTTGCTTTATGTGATATTTGGTAACAAAGCACCGTGATATGTTTCAACGCTTAACATACAAACATTACAGGCGAGGGCTATTGAAAAATTAATGCCTTTTTTAACGCGAGGAGATCATACATAGAAGACCTAACTGCACGGGAATGAGGTCAGTAGTGTCGAATTCTTACTACCAAAACCCCACGATGAACCGTCTGCCACGTTAATGGTGGCTACGAGATCGCCCGAACTTGAATTGCGATGTTCCGCGGGTAAGGGTCAGCGTGAACACCAGGCCGCCCTCTGATCTAGACATGCCGGACGACCAATTGCCCGTTCGCCGAACCAGTTCAATGGAAGGTCAAATCCTAAGCCCCTTCCCCCTTGGTCCTGCCTGGCAGTGGAGGAGGAGAGATGCCTCCTCCAACCGCCACTCATTAGTGTATTTTAACGAGGTTGTCCTTATAGGGAGGTAGACTGGGTATACAACCAGCTACCTCCCCACGTCAGCCGGACTTGTGTAATGAGGAGATGGGTCCCACGACCCATCTCCTCAGGTCCGGCTACGTAGGTGGAAAGAGGCGGACAAAGCGCCGCCTTCTTCCACCGGCTCTTCTTTGATGGAGCGGGCTGCTAAGAGAATCCAGCTCTCGGGCCCTCTCCACCACCTCCTTCTGCGAGATGACGTCCTCGGAGAAGGAGGCCATCACTTGCCATGCCTCTTCGCTGCCGAGCATGGCCGAAACCACAATCGGCAGCGATAAGTCCGGCCCTACCGCCGCAGCCAGAATGCGGCTCTGTCCCTCCCACGCAGCACATTCAGACAGAGTGTGCTGCACGGTATCCTCCACAGCACCATATCCACGGCATGCGGCAGTGGGCTCCCTGCGAGCGATCTGGTGCAGGTACCAGCCAAAACAGCCATAGCCGGTGAGTACCTGCACCAGTCGGAACGTCAGGGAGCCCCACTCCCTAATAAGCCATTCCGGCAGGACCTCAACCAACCTACATTTAGATAAAGCGTTAGAAAATACCCTACCACTATTCAGGTTTCATGGATATGCATGGATACACATGGATAGTCGCCAAGCATCCATTTATAATTTAAGTGTTGTTCTCGTTTCATTACAATATTTTGCAGTAACTATTAGTATGATCAATTAACATACAATGTGGTGAGTTATCCTTGAATTGAAACAAGTATATTGATTCATTATTGTCTACCGATCTGATATTTATCTTTACGTCAGATATTTTCCTGTTGAGTTATATTTGCTACACAATACGAGCTACTTTTGATACGTGACTTAATTATGACGTGTTATTCTTCAAACGATAATAAAATTAATGATGCGTCGATTTATCGATGACTCTTTGATGTGAGTTTTATACAGTTCATCTCAAAATTGTTATCGCTTTCCTTTTTTATCAAAGTTAAGTAAAACGAACTATAGTTGCTTTGTATAAACTGAAGTGTTATTCCTTTGTTTGAATAATATAGCGTGAGAGACTTAGAAGGGCAACTTGTCGAAGAAAACTGGATGCTTAATAAAGGTGCTCTTACACCACTATTATTATGTCGAAAAATAAAAATCTATAGAGATTTCTTTTGTCCGCGATGAATTTTTTTGCTTGATTCTTTTGGTCGTGGGATCATGAAAGAGCGGTAATACTAATGAACAATTCTGTTATATTTTCGTAAAGGACTGTGATGATTTTGGTGGAATTTTGTTTTCAAATAATATTGCCTTTATAGATTTACCTAGATAAGGTTATTTTGGAACCAAGCGCAGTCGCTCGATAATTATTATTCCAATCCGACTTTCCTTAAGGTTAATGAAGTGCAAATATTTAGATAACGCGTTCCTATTAAACATATATTCATAATTTTGGACGGCAATGACTTATTCATGACAGCAATTATTCATGCCCTTTATATGTAGCTATTAAAAACATGATTATGTACATTGATATAAGGATTTATATCGTATTAAATCGTGGCTCTCTAGAGGTTATGCTAAGGAAATTACTGATTCACTTAGCGATAGTCTTTTCAACTTTAACATGTTTAGTTTGTTGGTGTGTATGTTCCTATATCTTCTATATACATATATATAAACGAATTGCTGTTCATTTGTCTCGCCAAAACTCAAGAATGAATGGATCCATTTGGCTAGTTTTGATCTTGAAATATTTTTGGAAGTTCAGGAAATATTTAAACGGTGAGAAACATAAATAATAAGGAAAGGGAAATACTAAAAATCACAATTTAATTTTCAAATACAAAATCTTCCAAGCTATGAAAAATATAATGTTTTATGTAATTTTAGAAATAAAAAAATATCATTCGTTTGTCAAATATTTATAGGTGTGTTCAGAAATTTATCTGTTTCATAGCTGTAGTATGAGATGCGATCTCTTTGGTCTATTTTGTTGGAATACAAAACAGTTCTATTTCAGAAATAAAAATAGTACACGAGAAAGATTCAAATTGCTTAAGTGCATAATCATGTTGCATTTATAATGTAAATAAAAATGTCTAGTCTTCTATTATAAATAAAATTATACAGGTCTACATGATGTTTGCATATGCTAAAGTTCATGATTTTTATGCAATCATGCGGCATCCATCCTAGAGAGATTTCGGGACAGTAGCTATATACGATAGTCCTTGTCTGAATATCGGTGGTTGTATAATGCTGTGACACGATGTGGCATTTCAATGTTGTTACGACCTCGATATAGATTAATTAAATATAATTTCTTATTTTATTTAGCTAGTAATTTGTTTATTACTAAAAAAAACCCTCGTTGTCTTGTGAATAAATGAAATAAAAAAAATTACACTTACTTTAAATCAGACAGTTTGCTACTCCCAAGTCCGTGCATAGCGGCACTTGTAAACTTAAGTTGCAACCCATTTCCGTCAATGATTATGTCGTCTAATAGCACGGGGTCTGTTGATGGTACGTTAAGCTCAGGAATACCCTTCGTGAATTCAGGTAGACTTTTTTCAATTTGCTCCTTGATGCATTCCGTTAATTTATCACTTTTGAAATCGCATGGATGTATGTACGAAGCTGAAAAGACAAGGTCGTTATTTAAAATTGTCATATATAAAACTCGCAGTAACTCGAAATTACTTTCTATCTTTTCGGTAGTTAGTTCATCAACTATTATCAAATAATAATACTATTGTTTACAATAATGCATGTAGTATGTTTATAGACTTGTAGTATGTACCTACAGACTTTATTCATAATAATTAATTAGCAATAAAGTTGTATGTAGAAAAGGCGTGACCACTTTCAAGTTATGGAATTCTAAATATTAAGGAACCACACATAGGACTATACATATATGATTTGTTCCGAATACATTCATCAATACTTTTTTTTTTAATATTCTTTGTATTATTTGCTATTCGCATTATTCTATTATTTGTCATTTCAAATTTCGAAGCTTATTAACGTCCATGTGCCCTTATAAAAATCGGAAACAAAATATTTTCAATTATAATAAAATATTCAATTTAACAAGTTGCATAAGTAATTGTGAGATTTAGTTAATGTGCTTTTTATTTTGCTGTATAGCTTTTGAAAAATTTTAATGTAAATTTATTTGAAATTGAATAAGTATGATAGTAGTATTATTATGCTTTATATAAATACTATAGTGTAGTGTCATAATTATTAACCTAAGCTAATAATTATTACCGTCACAGTCCGGTTAGTAAATCTTCATTAGAACTTTAAACTTATCAAGTTTGTGAACCTGATGTACTATATTCAATTTATTCTGATATCACGCTTTGATTGACATAAAATCTTACTGTACTATACTGCAGTATTCATGCATTTCTAATCAAGTACTTAGTGCCTTGTTATATCGATCGATAAAAACAACAAAAAAAAAGAATATTATGTATATGCTCCCATGAAATCCATAAGGACGATGTCGTTTTATTAGACGTTTGTATAAGAAGAAGTAACCAATTAGAATATTGGACGTTTTCTGTGATTTCGTGGATTCTCTACGGATTTCGAGTAATCATGGTATTTTCCTTTCCATAATATTCAACAGATTTATGTTAATTAATTTTCTTGGTATATATAACGTTATGTAAATAAAATATGTCTGTAGTGACGCAACAATGTACAGTGGTTGGTATCGGCTAATAAGATAACATTTCTGGAGTTGGAGCCTTGGTAGCTCAAATATGTTACGATACTTTACATATAAGTTATATTGTTCTTGAGGTTGGCTTCATGAAATATGTTGGTAAGTGGTATTTCTTTAAAAAAATAAAGAGCTATATGTGCAATTGTTTTTGGATAATTTGCTTTTAAAGAAGTGAAATAGAGATGAAGCATTTTATCAGAATCTTATGATTTTAGATTTTAGAAAATTAGATGTGTGATAATTTGTCTTTCGCTTTCTTAATTTAAATGAATAAGATATCAAAGAAGGATTAAAAATTGATATATCCTGTAGCCTTCTATAAATATTCTTTTATTCAATACAAAAATAATAAGTTCCCGTGAAAGCTATTATTACTCAATAGAGTTTGTCTCGTGTGAGACTTTAAGAACATACAGTTAATGGGCACAAAGTTCATCCAGACAGTATAATCATTTGTTGATCACATAAATAATTGGTGTCTGTGGAATTCAAAGCTACAACACCCAGCGCGGCGGCAAAGGCGCAGCAAGGCGAAACCGTTTAAATCACTTTGCTATCCGTGCAGTTATAACTCGTATTAATAACTTGTTACGCGTTAACTCCTTTGTAATTTTTATAGCATAATAGGGAAGTAGACCGGTTTAATTATTTTTTTCATTTATGCGTGTACTAAATTACATCTGCCAAATATAATATACCATATTATTATCATGAAGAAAAAAAATTATATCATTATTATTTATAAATATTTCTTCTAAAAAGTTTATGTCTGTTATAGCATTGGATTGATGTCACACTATGCTAAATAACATTATTATTATTATTTTATTGGCATGAATATATTAAAGTCCGAATGCTCTACATACTTATTGTAAAGTTGTTTTGAATATGTTTATGAAAGTTATTACATATATTGTTATTACATATACAAAATTATATATTTTTTCTTGTATTCATAATATTAACTATGAACAAAAAATTCGATAGTCATAATTTATTCCACAATCTTCAATCCTATACAGTTTTTTGTATGACTTTTAGCATTTTTTTATTTATTTTTAGGTTTAACTAAATATTCCAATATCTGTTATGTGTATTTGATAATGTATCTTCTGAAATATATTCGAGTTTCTTTTTAAGCATACTACAAGGAACAATAATTTAAAAGGAAACTATAATGGTTGGTAATAATAACCATATTAATAAAAATGAACCTTTGATTTTTTAAAGATTTTACTTCGAACATTTACCTAATAGTATTTTTCTGGAACACTAAATTTTTTTGAATGCCTTATGTTCGTCCTATTATTTATTACAATTTTTTTTATAGAATACTTCGAACGAAATAAATCATTTCATACGTTATGACAATACACATTTATCACAATCTAAAGAAATCATTGTGATTATAAAATATTCATTCAATGAAACAGTAACGTAGTTCTTTATAAACGGTAGTTACTGTATAAAAAAGTTTTACGGTACCGAAGTCATACATACCCATGATGAATAAACAACTTATTTTACTTTTACAATAATGTGGGCTAAATGCCGAGTATAAAATTCATGCAAAAAAAGTGTATTTTAAATTGTATTAATATGTAAAAAAGGTGTATTTTTTCATAGCGTACTGTTAATTTGAAGTTAGATTTGCAAAAATAAAATACGCTAACGCTTACGTAAATAAGCCTCTTCACACTTGCCGATACAAACAAAGAAGCACACAAGCACTAAATGATATAAAGCCACCATTGTTATAGTAATTTTTGTGAATTATATAATATAATCTGTTCTTCGATTGTCGCCGGAGCTGAGCACTTACTGTGCCTGCTATGACGGGTTGCGATATATTTATGTTCGGATCTGTCGTTGAACCTTGAAAATTGGAAGATCAGTGGAGTTTTTATTGAAATCATGGCTGATAAAGTATTATGAAAATAAAAAAATATATTTCTCTCAGAAAATATTGTCAAGTATTGTGAAAAACAATAATTTACAAAGTTTAAAATATGCATATTGTAATATAAATCCTTTTGTCCGTGTTTTTAAGTTATTGCACTTTGACCCGTTTTGTTTAACCTTCGTATTGTCTTACAATGAGAAATGAGGCATTGGAAGGTGTGTTCCTATGGTATGGTGGTTAATGAATAAGGTAGCACCATGGAAACGCTTTTATTAGTAACTATGTTCGCAGTTTTTATGGCTCTTGGGCATATCATTATATAGAATAATAATTACAGGCTTGGTATTCTATGCAACTATAGCTAGTTAGTAAATATCATATCACAAAGGGCCGCGTGTGCTTGATTTTTAAACCTTAAGCGCCAAAATATAGATACAACAGAAACATGAAAAGAAAGACGAAGCTTAGTGGTTTGAGTTAGAATTCGTTTTTATCGACTAATGTCGTTATAAATCCAACGTGAAGAATTTTGAATGTTGATGCAGTAGAACATGTAATTTTTTTATCTAAAATCGGAAATAATTATTTCAACTAATCATGAGTAAAATTGAGTTTAAGGGCTGCAAAGACTCTTAAAAGAGGAAAGTAGTAACCATTGATCACACGGGTGGTCATCTTTGCTCTTGGACACATGACGTCGCCTCCCTCGACAGAATATCAAGAGTAGGTTCAATCCTTCGGAGTGGAGCTCTCGGGTATGCTGTTACCGCTATACAGTGACACCGCATTCACTAATTCCTTCTATACACCACACTGCTCTCCACACACGGTACGCACACAGGTTCTGTTAGGAACCCTCTTTCCTTTTTTGTTTAGTTAGCCTTAACCAAAAGAGTCAGATTCGAAATGCATACACGTCCTCGTGCGGCACACTACACGTATTAAGATATGCATACTCGTATGTGTTTCACTAAAGTATACATGTATGGTTAACTCACATGGTTAGTTTAGTTTGTTTCACGTTGTATTCTAGGTAACAGCCTAAATCGAGGTTCGGCCACCCTGGCACCCTTGATCTTTTTGCCATTAGGCTGACTGCACCTAAAAGTCAGGTGAAGGTGTGAAG
This sequence comes from Antheraea assamensis, assembly GCA_035772565.1. NCBI lineage: Eukaryota > Metazoa > Arthropoda > Insecta > Lepidoptera > Saturniidae > Antheraea > Antheraea assamensis. The sequence continues at coordinate 844,887 of JAQQSE010000042.1, forward strand.
GCCTATCAGGCCAACAGCGGTTAGTCAGTTCAAAAAAAATGAATGGAATGAGTGTATGCAATATGAACTAGATTTAGTCGCATACTAAGTGTCTCCCCACTCCCTTCTCGCCATTTAATACTGCAGTGCTAACCCCGTGCAACTTAGGCTTGTTTCAGCGACTTTATATGTTATTCGACATGCTTTACATTCCGCAGCGTTACACTATTCTTATAATGTATTTAACAATTATAATTTAATAATTTGAAGTGAAAATGAACAATTATGAAAGTTTTCAGCTCGATATAAAGCAAGTACATATATCGTGGTAAGAAATTTATGTTTATCTGCTCATTGTTTTCATAATCTATATTAAGATCCCATGGACAAAGATTTCGTTTCCTGCATTCAATTATCTAGTTGGCAGTATGGATGAACTCCTTCGCCTGTCCTGTTGGACGAATATTATTACTGCTACTTCAATTATCTAAATTTTATCAAATTTTCCGAAGGCTAAGTTAATTGTCACATACGTAGCATTCGAGATAAAGTCATCCTTTTAGTAACTTTAGAGATTATTGTTTACATTATCTAATTTATATACATATTACTTCTATACTGTGATATAATCAAATAAGTTTTAACTTATTGAATATTATATTTTATTTATATTTATAAATACTAATCACTCGAGTGTAAATAACATTTTTTTTCATGGATTAAGTTTTTTATATTAATTACTAACTTTTGCTCGCGGCTTAGATCGCATTAATCCAGATTAGGTTTAACCCCTAAGAACACTAAATTTTTTCTGGATCAAAGGTATCTTATGCACTTTTCTGTGTCGTATCACTGATAACGTGTATGCAAAATTTGTTATGATCTTAGTAAAGGTGTAAAAGCATAAAAAAGAAATTTACATTTGGATTTATAATATTAGTTAGGATAAGTAAAAATCAACCCTTTGTTTCAAAAAAAAAAACAGCGTGACAGTGAATCATCAAAAAGGGGAAATGACCTGTGCGGAATCAGATGTCATGGCTTACAGGTTACAACTTAAAACAATTTATTTTTTATTCAATGTCTGTCATTGTTAATTTTCGTCATTGACATTTCTCGAGTAGAAAGTAAATGGAGGCAGAATTTGTATCCGCCTTAAAAAAAAGTTACAGGTCAGTTGCATGTATTGAATTACCGAGTAAATTTTAATCATCCTTGACAATTGAAACGATAAAACCTCGGCTATTATTAGGATAAAATGCAATATGCTTTATTAAAGCTTATCCAGTAAAAATTGTGTTTAGTCCGGTGGAGCTGTGAAGGCCCATCAGGCCAAAAGAGTTAGTCAATTCGAACAAAAAACAATTATATAATTTTTACTGATTTTTTAAAAATCTCACTTATTACTATATTATACTTTTCGTATTTAGAAATATGTTCACTTAAATATGTACGTGCAGAGGACATTGCATACGTATGTAGGTATATTGTACGCTTACAAGCGCAGTGAACATAAAAATAAGTAAACATTAATTGTTGTCACACAATTAAGGGGTTTGTCATTGATTTATGACTATTACCACTGGATAGATAAACAGTTGTTAGATAAATATTATTTTAATATCTACCTACTTAATTTACATGATTTTGGCGCTATATATAATAATGAACAGCAGTATATGTACATAATACATGTACCTTTTATTCTTTCATAGATACGCATTTGACATTCAAACCGACAAATTTTACTAAAAAATATGGTTGTGTGCTTATGACCTCAAGATAGAAGTAAACACTTATATATCAATAATAGCAATATTTATATATGTACAATATATATTTGAAATACGACATTGATTATATACAAAACATACATACAATCATTTCATCATTATAGTAGGTACGTAAGATTGAAAACGTAATTATAGACACGATGACTCCTTGCCAAACACTGTGCCATCGACCCGAACGTGTCCGATGTTGAGTGAAGCCGAGTAAAACCGATTCATCGTTACCAACCCGAACGTGGCGGTTCACCTTTGTTCACTGTTCAATACGCCTAAAGAAGACGTTACTTTAATAAAATTAATTTTAGAATTAAAGTAAACAACTTAATAGTGTCGATAAAACTAATATCGTTATCTATTACAAATGGCTACCGAATCATATAAATTGATTTCTCAGTGACCTCTTGTAAATAGCCAAAAATATATGTCATTTGTATAGAACATTCAGTCGAGTCCTACATTTAATAGACTAACGGTTATTGCCCCCGGTTTGAGTCGCATATTGTTGCCATTGGTTGCAGTAACTAGCACGGAGTCCGAATTTTAAATAAGTACATTGCAAAAATGGTGGTCTACTACACTTGATAATGCTTTGAAGGTTGGAAGATTGCGGTTTTGTTTTGCCAATTTCGCGTACTGTCTAACCTTGACATGTGGATATGTTACATAATTGTGCTTCAACTAAGCTTCATGCTCATAATTTATAAGCCAAGTAAGAAATAACAAATCCTTCAGTGAAACCTTTACAATAATTTATATTTTAGTTCCTATCAAAGAAGTTATGATATGTTAAAGATAAGAATTATTGCTATTTTAATTTCGTCGTTCGTTCGATAAATGTCGATATAATTATAACGCACTAATAAACTGTGAAATTAATTATAACAAAACAACGCGAAATAATGAACGCCGAGGTGCTTAATAGATAAATTAACGGTCGGTGATAAGATGTATAAAATGAAATTATTCAATAAATAAAAATAGACCAATCCCGTGCTAACTATTTTAGATACTGAGTTATTAAAAATTAAATAAATATCTGAATCTTTAAATTTCTCACTGTCGTCCTTTAGGACACATATTTTGGACAAATATGAAATTCGGCAGTTTTACTCCCATCAATCGATGTCTCAAAATAGTTTGAAATGGTATTGTTCGTAGCCTACGATATTTCAAAAACTTAATTATTTAACCAAATTAAATTAGAACATCCATCGAAATAGTGAAGTCAAATTATTTACGTACACACAAAAGAGACACTCACGTATTTTTAAAATGTACAACATTTTTCTATTTATATTATATCTATAATTTAAATAATGCACTCAATCCAATATTTATACTGTTTACACAAAGTCTTCATAAATATTACACACTATTGTTTCAGGTAATAACATGAATTTTACATGAATGAGTGAACGCTATATACTTAAAACAAGTAACAGTTGTATCGCTAAGTTCGGTAATAAACATATTCGCCCAGAGTCGATATATTATAATATGTAGAATCAAATGTATAAAATAAAAGATACATATCACTACATATTATAAAACAAAGTAGTCCGCGGCGTCTGTCTGTCTGTTCGCGATAAGCTCAAAAACTAGTGAACGGATTGTAATGCGATCTTCACCAATAGATAGAATAATACATGAGGAAGGTTTAGGTATATGATTTGTCAAGGTCTGGTGTAAATTGGTTGAAATATAACGATAATTGTTGGAAGTGTAGGAAAAAGTCAAGCCGCCTAGGAGCTTTCAGCAAAACGCTGCCTAATTCTTTTGAGATATAACAAAAATCAATGCATAGTGAGATATTTCTCTTGCGTAAATTTACAAAAAAGTCTACGATGGCATATACCTATATTTTAAGAATAGCTTACTATACCCATCTATCTACTAAAAAATGATCACATACAATGAGGTAATCGGAAGGCTATTTACACGGATACAGTATTAATCTTTATCAAATTAAATACATTAGTAACCTTAAGCATTTCATAAACATAAGTATATATTTTATATTATCAGGACAGGACAACGTCCGTTCATGAATTACAGGACCGAATATTATGATGAAATGGTGTAACGATAATAATAGGGAATTGGATATGTTTTGGTGATTCTTGGAGAAGTACGAATATTTATAGTTGGGAGAAGAAACTGTTTCAGATAAATTTAAAATTAATTATCTCAATATTTTAAATCAACACAAATGTTTTAGGGAGATCAAACTAAAAACAAAACTTAATTTATGTTACAAAACCGATGAATACAATACAATAATATCTGCACAATTTATAGCAATAGAACAAAATTTGAAAATTTGTATATTTTAACACGTAAATCCCAAGATTTACCGTTCCGTTTCGATTTGTGAGATTCTTTAGCTTAGATAGCCTGTTTATTATCAAAGATTCTAGGTTCATAAATTCAAGCTATGCCCCATGTGGCAGGGTAACCCTAAACGTTAACCAGTCTGGCAAGTTGCAGATTAATTATATCAAGTGAGAACCACGGAGTACATTTATATGTAATTATGTGGTAACATCAGCACGGGAATAATACACAGCCTGTATAGAACAGGCATATATAATCCGAATATAATTCCGGTTAAACTGGTATAACTAGTGTTCTAATATAAGTACAAAATAATATTTTATCGAATCTTTAAAAATGTTTTCCCGGTAGCACGGGATACCTAGATAGGTAACGAATATGTAAATTGAAAATTTAATATAAAATATTCGATCATTTTTTTAATGTGCATCGCGACCCTACGCCTGGTAATTTTTGCATGCACAACATATAAAATACATTTACAATCAGACCAAACGATCAGGCGTCGCGTGCTAATAATTAACAATGAAAGTTGGGTAAAACTACTGGATTACGGCACGGAATCACATACATACATACATAGTTAATCATTTGCCTGAATAGTTGAAAAAAATTCTTTAAAGAGACCCTTACAATATCTTTAGAATATTTTACTTACTAGGTGTACGACCATTCTGACCTTATATAATCACCAACGACCTATATATTTGTATTTGTATAACATTATATAAATTGGGCATTTTTGTAATATAGTAATTTCTACAGTATCATACGATTTTATTGCAGAGATTTAGGTCGACGGCGAAGTCGGTCACACGCGTACAATATTAAATGAGCACCAATTTGACCTCTAGGGTCTGGATGAAGTTTATATAATAAAAGGGATATCTCGCAAAGTATGGCTTACTACATATAAGCCTGAAAGCGTCCAGTGAAATAGCAATGGTCTTCTTAGCGAGTAATGAAAGCTTATTGGAGCGATTTTCAGTTATTCGCGGACCGCAGTCGGGAAAGGATGTTCATTGTTCCTTATTCCACAGTGTCGCGTTCGTAAATATATGTTTTGCGTTCGTGTATTTTAATTAAAAATGTTATAGGTTGAAAATAGGATTTTATAAAATATAAAGTTTTTGTATATATTTATACAATAAGGTAGGTTAATTTAGCATTTTATCAGGCGTTAAAATATATGTCACTTTTTGTTTAAATATTCTATCGTTTCGACATTCATACTGTAAGTTGGTGCTTGAGATATTTTCATTCATAATTTGATTTTTTGATTTTTTAATTTATATTTTATAAAATTGTTTAAATGTACCTTTAGTTTAATATTTGTTTTGAAAAAAAAAATACAAGAAAAGGAGATACTTTATTAAATAATACTATGAATTAGGTTTATAGATTAGTTATAATAGCAAGTATGTAGTGTGTTTGATGTAAATAATTGAATCTGACATCTGTTGTTTAAATGAGAACGCAATTCACTGCTTTTTGTTTCGTAGCGTAAGTTGACTGACTTATGTAACGCTACGGCATTGCAGGCTATTCACTTATATAGTAAATTTTCTAGGTCGTATTCGGAGGCAATAATACATATTTTTTTACTTTGTTGCCTTTTCTATTAGTATTCATTATAATCCTTAGTTTTATTGGTAATATATCGTAAACGATATATATTTTTTTATAGCATCTGATTGTTAAATAATGATTTATATTCATAACATAATATTTTGAACATAAATTATATGACAATTAAATTATGTACACATAAATGACGCGGTTCCTCATGAATTTGTCTAATATTTTATTTAGCTGTATCTAAATATAAATAGGTAATTTCCCTTATCAATGTCGTACTGTGAAGATGTGAAATCGCCCTCCGGCCAGTGTGTTCCCTCCCTGTTACGATATCGTGTCCTTCATACGAGGCGTGAAGAGGTACTTGTGCAGGTCGGAATGATGGCGACAACGACTGCCGTTGGTATTTAACACTGACAGTCGCCGCTAATCTTGGACTGAATCGTACTTTCCATCTGGTGTTGTGCAGTTATTATGCGGAACTAGTATAAGTAAAAAAGGGCAAAGATAAAATACTATCTTTTTCTCCTCTGTTTATCAATCGATTTTCTTTTTTTTTGTTAGGGAGCCTTTCCATGAGCTTTTGTGTTATCAATAAAAAGATATTGGAAAAAGTTTTTTACCGTAACATCGACGAGTCGAAGGGTTTATTTATAATTCTCTATTTGTCATCTACTACATTTGTACAATACCACAGCCAGTTTATACTATTTAAAAAACGGATTCAGATAATAATATTTACATTTTAAGACGTGAAGTAAAAATTTTATACCCTTTATTATGTTTGAATTTTAACCATTGATATTTTATTACAATATGTCCTATTCTCATATTGGTGGAATCACAGTCTAAGTCATAAGGTATGATATCATACGACCTAAAACAGCTTTTAATCATTGTAAGTAGTTAATGATAAAATAGTTGATCTCCAAACTGAATACCTTGAACTATTTTGTATGCTACTCACATCTATACTTACACGCATACCTCTACTTTGAATATTCACTTATGAGTTATGCCTCATCTATTCTTGAGTGGACATCAACGAAAAGTGCTTCGGGCAATAAAAAATCACCGTTCACTTCGTTTATTTTTCTCCTCCATAGTGGTCATTTATTTTTAAGGTCGTAGGCATTATTAGTTCAAGGTTAGTTGTTATTGATAGATCCGGTGTTCGAGTAGATGAGTCAATTTATTAGGTACATTTTAATATAGTGCAGGCGTTAATTTGTTAAGATGCCTTTCCTTTATTCTGCGAAAAATAGTAATTTATTATGATTGATCTTTGTATAGGAATATTGCAAACAACGCGATTATACTTGGAATATACATTCAGCCTAATTCGTCATACAAGCATACTAATTTAAATATGTTTACAGAATGGTAATTCCGTATACCTACATTAATGATATAGAAATATTAATAGTATCGCAGATGTAACAGTATACTTATTTGAAGAGATAATAACGAACAGGGGAGATCAAAAAGGATATATTTTTAGCCATTTCATTGCGGGGTGACTTTATGTATACATGTAGGTACGCGGTTTACGATTAATAATTCTTTGGACGTAAGATAAATATGTATTTCGCTTAATCTAATAAATAAGGGAATACGGAAGTATGTTCCGTTTTAATATTTTTTCATTAATAAATATTAACAGTTGGAGGGATTGTAATCAAATTTGGCATAGAAGTTGTTTATGTTGTGGTTTTGACTTGAGTACTTTTTTATCGGCCAACGAAGCAGACAGGCATTAGTCATTTACGCGTATAAATAGTCTTTTAAACTTATTCAACTTTGTAATTCAGAGAATCAAATTTATAGTGAAATTTATGTGATTTTTTTTTTAATCGTTGTAGAGTGTAGCACTTTTTAAGTGATATAATTAGTACTCATCGTTGTATAATTACGTCTCACGTTTATAAAACGTCGTATCCATTTAATTGTTCTTTTTTTATTGCTGTATAGGTAAATTAATACCTACACGTTTTAATTGACAAACAATGTAGTTTTATTATGGTCTGTAAATACTACCATAATCAAAATAACAATAACTGAGATGACTATAAATCAATTGGGGTTATTGTTTATGTTACATGTAGCTTTGTTTTTTATCTATTAAGTTATTAAGCTTGTTTATCTAAGCTAATAAAAACTGTAGGTATAATTTTATGTAAACAAGATAGCGTGCAAAGTAATAAAAACTAAAATAAATACAGTGTTTAGAACTAATAATTGTATATATCATTAAATAAATTTCTCACTTTATAATTTTTTTGTAAGTTTTACCACTAAAGTTCAAAAGCCGAAGCTCATTTTAGTTAGCTCATTATGGGAATAATAGGAATTTTATACTCACCGGCGAATGTCCACGTTATCGGAATAAGAAAGTAAAAACTTTTGGCACTTGAATAGAACAACCTATTTAATCAAGATCAAATAATAAAAATATATATGCAGATCATCTAAATAATGTGCACATTAACGCTTATGGATATCCATTATGTATATGTATCTAATTATTCAAGAAATTAAACCTAGAAATACTAGAAACTGTGACAAATTGGTCGTCTCATGTTTCTGACGCAGTAAAACCAGTAATAGTTTCTTAGGTAATAGTGCTAGGTTTTATAACAAAGTCCCAAAGCATGTTACCGATTTTCCGGACTATAAGTTTAAGCGCCATGTCAAGCGGATTTTGGTGTCAAAGGGCTATTATAGAGTGGATGAATATCTGAACCATGGTGATCTCTAGAATTGACTCCTCTCTTTACATCCACTAATAACGAGTGTAACGTGTATAACCCGATCGAGTTTCATGCCGGTTCTTCTCGAAGACTGGATTGTTTTCCGAACCGGTGGTAATTTTGACGTTCGTAAGTGCCTTCTTAGGGTCTAAATTGAATAAAGTATTTTTTTGATTTTAAAAACCACAAAATATCTGTAAAAGAACACTTATATTTTGTTAAATATTTATACAGCGCCTAATTTTAATTTATTCAACTGCAACAACTAATTTCCATAATTCATGTTATTTAAGGAGTTTTAAGCTTTAATTGTAGCATAAAGACCGATCAAGCGTTCACGAAATAGTAAACTGTAATAGTAAGTAAATAAAATGTAACTATAGTAGTAATTATGGACACGCAAGCTTCTTACTTAGGGTGAAACTAAAATTTCCTTAAACTTTTATGTGTGAAATAAAATGAACGACAAATTGTTATGGAACGATGTGAGATTATATCATACGAGTTGAAGAAATATTTTACTTTTTAATAGTACATTGCAAATAAATAAAATATAGTGAATTATTGATGTTTAATAATAAATTTACAATCACTGAGACTTTTTACTACAAAACTTTACAAGATATAGAATGGTTATATTATTATTAGAAAGGAGGACCAAGTGACAAAATGTGTAAGAATGTTAAGAATGTGTCCTGGGAAACGGAGGCGTTGATGGGAACGAAGAAGAAATCACGATGGAGCAACTTTTGCCCACGGTCTGCTATACCCCATGTCGGGTTATTCGTTGCACTTATGCTTTATACTGGTGGCGGAGGGTTGGTGAGTTAATACATTTTTATTTTTTTAATATGCTTTTGTTTTGACTGTCGAGCACCTATAGGTGTGTTCTGGCAGTTGCGTTTGACCGCCGATCAATAAAAGTTTAATAATGAATACCATTAAGTATGATTGTGGCCAAACATTAAATCAATTATGGTTAAAAAAATCCATTATAGAAGGCTTTACTTTGTGTAAATCCATCATTAAAAATTAGGGTGGACGTTACTTTGTACTTCCGCTTAGAAATGTTTGGCCGCTGTCACGTCTTACTGGATGTTTCGGAACGAAACCTTTAACGACAAGCGACCTGAAGTTGCATCCACACAAACGTCACTCAAGAACTAGATTTGAATCGCGCGCACACGTTAAAATTGTGGAACGGAATTAAATCATAACAAATCAAAAGGTTTCTTTCATTAAGTCCACATTAATAAGTAGCGTGCTATCGCAAACGCCGCTACACTGGAACAGAGAACAGTTGTGAAGCAACCTGCCTTCGATTAACGCTATTCAACTATAAGCCAACATCGAGTTTAACTGCCGATCAATGACGCCTTTTAATTCCTTTTAGTTATTTCACAACCGTCTTCTGTTGCGGTACAACGTGACAGCAGCTAAAAAATAAATTCCAAGTGCAAGTGCGAATTAACGTCCAACCTCATTATCAAATAAGCAACTATCAATTAAAACATACAGAAATGTTAATATGGATCGCTGTTTAGTTTCTTGTCGGTTTTTCATCTCGATAGGTATACTTTCAAAAGTACTGATATAGATTGATTTTCATAATCATTTTAGAATCTGGTATAGATGATACACACCCTACCCTTCGAGCTTAAAATATAGTTAAATTCAATTATGGAGTTGAAAGGGTACCTTACCCTGTTATTGTTCACAAAAACCGCGGGGTTATTACTTTGTTAATTGCCAAAATTATATCAACTTTGAGAACAGAGCTTTAGTTGATATTTAGATATAGCCGTATCACTCAATTTTTTTCTTCCAATAATTACTTCAATTTTCACATACGGAATGTGTTTTAATGTACGTAATTTGTTTACCCATTCTAGGCAGGCATTTAATGTGGCAATATGAAATGGCCGTCTAGTTATGAAAAAGTTTATAGTAAAAAACTAGGCCTACAGATAACTCGAACTGTTAATTACAAGTGAAAGGAAATAAATGTTCTCCATTTATTTGCAGATGCTAGTTATTATTTGTAGAATAAATTATGATTATGATAGTTGGTCCGGGTCTTTTTTTTCAAAACCAAATTAATTATAGGCAATTAAATACAATTATTCTTACTCATGTTAAATAATAATATCCAGTCCTTTGAAACCTCATTACATAGTCAAAGCTACTAATTAAATGAAGAGACATGGTCTCACGTATTCACGACTGTCCTCCTGACCGTATTGGTGATGTCGAACATTAGAAAATCAATAGTATTTCGTTTTCCTTCTGATTGTTCTACCTAATCATTTTTGTTGCGCTCAATATTTTTAATAATCTTAGCTATAAACATCAGGTAATGGTATTTCTAATAACATTTAAACTAGTAGTTGCTTGTAATAATATGCAAGGTTCGAAATTCCGAATATTGTAACCATTGTGTGCTCACCGCGACTCATAATAACAAACTACACACTATATAGTAAAAAGACTTGTTTATTTTTTATTTTTGTACCGAATTAAATTTTGGCACGTTACCTGAAACGTATCGCGTTGCCAACGAATTATTCTCAGAAGACAAACAAAGGAACCGTGCAGAAAAATACTATATTTTTTTTTGTATACAGAAAATATATATTTGACACGCACGAGATACAAGAAATAATATTATTTGTTGAAAATACATATGTAAAATAAAAATTAAAATCTTAATTCATTTATTTTCAAACATACCTAAAACATAAGATTAAACAATAATAATATAGATGTGACACTCATGTAAAATACTTTTCGTCTACACGTGCCGGTATGCTTTCAAGGTTGGAACCTCAAAACCGGGTAAAGTTTTCCCAGTAGTTATAATATTCTAACGATTCGTAGAGCCTATTGATTATGTACAATAATGAAATTTAGGTTATCTATTACGAGATACCTTCTAATTGGAGAAATTCAATTTAGTATGTAGGTTTGCAATAACATAATATTTTAATAAATATACTATGTTTGATGTGTGAAATGAATCAATTTCAATTATAACAATAACATTTGTAGATTTGTTTCGCTTAAATTTCACTTAGGCGTTAATGGTAACTTGGTTTAATATATAAAAATACAATGGCTGGAAGCACAAATGTCACTTCTATAGAGTTATTAATTATTCTTAAGCCTATAACTTAAACATTTCTCTATTAAACTTAACATTTTATTCTTATTCTCAGTAATTGTTAAAAAGCTTTAATTATGTACGCCTAAAAGTCAGCAAACTCCTCTTCATAGAGACATACAGGGCTATCTTTTATTTTCTCGTCAGCGAAAACCTCAAAATTTTCCGTATCTCCAGGCGATCGTATTTTAGGAATAAATGGTGGAGGTACTCGATTGTTTAAAAGATTATCCCAGGCAATCTCTCTGAACCATTTATGATTTTTGAAATCCATTACGCCATTTTTTAGATTACCATATCTCCTTGTCGTGTCCACTTGAAGAACGTGTCCTATTAAATCTTTTAAATCTACAGAGAAATGTGCTGGGCATCTATATTTACCAGAAACAATTTTTTCATAAATTCTCATTGGATCTGATGCGAAAAAAGGTGGGTGACCAGCGTTCATTTCGTACAATAATACACCTAGTGACCACCAGTCTACCGACAACCCATAACCCTTGCTTAATATAACTTCTGGTGCTAAATATTCCGGCGTTCCACATAAGGTCCAAGTACGGCCGCGAACCAGCTTACAAAATCCAAAATCTGTAATTTTTATATACCCAGTTCTATCTATTAAAATGTTTTCTGGTTTCAAATCTCTATAAACCAATTCGCAAGCGTGAAGATATTCTAACGCGAGAATTACCTGAGCTCCGTAGAATTTCGCTGAGGTTTCTTCGAATTTACCCATTTTTCGCAAATGTGAAAACATTTCACCTCCCGCTATAAATGGTAAAACATAGTAAAGGTAAACGTTGTCCTTGAAAAAATATTTCATATATACCACGAACGGGAAGTTTAAACCACACAAGATCTTTTTTTCGTAATAGCTGTGTTCGATTTGTTTTAACTTAACAATTTTCTCTTTTTCTAGTACTTTCATTGCATAATATTTCCCCTTATGAATATGCTTAACAAGGTAAACTGTACCAAATGCGCCAGTACCCAATACTTTGTATAGCTCGAAATCAGATTGTTTAGCATTACTTTCTGATTTTTCATTCCAAGCTTCGATGAAGTCTTGATGAAGCTTTCGAAGGTAATTTGAGTACTGCTCTTGTTTTGCAGCTGAATAACCTGTGGGTTGTGAAATTAAGCTTCTTTTAAAGTCCAAATCAGTCATTGTCTCTTCAGGTATTTCGTTAAAATATCAAATTAATAAACAATAAATGCAATGTTTCATAGTTGATTGTAAACGACGAACATCGTGGATTGTCACAAATTAGAAAAATATGACAAGTCACGTTTTTTTTGTCATTTTCAATAATATTAAATTGACAGACCTCATTAATAATTTTGATATTTTAATAAAACGTTATTTCACGGTAATTAAGTTTTTTATAGTGATAGTCCTATTCATTTTGGTATAATATATCTATAACTGCATTTAACTCTATTTTTAAATTACAACAAGTATACATTTTAAAAATATATAGTATATGAAAGCTACGCTTTATACATTCTGTTATAAATAACATCATTGTTGTAACTCAATAAATATATTTTACGTTAATAAAAGATATATCGGAATATACAACAATAACAACAACTCGGCTAAAAGTTTTGTACTTTTATTATTTTATAATAATATATATGAGCAAGTTCCTGTACGAATAATATTAAATTTGTGACGAAAATAATAATGAAATGTAAAATAACAAAACAAACATATAATGTAGGAGTGCTATGTGTATGTAATCCATTTCCTTATATAATTATATATATAGCGTTTTTATAAATTATTTGTATATACTTATTTCAATTAGTTTATAATACGATGTAGTTTATATAGTAATACTAAATGACCCGGTGGACTTCGTTTCACTTACATATATTTGTGTAAAATGTGGTCGAAACTAATACAATTTTTTTACTTACCTTCCAAATGTAACATGCATGCACTTATTTAATTTAAAGCTCTCTCGTGTACTATTTTTAGTTCTGAAAAAGAACTGTTTTGTATTCCAACAAAACGGACCAAAGAGATCGGACCTCATACTAAAAATCTATGAAACATACAAATTTCTGAACGCATTTATGACAAAGAATATACCATATTTGACAAACGAATGATAATTTTTATTACTAAAATGACAAAAGATATCAAATGTTTCATAGCTAGGAACATACGTAATATCCTCTTAGTAGTTTGTGCTTGGAACATTTTGTATTTGAAAATTAAATTGTCTTTTTTAGTATTTTCCTTTATTTATTATTTCTCATCGTTTAAACCTTCCTTGAACTTCCACAAATATTTCAAGATCAAAATTAGCCATATCGGTCCAGCCATTCTTGAGTTTTAGCGAGACAGACGAATAGCAATTCATTATATGTATATAGATTAAGTTTACAGCATACAAATAATACCATAGATTTTGGAATAACACAGTCACAAACTGACAATTGACATATTAAAGAAATAGTAACACAATTTATATAAACATTGTCAAAACAATGTGATCGCTGGAAAAGTATGTTTTTTACAAGATTTTGTTACTCGAATGTAGTATATAAATGGCACATTTACTCGTAATACTGGGTTATGGCAAAATCATCTTACACAACTCAGAAACATCAAGATCATGTGCGATATTTGGAAATGTTGAAAGAAGAATTCATAAGGAAATACACAGAATCGTCTGCTAGTGATGCGACACCTGAAAATTATGATAGAATCAAAGCTATTGGTAACGGTGCATACGGAGAAGTATTCTTAGTGAGAGATAAAATGACATTCACGTATCATGCTATGAAAGTCGTTGAAAAAGGTGTTGTAGTCGAACGTAAGCACGTGAAACATCTAATACTTGAAAAGAAAATACTTCAGTGCATTCAGTTTCCTTTCGTTATAACATTAGACGTTGCTTTTAAAGACAATATATATCTATATTTTATATTACCTTATATTGCTGGAGGAGATATGTTTACATATATACAAAAATACGGAAACTTTTCGGACAGTTTGGCTAAATTTTACGCAACACAAATTGTCCTCGCTTTAGAATATATGCATTACTGCGAAATAGTTCACAGAGACATAAAGCCGGAGAATATATTGATCGATACAAACGGTTACCTTAAATTATGTGACTTTGGATTCTGTAAAGTGATAAAGAAGAAAACTTGGACTCTTTGTGGAACTCCAGACTATTTGGCACCAGAAGTTATAATGTCAAAGGGTTACTCATTTGCGGTCGACTGGTGGGCCCTCGGCGTGTTAATTTTCGAAATGGAAGCAGGCCATCCGCCCTTTTTTGCATCTGAGCCAAATAAACTTTATGAGAAAATTCTTAGAGGTCATTATAAAAGTCCAGAAACAATGAATGCCGAATGCAAGAGTTTGGTAAAAGGTTTATTACAAGTTGATCCAACAAAACGCATTGGATCATTAAAGGGAGGCGTCTACGATATTAAAAGTCATTCATGGTTCAGTGGTATTGATTGGCAGGCGACATTACATCAAAAAGCAGAAGTGCCTTTTGTGCCGATATGTCCATCACCGGGTGATACCAGTAATTTCCCTGAAATATCACAAACTAAGTTAAAAAAGTCTTCAAAATGTTTTTACGAAAAAGAATTTGAGGATTTTTAGAATAGTTTATAAAAGTAAAATGTAAAAATAAATCGTGTTTGTAATAAGTGATTAAGAATAAAGATTATTCCTTATTCTTGATGAAGTAAATAAAATATCTTAATTAATAGTCTTAATATGTAACACTTTGATAATGTTACAAAAATACCAGTAATATAGTTGTTTGAATGTATGTATGAAAGCAGAGATCATAATGTACGGATTGCACACATGATCATCAACACCATCTAACCCTTATTCCACTTCAGTAGGGTTGAAACAACATGTTTTCCGTTTCCATTCTCCCCTGTCAGATGTCATTACAGTATTCAAACCTTTTATACATATATCATTTTTCACACAATTCATCCATAACTTTATTGGTTTTACTCTAGTCCTAGATCCCTCTGCTTTCAAACCCGAAACTTTCTTCGTTACATGACATTCATCTCTTCTCATAAAATGCTTGTACCATTCTAACCTATTACTCTTCAACTTCTCTGTTATTAGTACTATTTTCAAACTTCTTCTGATATACTCATTCTTAATATTATCCATTCTGGTTACACTACACATCGATTTTAACATTCTAATCTCGGCCACATGTAATATTTTCTCATCCGTCTCTTTCGTAGCCCAGGACTCGGATTCATATAACATGACTGGTCTTATTATAGTTTTATACACCTTCCTCTAGAGTTGCAACGGTATTCTAGGGTCATAAACTATCCCAGACAATTTTTGCTAATTCATCTATCATATATTGACAAATTTATTTTATTAATAAATAATAGAGACCAGTACATTATTCATACATCATGCATAGTACTTATTCTGAACAGTGGATGATATATCAGTAAAAGTTTATATATCATGTTCACCAGTGGCGTAATTATACCATCTGAGGCCCGTGGCAAAATCATTAGATGGGGCTCCAGTAAAAATTTTCACTTTGTAATTTAATGTTAATAAAAAGCTGAAGTAGTTATTATGCTACCAACAAAGTGTATTGTTTATAGATTAGTATTTTTGTATTTTCTATACAAAATTAATATTTCACCAAAGGCGAACGTACACTTAGCCAAAATGAGGACCTGTTATCAAGTGTACTTATCGGAACACTCGGATACCTAATAATTTTCAACGTAAGAATGGTAGACGACCACACAATCACTAGAAAATGCTTTAATAGATTGGGTTTCTTCATTAAGTTTTCCTTTATTGTGTGCTTAGATAAGTTACAGCATTCATATAATTATAGCGTTACGGAATTTGAACCTAAATTACTCGACTCGGCATCTGGGCGAACTATAATTTGCCTATCATCAATTAAAACTTTTATCATTGTGTTTCAGAAACTTAATTAAGTCTAGAACATTTTTTCATGCCGTTTTTATTGAGCTTACAATAAATATACGCTTTATGGTATTGTCTTTACTTTCTCCTTCATATTATAATAATATGTTTCTTTGTTACCGACGTTTAAAATGTCAGAGTTTCAAGTTTGTATTTATATGAAATAATCGTAATACATATGAAGTTTATATTTATTTATAAAGTCGTTGTTCAAATATTGAACGTTTTAACGTGATACATGTAGAAACAATCTAATATAATATGATAGCATAATTCAAAAATGAGAATGACTTTTGATAACGTCGGCTCATATAATTCTTCAATATACACTCACGACTTACAAATCAGTCATAATCGATATCTAAACATTCTTAAACAAGAATTCAATAAAAGTTTTGTGAATCCTATATCATACGAGTATAATAAATCTGCAGATGATTTTGACAAGTTAAAAACAATTGGAACTGGTTCGTTCGGGACAGTGTTTTTAGTTCGTGATAAAATGACTTTCGAATATCACGCAATGAAAGCATTAGAAAAATCTGAAATCATAAAAAAGAAAAACATTAAGCAGATTTATCTTGAAAAGAAAATTTTACAGTCTCTTAACTTTCCATTAGTAATATCCTTAAATTATTCATGTAAAGACAATTTATATTTATATTTAATTCTACCGTATGCGGCTGGTGGACAGATGTATACAATGCTAAAAAAATTAGGCCCATTTTCTGAACCTCTATCACAATTTTATGCTGCGCAAATTGTACTAGCATTGGAATATTTACATCATTGTTCTATCATTCATAGAGATGTTAAGCCTGAAAACATCTTAATTTGTCAATCTGGTTATGTTAAGTTGGCTGATTTTGGATTTAGTAAAATATTGAAAAATAGGACTTGGACATTATGTGGTACTCCAGAATATTTAGCACCGGAGATAATTATGTCGAAGGGATATACATTTTCTGTAGATTGGTGGGCTTTAGGAGTTTTAATTTATGAAATGAATGCAGGACGTCCTCCGTTTTATAGTTCTAATCCTATGAAAATGTATGAAAAAATACTTACTGGACATTTTAAAACACCTGAATGTATGACGGCAGTTTGCAAATCATTAGTTAAGAATTTACTAGAAGTTGATCCTACAAAACGTTTTGGTTCTTTAAGAGCTGGGATTTACGATATAAAAAGCCATTCGTGGTTTCGCGAAATAGATTGGTATAAAATATTACACCAAAAGATAATTGCTCCATATATTCCTATTTGCAAAAACTTGGGAGATGCAACGAACTATGGTGAATTGAGTGATATAAAACTTAAAAAGTCTCCAGAGTGTTTGTTTGAAAAAGAATTTCATAACTTTTAGATAGTAAGATTTATAAAAAATTGTAATGTATATGAGCACCGATAAATACATTTTAAATTTGTCTCAAACCTCTTTGAAAATACTTGCGACTTATTTGAAAATTGTGGTAATATATATTACCTTATTGCTTTGTTGTTAATCTGATGTTAATTATTGAAATATATTGACGGTCTTATCTGCAGGTGTTTCGAGCATTGGAATATCCCGCTGAGATGGCCAAACAGGAATTTCACAGAGAACGCCTTATTACAGAACGATGGAATCTCATACGTTTCGTGACTGAGCGAAATAACGGCACAGAATACACAGATGGTGTTGAACAATTACTCAGCGAACATTTAGCTATTTATGAAAAGGTAATACCAATTAAAGAAATGATTGAAGACTCAACTACGTCACAATCTCTATGGATTCACAAGCTAACTGTATATGTGTACATTATTTCCTTTTACTAATTTTGCTGGTTATGCATTCATAATTTACTCTGTATAAATTTTAAAGGTTTTAGAAGAAGCATCATCCAATGGGTTATCGCTAGAAGTAGAAAATAATTTCCCCTCAGCCGAAGAAAAATGGAGCATTCTACAAGCTGTTTTTTTCTCGTCTACTGTGCTCACCACTATAGGTGTGTACGATCATGTAAGCATACAGAGAATTTTACAAATTTGGGCTACATCGGGCAAATATAACAGTTTCTTTTTTTTTATTAAAAATGTTGTTAGTATAATAATTATAATAAAATCATTATTAATTTCATTTTACTTAATTTGTGATCTATACTAAGATTTTTTTAAGGTCCATTTAATTGTAAAATTTATCGAAATGTTTCAAGTTGGTTTTAAAAATAATTATGTTAATTATTCAGTTATGTTTGTTTTAGGATATGGTAACATCGTTCCTGAGACTTTTTGGGGTAGACTGTTTTGTATCGTTTACGCTCTCGTTGGAATACCATTTACGCTTACTGTCATTGCAGATCTCGGTAGAATATTCGCTACTTTCGTCTCTATTATTGCTAAGCAGTTACCTGCGCCACCAAGTAAGTTTTGATTTCTTATTAATTAATTTACGTAGGAAAGTATTGTGTTTATGTAAAAAATAAATTAGTTATCCGTTCCAATTTCCCACGGGTGTGGGTATAGTAACGAAGAAAACGAGACCCTTAAGAGGAACTTCCTTTTAGAGTACTACTGTGTAATGAATTAAGATGACAATGGAACAACTGAACGTCAATCTTGTTAATTTTGTCAATATTTTTGAGGATATTCATACTCTCTTCTGTAAACCTAAATTTTTCACTTCTCGGTACGATTTTTAAATAAAATTCATATAAACCTTGTCCTGATAATTACAAACAAAAAAAAATAGCCAAATAGGTGCGGCCGTTTTGAAATGATACTTGAGTTTTTATATACATTAAGAGAGAGTTTTAAAACTTTGGTAAAAGTTTGCAAACTTTGGTAATCAACTACACCTGATGGACTAGAAATTTTAGCGCGAACAATATTTCGTCACCTATTTAAATGTTCACTATAATGTAAATACTATTTATTTTATTATGCATAAATACATATTGTATTCTGTTTAAAAAAAACTTTCATTCTAAATTTCCCATTAGAATGCTGCACTCTGCTAACAGAAGCAAATCCTGCGTGCCGGAATTCGCTCTACGCTTTAGGAGCGGTAGGATTCTTGATTGTGTATCTGTCAGCTGGCGCTGGTCTGTTCAAAATGTGGGAGGACGATTGGAGCTTTTACGATGGATTCTATTTTTGTTTCATCACCATGACAACTATTGGTTTTGGTGATATTGTTCCAAGTAAGAAAGAAAATTGCTAAATAAAATATTTGTTATGTGTTATAGATTGTACATTATTATTTATTTGGTCACTACATTCTTAATAATTATTTATTTATCTATGTATTGCTGCGTTGACTAGTTTCACGAGTATATTTATGTTTTCGTTTTTATTTTTAATTTAAATTTCTTTGATATCAAATATGTTAATTTCTGATTTCCGACCACTACACTGTCTCATAATGTGATCGTAACTGTACTGAAGTGCGCAAAACAATATGTTATTTGTATAAATTAAAACGAAACAAGGTCCACTAGATTGTTCCATTATCGAACATAATCGCACTGTACTAGGATAGTACCGACTCGGAATTACCTATAATACATTCCAGTGGGTATAGTAGTGGGTCCGTCCTGTTATTTTTCGTCCCCTGGTACATTAATGGTGTTTACCTGTGTCGTGAGTAGACACCTCTATGTTACATGTAATAGCAATATTTTTTGTTCTCAGAACGACCAAAATACATGTTATTATGTACACTGTACATATTGATCGGATTGGCTCTTACTTCGACAATTATCGAGCTAGTGAGAAGGCAATATACTAGGTCTTGGCAACAGCTCAGAGCTCTCTCCGGCCCTTTGGCAGATACACTGAGGAGGCTCGGCGACGCCGGCCGTGGAGTCGATGTGTCTAGTTTGCATAGTGACCTCAGGAAAGTGCTTACTGTGGTAAGTTTCAACGTTATTGTTTAGTACGTAAGATTCAAATTCATTACATAAGGAAGATAAAATGTTTTATTTGTTTATGTTTATATTGTAACAATCCATTATATAAAATAAAACAAAACGTATATGTACAAATGTATTTATAAATTATTGGAATTTATATTGAATTAGATTTAAAGACTTAAAGTGAATACTTGTATTTATAATTATATATATGTAGAGATATATAGCAAGGTAAGTATTCCATTTAATTAATAAAAAACATGTTATTATTATAATATTAATAACGAAACTTTGATTAAATACTTTAATTTTGATAACCGAAGAGTAACTCGTTGCATTTGAAATTAAAAAAAAATAATCTAAACAAAAAAAAAAGGTTTAATTTAATCAGACACTTTTTTTACAAAAAATATCGACAATTCAAATGTCTTTATTAAGTATTGACGATTATTTTGTATACAGAGTTCAGCATGAGAAATTGTATGTGAATAAGAGAAATTGGCAAGACTTCAGTGTTCTACAATACGAACACATTTGAAGTATTTCAATCGAGTAAACTGTATTTCGTGTTGACAGATGTTCATCTCCGTCGTAAACAATCGCCTACTTAAACGACATATTGATTGATAAGTTGTTTAAAGGTGCCGGAAAGTACTTTGTTAGTTTACATAGATACACATCAAGCGGCAAGGCTACATACCGAATGAAATAATTCAATCAACAGTCTTTAATGTCAGTAACCCAAGGGCGTGCAGGTGATCTTTGGATAGATTATAAATTTAAATACTTACTCCTACATAAAATATCGGAGTTGTATCTGTATCGTTTAATAGAAAAAAGAGTTTGTACATAGCAACAACAGAGCTGTTATTGAGGTGATAAATCGATGAACGCCGGCTGCACGCACGAAAATCATGACTCATTGTCACGTTTCGCCTGAGCCGAGCGTCCAAGCGAAAGCGCGGAACAAGCGATAAAGAGGCGCGATCGGTCTAAGCGTTCGGCTTGTGACGCATAAAATATAAAATTATCGTCCGTAAACCGACTTTACAGACAACCAATTTTTATTTTTATGGTATTCTAAACCATTTTACGAATGATCCTTTATTTATAGAAACACTCATCGCAACATATTCATTCCGAGAACACTGCATAGTTAGCGTACTAACTAGATTCATCGATCTTAGCGAAACAGCGAAAACTATTTCCTCTGCATAAATAAAGAGCTGTGAGAATTTCTTTCGAACAGGGAAATGAGTTCATTTCACAATTATTTCACAGAAAACTTATACGGGTCCAGAATCTATGGTACAACCTCGGACTAAGGTGATGTATTGCTCATCAGGCTTGTATGCCACAATGATTTGTCAGCTATATATGTGCACAGCGAACGAAGGCGGCCATCGTTGATTCTGCTTTAATTGCAAATACGAAGCTTTATTTAAGTCAAATATGTTGTTAAGTAATTAAAATATTATATTTATTTATTATGCAGCGTTTTATGTATAAGCCCAGAAGTACGCCGGATTATTTTTCGCAATTTTCTTATTATATATCGATTCATTTGTTTCTTTAATGAATCATTTAAATAAAATATTTTAGACCGGAGTATGTATCAACGTTGTCGTGTATATTCGTTCATTGACGTAGTTCTCTGTAAGAATCTTTATTTATTCCTTATTTTCATTTCAACACATATGATTTTCGAGATAAAGTATACGGTGATATAGAAAAAAACTATCTCTTAATATTTTCGGTAACGACGATATATATGGTTGAAGCTAAAGCAAATATCGGGGTTACCCAGTAGTTCGATATAGCAGTAGCCAGCCACCCTTTAAGGTTTAGCATCCAATAAATTACGTTTAACGGCTCTTCAATATTTGTCTTGTTTGGTAGGTAAGTCCATGTTGGTTGCGAGAAAGAAACAAGCTTTCCTGATATCTCAAATTATACAAACCGCTATTCCTCAAGATGCAGACACAATAACACATTTATTTCTAGTTTATTGTTTTAAAATGTAAATCAGTAGTAAAATAGTTTATACGAAATAGCTTCGTGTTTTCATTTTTGTTTCCATTAAAATTGAGGCAAACTCGAAAATAATGTAAATAGAGCATTTGTTGCATAGATATATTTATTTTAGACATTCGCTAATTTTATCGAGTATATTGATAAGTTTAAGATAAATTAACAGCGATAAAATTAGTATTAAACATTATTTGTACATCAATATCATGCTTTCAAAACATTATAAATATTGTTGCTTCACGATTAGTATTTACCGTACGATTTATACCGGCCCTTTGAAAATTTTATCGTACTTATAAGTAGGTTACAGTAGTTAGAGCTCGCACTTAAAATAATCCATTTTTATTTGCTATTCATATTTTTATGACGCAATATATTAATAAAGCATTTCAGATATACTATGTTATACATATGAGTAGTAGAAATGTCGTAAACTTGAGTTTAAGATTGCAGCTGCTTCGGTTAGGGTATCATTTTATAGACCATTCATCCGCCTTTTCAATTTAAATATTTTTTTTTATATCTCTATTAATAAACTTATATTATCTTTAGTTGAAAATATAATTACTACTCAGTTTTTTATTACATTACTGGACAAATTAATTAGGGAATACCCAAATTATCGTAATAACGAGTAATATATTTTTACCTTGACTGAGTTTCAATTATATTCAAAAAATAACATTTCAACAATATTGTATTAGTCAAATCTATTTTGGTTAATTGTATTCAAATTAATGTATTATATAAGGCTATTCCAGGAGTTAGACAATAGACATCTTGATTAAAAGGTTATGATACAAAACAATATAACTTTGTATAAGCATAATAACGGTATCTACACGCGGTAATCGTTCTATTTGTCGATTCTCACAGTATGAAATTTCCAGTATTTATTTCGCTAAATTAATATTGATAGATTATTGTTTGTGTGTCGTAGGTGACGATGCCCCGTTTAAGTGGTGCCACGGGAGGCGCTCTCTCGGACAAACGTCGACTGGAATGGGAAGCGGCCGTGGAAGCAGCTATCAGAGATATTACATCGCCAGTACAACAAAAACCACCGATAGTTCAAATCGTTATATACGAGTCGTCAGTTTAGAAAAAAAAACTGTTTATATTATAAGCGTATGACGTTAACAAATTTATTAATGACGCTTGGTGCAGAAGCTTTGGATGTTTACGAAATTACAATGAAATAATTACGAAGACCTTTCGTATGTAAAGCTCAATTAATGTCACTATTTAAATTATATTAATTCCGATAAAGGTTATTGATCCCTTTGCGTGATATTTGACTATTTCTGATGGAAAGTTCAAGGGCAGTTCATGCTTCTATCTGAAATATTATACAATTAGGAGTATATTAAACTGGTGTACTAAAATATTGCAAAGTTGATTAACTGTGTTCGATGTATGTGTAACGTTTGATAAAGTGGAAAATGATTTATGCGAAACGCGAATAAAGCACGATGCTGATAAAAAATAATTTATAAGTATTCACTTAAGAGAAATAAACTTAAGTCAAGAAGATGATATTGCATCGTTATTTATCGCTGTCGAACACTCTCGATTGATCGGAACGGAGTGACTATTTAAAACGCACAATGTTGCAACTTTTCCTTGATGTAGCAAATGTAACGAGCAGGTACTGAAATACGATACTCATTTAAACGGCATGTGGACGCGTTCACGTGCCAACATTACAAAGGAAAAAGCCGTAGCTCTTGTTTGTGTACATTGATCTTTTTGTTTGACGTACTAGCTTAAAGATGTCCTATTTGACGGCTTTCTTGTCTGGTTAGATCGTGCGATGAACACATTTTTATAGCTTAATTTTGCCTGTAGTTCAAATACGATTTTTATGTGTAAATAAAAAATGGCAATATAAATATCTGAATCATCTCGTGTTTGCCGCAAAAAGCTTTGTTTCGTACCGTTTTACAGATTAGTAGGATATTTGTTGTAAAATATACTTTATGATAACGATAACAAGGGAATGGTTTACGAGCGTGTAAGTGTTTTCTAGGTGGTAGAGCTACGCTGAAACTATTACTGGTTTCAGAATGAACGGGTTGGCTCGCCCGGGGTAGTACCACTCTCTCACAGAAAACCGACGTGAAGTAACAGTGCTTGCACTGTTGCGTTTCGTTCGGTCAGTGAGAGTGCCGGAGGCCTACATATATTAAAAGGCCGGCAACGCACTTGCGACTCCCCTAGTGTTGCTAGTGTCTATGGACGGCGGTGATCACTTACCATCAGGTGACCCACCTGTTCGTTTGCCCCCTATAATATAAAAAAAAAAAAAAAATTTACTAGCGGTTGCGTGTGACTTCGCCCTCGTTGAAATTGGTTTTGTTTTATTTTATGGGAGTTGCGTAGTGTGTCGAGATTGATTTTGGGCCGTATATTTTATTTAATTGTTATTTTTCATTACTACTTAATCCATATAAACCTTTAAGTTAGTATTGATAAAATTTGTCGTTATGGCTTATTTTTCCCTGGAAAAAAGTAATCGTACTGGCGTGTATATACCTCCGAAAAGTCCTTTGTTTGTGGGATTTTATCAATAAAAGTTTCTTCAGAATAGGTTTAGACGTTTCGAAGTCTATCCCGAAGAAATAACAGACAATTTAATTTTATTTAAATGTATACATAAGTGTACAGTTGGCAAAGACAAATGGTAACATGTGTTCAGACAAATTGAACTTTTTTACTCGATAAACGTAGCAGAGAGTTTATTCATTCATTATTTTGTCTAAGAAACTGAATCATTTAGCTTCGAGTTTGGTTCTAATTATAAATATTAAAATAAGACCTTTTTTAAGTTATATATACTGATTATTATATTTTGATCTATTATTAAATATAAACAATTTTGTTATGCCTCATAGGATATTTCATTTAAGCCATACTATCTGCATTGAATTAGAAAAAGAATTATAATGTGAAATAAATACGTTCGAGTTCTAATTGAAAATGTCATATAAATGGGGAAAAGAAGAGTCGTGTGACACTAGCCCTTAAATGTTTATTGTCTCAAAAGTTAAACACAAAGAAAACTATAAATAAAGTACTACCCATAGTGAACATTTTACTTTTGGGTGTATGCCATAGTGGCTCGAAGCAGTGAAACGAAATAACAATAAAACCACTAATGAATGCTTCAACTTTTTAATATGACATTAGGGATAATGTTTTTTTGTACTGCATGGTGTGTCATTGTGGAGAACTTCGTTTTAAAAAATGAATAATACTACATACAAATTATGTTTTTTTTATGTACCTATATATTACTCCACATACAATATAGTTTTTTGTGTAAAAATAAAAATAAATGCATTTAAGGGTTACAGAAAGAAAATCGAACGGTTAGTATTCCAAAGTAATAAGTATATACAATAGCCACTAATTTTACTTTTGTGCTAATTATATTCTCAATATACAAAGTTTACGTAATCTCAAGAAACGGTATATTTGAGATAAATGGAAGTCCGATCTAATTCCAGTGGGATTCAAGATAGCTCGCGACAACATAAATTACAAGATCCATTAACAGCCATAACGATCACTTCCGGATACATTGAAAATGTGTTACTTATTTCTTTAATTTAGTTACTACGAGTATTATCATATTATATATATATATATATAAGATTTTTTTTTTATCATCAGTACTGCTGTACGCTACAAAATGCGCAAATGTATTTTATATTACTTGAACATTGTAATACATGTTAAGGAAAGGCAAGAAATAAAATGCATCTTCTACGCAAAACAACGAATATACAATTGTCATTTGAACTAAATAAAGATCATCGTTCAATAAAGTATAAACATTTTGTAACGGAAGTTTTTTTTAATAACTTTCACTTATCTCTATAACCTTCATCATCATGTTCTTACCCTTATCCCATCTAATTAGGGTCGGCACAACATGTTTTTCTTTTCCATTCTCCCCTGTCAGGTGTCATCTCAGTATTTACACCTTTTATACACATAACATTTTTTACATAATCTATCCGTACCTTCTTCGGTCTTCCTCTACTCCTATATCTGTCCAACTTCACACTTAAAACTTTTCTAGTTACATGGCTTTCGTCCCTTTTTATGACATGCCCATACCATGCTTACTCATTACTTCTCAACTTCTCTGTCACTGGTGCTACTTTCAAACTTCTTATTATATACTTATTCTTAATCTTATCGATTCTAGTTATACCACACATCTATCTTAACATTCGCATGCCACGTGTAGTTTTCTCTCATACGTTTCTTTCATAGCCCAATACTCCGATCCAAACAGCATGACTGGTCTTACAATAGTTTTATACACTTTCCCCTTGAGTTTCAAGGGCATTCGTGGGTCACAAGCTACCCCAGACACATTTCGCCACTTCATCCACCCTGCATTTAACCTTTTCCTTACATCCTAGTCTATGCCCCCGTCGTTTTGGATCAATGAGCCTTGATACCTGAATTTGGAACAGGCTGGTAAGGAGACACCATTTAAGGCTATAAGATAAATCGAATGGACCACCGAACCTCTATAACCTTATAATTTGTAATTAAATTGAACGACTAACGAAGATCTAGCAAATAAAAGGAATGATTGCATAACAATAATATATGTTATTAAGTAGCACCTAAATAGGTAACTAGCTAGTATTTAAAAAATCGTACAGGTCAGTCACTATCGATTTTGACCGTAATATTTTATAAATGATACTGACGAAATTCTCTACCTTCATAATGGTCTATAGATAGGTTACTTTTTTTCTTTATTACTCCTTTATTTTGCTATAGTAGTAGAAGACGTCATGAAAATTTGAAACATTTTAACGTATTCAATCGAGTATGTTTTAGTTTCATTAATAACTTAAAGAGATTCTCAAAGACAATTCTCGTCTTCTACTAATTTGGATAAACATAAAAAAAGCTTCACGAGTATAACCTTTAGATAATACAATGAAAGAATATCCACAAGAGTTGATATAAATCTAAAGACGCAAAGAGCACTAACTGTGGTATAATTAATAAACACTAGTCTATTTCTCTGCCGCTTCGTTTGGAGTTACAGAAACGGCAAAAGGTAAATCGAATCCGTAATAAGTATTCTAGAACTATCTACGAACCATTCCGCATTGAATGGTTTTATGCCAACATGTTCCGTAGCTTTGATGTGTTTGTGGCTCAAAGAAATGTATTTTCATTGTATATATAGAAGATTAAGGCTCGGTTGCACCAGTTAATGTTAAAGTTAAAAATTCGGTTAAAGTTATTGTTAGGCAAAAAATAGGTTGCACCAATTGACAATGGTTAAAATGACGTCACGATTTAACGTTAACTATTACCGCTCCATGTTGGCCGGTTACCGTTATTGTTAATGTCAATTTTTGAATCGGTTGTCATGTTCACTAGAAAAAACTTTATAATATCATGTCGTTACTAAGAGAAATCCTGTGGGAAACTGAAAATAGTTCTTCCGATGACGAAATCAATATATTTGAAGATAATTTGCGTCTTAGAAAGAAAAAAGTTTATCTTCCTAGAATTGGAAAATGTCCACAGGACGACAAACGCTAACGTTTTGTCGTTACAGAATCGAATGCTTGTATATTATTAACACACTTATATAGTGCATACAAAAACATTTTATATGAAATTTTCAAATATTATTGGAGATTTGAATAAATTCAATACTACTTACTTTATACTGTTCTCGAATATGGTATTCATTTTCTCGGAATTAGCCATTGATAAAAATCTGTTGACAGTCACAGAATAACAATAGTGACACTCGGTGACACTTATAACTTATAAGTATCTGTATTACAAATGTTATTGTAAAATGCAGAATCCCCGGTTGCCTTGTTCTATTTAGTAATTGTAGTATCCTCGTAATATTACGTGGTAATGCGGTGTACCGATGTTCCGCCGAGTCTTTCGATTTTATAACGCTATAAAATATATCCCAATGTTTGTATAATATTATAATTTATAGCGTAAACATACTGGCTATTCCAGTTCAGATATAATGTGGGAGTGATAACGGGATGTGAAAATGAAATGTTTTAAATAAAATTGCATTAAATATTGCACGCACCCTAATTTCTTAATATAAATATCATCGCTTGCTTTTTAAACTTTGTGGCGATATTGCATTACCGCTGTTAATGTTAATATTTATAACGAATCAAACACAATATTTTAATACTGTTTCTTACAATCATCACTACATCACTACATTTTATAAAATAAAGTCGTCCGCCGCGTTTGTATGTCTGTCTGTTCACGATAAACTCAAAAACTACTGAACCGATTGTTGTAACACCATCTTCATAAATAGATAGAGTAATACATGAGGAATGGTTAGGTATATAAGTTGTTAAGGTTTTGTGTAAATTGGTTGAAATATAACGATAATTGTTGAAAGTGTTGGAAAAAGTCAAGCCGCGTTTCATCGAAAACGCTGCCTAATTCTTTTGAGACCTAAAAAAAAATGCATAGATTTAGAGAAAGATTTCTCTTTCGTAAATGTACAAAAAAGTCTACGATGTCATACACCTATTTTTTAAGAATAGTTTATAGTTTAAAGAATTCTACTAAAAAATGATCACATATAATGAAGTAATTGGAAGGCTATTTAGAAGGGATACAGTATTAATTCTTATCAAATTAAATACATTAAGCATTTCATTCACATAAGTATATATTTTTTTATTATCAGGGTAGGACAAGGACCGCCGGGCTTTCCAAAAAACCTTATAAGTGACATAATAGCCTTTAGAAAATAAAAAAATTAGGTATTATATTTATTAGATTGAGAGATTAAAAACGATATCTTTTACAATTAATGACATAATTATCAGTTTATAGTTTCCTAATCATAACTATAATATTTTTAATGCGAATGGGAGTACGTTTGTTACGTTGTGAAGTCATGTAATTTTACATACGTCAGGTATATAGAAAAGGACATAGAGTACTCTTTATCTAGGAAAAAATGGAGCATTCCAGAGGGACAGATCAAATCTACATTAATAACAGCAAAGCCGCGGGCAAACGCTAGTAATATTATAAATGCGAAGTTTCTTTTGCTGTTTATTTTTGACGCGAGAACCTTAACTAAATAACCAGTTATAATGAAATTTTGCATACACGTTATTAGGTATACAGAAAAGGCCATAGGTTACTTTGTAAATAATGTACTTAATGTTCCCGAAGGACATATCATTTTTTTACATACATTTTATAGGTTAGAGTTTGACCTCAATTTCATCTGATGTTAAATGATGATGTGGTCGAAGATGGTAGTCACACTAAGCCTAAAGGCAGACTGACTCTCAAATACATCTGCCGGAACACACAACCAGGTGCTTGGCGACAGATTGTCAACTTGAATGTTGTAGCCAGCCAGGCGGACTTAGAAAAACTCCAACCACCATGCTATAGTTTCATTACGATGTTTTCCTTCACCGAAAGCTCCGACTCAGTTGCTAAGATTCAAACCTACGTCATTCGACGCGGTGTCCCAACACGCTATCAACTCAGCCATCACCGCTTCACGATCGTGCATTAACGTGAGCGAAGTCACGAGTAGAAGTATGAACATAAATGCTTAAATTCAGATTATAAGCTTTTCCTTAAAAAAACTTGTTTAAAGAAATTGATCTTGACCTTAGTCCTTAGTTACTTTTATGTACAGTAGTAGATAATAAAAAGTAAATTAATGAAAAGTTTCGCACCAGATATGATCATGATTCAAGGTAAAAAGGGTCGAGGTTTATTACCCAACCACAAGGCAGTTTGGACAATGTATGCAACTTGTTTTTTACTCGAGGTTAAACATATATTGATACCGGAGATCGATGGATCGTTACAGTATTTTTTTTATATATTTTAACAATAATAAAAATTTTGGTACACACAGGTATAACACAACTTTAAAGGCACGAGTATTTATGCAATATTCCCGTAGTCCGGTGAAACTGTAGAAGCCTGTCAACAGTGGCAGTAGTGTAGTCAGTTCGAAAAAGCAATATTCCTAACAACCTGCAGTGTACATGGGCTATGAAAATATTATACCTCGCATTGACCTGCAATCAATTGTTACGCTATGTTGTTCTCAGAACAGATAGAATAGATATAATAGATTTTAACAATACATCCGATCCGGTAACAACACAAAACACTGTACGTCATTCCTGCACTCAGCACACATTAAGTATAATATAATATAGATTACCGTAGTCCGGTGAAACTGTAGCGGCCTTAACAAGCTAACAGTGTAGCCAGTTCGAAAAAAAAATGTTCCTTTTTCTCTTTTTTCTAGTTACGCTTGTGAAATAGTTTTCCGCATAGTGAGATAAGCTAAATAAATGTATACATATATACGTAACATATACTTAGGAATATAGTTACATTAGTCAAATTCAATTCTTGGAATTATATTGAAGGCAACAACCCAAGCCGCGATTCGGTCACTTTGGAATCTTTACGCAAGTCGCCATTTCCGCTGAGTTCCTGCATTCGCCATCAAACCTCATAAACCTGTCAAGGCTCCTCGAAGTCATAACTGTTAGTCAGTTAATATATTATAGCTCTTGCTTCAGCAGAATCGATTTCATTAAATCGATTAATAACAATAAGCAAGAATTTAAATCCCTGACGCATTTTCAAAACGATATCTACAACGACAATCAATTTTTACACCATATTCTTCTCAGAATAAAAATGATAATACATTGTAACAATACGGAGGTATTTAATCTTTGACGCACTTTCAAAAAGATTTATATAACTGAAAGGGGTTCGACATTATCTTTCAAATGTATGGCCTACGTTTACTTTAGAAACGACGTGCGATGGTTCACCGCTTGCGTCTACCCTATTTGTTTAGGGTACGACCCCATTTACGAAAATTGTCATTTATTTTATTGCCTGACATCAAGGTTTTTGTTCGTTCGTAGTTTTTCATAGTGATAGCAACGACGGCTTACTTTGGATAAATCCATATACCTATTTTCAATAATTTTACAACAGAATTTGATTTCGTTCTTGTTTAACGCAGACAAGAACTTTAGCTTTTAAATGATTGTATATAATTATTTCTGATAACGATTTATTCTTCTAGATCATTAACAGAGTAATACAAGAGATCAAGAGAATAAATAAATGGATATACAGTCTCTTAGTGACTATGAAAATACGTCCTATTGAAGAAAGTTTAGATTTTTTTTTATATATATACTCTGCTGAATAATATTGATGTTTGTAAGTACAGAAATGGTGATTTTTTTTAAAGGAAAGTGTTTGATTTGATTCCTTATTTTATGTTATCTCTAATGGAAAAATGATAGAAAATAAAAATTATCACAAGGAGAGAGAAGGCGTACGTAACACTTTTTCTGACGTGACGAAATAACACTAGTTAATTTTGAGATGGTTTTTAAAAAGTCTTTACATTAAAATCAATCTATCATTACATCCTTTAATTGAAGAAGTTTTATTGCCCTTAATAAGTGACTTTGGCTAGACATTATTATACCTATATTATAAATTTGATGACATAAACAAAAACAAATGTATTGAACAATAATAAAATCTCGTTCACTTTTCCCTGTACGACATAATTAATTTTACACAGCCGTATAATTTTACTAATAACCCTCCCCATAATAATATGTTGTACGACAATCACTTAATTAAACCTTTTCAAACGCTTTATGGAAGTGAAATCGAAACGTCAATTCATATATTGTAGTTCGTATATAAAACACGTCTCGAATTAGAACGCTCGTAAAGAAATAAAAATGATTCAAGAGAATTTATTCGAAAAAGCTTTACTGAGAGTAAACTTTTATTTGAAAGTTATTGGTTTAGGTATAGACATGCAGGATAGTAATAGAAGCTTTATCGAACGTATACGTAATCGTTGGTTTTATATAATAAACATTCTTTGGCTCGGCAGCGATTGCTTGGGCCAGTTGATATGGTTCATAAATGGCATTGTTTACGGGACGAGTACAATTATAGAGAACACAAATTTGTTGCCTTGTTTAACTCACTGTTGTCTAGGAATTGTTAAATCCTTATTCGTTGTAAAACATGCTAACCATGTCAACGAAGTGATTGAATGTTTGAATAAATTGCAATTAAGCGCTGATATGTCAATTATTAAGAAAGCACTGACGAAGAAATGGACAGCCTTTCTTATGATATGCAACAAAGTTCTTATATTTCTAAACTTTAGTGCAGTTTCAGCGTTCGCTATTGGCCCAATAATTAAAACAATATTAACATATTATCGTAGTGGAAATATTGTATTAAATATACCTTTTATTGTATGGTATCCGTTTGATTGTTACAATATAAATTACTGGCCGTTCGCTTATATACATCAACTTTGGTCAGGTATGTATATAGATTGAAGATAGTATGAATAATTGAATAATGAAAAAGATATATAGAATAAATGCACTTACTACACTAAAATACACAATAATTTTTCAGTCGGTCTGGTTTGAAAAATAATAATTAGTTTTTCGTATGATAGCTCGATTGCTCTCCAAGACACAAATGACAAGTTTTGCCGCTTGGTATTTATTTTATTACTAGCTGACCCCGGCGAACTTCATACCGCCTAACAGTCGATTCTTTAAATATATTTTTTAATACTTATTCAGCTATTCGGGACCATCGTACTAATGTCACTCAATTGTTTTGCCTTCCCGGAACCTCTCCACTAACACTTAAACTTTATGCTATAGTATTAAAGTTCAAATTGAGTTTTAAGTATTATTACGAATCGTTTGTATGGGAGTATAGAAAAGTGTTGTATTTAGACTTTCTCAGGCAATTTTTTTTAATTTTTCTCTCCGTAAGATCCTTCCTCGCACTTCAAGGAATAATCTAAAAAAGAATTAGCGAAATCGGTTCAGCTGTTCTCGAGATTTGCGTTTAGCAACACATTTAGCGATTCATTTTTATATTATAGATATGTATAAAAAATACATATTCAGTGGGTTAAATTTGATAAAATAGGAAAATAGCTCCGATAAAATCCTAAATCCCTCCGGCTAAATTGTAATATTAATAAGTACTTTCTCATAAAAGAACCTGCGCATTTACTATAGTATAATGTAAAAGTAAATGAGATATTGGATTAGATTATTTTGTATTATATGTAATCATGAAAGGTGAACTTATTAACGCGACGATCGATAACTTATTGCTCGCCATAATAAGAAAGAAATATATTAGTAGTTTTACTACTACGACATGACCTCGATTAAATCACTCTCCCATTTTATTGGTGGTATAGTTATTTGTCGCAGACAATAATATAATTAATTGGTATAAAAGATGAATAGTAGCAATTGATAATAATTAAATTTGAAATGAATATTCGTCATAATTGAGAATATTCAATAGAATTCACAACAGATTCACTTGTTAAGACCATTGTGATTTCGAATGTTATGCCTTGTAACAAAATAAGGAGTAGAGTCAATTCTTATATTAATATTCCTTTTCTTCTTACCCTTATTCCACCTAAGTAGGGTCGGAACAACATGTTTGTCATCTTGTGATGTATGATTTTGATTGATTTCTACTATCGACCGCCTGAGATTAACCCTCCTTGGGAATAATAGTCTGTTAATATCATAAAATAAAAAAATCAAACTGTAATTAAATTTATAAATAATAAATCCTCAATCTATGTTGATCGAAACGACAATCGACCAAATCACAATGTATATTTCGCTTTAATTTGATGATTTTCTTTTGCTATTCTAAAAATAATGCCGCTGATCAATGTTAGGTACTTACATAGTCTAAGATTTACATAAACCTACCAATATCTCAATAAGTATAAATTTGTTTTTTGATTTTGAGGAGTTCCCTGATGCATCTTCGAAGTGTAAGGTTCAATACTAATATAATGAAAATCGGAACCCCTTTGAAAATATTTTCTTTACAATAAAAGAAGCATTATCTAACCAGATTATAAATTACGAAGTTCTGAAGTAACAAACATGAAAAAAATACAACCAAAATGAGAACTTTCTCCTTTTGGACGTCGGTTAAAAACCGAACTCTTCAGTGCTATTAGCATAGAGATACATTTATACCATTTATTACAGTTATTAGCAAAACCAGCAGCAATAAACATTTGGGTATTCAAGTTAGCTGGTAGTGCAGTATTGGAAATATTTCGACTTTCATCCGTTACTTACTCTATCATATTACATTGTTTTCAGCTTTCGTCGCTACCAGCATCGTATTTGGACCAGACTGCTTATATTATACTTTTTGCACCTTCATACATATTCAGTTCAGTTATTTACAATACGATATGAAGAGTATGATAGCGAGATATGCAAACAGACGTTCAAATGTATCGAATGAAATATTTTATAGGGATTTAGGAGAGCTCGTGAATCGGCACAGGGAATTGATGCGGTATGTAAATATTTTACTGCTATATTGTTGATCTGTAGTAAATGTAAATATTCTATGCATTAAACAATATGGTACGTGTTTACGTCTATATTCAAACTAGCTGCACACGCTGCTCTGTAATAGGAAACGATTGTAGGTACCTCATGTAAATAATTATAATAGTGTCATTATATTCACTTGTTTTGTTATTATAGTTATAGTCGCAATTTTTTTTTTTATTTCAATTTTAATTAGATTCTTTTGCCAAAGAAAAGATGTCTGCCTCTGTTATAGATCTACAAAAAATTCTGCGATGGCATACACCTATCTTTTAAGGATAGCTTACTATACCCATCTATCTTTTAAAAACATCGTCACATACAATGAGGTAATTGGAAGCCTTTTTTTTTCGAACTGTCTACACTATTGACCTGGCAAGGCCTCTACAGTTTCACCGGACTACTTAATTGGAAGGCTATTTAGACGGATAGAGTATTATTCCTTATCAAATTGAATACATTAGTTACCTTAAGCATTTCATGCACATAAGTATGTATTTTTTTATAATCAGGGCAGGACAATGTCCGCCGGGCCTGCTGGTTGTATTTATGTATTACAATTATATTTAGAAAATGTTATTTTCATAACCGAGAGTAATATGAGTAATTTGAATAATTAAAACGAGGCCTCAGAAAAACTTTATCTGCAAAGAAAATTATATACGATCGCAATTATCTTGGCCTGACAATTCAGTTTTATTTCCTTTTTCACCACAAGTCTGCCTCGTTAGGATAGTTCATATTTACATATTCGGTTCCACTACTAAATTATACAGTGAATTTGGGTTTACATCTCTTGTTTTATTTATTTTATTGCTCTTCGTGTTTATACAATAGCAATTTATTATTTATCGAAAGGTCTGTCTAGTTTTTTATACAGAAGTTTCTTTATAACCTAATTTTGAACAGTTCACTTCATTATTCATGTTCTTTTAGATATATCTCAAATATTATCACATTATGGTTCAAAAGCATATCGTTATTCTTGGAGTAATCTTTTTTTGCGCGTTATGAGGAATGGGTGAAAGAGAATTTTTAGCTTGTTACAATAGTCGTGCGCACCCATGCAATATAACATGAAATTATATTATAAACGGTCTCTTTTGAAATAATATATAAATAATTTATTGCGAATATTAGGTACTTATATATGAAATTAGCGTTTTATATGGAAAATACGAAACATAAATAATATAATGAAATTATATATTTAATCAATAAATTATGTCAAATTATTATCTACGATCTTTCGCCATTTTATAACAGGTTCATTAATTCCATTCCTGAAAAATTGTGTGAGCGAGAATCAATCAAATTTTTGAAAGCGGTTTGGATTTCCTCATGGGAATTGAATTTTTTTCCTTGAAATGAATTGTCTAAATTGGAAAACTAGTGATAATCCGTTGGAGTAAGGCTGGGGAGAATGGTGGATGTTGATCAATTTTCAAACGCAGGTCCTCTAATTTAGTGACCCTCTATCATGAAGTATAGGGTCTAGCGTTGTTCTAAAGTGGCAGTGGATAGAGATTGACTAGTCTCAGTTATTTAACGGCTGACTTCGTCATCATGGTTTGCTATTGTTGATAGTACAGATCTGCCGTAATAACTTCCATAGTGTTCCATTTTGTAAATACTAAATTCTAACACAAATAACTAAATTCGAAATACAAGTACACCAACCTAAATTCGATATAACTTTGAATTTGGAATTCTTAAGTAAACGCTAGATATTTAAGGTCAAAGTGGTCTGTTCTACAAACCCCAATTTAATATATAGAGACCTAATATAAAGTACGGTAAATTTATGTATAAACATTATTAATGTTGTCTATACAACATTATATCTACATGTATACCAGAAAGAGTTTGAAAATAACACCAATGACGGAGAAGTTAAGGAGTAATAGGTTAGCAATATGGTACGGGCATATTATGAGAAGAGATGAAAGCCATATAACAAGAAAAGTTTTGAGTTTGAAAGTGGACGGATATAAGGTAGAGGAAGACTGACAAAGATATGAATGGATTGTGTGAAAAATGATGTGTATAAAAGGTTTATAGGGGAGAGTGGAAAAGGAAAACATGTTGTGCCGGACCTACTTAGATGGGATAAGGGTAAGATAATGAGAGTTATATCTACATGTACACATAAATTGGTTTGCTTCTATTTAATAACTCAATAATTATTGCTGGAGCTTACTGTACGCATCTATTATTACATATCTAAAGGGGTAAAACGGGAAATTTATTTATATAAATGACGTGTGTTGTTGATTCATAGTATTTATTTTGATCGTTGCAGCATTTATTCTGTTCTTCTTCTTTATTTTTTGGCTTCGTCACGGTTTGTGCACTAGCTACCGTCAAGTAACAAGATTTTGCCAAGTGTCTTGTGATAATTATAATGTTCTAACAAGATGGTGGTTTCCTTGTTAGAACTTTCCATGGAGTTTTGGTGGCATCTCAGAATACATGCTCCGTGGTATTATTTCCCATCCACTTCACTTGTGTATAATAACCGTACTATATTACGTAAAACACCACCAATATTACAAAATATAGAGTCTAATAACACAAGATTATGAATAAAATATAAAAACCACTACATGACAGATTAAGATCCCGCCAAAAACTCCTTTATTCTGTTCAAAAATGTTAAAATATGTAAAAAAAAATGTTTTTTTTTTTACATATTTGCAGCATAGAAATGTAACTTCTTAGGTGCGTACAAATGTACACGTAAATGTAATTTATAGGTTGTCCTATCTAATTTATACATTGTATATATATATATATATATAGTGTTGAATAATATGTATTGACTATAGCATTTATAATTTACTGAATCTATTTTCAGATGCATACATTTATTAGAAGTAATTTACTCCAAATCGACTTTATTTAATGTTTTAAGCAGTTCAATTGTTATATGTGTGACAGGATTTAATGTTTTGGTAAGTGTGCTTATTTTTTAAATGTATTTTGATATCTTTAAATCAGTTTTGACTTTAACATATAAATATTTATTTCAGGCTAGTGACGATTTGGCTATGGTGACTCCATTCATGTTTTTCTTAGGTCTGGGCTTGTTCCAAATATACTTGTTTTGTTACTATGGGAATACAATAACACAGTCTGTAAGAAATATTTCTTTCATAATTTATTTGTAAGGCAGTAATTAATTGAAAAGATATTTAAATATTTTTAATTACGAGTATGTTTATGTAATCATTTAACAAAGAAATGGTCAATGTCCTATTAATATTTAAATGAAACGAAACATTATTACAATAAAAAATTGTGTTATTTTAAATTTGGGCTAGTGTTAGTTAAAATTTGGTACTTCTTATTTCATATTTATGACTACGTTATAAGCTGTTATTAAATAGGGATGCTCGTTATTACAACAACTAATAATGTACAAATGTACAAATGGGCTATCAATTATTGAAAAAGTCATTATTTTGCTGTTGAGTATTCGTTGTCCGTTATTATTATTAACAACGTTAATTTTTGACCGATGATATTGTAACGAGTACATTAATTGTAAATTAAGTAATACGTGTGATGGGGACAGCAATTTACATTGTCTGCACTCACAACGACAATACGAAATATACATTTCATTACTGTGTCATTGTTACTAATTGCAATGTGACACAGAATAGCAACAGCAGAATAACTGACAACAGTTTATAACGACATTTATTGTAAAATAACACACTATCGTTATTAATTATTGATGTATAGAAGGTATTGCCATTTATATTGGTAAACATCAATGTTAAGTGACGATGTCATTGGAGATATTCATACGGAAATAAATGGAATCAGATCTGGTTTTATGGCTTAAAAATCTGATTGTCAACATGAAGATGGAATGTAGATAGGTATATACATATATTATTTCTTCAGTTTATTTGATCAAGTGTGTAATAATTATTCCTTCTCTAGAGCCTAAACGTAAGTGGTGCCGTTTATGACAGTAATTGGTATGAATATAACCCATCAGTAATGAAGGATTACTTATTTATTATGAGTAGGTGAGTGTATATAAACCAAATATCTAGATTTAGAACATTTGTATAAAACTATCTACGTGATATTTGTGTTCGTATCTTTTTACAGGGCTCAGACTCCTTGCAAGCTCACAGCATATGGATTTTCGGAAGTTAATCTAAAGTCTTTCAGCAAAGTAAGTTATAATTATTATAAGAATAAATCAATCAAGTATATAGCTTTATTGAGCATGCGTGTAGCACTTAGATTGTGTTTCACATTCAAATTATTCATAGCCCTCTATATAGAAATAGGTGAACGGAAAACAATTTATTACCTTTTCTCCTCCCGTTTGTCAATCGATTTACCTTTTTTTTGTTTAATGTTTATAGTAAAAATAATAGACCGTTTTCGCATATTATCGATGAATCAAAGCGTTTATTTATAAATCTCTACTCGTCATACTTCACGCTCCTTATATTTACAATCTAAAACATTCGTACAATACTAAACAGTTCTTACCATTCACAAAAAAAAAGCAATAACAATATGTACGTTGTAAAGTAGTATACGTGAAGTAATACCTTCGTATTATTTATTATGGTTCAATTTCGACCACTAGTTCAATGAAGCCGTTACATATTTAAATATTATTTACTATTATTTTAAACACTTATGGGACATGTATTGTAATGACGTCATATACGATTTAATACCGATGAATCTATATCATATAATATCATATATAAGGCGACTAAGCGTCTCATATTTTGCGAGACAGTCTCGTTATGCGAGGTGTCTTCGCGATTTGGAATAATTAGTAAAATGGTCCCCTAAAACGTTGGATGCGTACCGCATATTCCGCATGCCCATTTTTCAACTCATAGGCCTTTTTCTATATTATGAGTCAAAGGTCAAAGTCATATTTTCTTTGACGAATGCACTACGAATATCCGACAAAACCTCACTAAGAGTCAAAGTTCTACGTGTACGCTTATGGTGAAAGTTAATGTGGGTAGTTGGGAAAAACTTATGTGACATTTTAAACAAAAACTCTAAGCTAGTTTAAACATGTCCATTTTTCTATATAAAAAAAAAATCATACATCGCATTCAACCCCCCTCCCACCATCACCAACAAACTGTTCAAAAAGTTGGTTGCTTTAGTCATATTCGAAAATGTGATGTTGACTAAATATATACAGAACGGTAATACGGTTAGCAATCTTAAGTATAAGTACTGTTAATGGCGAGACGAGGCACAGAAATTATGTCATGACGTAGCATGGCCGTCATAGCAATTAACGTATTCGCCTGTCATGATTGAGTCATATTTTTCCTCTCTCGAAAACTTAGGCTATGTTACATTCAATTTCACATTCTTCGTCAAAGCTTTCGATTAAACTTTAGCGATACCATTAATAATTACAATATTTTAAAATGTAGTTTTGTTTTCAGATTCTGAGTACAGCGTGGTCTTATTTCGCCTTATTGGTGACAATCTATAATAGCAAATCAATATAATTTTTATATTTTGTTATAATTTTATTTTATAAACAATAATTATTTATTAAGTTGCATAAAGTTTACAAGATTAAATCGTTTGTTTATATAATGTACTAGTATGTTTCCATGGTTAATTTCTCGTTACCTTCAAAATGAAACGATTTGTACCCCACCACCTAATATAATTTTTTTTTTACTAATTTAGAAACATTTACGGGAGGTTTTTTTATATACATTTAGTTTTAGTGTTTGACTGCAATTGTATCTGATGTTAAATGACGACGTGGTCTAACATAGTAAACATGCTATATTTAGAAGGGACTGGCTCTCAAATGCAGCTGACGAAACACACCCATAGATACTTGGCGACAGATCTTCAACATGAAGGTTGAAGCTAGCCAGGTGGGCTTAGAAAAAGCCCTGCCACCATGTTACGGTTTCATCACGGTGCTTGCATTTATCGAAAACTCCGGCTCATACGCAGGGACTTACGTCAATAGGTGCGGTGTCCTAATAGAGCTAACCACTGAGCCATTAACACTTGACACAATTCAGCTCTCAGCAACTCAGCAAAGGTTTATGGTGTTGAATATATAGTATAGGAACAAAAAAAGAACGAACAATTATAGATAGTACTAATTGTGCCCACGACTTCAGACGTGTTAGTTACAATCTGTTATAATAAATAGTTGCATTATGTATAGACATATTGATATATAAATAGGAATATAAATATTATAAGATTTTCTAACTTTAATTTCCGAATATCTGAACTAGAACTCGACGAATTGTAATTAAAATTTTCGCATAAACGAAACCGTCCAACAATGCGGTAGTGAGTTCCCCGCGTGCCAAATAACAAAGATTTCTAAAGTACATTAGCCGTGGAGATCTCTGACTACAATAAAATAAAGTTGCCCAAATAACCGTTGCGCGAAGTAGTAAAATACCGTGATTTATTAGACGCCACTAACAGATGTCTTGAAGGACAGTCATGAACACAAAACGATTTGGTGATTGGACTTACAAAATTGCCTTTTTATGTGATAATTTCACGACTCGAGCTTATTTGACATTAATTGTGGCTAAATGAAATATAGACTTATTGATGAGAAATGTACAAATATTTACAAAACAGCAACTTAAATAAAATTCTATCATAATCAATGCAAAGAAAATTACTTTGTCACAGTATGTGTAATAAGTATATTTTGAGTATCAGTTGATTTTTTATTTAGAGTTAGGACATTTACTAAAGCACGTTTTAACATCAAATATTCATATAGATTATCCTAAAATATCCAATACCTGACACGACTTCCCTCTCATACTCAATATAACTCTCTCTATGATACTTAAACTTTATTGTGATATAGATTGTATATTACTAATAGAAATATTGTACAAATGCTGACAGATTAAATAAAGTGAAAAATAGGCAGAAACAGAGACTTAAAACAGGGAAATTAAGGGTTACAGGTTATACAATTTAGATAAGAAAATAAATACAATAAAGATTTTACACAATATATTATTTACATATATAGATATATAAATTATGCTATTAGTTGAAATTTAAGTTTCAATAGTACATAAAGTCATTATAACAATAATTATTATTCTCTTATGCAATGGATAACAGATAATCTATAAAAACATCGCCGCTCTGTTATTAAAGAGATCACTGTTCTGCTACTGATTAGATATAAATAGTCATTATTACAATGATTAATATTTTCCCATGCCATGTATGACTGATTTCACTAATCTGCTATTAATAACATCATTATTCTGCTATTGATTATCCGTTATGAGATGACAATGATTTCACGGTGTTATCGCAACATGCGGATAAGCAAGTAATAATGCGACAACTAATTGGTGAGAAAGAGAAAAATGCACTTCATTCACGTTGCTTACATTCAACGTCGCGACATCAGCAAGAAATAATCATTTAATTATAATTACCTTCTTAAACAGCAAATAGCCCAACTGCTTAATTACTGACAACAGCTTATAATAATTGTTGTAACGTAACTAATAGCGTCATTTATAATCAATTGATAATAAACGCAGTTATGAAAGGTTACTAATTTATCATAAAATACTATGTTCACGCCTCACTTGTTCGTCGATTAACACGTAGTGCGATAAATAGGTGTGTCGGTTGTAATTAACTGAGGTGTGACTAACTTGCTGTAATTTTCATTGTGCAAACACATGAGGGGATTTGTAATCAAAGCTCGTATATGCGAACGTGGGGCGTAAAGGTCTACAGGCTAACTCATTTATAACGTATTTCATAGTCTCTTCGATTGTACATAGCTCAACCTTTTCTTATATTTATTGTTGAATATAATTAATTCATAAAAAGCTTCGCAAAAAATGATAAATGATTGATAACAAATTCTATAGATTCTGGCGATCAACACCTTGTGTTCTGTGTATAAAGTTGTAAATCTGTCATATTATTAAAAAATATATTTATCTGTTATGATCTTAGAGTTTCAAATTTATTTGTAAGTATTATGAACAAGCGTTAAATATAACTTGTTATTTCACGTGCTAATATTACGTGCAACTTTTTAGTGTGAGATGGTTAATTAATCCCTGGACTGTCCGAAACCATAAAGGTTTAAGTGTCATAGAAACTAATGTACACTTCATGAGGCGCAGGTCAACAGACTGTTGGCAGCATAAACTTAAACATATCTGATTTATTACAAGCTTTCAAAAATAATAAATGATGTATTGAACAATTATATTTTTTTTGTAAATTGTATTATTAAATTATTATTTCATTTGTACAATCTTTTTTTATACTATGCTTTAACATTTACAATATACGATGTCGTGAAATACTTAAATTAAAAAAAGTAAAAAAAAAATTCGCCATTTTGAGATCAAGGTCTTAAGAAATCAGTCGAGGGGTTAAAAAACTTAAAGGATTCTTTCTATCTGTATTTATCTTAACCGCTAGATCGTTTAGCTATAATTTATGATTCACAATATCTTATATTGACACAGACTGGTTAAATGTTTACAATAAGCCAGATGCTCTCATGCAAACTTGGATGTTCTATATTTAATATACTTACTGCATAGACCGCTTGCATTCGGAAGCTGTTCTATAGGCTATATTATAGGTCTATAGGATCCTATACCTTTATTAGGATTTCATATACATTCCCTTGAAATACAATGGCAAGTTAATAGGCGTATTTCAAAATAATTGTGTAAATATCTTTTATGTTATAGTAACTTACGAATTGTTACAGTTAGAAGCAAAAGCAAAAACTCACAACTTTTCTTTATGAAATGAGGCAAAGTCATAAACCAGCCAGTATGCCGCGAAGTTTGATTTGCAGTAAATTAAGAATTTTACGGTTGATCTGTGTATTGACACAAGCACATTTAGATTTTGAGCAAACATACAAGCAAAAATCCAGTTTGTTATTTCACATAAAACGTCACGTCCTACATAAATTTGTTATAGATAGTTAGCGATCCACTAAAAACTGCTACACAAAGAACTCTATTCTCGACGGAGATTTCCGAACGAACGGTATATTTAATTTATTTACTTTAAAACAAAACGGATCACATTTTATCGACAACCGCGTAGGACGTTATGGTTTTCCTTTCTAGATCAGAGATGCAATATCCCACAAAATAAAATGTATTACCGTAATTTAATAAAATAAATTATTGTTTACATTATTGGTGTGTGTAAGTTCACGAATTCATGAGTACATTAGAAAGATCAAAATCCGAATCCCTGCTCAATATCATCTGGCTATGCGTAAACACGGCTATCTTCGAAATGTTCTCGTAAACATTTCCTCACATAAACATTCTGCATGTAATAACATTAAGATATCGATTTGTACCTTTAATACGTGAATATTCGGGACACGTAAGTTTCATAATCAACTATTA
Organism: Antheraea assamensis; assembly: GCA_035772565.1. Classification (NCBI taxonomy): domain Eukaryota; kingdom Metazoa; phylum Arthropoda; class Insecta; order Lepidoptera; family Saturniidae; genus Antheraea; species Antheraea assamensis. The sequence continues at coordinate 889,326 of JAQQSE010000042.1, forward strand.
AAACGATAGCCTCAATTCACTTACTATCTTTACGCTAAAGTAAGAAAATATATAAACACATTCGCCTAGTGGAATGGCATTTACTAATTAACCGCTGGTCAATCGCTATCAGCCGGATGAAAGGACAAAGCAATTGTGGCAAACCGAATCGCGACCTTACTAGGTTGAACACTCAACATAGTGACACACCTATAACTATGTTTCGGGATTAGTCGATGTATATCCAATAATCACGTGGGTTTCCGACTTTCTAAATATATTGTTGACCCGCCCACGTCCATTAAATCAGCGATTATGCCGTAAGATGGTCAACTTTGCTCCCACACACCTGCCACGGCATCCTTCAGCAGCGTTTTCGTCCTAGATTCGATAGCTCAGATTAAAGTCCTCGAGCATGCTGCTAGCTCTAGTTCATCACACACGCCACACTACACACATAGGGTAGGTACATAGATTCTTTTTTTTGTTGGTTAGTCTTGGCCAAACTTTATTGATTCAAAATACATGTACGCGTTTGTGCGACACATATGAAGGTACGCATATGCGTTTCATTAAAGTATACATGTACACGTATGGTTAACTTAATTCGCATGGTTAGTTTAATTCGGTAGGTGTTGTTGTATTTAAAAGCCCAAGCTGAGGTTTGGTCATTATGCCACTATTAACCTAGTTACCGTTGAGTGCTGTAAGCGTTCGCCCGAAAAGGCCGGTGAATCTGTGAAGGCTCGTCAGGCCAACAGCGGTAAGTCATTTTATAAAAAGGGATAGTAGGGTATCTCTGCTTTACAGAAGGCAGCTTTCTTCGTTTTTCGAATTTGCATGACAGCTACGACTGCCGAGTTTAGAACTTTCGGTGGCCGGTGGTTTTTGATTGTATTGTACTTACCATCGGGTACTTGTGTTATTTACTATAATAAAAAAAAAGTTGAAATTCATCGAAATATTTTACAAGTGTGTTACGATCCTTGTTCATTTTGTCACACCAAAATGACACTGTAAAGATAATTATATAATTCAATTAACTGATACCCGCGACTTCGTCGCGACTTCGTCTGCATTGTTTATTATTTTAAATCATATTTTATGTACAGAGGAAAAAACGTAACAAAATGTTGAAAGCTAAATCACTTTGCTTACAAAGAAATTTTGTAACAATGTTATCCGTTTAATTCCGCTCTCCTGCGCATGAACACTACAAAGTTTTCCCCATTTCATATATCTCTGAACGCGTAGTGCTTTTAAAAATCGAAGTGTGTTAAAATTTCAATAATCGTATTACATGAACCTAGGGTGATTTTTTTAGACAAGAACCAAGTGTTTGAAAGGTAAATAATAAAAATATTTGAACGAAATCAATGTAGCCTTTTTGAGCGTTGCACGCACAACGATATACTTCTATCATTTATATATATAGATAGATAAAATTACATCAGTGTTTGTAATTAAAGTATATAAATTTATATTTTTTATGTTTTTTCTAGTTACATTTTAATATTTATTGTAAGGTCTTTTTCTGCACAATATTTATTACCTAAATAAACAATGGGATTAAAGTGAATCCTCTATAAAATATATTTAATTCCAATAACAATATTATTTAATTCGATTAAGATGTCATCTCCTATCGAGTTTCACTTCGTTTTGATTTATCACTTAAAATTGTGATTTTACTATAAAAGTTTGATTTTGAAAAGAAAACATAATAAGGATACATCATTTAAGGTCACGGCTCATCACACATCATGACCGCGATTGTGTCAAAACTTGCAAAAATATTGTTCGTATAAATTGATATGAAATAACGTTCACTACATCATTCCGATATCGACCAATTCCATAGTATTCTATAACCGAAGCGACAGTGAATTCTCGATATGTGTCAGTGAGCATTATAGAGTTAGTCGTATTTCTTTTCGTAACTGATACGTTCATAGTATGGTTTGGTTTAGTGAGCCGGGACCTTTATTTAATATATGATTATAGGCATGCATGTATTATTCACAAAATAAAGCTTAGTTTACAGTGACTTTATTTATTATGTAAGCCATCTGAAATACACATCCTATTATATAAATTCATAGAATGAAAAAAAAAAACAAAAGTAAAATATAAAGAATTGGATTTGAATGTGACTTGTAATTTTGTGAAGGTTTTTAGTATTCAGTCCGTAAAGCTGAGAGATTGTCTTGGATGAAATAATGTTATTGTGTAACGGAATAATAACTTTGTCTGGAGACATTTTTCTTACATTTGTCTATGGAGCTTGCCAAACAAAAGAATGAATGGGGTCATCCCTAATGAATAAATTTGACCTATATTATTCGTTATTACAAATTACAAAGTATACTTTATATTTTTAAATGACATATAATATGAATACTGAAGGGAATTACTTTATTCCACTTTTTAATTCGCACACTGGCAAACTTAAGGCCACTAGGCATTTTATTTACTAGATAAGCACCAGTAAAAAAAAGAACATTGCAGGTAGTGCGAATATAAAACGTATAAAAATAATTGTGAGCTGACATTCAAATATAACTATATACCTACAAGAGTCATCTACATTTAAAAAATTGTATTGGTATATATTTTTGAGATTCAAAGCTTGACTACTCTGCAGTTTTGTTATACAGGAGGTTTTTATGGTACGTGTGTTGCCATAACTCGCCACTAAGTAGTGATAGGTTTTCGAAGTTTACATTCTAATTTAGGGCTGTACGAATTTTGAGCGTTCGCTTTTAAAATAAAAATACAGAATATACAGAATAAATTGCATACATATAACTAATATCAATCAGTGGAGACACGATATAAGCTTATATAAATAAAATAACACAGGTTAGTCGTTGTGTGGGCATCAACCAAAAACTAATGCAAAGATTTCGGTATATTTTTTTTAGTTTTATGTTTTAGACTTTTGGTCCTCATTTAAAATTATCACGTTAGGCTCATTTAACATAACGTTATTAAAGGTATAAGAAACTACGATTTCCATAGGAATTACGCGGTCCGCAATGTGTGTTTTCTTACCGTGGAGAAATGAGCAAACGGTGTGGCGCGCCTATGTGTGTTCCTCTGTGCATAAAAAATATATTCAAGATAATAAATAGCACAGATGAAGTCGCGGCTATCGGTTAGTTATAAATAAAATTTGTATTAATTATTATCGCTCTGGCTTGCCTAATAAATCAACATACGTTTTACCATCTTTGTAACACTTTATTGGTTGTTTCGAGAGATTTTGGCCATGTCGACGACTTTGACCCCCCAGTTTGAGGAATGGCGATGGTGCGCGCGAAGTAATACTCAGGCTCCAATAATGGAAGCGGTCAAATGCGTAGGATATATTAAGGTGCACAAGTGTATGCGCAAGACACAGGTGCGCATACTCATCCTTGTTCTTCTGGACCCAGTGGAACGGGGACCGTTACTACCGAAAAATAATTAAAACAGATGGTACAACATTACGGTGAGAAAGTTACAAGGGGTCAGTATTTTTTTTTTTTTTTTTTTTTTTTTTCGAACTGACCTACACTGTTAGCCTGAGCTGTTACAGTTTCACCGGACTACTAAGGGGAGCGCTTAGGGCACTCACCCGATTGATTTTTAGGCGAAACATCTCAAGGGCACTCGGTGCACCTCGGCTTGAGCTGTCGCCGGATTCCCGACCTAACTAAGCTAGCTAAGCTATCTATCCATACAATACACATATATGAATTCGTGAAAAATGCATGTGTGACCATGCATGTTTCACGAGTGTATATGTGTATTTGGTATCTGACTACTGTGTTATGTGACCTATTTCAGTCCGAAAAGGGCAAAAAAACAGCCCACCACTGAGTGCCTAGGTGTGCAAGAGTGTGGGGTGATCGTGGAAGTGTAGAACATGTGTAAACCACTGTATTCGCGCGAGTAACATACTCGAGGGCTCCACACCGAGGGACTACCTAGGCTCGAGCTGTTACAAGAAAAATCGCGACGAGTGTGCGGGATCGAATCTTCACCCCCCGCTCACGGCGGCGTGAACAGAGAGAGTCGCGGGCGTGGGCGCAAACACGCGTCTTTTCAGAGGGGATCGAGCTAAAAAATAAAGTACAATGGCACGGTGCCGATTTAACTAAATAATTACGTAACAAATCCTGATGTATCCGTCTATTGTATATGAACACGCGGGTTCGAACTGATATTTTGATTTACGCGAATTTATATATGCGCGGCGCGGGTTAATTGTTGTACCGTGGTCGCGACGGCCGGGAAAGCGGAGATAGCGTTTAAGAGCCCGAGCTCAGACGTACTATTAACTAACGCGTTAAATGCGATTATCTCTTGTACATCGTGTACCAAAAGAAGACGAGCTATCCAGTCTATACCGGAGGTCGATACTGAAGCCGCGATAGGTGGCGCAGGAGTGGACAGAGCCTTTTGAGGCTGGGGCTTGGCTTGAGGAGCCGAGGGAGCTGGCGGGGAAGGCCTTACGCGCCAGGAGAGCGCGCTCGGCGCAGGAGCGGATGATGCCGGCGCACTGGAGGTGCCCGGCAGGTCGGGGAAAGCCTTCTGGCTTTGTATGGGCGGAGGCGGAGGCCGCTTCGTCCGAGCCGGCGGGCCGTGCGCCCTGGACCGGGTCGCACGACCGCCGCGGCGGGGACGGGTCGAGCGAGGCGCACGGGGACACCCGCGATAATTCGCGGTATGACCCGTTTGCTCACAGAGGACGCAGCTCGGAGGCTCGATGGATTCGGGAGTGCGGGGGCACTCCCTAGTGGAGTGATCCCCGAGACACTTCACACACCTGGGACGCAGGTGGCAGTGTCGGGCGGAATGGCCGTACACCTGGCAGTTGTGACACTGCGAGGGTATCTGGGACTTGCGAGGAGGCTCGACGAAGACTGGGGACAGGCCGCAAACCGAGTTGAGGCTGAAAATAGCCTTGCCTTCCGAGGTGCGGTCCAGTGTGACCATCACCAAGTTGAAGGGGGCCTTCGTGCGGGGGTGGCGCATGCGCTGCACGCTCCGGACCGGGAAGTCCTGACCGTTCAGGCAATCGGAGATGTCGTATTCGGTGAGTTCAGAAGGAACTCCTCGAATGACGACACGGAGGAGACGCTCTTCCTCGAGAGCGTAAGTAAAGAAAGGGAGCTGACGCTCCCTGAAGTATCTCGTGAGCTTGCGATGCTCATCGGGGGTCGACACACGAATAGAAATGCCGGCAACAGTGTTGACGGCGGATTGGTAGACGATTTCTTTCGACTTAAGGTCGTTAGAAACATCTACCCAGCGGGCTTTGTCACGGAAGGTGACGGGAGGCGGTGGGCGTGGCTTCTTAGCCGCGACCGCGGGTTCCGCAGCCGGAGCTTCAGCCGAAATCGCGGCAGAGGGCGTGGGAGAGGCTCGGGGCACCCGAGCGCCACCTATATTGGGCTGCTTTGGGATCGGACGTCCCGCAGCAGAGTCGCTATCTGTCTGAATCGCGGCGCGTGGGCGTTTACCGCGGCGCGTGACGGTTGTGAAACCGTCATTATCAGCGGACGATGTCGCGGGCGCGGACGAAGTCGCGGGCGCGGGCGAAGTCGCGGGCGCGGGCGCGGCCGCGCGAGGCGCGTCGAGCTCCATGTCGGAGTCATCGTCGGAGTCGCAGTCGGACGGCGCGAACGGGTCGTCGCGGAAACAACGCGGGACTCCGAACTCACTTTTATACCCGTTACGCGCGTAAGTGCGTCGGAGCCTATCGAATTCCGATACTAACAACGGATTTTGCTGACGCGCGAACATATGAAATCTAATGAGGTCCTCGAGTTGGACGGTATCATCTAGGGCCTTAGGGGCCTGAAGAGGCGGCGGGATCGCGGGGGTGGACATGACTAACCTCCCTGCCTGAGGGGCAGGGGGGTGCGCCTAATTCAAATCTAACGGACAATCCGTGTCCGGGCCAAAGGGAGACGCGACGCGAAATCTTCTCTCTTCGTATCTGCACACGGCGCGGCGCGAAGAACGACGCTCTGCACGGCACACGACGCGCTGCACGACTCTCGAAGCGCAGCACGAAGCACGACGCGTAGCACGGCGAAACGACGCACTGCACAGTGTGTACGGCTTCGCACCGAAAAGTGCGGTTTAAGTGGTACACTAAAGGAGGTGCACCGTCGCTCTGAAAAGAGCGTGTTGATTGACAATAGCCGAGTAAACACACTAAAGTGCGGCTTCGCAGCAGATGTTTTCTTTCTTCGAATTTCACAAGCTCGAGTACAATAGCACCGGCGATGACTCACTCGGCAACAATGCGGGTCGGGCAGCGACGAAATCGTTGGAATGCCAACATCTGGTGCGCAGGTAGCGCAGGTAGGCGAGCGCGGCGAGCCGGAAATGACCGGAGATAGCCGAGCGCGGCGAAACGAACGGACCGTCAGAGCTGCGAGCGAGCGCACGTGTGCACTCGGCCGCTGCTCAAACGAGACTCCCAAGGGGTCAGTACTATCTCACACTCCTTAAATCGCCTTTTATGATACCAGCGGGAAGATATGAGGTGGTGTTGTTTTACTCTGCCGGCACCACGCTGCATAACACGGCATAACATTTTATTATTACCACCGCGGCAAACATTTTACACTGTAGTTGTTTCTTTTTTAATAAATATTTATGTTATAACCTACCTGCACTAACAGCAATACTACTAGTACCCATAAGCGTTTATCCAACGCGCCTTACATAGTTCTAATAGACGATAGGGTAAGCCGCGCTTTTGATTTTAAACATCTAATGGCGCGAATGAGAGTAAAAATTATTGTGCATACCACCACTTAACAGTTCGTAAATCCCATTCGGTACATTATTCATATTTGCATATCTAATGTATACGACACATTTTACAGTGTCCTATTTACAAATGTTTTTAAAAGAGCGTTTCTGTAGTAAATCTGCTCACAATTTTATATTTCATTGACAATATTTGAAAATACGCGTGCGGAGCTGCGGGTAACAGGTAATCTTAAATAATACTTGTTTTGGTTTTATTTTACTAAGCGAGTAAATCGTAAACGTAACAGTATGGAGGTTTAAATATCTACGCTTGTTTTACCTTGGCCGTATCAACAAATTATGTGGTATTATTTGCAGTTCTCGAATGCACGAATGCACACATATTAAACGGGTATATCCATAAAAAATGTGGATTTACAATAAAAAAAAAAACCAGCAAAACATCTTTTTGTAAATGATATAAAATGAAGTAAATAAATATACATTAGCAGTAAAATAAGTAGCTCAAGTAAATCTATTAATTTATGTCTCCTTGAATTTATATATCTGTTGTCTGTACTAATAAGCACACAACACTATTTATATGTTTTGTTTTTTGATCCTATATATTTTTTTCTGTTATAAAGGCCATTGATCTGGAATATCGCATTTATAAACATGTTGTCGGTCTTTTTCTTATATCTGTGGATAGAACTTAAACACGGCTTGATTAACTTTAATGAAATGTACCTACACATCAACCATAATAATTACAAATGGTATTTTTAGAGATCGTGTACAAAAATAATGATGACATAATATTGTTTACATATTCTATAATTGTATTAAACTTTTTTCCTAGAAGAAGTATAAATAAAAATTACTTTACTGTATAAAAAATGTAGTGTGTACTTATGTATACGCGTTAGAAGTTATATTTCTTTGGCGTAACAAAATAAAAATCTTTTCAAAAATTTTATCTTTTGCCTTATTCTACGTTTGTAGGAAAAACGATAAACGATAAAACAATAGAAAAAAGGTATTTAATACATACATACTTTTTTTGAATAAAATGTTCTCTATAGCTAATTTCAGGGTGTCGGTTTTTCGTGACGGTGTGCGCACGCATCGTAAAAATTTACTTTCATCATTTTTCCCTAACGCGCCAAAAGAAGTATAACTTCAATTATTGTGAATGAAAATGCGCGAGGACTTACGAATAAAGCCAGCGTTTTAAACCTTAAATAATATGTTACAATAGAATGTCTTATATTTGATGTAGTTCGTTGACAATGAACAGCTGGTTTTACATACTGATGTAAATAATGAAGGAGTATGAAATAAGTCGATGTTAGTAAATGTGCGAGAAAACTTGCGTCTAATTACTACTATATTTGACTTTATCTACACAACTTCTACTAATAGTAATAAAAATCTACACTCGTCGTAAAGATAGACAAATTAGAAAATATTTACTTATTTTCATAAATTATATTCCCATAGAAATGTTTTAGTCTTAATGTAAGCACCAAGTTTTAATCTGTAAATAATATAACTAATGACATACTAGATGACCCGGTGAACTTCGTATCACTTATATATATATTTGTGTAAAATGTGGTCAAAACTTAATACAACATTTTTATTTACTTTATAAATGCAACACAGTTATGCACTTAATTAATTAAAATCTGTCTCATGTACTATTTTTATTTATGAAACAGAACGGTTTTGTTCAACAAAACAGATCAAAGTGATCGGACTTCATACTACAGCTATGAGACACAAATTTCTGAACGCACCTATAAATATTTGACAAACGAATGACAATTTTTTATTTCTAAAATTATAAAAGACATCAAATGTATTATAGCTAGGAAAATTTTGTATTTGAAAATTCAATTACCTTTTTTAGTATTTCCCTTTACTTATTATTTATGTTTCTCACCGTTTAAATCTTCCTTGAACTTCCACAAATATTTCAAGATCAAAATTAGCCAAATCGGTCCAGCCATTCTCGAGTTTTGGTAAGACAAACGAACAGCAATTCATTTATATATATATATATATATATACAGAGAGATTCAGAAGTTACGATGCATAGTACAGCAGACTCGTCGCTAAGACTATTTTAATTGGTTTGAAACGGGTCACGATTCGTCGGATGAATTATTCCTATTTATTACCTCTCGACAAGTTCGCAGAAGATAATAGGTTAAGTCCTTTTACAGAGAGAAAAAGTTTAAAATTGTAAACTATATAATAAAAGTCATATTTAACTAAATTATATGATCCATCTAAGGTCCTTCTAATTTATTATATCCAATTAAAACATTGAAATAAATAAACAATAAAATGCAGATTGATAATTACTTGTTAATTAATTGAAATCCGTGACTTCGTCCGCGTCATTTATTATCAATTTATTAGCAATATATTTTATCTAAAGGGTGACCTTCATCCTAGTTTAGATGAGTATACATTCATTTTCACAAACACGATTTCCATCTTAGTGTTACGTGGTACTTTGTTACAAAATATTAATTTTAGAGTTTGTAATTATGTAAAAAAAAAACAAAATAATAATGATAAATGAACAATTTTGATATATCTAGATACCTACATTATGTACTTACATACACACACACACACACTCACACATACATATAGATTATGTAGCAAACCGACAACACCATTTGACCGATCACTATGTAAGTTTGCACATGAAGTTTTTTCATGAAGAAGACTTTTTACTATGTATTTTAATATATCTCAGCACTAGGTGGCGCTACAGCGCATTAACTTCTATCGAACATCGTGAAAATTGGTATGTTTTTTGAATGAAACGGTCTACTGGCGCGCCTTGGCAGTGAATGCCGTCACGCAAAATGGCAAGACGTTTTTTTATGTTGTCATGTGCTCTCTACGTCACCGCTCTTGACTCCCTTACGTGTGTGCGCACGTATACTATACATTTAGTTGATTTTCTGAATGACTTTCGTCATTACTCTCCGAGTACATTATGCAAAATGTGTCAAATGTTTTAATTACTAATAATATTAAACTTAAATATTTTATATCTGCCGGGCATCCCATGACGGACAATGCTTTTTAATAAATTATAGGGTGAAGCGTTTGACCACAATCTCACCAGACGTTAGATAACGTTGTGATCTAAGATAGTAAACAAGTGAAACAGAGATGGGTACTAGTTCTCAAGTGCAGGCTGCCGGAACGGAAAGGTGTTTGGTGATAGATTTTCAACTTGAGGGTGGTAGCTAGCCGGCTTAGAGAAAGACCTACTACCGTGCTTTTTTTGTTAATTATTATATTTTCAAGGATTCAAAGGATTCGAAACTTTTTCGAGCGACGTTGTTTCCAAACACGATAATCGTTCAGCCATAATCACTTAGATATTTGAATTTGAATGCGAAGAATATTTACATAATATCCAGTTAGCTATAATTCAAATATTTATCACAATAATCAATAATAAATGTGTGCGAAGCCGCGGTTACCTCTAGTATACACATATAATGCAATGTTATCTTCATTTTTATACATATTACATTTGTATCCGTCTATCGCGGCGTTGCATTGGTATTTAACACCGACGGTCGCCGTTGTTTTTGGATTGCACTATACTTCCCTATCAGGTGTTATGCAGTCATTTTACTGAACTAATATAAAAAATAGTTTGAATTTAACCTTCTGGTGTTTATTTTTTTCTACAAGTAAGTTAAAAATAGAGGTCCTATTGTAATAAAAATATTTCATACTACATTTATATATATATTCACTAAATGTTAAAGACTCAGTTAGGTGGATCAGCTGTAAATAATTACGGGAAATATATCTCACAGTTCCTTTCTATATCTACACTCGTAATTTGCTGTCATTAATCTTAGCTCCACTACCGACAGACTAATAGGCAAGTTGTCTATCCATTTTATAAGAACAACAGTGTATTTTTATTTAACCTTATTTCAGTTACTATAGCGTTTGAATTATTTATATTATCATAAACACTACTCCTTAAAATTTACAGAGCGAAAGAGTATATCGTTTGTCTCCTCGCCTAACTCTAATAATTTCGTTTTGATTAAAATATGAGACATAACTGAAAGTAGATTGTCTAAGTTATGTCATACGTGTAGCGAATGTCAAATAGAGATAAAACAACATAAGCATTTTTTTAAAGCGACGATAGTTCATTGATCCAACACGACGGTGGCTTAGACAAGGACGTGAGGAATAGAATAAATTCAGAATGCATGAAATGGTTAAAGGTACCTGGGGTAGTGACCTACAAATGCCATTGAAATTCAAGGGGAAGGTGTATAAAACTATAATAAGACTAGTCTTGGTATTTGAATCCGGGTGCTGGACTACGAAAGAGACGGATAAAAAAGATTGCATGTGATGTGGCAGAGATACGAATGTCAAGATGGATATGTGGTGTAACCAGAACGGTTAAGATTAAGCATGAGTATATTAGAGGAAGTTTGAAACTAACACCAGTGACAGAGAAGTTGAGAGTACGAGCATATTATGAGAAAAGACGTGGAAGTCATGTACCTAGAAAAGTTTTGAATATTAAGGTAGGGTATAGGAATTAAGGAAGACCGAAAACGGTGTGGATGGATTGTGTGAAAATTAATATGTGTATAAAAGATGTGAATACTGAGATGACATTTGACAGGGGAGATTGGAAGTGGGAAACATATTGCGCCGACACTACGTAGGTAGGATAAGGGTAAGAAGAAGATAATTCAGTGCTTAGCGTGGCCGGAATCCGCCTCGAATAACGTGGGTTCAAATTCTTGCGAATGAGCCGGAAATTTAAGTGGAGGAAAACATCGTGATGATACTATAGCATAGTGGTGGAACTTTTTCTAAGCCTGCCTTCGCAGCTACCACCCTCAAGTTGAAAATCTGTCGCGAAGTACATATAGTTGAGTTCCAGCAGTTGTACATGAGCGCCAGTCCTAAGTTTAGTGTATTCACGTTAGTAAACCGTGTTTACCAAAAGCTACTTAGTATCGCGGCGACTAGAGGCAACCCGTTGCATTTATATACTATTATTGTAAACAGGTAAAGTTTGCTTATTCGTATTTTATTACTTGATTCTAAAAAACTCTTTGACTATATTAAGTTATGTTATGCTTGAGTAACAGAAACTGTTTACTGTTATTCATTTTAATGTAATTAAAGCAATTTGCTGATGGTCGTTTGTATATAAATATAACTTATCAAAACTTGTCTTTATTTTAATACGTTGAAATTTTTGGAACATTTACCTTATTTTTTACTATAACAAATAATAAATATAACGACCAATATAAATAAAACGAACAGTAAAGCAAGAAACATAGTAGGTATTTATACAAAATTCTAAATTCAAATAATGTGTGTATTTTTAATTAAAATAATAGCAATAACATTTGAAGGTAGTTTTTTGTCTAAGAACTTTTTATTACTCGATAGTTGTGTTATTTATATCTTTTATATTAACAATTACTATAAATTAACTTGTTTATGTACTAGCAACCTAAACTATGTGTTTACCGAGAAACAATTCCAAGAAACTAAAGTAATAAATATAATTAGAGTTTCAAAGGGACTCGGAAGTTTGTTACAGCTTCCAAATGTATCCGTGTAGATGTAGTGTGTAATAAAATATATCAAGTTTTAATACGGTGAAGTATGTGTAACATCTTAGAATCATATAGTTTAAATTTTTGTATTAATCGTTGTAAATATTTTTTGCTGTAGTCTTACTGGTGTTGTAATATGTTGTCTTTCGGTTGTAATGAATATTTAATTAAGACTAGTACTGTGGAAAACAATTTAGATTTTTTTTTATACTTTATAGTTATAACGTTTTGACCACAATCTCATCTGATATTAAATGATGATGTGATCTAAGATGGTAAGTCACGCTTAACCTAGAGGGAGACTTTATCTCATTACATGCTAGGTATTTTATATCAAAAATAACATAATAGAGTCACACTTCATAAACACTGTAGTGTTCGAATAACGACGTGTCGCTATACTCGGGGATACTTAAAGGTAAATAGTAAATATAACAGAATCCAAATTCAGTATAACTGCTACTGATACCATTTTTATCAACAAAATCTCTATATAATCTATTAGGTTTAGGTTAGGTCAAGCCGAGGTCAGATTCTCCGGAATGGAGTCCTCGAACACGTTGCATGCGCGAACATAGTGACACTGAACATTATTTTCAAGCACTAGATCTTACAACATTACACCGATCACCACACACACGTGCACACACACACACACACGTAGGTACACTTAGTGGTTGGGTTGTTTTTTTTCTTTTTTTTACCCTTTTTTGAACTGAAGTAGTTTAGAATACCACAGCAGTCTGATACAAAATACATGTACGAGATCTTGGTACACATGTATATTTCACGAATTCATATAAATAGATAGTTTAGCTTAGATAGTTAGATTCGGGATATTCGGCGACAGCCTAAGCTGAGGCATGCCGTGCGCCCTTGTGCTAGTCGTATATATAAAATTGGGATAGTACCTTAAGCGCTCCTCTTAGTAGTCCGGTGAAACAGTAGCGGCCTTGCCAGGCTAACAATGTAGGCAGTTCGAAAAAAAAAACTTGCAGCTTGACTAACGCCAATGTAGACTTGACCTATTCCTAGGGACCAGTAAATCAGTTGATTCCAATTACTACTCTAGACTCCTTATCCTGCAACACGAAACCCGGTGAATCTATGGGACACTAAGATTTTCCTTTTTAGGATAAATTGTTTTCGCGTTGCAAATTACATTTTATAATATTCTGTCTTTTCGTCGCATGAATGTAGATTTTACTCATGCCTCGGTACCGGTAACGATACTTTTTTTAGAGGAAAGGTATCCTATATCCTTTTATGTACCTTTGATAGCGTGTATGTAATTTCATGATGTCTGGTTGAGTAGTTAAGGAGTGAAAGCGCGAAGGCATGACGTTTCTAAGTTTTCAGAATTCGGTATCTTAACTCTGCCTTCCAAATACATTGTTGATAATTTAATGGTATGTTCGCAAAAACGTTGAAAGGCTGGAGTTCATAAAACACAGGCATGATGTAAACACTAGAAACTGTGACAAACTGGTCGTTCCATGTTTTAGACTCAGTAAAACCAGTAACATTTTTTTAGGTAATAGTGTTGGGCTTTATAACAAAGTCCCAAAGCATATTACCGATTTGCCAGACTATAAGTTTAAGTGCCATGTTAATCGGGTTTTGGTGTCAAAGGGCTATTATAGAGTGGATCAATATGTGAACGATGGTGATGCCTGGAATTGACTCCTCTCTATGCATCCACTAAAGTCGATTGTAACGTGTTACGTATTTTAACTATATAAGTGTATGTTAAAAAGATAAGCCCGATCGAGTTTCTTGACGGCTCTTCTCGATGACTGGGATGTATTCCGAACCGGTGGTAGTTTTGACGTTCATAAGCGCCTTCTTAGGGCCTAAATTGAATAAAGTATTTTTATTTGATTTGAAAACGTACCAACAAACTCACATTCGTAATATTAGTCAAACATATTAAAATTTTCGATCAAATGATAAGTACTCATCTGTTACAGTAGCGGAGGGTAAAAAAGTATGTGGGAAGATATGATCGTTGGATTTAATCAGATATTCTTTTACTTTTTCCTTTTGAATTAATGTCTTTAAATATATCATTTCAAACATAAGGTATTTAAAAATGTAATATCGTCAATGTCTTCATAATCAAATGTTTTAAAACTTACCTCCATATACAATTTAATAATCATATTTGCTTCGTTTAATGTATACTTTTTTTTTAATTTTGAATAAGCAGTATAATTAATAAACAAGACGGATATGAAGTATACCATTTTCTGAAGGCTACTGAATAAAACATGAGATGAGTAAATGCTACACTGTTGATCACTGTTCATGCAAGGTCAAACTTGTTAATGCCTGTGACTACGGGTCCTTACCTTCGCTCCTCACTCCTTCTCCATTGCCGAGACAAACGCATGGATAAAGTTCATATATTTAGTATTAGAAAATTAAAGGGAACGTGTTGTAACCTCAGCTTTAATTTACGCAGTCAGAGAGGCCTAAACGAATTTCCGATAGTACCAATAGCTTTGTGAATAACTAGGTAGTAATTGAGTTTTATTGATATATTTTAATAAAAAATGAACAACAGATTAAATAATTAAAAAAACAATGTAAAATATGTAGTACTCAATTTTTGTCCCATAGTTTAACTAAACTGTATATATGAATATTTGTTGTCTATCTGTCAGGGATCCAGGCGGAGAGGTAGACCAAAGGCTCGGTGGATAGACAAATTACAATCTACAGCAGGCAAGAACTGGACAGATATCACAAAAATTCGCGACGCACGGCATTCTCTGAAAGAAATCTTTACCCGAAGAGGGGTCAGGCTAATCTTACTTAATTGTATGTTAATACTAACAATACGCTTATACTTAGTGGAATAAACAGGCTTTTTTCTTTAAATTTTATATAATTAAAGTTTTTTTATCATGTGATAAGTAGGACTCATATATTACAGTAGCGGTGGGAAGATAAGATCGTTCGATTTAAGTCAGGTATTCGATTATTATTTTTCGAATTAATATCTAGGGGAACGCAAAAACAAGGTAGAATTACAAAAAATATTTTCTTATTTCGTAATGGCCGTATTATGTAATTTAAAAAAGGATATTTTGAATAGAATTTTATTTAGGACTTTCATTTGTTTTTCTTTTACTATCAATTTCATTGATGTGGTGTATGAAATTCTTCGGGTATTTCGTGTATTCAACAAATTTAACATTATTATTATGAATTTGGTAATACAGGTGTTAGAATTTTGTTTTGCACGTCAACCGTTTAGAGTTCGATAATAAGCTAATGCTAAAAATGTTGAGAAAACCTGACTCACTAGATTTGTGTTAGTCTTCTATTGTTTCCGCCTGTGTTTCTTTCCTATTTTAGTACAGAATTCTTTTTCATTCTCATTGCTCGTAATTCAATCATAGAAGGAGTACAAAGATTTTTCTTCATCTTTCAATGTATAGATATTATGACTTATATATCTATTTTTTTTTTCATATTTTTGTAATCGTATTAAATATCGTACAAATATTACGATCGAACATTACAATCGAGGTATCGAAATTAACTTTTTCTAAAAAAAAATGTCTATAACACTAAAGCTCATCCATAGCTACTAAACAAAAAAAAAATTGACAAACACATGACAAAACCTTATATTTATAAAATAAGTTGAAGTAAGAATGGAGTAAGAAAATTTACTGCCGCAAATGACTAAGGAACGTAGCTTTTAAACTGCATTTTCTTCTGTAAACACGTTAATTCTTCCAGTGAAACTTGTTACACTGAACTTATTGCAAAAACTATTGTATTTAAATCAGTGATTTGTATGTATTACTAACCTTTCTCCACGTATTTGTTTCATATGTGTTTCGCGACATATTTAGAATGAAGAGTAGCCTATGTCGTTCTTCAGTTCCCAGAATATCTCTATGCTGAATTACATTGTAATCGGTTCTGGGATTTACTCGTGAAAAGTTAACAAACAGATAGACAGAGTTACATCGTATTCATAATATTAAATGTTGATTTAATTACCAAAATTCTAAATAATATTTTTATTGATAATATAAATAACTAACAATGCTTTGATGATACATTTAGTATTTAACCAACACACCGCATCAAGATCGACCAAAGAATCCCAAACAGCTGCGTAACTTACCACAATTGCCCCGTATTACGGGATGGAATATGTGTACAGTTTGAAATATTGATGCATTAATAGCAATTTACTACATGAATTAACTTTAACCCCACGAGTAGTGCGCGACGACGGAATTACGGGTTCTCTCGTTAGGCCTTATTAAGCACACGTACACGCAATGTTAGGTAAAATAGTTTAACTCCATTGTTGTTTGTTACTCACAAACATTGTAAGTTTGATCACAAAAGAGTGTCTTACCTTTGTTTAGAAATAGGCACTATTTAAATTTAAACATTGTATAACACTTGTCTAAGTTCACAGTTCTCATTTTATTTGCCGGCAAAAGACGTTTCGTAGTAAATAATGGATTTCATGTGTGTAATTAATATGGAAGATGTAGATAAATTAGATAATTTTGAAGATTGACAAGTAAATGACAACTACTAGAATATGACATTATTGACATTTCACAATGTATTTACTCTGAGATTATACTGTTGTTCCACTTTACGCAATTGGGTGTATATTTTAGCCTTATATATTACTTATTTTAATAATGACATCATTTTCTTTACACCAAATATCACAATAATTATAACCAATTTCACTTAAAAGAAATAAATATTGTTAATGAAAATCTAAACTCAGAACATCAGAAGAAGAACATCAGAAGAAAATCAGACACTCTTTTGTAATAAAGTATTTTAAACGCGTGTTTCAAATTTTAGTCACTGTTTAGTAAAACTCGTGTTCAACAAGTGTTCATTTTTGGTTTTGTAATAAGACCGTGTATGTTTTGATCCAATGTAACTATTCCGCTGATGTATGCCGGAAAATATATTGACACCATTTTAAAAATATAGGTGTGGTTGTAATAAATTTTATTTATAATTTTGTCGAAATACGTCTGCGCGGAATATATTATGTATAGAACTATAAATAAAATATATAGGTAATATATTATGATGTGTGAATTATAAACTTTTTGTTCTTGTTAGTGACACTTTTAAATTCCAGTTATAAAGACAAAAAAAACGTTAACGCAATATTTATTGGATCAGACTGACACTGAGAATTATATCGTGTCATCCTCGTAAAATGTGAAGAACAGGATGTGTTCGGGAATTTATTTTAATACAATGTTTCATTATGAAAACGTAAAATACAAGTAAATAGAGAAATGCCGCTCTCAGCGAATTTTCGTCGGGGTAAGACTTTTTATGAAATTGTTGAAATAAATGGATCATCTTTGTAGATTACCCATTAAAATTACTTGACTGTATAAATTTGAACGAATTATCGAAAGCATTTCTATTATTGAATTTCTTATAATAATGATTGGGGATACACAAATTAATAAATTGTCTGATGGTGTTAGAAATATTGAGTTTGAATGCCATTCATCATTATTTCAGATATAATAACCATACTGTTTGTTTTTTTTTTTATCACACTCACCGCTAAACTAAAATATAGTTTTATGAGGGCTATATCTGGAATGTTCTAAAGTATTAAAAATGATAGAGCTTGTGCAACCACCCCTATATCTACTTTCTCTACAAAGCATCAATGTTCCCGACATTGAATTGGGGTTTGAAGGATGTGGTTGGCAATATATACTAGCATACGAAGCATTGCAATTTAGTCTTTTTTTGCTTTTTATTGATGTGGGGAAATCCATCATGGTCACACCACCCTCGCAGGGGGGAGAGTGGGTAGTGTGAGACTCTTACTCACTAAAAGCCTACGGTGTAGCGACCGCCGCTTGGTTTGGGCAGCATGGGATCGTGCAGTACTATCATCATGCCGCCCCAGCGGCCAGCCCAGCATAAAGTGTCCGCCGGGCGTCGTCCTAATAAGGAGGGCAAGCTGGCTATACACCAGCCGCCCCCTTATCGTCAACCAAATCTGTGCAATGAGGAGATGGGCCCCCCGGCCCGTCCCCCCAGTTTCGGTTATGGAGGTTGTAGTAGACGGACATAATGCCGCCTCCTCCCACCGACTCTGCGTTAGCGGAGGGGGTCGCTCAGAGGATCCTCCTCGCGGACCCTCTCCGCCGCCTCCTTCTGCGTGATGACCTCGCAGAAGGAGGCCACTGCATTCCATCTTGTTTCGTTGCCGAGCATGGGTGCAACCACGCTCGGCAGCGATAGGTTGCTCCCCACCGCCGCAACCAGAGTACAACGCTGTGACTTCCACGAAGCACACTCAGTTAGAGTATGCTGCGCGGTGTCCGTCCCAGCGCCGCACTCATGGTATATGGCGGTCGGCTCCCTGCGTTCGATCTGGTGCAGGTACCAATCGAAGCACCCGTGCCCGGTCAGCACCTGCACCAGTCTAAACGTCAGGGAGTCCCACTCCCTGTTCATCCATTCCAGCAGGACCGGGCGGCCGGCGTCAATGGTACATTTACCATAACGTGTGTCCGGCAGATCCTGCTGCCACCTCTCCACCTCGTCCTCTGGATCCTTATTCTCATTTCGTCTATTTCGCTGGGTGCTGGAGGCAAAATGCGGCGGAAAAACGTCTGCCTCCAGCTTCCAGGGAAGGGAGCCGGCAAACACGATGGCCGCCGCCGAGGACACCGTCCTGTATCCTCGTATCGCCCTCTGCGCCACAATGCGCTGTGCACCGAGCAACGCGCGAACATTGGCAGCGCAGAGGGCGTCCACCCACAACGGTGCCCAAAAGTTAATCTGCATCGGCCGGGAATCAAACCCGGGCCGCCCGCGTGGCAGGCGAGCATTCTACCACTGAACCACCGATGCTTGTAACAATATAGTACAAATTCCGTTTAGTATTGCAATTTAGTCTAAAGCAACTTATTATAATTGGCCTCAGGTCTGTTGTTATATTGAGTATGGTTATACATTGATATACGCTACAATATCCATTTCACAACAGATGGATATAAATATAATATTCTTAAAAATAATAAAACAGAACCACTTTTCACTGTAGTTTAGTGAATTTATTCCAGATTTTTTTTTATATTTCATAAGTTTTAACATAGGACCAGTCTCACCTATTGTTAAATGATGATGCGGTCAAAGACGGTAGTTAAGCCTAGAAGTAGGTTAGCGCTTAAGTACAGCTGGTGAGACACTGTTAAAGGTGCCTCGCACCAGATTATTCTCTTGATTTGTGGTAGTTAGTCAGGCGGACTTAGAAAAGACCTACCACCATTTTTTCTTTTAGTGAAAGCTCCGTCTTATTCGCAAGGATTTGAACCTGAGTCGATCGATGCGAAATCCCAATATGTTAGCCACTAAGCCATAATCACTTCTTCACGTATAATATTTATGCAATATATATTTGTATAGAGAAAAATCGAAGCATGTAATAAATTTGGAAAAAAATGTTTTCGAGTACTTAAATTGTTAATGTTGACCAATACCTTACAATATACATTAAAATAATATACCACGGAGTTGTATATCTTAAAAATACCTAATGAAAAGTATGCAGTGCAAATATATATATATATATATATCTCCTAACGATAACTCACAGTAACCATTTTTATCTTTAATGTATTGTTAAAAGGTTATGAATGATTTCTTACCGTATGTTGACTAAAAAAATTGTAATTCTTCCCCAATTAAATATTTTGGTCACGTTGGATCTTTAACATAGATCAAAATTGCCCTTTTCAGCGTATTTCAAATTATCTTAGGAGATAACTCAGATTTAAAGTTACGTGCAGAGGAGAAATTTATTTGTCTGAAACAAAGCTTCTATGATTCTGATGAGCTGTGGATCCTGTAAATGTCAAAGCAACAAAAATTAGTTTACATTGTATATGTATATAATTATTCCGATATATTAGTACAGACGTATATGTATGAGTATATATATAATGTATACAAAACGTGATAGATGTTTTGTAAATTCTTAATGTTTTGTGCTTTGCTAATAACTATAAATCCTTTACTTGTCTCAAATGATTAATTATAAATTATTGACCTGATCCTGATATGTATGTGGTGTTTTACATGCCGATAAATTAATCGTTTTTAAATTGTAAATTTTAGTGATTCATTGTATGTATTTTTACGTGTGAATATTTAATGATTTACAGAAATGTTGATGGCTATAAAAAATGCGAAGAAGAATAAAAATAAACGTAACGATGGTTCAGATGGTGAAGAACCCGAAGAAACAACAAGTAGCGCGATTCAGGACGACAATAGCGTAATCTCATCCTTATTAAACAAACCTTTAGTTAGAAGTAGTTCCGAGAAAATTGATAATAACGAATCAAATACCGGAGAGAGGACTGCGATTGGGAATTTAACTATTGACGGAAAGTCTAAAGAACATTCTGAAGAGAGAAAATAATTTGACCTGTAATTTGACACAATATGTAATATTTTGTACCAATTCACTTTGACAGTGTTCAACTTTGGGCTTAAACTCATCTTTTATTTATGCATTATGAAATCCTTTGCTAGGTACTGAATATGAGTTGTGTAAAATCTTATCATAATGAAGATGATTATCTTGTCGGCCAAATACATTGATTTATATAACTCTTTTTTTTTTTATATTATAGGGGGCAAACGAACAGGTGGGTCACCTGATGGTATTTGATCACCGCCGTCCATAGACACTAGCAACACCAGGGGAGTCGCAAGTGCGTTGCCGGCCTTTTAATATACGTGGGCCTCCGGTGCTCTCACTAACCGAACGAAACGCAACAGTGCAAGCACGGGTACGCACAGTAATAGTACTTCACGTCGGTTTTCTGTGAGAGGGTGGTACTACCCCGGGCGAGCCGACCCATTCATTCTGAAACCAGTAATAGCTTCAGCGTAGCTCTACTACCTACAAATTCAGATTCAAATTTTGCCTTTATTTATACCATTCAATATTGATCTTTAACAAAATTAAAATATTTATTTCAAACAACAGTTCCAGTATGTAAATGAACTCATAGTAAAATTAGTTATTTATTAATTAGCTTTCACGATCAAGCCAGGGTCCTTGGGATCAAATGAGTAAATCTCCAAGTTGTTAATGATGCCCGAAGATGACACCATTTTTATGTAGATTTATGTAGATTATCGCAGTGATACAAAAGATTAGAAAGCTTTCGTACTATTTATTATACAAAGTATTGATCACGTCGCTGGAATCGAAGAACTCCTAAGGTTACATTTCAGTATAGTTCAGCTTCTATATAATCTTACGCGTTAACAGTCAAAGCAGAAACACGTAGAAACTAGACATTGCTTGAGAACCTTATGTAATAACCAGCATTGTTTGGTAATGTCGTTGGCTGACAGGCTAACTAAATTTTTTTGAATACTTTGTAGGCTTTATTACCATTTGACTACAATCTCATCTAATCTTAAATAAAGGAGCACATCTAGAATGTGCTTGGAGATAGATTTTTGATGTTTTTTAGAGTGGTAACTGGCCAGGCAAGTTGAGAGAACGCTCTAGTTCCATCATTATGTTCTCCTTCGCCGAACGGTCCGGGTCATAGCAGCAATTCGAACCTACGAACCTTCCAAAAATAATGATTGTGATGTCAATTTAGTTATCTTTATATTTTCAGGTAAATACTGCTGTAATCCATCCGTTCTATTAACTCTTTCACTTGTTAATCAATATTTTTTAGGTTCAAGAATAATGGATATAGGTATCTAGCAAAAAAATAAAAATGTTTTTACTGTTATGATCGCTCGCTTTTAACGTGTAGAAAATATTTATTAGTTAGATATAAAAAGATTGATCATTATTTTGCATAAAATATATGAGTTTCAATCGGGTACAATTACAGTCCATAATTTCCACTACGTAAGCAATGACATGATAAAAGAAATCCGTTAATAAGTTTGTTAGCATCACAGTGAAAACTATAGATAAGTGTATATATTCGTTTGTAACCTAATCTAGAATATAGAGGTGTTATCAGAACTTATCCGTTGTTACGTAGTTTCGAGTGAATTTGAGACAGGGGTTGGATTGATCGAGGCTGTCTGTCGCGTTGCGGTGGAGGCGGGGCGGGTTGGCGCCGCGTCGCGTCGGGCCATTGTAACAACGACCTGATAAATAAAGTTGAGTGTATACTTCTGTCAACTATTTTAATATTTTAGACTTTTCGATAATACTCGACTTGATACACTAAATATACGCAAATTTGAAATCTTTATTATGTTAATTATACTTTGACATTATCATTGTATTAGAACATGTTGAATATAATTAAGCGTAAAAGACAAAACGACGCAGTGCGGCTATAGAAATTTCTTCATAATATGTTCAAATGTTCTTAATGAAATTCATACCAAATAAATAATGAGTATGTAGATTCATTAAATCTAAACATTATGTATTGTACAGATTTATTGTATGACAATTATTAATAATGTACTTTTAACTTTTTCTTAGTATGTTTCTGACTTAATCAGCCATTTGTTTTCTATAGGTCATGACCGAATATTTTTGTAGAACATAACCTCTATAGCCTTTCAAATATTTGTAGACGAGTTATCTTCTATGAACATTTTGACACTATAATTTCTTTAAATATGTATATGTGGAGACACGTGCTATGCCGCCTTCTTCATGGTCCGATACCCGTGTAATATTTTTGTACTATCAATAGCATTGCATAGAGTATCTCGATAATATGTACTAATGGTTTTGGAAAAATAACCGATATATTATGTAACAACTACATTTTAAATAACAGTAACTGTATTAAAACTAATTTCTAACAATTATTCACACCTTAATAAGGTTAATTAGCAATCATATGAAGTAAGACACTTTTACAAGGTAGAGGAAGTTTGCTTAAATGATATAGTATTACTGTCGTTTCAATATATATATATATCAAGCACTAGTCACTTTATGTATGATCTGCTATTTAAGGTATTCCTAGTAACTTGTATATCGAGCGCTTACGTAATCAGAGGTAAATTAGATATTTGGAATATCATTAAAAAGTAAAAGCATACTGAAGTAAATGCCAGACATTTAATTTATTAGGAGTGGATGTTAGTGGTCGAGTCTTAAAACGCCGAATAATTGTCTTATATAATGAGTACTTTTTGTTATTTAAATTCAGATACTAATTATTGAAATCGGGTTACTATATATCGCACCCTTAGTAAAGTAAAGGCTTAACTTAGAAAAGTAGTTTTTTGGGAAACGGTAAAAAACAAATCGACGATCACAATTTTTTTTTAACAAAATTAGACTTAACTCCCTGATTTACAACGTCATTGCCATGAAAATTTACTCTTTTTATGAGATGATACACCGTGTAGAACTATTTATAATGAGCACTTCTATTGCAAAAACTAAAATTCCTAAAAAAAACGATATGTGCCCTCACTTTATTAAGAGTGCGATACATGTTATATATCAAATGTTCTCTTACTTACGTGTTTATTCTTCAAGACCTTTTAACATTTTTAAGTAGGTATATTAATATGGCCTTCAAAAGCACTATTTACTGTTTAAAATAACAATTTATAAAGATATTAACGTTAACGACACAAAACCTTTTAACATATGCTCTAAACTTACTACGATATTTATGTTATTAATATTCTCCTAGAATATATATATTCATATTATGTATATATATGCATAACAGTAAATTACGAGATATAGTAAAAATTTAATATTATTTATTAATTGTAATGGTCTTAAATATAAATATTGATACTATGTATATATTGCACACCAATATAACACAAATTAAAACTTTTTATATCGAGTCATCTAGAATCGCAGTGCAATCGACCAGATGTGTATATATTTACTGTCATGTTAACTAATGTTGTCACATAACTGACTGATAGTTAATACCCGCCATTAAATATACTTTTTTTTAATTGCACTAGCGTTTAGTTTCATTAAAGAAAAGTTTATTTAATGCCCAGCGAGGCGGGCAGGTATTAAATTTTACCTAGTTATGTCATAAAATTACTACTTGCTTGACAAGTGTTTTTCATATAAATAATAGGCATAGAAACATTCATAATAATTCAAAGGGTATTGCAATTCTACCTTATTTATATTAGTTTCAACATATAATACGTAAAATAAGTGAATGATAAAGGATGACAGTTAATTTAACATGTCGGTTGCACTGCGATTCTAGATGATTCGATATAAAAATATAATATATTAGTGCTATATATATATCATATTTATATTAAATTAATAAATTATATTAAATGTTGACTATATCTTGTAATCTTTGTGTTATGCATATTTTGTCGTTTCTACTGAGAAAGTCTTCTAGCATTCACATTAACTTTATAAAGAAAAGCAAACGTTATTTTTATATTTATGTTGAGTAATTTACATAAAATAAAAATAATTTCTAGGGGATGAAGGGGTTAGGGCAAAACGAATAATTGTCCTAGATCGATGCTCTGTCGATAGAAAGAGACATAGTTCGTATCATTCGAATCGTCCACGGATGCTCACTCTGCTCCTGATTCATCGGGTATTGTAAGACATGTGCTCAGTATTGCGTTCGATATTTCAATTTCGCATAAAAATTAAAATATTCCACCATAAGTATACTCTGATTACATGAGTGTATTCTAGGGTATTTAGTTTTTCATATCTTCAAATGAGTATGTTATAAATAGAATTCAATAGAATGCATTAGAATTTTTGAGCCGTCATTTTTAATCGATTTTAGTTTATTCTAATAAAGTAACCAGCAGGCAAACGGAACCGGGTGAGACGGATATTATCCGTTTAATTTTATACATAGTTGTGCGTTAATGATTGAGTTCTGTATAATTTATATTATATTTGTTATAGTTATGTATTGCGTATTGAAATACAAGCGGTAGGTCACAAACTGTTTACTGTGTCATACCCACCACCTCCTTACATAATTACAGTAATTATAGTTTAAGTTACCTATGTGGAAGTGTCCGTGACCTGTCTATCTATAATCAACCAAAGAATGTTTGTCAACTTTTTTGGACACTGGGACAGCTGCCTTGGGAGACTGGGCCTCAACATTATTCTGGACAATCGTAGTATTATTACCTTGTTAGATGTACAGGACAGAGAAAATCTATTTTGATTTACCTGCGTAGGTTGAATTATTTACTCGATATGTCTTTTAACAACATTGTCTTGTAATTTGGCGGAATACGAAGATTTCCCTTCTTGACCGGTAACTTGCCCTTCTGTCCATTTATCCTTACTTTTCGTATAATCTCTAACATACACTTGATCACCTACGTTGACTGAACGTTCTGTACCCCTGGTGCGCTCGATTTGCTTACACTGTTGATTATGCAAACGCCACTCAGTATCTGTTCATAGAGCATCGAAACGGGTCCCTAGCCGCTGACCTATCATAGCCACAGCTGGGACTACACCCGTAGTAGCATGCTCACAATTTCTATAATGAAACAGCATTTTGTTTATGGCTTCATCCACATTAACCCCTTCATAGCAAGCCTTCTCATCCTTGACGTCAGTTGTATATTGCGTAGTGAAACATATACGCTAGTCCACAAGCAGATTTATTGTGTCATACTCAACAGTCATTTAGATTTTTGTAGAAGTAGATAAAAACTGATATCAATAGCTGGAGTCAACGCGCTTAATCGAGAAACGGTTGACAGCTTTTATTTTTTGTATTGCATGCAAAGAAAATTATATTAATCCGCCAAATGGAGCCTGGATCCAGTGTGCAGTTTGTAAAGAATGGATTTATAAAACTGTAATGTATGTAATGAAACACGGACCGTAGCAAAATGACGTATATTGACGTTACTGAACAGTCTGCGCCAATGTAATGTAAGTAATGAAAGCATTGTCTGATCAGTAACGTCACCATACGTCATTCTGCTACAGTCCGTATTTCAATTAATACCACCTGTACATTTCGAGTCTAATGAGGACACACTATATGTTAGAAGACTTAACTTTTTCCAGGTAATTGATAAATAGGCAAACGGTGTCTTTATAATGATGAGCAGCTAAGTTGGTAGTTGGTGGCCAGGGAATATAATTAGAAAATCAATATTTTAACCAGAAATACATCTTTTACCGATAAACAAGATAGGCTATTCTAAGATAGGATATTTGAAATTGGCTTGTGAAACCAGATCATTCTACTGCGCAGAGAATAAAAACAGTCAAAGGAGACTACAAGTTATAAAAAAAAACGATATAGATATACAAAACGTAACTCTCTCTCATTCTATCTTCACTAACTTATATCTCCCACTCAACTTCCGTTCGCCTCACCCGATCACATTTTTCATAACGCCCTCGTCACGCATTCACCAGCTTACTCACCAGTCAAGTGTGCGTAAAGAAGTTTCACTTAAAAAAAAACTTCTTTTTATAATTTTATATCCGTCAATAACTCGAATATCATATTTAATTCTCATTACACTTCATACGAATACTAATTAATGAATTATGTTATTATAGAGGTGGTTATACTTCTACTAGACCATGACTAAAACAAAAAGTGGTTTTTACCCATATTCGTCTAAATTCATATAGGATATGAATCTTGTGCGCAATATCTTTTATTTAACATTTTAATAATGTTTTTATACATAACTAGCAGGCCCGGCGGACGTTGTCTTGCCCTGATAATAAAAAATATATACTTATGTGCATGAAATGCTTAAGGTAAGTAATGTATTTAATTTGATAAAGATTAATAAATAGTGTATCCATCTAAATAGCCTTCCAATTACCTCATTATATACTCGTATGACCATTTTTAGAAGATAGATGGGTATAGTAAGCTATCCTAAAAAGAAAGATATATGCTGTCGTAGACTTTTTGTACATCTATAAAACAGAAATATCTCAGTATGTATAGTTTTGTTATATCTCAATGGGATTATTAGGCAGCGTTTTCGACGAAAGCTCTCCGGCGTCTTGACTTTTCCGAATCTTTCAACAATTATCATTATATTTCAACCAATTTACACAAAACTTTGACAAATTATATACCTAAACCTTCCTATGTAGTTACTCTAGCTATTGACGAACACCGCATTAAAATACGTAAAATAGTTTTTGAGTTTATCGCGAACAGACAGACAGACAGAGGTGGCGGACGGCCTTGTTTTATAATATGTAGTGATGTGCAGAATAAAAACAAACATATATCATTGTTTAACCTTATGATAGGACACTTATAAGTAATGCTACGCGGATGGCACCTTAGTCGTAGCCCGGGGGAGGGAGAGTGGGAGAATTTGGTGCGCCTGGCCACGGTGGCCACAACCGTCGTGGTCGGGCGCATCCGGAGGTTGGACCTCAGGGTGGCCCTCGATAAGTCCGAGGCCTTATTATTTCACGGGCCTCGGCGAGGGTCACCTCCAGGGGCCCACTTATTGGTGGATGCCGCCCGTATCAGGGTGGGGACCCAGATGAAGTATCTGGGCCTCACCCTTGATGGGCACTGGCGGTTCGAGCCCCATTTTGCGGCGGCACTCGGCCGGTTGCTCCCCAATGTGGGGCGCCAAGTGCCGGGTGCCGCCGACTCTACATGGGAGTCGTGCGGGCGATGGCCATTTAAGGAGACCCGGTGTGGGCCGACGCCTTCGGTGCCACCAACGTGCGCGCACTGCGGACTGCGCAGCGCATTGTGCCACTGAGGGCGATTAGGGGATACCGCACCGTGTCCTCGTCGGCGGCCTTCACGGGCCTATTTGACAAACGAATGATAATTTTTATTTCAAAATTGACAAATGATATCAAATGTTTCATAGCTAGAAATATTTTGTATTTGAAAATGAAATTGCCTTTTTTAGTATTTTCCTATATTTATTATTTATGTTTCTCACCGTTTAAACCTTCCTTGAACTTTTACAGACATTTCAAGATCAAAATTAAACAAAACGGTCCAGTCATTCTCGTGTTTTAGCGAAACAAACGAACAGCATTTCATTTTTATATATTTACAATAAGAAATAAATATTCAATCACAGCCTTTTTTCAGTCACGAATGTTTTAGTTATATTTAAGTTTATAATGCATGCTAACTTGCATTATGTCTAAAATCAAATTCATAGAATACATGAATAAGTCAAACATTTCAAGGTTTAATATAAAATATTAATCTGCGCATCGAAACTTGCTTTTTACCGTGTCTTCTTTTGCGTATTTTTCTATATAATCAGAATGAAAAGTAACCTATGTCATTTTTCAAGTTCAAAGCTACCTCTATGTAATATTTCAGTGCGACCGGTTCAAAAACGGTTTCGTGAAAACATAACATAACGATAGATTTTGTTTATAATGTTAGTGGGGATTTATCTTATCTTTAACATTAAAAATGTTCCACTTTTTCGCGCCTTTCGGTGGGAACTTAAATAGGGTCGTCACAGCAAGTTTGTCATGTCGCGATGTGTCATGTGTCTGATGTCAACCCTCCTTGGGATTATTATTTACTATACTATGGTTTTGTTCAACGTTGGTGGCTGTTGTAACATAATTCGCCTGGATTCAGGATTCCAATTCAGATCCAGGATTTTGTATCACGTAAATGGGTGTATATTGCCTTGAATTAATACAGTTGGTGTCTTTGTCGTACATTGTCAAATTTATCAAAATTTGATACATTAAACCATTACAGTAACATAAAATATAAAAAATATAATAGAAAAAGAAAAGGAAATAAAATGTCAAATCATGTCATTGAATTTATTATTGATGTAATAATCCCTTATTTAATTCTTCATACGGGTGATTTTATAAAGGCAGTAAAATATATATTTATTTTTATGTAAACAGAAAAAAAATGAATAAAATGTTGTCAATTTTTTTTAGATTCAGAGAGTTATGCAAGATACGTGACTTCTTAAAAACCGAACTTTGTATTAATCTTTGTAAATCTTTAATACTCTCTAAGCTCAATTATTGTATCTCCGTGTATGGTCCTTGCAATATGCAAGTCAATATGAGCAACTCTAAAAACTCGTTTGACGAGTCCAAAACGCTTGCGCCACACACATGTGTATTATATGTTATCATTTGTATTAATAACTGTATTTATGTGTGTGTTGCAAATAAATGTGTTTTCTTTCTTTCTTTCACTGCTATTCTCCGTGGTACTAAAACAGGTTATATATAGGGCTGCCACCAGTACTGTAATAATAGTATCGCATCACAAAGAAAAACCTTTCTAGTTTATAAGTAAGGATAATAGGAACCTACTGTCATTTAGTTTATAATAAGAAGAGTTTAATATATTTAAGTAAGTGGTTTGACAACCCAATTAGTTCATTTAACCAATGGCAGTTTCTGAATAAAGATAATATAATGAAAATTAAATTCTAATAATTCGAGAATGTATTTATTCAATTTAGTTCGCAAATAATATAATAATAAAGTAGTGTTAATAATATATATTTAGGAATAATTATGATAAAATTAAATTATTTCATAAGTTAGGAAAGAACTCGTGTTTCAATCTAAATATACCGGTGAGAAATGGGATATGTCGTCAAAAAATTGTAAAATATATTTATAAAACTTCCGCTTTCTTCTGTCTATTCCTGTAACATACGCTTTTAGGGGAAGAATTTCATTCGTCAAAGATATAAAACATCAGGAAATAACAAATAAAGCATCTATGAATTTCAAATGAATTGCGAATTCACCTCAAATCTATATGTTATTTACTTGGATTCCTATGATTATTAAAAAAATTATACAACCTTGACATCTATAACGAAGAGTAATAAATAACAAATACATAAGGAAAAATATATTATGATAAAAAAATGTTTTTTTTTTTACTTTATTTACAAAAGTTACTAAGTCTCTTTGAAAAAAAAAGTGGTAACCGTAGGTACATATTCTGTACCACGTCGTGCGTATCTGTAAACAAGGACACGGAAATCAGAATTTAAAATGCGTTTATACTTTATTATGGATTATGTAAGACATCCGCGTCATTATGGAAACTTTTCATAATATATATTTCAATAATTTTAAACAATATTTGCGCTACTTTTGTCATTAAAAGTAAATCACCTATATTTCCCGACTCTAGTCTCACGGCCACAAATGACACTGAAGAGGTTATCGTCCAGTAGTTAAATAAAAGGCAAGGTTAATTTTAATCCGGCTATATATGAAATTATACCGGAACACTTACTTTTGTTTATTATGAATAATAAATTTGGTAAAACGTCATTCATCTATATACAAATAAAATGAATGACATATTTTTAGCTTGTCATGTGCTCTGCAAACTCGAATCTATTCTTTTTTTATGTGTTGTTTTGTATATTTCTCGTAACGCGCCGTGCGTGTTTCAGTAAAAAGGTTAATACTGCTTATAAAAAGAGAATACAGTTCGTACATAATTAAACTAGCTTTTTCTCGCATCGTCGCTCGCGTCAATATAGATTTGACCTATGCCACAGGAACAATACTTTTTTCGTTGATGAACGATATCCTATACCCTTTCATGTATCCCTGATAACATGTATCCAAAATTTCATGATGATTGGTTGAGTGGTAAAGGCGTTAAAAGGTAACAAACTCACATTCACATTTACAATATATAATATCAATCGCCTGCGACTTCGTTCGTGTTAAATTGCAATATAAAACTTAATAGCAATAATATATAGCATAGCGCCAACCAAGTAACCAGTAAGTAGTATTATGGATACCATAGCATATAAACCTTCTATGAGAAGAAAAAGTATGACAACCTTCATGGTGATCGGTCAAACGTTGGGGAATGTATTAATCTCAGACAAACAACCATTTTTATATACAAACAATGAGTTGCGAATATGGTTGATTGAATGAATCTGGTTTGTTTTTTACCATAATAAGTTCTATTTAATTTTAATAGCAAATTACTTGTACAAAAGTTATGACGCACATCGGTAAGTTTTTTATATTGATGTAACATAAGTTGACCAAACCGCTATAACAGTTTTTTAGTCCGGTGAAGCTGTGAAGACACATCAGGCCAATAACATAAAGTTAGTTCGAACAAAAAAACTAAGAGTAGGTTTCTTGCATAAATATATAGATAAATAATTATCATTTCATGATGTTAGTTTTAGAAAGTAAATATTGTCACTGCTTAATCAGCACACCAGCTCATTATATTAAATAACCACGTGATAGATACCAGTAATAAATATGTAGCGTTTTAGTTCGATAACTCCCTAAGGTGGATTATGCATATTGAAGACGCAAGCAAGCCAAATACTGGTGGGTATGTCACCACAATGACGAGAGGAATATGTGAACTATGATGTAGTGCAATGACCTGGTTTCCCCTGCGGTAAGGTTAGCCATACGCAGGCATTAACAGCCTGTAAATATTGTAAATGCACTGTCTTTCACCTTCAGAAAGTCAAGATAAAAGTCTGGTATTGGGTAACTCGCGTTACTCCAACACGGGGAATGCGGGAAGTGCAATACAAGAGGTTATTATATGTATAATAGCTTAAAATTTTTCCTGAACTGAAATAGTTGCAGGAGTATGGGAATGGGAATGCGAAAAACGATAAGCGGTGATATGTTACGTCGGTGCGATAGATATTGCGATCGGGTATGATAAAGAAAACGGTTTACGCTGAGCGGTAAATGAACACTGATGTTTTAACATTAAGCCTGATTTCGGCGCAGGCACACGATTCAACGTATGCAATGTACGATGTTAGCTCGTAGATTCTACACCTCCAACAGGACAACCGAGATGATATGCTAGATAGAAACTAAGTGCTAACATTATGATAAACATAAAATGTTACTTCAATGTTCTATAACATTTAAATTTGCTACTTAAAGTGACAGTAACTTATAGCAACTATTGATAATAACATTTAAGAAAATATATGAGAAAGTGGGGCTTATTAAACTATGTTAAAGCTACACTGTTCGAGTCTTAACTATAGGCCTTGTTCATTCTAATCACTGAGTGATTGCTAGTACACGGACTACACGATGTACCACATTACGTGGATATCAGTGGGCTGCCGCTGTAAGGGCGTGTTGGGTCCCACGATATCGCTGGTGGACTCTGTCGCTGCTGTTCTTATCTATTCCGATAATATATTTCGTTTGTTAGTTTTAATTTTCCAAATTACCAGCGTAATATTCAAGACCCAAAATGATATAGGTAAGTAATACTGCAGTGGGGTACATTGTGTACATTAATATTGCCAGTTGATTGTTACTTTATGCTTCCTATTTGTCTGTGGAGGTTCTCCAAAAATGTAGTATGATCTTTTCAGGCTTTAACGAAATCAGAATTTATTTCTTGTATTGATTAAGTTATTTAATATAGACATCTTTGAGACTTCGATATATGCTTGAATATTCATTCAGCTGAAAAAGTTATTATGTGCTTGAATAGTGTACGAGTCTGATGTTAACGTGCAACGTAGGGTATTATTACCACTTTCTTTTTATGTCAAGTAATTATTTGCATTTCTGAAGTACAAAATATTAATTAATCATCACATGTAGTTATTGTCGTGTCATAATTGCTGTCGACATTGATTTGATATTGCATAATAATTGTTTTATTTTTAAAGCGAATTGAGGTTTACGTAAATTGCATATTCATTTTTCAATTTGCAATAGGTATGTGATACTGACTTCAAATATATTAAGTAATTGCTATACTAATGTTTTTTTTTATTTAATTTGATTAATTTAGTTGTTTTTAGCTTTTTAGTGCCTTATTGTTCTTTGATATTGAAGTCAGTTTGAAACACGAGACAATGAAATAATATTAAAATGTTTACTGATTGAGTTATGCTTTTCTAATAATTCAGTAACCAAAGTTATTTTTTTATATATAATGCCATGTGCACACTTACAATTTTCTTCGTTTCTATGCATGGTGATTGATAATGATATTCTATAATATTGTTAGGATTAAAATTACATAACAATGCAGGTCCTTCCTACCACAACGAATTAGTCACAAATTAATAGACGGATATTCCTCTAGTAACAATGCCCGCAGCATTTTCCTCTTACTTTACACGAGTCTACTACCATGCTGGAAATATATCTGTTATTTTCTGTACACTATTTTCTAGAAATTACTTCCATCGTGATATATCTCCATGAAACCAACCTAGAACTATCATGGAATCCGTCCAGGCATGAATGCTTAATTTCTTATGGTCTGGTGATAATATTTCTTTAACCTTCTATGCAAACTGTGATAAGATTAAAACAACAGAGTTCAAGTCTAGGTAAGGTTAGTTTTTTGGATAATGGAGACTGTTTTGTTTTGGCTATTATTTTTACTTTGATGTATATTCCACTTTATTGTTCAAGGTAACAATATAAATACTGCATGCATAAGCGCTATCGGTTGCGTCATAGAATACATGAATTTGACAACCATTGTGTTCATTTCTAATATGTCTCGGAATTACAAGTTCGGTCATATTGTTATCGAGGTCATTGATTAAATGTAAAAATTCTTGTTCTATTTCCTTTGATAATTCTACGTCCAATGATGATGTTGATTATTATACCTAAATAGATGATAAATATAAATTTTGCTGGTATAACAATTGGTGTCAGCCAATCTAGACGATCGAATATTTTTAATATCACTACATATTATAAAACAAAGTCGTCCGCTGCGTCTGTCTGTCTGTCTGTCTCTCTGTGTGTTTACGATAAACTCAAAAACTACTGAACGGATTATAATTTGGTACCAATAGGTAGAGTACTACATGAGAAAGGTTTAGGTATATAATTTGGCAGGACAACGTCCGCCGGGCAGGCTAGGACATGATAAAACGTAACGTTTGTTGATAACATCATTTGTCTGACCAGCCAAATTCTTAAAAGTGAAGCTATCAGATGATGGGTTCCACAATAAGACTAATGTTTTCCTCATATTACAGAAATCCACGTGCAACGTGGCAGAAGCTGCCGATGATTTTTCGATCTTGTTACCTCGGGACGATATGATGAGCGGAATTTTGTTCACCTTAGAATAAGAAGGGCAGTCTGCGCAGGTACACTCAGGGGAGGATTCTTCTACGCTAAGAGTGTTGGTAGTTCCCTGTGGAAAATATCTCTTTAAAATCACCATCATATTCTGAGAGGTCAGAAGAAGGGCCTCCGGCGCTTTCACATACTGTACTCAATTGCAACAGTGCAAGTACTGTTTCTTCAAGCCGAATCACTGTGAGGGGGTAGCACTATCAGGGACGAGCCAGCCCGTTCATGTTGAGGTTCATGTAGTGCGGTTCTACCACCTTCATCTTCGTGCTGCTCCCACTTTTCAGTGATATCTTTGACATAAATGTTATCTATGAACCTTCTAAATATTCCAAAGTAGGTTATTTGTAACGGCTGTGGTTCTTCAACCTTACTATTGTTTTTTGGCACAGTTTGGGTTGTTTTACCTTCCCCTGAAATGTTACAACCTGAAATTACTTTACAAGTCGATAGATATCATTATTTTGCTTGCTTATAGACATTTTCGATAAAATATTCATGTGATGTATTCAAGTAATCGTGTATGAATGTATAAAATTATATTGATTTGGATTATGTGCTTTTTAGCTCACGTTGGCGAGATACTATGAATTCCATTGTTCTGAGGGTTGACATTTAGAATGTAAGAATATATGGAAAGATTTTACTTGAAGTTGTCTTATGAAGCTCGGATATTCAAATTCTTGAGCTGGTATTATACTATTGATGATTAAAGGTCGTTCGTGGCTGCGACTTTTCTGATGATACACAGTCACACTAAATTAGGTCATAAAGCAGCACTGTTAGAAGTAAGAACCTATTACGATTGTCCTTAGGACTGCACTCTCTTTGAAGTCCGCGATAGATTGCAATGACGATTTAACGTCAGGTATTTCCATACACTATGGTAAGAATCTACCTAATAAAGACCAGTTTTTTTGCATTGAACTGTTTTTTTTAACTGAGTGTGAATTTTTTTGTGAACTGAGTTTAAATAGGATGGGTAGACAGATAGAAGATAATGTTTTGTTTCTACCTATTTATGTATAGAGCATAGCACCTTATTACTGTCACATACTATAAGAACTTTTTAATAATAAGCATTGTAAAACAAAAAAAATTTTAGTTGTCATTTTTTTGTTGACAAAAAACGCATTGTAATGCAATGTTATTAATTCATCAGAGTGTCTTACAGAGTAATAATTTTATTAAAGTAATATTTATCACAAAAATTGTTAATATTAGAAATATGACCTCAGATTTAGTAATGCCGAAAAAGAGACAGTTGCCGAAACTTATGGCCTGTATGACGAAAACAAGTTTGGAGAACTTGAGAAATAAAGCTTTATTTAGTTTGGATCTTCTTGATGCGAAAGGAATCAGAAGGTAGAATTTATTAATAGTAGTTTATTTATTATTAGGATTCTTTATAATAATTTATGTATATATATTCTTTCCAATAATATTTGCAAATATATTGTTGTGAATTTCTCTCACCGCCGAGCAAAAATTTTAGGAGGGAAAGTGTAAAACAAGTGTACGAAAGCAAGTGAAAGCTAATGGATGAATAGAATAATTAGAAGTCACGTAATTGCAAGGATGTTTTATTAATTTGTGATGTAAAACTTTCTTGTGTTATAAGGTACCGTCAGATTTCAATCGATAATAGCTACCAGACTAATATTGCGATCATAATAAATAGAACATGTTCCTACATATTTGTAGTGTAGCATTTGTTTTCTCTGTGACGTCATACGGCTAGTGTAAACGCCTGTGACCGATTGTTGTAAACTGGCATTCTGTAAAATTACAGATTAGTGTAGCGTCGGCACGTTTAGCTAGTACGTTGATTTGGGTACAATTGTAAAAAGATTTAGTAATACTCAAATTTAAATAATTACAATATTCGGCGAAGTATATGTCAAATCCGGTATTAAATTGGTAATTGCAAAAAAAAATAAAGATGTCACCTCATATGAGTCGTAAATATGCGCAGCTTTATAGAGAAAGCAAATTAAAGGAAATCACTCATCCAAAGGAATTAAAAAGCCTATAAAGTCGAGTAGGGAGTAAATGCGAGATCTACGGCAACATCGATAATGAAATAAGAAAACGCTAAAAAATAATACCGTAGGTCAGTACTAGTTATGATTTTATCCCAACATTTTCAAGGAAAATCAACGACTTGGGTTCCCAGACCCAGTAGTCCACAACACCTGGTTCTCGTTTCGTACGCTTTTTACATGTGGACACAGATTGCTTAGGGCACTTAAAATTTGCAGAAATTATTGGACATATAGAGTGATCTTTAGATTTCTACGTCGATCTGTTTCTTTTGTTTCAAGACTTGTTCATTATGTCCATGTGTTTATTTTGTGTGAAGATCTGGATAAGATTAAAATAAAATAATTCAACTAGGAATAATCGTTATATTCAATTTCTCATAACGTCTAATAGCCGTCCAAATGAAAAATGAGATCAGGAAGTTTAAAGTACAACAGTAAGTTAACCTTATGGTACGAAAAAAACCGAACTAACCAGCTATAGGCGTGTTTGTACTTGCTAAAGCTCCTAAACTTGAAATACTCATATATCATCGTACACTAACTTGTTTACGAGAACCAAGGCCTTTAGAACACGACGACTGAGAACTCTTTTAAATCATGTTCATGTAAAACAATTATTATATAGATGCAAAAGGGACGATATTCGTAGGCAAATTTAACAAATACGAGGACATGTGTTGTACGATCAATAATGGATTAGGGGAGTAATATGTTTGGGAGTTGATGCGGACTGGGTGGTGATTGATGAAGAGAGTAGGATAGTATAAGACTGTATAAAGAAATCTCAGCATATCTAGTTGCGTCAAAACTTGTGCATGTGGAAGAAAGGATGTATTTTTAATAGTTTTTTAAGTATCAAATTTACCCCGATTCATGCAGTTTTACATTGCATTACAATGTAAATAGCAAAAAATCATACTATTTCTATAATATTTGCTCGTATCATCGAACAGTTTTATCTCGGGTAGACCAGAATACCTGAAACTTATTTTTTTTTTTGTGTTATATTTAGGAGCTTTTATTCTATTGAATATATCGGCCCCATTGTTCCCCATTCTTTCGAGCTTCAACAGGAGAGTCGTTGATGAGATATTATTACAAAGTCATACAACATCTTTGCTTCTTCCGAACAGGGTTCTGCCAAAATGCTGTGACAAATACCGATGTCTTGGCAATTAACATTCATAATACTCATCAACGACTCTCTTTCAATGCTATTCTTGGCACACTCCATCATTAAGTGATGCACGTCATCAATTTTGCCACATAAATTGCAGTTTGGTGACTCCGCTTTCTTCATATACTGTACATTAAAGTCTAATATTGAATATATAGAAGCTTGAACAAAGATCGTTGTTGGTGATTTTCTATATGGACATTACGTTTGTTTTATTGTCGTTCATTTTGCGGCCTATTTTTTCGCTTTTTTTTGCGTAAGGTGTTTATCATTTTTTTTAGCTCTTATTTCAGTTATTAGGACAATATCGTCCGTAAATCTGAGGTAAGTAGGTCTCGGTTGATTCTTATCCCTTTCGACTGTCAGTGGAGATTTTCTAACATTTGTTGTAATACTGATATAAACAGCTTGGGTGAGAAGAACTTCTCCGCAGTTTGGTATATCAGTAACTCGTACTTCTACCTTGACTTCACTTACGCTATGTTTTTCAGTGCTATTGTTTAATTTTCGTGTATACGACGTGTATTCAGAGCTTGTATACCATTGATACCAAGATATTTACGTAATTTCGTCAACAATTCTTGGTGTACAATAATAAATTATCATGAATATTAATTTGAGGTACAAAGTTTCAAAATTATCATTATAGCGTCTTTTTCTTTGCTGCAATACGATAAAGTTACGATATTATACTTGTTATTATATAAGTACTAAGTATATAATTAATCGCGAATAAAATGTATTACTTTAAGATGATAGCTAATAGTAATATATAAAAAAAAATGACGCTTTATTATGCATTCGACATAGTAGTTGCTTCCTGTTTTATATAATACACATTTATGTGTGTCACCACATCTTGTGGTGAAAATATAGTTGCACTTCATTCTTGTTAAGTAATTTCGTTTTCTATGTAACAATACATTATGATACAAGTCAGTTAAGTCGGTCATTAGGCTCGAAGCTGAATTGTAATGGAGACGTGAATATAATGATCACAAACATGCATGCCGTTTCGCAAGACGTTTTTCAACTCTTCTAAGTGGAAAACAAATTGGAAAACATAAACTCAAGTATGTTTATACAAATATTTGTGAAAAATGGCGCATGTGTTCTTCTATCCTGTATATCGTGCCCGCTGAATTGGCTATATGCGTGTCGATACAAGCAGACGTCCCGGTGAAACTGCCGAACAGCCTAAACTTAAAAATATAATAATAGCCTGTATATTTTTGCATTTATAATACAAATATTATAATAAAAATGAGTAATTGATGAAGTAAAATATATATTTATATTATACATAAATATTTATTTATATAAATAAAAAAAACGCTACCTTAATTTCATGTTATATTTATAGAATTAAGGCACGAGGTTAATGAACATGTCTGCAGACCACAATTTGTTATGTAATTCGACATAGTTTCACTATATTCCTTTTTTTCGAATTTTATGATCATAATTTATGTAAGTGATAATATGGAACAAATAATCCTTGATGAGTTATGATCGTTCAAACATGTCGAGCTGCCGATAATCGCTGTCGTCAAGCGAATTTCTAAGCCTACTACAGTCGAAATGTACTAGACTAGGTACATCTATTCCTACAAATTGTTAATCTTAGACAATGACGTAGTCTGCATAAAATGAGTAATCATAAGATACATCTATTTGTTGCGACACTCATGATAAATTTCTACCACATGACATAGAAAAGGACATATTAAATGGGATCTGGGATAGTCACCTAGAGATTGTACGACTAATAGAAATGACTGCACAGGTACCTACTAAATCTAGTACTGCATAGGATAAAATAGATAGTACAAGACACTTCAATCCAGGATTTAGGGGTAGCAGCTTATCTCTGGTTTACCCTAATTAAGACAGTGATGTTGATTATTCTGTCTAATATTGTTTTTTGTTCTTTAAAAGTTTTAGTGCTTGAATATAATCTGACCCGATATTAAATGATAATGTAGCCTAAGATACTGAGTAACATACTAAAATTGCTGTATCGATACATTTTGTATATGGTTGTAATTCTCAAACATTTTGAAAGTTACAAATTTTATCATGATGTCTTCTTTCTCCGTCAACCGATCAAACAACGAATTAAATATGAGTTCCAAAAATGTCGTGTTACATGTCGGCGTACGAATTACGTTCGAACATCGGGTCAATAGTATTCTTATTTATCTCAGCTGATATATTACAGCTACGACTTAACTGATATGTGGCATAAAATTGAAAGATTGCCTATAAAATTTACGAATTTTATTTTTAGGCGTAAGTTTCCACTACATGAATGTCTTATTCTTGAATTAAGAGAGTCAGGTTTTACGGAATCATCTGACTATCTCCAAGATTTGATCTATGATAATATACAGCTCATCGCTGAAGATGAAATCGGTATTGTTGTCGATGTTAGGAAACGGGAAGACTACCTTGAACATATTTGTGCTGGACTGCAGAGGGCTGAAAGAGAAAAAGACAAAGGTTTGTTTATTTTTGATTCTTATATAGTCTGATTTTTTATTGCATATACAAATAAAGTTATAATTATTTTACATAATTAATTTAAAGTCATCTTAAAATTGTATTTATTTCCGTATGAAATTCCAACAGCATTGTTATTGAAAACTACTTTGAAGACCTTGAAAAAAAACAGAGTATTGGAACCACAAATATTATATTGTTATTAAAAATCTTCCGAATAGATGAATTATGACAGGGACATTATAAATGTTTATAGCACAGAATTGATCAGGACAGCTTCTCTTAGTACATCACATTTGACTATATAATATGTAGTTCTACACATTTAATGAAGGTTTCCAAAGTATTACTGATATATACTATTGATCATGACCAGAAGTAAATGTTTAAAATGTGTATATATGTGATTGTTTTGCAGAAAACACAAAGAAGGAATGCTTAGAATTTCTTGAATTAGCATTGTACTATAGTGAAAATGGAAAAGGTATTCTTTGGTTAGCCGAAAAGTTCTTCCTAGCATCAATTGCAGTTAGCAGTCAGTACCTTTTGGATGGCGGGAGACAGAAAGCTTGTTGCAAATACCACTATGCGAAGTTTCTTTTAGACAAATGTAAGTATTAAATCGTTGATTTTATATTTAGACAATTAAAAAAAAATCCTCATATATATAAAAGATATATACTAACTTACATATCATCGCACAATCTGAACTCCTCGGCCTTAAGTCGTGAAAATTTGTATGCAGGTGCCTCTGGTTCATCACTTTTAATCCGGTTTCCATACACCCATATAAGGAAAACTAATAAAATTAGCTGTTATAGCTCCTTCTTACAGTGGACCGCCACAAACACGTACATTAATTGTTTAAGAAATGTTTATTGTTCAATTTATACCGCCAGAAAACTACACAGACAAAAAATAATTGTTCAGCGCTCAGTCCGGCGTACGTCAAGGCGAAAAAGTGACCATTGTAAAAAAGGTTCACGAGTCCGGTTTTCCAATCTACCCACATATGAGAATATGAAAACGCCCAACCATATATTTATAGACATAGAATGAAGAGTCAGAAATAATTATTACTGCGGAAAATTGCTTATAATCTTATAAAACTACAATGATGAGAAATACAAAATTTTGAAACTATTATTATGAAGTACTTTTGTGATGGATAAACTCAGAAAATACTCAACTTATTTTAAAAAATATTTCACATATAAAAGGCTACGTTAGAATAATAACTTGTGTACATTTTATAATTGTTTATCATAATATTTCAGAGACTACATAATAATAATCTATATATATATATATTATCTACATGTAAAAAACAAAATAGTTTTTTAGTAATAAGCATATGGGCATATCTTTAAAAAAACAC
Organism: Antheraea assamensis; assembly: GCA_035772565.1. NCBI lineage: Eukaryota > Metazoa > Arthropoda > Insecta > Lepidoptera > Saturniidae > Antheraea > Antheraea assamensis. The sequence continues at coordinate 930,931 of JAQQSE010000042.1, forward strand.
TTTGCTGTTTTCTATTAGATGAAATATTTGTTTTTGAAGTTATTATACTTGTTTTGGCGCGTTTGGAAAAAATGACGGAATTGAATTTTTAAGATGCGCTCGCACATCGACATCTAAAAGCGACACCATGAAGTTGGCTGGTAATTATCTCTCAAGTTTTAGGGGGCAGTGATTTATATTCAACAATTATTCAAATATATACGAATCTTAAACACGTATTTTATGTCAGTGGAGAAAAAAATATATATTCATAGATAATTAATACATGTGTATCTGTGTGTGATTTTAAATTATAATTATAGATATATGGTGATGAATGACAAAGTGGTTTAAGTTCGTTGGTGGGTAAAAATAAACTCTTTAAGCGTGTTTATAGATTTGTGGTTAACTGTTGGTATGTATTCTTTGTATTTGTTTATCTTAAACATTAATTATTATTATATTGTTGTTTGATAAATTGTTTATTCTATTTCTTTTCGGCATCTTAATTTATTATGTCTACATATGTATAGACAATTAATTTCCAAGACTTTTGAAATTAATTAATAATAATTTTAATAATTAAAATAATATCAATTGAATTGAATGTTTCCTATGCTAAAAACGTATAACTTCCTACTTGCGTACATAAGTACACACGTACGTTTTTTTTTTTCTATGCCTCAGTATTTCTGGCGGTACGGCGTTGAATTTGTGTCTGAATATGCCTCATCTTTTGTTATTTAATCTCATTATAAAAAAAAAATCATAAAACAAATATCTTTAGGCAAATATTTATGATAAATTGTGCTCGGATTTCTTTTCTGAGTTAGCTATGAAGGGCAAACTTCGTCGGTAGAAGACATTGAAGTTTATTCGTATATACCTAAAATAAAAGCTGAAATAATTTACATTTTTGTTAATTTCATTGATTTCAATTCACCAAACAATTATAGTAAAATATTCACTATTATTATATTTGGAAATAATTGGAAATTACTAGTTTTCTTTTCAATACCCAAATTACAGGTTAGACATAATATACCGCTTTTTGATTTTATACAATTCATAAGTATCCGTTTATGATAAAATTCGAATGAAATGTGTCCCGTTTCGAAATAAAACCGTTTTACCTACGCGGCCGGCCATTTTTGTTTACTGCAAGGTTAGGCGGTCATGGGCATCGCCAACACGTCATCATTTCGCGCGCTTTTTTCTTTAAATGATTTTACGATTTATATGTGAATACTTTTTTCGTATGACGCAGTATAGAATTGTAAGACTACGTAGGTCTATGAATCAGCATTTATTTTAAATTTTCTGAATTATCTTCTACACAAATAAACAACATTTTTTTATACATCAATACGGTCAAATCCTGTATTTTACTCTAGACTATGCTGGTAAATTTCTAATCCTAACTAACATTCTAAATGCGAATGTTTGTTTGGTTGCGGGCAGAAGCTAATGTACATAGGTAATAAGACTAAATTTTAGGTACCTGTACGTTTCAGATTTTTGTGTAAAAAAATATTGTGACTAAGAATAAGTAATTAAATACATTTCAATTATTTTTAGAACTATCTGTATGTTGTTTGTCAACGCATTACTGCTATAGTGATAAATAATATGATAAAACGTCACCAAGTAAATGCATCCACCACGCATCACGCAAAAACTACAGTATAGGGAAAAAAAATGTTTGGTTTTATTTTTTAGGCACTTTGTTTTTATCTAATAAATAGGACGATATTTTTATTTAATACAGATTTATTTAGGTTTTAAGGAACTATGATTTTTATAAGCGTTACGTCTTTAGCAATGTGTGAAGTGGGGCAAGCGGTGTGGTGCGCATGTGCGGGAGCGCTGGAGTAAATGGATGGTATTATTAACAAAGAAGTTTAGTAAGCGAAATATATATGTGCTTTCAATTTTTTCATGATATTCTTTTGTACATAAAATGTATTGTTAAGATAATAAACAACGAAGACAATAAGTAAAATTTTCTGTAACCATAGTCAAAAACAAAGGTTTCAGCGTATTTCGCGGTTTTGGGTGATCCCCACAGTCTAAGTGTCCCCCGTAACGACAACGGTAGTACATTCAAATCTTGTTAACGTTTACAATTCGATGTTCGACTCTAGGGTATTCTCTATACGTACTAATAGAGCTAAAGACACACAAAGACATACATATGATATGTAGATATCAAAAGACGGTAGTCCTGTCAACTGTCACAACAGACGACAGTTTGAATCAAACCGATTTTGACCGCTCTGATTATAGATGCGCAGAATACAAATGTAGGTATTATATTTTGATTCCTATAACAATATTTTAGCTTTGTTTTGTATTAAGGTCTTGTCGATATTATGCGCAAGCCGGAATTTAGGGCTATATTTAGAGGGGTCAAAAAAACTGAAGATTGTATGAGATTATATATTTACTAGAATTACACCGTAGTTATATTAAGAACATTATATATGTAAATAGTTCCAGGAGCAGATTCGGAGGAGTCTTTCTTAATATTAACAGAAGTCAGGGATAGCGCTATCGGAAAGGTACTTATTAAATGAGATATTATGTGCTACAGATATTTCAGATAACTAATATGTCGTTTGATGAACTATTTAGTTGCCTATCGCAAAGGAAAATTTAATTGGCACAGTGCATAGGGTTAATAAATATATTGACAACTATTGGAGACGGATGTATTCTCAAGTGGAGATAATATTTTAGTAAACGTAATGTGAAAACACTATCGAATTAATGGAGCGACGATCAGCGTGTAATCATTGGAAGCTATTAGATGTACAAAGTAGAACAGAAGGGGCAATGATTGGTTGTAGAATACGTCTACATCCAGTTTCTAACACGATTGTGCTAATGATGACGATAACATAGACTTGGAAGCTATTTTCTTTTTATTGCTTGCCCCTAACACTGTACATTTTTATAACGATGTACAATATATCTATTTTATTAATTAGGCTTGAATGATTGCTGTTATCAAACTGAAAGAAAACATTTTCCCAAAAAACAATGGTTTGAGACAATGATGTCGATATTAGGAGAAAATGCAGTTTGTTTTCAATAATAGGAATTTACACATAAATTAATAGAATTATACACAAATGTTAAAGTAATTAGGAAAACATTTTTTTTTAAATTACAGCGTTTTAAATTATTTTGTTGTTATATTCGTTTTGTAAAATATACATTTGCGTTTAGAAATGGCCGTTATATGAACCGAAGTATGAAAATGACGAAATACCGGAGGACACCGTTTTTGCTGCCACTGCAATACAATTACATAGAGTACTACTAAGCAAAGCGCGATCTATACGCGGAGAAGATGCGGCCAAAGCGGAAAGACTTTCGCGATTAGCTGAAAGACGGGCAAGGGACGGTTAGTAAATAATTTATGACTCTAAAGTTTTTAGCTTTTAAGACTTAACCCCTCGGCTGACTTTTTAAGACCCAGATCTCAAAATGGCGGGCTATGTTTTTAATTTTATTTTTAATCTCACGACATCGCCCATTGTAAATTTCATAAGTTAATAGAAAAAGTTCATACAAATGAAAAATAATTTAAAAATACATTTTATAATATATCATTTGTTATTTTTCAAAGTTTTATACAAAATCAGGTATTTTTTTAAACTTATGCTACCAACAGTCTAATGACCTATGGTGCCTCATGAGGTCTACATTCGTTTGCATGGAACTTAAACCTTTATGGTTCTGGACAGTATATCCCGGGTTAACCCGATATATAAATAACCCTTTATTGTAATTATCTTCAGAGATCATTATTTTGCAAAATTTTTCCATTCCTAAGTATAAATTTTATGAAACATAAATAAATAAAGTGATTATGTTGGAACATGAATTATTCAGAAATTATGCACCTTTTAACCGCATAAATGCAAAGAGTGTTTCACATCAAAGTGACCTTTGGGACGATACCTATTAAATTTTAATTAAAATGTAAGATTCATCTACATTAATTCAAACGTGAACATATTGATATACTAATTAGTATACTACTCATGAGGACTAAGCTATTAGTATCTTATGGCTATATAGCTATTAGTGTTACTTAATTATAGATGTATTTTATAACGTTCACAAAAAGCTTAGAGAAATTGATATATTATAATTTTGTACACCCGGGTAACATTACTCTTTTTATTTTTATACAAATGGTGCCTATGGTAGTGCTTGAAGATTGCAAATATAACTGTAGAACATTTCAATAGTTGATGATTTTTGTGAAATACTTTTGATACAGAGTAGCTGTGTATACTTTAATAAAAACATTTAATAATTTAATCGATAAAAATCCTTTTTTTTTTTAAAAACGAGCCGCCTTTTAAAAAAAACGCGAACTCAAATGTGTAATATAATATTTTATTCACTTCTTTTACAAAATACTTTGTCTTACTTTCAAAACATTATTTAAGATACAATTTGAAAATTTAAATAATGCATATTACATTTTTATTTAAAAGTCGTCCCCAAGTCCCTATATAAAAGACAAAAGATATTTAATGAGTATATCAGATTTTCACTTTTTGGCTGGCATAAAATTCAAATTGGAGTCGATTTTAAAATAAATATATAATGGGTATAATTTGAATGTTATAATTGTATATTAAGACAAAGTATTATGTAAAATGAAGTGTAATTATTTTACACTTGTGATTTCGTGTTTCTTGAAGGCGACTCAGTTTTTCTTTAAAAAAAAATGTTTTATACACTTTTGAGTTCATGGGCTTCTAAAGTTTTGTATATTCTCGAAAAAAAAATATTTTGAATAAATTAAGGTAAATTATTATTATTCATATATGTTCTTTCTGATTTCTTTACTACTTTTTTCATGCCTTATTTGTAGGCTTTTTAAATATAAATTCTCAATTTCTGAAATGTCTGCAGGTAATGTCAAAATAACAGTTTTTTACTGATTGCATATTTTCATATGCATACGCTATTTATAACAAAAAGCCAATTTTTAACATTTTTGTCGGCCAATACATACAACTTATTATTTAATTGCTTTACTGAAAAAAATAGGTAATTAAATAAGTATAATTTAAAGGTATATGTAGAAAATAATTAAGTTTAAATATTTTTAGCCGATGAAATAACAAAAACCGCCGAAGCCATAATAGAAATTGGTATATCACAACTTACGATGAATAATTTGAACAATGCTCAGAAGACATTCGAACGAGCGTTCAAAATTTACGAAACTAACAACGACGTCGAAGGCTTGTGTGAAACCAGAATGCATTTAGCCGCCGTCATGCAAAGGTAAATGAATGCATTTTAGGACCTCTTGGAAATAATTCACAAAGGTGTTCACATTTATCACGAATATTATATGATATCGGTAATGTAAATAATTATTTGTCCCACAAAAACTAAATTCGACTATGTTGCGGGAGTTGCTACGTATATTATTTAAGATATTTAAAATATGATTTAGTATTGTAAGCTATTTCAAAGAACCTTACAATTGATTTTATAAAATTTCGGATATCTATAGTAGGAATATCGTTTTTCTAAAACTATTACAGTACTCGGGGTGATTTTAATTCCTTTTGCGTAACCTTGGCAGTGGTAGGTATTTAAAAATGTTTTGATTTCTTGTCATCGCTATCAATTATGTTTTCTCAATGGATATATTTTATTTATGTTTATAACAAACTTTATAAACCTATCATAGCTAAAAAAAGTAATATGTCGTAAAAGTTGATGTCAGATGTCTTTCCGAAAACGGCGTGCTAATTCAAATTCGTGGTCCAGTGAATAGCTTCAGTGAATCATGAATGTGATTGCTAGTTATGTAAAATGTTGTGTGTAGCTATTTCTAATTATATTTTTTATTATTTTTCTAATTGTAGCATTCTATTACGAACTACAGTATTTTGTAAAAATTCTGGGTAACTTTGAGTTTTGTTGCAACTACTTCTCTCAAGTGCGACTTACATCTTTTCTTACTTAATCATAAAAAAATATTGTTATTACCACTACTGTGGACATTGACAAAGCCAAAATAAAACAACATTGAGTATACAATGTAGAAGACAATTTGTGTGATAAGTGTGTACAACAATTTTTTTGTACATTATGTAAATATTTTGGTAGATATTGAAAATTCAAAGTGCACAGAAACCATCTTATAAAGCCATCAAATATTTAAGGTCACTGCTTAAGAAATTTTTAGAGTTTGATAGGGATTAACATTATTATTATAGCCTTTATTGCTGATACTAAATATGTACAATTTTATAAATTTACAATTTTATAATTTTTACAATTTTATCATTTTTTTTATTACATTGGTTAAACTGATCATGTTTCCCGCATTAGTGGTCAGCGTGTCACTTGACACATAGGCCTCTTCCACATAGTGAAGCTTTAATGAAACAAAAAAACAATGGTGTAAAATTAAAACTTAACAGTTTATTGACCTATCCGTATTTTTAGCTTATTAAAAATATCAAGGAATCTTACCCGGAGTTTCAAAAAGAATAAAAGAAAATATTAATTACCACATGTTTTTATCACTTCCGTACGTGTCAAAGTTAACTCATGTAGGGTGAGAAGGAGTGACTTTAACACATTAAAAAAGTAATTTTTCAAATATAACTAATCGTTTCATAGTCATTTACTATTAAATATTCATTATGGGATTATAATGTCCCAGCAGAACTAAAAACGCAAAGTTCCTTCTAGTTTCAAAGTTCTAAATTCCTAAAATATCAACAAAAATATAGCGCTAATTGGCGAATGTTACCCCAATAGACTATAGACGTTTTATTTTACTGACAAGTAAGCCTCATATAATCCTATTTTACATATTTCATAGAAAAAGAAAAAAAATAGAAAGTATAACTAAAAGTCATATAAAAGAGTACTTCATTTCAGAAAACAAAAAGTAACAAAAGAAAGTTGTATTTGAAAAGCTAGAACTAGTAAAAGAAAATTATAAAAAAAATAAAACATTTTGAAAAATTTAAAAGCATTACTTTGAGTTCAGTTTACTTTAAAATCATATTAGCCAGTTCAATGTTATATTATTCCAATACGTGTCACATTTTTTAGGAGCGGTTACTTAAGTTTATTGATATGGAAAGATTTGAATATATGTAAGATATATTTAGATACTATGTAGTTTGATTCAACGAAGCAAGTCTTATTAATAGCCATAAGAAAAAACTATTTCAATACCGTTAAATTATACCTATACTATAAATATATTTACTGCATGGTTTTATTGGAACCGGTCAACGTTCCTTTAATCATGCTATCGAACAAATATGTATATAAGTGGAAACTTTTCAAGCCATTGTGTCGGTTACATCGGAAAATTACATATAATTTTGCAACATGACTCAACTTTATTACCCGTATTACTGAACTTTAACATTATTTTTTTTTATATATATAAATCGATCTTATTATTGTTTTTTATCTACATCACGTATATTTTAATACAAAACAACACAGACAATACAAAAAATTACGCACGAAGATCGAGACTGCGTTCACGCCTTATTAAATTGTGACTATGTAAAATACGCTCATAATGATTCGCTACATGGTTGCTTTTCCTTGAATTTCACCTTATAATAAAATTAAAAAGTATATTTTAAAAATAAATCTTCAAAATATAAGTTCACTGCTCTAAATAAAATTGAAACTATCGCGTGGATTCGCGAAACCTCTTCTCACTTTTTTTTGTCTGAATATATTTGTCAATATGTTTACAATGTCACGATCGAATTGAAACTTGTTTTTTAAAGGCCAAGAAGATAACCGAAAATAAAGTTTTTTTTTTTAATTATTTTATAGTTTAGCGTTTAGCCACGATCTCATCTGATTTTAAATGATGATGTGGTCTAAAATGGTAGTCACGCTAAGCATATATGGAGGAGACTGGCTCTGAAGTACAGCTGCCAGAACATATCAACAGGTGCTTGGCGATAGATTTTCAACTCGAGGGTGGTAGCTAGCCAGGCGAATTTAGAGAAAGCCCTACCACCATTCAATTAACAGACGTTGTTAATAAATTTCTTCTAGGACTGTTTACAGATAGCTTATTCTCTACCGTTTCATCTTCTTGCCTTTTTACAAACAATTTTTTGTTTAAATACTTCATTACTTTATAATTTACTATATGACATCGAATTGGAAAATAATAACTACCTATATCCTATAAAATAGATAATATAAATATATACAACACACAGGGAACTACAAAAATATTACCCATTGATAGATTTTTATAGGTTGAAATATTTTGATGGTGTTTACTGGTGAGTGTTCAATCAATGCGTTACTGATTAAAAAAACCCTCGTGACTATTATTTAACTAACTTAATAAGACGGCAAATAAATCTGTAATAGGAAGTTGTTAAGTAAAAGTGAAAATGTACATATAATGTAAAAGTATCGATGTGTGTAATTACAATGTAAAATATGAAAAGAAAATCTCAACAGCAAATAACAGTTGGAATGACAATAGGAAAACAAAATGTTTTTCGTTCAAACAAAATATGAGAAGGAATATATATATATATATTTGAAGAAATGTCCTGAAAAAAATCGAATGAGAAACAAAGGAAGAAGATATACTTAACGATTTTGTTTCTTTATATATGGGTCGTCGTTCCATCCAAACCGGATGGTTTGATTTTTTATTTTCTTAGTTTTGTGATATGTTTTAGTACTCCTCAAAATAGCCTTCCTTGTAATTTTTTTATTACTCCTTCAAAAGATAGTTTTATTTTTATTTTTTGGGGCATAACTTTCTTAATAATAGTTTAAATTCGATCTTCTTTTTAATTTCTTTTTTATATGGCCTTTATAAAAAAAACTATATCATTTTTTTCTATAAAGATTTTTTAATCTTAAATACTAAATCGAGTTTTAAAAAATGAATGTAGGCTCCAATATATATTTTTTTGTATTTTAAGCTTATAACCATTCCTGAATTTTTAAGCCCGTTCCAGTAATATCTATAACTACAATTAATTTTCGATTTTTGTAAAAAAAAAATTATTTATAAGAATTATTATTTTGAAGCGATGATGGCTCAATTGGTAGTGTGTTTGGACACAACGTCGAAGGACGTACGTTCGTATCCTAGCAACTGAGTCGGAGCTTTCGGTGAAGGAATACATCGTGATGAAACCATAGCATGGTGGTAGGGCTTTTTCAAAAAGTCCGCCTGGCTAACTACCACCCTCAAGCTGAAAACCTATCGCCAAGCACCTGTTGGTGTGTTCCGACAGCTGCACTTGAGAGCCAGTATCCCTCTAGGTTTAGCGTGACTACCATTTTAGACCATATCATCATTAAACATCAGATGAGATTGTGGTCAGACGCTAACCTATGAAGTATTGAAAAAAAACGTATCGCCATTTGTACTAAAATATTTTTTTCGTGGAATTACAAACGAATACAATGGTTTGGATTTTTTACATTGCTAGAGGATGTTGTTTTTTCTTATTCAATGATATGAAGCAAGATATAATAATGAGAGTATCGTGTATTCGACCTGTTAATCGAAATATATTATACTCCACAAAGAGGCTCTTAATGTTTTCAACTTTTTTGATGATATCTTTGTTAGCCTATTATTGTTTACTGTTGTAATATTATTTCCATACTTTGATAATAAAATTTCATGTTAGTAATTTAGTATTTTTGCTGAGACAAAAATATACTGCGATTCAGATTACCACTGAGTCGTAATATATTTTTGTTTACGGTTTGCTTTTATATACACGTCATATATAAAGAGAATTTTCCATTTCATACTGAACGTTTCATCGGTGGTTTTTATTTATACTTTTTGCGTTATAAACTATATTAATAACTATGTAGGCATTGTTTTTTTTTCTAAGTTTGGTTATAAATATTTGTTATACAGGATATTGATCACGTTTATAACACAAAACAAACTGCAGTCTATAAAATGTTATACGTAGAATATGTGCTTTTCCCGGAGTGATATGTGTGAATTGTCAATAATACTTTAAGAGATCGTATAAAAAATTAATAACAGTATTAATATTCATTTATTCTCAGTGAATTTTAATGAGAATTATATATAAGTAAGTATATTTCATTCCAAAATTGACAGATTAAAATTATTATAATCAACTGGCAGGCCCGGCGGACGTTGTCCTGCCCTTATAATAATAAAAATATACTTACGTCCATGAAATGCTTAGGGTAACTAATTGTATTTCATTTGATAAGGATTAAAAACTGTATCCGTCTAAATAGCCTTCCAGTTACCTCATTATATGTGATCATTTTTAGTAGACAGGTAGATATAATAAGCTATCCTTAAACGATAGGTGTATATGCCATCGCAGACTTTTTTGTAGATCTATAAAAGAGGAATATCTCACTATGTATTGTTTTGTTATGTCTCAAAAGAATTAGCCAGCGTTTTTAATGAAAGCTCTCAGGCAGCTTGACTTTTTCCAACACTTCCAACAATTATCGTTATATTTCAACCAATTTACACATACCCTTGACAATTATATACCTAAACCTTCCTCACCACTTACTCTATCTATTGGTGAAAGCCGCATTACAATCCCTTTAGTAGTTTTTGTGTTTATCGCGAAGATACAGACAAACAGACTGACGCGGTGGACAATTTTATTTTATAATATCAACATAATTATAAATCATAAAATATGCGTAACAATAAATTTACGAGACGAATAGAATTACTACGCAATTAACATGTGTTGAGCCGCAGGCGCAGCCCATGTTAATAAAAAATGTAGAACTATAAATTAGCAGGTCTTGTGGCGCTTTGATAATGTGATAATGATAAATGTAATAGTTGTGATATCTTGTGAGATGTGATTTATTCTCAGATTTGTCTGGATGTTCAATATCTATTTATGTATGCGTAAGTCGTTAAAATACTATAATAAAAATTGTACTTATATAGGAATTCTATGATAGTGAGTGAAATTGTATCCTCTTCTAAAAATACACCATGTGTGGCATAGTGGCTTTTATGACGTGTTCTAGAATTTTTCGTAGAACAAAAATCACAATGAAAACACTATCGCTGATGTTGATTAATAAATCTGAGATTTCCTTGACTTGGCGACGTGCAATGTATTATCAATGAAATACTGACTAAACGGTGACATTGCGAATACGCGCGAAACCAGAAGTCGGGGCAGACCTTCGTATTTACCGACTGACACTTACCTAAAATGGAAAAAAATTAAAAGGTCAAATGTAATATAGAATTTGTAAAACCGATTATGAATAAGCAGGAGAAAATTATATTATACGAAATTATTACACGATCTGGAGGGTAACAACATGTAATTGTAAAATATTGTAATTGCAAATGTGTGCTTATTGATTTTTTAAGTTTAACTAATCAACCGATTATCATGAAGATTTGCATGCACATGTCAATATTATGAAAATGGAGGTAGAGTAACCGTCATCCAAAAAAAAACTGTACTTGAAAGATAAGGTTAGATCTACATTAAAGCGAGCGTACCTGCGGGTGAAAGCTACTCTAAAATACTTTATGGGCATAATAAATTATAATAGTTTCCTTAATCTACAGTTACATTTAATTGTATGACAATAAAACTCTTTTCTAGATCTTTCCAAGTGGATATAACCTCCGTACTGACGTAATCTCAACACAGCAGCATGTGCGATATTTTAACTGGTTTAAAATGTATACATTGTTGATAGGATATCAAGGTTTACTTAATTGTATTCATATACTCGATGTAAATACTCTTCAACTGCGTGCTGGGATGTAATTGCCCATAAATAATTACCACGTTTTATGCGTAATCATTTCCAAGAACAGAAATTATGATTACAATTGATTATATCGTGAACAATGAAAAATTGGTATCAACCAGTATGTAATAATAATTGCAAATCGCATAAGATGGCATAATTTAATATTAATTTTAGTAACTATATTCTGTTTGAATTGATGTAAGCATCGAATTTGCGGTAATTTTTATTTGGTAAAATAACTAGATCACGACTGATCGAACTTTGTAAAAAATATATTGGTATAATCTCAACAGTGTAGAATAAATTGGTAAATGCTATCTCCATAAAGACTTTCAGAATCACGCCGATTAGATGGATACAAATATCAGCTGATCTTTAAGAGTGTGACGCTTCAAGCCACTATTACGAATTATTCCATTCAAGTATAATTTGTAAACATATTAGAATAATCGTTGATATAAAAATGTACAGACAAAAAAAGATAAGCTCGATTAAGTTTTTTGTAGGTTATTTTCTATGACTGGGATGTTTACCGAACCGTTAGTAGTGTTTAACGGTCTCAGAGCGCCAATTGAATGTTTTCTTTTTTTTTCGTCATCAGTCATTATTCGGAAGGCATACGCGAAGCCAATGCTAGCTATATGACACTAGCGGCTATTATTCGATTGGAGTTTCATTATGGGCCCTAAAAGTCGAAACAAAACAAAGCATAACTGAGACGTACATTCCTTAATATTATTAGCTGTATTACCTATAAAATCTGTGCACCAAACTGATATCAATATTGCTTATTAACAAGTGTCCCCTATAAATTTTTGTATTCAGATCAGGCGACCATGAAGCTGCAGCAAGATTACTTACAGAAATGGGAGCCCTCGCTATGCAACACGGGTTAAGAAGACAATTGGGTAGAGCACTGCATCTTCTGGGTGAACTGCATCTCAGAAGAGAACGACCTGAGCTTGGTACTCAGCATCTATCTGAGGCTTTTGCCTGTTTCATGGGGTTTGATTTTCAAAAGGTATTATAACCTATTAAAAATTATATGTGTAATATAATATATAAACTATAGATTTTTAATAGATGTAGAAGATAATACGATAAGGTATTGATTGTAATGCCTTTTGGTAGTTGAGTATGTTTTTAAGCTTAGTATTTTACCTGCTTCTCCTATAATTACTCACTCACTCAATGACATACGAACAAATTCAAACGTTTAACCAAAAAAAAAAACACTAAAGTTTACCACCAAAAGTAAATAACTATAGTTGTCTTCTTCTATGCATTTAAAATGTATTTAAGACATAGTTTATTAAATTTAGTGCTTTCCTTTTATTCTATTCTGGCAATTTTTGCGAGATTTAAAATTATTGTTTAGTGTATATTGCAAAAGTAAAAGAAAAATCTAGATTTATTTTGAATACTCCAATAGCCGTGTCCACATAGACTGAATCAATTCTACTAGCGTAGGTATGTATGGTCCGAGGCTGAGCTGTATAGTGACGGTAAACAGGTTGTGCTCTCTAGAGCGACTTTGTTGTAAACTGTTAATTTCGTATGACCTGTTGTATATGGAATTATGTTGCAATCTGACTCCATAATTTTAGATTTTTAAGTAGATCGTAAATTCAAGGCAGCTGCGTGGGTCGTGGGTTCGTGGATAATGAATCAAATAGCAAGGCTGCCATGCGCTATCCATTCGGCGGTTTCTGTCAACACGACTATAGACTAATATTGAAATTAAATTTTAATTGAATATAATTTAGCCGTAATGATATGTGTGTAAAAGATGTGAATACTGAGATGACATCTGACAGGGGAGAGTGGTAAAGGAGAACATGTTGTGCCGACCCTACTTTGGTGTGATAAGTGCAGATGATGATAAATTAGCCGTAATATATCGATGCACTGTTTTCTAATATAATTCTGTCACAAGGTTTTACATTAATGTCGCAACAAATTTCTATTTAAGTAATCCGGTTTTGACATACTAATGTTCACATTGAAAATATGTCAAGATCATTGATCACAACCCCAGCGCGAAAACAGTTTCGTAAAATTAAAATTAGCGTTTTACGAATTCTTTGTGATTATAGCGAAGTGAAGCTCAAATAATGATATCGGACGAGCAACATTTTGACAGTAAGGCTGTTTTTGAATCAATATATGAACCACAAGTAAAAGAGATATATGAAGAGGAAGCTGAACAGTCCAGGCTTATGATGGCTATATCTGCGGGTATAATTTTGTGTAATTATTTATTAGAATTCGCGAAAGTATAAGAAAGAAATCATGAAAATTGCTAAGTAGTTTTGTAGTGCATTTTTTTTAAAGTGCTTGTGATTGTGTAGATCAGTTTCAATAATTTTTAAAAGGTATAGATAGTATTCAAAATATTATTTTAAGCACTGTCGTATACTTATCAATATTATGCGAATTAATTAAAGACAATATTTATATTTCATTGCTAATTAATAGAAAAAATATTTTATAGGACAAGAACTCATGGCTTCTTACTTTAACCTAATAAGAGAAGCTGAAACCTGTTTTGTAGCACAAATGAAGGTTATAGAATGGAAGTTGTCCCATGCATCTTGGTGGGTGAAAAGACAGCACCACGACTTTCTCCCATGTTTATGTCCACTTCATAATCGTACGCCTTTGGATGTTTTAAGGTATAATATACTTGTGCAAACTTAACGTACTTTAAATATACGCATATAATATAGTAATTATTTCCAGGATTCAGTTGGAATTAAAGGAGAACATGGAAAAAATGGAGTCCGATTTTTCTCAAGGGGATACTTTATTTGGTAGGGTGGATACTCTTCAAGATATAAGAACACTTAGGAGTAGCCACCATATTTAAATAGCCAAAAATATTTAAATATAAACATAGCATAGTAGTATATTGGTAAGTTTCTTCTATGAAATAAAACGAAATATACTTTGAACACTACGTTTAATATGTCATTATCGTGCAAAGTCTACAAACAATATAATTTAACTACCTATTTACAAAGAAAACTAATCGATTAGTTTAATGTTGTTGAGCAATATCCTTGTCCTTTATTTGTACTTTCCCATAACTATCACCGTTTTAAGCAACATCCTTTTAAAAATAATAAAAAAATAATAATTTATTCAGTTCTAGTATCACAAAACTCGAATGTCTCTGACAATTTAGACATTGAACATTTATATTATAAGGTAAGTATGATGGGTAGAGGAATAGTTAACCTTGTTATACTTTGGCTTGTTTCTTACGTGGTTGAAGACGAACTTTGAAACCCTCGGCTCGTTTCAAAATTATATCTGCTTGAAGTTTGAAATCGGATTCGTTAAGATCTGAGTAGACACGGAAATTCCTGAGTATTGTTGACAGTATGATCTTGAGTTTCAACATGGCGTATTTGCGACCTTGAGAGAAATTAAAATAAGCCCTTTAAGTATTTGCCAAAATTATACTAATATTAATTATCAAGAGCAAGCTCCAATCCGAGGTATCGGTTTCGAAAGAATGTGTGAGGGCATTTAATTAAAGTAATCGGAGATAAAACTCTCAGTGAAAAGCAATGACAAATATTATTAGGAGGTAAAGGATTCCCTGTTGGTTAGGTTAGAATGAATCGTAACTCGGACCATGAATTTCTGGTTAACTTTGAATAAGATACGTCGCAAAGAGTTGGTTATTACACTGCAGTAGTTGAAAGAAGATGTGTAATTGCATTTGTAGAGAAATACGTTGAAATCTTTTTTATATTATGTTTTAGCGTAGAGGTGCTCTTATCTGATGCTTACTGAGAATGTTCCAATTGTGATATTTTGTGTACTACTTAACCTTAGTTGTTTACCTTGCCTGCACTTATATCGTCATTGAATAGTGGGTTGAGATATAATAAATACAGTAAAATGGTAAACTTTGGTTTTTTGATTTTACCTTTGACCTTTTTTTTAAATTACTCAATAAATATTTAAAAACTCACCGACACAACTTCTGGGCCCAGCAGAAAAAGGAACGAATGCATAATAATGACGATTTGCAGATCGCTCAGGAAGGAAGTTATCAGGGTCAAAATTATGGGGGTTGGGGTATACGTCGGGACGACGATGGAGTTTATATGTTCCCACGACCAAGGTAGTGCCTGCAGGTACTTTCTTTCCATTTGATGCTAAAAATATATCATGTACATTATTAAAGGAAATTAGGCAAATCTTAAAATTATAATTTTAATCGAGAATACTTACGTAAGGTAATCTCTTCTTTCAGATGACGAGCGATAATAGGCACTGGTGGATATAATCTGAGAGTCTCCATAAGGCATCTTTCCAAATATTTCATCTCTAAAGTATCTTGGAAGGTGGCCGGACGATCAGAATCTCCAAAAATGTGATCAAGCTCCTCAATAACTTTATCTTGTATGTGCTGGTGTATTCCCATCATGGACAAAAAGAAACTGCTACCGGCGGCTGTAGTATCGTGACCCTTAAATTATATATAATATATATTTAACCTTCTCGTTATGACGTAATAAAATATGACATGTTCATAATTGTTCAGTTATTTACCTCGAACATAATTGTGTCGACTTGTTCCTTTATTTCCTCGTCGGTAATCACAACACCGCTTTGAGAGCTCTCAAGGAGTAAGTCAAGGAAAGCCAGGCGTTTCTTTTGGCCGACATCATCGTCAACGTCCAAATCATCCTTGAGGCCAGACGACTGGCCAAAGGATAGACCCTCTACTGAAGTTAATTTGCTAGATGGGACTTCATTGACTGTCGTATCATTAACATCGGGCATAATAGTTGCTTTCTTGCCTGATTGGAATTCCTCCTTCTTCCTCTTAATAACCTTAAAGTTAAACTTCGGTTAAAACTATATGTCATTGTTTTAATTAGTTTACTTATTTTTCGTTGTAATACTTGTAAATTATCGTATTTAAGTCGTTAATTAAGTTTCAAGTTGCTTTTATGATTTAATATTCAGAATGATTACTTAGGAAGTAATTTCCTAATTATACAATTACTTTTTCATATTAATAGTGATTATAATTGTTTTTTTTATATAGCATTAAAACGGAAATCATATATATAGAGAAGTTTTATAACTTCCTACATAATATTCTGCATATAAAAAAAAAAAAAACTAGAGTAGTTATTTCAAATACAATTTAAAACTCATCATTTAAATAATTATTACCTTCTTGGTCAAACCATGAATGACATCGAGTAGCTTGGTTTGATTCTTGGCGTAATCAGTTAATTTAAATAGCATATCTGGTCTGAGCCATATTTTAGTGTGTCTGAGATGGAGGATGTCACACATCTTCATCACAGCCATGGCGTATTCAAATCCACTTTGGTCCTGTGTAGATTTGCTTACGCCCATTGCAGTTTCTGTTAAGAAATATTGTGATTTAGTATTTGTGAAAAAGTTCCGCTCGTAATAAATTCTACGACAAAATTATATGAAAATAGATATATTAGAACTTATTACAAACAATCGCTTACGACTTTGCACTGAAATCAAATATAATATTTGATAAGGAACAATTATATTCCGTCTCCACCTAGCAGTCAGTTATATCATAAAAAAACCTTATTCATGTAAGACACTTACGCCATCTTTTGTGATGATCAAACAAACGGGTTAGAGTTTTTCATTTTCGAATGTATGTAGGGTAGCGAAACTTTAATGAAATGATTAATGTGCATACAAAAATAACTATTATATAAAACTTTGTAAATTAAAATGTTATTAAATAATTAATAATTACTGTTATAAAATAGATTTATTTGTAATTATAGTATACACGTTGTCAGAGAGAAAGACCGTTTGGCCTTCATTTCGTTTAGAATAATTATGCAACTACAATTGTTATAGTATAGCAGTTAGTGCTTGCCGAAAATGGTGACTATTGTCCATTAATACGTGGGCACGTGGGGGGTCGCCAAACCTGACACCAAGCAATCAAATACGTGTCAATGTACGATTCACTACGAACAAGATCTATATATAAATGGATGACTACATAACAGCTTTCTTTTAGTATTTTTCGACGCGTTTTATTGTTTTACGTGTCTTAGTTTTTATCTTATTTATTAAAGTGAAACTTTTGTCATCGTCTCAATTGTTTTTGTCCATCTATCGCATGTCGTAATACAGCTCTCTGCGTAGTAGCAGCAAAGTGAAGACGTACAGAAGAGCAGTCAAGTCCAATATAGCGGCGCGATCGAAAACATGTTTCACTTGCATCGTGGTTTCATAAAACCACACAATTACTTTTTTTATTTATGTATCTATTAATCATAGTTAGCGATAGCCTTTGTTAAAAAAAACTGAAATAACACGGAAATTTGAAAGAAATGGATATTTATTGAATATCGATTACTACACGTATGCTAGTAATAATCTTTCAGACTTAATAGGTAATAAATCTATATGAGCTAATTTATCATTTTATTTTATTCGGAATCTCTGTGTAACTTTAAGAAGTCCACATAAAAAAATATAATGACAAAAAACGATATTAAAATGTTACCTATAGAATGAACAAAACATTCGATGCGTTGTTTTAAAACATGTCGCTAATGACCATTTCCAGGTGTATTTTGAAGTTAAAGACTTTGATGTAGTCAGTTATTTCCCGTACAAAGTAATTGCTTGCATAAATATAGTGACTGCAATGCGGATTGCAATTTGTATTCCATATTTTATTACAACTTCCTTTTAAATCAAATGATTCTTAATAGCATAACGTGACCGTGTAGTCTTAACATATTCTAGGATTAATTAGTTTCATTCTCAACATAAAATCGCATGTTTACTCTTACGCAATGCAAAGCTGATGGTATATTTATTATAATAACTACGATAGAGTTAGATTACAGTACAATTTAGGATGTTGTAACATAATCATGGTACCTTATGGTAGCGGTTAATATTGCGTGGAATTTCGCAAACGATTTCTAGCTTCTCGCGGCATTTGTTTCAAGAACGCGGTCTAGTGTCCCAGTGAGGGCCGACATGTTGTCACAAGAGTGGACAACTACGACGTGACCGCACATTCAAATTGCAAATTATATTCCCTTATTTTTGCGCTGGCGCGGCGCCTTGAAAGTTAAGTAATTGACCACTCAAATAATTCACTGTTGAATACGGACAGTTTTTTTTTTAATATGAACCAAATGTTTATAGTAATGGTACGTTTATTCCCATGTTTCTATAAATAATACCTATTTGACAATTTATACCTACTAGTGCTCGTCTGGTGGTCGAAATTCACTATCATAACAACCAGCACACACTTTTTCTTCACGTGTATCGATATTATTATCTATATCGTTTAAATATTGTAAATCATGAGACATTAAGAATACAGAAATAAGAGAAAAAAACAGTTTACAATTTTTTTCTTAATAACATTAAAACTGTTAGATATCTACTAATCAAAAGAAAATCATTTGAGAAACAGAAGAGGAAGGAAGATGTACTTAACTAATTTATCTCTGCCTTAATTTTTCAAATATTCAATGTTAAGGAATAAAAATTCAATTTCTTTTATCGACAACACTAAAGTTCGTCAAATAAAATCTCGCTAAATGAAAAAGAAATATAAAAAAAAAACCGGTTGGGAAAAAGAGGACAAAGATATACTTAACTGGTTTGTCTCTTCCTCTATACCTATATTATAGATAAATAAAACTGAAGTATCTGTTTTGTGTCCGTGCTAATATATCCAAAGCGGCTAACGTTTTGATAAAATTGTTATTGGAAGATAGAGGGCTCTTAAACGTAATAATTATAATACACATTATTACGATTATTCATGGCGGGAGAAGAGTAATTATAAATGATGTCAGAGGTAACTCAAAATCGTTAAAATTATTTGTAGGTTCGTCGGGGCTAAGTGGTAAGGACAAAGTTAGAATCAATCTGGATAAAAACTGTGCATACTCAACGGAGTTACGGCCATTACCGAGTATTACATTAAATTGAAAAATAACTGCAGTGGGAGTATGTAACGGTTCATTCATGATTTATATTACTTTTTCCTCATCAGATATATATAAAAACATTACTTATGTATATATCTGTATTTATGTATGTAGCGTGTATACGCTTTAATCTAATATACTGCACCTTTAGACGTACATTGAATGAGATACGTAACTTGCATACAGAAGCAGAGATTACAATGAATATAACTTGAGAAGTTATTAGTTTTTTATCTGTTATTTGGTTAACATATTAAATACGTTATTAATTATTCATAACTCGTAATGGTAGCCGGAATAATTGAAACCAAGCATTGAATGATCACACCGCGGACGTGTGCTTTGGATACGGTTAAGAAGTTTCCTTCTATTTAGTTCAGTCCTTTGGGTATAGGAAATTAGCTCATAAACAATGTAACAATGTGGTCAATAAAAAATATTTTTAAATTACTGGTTCCTCGGAGAACATTATATTGTGTTGTAATCAAGAAATACTTTGTTTTATCTCGCATAAAATTTTCCTTCAATAAGAAGTCAAGGGACCTTTTTGTTTGTAGGGTGTCATTATGAACCCATGTAAATAAAAATGTCGTCAATGTTTTATTTGATTACGAATTACAATTAAAAATTATACAATGATCTGACGGTTATGTATATATTTTGATTTGGATCTTTTACAGAGAATATCCACTTTCGACTCAATATTCGCTATCGGTACTCTGATAAGGTGTATAGATTTGGCTGATATATACCTCCTACGTGTATTTTGCTTATAATATTGCTTAAAAATAGTAATAATTATATGTAATAATAAACACGAGTAGAGTTGTGAGTACAGTTAATTACATATAAAAAATTCAAACGGGCAATTATGCAAAAAGTACTACTGGCAATAAAAAATATACAACTCACCTAATAAGATTTCTACGGTGCATTCGCTCATGTAGTCGTGACAGTCGAAGGTGCCCGATTCCTTCTTCAGTTTATCCACTACAGCTCTAGAATTAGCGTTGAACAAATCGATGAAACTCTTCAACACATTC
The DNA here is from genome assembly GCA_035772565.1 of Antheraea assamensis. Classification (NCBI taxonomy): domain Eukaryota; kingdom Metazoa; phylum Arthropoda; class Insecta; order Lepidoptera; family Saturniidae; genus Antheraea; species Antheraea assamensis. Next base: position 951,776 of record JAQQSE010000042.1, read on the forward strand.
AAGTGAAATGTGGGAGCAATCAGTTTACGGTGAGAACGCCACTTTTGCCCTAGACAAGAAAATTCATTATTAATGTTACACCCACGACAGATTATTGGTATAATTAGAAGAAAAACATCGTGAGGGAATTTAAATGGTTGAGTTATATTGTAGTACCATTGTACCACAGTACAATGTATTAACTTTGGTTAATGACAGCATAATATATCGGGTATGGTCCTTATTAATTGAGTTACTACAGGTAAAATGTAACAGTAAATTAATCAGTATCTTTGAAGTTGGGATAAAAGTCTATCAGTAATTGAAAATGGTTTTGTCATGTACATAAAAATATTATTTTCGAATTCGTACTAAGGTAGTTAAATAGAATCCAAAATGTAAACAAATTAAGGTCCACCTTACTATTAATATAGTATAGTATAAAGTAAAATAAATGTTGATGAATGAATGAATGAATGAACCTAGAAAAATATCAATATTTAAAAAAGAAAAATCGGTGAACATTATAATCTCTTTTATAAAATCTAATAAATCGTAAACGCTTAAATTATTATTTCATTTTGTTTTCGATTTTGTATTTAATTAAAACTATTATTACGTACCAGTACTTATAAGAAGTCCGTTGCCGAGCCAAGGTTTGAAAAATCTATACTCATCAGCTTTATCAATGTGAACATGACTGCTAAGGATAATTTCCACATCTCTAGGGTCATAAAGGAATACCAGCAACCTAGGTCCAATCCAAAGTTTCACTACTGATTCATTGTCAAACGGAATACTCTTCGCAACAATGTTGTTAAAGATTTCTGTTGAATGAAAACAAGGAATTAATAAAAAAGAAGTTTCTGAAATCACTATAATTAAATTACACAATAACTCATAAATAATATAGACATATCTCACAGTTCTTCACTTGTTATCCGTGGATCATAAATCATAAAGCGTGTCACAGTACCCGGCTTTCGATTTTTTACGTCAAGAAGAAGTCCTTGATAATCGGCTAAATTCCAATTCGTATAGCGTTATCTTTGTCTATCGCAGTCATTGCGCTGTGCGACAGAGAGAACGCTAACAAAAACCGAACCAAGCCGATCTTAGTAGGACGACGTCTCACTCATCTCTTTCACGTACTAAATCAAATGCCGGGTACTGTACAAATAACAAAGGTCGTATATTTAGTTCTTATACGCATATAATAGTTCCTATTATTAATAAAGTATTTGTTCAATGTTAAATAGATTAAAAATGTATATATGTAAATTTAAATAACGAACCTTGACGTTATATGCTGTAACGAGCTATTTTGATCTATATTCAATGCTTAACTTAACTATAATATTTATTTGGATAAGAATTATTACTATATTGGTCAAAATGGCGTTGCAAATAACCAATTATATTTTTAATAATGATTAAAAGATAAAAAATGTTTAAAAAAATACTTTGGGCTATCCTTAAGAGATAGACATATACCGTCATGGATCTTTCTTTAGATATATAATTAAGATGTAAAATCCATTCTATTCATTATTAATATTCACATGTTGACTAGATTTCGTAGAAAAAAATATTCAATATCAGTAGAATATCATTTTACCTCGTGAAGTGTCGGTGTGGTGTTCAGCAAATTTGTAGTTATGGTTAATGTGCTTGCGTAAAATTTTATGATACAAACGTTTGCAAAACTTATATTAAAATTTTTGGTACAAATATCAAAGTTTGTGGCTGGAAACCGCAAGTCTTAGTTTCAAGTGTTATGTATCATATTTACTTAAAGGTTAGTTTTTACAAGATCTGCTCATTAAATTATATCACCAACGAAAGAAGATATGGTGAAAACTTGCTGTGTAATTAAGCTAACTAGAACTTTGAACTTGTAGCTATCTCGTTAGACAGACTGTAGCTATTAATGATAAAAGAAGACAAATCTTTTGAAGTGTGATTTAAAAACATACCAGAAGAACCGCCCACGAATTCCAAAGCGTTTCCTATTATGGGTAATCCTTTGGGTCCACTCAACTTCTCTGCCAGCTCGTAGAGACGACGTCTGGACATCCTCCAGTAAGTGTACCAGAGGATTACAGCTGGCACGAGCAGCACGTAGAACAGATTGATAGCAGAGAATGTGCTGCTAGGCACCACGTTCTCGGCTGTGGTGTAGCTCATCTTGTGAAGATTTTAATTCTGTGAATAAATATTTATACGATAAATCATGGCAATTATGTCCGGTTGCGGTTACGTTACATCTAGTGTAATTCCTGTTATAGAAAAACGATTAGGCCTATCGTGTTCTGGTGCTAGATCGACTAGCACAACTTCATGATGATTTGTTAAGTAATTATGACATGTTGGCATAACAACCTCACATTGTAATTTATAACATAAGGTAGGATGAACAGTTGAAAATTATGACAAGAGAGATTGATTACTACAAAATATCCTTTTTTAATGTTGCGATTTGGTAATAAGATAAACTAACTAATTATATTGTTTTTTAATGTAACCAGAGAGAACGATGGCACTATATTAGATGGTAAGCACAAGAGATCTACAAACCATCGGTGATCGTCGAAAAAAGCGACAGATTAAAAAGAGTCACTCGTGACGGGTATATCACCATGTGCGTTGTGGTAGCGATAAAGTCTTGTACAGTCGTATTCATGACGATGAATTAAAACAATAATTCATCATTTTTTTTTGAGGTTTTATTGACAAACAGTGTACAAATAATAAACGCTTCTATTCGTCGATAGTATGAAAAAAGACGAACAGTTTCTAAACAAAAAACAATTATAACACTAGAACTCGTCAATAGCTGCTAAACAAAGAAAAAAAAACGATTCAAACAGAAGACAAAAACGTACTGAACTGATTTATCTGGGTTTATTTATGTTTAGATTTAATTATTCGCGTAAGCTGTTTGCTTACTTTGTTTATACATGTTTGTATAAGAATATGTATGTATTGATGGGTAATATATGAATGAATACAATGTCACCGAACGTATTGTAGTTTACCTTGTGTTACATTTGAATATACCAGTGACTAATGAATATATGTATACAACACATTATCCTTTTATTTCACCCGTATTACTGTACCGTACCAAACTACGACGGATATTTGTTTACGGAAATATATACAGTTCCCCGAAAGAGTTTTATAACTGTTTCAAATTATATTTTAAATAGCGTTTGTTATTTCATTTATATAGGTTTCCTGTAAGCAAATTAAGTTTTGAGATGAAAATCTAGACATTAAAATATCCAACAAATCCAAGCAAATAATATCATCATCATCAGTCCCGTAAGAGACCCACTACAGGACAATAGACCTCTTCCCGAAGGAACGTATGAGTATAACCACCACGTCAGCCGACGACGTATTGGCGATTTCAAACTCTGAGAAATCCACAGTTCTATATTTTTTCCATATACGGTGGTACTACAAGAGCATTTCTCATGTTCCGGTTTCCTCGCGATGTTTTCCTTCACCGCCAGCCAAAATATTCGTTGGTACATGCCGAGGTTCGGACCTGCGGACACCGGAGTGATATTCCACCGGTCAAGCCGCTAGACCACCACGACCAAGCAAATAATACACTTCTACGAAAATATATTTTTTGTTCTATCGTTTACTTAAGCAAATGCAATTCTTTTTTTCTATTTCTTGGAATAAGGACGAAAGCACAATCGTGAAGATTATATGTATAAAGTCGTTGGTAACAAAGTAATTTAATAAGTTTAACTTGTGAACTTACTAGTAAATTTTCATTAAAAACTTAACAAAAACCATATATACGTTCTGCGCGTTATAATCACATGAGAATATTTCCAAAATTTGAACAGTTATCTAAATATTGAGTTTATCTTTTGTATAATTATAGGTGTCTTTTTCAATTGACACAAGTGTACGCAAGTTTGTGTAATTTATACATACCACGTTTGTAAAACTTTTAATAAGCCTGATCAAATCTGATCGGCCTTAGGAAACCGGGGTTGCAAATTATTTGATTATTGGTCAAGAAGACTAACTTAGATAGCTTCATTAATACATTAACAAAAATATCGAGTAAGTTGCGAAACTAAAATAAGATAGGCCCTGGTCAGAAAACAAAGACCCCCATTGACAAATTTATTCATTTTATGTATTACAAAGTAACTTCAATTTTGATATTTACAAACATTTATTGCTTAATGCAACGTAAATCCAGTTGTGTACGTTTGCACGTACCTACATGATTTCATCATTCTGATTTTGTCAAATTCGTTTTCACAATTGTGTTCACTCGTAAATTTCAACTAAAATGCTTGCGTGTTCAAGTTGAATTGGCAGTTAACAATATACAGTTACAATTTATTAAGGGAAATATATTTTATTATATTTTACACCGACCGAATGTCTTATTCATTGTTGCTTGTTCTTCAATGTAACTTGTTTTTGTTTATAATGTTTTATGCGTATGTTCTCCGAAAGCCTAATGGTAAATATTAGATATCAAAAGCAAATATCAGATCAACAATAACAACTGAATACACATATTTTACAATTCATATAGGACCGTCATCATCATCATCTTCTTACCCTTATCCCAACTAAGTAGGGTCGGCACAACATGTTTTCCTTTTCCATTCCCCCTGTCTGGTGTCATCTTAGTATTTACACCTTTTATACACATATTATTTTCACACAATCTATCCATAACTTTTTCGGTCTTCCTCTACTCCTATATCCGTCCACCTCCATACTTAAAACTTTTCTAGTTACACGGCTTTCATCTCTCCTCATAATATGCCCATACCATGCAAACCTATTACTCCTCAACTTTTTCAAGCTATCTCTTATATACTCATTCTTAATCTTATCGATTCTAGTTATACCAAACATTCATCTTAATATTTGCACCTCTAACACGTGTAGGTTTATCTCATCCGTCTCTTTCGTACCCCAGCACTCTGATGCATAAAGAATGACTGGTTTTATAATAGTTTTATACACATTCCCCTTGAGTTTTAGGGGCAATCCTGGGTCATCAGCTACCCCAGACACCTTTCGCCACTTCGTCCACCCTGCATTTATCCTATTCCTCAAATCCTTGTCTATGCCGCCGCTGTTTTGGGTGAATGAACTGATATACCGGAAATTGGAGCAGGCTGATAAAGATACACCATTTAAGGCCATATGAGAAAAACTGGATGGATCACCGAACTCGCAGAACAAATATTCAAGATGGGAATAAGTAATGCTAATAGGCGATTAATTCTAAGAGTTGTAAGAAAACTATCGAATCTTAATAACATCCAATAGAGAAAAAAACCTATTTTGTAAATTTGATGAGACATTCATTATTATTATTAAAAGTTAAACTAGTTAAACGCTTCGGTATCTACCAACTGATCCGATTTTTAAGATTCATCCACTTATAAAAGTTACATTATTCCTGAGCAACAAAGGTAATAAATAATACTTTATTGTGATTAAGTTTCATTTTGTAATTAACGTGTACGAAATTAAGGGTAGTTGTCAGTAGTCTTAGTCCGGTGAAACTGTGAATGCCCATCAGGCTTAAAGCGTTATTAAGTTCGAAAAAAAAAATTGTCAGTGGTTAATAATTCCAAAGCGTTATAAATAGACTTGTATTTTATTTTTATGACTCCGTAAGTGCCGAAAAATTTAGCGGAACACAAAAATAGGTGAAAAATTTTTTTGACCAAGGCTGTTGGCTCGTTTATTTTTCTCGTTATATTTATTATATTTATTCAACTGGAAATGGCAATTGAACGCTATTTTAATACGATTACTTTAATTTCATTCAAACTTGAATTATTTCGAGTGAATTTCCCGTGATTATGATTTTATGGCTACACGTTCAAAACTTAAATGTTCTTTATAATAAAGTTCTTTTTCATTTTCTTAAATCAAGTACTTCATTAAGTTCTACTTAGATAAGGGAAAATGGTGAAACCTAGAGAATTACTCAAATCAAATCAAATGTAAAAAAAACGTATTTCATCCAAGGAAGGCATGGGAATTTCATTCGGTTACACATACGTACGAACCCGCGTTTTAGCTAGAAATGAGCTCATGGAAAAGATAAATTATAAAAGTACATACAGAACAAAGGAGATCGAAACAAGTTCAATAAAGTAAGGGATATGTTTGAGAGCTCGTATGGATTGGTGATGATCTACCGAAGGAAGGCGTCTGACTACTGATTGCTATATTAAAGAAATTTTAGAAATTCATACTTCATTTTGGTGCAGAATACTGCTCGGTCGTATATTACTCGTTAATTCAAGTATATCTTAACAATGTTAATATCACAGTTATGGAGTGGCCGAGGATCTCCTATTGATCTTATTAGATAAGAATTTGCTAGAACAAGTCTGGACTCTACAAAAAGCCAAAATCCGAAGACGTTTTCATTCAGACAAGTGTTAATAATAATTATGTTATTTTCAAAGTATTTGGATGAAATAACTTAAATACAGACACATGGCGGAATTTTTATATTTTTTATTTTAAAATTTGCTTTTTTCCTTTTAATATTATAATTATTTCATATATATTTAATATTATTATTAAAAATTAAAAATGTAATTTTGCCACAGATAGAGTAACTTCACTCATCCTTATACTAAATGAGATTTAATTAAAATTTTGACTAGTGTGTATAAATGAGAATTTAGATTAAGACTTTATAGTTGAACCGGGTAATTTTTATTTCCGCTTCCTTTTTAAGCTTCCAAATATTCGCCTGTGTGTATATTTACAAATTATTATTATAGATTTTGTTATAGTCAATCAATATATAATATCCCCGTGATTCGTATCAAAAATGTATAGGAGACTCGGAAAAATATTTATTTACACATCTTATAGAATAAAAAAAATTACTTGCTAGAAAATTCGTATAAAATAAAATAAACCTAGTAATCTTATTCATACTGTGACATAATTTCGGTGTAAATAAAATATCCTTTCTTTGTTTTCTATTATTTTTGTATTTCAAAATAGTACCTGCACCAGCTTAATCTATTTTAATGCAATAAAAATGTATATATCGTTGATTATATAAATAAGCTTTGTAGAGAAATAAAAAAAAACTGAATATCATTAATAAATTAAGTTATTAATAATTTTCATTTAACAAGTAATAACAAATATTATAACTGTACATTACCTATATAAATATATATTTCTTAAATGTATTCACACCCCACAATAAATTTAATTCCACCGATCAACCGAAAAGAATAACAATCACTTTATTAAATATATTTAAACAAATAATATCGAAACGGTCACCCTACCTTGCGTTTAAACAACCAACTATTGAAGTGTCGACTCCAACAACCTACGTTTTATTTTATCCCCAATTGATACCAACAGAGGCCTTAGCGGCGACTACTTATTAAACTCACGCGCAGGCGTCTATATACAAGTCTGTGACGTCAAACAGCGATACGTCTGGAAATTACAAGCAACATAGTTTTATAAATATGTATAATTTCAGCTTTCATATGAAATTATAAAGTATTCGCTCCTTGGTCCACAATAAAGGATAATTGGACATTATTTTAAACACAGAAACCAAATGTAGTAGCATTATTGTAATTCAAAGACAATAGCTAACTGACAATCATTATAAAAATTTTCCTTGATATTATTTATTATAAAGGGCTCTAAAACATAAAAAAGCTGAAGTTATTTTGATAATCGGCACAGAACAGAACAGAACTCGTTGGCTAAGCGCCACACTCACGTTGAAAATCTGTCGCCAAAATCTATCAGATGGGTTCCAACAGCCCATCTGAAGAGCTAATTTCTTGTACAGGATTATAATATTGCCATTCTTAGCCACATCGTCGCATAATAGTAAATCGACTCCTACAAATGCAATGCTCATTCACCGACAAATTACAAGTTATACAGATAATTCGGTTAAAAAGGCGGCGCATTATTTTTACAGATGGTCTTTAAAATGTAGTAATAAACAATGACAAACTATTACCACCAATAGTGGAGTTAAAGTTACCGGCGCGGCTGAATAAAGATAATTTATAGTTAGTATTAAAAGTAACAACCAGCCAGAAGAATGATTTTAGAGAAATTGGAAGGTTCGACTGAGGATGCACCACCCACCACCAGACTTCTCAGCAGAGTTCTGTCATAAAGCAACAGAAAACAATTCTCAAAGCTGTGGTTGTCATGTGCAACAGGTGTTCCATCTAATTATTTAGGAATTACAAATTTAGAGTAGGATTCCATTCCTGCTGGAATTCGATTATATTTGACCATATCCATTTAACATCAAGTATACATTTCAAACAGTAACTAAATAATCATAATACGAAAAGTGAATAATTATAACGATACATATAATATAGAATGTTTGTTTTTTTCCATTCAGCTGGGGAAATTCCGAAATATTCGCGATACCTTGGCCGATAGCCACCATGACGTCACAAGTCACCGCGCTGCAGGCTCTGCTCTGGCTCCTTGCTAAGGGTACGACGCGCCATGGCGAGGCGCGACGACACGTCGTTGCCTTGCGGTAATATATCATTGACAGGGTTGCCAAATAAACCTGAGCGAACACCAAAAAGGGAAGAGTGTTAGCATTATACTACATAGTACACATGAAGTTAAAAATTATGTGAATTATTACTGTTACAAGTACCTGGTAAATTACGATTTCTTTTCATATTGAATTGAAACTCACCATACATTACTTTCAAATTACAACGAATGGTTGATTTAATGCCGAGATCTAATTCGTTTCGGACGTTCGTCATCAAACGATTTATAGTGGTAAATCGCATGCTTTTTGCACGGAACCAACATTATTTCCACAATTAATAACACATAAGCTATTTGAATTATTAATCAATAAATTAATTATTTATGCTTAAAATCACTTGAAAATAAGATTGCTACATTAATGTTTCCAGTCTTCGTCATCCTACTGTCTCTTCTGCTATACAATTATATGAATCGTAAAATTTTAATACTAAATTGGCTGTTATAATTTTTAACTAAAATATTTTATATTATTTGATAATTAAGTGTTGTTAAATTGTCATACAATTGAAGAAACTAAAAAATGTAGCGAAAGTAAACTGTTTACAAAAAATGAACGCTTCGATTGGCCCTTGATAGTCTTAATTTTGTTTACCTCATTCACCTTCACCTTTTGAATGTTCGATGTTTTCTGAGAAAAACTTAACTAGAGAGTATGGTATTGAATTTTAAAATATAATTAGCTCGTAGCATACGAAATGCCACTTTAAGAAGTAAATAACAGACTAGAAATATAAATCAGTTAAAAAAAGTTTAGACCACTCATAATTTATGTATTTTTAACATAATGGACACAGAAAAAATTACTGAAATACTGAAAAATTTGATGAACAAAACTGTAGACCCCATAATCGTATGCACTGGGCCAGTTGATTTTATTTTATTCTATCCAAAATGACAATACAAATTTTTATTATTGTCTTCAATGATTTAGGCACACAAATTTTCTTATCAGAATATTATCTATTGTTTCTTTGTAATTTTAAAATTTAACCTATTGTTTTAAAAGATAATATGACGTAAGGTAGCTTTCGAATTCAAATTAATAACTTTACCATTTACTGAAATATAGCGACATTAAATTCATAAGTTTTAATAATTTAACTTATAATATAATAAATATGCTAGTTTAGGCTGGTTGTTATAGGTATTTTGATTTTTTTAAGATAGTTCTAAATCTATTCCTAATCTATAAAAAAAAATGCCTAGCTACAGCTCTTAATTTTGCTATAAATACAAACAAACGTTAAACAAACTTTTAAAAGGAAATAGCATACAAAAAGTTCTTTCTCTTCTTTGTTATTTTGTAAGTTACTTGCTTACATAAATACTTAAGCAACAAAATATATATTTTTATAGGAAATTTAACGGTCTATACAAAAGCTCTATTATGATTTTTCACTAAACTTATCGAGTCAAATATATTGGAAGTCAAAGTTCAAGGTATCGTCAATTCCGCTGTTTTGAAATTCTATCGTACTCGTCTAAACGACGCAACTTACTTCGATATTTCGTTATGAAAGATAAAAGCTATTACTTACAATACAAATTTTCTATTAATAATACTCTAATTTAGTTTTTTCTATTAACGAAAAAACTTAAAAAAAAACTGGACTGTGTAAAACTAGAAAAGGATAATAAACAAAGGGATTTAAATCCGTGCGACAACGACGAACGTGACAAAATGCTTTTATTTGTTAAAGACTTGATTATGGAGAAATCATGGAATATACAGATTTATTTGTTTTACAGATCTTGACGGCAGCATACAACCATGTTTTTTTTTTGTCTACGACTATGGCGGAGTACTTTTCCATGACATAAGTTTAAGCTTTGAAAAAAGCAGCTGCTACCGGATTTGAAAACAGGCGTATCCACCATCTTAGGTTTATTTGTTACATACTCAAATGAGGAAAAATTGTTGTTTTCTTCACATCTACGGTATAGTATCTTTCAAATGATATAAACTGAATTATTATCCTCGTTTTGCAATAAATGCTGAGAAGTGTATCGAAAGTTTTGACGTTTGAATTTTCTCATTCTATAGACAAATATTTTGCAAGTTCCTATCACTAATCTATAATGATAATTATTTTACTGATTGTTGATATAAACTACACGCTGGAAAATACGAGTCCTCGGAAGTTTTGCGTTATATTTTCGACTATTTGTATTCAGATGATGATTCTAAGATGTTCTTCTACACGTAATACATAATCCACCCAGTATCAATTTTACAGCAAACATTATCACAGATCAACCCGTTACAATAGTTTCTTTCTTTTAGATTCCATTTTTAAAACGTTTTGAGGACTATTCTTCTTTTTGTTGGTCGCTTACTGAATAACTTTAAATATTTAACAGTCCAAACCAGTCAAATCTTTTGACACTATAGCTCGATGGAACGGGATCAATTTCTGCAGGTCACACTGAAAACAGCTGTATTTATATGTGACAAATTCGATGTAAATACTCAATGTAATTCTAAATACTGACCAGTCTTAAAATGAATTCTCCTGATACTTTGGGTTTAAAACTTGTCTCTATCTAGTGCAGAGGTTCCCATTCTTTTTTTTCTTTTAGACCCCTTTCAAAATTTTACTGGTTCCAGTGGACGCCCCGCAGGTCCAATACTACCATATGAAGTCAAGCCAACATTGCTAGTTCTTCACACTATCGAAAATATACCAATTTTCATAGACCCGCTTACTAAGTGTGCACCCCCATTTCTTTGTCACGCTAACGTACACCCCATCGAGTCTCTTTTGGACCCCTGGGGGTCCACCTGGACCACTTTGGCAATCACTGATCTTTGGGAATCACTGATCTAGTGGAATGATTGTGCAATGTCGGCATAATTTTACTTGACTACGAAAACTCTACTTAGAACTCTAATTATGCTATTGCGTATCTAACTTAACTACAAAATATAGTAAGGTTAATTCTAAAGGCGCATTTATTTTGGAATACTTATTACGCAAAAAGGTTCTGCGGTTGGTCACATCTGACCCTAAATATCTAAATATAGACGGTCTCTTGATCGTAAACATATATTATGTATTCGAATTTAACGCGTTAATGGCTATTATCTCAACAATATTAATAAAAATGATTTGTGATTTACGTCCGTGTTTTATTTTCTCAGAAATTGATTAAAAAAACCTAATCTTGATTTTATTCTGGGCATAAACAAAAAACGATTTTCTTTCGATGAAATTTTTGGAAGATTCCATAAGTTTTAAAATAATTTGCATGTAGTTATTGAAAACAATATAGCTTTATATTGAAATATGCAATACAAATTATAAAAATAGGACTCTGTAACTCTTCTGGATTAGGCCGAATGAGTCACATGCTTTTGTTGTAATAATATTACATGCTATATTAGGTCCTTACATATGTAATTAGCGTTTTATATAGTAAAAATAAAACGAATATATATATATATATATATTGAATCAATCGAAGTATGCCCCATTATTATCCAAATACTTTCGCCATTTTAGAGGTTGTTCATTGATTTCAGTGCTGAAAAAATTGTGGGAGGGAGAGTCAATAACATCTTTGAAGGCGGTATGGACTGCCTCATCGCAATTGGTATTTTTTCCTCGTAAGAAATTGTCCAAATTCTGAAAGAAGTGGTAATCTGTCGGAGCAATATCTGGGGAGTATAGTGAGTATTGGAAACTTTTCAAGCGCAGTTCCTTTAATTTTGCGAACGTTTGTCGTGAAGCACTAGTGTCTAGCGTTGCCTTGAAATAATAGTGGGCTAGAAAGATTAACCAATCTCAGTTGATTTACGGCTAGCTTTTCAATAATTGTTTGCAAATGTTGACAATATAAATTTGCCGTAATTGGCTGGCCAGATCTTAAGAGGCTGTAGTATATGACACCAACACTGGCCAATCAAACACTCACCAGGACCTTTCTCTAAGTCAATTTTCGATTAGGACAGGATTTGGCCGATTCTCCTGAGTTAAGACAGTGATGAACTTTTCAGATCATCGTAAAGGATCCATTTTTTATCACAAGATACGATATGTTTCAAAACACTCTCGTTATTGTGACGGTTGTCTAATGTAACGCAGCACTCAATGCGTGCTTGTTGATGACATTCAGTCAGTTCATGCTGTACCCATTTCTCGAATTTTACACTTTTCCAATTTGTTACAAGTGAATTAAAATAGTTATATCACTCACATCCAAGCTTGCCGCTAACTCACCCACCTTTAATTCTTCAGTGTTTGTTCACAGTCATCGCTAATATTAAATGATTTTGTGGATTGCGATAGCAACATACTGAATCTAGAGACTAGCTCTTCAATTTAACTGTCGGTCCCAAACTTATATTTACTTGGCGATAGATCCTCATCTTAAGAGTAATTGTTAGCCAAGTGAGTATTGGCAAAAGCCCTAACACCATACTGTTATACAGAAAATTCTTCACGAGAGGTTCATTGCATGATTTCAACCTATGTTGAGTGACAAAATTACCAAAAATGTGGCGCTATCATCTTTACAGCTATTTTGTAATAGTTATGTTTATATTATTACTCTAAGCATTTCCGAGTTCTGGACAGTGAACTGCGCTAATGCACATTAGACTAAATTAAATCAACCCAATAGTAACAGTTCTCTAATTGAAAGTTACCAAAATTCATCATCACTCCGAGTTCGAGACACTGAACTGCACTGTTGCATATTATACTAAATACAAAACAACCCAAAAATAACAGATCTCTAATTGAAAGTTACCAAAATTCATCGTCAGCCCGAGTTCGGAACACTGAACTGCGTTGTTGCATGTTATACTAAATACAAACCAAGACAATAATAACAGATCTCTAATTGAAAGTTACCAAAATTCATCATCACTCCGAGTTCGAGACACTGAACTGCACTGTTGCATATTATACTAAATACAAAACAACCCAAAAATAACAGATCTCTAATTGAAAGTTACCAAAATTCATCGTCAGCCCGAGTTCGGGACACTGAACTGCGTTGTTGCATGTTATACTAAATACAAACCAAGACAATAATAACAGATCTCTAATTGAAAGTTACCAAAATTCATCGTCAGTTACTATAATTATATCTCGCTGCTTGAATGCCACTTTATATTTTTGATATGACGGAAAGGTACACTTCTACATATTAACATAATGTGATATTAGTAGGCTATATTTTTGTTCTAAAACGGGTATCGAAAAATCATGGCTGTATTTTACGGAACGTGCGATTCTGTTATATAAGGTAATAGGAAAATATTATCGGGTAATTGGAACCGCCCTTTTTCCTTAATCTTTTCCTTAGCGTATTAATTTCACCCTTAGCATATAATAATATTAACCAATGTTTAATATGTATGCTAAGTATAGTAACAATCTCATTCCACAGCCAACACCATGTATGTGTGATAAATGTAACATCCATCGGAAGAAGCCAAATTAATCTACAATTTGGTGGATGTCCGGTATAAGGGTAACAAAGTGACTACAAGTTTCTGATTTTTAATTATTTTTTTTGCTATTCTTTTCCTTTATAAGCTGTTTGTTTGATCATTGTTTGTTGTGTGGTTGAGGATAGCGGGTATTTTTTTTAATAAACTCTCAATAAAATAAAGAGAAAAAAAAACGTGTTTTTAAACGGAAAAAACATACTTTAACATTTTAATCTTGACGAATGTTATTTAAACACTGACAGTCAAACATAACTACGAGACAATGTTAAATTGTTTACAGAGACTAAATAATTCGGGTTTGTGTTTGTTTAATTTTGTTTTTGTAGTAAATGCACAACTTAAAGTCATGAGGCATAAACATGGGAAACATTTAAAAAGAAATACTAATCATGCCTACTGTGTATATACTACTACCCACTACCTACAACCACGTTAAGCAATATAATAGGGAAGAAAATTATATACGTAATAAAATATTGATGTGGCTTTTTGAAGTGTTGAAGTTTTGAAGTTTTTTGAAGTTGAAGTTTGATGAAAGGAAAAAGCGATATTAAAATAAGACAAATATAATACATCTATAGGATTTACCGTGCAAGAGGATGAGTTAGAATATGTTATCATTTATTTATATTAATATTTTATAATTTCTTGAAGGTTTAATTTCTACCGCGTCTGAACTACACACATGTTTATTTTGTATCTTATTCAGCAAATCTACAAAACGTACATTCCTCAGTAAAGCATTCTGTTTTTTTTTTTTTTGTTTCTGAAAGTAATTCTTGCTTAGCGTGAATAGAACCTATAATTATGCAGTTTGACGATGGTTAATTATTGCATAGGAACTATAAAATTATATTTAACATTTTATATACACTTAAAGCGTCATAACATTTTTAAATGGAGATATAGAACCTTAGAATTCAATTGCCGACTTTATATATTCGTTATCAAGAAACAATTAAGAACATATTTTTAAAGACAAATTAAGGATTCACAGTTTATGTATCTTCATTTATTTAATATCGTGTTTTTTTGGTTTGTCCAATAAACAATTGAATATTTATAATGTATTTCATAAATTAACCTTAGAGTAATATTGACTGGGTACTATTATTGTTTTTCTTTGCGATTATATGTGCATATAGAGTATTCACACTAAATATATAATTTATATAAAGTAGTGTTTTTCAACCTTTTTCATAACACGGTCTGCTTTGTATATTAATTTATATCTCGACCTCGTACCTTCCCAATGTCTCTTCTAACCTGTATAGTTTACGTTAAAAATGTCAAATTTGTACAACATATTTATTTATTTTCATCATTAGGTATCCGTTAAGTACATAATTAAATTATTTAAGTATGAATAAGAATCATAGGTATCTTCTTTTTATTTTTGTTGATTTTTATTAATGTACGAGTCTCATTTAATTACATGTTCTTTTTACAAAAACTCCTTTTTTTTTGTTTTCCTATGTTTAGTCTTTATTACTGAGGCTTCACGACCCTCAGATTATTTGCGTATCTCAGTGGCTTGCGACACACGTCGAAAAACTCTGGTATATGTTAAAAGTAGCCGACTAAATTAGCCCCATTTTTTAACCAAACAGAGGATATATGGCTTACGTTGAATAAAACATTAACATTTTTTTATGTACTCTGTAATTTAGACCTTGAATTAAACTAAACTCTTTGTGTTTATATTTGTACGTACTGGCTGAACTTTATGAGATATATCATAAAAAGAATGCACTACAGAATTCGACATTTAGAAATTTTAAAAATGCCTTGCGCAAAACCTGAAATGGTGTATCTATTTTCTAAGGATAATTAACAGTAATCATTTATACGTTATTCGTATTATTAAGAAATAATTGTTTATATACTACGCTATATTATAGTTTTAATGGGTATGCAAATAAATACATTAACTACACCAAGATTTAATGTGAACAACAATTATCTTTTACAGCATATTATTTCAAAGAATATCTTAGATAATACCACAGATTTAACATTACGCGTAACGATAAAAAAGTTATTCATGTAAATATTCTTATGTAGCTTCTATGATCTTGATGAAATTTTATATTTTAAAACGCTAATAAATGTATCTAAATCGTACGGAAATTTATGACATCTCATTAGTACATTACAGCCAAGCGAAGCCGGGGCGGGTTGCTAGTCGAAAATCTAAAGTATGTGTATATAATATATAGTGTCTATGTTCAATATTTAAAATTTGACAATAATCTTACCAGATTTAAAGTAACGATCTGGCCATGATGCTAACAATTTGCATCTGCCGAAAAACATGTAAAGGTTAATGGGCCTTAAACCCCACAAAAAAGTTACTGTATTATTCGTTATCTGTTTAAACGACAATGAAATGTATTAGTTTATTGTGATCATTATTTAATCTAAGAACTTTTAATCATATAATGATCGTCCGAGATACATATTTTTTTAATCTATTACGGTCTTTCACCGCTTCACCGGAGTTCTTTGGGCTAGCGCTTAATGCACTAAACGTTATAGCAACAAGCTCAAGGACGCCAAAGTGACCGAACCACGGCTTGGGCTGCTGCCTTGAATGCAACATCGCGAATCTAACTAAGCTTAGCAAATTAAGCTAATCGTACATATATGTGTACCTGCATGTGTGTCTCACCAATGCAACATGTTTTGAATCTAACAATGGATTGTAACACGATTTATCTATAGAAGTACAGTTACTGGACTAGAGCTATAGCTTCTTAGCGATCGATTCACTTGGTGGTGGTAGCTAGCCAGGTCGTCATCGTAAAAAGCTATACGATCACGCTATGATTTCCTCATGTTGATTTCCTTTACCAAAATTCCGGTTTATTGCAAGATTCGAAGCTGCATTAATCAATGTGTTATCTGAATACGCTACCGCTTCCAAACCTCCAGATTAATGACAGATTAAACGCGAATTTTAGAGAACGTATCAAAGTGAAAATAACAATTAACAGTTAGTATTAAACATTTTCAAAAACAATTCCCTGGAGCGTATGTTGATGACATGGTATAATTATAGAAGATGTTTACAGTATTCATTATTTCATTCTTACTGATTTCACATCGTAAAAAATAGATACATTTTTTTGATATGTTGTGAAATAACTAATTTCCAACTACGTTGTACTGATAAATACAGATAACAAGTAAGAAATCTTGAAAAATATAGACGAAACGGTGATAAAAATGCAACTTCAGCTATATGTTTATCTATATATATATATATTCTGTATGAATTATAAAACTAATCTAATAATCACTCACATAAAACTACTTCTGTATACAGAGAGCTATAGCTCATCTCGGTATCTTCCAGTTACACTAAACTTAAAAACTGTCACTAAGCATCTAGGTAAAGATTGAAGGCAGTTGACAGTATTATTGTCACTTTGTCCTTACTTATAAGCGATGATAGCTTAGTAGACACCGCGTCGGTTGACGTTGACTTGAATCCTTGCAACTCAGTCGGAGCTTTCCGTGAAGGAATAATACATCGTGATGAAACTACAGCATGGTGGTAGGTATTTTTTAGCTCGCCTAGCTAGCTACTACCCTCAAGTTGTAAATCTGTCGCCAAGGACCTGTTGGTGTGTTCGGATAGATGCACTTGAGAGCCAGTCTCCTTCTAGACATACTTATATATAGCATGTTTAGCATCTTAGACCATATCGTTATTTAACATCAGATGAGATTGTAATCAAATGTTAAAGCCGAATAATGTATTAAAATAAATTATAGTTAGAAAAAACTAGTGAACACGCTTTTAGCAATAATTTAGTTTTCGCTTTTTAATTCGATTTGCTTGAAAACCACTGTCTTTAATATGTATAGATGTGTTAAAAGTTGCATCTTGATTTCGAAAACAGTATTCAAAGATTTCTATAGCATGCGTAGTTCGCGCGCCAAAACCTCTATCTCTCTTACTGTCATGCAAAGGATACGAAAAGAAATTTATGAATCCTGGCGAATTGAATCAGAATAAACTGATACTTTGACAGAATTATTGCATTGTCATGGGTTTTCGACGAGTATACAGAGTTTGATTCAAATGTGATCGTTCAAAGTGGATCAAAATCACGTTCAAAGATTCCGTTACATTCATACATACAGGTGAAACTAATATAAGCGTGATAAATAAATATATAAATGCTGATGTAAGCTTGTTTCTTTGTTTGATACGCTTTGACACATTAATCACACGACCGATTATTATGAAATTTTAAACATACTTTATCAGGGGTACAGAAAAGGACATAGGGACATTCCCCCCGAAAAAAACTACTCTTCCCGAGGGAAAGGTCAAATCCACATTAACCCGAGTGAAGCTACGAGCAAAATCTAGTATTTAGTATTATTCAACTACTAATAATTTGAAACAATGAAAGCGACTCAAGGTCTTTAAATACGTCCATACGCTTTTAGTTTTTATACATTAGTCATAAGTAATCATCTCTTGTTGATTGTAACATTACCCGTACTTTTCCATTATTAATGATGACGTCTTTAGCTTGACCTTCTGAACGGATACATATTTATTATCAGAATGAAAACCAACGAGAAATACACAGAAAATGGCTTAATAAAATCTAAAAACAACAAAGGGTAGTTATATATTTTTATGTACGTTTAGCATTGTTAAACGAATTTTTAGCTAGCTATATAGCTAGTGGCTTTGCTGGCATAAGCGTAGATTTGACCTATACTTCACTAACAGTACTTTTTTCGGAATGCCCCTTAAAGCGTGTTACCATCCGTTGTTAGATTCAAAATACATGTTTGGGTTGGTGAGACACACATGCAGGTCACATGTCTCTCACTCACTCGTATATGTATGATTAGCTTAACTTGCTTAGCTTCGTTTGATTCGCGACTTTGCAATCAAGGCAACTACCCAAGCCGAGGTTCGATCAGTTTGGCGCCATGGTGCCCTTATGCCACTTTCTGTACCCCAGACAACGTGTATGTAACATTTATGATGACCAGTTGAATAGTTAAGGCTTAAAAGCGTAACTAGCTTAGTTTGATTCTCGATGTTGCATTCAAGGCAACTACCCAAGCGGAGGTTCGGTCAGTTTGACGCCATGGTGCCCTTATGCCACTTTCTGTACCCCAGACAACGTGTATGTAACATTTATGATGACCAGTTGAATAGTTAAGGCTTAAAAGCGTAACTAGCTTAGTTTGATTCTCGATGTTGCATTCAAGGCCACCACTTATATAAATTACATTAGTATTGGAGCTTTATACATCAGGGAATTTTCAAAATCAAATGAAAAATGTACAGTAGTTAAGTTATTTGTATGTTTATGACCATCCGAGACTAGCTAGGTACCTAACTATGGTCAAGGACATTTTGGTGCTTTTTTCTAGAGTAAATTATTTCAAGTCGGTTCTAATTTTTGTTAAAATAATTTAAATGTTAAAATTTATTAAAATTACACTTATCATACATACACACACAGTTGAGAATAAGGTTTAGCTTGGAAAAGTAGTTGAGCACGCCAATATCAATCATCATGAAGTTAGTTGGTGAAGTGTTTTTGTTTAATATTACATGAAGAGATTCTTTTAAATATAAATATTATTTAATATAATTTATGTACATTACTTTTATTTTCGCTGTGTTTAACTTCCTCATTCGAAGTTTTTATTCAGTTCAAAAAGGTTATGTGCAAAATATTTTGTTCTATTCACAACAAAACATATTATTTCTCACGTACCTACATAAATACACACTTTATTGTTAACAATACACATACAATGATTAAACATTAGCGATATTTTATAATATTGAGTAAAGGTAGATATGGACATATAACGTTGACATATGCTATAACATTTAAAACCTACACAGTATGTGTAATGCACATAGGTACTGCTATCAGCAAAATTCACAGAATTAATTCACTTTTCTCTTACTTTTTTCGTTATACTTTTAATTGTTAAAAAACGTAACTTTCTGGTTTTGCTAGGTTATCGGTGTTTTTTTATGGGTTTTATTTATGGGATTATATTTTCTTAGCTTTTTCTCGCATCGCGTCGACGCTTAACTTAACACAGAATTTGAAAATAATTTTCAGTCTATGTTATACCTTGATAAATAGCTTTCTATATGCTTTTAAAATTGGTTAATTATTTATTTATTGAGTTTATTCATTACCAAAAAAAAACATTTTTTTTCTTATTATTTAGCAATATCAAGGTGTATCAAGACTCATTGACCAACACATTGAAATCTTTAAAAAAACGACAACAAAACTGTGAAGTTCTTGTAAAATAAATAAATAACAAGTACTCAAAAGTTTAATACAATCAAAAGTCTATATTATCACCGGTGTGATTAACCTGTAAGCCGCCGTCAGGGTGACCTCGAGAGAGGTACAAGCAGTGAACGATCGCCGCTTTATACTCCCTGACGACGTTAAGGCGTTGATCACGGAAAAGAACGCCGCGACCCGAGCCTACGACACTTACCCGACCGAAGACAATCGCGTTCGATTACGTTCATTACAAAAGTTAGTTAAAACTAGTATCGCAGAAATCCGAGCCGCCAGGTGGGACAAACTCCTGGAGGATATCCAGCCGTCCCACGTGGCGTTTTGGACGTTCACGCGTAAGTTCAAATCAGAGCAGAGTGCATCGATGCCCCCGTTAGACAGAGGTCATGGGTTGCCTCCCGCGTTCGAAAGTATAGACAAAGCGGAGTGTCTCGCCGCGAGTTTAGAGGAGCAATGTTCTCCAAACACTGCTAACACTGACCCTGTCCATATCGAATCGATAAAATCCGCGGTAGATAGCTTTCTCGCGTCTCCTCGCGCGGATACCCTAACCCCGGTTACTTTTGACGAAGTGACGGCCGCTATCAAGCGTCTGAAGCTTAGGAAGTCCCCAGGTCCCGATGGAATCAGGAACGAGGTACTGAAGCTCCTTCCTGACTTCATCATTGCTCTGCTGGTATGCATCTTCAATGCTGCCATGTCCCAGGGTCACTTTCCAGCCGTCTGGAAAAAGGCCATAGTGATAGGCATACACAAACCCGGCAAAAAAGCTACGCTTCCCGCTAGCTATCGCCCTATTAGTTTATTAGATACACTAGGCAAGCTATACGAGCGGCTCCTTTTGAACCGCCTACAGACCACGATAACAAGGTTGAATCTGCTGCCGCCTGAGCAGTTCGGTTTCCGTGCACAACACTCGTGCACGAACCAAGTACACCGCCTCACGGAGTACATATTCTCGAAATTTAATGAAGACCCCCAGCCCCAGGTCAGTCCGGCCAAGCCTAAACCGAAACGTACAATAGCGGTCTTCTTTGACGTCGCCAAGGCCTTCGACAAGGTCTGGCACGACGGGCTAGTCTATAAACTGTTTAAGTCTAGTATTCCGGATAGTTTAGTACACATCATCCGCGAATTTCTCACAGATAGGACCTTCCGCTATAGAGTGGAAGGTGAGTTATCCCAGCCCCACCCGATACGTTCAGGAGTGCCCCAGGGGTCCATCCTCGCGCCCTCCCTCTTCAACCTGTTCATCAGTGACCTACCTCGGTCCCCGGGGTTCGAGGTAGGTTGTTACGCTGACGATACAGTAATCTACGCTTCCGATTGGCGGCCGTCGCATTTAGCTATCCGTATGAATAGGGCCATCGAGGAACTCGGCGAATGGTTTCTTCGATGGCGTATAGAGGTTAATCCCGAGAAAAGCGCTGCGATCTTTTTCGATCCGGTTCAGCGTCCGCGTCCGAGCAATATAGAGTCCCTTAAATTGTATGACACCGAGATTCCTTGGGCCCTTACGGTCAAATATCTCGGTGTCACGTTAGATAGACGCCTCACGTTTAAGCAGCATGCAGTGAGAGTACGAAACAAAGCCGCTATGGTTTTGGGTCGTCTGCATCCGTTATTATGTGCTAAGAGCAAAATGTCCGTCAGACATAAGCTCACACTTTACAAAATGTGTATTCGTCCGATTTTGACGTATAGCTGTCCCGTTTTCGCGCATATGTCAAAAGCGAACTTCAAGATTTTACAAAAAATACAGAACCGTTTTCTACGAAAGGCGATCGGTGCCCCGTGGTACATCCGGAGAGTCGACCTCCATAGGGACCTGGAGATGCCGTCTATCTGGGAGTACGTAAAAACTCTCACGACTAGTTATTTCGACAGAGCCATGAATCATCCCAATCCGTTAGTGGTATCCGCCGCGACTTACGATACCGTGCCAGGCGCGCCGCGTTACAAAAGACGTCCGCGTTACATTTTCACCGACCCTCCCGAAGAAATTTCGCTAGGTAATCAAGACTACCCTTCCGTCCCTCGAAACACAGCGTGTGCGCGCCCACGCCCGCGTAATCACAGATCACGCCGCCGCGGTTTGGCTGTGAATTTTGCCCCAGCACACATTCTTAGGCCTCCCTCGGCAACTGCTCTAGCCGAGGTCCGATCCCCCGGAATGGAGCCCTCGAGCAGCTTGCATGCGCGAACAGAGTACCACTGATTCGATCAAACACTCGTCTACAACACAACACCGATCACCCCACACACGTGCACACACACTCACTCGTAGGTACACATAGTGGTGGGCTGTTTTTGTTTGTTTTTATGCCCTTCGAACTGTAATAGTTTAGAACACAGATAGATAGATACAAAATACATGTACGAGATCGTAAAACATACATGCTTGGTAACCATGTATATTTCACGAACCCATACAGGTATGATACGGATAGGCTTAGCTTAGTTTAGCTTAGCTAGTTAGATTCGGGTTTTCGACGACAGCCCAAGCCGAGGCGTGCCGTGCGCCCTTGTGCTAGTCGTCCATATAAAATCGGGTGAGTGCCTTAAGCGCTCCCCTTAGTAGTCCGGTGGAACTGTAGAGCCTTGCCAGGCTAACAGTGTAGGTCAGTTCGAAAAAAAAAAAAAAAAAAAAACCTGTAAGCCTTTATCATTTTATATTTACTTCTAATCTTATATCCTTGAATGTTGTTCACCTTTATATCCATTATAGGTTGAACTCTATGTGATGTTTAGAAATATATATATATATATATAATGAAAATGTAGTTACTTTGAGATTCAATCACGTGAAAACTGCTGAATGTATAGGAATAGGAGTATGACTATTTCTTCTCTGTTGAGTTTAATGGGTTCTAGTCTACTTATTTTTTGGATTCCCTCGATCCTTGCAATTATTTTAAATTACAAACAAAGTTGGCGGGAATCAGTTAGTATAGAAGTAAAATAATTTACATATTGAAATTACAAAATAAAATAAATAAAAACATGTAGGTTTACTATATTTACAAAAAAAAAATCTATTTAATGCCCATAAGAACATATTTCCAAGTAAAAAATAAATTATACCGGTGAAGGAACGGTTATGATATGGTATAAGGTAATGTTATATGACAATAGTGCAGAAAATGATAACATTCCAGTCTCAAAAGACTTACTTTTCTATTACATCTTCACGAACACATTTATACATTTCTATTTTATTTTAGCGCCTGTGCGCTACAAAATACCCTATTAAATGTTATGGGTTTATGCTAAATCTTCGGACGTACGTTGGTGGAGGTGGTGTCCGAACATGCTATCACCGAGTCATCATCTTTTCAAACTGGTTTGCGTGGGCATGGGTGGATACAATACATAAAATACTAGAATAGGCCTTGTATTTTTATATTATAAGCTAGATATTCAAGAATAAGTCCCTAATTCGGGTCTCTTGGAGTACATAAACTTGTTTGCGTGCAACGAGTATGCAAATAAATGAACCAACCGACAGGTTATCTGGATACTTCAAGGTAAGACGAATTTACCAAATACAAGCTTACAGTCAACACTATCGCTTCTATATTCAATTGGTGTACTAAGCCGACGAGTATATATTTATGTACTCAGAGCGATTTTGTAATATTAATAACAGAGATCTAGATTGACAGCTACAAAATCTATGATATAATATTTTATTAAGTATGGTTATAAACAAGCAAATAAGACAAAAAATCAAACCTATTACAAAAAACATTCTATTATTAGACTATTAAAGTATAAAATATGCGTGCTATTGTTGTTTGCATTGATATTAATAAATTCTATATAAATTTTAATGGCAGTTTAGTTTTAAAAAAACTCCTTATGATTTATCTTCTTGTTTTTATCGCTTATGCTGACGTCTAACTGTAAAAAGTTTTGGTAATTGTTAGACTAAAAATTCGTGACTACAAAAATACCAACAACTATTACATTTATGTAAAAAGTACAGACATTTGATAAACGATGATATACAATTGATGTACATTTCAAACTAACCTTCAGTTTATGCAACAATTTGGATTTTCTTGTAACAATTAACTACTACATATACGAATAAACTAAATGGCTACATTTAAACTTCGTCTGCATTACTGCAAATATTATTTATGTCAAGCACATATATGTTTAATTTCAATAAATAACAAGTTTTATATTATTTGTAATATTTTGTCAGATTCACTGTATTCTTTGTCTTAATTTTTATTCATATACACGGCTTATGATTTCGGAATATAATCTAATTCGATCTAGATAGAACAGAGTATTAGATTGAAGGATTATGCCTTAAATTTTATCATCAAAACATGTATACGCCTATATATATTTTTATAATATATATATACATATATATATATCTATTATTGCGTTAATATACCGTATTTTTGTTAGAACCACTATAAGAATACAGTATGTAATAGTATCTTTAGGGTATATGCATTTATAAAACCATCTTATACGTACCGCAAACAGGATTGCAGTACTACCCCAGGTTATTATTCTATGAAGGGTAGGGTATTCTATGAAGAGTTTGTTTGAGAATAGGTCGTGATAATCAGATTCAAGATACATGTATATGTTCGTGAAACATACATGCTTGGTACACGTGTATGTTTCACTAATTCATATATGTATGAAATAATAGTTAGCTTAGTTTGACTCGGGATATTCGGCGACAGTCCAAGCCGAGGCGCGCCATGCGCCCTTCTGCTGGTCGCTCATATAAAATTGGGTGAGTGCCTTAAACGCTACCCTTAGTAGTCCAGTGAAGTTCTAGAGACCTTCCCAGGTCAACAGTGTAGTCAGAAGGAAAAAAAATAATAGGTCGTATAACGTATTACACGAACCAACATTTCAAACCGTAATATAGTAGTGCAAGCATAAACTGATAGACACATAATGGTTTATGTCGGGAACAAATTAGGTAAGTCGAGAAAAAATTGTTTTTGAAGACTTTTTTTCATTTCAATCAAATGGAATTGAAATGAAATTAAAAGCAATGAAGTGTTTGTTATATGGATTTTATTAAGACATATACTCAAACAGGTTTCTCTGTGCCGTTACTTAGACTTTATTATAATTATGATAAATTGGTGTCTTTGACCTCTGCCCCACTAAATATATACGATTCAACGCTATGTCATTGTATGCAATTTTAATTGTATATACTTATTTGCAATATTGTACTGAGGTAACAAATTACTGTAAAATTTATTAATAGAATATTATTTACTTAATACTTTATCTCCAACAAACGTGCTATGAAATATTCTTGGGATTTTTTTTTGAACTGACTACACTGTTGACTTGGTAAGGCTCTCTACAGCTTCACTGGACTACTAAGGGTAGCGCTTAAGGCACTCACCAGATTTTAACATTAGTGGAATTCAACACTTGCTCTGTATTTTTACACTTTCCCCACTGCTTCGTAGTGTGAAGGATGAAGTACTGAATTCTTAGTAAGCCTTGAATTTTAGGCCCATGTCGTACGTAGCCAAAAGTAGAACAATATGATAACGTGTTTTAAAACAAGTCATATTTTTTTGTAATGTTTGGCATACTGCAATTTTTTTGAGCTATCACAAAAGACTATAGATAAAAACACGTTAAGAACCAATAAATCCATTTGTTATTCTACAACTACGACATGTGAATTTTTAGTTGATGAAAAATATATAAATATTACAGGTGATAAATTAGAATCATGACTTCACAGTTTTTTTTTTTAATGGAAAGTTTATAATAGCACAAAACAATTTACCGTTAAAATTACAAAAAAAAATCCCACTCAACTAAACATACCTAGAGGCTTTAAGTGAAATGTTGGCGACCATATACATCGATTTTGAATTTAATATCATGTCTCGGTTGAGGTCAATGCTCTTAGCCTGCACTCTATTAACCAACAGTTCGAGTACAGTAATTTCATATAACTCTTATAAAAAAATATAAGCATACTATCTTCATAACACAGCAGCGTAATTCGAAATCATTGGTGTGCAAGTACACTGATATCCGTGTGATTAAACTTTGAAAACTGGCAACATGTTTCAGTTGTTCCATAATATTTTTGAAATCGACACTCTGAACTACACAAAGGCGGACAGGGAGGAATGGGAGTGCACAGGGCACGTGACCCCCAGATAGTGGAAATTAATTAAGAATCTGAGAAAGTTTAATAGCGACTATACAGTTTTATTTTTGCGTACTTCTAATGCTATCCAAAGTAGCAAATTCGAAAAATATCACAACTAAGAATAGAAAAACTACAAAAGATGCTTTCTTATTTGCAAGATTGTAAATATTATCAAACGGATTTAGCTTGTTTTTTAGCTGTGAAGGGATATTTACAAATTTAGCGACAGATGAGAGAAAATATACATAAGTAATCAGCACATACCTGTAAAAGAGCATATTTCCTGTGACAATCTTTTCTCCTCGGCAGCGGCTCAAGCCGAGGTCTGATCCTCCGGAATGGAGGCCTCAAGCACGTTGCTTGCGCGACTACCGTGACACTGAATAAGTTTTCAAACACTAGCTTCTACAACACAATACCGATCACCCCACACACGTGCACATACACAAATGTAGGTACACATAGTGGTTGGGTTTTTTTTTGTTTCAATCCCTTTTTCGAACGGAGTTAGCTTAGATTAACTTATTAGTCAGATTCAAGATACATGTATAAGTTCGTGAAACATAGATGCTTGGTACACGTGTATGTTTCACGAACTCATATATGTATGAAATAATAGTTAGCTTAGTTTAGCTTAACCTAGTTAGACTCTGAGGGCTATCAGAGGATACCGCACGGTGTCCTCGGCGGCGGCCTTCACGCTCGCCGGGTCTCTGCCCTGGGAGCTGGAGGCGGGTGTTCTCGCCGCCGTGTACAAGTTCACGGCGGCAAGGAAACGTTTGGGGGAGCCTCCAGCTCCCAGGGTGATAGAGGGAAAGAGGCGAGAGGGGAGGGAGACCGCTATAGAGCGGTGGCGGCAGGATCTGGCGGACGCGCGGTACGGGCGATATACGGTGGACGCCGTCCGCCCGGTCCTGCCGCAGTGGATTAAAAGGGAGTGGGGCTCCCTGATGTTCCGACTGGTGCAGGTGCTGACCGGCCATGGCTGTTTTGGTTGGTACCTGCACCAGATCGCTCGCAGGGAGCCGACCGCCGCATGCCACGAGTGCGGCGCTGAGGAGGACACCGCGCAGCACACACTGTCTGAGTGTGCTGCGTGGGTGGTGCAGCGCCGCACTCTGGCTGCGGTGGTGGGACGAAATCTGTCGCTGCCGAGCGTGGTTGCGGCCATGCTCCGCAGCGAAGACGCCTGGACGGCGATGGCCTCTTTCTGCGAGGATGTAATCTCGCAGAAAGAGGCGGCGGAGAGGGCCCGAGAGGCGGACCCTCTCACCGGCATGTTACCCTGTCACCGGTATGGTTAGTTAGATCGTGACTGATTACATAGTTATAATTCCTCCGTGTAATTGCAAGCACGGCAATTTTCAAAGACGTCGTTCGGCTACATTTGTTTACGTATCTTCAGCCGTCAGGACAAAATCTGCCAAAACCAATATAGCCTATTAGGTCAACAGTGTTAGTCAATTTGAAAAGGGAAAACATTAAAAGGGATTTGTAAATTACCTACTTTCGCGATCCACTAATAAAACAAAATGTATCAGATATTACAATTATATCTGAACAAACTTCGCAAAATTTTATTATGTACATTATAAGTATACTTTAATTAGTGAAAAATAACTTCAATTTAAATTTATTATATACATATGTCAATTTATCATATTATATTAAAATGTAAATTAAATTAAATAACAAAAATTTTGCTTTGGAATAAATGTGTCACTAAATATAAAAACTGAATGTGATTGCTGAGAAAAACAAGTACTTTGATTACTAGTTATTTAAAATTCGACATGCGATTAACGTGTACTTTGTTTTGCATAGTCCTTAATTATATTTGTTAATATAAACGTGTTGTACATTTTTTGAGTACTCTTGAGTTGGTATAAGGTATGTTCCGTCCTACATCTTGCAGTCAAGGTCGTAAAAATAATTTCGATATATTTTATTTTTATTCTACTACGTAGAGATTTGATCATTATCTAAAAAGAAATGACACGGTATTTTTATTTAATATAAAATTTTAAGAAACTGCGATTTTTATAAGCACTACAAAAAACTAAAGACATATTGGGAGCAAAATATATTTTTGCTTTTAATTTTTTTTACATATTTTCTTCTTTATATAAAATATACTGTTAAGATAATAAAGTCGCGGGAATTAGTTAGTATTAGTATAAAAATCTAATTGAGACTATTCATTTAATTTGTAAGCAAAATTGTGACAAAGAAAAGTGAGAACTAAATACACTTATCCTGATACCTGTAAACAGGTCCTGTTTAACTTAAAAAAGTATATTCTTATAATTGGCTGTAAAATCTTATTAATGTCGACCTCTTTGATGTTTTTATTTTAGGCTTTATAATGCAATGGAAGTTCAATGTTTCGTTTCAACAAAGAAACCAAACAGGTTTTAGAATTTGCTTGACAGCCGACATGACGTTTTGTTTTGCTGTACAAAATACAAAAAAAAAAACTGAATTATAAGTAGTTGAAAATAAAACAAACAGAAATAAATATTTTGTATATTTATAGTTTCATTTGCTGATTTTGGTAAATCGGTAAAAATGTTTTATTAGGTTATTTGTAATTTCAACATGTTTATTAGTTTTTTGTCATCAGGTGAGATTGTAGTTCTTTAAAAAGAATAAAGAAACGTGTAAAGTTTACTGACGTCATTCGTAACAATTAATTCTAATCGACGCCGCGAGTGGTATTGTGCTATTACACGATGGTTTATAACAACTTGGTAAAAACTTGACAGGATGACGTGCTACGTTCCACGTATATAAAACTATGCAGTGGTTCTTGCCGTCTTAAGTTTATAGCGCGGTCACGGTAATTGGCGATGTATAAATTGTGGCTGGTTTTGAATAGAAATTATAACATAAAAGTAGGAATAATATTACCCTATTTTGATTTGATTTTTAGTAGGTGGCAGAGCTACGCTGAAGCTATTACTGGCTTCAGCATGAATAGGTCGGCTCGCCCGGGGTAGTACCACCCTCTCACAGAAAACCGACGTGAAGTAACAGTGTTTGCACTGTTGCGTTTCGTTCGGTCAGTGAGAGTGCCGGAGGCCCACATATTTAAGAGGCCGGCAACGCAATTGCGACTCCCTTGGTGTTGCTAGTGTCTATGGACGGCGGTGATCATTTACCATCAGGTGACCCACCTGTTCGTTTGCCCCCTATAATATATAAAAAAAAATCGAATATTAATTTCTCTATGTATAATTTATAACAAAATTTTAGTCGTTCTTCTTATGTATTCTTCCAACCAAAAATTATTTTCTATTTTTTTGTTATTATAGAATTTTTTGCTTGTGGAATTTTTTGTTGTTCCATAACATGTATGTTTACGATCAAAGAGTATTTTAAGAGATACAAATATGGGCTCGAACATCAATCCGATATCCGCAGGTTCGAACCCCGACATGTACCTGTCAATTCTTTTTTTTTTTAATTCACGTACATTTACTAATTTAAATTGCTAACAATATCGGCTGACGGAGAATGAAACAATCGCGAGAAACCTGAGCCTGAGAAATGTGATTATGCTCATACTTTCCTTCAGGAAGAGACCTATGGCCTTGCAGTGGGTCTTTTACAGGCTTCTTTATTTTCATACTAATACAAGCTATGTTTCATTTAAATTAATTGTGTACGACTATTAGTGTTCTCAGACTTACCATAGCCTGTTGATTTAAACGGAGGAATAATATATGTGGAGTAAGTGTAATGCAAGTTGTCTTTAGAAAATATTGTACTATTTAAAATAATAGGGACATTTGTCAAAAAAAGAAACGTATTTATAAGGCATTATTATAGTTTGTTTGTATTATTCACTTCGTATGCGTCGTTAAAGTTGCTTATCGTTTGTGCTATATCAAGGGAACTCGTAGTATTAATGCGCCCACACTGATGAAAACGATTTAAATGTAATATAACAAGACACTAATCAGAAAAGAAATGGTAACAACAAAGTATAAATAAATATAATGACAATCTTTTTATTGTACAGGAATATAATTACTCAACAAATTCATCAACAATTTAAAATATACCTATCCCAAGCTTTATTCGAACTAGTAACTTCCATAATTTCAGTTGGATATCTTTTGTATGTGAAGGTTAACATGAAACCATTAGTTTATATCAATTATCTAAGACTCGTCACGGAAATGCGTATAAACGGTATAAATGTTTGCAAGATGCTCTACAAGGCGATGCCTCCAATACCACGTGGAGTTGGCGTGTTAGATCAACAAGAGATGAAAAACCGGTTTAATAACAGTTATACACATGTACAACAAAGATGCACACAATATGTACTATAATTAATTGTTTGACAACAGTCCTAAACGTGTCATTCACTTTGGAACCGATTACCTACATTAGTTGGTTCGTCATCATTTGACTGTGCAAATAAGATACCAAATAATAAAATAGTTTAGGTAGGTTTACAATTTAATTATTGTTTTATGGGATATTTTAGGTACATTTATGTTATTTTTAAAGGAGGTCAGGCCTTTGTTTCTTTTTATCAAATAAGTTTAGTCGATTACCGCCAAATATTTTCTAATTATAGGCTTATAATATATAAATTAATGTAGCTAGCCTCGGCCTAATTCACAAAAAACTTAACTGCTATTAACTCATATCTATAAAAACGATTTTCTTATGGTTTTGTTCTTGCTTACTATAATACCGAATCTATTTTTATTTTATAATGGTGTTATTTTGACTGTTATTAGTTTTAACAAATTGTTGTTTTTGTGAATCATAAAGAAGTTTGTACGCTATTCAAGCATAACACAATTAGTTTTTATATGGCTAAATATAAAACAGCAATGCAAGACAGTGACATTATTGTTTACAATAATAACATTGTTTTTAACATAAATCAGATTTTTTGTTAAATGTTCCGGTGGAAAAAACAAATCAGAAATTTAGAAATCCGTGTATAATAAATCCCAAGATTACTATGACTATAACCAGATTTAAGCAAACGAACTATTTTATTTCAATCCATTAGAAATTATGAAACCACCTGCTGCCTGAGGAGTGATGCATCATTACCGATATTCCCAGATCATCTTCAATGTGTGTTAAGTTTCATTGTTCGAAAGACAATATATAATAATAATACATAACCTATGCAACTAGACTTCCTATTCATAAATACAGTCAAATTTGCTAAAAGAAGTATCGTAAGGAATCGATATAATATTCTTTGTTACCTTTACAATTACATTTGAGAAATTATCTTGAAAAGCAGCTTCCTATGAATTGTTTGAGGTACATCTGGATCAAACTAGATATAATTTTCCCTATTTGTCCCTGTCTCCTTATTTATTATATTCCAAATAGTTTTAGTTTTATTGCCTAAAAATGAGATTTGTACATAAATACGTTTTATTTTTATTTTCTCGAAGAATTCATAACATAAGCATGAAATATCTCATTATTTCATTTGCGTCATTACATAAAAAAAATTACTTATCATCTTCTATACATATAATAAGAATGTAAATCTGACGTGTCTGCACTTTTTTTTATTTTTGAGAAAAAAATTGTTGCAGGTGTCTTGGAATAAGTAATAGAATACATTTCGATCATTTTTAGAAATGTCTGTCTGTCTGTTTATTTGAACAGGCATCACTGGTAAAGCACTAGGTTTCTAATAAACATTACGAAAGTGACTAAATCCTACAGTGCTTGTCAATCATTTTGGCCTGTTTGAATATAGCCTTAGGTTCAGACTTGCACGTAAGAACGTAAAGAGTTTAATACAAAATAAAGTTAAATTACTATTATAGGAATCTAATATTGGCATTTATTTACCCTTTTTTATTTACTACTGCCTACTATTTGTCTTGATGTTATACATACAATGTAATGTGTATTAATATCTAAATCTATGTTGTGCGCAACTACTTCAGAACGGTTAAAAAATTTGACGCGGACTATATTATAACCTTCAAGCGATGTCATATTTCTATTTGTAATTTTACTCTTTGGTCAACAACTCCATGACGTTTCAATCTTGTCTGTTAAAAAATCCAGTTCGGTATGACTAAGGCTCGGTTGCACCAGTTAATGTTAAAGTTAAAAATTCGGTTAAAGTTATTGTTAGGCAAAAAATAGGTTGCACCAATTGACAATGGTTAAAATGACGTCACGATTTAACGTTAACTATTACCGCTCCATGTTGGCCGGTTACCGTTATTGTTAATGTCAATTTTTGAATCGGTTGTCATGATCACTAGAAAAAACTTTATAATATCATGTCGTTGCTAAGAGAAATCCTGTGGGAAACTGAAAATAGTTCTTCCGATGACGAAATCAATATATTTGAAGATAATTTGCGTCTTAGAAAGAAAAAAGTTTAATTTCCTAGAATTGGAAAATGTCCACGGGACGACAAACGCTAACGTTTTGTCGTTGACATCTGAAATCTGTCATCAAAAATCTGTTGACAGTCACAAAATAACAATAATGACATTTGGTGACACTTATAACAAAGTCCTGCCAAGTAAAATATATTACCCTTTTCGATTTTAGGGACTAATTGGCTTATTGAAGTAGCAACCCTAATAACTTTAACAATTACAAAATGTTTGATGGTGCAACTCGTTTTGGCAAATGTAACTGTTAGCAAGTCTTGTCATTGTTAAAGTTAACTTTAACAATTACAATAACCACGATTTTGGTGCAACTCAGCCTAAGAAAGTAAAATTATAAAGCAATCATGACTGACAGTGCAAAAAATTATTCCATCAAAATTGCAGAAAAAGATGTATATCCATTTATAAGAAATAACACATCAAATGAAAGAACATTAACTAACGGTGATATCCATCCATATAAAGAGGAGACAAGTTCTGATCTGGTTGAGGAAGACCAAAAAGAAATAAACAAAGCTTATAAAGGTCACGTTGAAAGATTCATCGAAATTTCTAAATATTTTTCGAGCCCACTACGTAAGACCGCATCATATATTTGCGAGAATTGTCTCGTCGCTTAACCTGCTATATTTAGAATCGAACATAAAAGAGGCAGTGTCACTACAGAGCATATAAAATTCCGCAATGTCACACTCGGACCAGTGTATGTTAAACTTTTCAAGGTGACACCCGATTTAGAACAAATTAAATTCATTAACCTGTCCTTATCTCGATGCAGACGCATACCTCCGGGATTATCGTTTAACTTGGGTTTCGTCTATGATCGTATGAACGAAAGACTTGATTGTAATGCGAAAATGATTTTTGTCGCATCAAGAAAAACGAGTACGCCGTGTTATCAAATTTGTGAAATCGTATTACAGATTGATTTAAAGTGAATTCGCTTGGCTGGCATTTAAGTTGAAATCTCTTTTTATTATAATAGCGTTGTTCATTTTTATTAACAAGGTGTTATTAAAGCTACCTCTATTAAATTAAATGTTACAAATAAGTCCTAAAAAACACATACAAAATGTGAAAGGATTGCGCATGTATTAACATTTATAGATCAGATGTTAGAAATAATTATTTTGGAACTAATGGTCATTTTTATAAACAAAAATATTTAATTACAACCTGATTCATCGTGGTGGTCCAGTGGTTTGATCGATGGAATCAAATAATCCGATGTCCGCAGGTTTGAACCCCGGCATATACCAACGATTTTTTCGGAATTCGCGTACATTTACTAATTTACATTGGTAACACTATCGGCTGACGGTGAAGGAAAACATCGTGAGGAAACCTGACCCTGAGAAATAATCTTGTAGTACCACCGTATGTGGGAAAAATATAGAACTGTGGATTTCTCAGTGTTTGAAATCGCCAATACGTTGTGGGCTAGCGTGGTGATTATGCCCTATAACTTCCTTTGGGAAGAGGCCTATGACCCTGCAGTTGGTCTCTGACAGGCTGATGATGATGATTCAAAATTACCATTAATAACTTTTATTCAATTAAACTAAATAACTACTCTAACTTTCCTTTTCAATTGTTCTAACAGTTACAATTTAACAGTTCTACACGTTCACAAAAATCAATTTTTGTTAAGTTGTTGTTACTGTCTCAAAATTTACTTGTGTAACATAACTTGTGCTTGCTGATGCACATACATTAAGAAATAAACGAATACAGTTTAATAACAGTATCTTACTAACTACATCACTAGCAGAATAAACTATACATTCTAAAAGCCTGGTTTCTTTCCGTTGTAAAAACTATACATAAGAACCTCAATAAGTTTATTAAATATAAAATGAAAACAATAAAAGATTCGACTTAAATGAATTCAAATTTTTGCAAATGATAATTTCATTTGATTTATTAAGTCGTTAATAAGATTAGTGCAAGTTGAGATTAAAGTCGAACAAGCCTTTACGTATATATACTGATATTCTACTGGTTCTATTGTATTGCTGTGCTAAGTGACAGCCCTGGACAAACCGTGACGTAAAATAAAGCATTTGCATCTCTGACATCCATTGACGTCATTCGAAGCTTTAATACCTTAAATTTTTAATACTTTTAACTGGCTACGTTTACCACCCACTTCAGTTCCTTATTCAACTGACAAAGTGTTCGTATTTTTTTTATTTCCTCACATACTTTGAACCCATAGATACTTATTAGTATTCAGACGCACACAACATCTTACAAAACAATAAAAAAAAATGCTGTTAGAAACCCATGAATAAAATGTATATGTCAATTGTAAAGTTTATCGTTATATATCGGCAACAGTTCACGATTTATACAATGATTAATTATAATATTATTCCTAACATATATTATTCTAGCCCATTAATTCAATAATACTTGGACTGAATTATAATTATTAACTAAGCATTTTTTTTAATGTCCTTGCTTAAAGTTAAATTTAAAGTTAACTTAGAAGGTTATTTCTTTTTTGATTTTTTGTTATATGATTATCCATCAACTTGACGTTCATGTGTCGTTTGGGCTGCCATTGAAAATTAGCGCTGCAGTATTACTTGTACCGCAGTATACTCGTATTGCCGAATGGTGTTGCCAGTTATTGGATAGTTTTCATTCATTCTTTATTCCGTGTTTTCATTCCTCTATGTTTCAGTAATTGAATTGTTTTGATTTGATGACGATGATATACTGTTTCTTGCTTTCTCTACATAATGCATCACATTAAAAAAAAACAATTATTTGCAATAAACTAATACAGTTGATAATTAGTTAAATATTTATGGAAGCATAGTAGTTAATTATTAAAAACTTCTATGAGTCTATATTTACGATTAACAATATTTATAGAGCTTATTTTAGTGAGATTTTCATTTATTTTATGAAAATTGATAAATAGGAGAAAAGATAAGTCAATATATATAATACTCAGTTAGCGTTCTGGGTAAATTAGTTGGGTGTAAAAAGTTTAATAACCTGTTACAGCATGTCCATTAAATTATTAATTCCGACTGTATGTAAGATGTAAGCGCAGCACTTCAGAATAGCTGGACCGTTTGGTTAATTCTTCTTTTGTTGTATATGTAATTATCAGGATAGTGTCTATATAAAAAAGCCAGTAAATTAATGAGACAGAAGACAATAATGAGATCTTCAAGAATATGGACAGAATTAACTGACTGACATTGGCTTGTTCAGTTTCCCTTGTATTTTATTACATGGTCGTACTGTATAAGGAGAATTTTGTCTCATTTTCTTCGTTGTACCCGTGCAAAGCAGCAGCAGTTATTTATTAATAAAGATTTTTTTTTATTGTAACGTTTGTTATATTTATTTTTCCTCTCTTTCTTGACATACATGAACTTAACAATACATACATATTATACATTATAAACACTTAGACAAGTAAGACGAAACTAATGTAAACTCGTATATCAAAATCCATTAAAATCAAAATCAAAAATATTATATTCAGTTTAGGCCCTGAGAAGGCGCTTACGGACGTCAAAGTTACCACCGGTTCGGACAACAACCTAGTCATCGAGAAGAACCGGCAAGAAACTCGATCTGGTTTATCTTTTTATCAAACATAATTACTAGTTCGGCCATAAATACTGTTACATAAAACCTTTTCTTTTTTTTACTTTTAATTATTTTGAATTTGGAACAGGTATATTATTTTAAAAACTTCTTTCGATTTTGCACCATTACACATATTTTTTCGTGTTCATTATCAAATAACAATAAGGAATGGGGTGTTAACAAAAATAAGATTGCTGTGATCGCCTTGCACAAAGTGGGTATTGAGCCGTCGGTCATATTCCAGACACTTCAAAAGTTTGGTATCAGCCGTATGTTCGTATATCGCATTATCAACATATACAACAATACTTCCTCTGTCGAAGACCAGAAAAGTTCGGGGTGGCCACGTGCTGTTAGAATTACAAAGACTGTTAATACTGTTAAAGCCAGAATTCGTCAAAACCCCATTAGGAAGCAAAAAATCTTATCACGAGAAACGAAGATTCCCGCTAGGATTCTGTCGCGTATATAAAACAAGACCTAAAGCTCGATGCTTATCATAAATATACAGGACATGCCCTAAATCAATCTTTACAATTAAAGAGAGTGGATCGATCAAAACGCCTTTTGTCGCGATACGCAGGTGAAAGGCACAATAATATCCTCTTTACCGATGAAAAAAATTTCAGGATTGAAGAACACTACAATAAGCAAAATGAAAAAGTGTACGCTCACAGTTCTAAAGAAGCTGCTCAAGTGGAAGGAAAGGTACAACGTGATCATCAACCTGCGTCAGTGATGGTTTGGTGGAGCGTGTCTTATCAAGGAGTCACAAAATTACATTTTTGTGAAAAAGGCGTGATAACTTCAGCCAAAGTGTATCAAGATACTGTCTTGGATCATATTGTGAAACCTCTCAGCAATACACTTTTTAAAAATATACCGTGGACTTTCCAGCAAGACTCTGCACCTGGTCACAAGGCACGAACTACCCCAAGCCTGGAATGAAACCAACGTTCCGGACTTTATAAGAGCTGAACAGTAGCCCTCATCTAGCCCATACATCAACCGTTTAGACTTCAAAGTATGGTCAGTTTTAGAGTACATGGCCTTCTCTAAACGACACGGCGACATTGAGTCTCTTAAAAATTTTTGGAGCAAGCAGTGGCGAAATTTCCCTTGGAAATAGTGCGTAAATCCATAGATCCGTGGCCAACCAGATTAAAGCCAACGGTGACCATTTCGAATAGAACATATTTTTTATTTTTTGCCGAGACTAATAAATATGTAGGTACAAATTTTAATAATGTTACATAATATTACCATTACTGCATTTTTATTTGTAACAGAACTTATGGCCGGACTAGTTATAGCTCATATTTTTAAGAACATGCTTATAGTTATAAACATAACACCGTGTAAACTACGAAGCGTGTCGAAGAAATAAACATACAAAAAACGTTACCCTCCTTCCTCGCAATCGGTTAAAGAAATTAATTCATGCTGTATAATTAAGCAATTATGGGATCACTTCCTAAACTAGTTTAAAATATTCGAGGGCGACTTTAATTAACATATGCTCAATTTTTTCATTCGTTTCTGCCTATGATGTAGCCGTGATCGACTCGGATATACCTGATTACAATAATGTATTTAATACTTGGTATTAATATAGAACCTGTTTAGAAGTAAAACGTGTAAGGAAATCTAGTACTTGCATTGCACGTACCTGTATGTAAAATTTTAAATGCAAAAACAACTGATATATTTATTAACTTTGCACTGTTTGTTGTGTTATAATAATATACGGTGTCTAATTCTCTGTAGGTATCATGACTTGTGTCAGGTTAGCATTTCATTATTATTCTAAGCGTAATAACACAAAAACGACGAATAGAATTTCTTTATATTAAATTGTTACTTTGTACCCATGCAAGGTCTTTTTAAGGTCAACTATTGTTTACATAATAATATTACGATATATTTTAATACTATTTAGAATAATAATAAAAATGCTTCCGTTATAATGTACAAAGTAAGCCGAGTTTTAATTAAATATATATAATAAATTAAGGCCTAATTTAATAAAATGCTAATAACCATTATTGTTGTTCGTTTTTAGGAAATAGGGGAAAAAAATTATTTATGCATATATTTTTTGGGTTTTTTAAGTAATTCGTAATAAATTAATTTAAATTGACTTAACTAAGGAGTTTTGAAGCGAAATGAGGCTCCTATATTATATTCAGTAACTTGTAATTCAGTCCTCAAATTGAATGATAATTAAAGATATCTTGATAGTCTTAATCTATTTTTATTGTATTATACTGACCCCGACAATCTTTTTAGTCGCTCTGAATATGTAAGTCCGGGATAATACTGTCAAAGGTTTAATACAAAACAAAGTTAAAATATTATAATAGGAGTTTACAATTGGCGTTTATTTAGTCTTAAATTGTATCGATGTTCTACCTAAATTTATGTCCTGCCCATCTATATTCAGTACAGTCAAAAATATTGATGAAGACTTGTACTTTTTATTAATATTCACTAGCAGGCGCGGCGGACATTGTCCTACCATGATAATAAAACATATATATTTATGTGCGTGGAACGCTTAAGGTAACTAATGTATTTCATTTGATAAGAATCAATACTGTATCCGTGTAAATAGCCTTCCAATTACCTCAAAATAGAGGTATTTGCCGTCGTAGACTTTATAATAGATCTATAAAAGAGAAATATCGCAGTATGCATGGTTTTGTTATAATGCATTGTTATATTAGACAGCGTTCTCGATGAAAGCTCCCAGGCGGCTTGACTTTTTCCGATTCTTTCAACCAATTCCCAAAAAACATTAACAAATTATATACCTAAACCTCCCCCGTGAATTACTCTATCAGTCGGTGAAGACCGCATTATAATCCGTTCCGTATTTTTGAGTTTATCGCGAACATCCAGACAGACAGACAGGCGGGACGTATCAAGCTACACACAATTTTTATTGTTATTCTATTGGTTTTATTGTTCATAACGACGATTGCAATGGAAAAAGCTGTAAATAAAAAAGTGTAATATCACAGCTTAGCATAAAGTGTTAATGCATTTTATTGCTATATATAGGACTTAAGTTAATATGTCTTAAATCCTGTTATAACCAATTAACATAGTTCTACCAAGATCCGGGCAAGGCGTTCTACGATAGACGCCCTAACCCTCCTGAAGTCGCTCTCCACAGAGGCGACCTCCCAGGGAGAGAGGGTTCTGGCGGTGTCCCTTGACATCGCCAACGCCTTCAACAGCTTGCCGCATGCAATTATAAGGGAGGCACTCCGGTATTTCGGAGTGCCCCCTTACTTTAGGCGGGTGTTGGAGGCGTACCTGGAGGATAGGGAGGTCGCCAATGTGGACAGCGACGGGAGAATGGTTCGGCGGAAAACGAGATGTGGGGTTCCACAGGGGTCGGCTTTGAGTCCACTCCTGTGGAACCTGGGTTACGACTGGGTGCTTCGGGGCGCGCTCCCATACGAAGCGCGCCTCATATGTTACGCGGACGACACCCTAGTCGTAGCCCGGGGGGAGAAGTGGGATGAAGTGGAGCACCTGGCTACGATGGCCACAGCCCTCGTGGTCGGGCGCATACGGCGGTTGGGCCTCAGGGTGGCCTTTGAGAAGATCGAGGCCCTGCTATTTCATGGGCTCGGCGAGGACCACCACCTGGGGCCCATATAACTGTGGAGGGTGCCCGTATCAGGGTGGGGACCCAGATGAAGTATCAGCCCTATTTTAAGGGGCTCGGACCGCGGATTGCAGGAGTGGCAGGGGCGCTCGGCCGATTGCTCCCAAATATAGGGGGGCCGAGCGCCAGCTGCCGCAGACTGTACATGGGGGTAGTGCAGGAGACGGCCGTCTACGGGGCACCGGTGTGGGCCGACACCCTCGGTGCCACCAATGTGTGCGCGCTGCGCGCCGCGCAGTGCATCTTGGCAATGAGGGCGATACGGGGATAATGCACCGTGTCCTCGTCGGCGGCCTTCGCGCTCACCGGCTCCCTGCCTTGGGAGCTGGAGGCTGGAGTGCTTGCCACCGTGTACGAATTCACGGCGGCAAGGAAACGTTTGGGGGAGCCTCCAGCTCCCAGGGAGATAGAGAGTAGGAGGAGACAGGGCAGGGGGGCCGATATAGAGCGGTGGCGGCAGGACCTGGCGGACGCGCGGTATGGACGATATACGGTGGACGCCATCCGCCCGGTCCTGCCGCAGTGGTTTGAGAGGGAGTGGGGCTCCCTGACGTTTCGACTGGTGCAGGTGCTAACCGGCCATGGCTGTTTTGGTTGGTACCTGCACCAGATCGCTCGCAGGAAGCCGACCGCCACATGTCACGAGTGCGGCGCTGAGGAGGACACCGCCCAGCACACTCTGTCTGAGTGTGCTGCGTGGGAGGTGCAGTGCCGCACTCTGGCTGCGGCGGTGGGAGGAGATCTTTCGCTGCCGAGCGTGGTTGCGGCCATGTTCGGCAGCGAAAACACATGGACGGCGATGGCCTCCTTCTGCGATGCTGCGGACGAGGGTAGGTAGCTGGTCGTGTATCCAGTGTACCTCCCTGTAAGGACGGAGCCCGGCGGCCATCTTTCGCCGGGCTGACCGCTGGGGGCGGCATGGTGTTAGCTCAGCACGGTCCCATGCCTCCCCAACTTAAAGCGGTGGCCGGTACACCGTGGGGTTTTAGTCCGTGCGAGTCGGACATAACCCATTCTCTCCTCCGGGAGGATGGGTATCCATAAGGGATTTCCCCAAGTAAATAAAAAAAAATAAAAAAAAAAGTTCTACCAAGATATTGTGTTGAATTTGTTATATTTTATCCTCAAAAATTACTTCTATATTTATTTAAAGTAGATTAATTATAATAGATATATCATAATATAATTATTAAGTAATGGAACAACCAAAAATACCGAGTCCTGTTTTGTATTATTTAAATTACTTTCAAATATTTCATTTTTATGTTTTTCTTTATTATGCTGTTGTTTCTAATTCAATTTTTAGACACACATAATAGGAATAAAATCAATCATTTTTGTTAAAGTTACGTGATAGTTCACACGAAAACTATTTACAGCGATCTCCATAAAGTAACGTCTTCATTAAACGAACATTCAATTCTTACTGCCTGCCCTCTTGTGATTATATCCAAAACTTTCTTAGAACAAAGCATTTGTTCCTAAGTTAGAAAAATAGTTTAAGTTAATAAGTATAGATGGCAGAATATACAATAGCTTATAATATAAAAACGCCTACGAGATACATTATAGCACTAAAAAATTGCAACTAATAGTAAATTAACGATTAAATAATAGACAGGGGAATGTTGAAGTTTGTTTAAAAAATTAATTATTAAATCGATTAATAAAATTAAATGTATTCCATTATCTTTATAGATAGTTTAATAAGATTGTAAACCTAGGATAGGTTAACGTTTATTTAAACTATTATTTAGGCTCAAAATAAAATATATTTACTATCTTATTTCTTAGAAATACGAGTAATTATAAGCATTATAAATATTCATATATCCATTATATAGATGTCATTTAAGACATTAAAACATGAATGTTGATAGTCTAAATATAAATCGATCCCTATTATCAAAAACAGATTATCTACTATGAAGGTTAAAGTCCTCATAATGTGTCCGAGTGTTACAGGTTAATTAGCGGAAATATTCGCTTTACCACGTCAATGTTTTGGCCAGGACTCGATAGTACCGTTAGTGTAAAGTGGGCCACCGCGCCGCTCAATGCCGTCGCCCACACCGCGGTCGTTCATGAGAGTTACGTGGTTAGTCAGAGCCGTGTTACCCATATTTATTGCAACTATTCTTTCAATCGATAGTGAAATTCCATATAATTTGGATGGAAATTAAAAATAATAGACTTGTAAATAACTGATATTTTGTATTTCACTATATAGTATAATAATGTTGTAATTTTTTATAGATAAACTAGATGGCCCGGTGAACTTCGTATTGTATGTATGTATTCAAACAAAACAGACCAAAGAGATCGCACCTCATACAACAGCTATGAAACAGACAAATTTCTGAACGCACCTATAAATATTTGACAAACGAATGTACAATATTTTATTTCTAGAATGACAAAAGACATCAAATGCTTCATAGCTAGGAACATTTTGTATTTGAAAATTAAAATGTCTTTATTAGTATTTTCCTTTACTTGTTATTTATGTTTCTCGCTGTTTAAATCTTTCCTGAACTTCCACAAATAATTCAAGATCAAAATTAGCCAAGTCGGTCCAGCCATTCTCGAGTTTTAGCGAGACAAACGAACAGCAATTCATTTTTATACCTATAGATAATAAGATAGATAACGGAGACTTTGACTATTTTTTAATTATAATATTATTAATTAACAAACCTAAAAAATACCTTTTTAAATTAATATTATGAATGTATTAATTTATTCTTGTTTCGTGATTAACGTTATTTTTACAAATCAATTCAGTCGCACGAGAGATTATTTAAGTGTCTGTTTCATTGTTGTATTCCATACTAGATGACCCGGTGAACTTCGTATGTATCACTTACATATATTTGTGTAAAATGTGGTCAAAACTTAATACAATGTTTTTATTTACACTATAAATGCAACACAGTTATGCACTTAATCAATTAATCTTTCTGATGTACGATTATTTTTTACGGTGTTTAAATATATAACGATTTCTGAACGCACATTTGAATATTTGACAACCGAGTAACAATTGAAAAAGACATCAAATGTTTCATAGCTAGGAACAGTGTGTATTTGAAAATTAAAATGTATTTTTTATAATTTTCCTTTGCTTATTATTTATGTTTCTCACCGTTTAAGCCTTCCCTGAACTTCCACAAATATTTCAAGATCAAAATTAGCCAAATAGGTCTAACCATTCTCTAGGTTTAGCGAGACAAACGAACAGCGATTCATTTATATATATATAGAAGATTTTAACTAATATCTGGTTTCCGTTTTAATTGTGTCGTTTGACCATTGATCGACTATAATTAATGTCTTATGAATTCATATCACTGTGTTATAATCACTATATAACATGGTTATATAACGTATCACTTCTAATATTACATGATATTAAACACTGACTGTTATGCGTAATTAATCAGGCAATAAATCAAATAAGTAAGTAAAACAAGTGTAATACGAGTAGGTATATGACTTG
The DNA here is from genome assembly GCA_035772565.1 of Antheraea assamensis. NCBI lineage: Eukaryota > Metazoa > Arthropoda > Insecta > Lepidoptera > Saturniidae > Antheraea > Antheraea assamensis. The sequence goes on from JAQQSE010000042.1 coordinate 995,518, forward strand.
TTCATTGGTGCAGTAGATAGAACATCCGCGGTCTGAGTCGAGGTACTCGTGTTCGTTCTTGGATTGGATTTTAAATGTGAACAAAGAATTTGGATTTTCATGATCTGAAGGTTTTGTGATATTTTTACGTCTATCTCAGAAACGTCTATGACACAGTAAATATGTAAGAATGTTATTATAACAAGCACACTTTTACGGTCATGTTCACCTTGGCGTGAACCAAAGAGCTCCTATTGTTTCATGTCATTGTTGTACAATGAAGCGTAACATCAGGTCCTCCTCGCGTAATATGAAGAGACTTTATGCAGACCGTAGTGAACCAGCGATGTATTACTTTTATTTACAATGATCCTAGTTGTTTTGGGTTTGAGCTGTGCTTATAATTATGCAGAGTACCAGTCATTTTGCAGTTCATCAACAAAAATAAGTGTTAGTTTTAAATATTAGGTGCTTTTTTTAAACGACAGTTTTTTTCAGTCGTGAGACCAAATTTTTGTAGGAAATTTGAACAAAAAAAATACCTAAAAATTTTTGTACTCGCTGCTCGAAAAATAGATAACTATAAAAAATCGTAATAAAGCACAGAAAACATATATATTTTAATTTGACTAAATAATCTATTAAAATTTTATTCTACATAAAATTAAAAGTTCAAAATCTCTAGAAATATCGACCTTAAGGAATTGGTTTAAAAGAGACCTTTTGTAGAAAATTAAATTTTCAACAAATATCTCATTAAACATTTTCCTTTAGGTTCAGCCATTAATAAAAAAACAAGAAATTTCTATTAAATTAAACTTTAGCGACCTGTATGTACTGCCTCACCGGTGTTAGTCACAGCTACTTACAAGTCACACTTATGTCGCATTAGGCACTATCGTAGAGCACTCAATCCTCAGTATTTTTTGAGTTCAATGAGTTCGAACTATATGATAGCACAAAAAGTGCCGTCGAGTTGTAACAAAAACCTCAAAGTTTACGTGTCTTTATTTGGGCAATCTTCTCGCGCTATAGGAGAGCACTACTTACAGTTCATTTTAAGGGCTCAAAATTTCAGGCAATTTTTTTACATATTTTTCATAATATTTTCCATTTTATAGTAAGACGTTTTATTACGTTTTATGGTAAAATAATAACATTGTAAATCATGTCTTTGAGTAACATTTAGTCTTTGTTTCATTAAAATCGGTTCACTCTATCAAAAGTTGTTGTAATTTGAATGACGGTGCGAGTTTTATCCAAAAACCAGGGTATTTTATAATATATCTATATGAATAAAATGATAGAAATATGTCGTTATCTGAAAAACTAGTGGGTAAAGATATCTATAATTTTTTTTTAAGTTTTATTTTTAAAATACTTGGTTGTTATCGACAAAGATTACCATAATATCTTAAATGATGTAGACGAAGTCGTGGGTATGAGCTAGTAATAAATAAAATGATAGAGTTTTGCCGCTGTGCATGCATCACTTTAGAACTACTGCATATATTAAAATTTTGTTTTTTAGTTTAACCCCTTAGATACATAGCTTTTATCTAAAAATATATGTTAAGAGACTTTGAACTTAACTTTGAAATTTCCCGTCTTTGAAATGGGACAAACGATGTGGTGCGCATGCGAGAGAGAAACGAAGTAAACGGATAACATTGTTTACGAAGAAATTTTGTATGGATAGTATATTTTTGCTTTCGATTTTCTTATGTTTTTTCCTCTCTAAATAAAATGTATCCTTAAAATAATAAACTACGCAGATGAAGGCGAAGGTACATGCTAGTTTATAAATAAAGAAGTATATATATTTGAAAAATATTAAACATTTACAACATTTATTGTAGCACTACAGTTATGACATGACACACAAACATGTGGGTTGTTGGAACGTCCTTGAAAATGACGCAAAAGAGTACTGTTACTGCAGTAAGCCGAGATATCAGCGCAGCACGTCGCGTCGCATCGCGCCGAAGAACGTTTCCTGCCGATATCAATACCTGTACAGTATTTCCAAGTTAACATTGGTAACTAATAATTATTATCGTAATTTTCACCAAAAGTTCCCTGTATTTCACAATTATAATTTATTGGTTCTTTTTTCTTTACACTAAGACAGAATTCGTTATCCAACATAAATTTTAATCGTTACTGAAGATCATTTTTTTGTTAATTTGCTAAGCATTTATAAAATAGTCATTTTATTCGTTGATACCTAAAAAATTGAAGTGGAACAAAGAACTGAAATCGTTCAGTACTAGTGAAACACAGTGCTCACAATCATTTGTGAATATAACATCTATAATTTATATATCATTTTAATTATACGTTTATATATACATGTGTTATACTATACTATATTTGTATAAAAGATGTTTGATGGTCGTACTATGAAGAAAAAATTTGGTCTCATTTTGTTTTCGTTACTACACCCGTGCGGAGCCGGGGTGGAAACTAGTATCACATATTACATTAGATAGTACGTTTAAAATGCATGTTAATTTACGTTATAATCGATATCGTGTCTATTTGGTTTGCTGTCCTTGTTGTTACATTAAAAATACCACTGATTCTTCTCTCTGAAACATTTTTTTTATTTTATAAGTCAACGTTTGACTACAATCTCATCTGATGTTAAATGATGATGTGGTCTAAGATGGTAGTCACGTTAAACCTAGAGGAAGACTGGCTCCAAGTGCCGCTACCGGAACACACCGACAGGTGACAGATTTACAATATTCATCTAAAGTTCGCCTGGAAAGAGATTGCTATCAACAAGAAGCCCGTCCTTTGTACTTATCACATAATCGGAAATGTGTAGCTGTAAATAACGTAGTACCTACAAATAAAGATTGAATAAATAAATGAAAATTGGAAAAAAATAATGTATTACGTTATGTTATGAATTAGAGTACAGTAATGTTTTGTAAATAATTTCCGCATGATCGCATCGTATGACGTTACTGCCACCTTAACGGGAGCTTTCCATCTCATCGCGGTGCAGGGTAACGGGATAACTCCCTTCGATTTTAGTTTCGTATACCTTTCGTTTTCGTGTGTTGTGTCGCGTTTGACCCGAACCCACCTGCGTCCGCGTCAGTTCGCCGTGTGATCGGGTTTTAGAAAATGAAATTTGGTCCGTGTCCTTCTTTATAAGGTGATGTTATGGTTCGTTTGTGGTTACCGCTATTATGAAATATTTGAAACAAATTATTACTATAAAGTTACGCTCAATTTTGATGATTTAAATTGAAGTGTTAAGAATACTTTAAGCTTTTATATGTATGTTTATTTTTACGAAACAATTTTGTAATTTTATTTTAGAATAATATTTATATTTGTAATTACTGAAAAATAAGGACATTACATTTTTAGGAATCTACGGTTAACTTTAAACTATGTTTACTAATTTAAGTAGTGCGTGTTGTATAAGGTTTATTATCTGTGATCTTTTAACATTTTATATAATAAATAGCAAAGCAAATATGTTGAATTGGTTATTTGAAAAAGAACATATTCTAATTTGGTCTAGTATATGGGGCATTTCACGCCAAATCGACCACTTTTGTCCCAGACTACTTTCGATTTGGTTGAAGGATTTTCAACCTTCGCTATCCTATACAAACCTTTACTACCATTTTTTTCATTTTTTTTTAACCCAACAAAAGGTATATACATTTTTGAAAAATATGACTTCTTGTTTTCCAAATAACTATATTTTTTTATAAATTCAGCTTATTCAGGCGGATTGTATCAGATTTTTTGTCCTCAAATGTAGTGTTATTGATAAAAAAAATTGGAACTTAACTTCCACGATTATTTTTAGATTTTCGGAAAATATCCGAATTTTTCCGATGCTTACGATTTTTAATATTTTTTAGTTCTATTAAACTATGTCATTTCCTCCTACAAATACTCAAATATACTCAGAATAGTGTATTTGTTAAAAAAAATATCATTATTTTTCAGTTGCCTTCTTTCTCATAACACAGTTCTGAAAATATTTGAGAGTCCTAAGAGAACTTTTAAATTTAAGAAGAAAAAAAATCAAAAATTTTAAATGGTAAATATCGAAAAAAAAACTTAGAAGATATAACTGATTTCATATTACACACAACAAAAAATTAGTTGTGTGTGTGATGATTCATTCTCTCATAGTTTCTATGACTTTAATGAAACGTATATTTAAAAAAACAGGATACAATGAATCCAAATCATTTAGATAATTATGTGAATTGGTAGTAAAATACTATCTTGCATACGAAGATTCCTTAAATAAAATATTCAAAAGTTTAGGTAATTCATGTTTTTCGGTCTGACTTAATGAACATTATTTCTTATTAATTAAAATAATTATGTACAAACGTGAATAGTTTTATAATGTACCAAGGTGTATCACTGAGTCGATTAATGATAGATCTTTACACCGTAGGCCCAGCGGATGGATACACAAATTACATTAAATTGCATATTTCGATCAACACTGCCTCTCCGAATAGTTGCTTGACAAGAAATTCTTTATTATGCACTACCGATCCGTCCCGGTTTCGCACGTTTACAATGTACTAATGCGACATCAGAAATATGTAAACAATTTAGGTCCAATATTTGATGTTTTGATTTAAAGTTCATCAAAGTGGCTGAACAACACAGATAGCTAATTTATTTGCTTCGCGTAATTTGAAATCAGTGATATCTTTTAAAATATTTATTGCAATGCTATTTTATTTTAAAACACAGTTTTGATTTAATATCGAACATGAATATTAATTATTATTTAATTAGGTAAGGATTAATACTGTAGAATATATTGACTATATCGATCTAAATAGCGTCGCAAATAAGCATATATTTTTTAGAAATATGTAGATATTAATTATGATTACCGTAGATTATCCTTAGGAGAACAATAAATGCCATTGTGAATATTTTGGTACGCGTTTTTTAGATATACAAGGAGCCATTCAAATATTATGTAAGCACTAAACGGCTGGTCTTTGCTCATTTTTGGTGACAAGGATGTGAGGAATAGAGGGAATGCAGTATGGGTAAATTGCAAAAAGTTGTCTGGGATAGTTAATGGGAAGGCGTATAAAACTATAATAAGACCAGTCGTGTTATATGGATCCGAGTGCTGGACTACGAAAGAGATGAACGAGAAAAGATTACATGTGGCTGAGATGAGAATGTTAAGACGAATGTGTGGTGTAACTAGAATAGATATAATAAAATGTATCAACAGAAATGTAACAACATAAAATATAAAATGTAACAACAGAAATGCAGAAGAAATTAATGGATTTTTTGAAGTAAATATTAGAGTTACATTTTTTGTTTTCTTGTTGTAAGTATCTATGTATAATTCTAATGAATAATAATACCTATGCAATAAATATATGTTTATCACTTCATATTTTCTGTATTTTTTAAACCTCTTTAGTTGGGTAAAGCCACTCCTGAACTCTGACTTATTGACTTTGCTGTATGCATAATTCCGGTGTACAATTCTTCTCATTATAAACGAAGTTACCAAATTTGAAGATGTTGTTTTTGTACTAGTGGGCCACAGGAATGTTACTTCGTTGTGGTTAGTTCTGGTAGGGGTCGTTAGGCCCTATTGTTTCATGGGCCTCGGCGAGGGTCACTTCCTAGGGCCCATATCAATGTGGAGGGGATTGTGGGGGGGTTTAACGCTGGCAGTTCGAACCCCACTTTAAGAGGTTCAGACTACACATAGTCAGAGCGGCAACGACTTCTCTCAGATAAGGGGAGCCCGGTACTAGCTGCTGCCATATTTTTATAGGGGTCGTGTGTTCCAAGCCCGCCTACAGAGCACCATTGTGGGCAGGAGCCCTTGGCACAGACCATGTTCACATTATGCGTAACGCGCAGCGCATTGTGACGTTGAGGGTGATACGCGGCTACTCTACTAAATATACAGTGGCCAAAAAACGGATGGGGCAGCCTTCAGCTCCCAGGAAAATAGAAGTTGTTCAGGGGAGACTCCACAAGGAGATGCAAGAGAGGTAGAAGCAAGACTAGGCAGATGGCCTCTATAGTGTATCTACTGTAACGCGTGACCGGAATGGTGTCTAAAAATATAGGGCTCCCTGTCGTTTCAATCGGTGCAGATGCTAACCGGGCACGGGTACTTCAGTTGGTACCTAACCTTATTACAAGCAGGAAGTAACCGCCGTATACCACGAGTACGGCGTTGAACCGGTCACACCGTACATCACACTCTACTTGTATTGCTGCCATAAAAAATACAAAATTTTCAACCTCCCAGCACCTTTCAATATTATTTTATTTATAATTTTTTCCCTGATCTATTAAAGTGGTAGAACAACGTCTGCCTACCGATTCCTCTAGCAGTTTGAACAAAAAAAATATTTTATTCTTTACTTTTAATAAGACTTCCAGTAGCACATACATTTGAACTCAAAGACAGCGTGTTGGAAGACCGTGTCGATCGACTTAGGTTCGAATCCTGTACAGAGCCTTCAGTGAAAGAAAACATCGTAATTCGTAATGAAACTATAGAATGGTGGTAGGTTACCCCTCAAGTTGAAATTCTGTCGGCAAACACTTTTGGCGCCAAACAGCATTTGAAAACCAGTCCTCCTCTAGGAGCAACGTTTACCATTTTAGGCCTCATTATCCTTCAATTTAAGATGACTATGTATTCAAACGTTTGATCCAGTAAAGTAAATAAAAAGAGAAAAGAATATTTAATGAAATGAATTTTGATACTGTTTATTTTCCTTCTTCTGTGTCATTATTCGTTTTTATGTAAACCAGGGTTAAATAATAAATAAATATATTATATAATACATCGGTTAATACAATATTTTCCTACTCTGTAACTTTGTAATGTTTGCAGGTGAATTGCTTCTGACTTGCGGGTTGAAGCATAAGTACGACTTACTCATTAGCACGCACCTCGTCATCTCGCCTCCGTGTTCTGCGCTGTGCCATTTTCCAAATGCGTTTTGCGAAAATATTCCGGGAGAGAAGGAGAGAGCGTATTCGGTCGCCTGCGGTGTGAAAGAGAACGACGATAGCATGCTAGGCTGCGGCGGAGGTCAGAGAACCACAACTAGGTCGGCTTCATCCTTCCTTAACCATGTCTATGGCGGCGCGGTTACCGGCTCTTGGTAAACTTGAACGTAAGACTAAAGCAAGGTTTTGAAGAAAAATCACTCATATATGAAAGAATTAACAAAATAATAGTGTCAAGCAAATAATTATTTCGTCGCCCTGTGTATATAGATATGCAAGTATATTCTTTTAAAGGTAACATTACATCTGTGTTAAGTAATAGTCCATATATTTTCATTTATGTATTACACGGTATAATAAATAGCGATATACCAAAATAAAATGAAACCGACATTGGGCTATATTTATAATTAATCTTAATTATATTAAAAACCTGTTTAAAATTATCAGATTTTTTCGCAATGTTTTAATATTTTGATATAGTTGTAGGTGCTTAACTACTTATAAATTTTGATTTTATATGAATACAAGAATATAAATCAAAGAGTTTTATTACTTTTTTTTTTTAACTGACTACACTGTTGGCTTATTAATGCCGCTACAGTTTCACCGGACTACTGTTTTATTACAAATATTGAAGCTTAGTAGTTATATAGCATTTACATAAATACGACAAAATAAACAACTGTTAAAAATCATTTTTAGCTTAATGCTAAATAAGCTATTAATCATTTTCATGATACTCAGATACAATATGTTTACTTATTGGAAAGAATGAAATAAATATATTTTTGTCATTAATAAGGTATAAAAAAGGAAGATGCCGTTGGTTATCTTATGAGGGATAGTCGAATATGAGATATATATTTGGGCTACATTTTGGTAATAAAACAATAATTATAAGTGACTGGTCGCTTCAAAGGAAATTAATCTTTAGATAAATCAGTTGTTATAATATCCATTGAATAATATTAACCTCAACATCGTTTTTATATGAGATTCAGTACTTATCAGTGATGATTTTTATGCAAAAGTAGACATTAGTGCTGTTGCTTTATATCTCTCAAATGATAAAGTAACTATTTCTAATAGAAACAAATTGCAAGTAACAGTTTCATTTATAATCATTATCGTTACTTAATGTAATGGAAATGTGTGTAAATTTGTTTATTATGCTTTTACGTCTTACCTACTCAATTATAATTAAATGTTGTATACACGTTGTCATGACTACAGAAAAGAAATATATTTCATCCAGAAAAACAGTATTGTTTCCGAGGGATAGATCAATAATAACGCGAGTGAAACCGCGGGCAAAAGCTAGTAGTAATATTATTGTTATAACATAGTTCCTGTACTCCAGTACTTCCCAGTGACGAGCTATAGTAAGATTTAATAAAAACAACTATAGTTTAATTTTTAACATACGGACATCCATGTTTATAGATCCATATTTTTAAATTACTCTCCAGTAACGTGATATGAGAGGTTATTTTTGTTAAATACTAATTTAAAATAATTACTTAATTCCACTTCAAATACGTTGAAGCACCATTCATGTGAAGCACTCGTAACGCAATGACTGCTGTGAACTCAACTAAGAGTTGCCAATGACATGCCAAATGCAGAAACTTCAAAGCGAATTATTATTACATTCGGTTTTTCACATATACATAGTAGCTCTGATATGCTTAGTGAGCCTAACAATAATGAAGTCCGTCAATCTTTCTTTTGTATTGCATTAGATTGTAATGAGCACATTGACTATGTTAATACTTAAGATATTATAACCATTTCTGGCATTCAATATTTCCCTTTAAAGCTGCTTACTATGTAGAGTACAAAAAACACAAACTTTGAATTCAAGCCTCGACGAATGACGCAACTGCCAAAATGGTCATCAGAGGTCATTTCACTTTGGCCAACTTTCGTGAGCGGCCGGAACATTATCTATCCTCTTTCACCGAGGGGAAAATTAATAGGCGTGAGAGAGATATAATGCCATCTAGCATCCTCTAAATAATACATATAATAATGCCCTTACTTATCTGAACCCGCACGGGGCCTCTCAAAATTTCGAATGAATGTGTAGTGCCCCCAATAAATATATTTATGTTGACTTGAATTGTTAGTATAATGCGACTTTTGTGTATGCTATTTATATGACGAATCTAAGAGATTACGAACAATTTCAGTTATTTTATTTCAGGTCAAGTACTACACCGATATTTGGTGTATTATTGGAAAAATTTTAATCTGTCATTGCACAATAGTGAATGTTTTTGCTCTAAAAAGATTGTTGTACATTAAGCGACCTATTTAAAGTCATTAATGGTGAGCCTGCGAGTTATCTGTAAAACACTGAACTTCCAATATTAAATGCCTCAACTAAATTTAACTGCACGGCTATTCTTAGTCATATTTTGAGTACAAAAGGTGAATTGGTTAGTCTGAATTATAATTTTATTTTATTAGTGTATACAATGTATTCATTTATTTAAATTTAAAGTTACAAAACAAGTTGCACTAGTTAAAATGAACAAAGGATGACAGATGAATGAAATATAAACAAAGAAAGCGAAAATTTAAAGAACTTATAGATCATACAAAACCCAACGAGTTTGTATATCGTGCGTCCCCTAGAGGGCGCAGTATTCGAGTATCTATCAATACACTGAAGAATAATGGGGAAGTACGCTTGGCAAAACAGACCGTTTAACTATAAACAGAAGCCTTTTGGTTTTTATGGACTGTTATTTTCGAAGGACTTTTATGTTTGATTTGTTACACTTTCTATAATTTATTTTTAGGGACGTAATAAAGCATTTCATTTTCTTTGAAGAACAAAGAAAGAATGACCGAATTCTATTTAGTTTAACGGACCATATTGTTTACAATAATAATTCTATACAACTGTAAATATCTGTAACAAACACAATTTAAATAATGAACTGGAACCGTCTAGTGAAATTGAAAGCATTCGGGGTAAAAGGGAACCTTTTGTTAAATTACATAATTAAACTTTAGAGAAAAAAAACAAATTATTACTTTCATAAACGCGTAAGAATCGTTTATTTTAAACTACACAGTATTGGCTCTATAAATACTGGAATAAAATACGTGTAATTATACTCTTCTATTATATTTTCAAGTACTATTTCTTCTTAAAATATTAATGCGACTTATCAATAATATACGCTTTTATATCACTATCATCATTTTCTTTCGTGTATCACAATTATAATAATAGATATTAAGAAGTTCTTTTAGACTTTTTATGTTTATCTTTTAGTTTCTCGGTTAACTTGATATTAAAGGATGATGTGACCCAATACGAGTATATTAACACGTTACATCTAGAATACGATGAGCAACTGCTGTAACACAAAATTGACGACAAATTGTCAACATGAGAATCCAATTATGTCGAGTTCAGTATTAAATTCTAAATTTGCTCATAAACTCTTATCCGATTACGCTAGTACGACGACGAAATTCTGAATGTGATTCTATTAAAATCTAATGTGCAACTAACTGTTTATTTAGATTATAAGTTTATTTTCATATTATAGATATCTCTGTACATACATGACTACAATATACACATTTTATAATAGTCCTGCCTTAATAACGAAAATAAAATATCCTATAGTTAGACCGCAGCGTCATCTACTGGATCTAATTGTGATTCAAAAGAATTCTTGAATCCATCTGAACACACAAAAGATTTCATCAAAATCTGCTCAATCGGTTAGGAGGAATTTAATCACATACACGCGTACTACAGAATAACGTAACATAAACTTGCAATACCTGCAGATGAAATCGTTCCAATCGTTCCTTACTGTTTATTGTCTATTATTCTTTTCTTCGTGGAATGATTTTGATATTGCATACCAGACGCTTCATTAATATCATAACCTTAAACTGATCTTTGATATTAATTTGGCTATAAATTACTTCCATTTGTCTCCTTTTAAAATATGTGCGGTCTTTCTCCAAAAATCTATCTTACATATATATATTAATTTAAAGCACACCAGAACGATTAAGAGTTAGGTATATAATCGATATTCAATGTTAATTCTGGAATAATTGGATGGTAAATATAGTTGAAATTGGTATAGTTGATTAATTCAAAACGGTAATTGCATGGTCAATTGAATAAAATTGCTTGAAGCTTCCATTGTGATTGTATCTACTTATGAATAGGTATGAATGAATTTCTCATAGTCTGCAGTAACCACAAATTAGTATTCCTTATTTGTGTCTACTCGATTACTGTTGTGTTGTCTTTAATTTATTTAACGTACTAGTTGTGCCCCCGGTTTCACACACATTTATTACGCGACAATTATTATCGTATCGTAATTTTATTTCTATTCTTGCCCGTGCGTATGCCCGTACGTATTATATTCGGTAATTTATTTTATATTTATATATAATGCCACGGATCATACTAGAAATAAATTGTAACGTCTAAGATCTCAACACCCTATTTGTACTCAGTAAAAACCTATATTGAAAAATTAAAATCCTATTTTAATTTAAAAGTGTTTAAGTTAGAGGGAATCGCGTCATAAAATGTAAATAAGTTCTACGTTTCATTTGAGGGACAAGAGTCACGTTTCGTATCATCATTGGATACCGCTGCTCTGGATTCATCACGTTGTTGAAAGCGTTCTTCTCATGCGTAAGCACGTGCTTCGTATTCCTGAAACCTCCGATGGGCTGCTGCAGATGCAATCTACATTCATATATTCCCTAAGCTAGGTTATGAGGTCGCGGTCACGTGGACATCTGACTTCAATACATGATTATTGGCTCATCAGAGGCATAGTTGCAGTTTTAACTAGATCTATTGTAATCATGGAGTGTGTCACCATAAGACGTGTTTTACTTATATATGCATTTGCATTGTGAATTACTGTGCTAATGCGATATTGAATTAGGTTAAATAAATACGTACAGTTCCTTTACATGTATTTATTTTTGTACCTCAAATTTAAAAGATCTACATTTATAAAATATGAATTACAACATTGAAAATATTTGCATAACATTTCACATATACTTTATATAACTAGGCAACGATGATTTATATTATTATGTTCTATTTACAAGGTCAAGAGATTGTCGAATGATTACAGCGTATGCTTGCAATGGCTTTCTTTGAGTTATACGTGTATGATTATGGACTGTTCAGGTATTAGACAAGCATTACAGGGCGTTTGGAGGTGAGCTAAATTCTGCTTATTTTTGTTGTCATGAGATCGGGGAAGTCTGCATGTTCATGGACTACGACTGGGTGCTCCGCGGCGCGCTGCCAACTGGTGTGCGCATATTGTGTTATGCGGATGACACCTTAGTCGTAGCCCGGGGGGGAGAACTGGGAGGAGGTGGAACGCTTGGCCACGACCACAAACCTCGTGGTCAGGCGCATAAGGAGGTTGGGCCTCAGGGTGGCTCTCGAGAAGACCGAGGCCCTCTTGTTTTATGGGCCTCGGCGAGGGCCACCACCTGGGGCCCACATAATGGTGGAGGGCACCCGTATCAGGGTGGGGAATCAGATGAAGTATCTAGGCCCCACCCTGGACGGGCGCTGGCGGTTCGAGCCCCATTTTGCGGGGCTCGGATCGCGAATCACAAGAGCGGCGGGGGCACTCGGCCGGTTGCTCCCTAACATTGGGGGACCGAGTGCCGGGTGCCGCCGACTATATATGGGAGTCATGCGGGCGATGGCCGTTTATAGGGCTCCGATGTGGGCTGACGCCCTCGGTGCCGCTAATGTGCGGGCGCTGCATGCTGCGCAGCGCATTATGGCACTGAGGGTGGTCAGAGGGTACCGCACTGTGGCCTCAGCGACGGCCTTTGCGCTCGCCGGCTCCCTACTCTGGAAGCTGGAGGCAGGTGTTCTTGCCGCCGTGTACGAGTTCACTGCGGCAAAGAAACGGCTGGGGGAGCCTCCGGCTCCCAGGGAGGTTGAGGCCAAGAAGAGGGAGGGCCGGGCTGTGGCAATAGCGAGGCAGAGGCAGGACCTGGCGGACGCGCGGTTCGGACGTTACACTATTGACGCCGTCCGCCCGGTCCTGCCAGAATGGCTTAGTAGGGAGTGGGGCTCCCTGACGTTCTGACTTGTGCAGGTGTAATGGTAGCTGGTTATGTACCCAGTCTACCTCCCTATAAGGACGGAGCCCGGCAGCCAATTTCCGCCGGGCTGACCGCAGGGGCGACATGGTGATAGCTTTGCACGGTCCCATGTCGCCCCAAGCAAAGCGGCGGTCGGTACACCGTGGGGCTTTACTCCGTGTGAGTTGGACATAACACACTCTCTTCCCCGAGAGGGTGGGTATCCATAAGGGATTTCCCCACGTTAATAAAAAAAAAAAAATTAAAAAAAAATGTCTGGGTGTAGATTACCAACTAAATATGTATTTATAAAACATGTAAAGACACTTGTAAGAGTTTTTTTTATTATTCTGATACTTACGTAAACATTTTGCTTTGTTTACTTTTGGTGACAAGAGGGGTGAGTGAAAAATTACTAAAATTCTGATTTCTAAGTACTTACCACTTCCTTATCGCATTTTTGACATGTGTCGTCCTATGTTTTACTAAAATTATAATATACCAAAATGTCGTGTAAGATGTTGTTGAATGATGATATAATGTGCAGTTTTCACTTAAGTGTTTAGTTAATCTCTACTTAAATATTTACAATCCTAGATGGAATCTTAGTGAAAATAAAACTTATAGATCTTAATTATATGTAATCCTAAGTGCAGGTCGTTTGCTTCAGTTGGCGATACAATATAATAGCCATGCGTTGAAATTCGTTCAGCAATTTGGGGGTAAACATTCAAACAAATATATAATATTTTTATAGAAAAATTATAACATTAATTTTACTCACTTATTAAATAATTGTATTTCAGTCGAGTGTTGTTGTTTAAATAAAATGCAGAAGTTTAGCATGATAAGACGTTTAACATAGTGCACATGTATACCAACACGTCGGTTCTCACGAACGATGGAATAAATGCAAAGCACGCACGGAGCCACAGAGAATCCAAATGCCAGAATACAATGCCGAATCGATTTCTAACTGTACTTCGCATTGTCGGCAAATATAATTTCGGTTCGCCTCCGTGCGTTCCTCGAGAAGGACACGATAGTGTCTTTGAGGACAAATGAGATTTATATCTTAGATCGTATTATTAGGTATAATGGAATGCGGACGCCTATAGGTACGCATTAGGGTGTACCAAAATAAATCGTAATTTTTTTGCTCTCCGCTCAAAATACCGTGGTATAACTAACTCTAAAAAAATTTGCCAGAAGTGAGCTCAAAGTTTTGAAGATTTTTTATAGGGTCTTGAAATTTGAATTTCCCCTTTTGCATTTTGCCGCTAAACAATTGAAGATAAATCAAAAAGTTTAATGGAAATTTTGCAGTGCGATCAGTGAACTACAAAAAAAAAAATTGGCTAGCAAATTTTTGTATCATTGATATTTTGTTACACCCTTCTATATATGTATACAAAGTAAAACATTACACTCTTTTAATATCTCGCATAAAGATTATTTGTAATTTGGGTTCCAAGGACAATGTAATCCAAATACGGATGCCAACAACAAAGGAGGTTTCAGCATAAGCGGCCGATATCTCAGAGGTTCATTCGAATTCTCATTCACAATATTAACTAGAGAAAAAAAAAATTCGATAGTCCACATCTTTAAGTCTGCAAAATTTGGAACTACTAACTTATTCGTAATCAGGTCATGGAAAATATTTTTATGAATAGAAAATTCCATATAAACAACAGTACCTGAACAAAATTTTAATTTTGGTGAAATATTAGCCACGATTGTTTCTGGAAAAAGTTCACCTGTCCATCAATAAAATAATTATTTTTAAACAAATGTAAAATGTTCAGAGTCGAAAATGAATTCAAATTTTTTTTTTAGCTTTACGTCTTACTTATTGAGTGGAACCATTCAGTACTTATTAATAGAAACCATAGTTGAGCTTTCAAATTTTTTTACATACTTAGATATAGTCCCAAAAAGACTGTTATTTATTCGAGCCTCTTTTGAATATGTGGTTTTAGGAAGTTTATGAAAGGATCAGCTTGATTAAAGGAATTGTGAAGGTCGCTCAGGATCTTTAAAAAATTTCACAATCGTAAAAAAAAGTTAAAAAAAGAAATATTATTAATCGTTTCTAGTCCCTATATTGTTTTGTAGGATCGATATTAGGATTTCTACAGGTCGTTCAACATTTTAAAATTTTCAGAGTAGAATACTTTAGACGTTTGTCGGACAACCTCTTTAGTTAGTTTTTATTAAAGTTGACATATCATAAAGTACAAGATACTTAAAAAAATTCACAAAACAATTATTATCACTAAATTTTAATTTATGAATGTTATTAATTTTTCGCCCCCTCCTGTATTTTTAATTGTTGTAGCTATTCAGTATTGTTTAGTAGCTATTCAGGAGTTTACTATTTTGAAAAAAAAAGGTTTGAAAACAAGAATCAAATTGAAAAAAAAGTACATGCAGTGTTTGTTTTTTGCAGGAAACAACTCCAGTAATGTTGAAGTTTACAACAATAATGAATGATGGTTGAATTTCGACAACCAAAATCAACCCCTGGTTATTGTAATTATACGAAAACCTTGGCATGAAAGTATATTAAATGCATAACTAAGCAAAAACATAATTTCTTACTCGTGTGTATTACATAGATCGAGATAAGAGGCGAATAAGACAAGTTAATATTAAAAACACTTCTGTAACGCACAGCCTTGAATTTAATGCTATCACTGTAAATCTAAATAACCCATCCGAGCTTATTTATAGTTTCATTTGCTCAAGTAAATCAGGTTTGTGTGGTAACCGTGGAAATGACAGTTAAACGTTGACTACAGTTAAAATCTTTACCCGTTGCGTGCTTACATCGGTAGTTGATTCATGTGATATATTGCGCTTCATATTTCTGGACATTCTTTAAGCAGGCATTGTAGTATGGGTAGTGATTTGTAACCGCACTTTGAACTTATCAACATGACGACTACTTAGGCTAACATTACTTTTTATAAAGTTGCCAAACATTTAATGTATATATATATTTCATTTAACGAATGTATTAACTATACGTTGTTAATTTTGTTCGTAATATTAATATATATATATATATATATATATATATATATATATATATATATTTGGTGATCTATTATCACTATGATGTAGTTTCTGTCTCGGTCCAAAGATTTTTTGTTTGGTCTTGATAAATTCTAACAGCCTTTGACCGATGATCATAAAAGTTAGCACACCTTAGTGTTATCTTTATGGATTAAGTTTTTATGCTATTTATTACATACATCGCCACTGCGCAATGATAGGATTCTGACTAGGATTGATATTGCAATTGAATATGAAAGAAATTGCTGACGGTACTAGTAGTACACTATATTATGTAAACAATTGACTATTAACACTTCACTTTATGACGTCATATATATATATTTTTAAAGTTGTTTATATTTGTTGAATTTTTGGTATAATATGAATTATCATAGACTATCTACTTTATATTCCCCCCAAAAACAAACAGGCACTCGATTTAACTAGATTTTGCCCTACTACATGCAGAGAAGCTGAAAATTCTAGTTTATACATTTTAGGTGTGACAAATTAAAAACAGGGTCAGAAATTTTGGAAAATAAATCTGCATCACAACAACCGGCGTCCCCCGATCAAGTACAACGATAGCTAGGTATAATTCAGATGAACCTATAAATACAAAAAAAAAAAACGAAATTGATCAAGCCGTTTAGGAGAAGAATTACAAATATGCGCACAAACAAATTTTGTATATAAAGATAAAAGAACAGGTACCGTTACTTTCAACGAAAAACTCGTATACAAATCGATAGTATTACCCTTCTTTTACTCACTGACGTCACACTCAAATATTATAAAAGAACTCAAATATTATAAAGACTGTCTCACTTTAAAATTTAAGACATCAAGTAATTATACAAAAATATACTACATAAACTCATTGCCCTCCTTTTGCATAGTTGTCTCAAAATATGTATGTAAATATTTAATTTAATATGTAAAGTATTTTTTTTTATTATATAAAACAATTAAATCATATCTATACGTACATTATATAAACACATACTCTATGTTTTAAAACAACTGCTAGATTATTAACATTCTTACATTGCGAGTATGTAAGTATCATTTAGAGGTTAATGTTGCATCTCTCACTTTATGGCGACACATTACATTGCATTCATAACAACTATGTCCAGTTTATGTATATGTAGAAATTGCTTGTAAACTAGCGTCTATTCGGATAACAATCTTAGCATTCAAGGAAATTACGTAAGATTTGCTCTAAAGCTGGAAATATTTTGGCCAAACGAGATGCTTAGAATTATAATGTGTTTTGACATGCCCATATGGACTGTTCATAATTTTTATTTCGTTTTCTCAGTAATGCCCAGATGAACGTACACTAGAATTAGCGGTATAAATCGATCTACAGGATTTCTTCTTATCTGGTATTAAGATATTAAAAATCACGAAATCACAACCAATCGCCATCCTTACTATTAATATTAAGTAAGTTAGTTTATTTGTTACGCTTTTAACTTCCCAACCGAACTTGGATACACCGAGAAAAAAGTTATTATTCCCGAGGGACTCCTCAAATGTTCATTAAATCGAGTGAAGGCGCGGGTTAAAGCAAGCCACATGTAATGGGAACTTGTTTGAAATATCAAAATAATGTTATGATAAAAAACGTAAACCGATTTTTTCAATAGACATGGTGGCCTTCTAGATTGTATATCATTAGTTTCAAGTATCGTCGATATGGGGTGACATCTTTCACTTTTGACTGATGTGCACTTTTTTCGCAATACAACAAACATCTCGACTATACATATTATGTAAAAAACCCGCTTTGGATTCATTGAGAAATCATCTCCGTGTCTCTTGTCGCAAAACAAACTTTATGTAACTGAATGATTCAGTGGCCACCAACATTAAGACACCAGGGGCGACTCGGTAAGCGATTAAGTGCTTCTTATACACCCCCTATGGTTCACATACATTCAGATTCTCAAAATATAAACAAAGTTAGACTGACACGCATCCCGTGTTCAGTCATATAAGTTCTTAAGACGTTGAGTGAGCACGGCTATTTACACGCCTGTCTCACCAAGATAAATAATAAAATATATTCTTGGAAAAATCATATAAAATAGGACTGGTTTTTTGCAACACCATAGAAATAGAAAAAATAAATGAAGAAATACGTCGAGCTGTTTAGTTTTTTCATATCCGAATTTACATCTTACGAGTTAATTACAATCATATATTTTGGAAAGGAAAGTACAATATTCAGTAACAATTATCGTAACTACTATTATAAATACGAATTTTTGTTTGTTTATTTCTTTGTTGCGCTTTTACGGTTTAACTTCAAAATCAATCGTCGTGAAATTTTGCAGAGATATCGTCAGGGGGTACAGAGTACCTTTCATCCAAAAAAGTACTTGTTCCCGAATAATACATCAAATTTATATTAATAGGAATGAAATCGCGAGCAAAATCTATTAGTAAATAAAAAAAAACCTTACTTTTTTTTTTCTTTTTTTTTCTAACTGACCTACACTGCCAGCCGATAAGGCCTTCACAGTTCCACCGGATTACTAAGGGGAGTGCTTAGGGCACTCACCCGATTGCCAAAAAAAAAAACCTTACTCTCGGACTACAGTCCACAGTTTTGTTACTAATTACTTTTTAGGGTTAGTAACAAATGAATTAAATGAAGATTAATTATATAAATTTAATTAATTCACATAATTATATAAATGAAGCATAATAAATATTGATAATATATATGCATGGCTATTTATATAATTACCTTTAAACACATTTTTAAGTTTTTATACCGGAAACAGTACTGATAAAGGAGTCAATTGAAAGCTTATTAATATTTTTTACTTATAAAAACCCATATATACTTACAGTAGTATAATTATGATCGCTTTATTAACTTATATTTGTAATTAAATTATATACTTGGTCTTCCGCACGCAATTACTTGTACCTGTTGTACATATTTTATCTTACAATAGAAACTTGGCACTTTGAAATGATGTAGGAGTACATATTGAGACATCTAACGAGGAGGTATATAATATAACAAGTGCTTAAAAAAACAATGTATATTGTGATTCCCCGCATCACATTCTGCAATACGTACGAAGCAGTTAAAAAATTGAGAAGGTACGTACCTACATGCCCATAATATTATTTGACACAAACCGATACCCACCCGCTTTATTAAACTTTAAAAAAAAAATGGCAGATAATTAAACTAATCCGAAACATATTATTCTCCATCGAATAGTCATTGTTCTATGTCGATAAATTCAGTAGTTTTGACGTCATTAAGCCTGAAAGAAACCGTACTTTCATTATATATGTATATATATAGATATCTTGTTTCTCTATATAAGCTATATTTATATTATCGCTAGCTGTACTCTTGGGTTAGTAAGCGTGTACTACATATTTACTATTTACCGAACGACTCGCCACAAAATTTAATTTAATTCCCTCCGTGACATCTAGATGGTTAGAAGTCAGACTACTGTGTGGTTTTCGTGTTCGTTTTATCCACGTACGTCGGTTCTCCGAAATGAACTTCCAGCGATAACCTTTCCGGACCCATATAGTCTACAAACCTTCAAGAAACGAGCCTACTCCTTCATATAAGGCCGGTAACGCATCTGTAATGCCCCTGGTGTCGCAAGTGTCCATAGGCGGCGGTGATTTCTTACCATCAAGTAACCCGTCTGTTCGTTTACCTGCAATCGCAAAAACAAAAATATCTATGTATTGCATTTTGCTAAAGACTGCCAGATTGGGGAATCGCTGAATATGGCTTACACTGTTTTCTATACAATTATCAATAAGAGTCCTTTAAATATTAATTCGTTCCTTTCGAAAATTAACCCCACCAAAGAAGCATATTCCTTTTGTGGAAAATAATTAATTTCATGAGAAATAAAAAAAATATATAAATATGTTACTGAACCTACTACTAAAAATGACTTCATCAAGAATCTACTGTCTCATTTAAGTTACTCTGTGAACAGTTCTAAATATTCTCACAATGAAGTAACCGAAATAACGTAATTAGCAAAGACTAACAAACATAATTCTTACAGCGATAAATATCAGCGCAAAGCTAATTTGGTGATAATAAAACGAGACCTTCAAAGCCTCCAATATAAAGCCAAATAAAATCATGATTATTAGTCATACGACCTACATTTCGGAACAGTATAATGAGGTGTCCCCATGACTAATTGATATCGATTATTCTGAAATTATGGTACAGCAGATAACTTTTGAATGTGACTAACTGTAACTCTTTTTATCACATTCTACTTCTTTTTGCTTTATTTTGTGGTTTAAATTTATTTATTTATTTTATTTTCGCGTCGTCTCTATGACAGATATATCGTATACAAATGCGTCGTTCCAATTCTTACCACTTGTTATCAAAGACTCAGATATCCATATTTGGTATACATACGAAGTTTAAAGGTTCAAGTTATAATGGTACTACAAAATAATCCTAAGGAGGGTTGATGACTAAATCATACATCACAACCTGGCAAATGTTTTACGCCGACTTTTCTTACGTTGGATAAAGGAAACCAGATGAGGATGATGATTCGCGATAGTCCCAACAGGGTAATGAAAGCACTGGTCGATATGTATGATAATTCTTTCCTGGAGCACTATGTATCGGTCGTTGTATAATGCAGTTGTATCACAGCATGTGACATTTCATCCTTGTTACAACCTCGACTAAGTCATACTTCAATTACATTTAATTTCTTATTTTAACTAAATTACAGTCCTCTTCATCCGTTTTGGACGCTCTGATTAAAGTCGTAACTTCGGACTTGGGCGTAATATGGTCTAGAGTGTAATGCCAAACAATATTAAAATATTATTATAAGAATCTAAAGTAGGCATCTATTTATCCTTAAGTTGTCTCAATGTTATACATATACCTAAATTTGTGTTCTGCGTAACTTTATTCAGGGTCACAAAGTTTTGCGAGGAATGTAGCTAGTATTTCTTTATTATACTGTTTATATAATGTACCGAGTCTTGTGAATAAATAGAATCATTATTATTTATCATTATGTTTTAGCGTTTGACCACAACGTCACCTGATATTAAGTGACGAAATGTTGCAAAATGGTAAACACTTTAAACCTGTGATAGCTGGTTCTGAAGTGCAAATACTAGAATACATCTAAAACTCTTCGTCACATATTTGCAATTTGAGTGCGGCAGTTAACTAAACAAGCATAAAAAATATCTACCTTACTTATCATATTTTCGTCACTATGTTATTCTTCGCCGAAACCTTAGGTTCCTTTTTATAATTTATACTTAACTAGTAACAGATAATATATATTTTCTAAATCTATCAGTAACTCTGGATTTGTTGTTAACGTTATTATAGCCTTTATGGCAGTATCATTATTAGTTTTCATGACCATTTTTAGGTTGTAATCCACAATGTCTTGCGCTGGGGTGCTTAGAGCCCAATAGATGAAGCTATCAATGGCGTCGTGTCGTCGGTCACATCGATAGCTTAGCTTCGGTTCATTACATAGATTTAATTTACATCGATCGACCCATCATTTCTTCACGTATGAAAGCATAATAATGATATTGTTTTTCTTGTCTGTGTGTGAGCGAATCAAAAATAGGGAATTTCGCAGAAAATCAAAGAGCTGTGTTAGCTCTCAGAATTACTAAATTTAACTGGCAGTGGATAAGGCAAAATGAAGACTTCTCTAGTGGTAACATCATACTGGAACATACAATCTGGGTAGTACTGCCAAAAGAGGAACCAACGACCTAAGTTTGCAGGAACACAATGGACGCAAACAACGCAAGACCAGTCATTATGGTGATTTTTGAGTGAACTTGTAGCATGCAGAGAAGTTAATAATCTAAAAAAAAGGGGTTATGTTTTTATTGTTTAAGGTAATAGTTGAACTTATGGAACGTTCAATGATTTTTCACTTTTGCTAAAGTCTAGGAAAGCACATTAGTTTTCTATAATAAGGGATATATTTATTTGTAGATAAGGCGTATATATTTATATTATGATTTTAACTTATCCCATACAATAAGAAACTTGTAATACGTAGATTGATAGCATATATTAGTAATTGAATTCAAGATTAACATCATAAATATTAAAATACATACATTGTACGTTCACAATTTATTGACTGACGTCAAAGGAATTAATAAAGGAGGTAATACCTTGTATTTCTCTTCATTTTCCTTGTACACTCGAACTTTGTTTCGAAACGAAGCATGTGAAATTATTATTTCTACTAAATTATAAACGGAAATGAACGGTTCTCATGTCTTAACAATATTGGGAATTTTGTAAAAATGTTACATTAACAAGTTTTATATGTTTATTGCTTTAATTCTCTTTGTAAATTTATATTATTAAAAACAACCGCCTGCGACTTCGTTCGCGTTAATTACATTTTAAAAAGTAACAACAATAAAATATGGCTTATAATAATTATTAGACAGACTATGTCTTTTTATCAACGAAATAATATATGAAAATAGAACAGTAGTTCAAAAGACTTTACAAAATACATTTAAATTCGGTATAATTAAATAATTATTAATTGACATAGAAATATGTAAAGTATAATACGATAACATAAAAATAACGACGTTAAAACGACAAGTGCGCATAGCGGTGCTGTGTTGGGCCGCGCCACGCCGCTCCGTTCGGGTAACGGCGCGCGGCTTCACAGTCGCACGTAACTCGTTATGTCACGCGACCTTGGCCTAGCGCTCGCGTTACAACACGCTCAACGGACCGCACCGCACACCTTCCGAATAGATGTGCCGTTTTGTTTCTGATACGTCTTCCAAGGTCACAAGCTTTGTAAATAACACTACCATACCATTATAAAGACCTCTGAGACTTAAGGAACATTTAATTTGAAGTTCGATTCGCATCATTCTTAATAGAGACACACTTTTAATTCGTAAGGAGTCCTGTTGTCTTGATGTCGGACAAAAATTTGAGGTAAACAATATATTTCCATTTAAAATTCGCTTATAAAAACAAAGAAAATTTACAATACTGACTAGTAAGCTCGAGTTTCCTCACAGAATTCTAAGCGGTACCGATTCTACCAACAACAGGATATTGATATTGTTGGTGGATATATATGATCGGTGGAGTAGTTACGGCGTGAGAGCATAACAAACAAACCCACAATCGCATTTGTATTATTAGCTAGGATATCATGAGTTAATCTACAACAAAAACTAAATCTAAAAATAAAATCTAAACCAAAAAAAATCGTCTAAACGATAATAAAATCTTATTAAAATTCGTTACGTTGCTTAGGAGAAACACAGAAACAGACACGAAAAGCGATTTTGTTTTGCAATGCTTATAGATTCTCTATATTTATATTTAACATTTAATGAGGTATTATTCATTTTCAAATTATAAATATGCAATTATCTCTTTGACCATGCACCGAGTTTGTTGTCCTGTAAATTATGACAGTCTTTGTGTTTCACGAGTCCATTTATAACAAATGTATCGTGTTTTCCAAAGGATTTAAAGTACGTTCTCACAAAAGAGGCTTCGTCGATGATACATCATCGGTCTCACTTACTTCGTTTATTTTTTGTTTTTTTGATATTAATAACTCACGCATTGTTATTATAATCTTATTTATTTACTTTGAACATTCTTGAACTGACGGTCATATGTGATTTTTACAAAGCATTACAAGACTTATCGATGTATTCCTTGCAATAATACATCTCTAGTTAGAATATCACTCTTTCCATATCGCTCAAGGAAAAGTGAAATTTTGTGTTAAATATAGTACAACAATTGAGATATCTTAAGTTATTTTCGGTAAAAACATTAAAAAGCATACTTCATATTTGGCAGAATAAGATGTTTCTGAAAAATTGCATTTAGTACTCATTATTAATTAATTTTGAATGATATCAACCTTATCGAAATATAATACAAATAGCATGCAAAAAAAATCAACAGAAATCATATATTTAAATTTTTATTTCATGCATTTAAACCCTTAAATGCATATTATTGCGAATTGTCTACATACCACTCCCATTTCATCTTATTAAAAAATATGAATGTGTGCGTTTCCGAAAACATGTTAAAAACCATAGACAACACCTTACATGTTAAAGAAAAAGATGACGTTACATTTAAGATGTTCACCTGGAGAGGGAGAAAATGTTTTAAGTGGTAGAATTGAAATTGAAACTTAGATTCGCTGTACTCAAAACGTTCCCTTTTAGAATTATTCTCAGCTCTGGGCGCAAATGAGCAATGTCTCTATATTATCGTATGTAAATCGTACAAAATAATTATGCAGTAATTTAACTGCTATTGTATGTAGATGTCATAGTTTATTATAGGAAGCACTACCTGAATCAAGTACTACATATATCTGTGATCGATTGCAAAATACACAACAATTTGTAAAATGCTTACAAAAGCTTACATTTGTAACTATAAATATCACAGTGATAAAATAATGCTTGTATTTTATTTCCACAAATTTCTTTTCTGCAAATATTAAAGAATTCGTATACATAATATTACCATACATTGTACTCAATATATAAAACAAAAAATTATTTACAGAATTACTTTAGTAATTGATCCATTATCCATATACAAAATCTATACATATAATAAAACTGTAAATTGTAGGTGCTTGTACTTTCAAATATTTAAAATTATTTCAAGTGACTCAGAACAATTAATTAAATACATTTTAATAATTTTTGGAAATGTGTCTCTTTGTTTGTATACGCTTCACTGCTAAAATATAAAATTTATGATAAAACGTCACGACAACAATCATAAACCATATCTTCTAGCAACAGTTAGTGTTTATTTTATTAAAATCGCTTCACTCTATCAAAAGTTACTGTAGTTTGAATGTCGGCGCGAGTTCATTTGGTTCTTATTTTTAAAAAAATGACCACATATCTCATAATCAAAAAGTGTAAATGCGTTAAAGTTATAAGAAACTACGGTTTTTATAAGAAACTACGGTTTTTATAAGCACTATGCGTTCAGCTATGCTTATTTTCTCGCCATGGAGAAGTGGGACAAGCTGTGTGGTACGCATGCGCAGGACGAAACAGTCGAAAGTCGAAAGTATTAGCTAGTAGACTAATAAACTGCGACACCGTTAGTCTGTATACAGTGACACTTGGCACACAACTATTTTTTTTTGGAGAAATTGTTGATTCTATTCATGCTACCACAACTCGCCACTAGGCTGTATTTTATAGTTATTTAATTGTTTATTACAATTGAACGCGAAAGAAGTCGTAGGGGGTTGTTGGTATTTTGTAGATATAAAAGCACGTTTGTTTGAATATTGTTCGTCAAACAGGCTCAAAAGGCAAGAAGTTGACTAAGTATACTTACTTCCAATACTACAGTAATAAGTAATAAATATATAATAAATAATACAAGGCACTTTTTTATTATTTTACTATCCAATGATACGGACAGGCGAGAGTTAGTAACTTACAAAGTCTTTTTTTTTCGAAATGTGTACACTGTTGACCTGGCAAGGCCTCTACAATTTCACCGTACTGCAACTTACAAATTCGTAAGTGATGTAATGGAGATTAATCACTTTTAAGCGAAGCTACTTTGGAAGCAGATTTGATTTATTGGTTTACAACAATATTTCAGCAACTAATTCTTATTCTTGAAATTAATTAATCGTCAAATTTTAAAAGCTGATGCATATACATATAATCCATACTACTGTGAATGAACTTTTCAAGAACACCATTTATAAACTTTAAAGCGAAGGCCAGTCATACAATACAATACAATACAATACCAAATGAACAGAACACCTACACGTTCTTTAAAAACCAACAAAAACTTAATAACTCATGCATTCATCGTTAATCCTGATGTGTCAGTTTATAATTCAATTAGAGTGTTACTTTGTTAAAAATCTCAGATTAATTTACCTCTTTTGTTTTCGTCTGCTTAATGGGTAGGGTTTCCAAATTATCATACTTGATTAATCAAATGTACTAAGCTATTTTTGGTACGATAGAGCGACGAATATCTGATGATAAGAATAATACAATCCAAAAACATTGACTATCATAGAGAGATATTTTGTCGACTGTCGCGACTGTTACTCCTGCAAATCTCTTCGGATTTGGTAATACACTAGTTCGCTTAAAAACAACGACTCAAAAGAAAGTCGCTATAAGGAATGACATTGGCGCTTAAACAGTTCTTTGAATTTAAATAAACGCACAAAAGATTAATAGCTCTCCAATACAACATTTTAATAGGTTTTTCCCATTGGCAGCACATACAATATATAAAGAACAAAAAGTCCATAATTAATTGTGTCTTAAATAGCAAATCAATTATTTGCTGGAGGATTATTATTATGTCATAGAACTGTATAGTAATTTAAAAATTAATTTACTCTGTCAGAAAAACGATGTATAATATGCGTATTTATTACTATTGTAGCAGTGTTATTAAGGTCGTGACCGAATTGTTGAGATCCGTGAGTGTTCGCCTGAAGCAACGTACACGCTTCTAATATTGAGTTGGGGTACAAACTCATACTCATTACGGAGCTGGAAAAACATATTTTCATATTGTTTTTATTATTAATAGGTTTTACATTTTCATCACAAATGGGCTGAGTGACGATTGGTCGAAGTTGGTGACGCGCTAAGCCTGGAGAGAATCAGGGCTCAAATTTAAATGCCAGAGTGCACTTGCATGAGTTTTGTTACAGATATTTAACTAGTAATGCAAACTATAGGAACAGGTCTACCACTATGCTATATTGTTCATAAGGGTGCTTTCCTTCACCGAAAGCTGAGATTCATTGTAGGATTACAAACCATGTATCCATACATACAACAAAAATGCAGGGATAATTCCTCGCTTAGTTACGTATCCGCGTTTGGTGTTTCTAATTTGATTTATGACAGTTTAACCAATTACACTGTAAGCTCTCTGTATAACGACACTTAAGGGACTGTGCAGTTTTTGGCATTATAGAGAGTTGTCGTTAATTGGAGTGAAAACAAAATTTATGTTATTTATTTATTTAAGATCCACATAACTGACTTCGATGATCAGAAATTGACATGAACCCTGCTAAATGTAAACACAACATGCACAAAATTTGAGAATAAGAAGGTGTTTCATAGTATTAAAACTAAGAAAGAGTAAAATTCAAAAAAATAAACACGTAAATAAATTCTTTTTCTTGTTGAGGTCAAATATATACAAAAGAAAATATCAAATTTAAAAACTTAAACTATTGCAAAAAGAAAGCATGCGATATAAAGGGCAGTGTTGGCCTATGTTAATTATTGCTAGTGGTAAATTAAAACTATGTCAATTAACTAAGCGGCTAACTATGCGTGGGACACTAAAAGGTATTTTTTGAATATTATATCATATATCAGCCATTTTTCTACGAATCTGTAACGGTTTCATTTAATTTTAGACTAAACGTTTGGAGTATGAGCTTAAGCTATTATCGTGGTATTTGTTCTCGGCAAAGGAAAGGTAATATAAGAATCTTTTTTGTACTCGTTCAATTCTATTTATATCAACATGATAATAGGGCTTCCATAATAAACTACAGTACTCAAGGATACTACGAACTCATGAATTATAAATAATAATGGATAATATGGGCTGTCGAAATATTTTTAATCGCCTAACAATAAAACCTGACGGTTGGGATGACTTTTCAATAATATTATTTAAATGTGGTCAAAATGATAGTGCGGAATCCATAGTAATTCCTAAATAACGGATTGTAGAGACTATCATGAAAATGGTTTTATTAATGGGTGTTTTTTTCCTAGTATATTTTATATGAACATTTTTTTTTTCAAATTTAGTTTCATTTGATTATCCATACACCATTCAAAAACGCTATTTATATCAGATTGTAGGATATATGCATCGGATGAACAGCCTATTATACGATAAATCTTCAGATCGTCTGCATATAATTTAAAATTGGACTGTATAATATTTGAAATATCATTAATATACAAAAGAAATAGAAGTGAACCAAGATGTGACCCTTGAGGAACTCCAAAAGGAACTGTACAAATATGAGAACTAAATCCACGAATTAATATAAATTGAGAACGATTCCTGAAGTAAGATTCACACCATATCAATAATGATCCGTGAACGTCTAAAACTTGTATTTTATTTATCAGGCAATCATGATTGACGAGGTCAAACGCCTTACAAAAGTCTATATAAATAGAATGAACCCCTTTTTTACAATCTAAATCTTTATTCGTTTTTTTTTATTCTAATATTTTTTCACTAACATAGTGCAAATTTTACAAAAGTAAAAAAAAATAATACTAACACTTATTGCGTATAGTCTGTTACCTTCGTCTGGCGTTTTTTTTTGTTACTGCAGTAGTTTAATAGTATTTCTTTATGTATATTATTCATATCTTGGGATACTGTGGGATCAACTTGATTATATACAGAATATATTTCTAATAACTTTGCTGCATCAAGTGCTTGTTTGATGCTTGGTAGAGACATAGGATGATCTATATAATCTTCTACATTTACTTTTTGTTCCTCAGTTTTTCTTACTGAATGCAGAATTTCTTCATCAACAAGAGTTGTAGTCGAGCCATCGTATTTCAGTGAAATTTTTTGGCATGTCAAACTGTTTAACCCATGCAGTTAATGGAAGGTTATCTTCACTTTCAAACTGTAGTTGTTCTTCTACTTCATCACTCGTCGAACTCGTACAAAGTTCAGCATGATGAAAAGATGGTTGAATAGTTATTGCTGTCACCTCTTCCCAGACTTTTGAGAAAAAAATTATCACATGCAGTATTTTAATAGAAGTTCTACTTTCGGATTCGACCAGTTTCATCTATAGTTTATTTCTGTAGTGTGACTTTTGCGACTTAATAATGCAGTATTGTTGTCGTTATTTGCAGTGACTATGATGATATATAGAGTGTATCATTTAGTAAATATGGTAAGCCAAACAAAGTTAAGTAATTTCGACGTTCAAGGAGTTTGTCGTTAAATCGAATTTCGATGCATAGAGTTTAAACTGTATTAAGTTAAGTTTTGCTTTTTTCACGTATATGATTAATATAAACTTTAAATATTATGAGTATAGTGTCGTATACTCGTCTACAAATGGAGAGTAAAGTTGAGGATGAACCTCAAATTATTGTAAAATCTTTGAAAATGTCTCTTTTCTATGCGCTATGTTTCAAAATACCTTCACAACTTACCAGTATATATGTATATGTAACACACTGCCCATACTCCACCGAGACTCCGGGTGTTTCATATGGGATTTCCTCTCCACGTAAAAAAGAAAAGGTGTATGCAACGATTTTATAGCTTTTGCGTTGTTCTCGAGAAGTATTTTAGTTTCCATTACATGAAGCTCAATTATTACTAAGCTTTGATTAAAAACATAAACATAAAGATCTTTGAGATAGAAATCTTATTATTATAATATTATTTTGAATATGGACAGCTCTGGTTGGTTTATGGTGCGGTATTATTGTGGCACCGAGGAGAGGCTTATTTAAAGTTTATAATATAATTTTTACAACATAATACTTTTGTAAGTATAGCTTGACTATACCATATAGTTAAAGCTAGTTTTGCTCAATTATAGGGCGTTTCCAAAAAAAAAATGGATTTTCCGACACGACCATTTAATTTTGCACTTTAATACCGATTCCAAACATTTTTTAAATGTTTATTTCTATAATTATTTCCTATGACAGTATAGAGGTACCGTGCTTGAAATGTACGTAAATTGGCACGGGTACAAAAACGACGAGCTTAATGAAAAGAAATGTGCTAGAACATTTTCTAACGCTCAATTACCTATCGACCATTCTCAGGTTTCAAACCTATCTACAAGTACATCTTGCTTGAGTAGCTTTAAGCAGTCTCTTGTCTATGCTCAGCATATTTCTAACTCTGGTTATATCGTCAGTCAAGGTCACCTGATATTGTAATGTAACCTATACAATGTACAAGAACATACACAGTTAAAGTCCATAAAAGTAACGTTTCGCGATAGTCACAGTTGTTAATCAAATGATGTCCATATTAGTCCATGCAAACCTTGACCGTGACTGCAGCGGTGCGCTCCATTCCCGCTCATCCCCGCCAACTGTAATCCGCAAAGATTTAAAATATACATGCTTATCTATATCAACTGCCTACATTGTTATGAACTCTAAAAAGACTACAAGTTTATATTGCGATGACAAGTTTATAGTGTTTAACTGATATACATACTGTTTGTTGTACACGTCTATAAATTTTAATGTGCCATGATTTATTATCCTATTGATTTTCAGTTGTTATGTAATATTTTTGTATAGTATGCTTTAATTTCTATCTGTTTGCGATTTGCAGATAATTGTAATATTGAAGAAACTCTCAAGTCGGAAAAAAGTAAACTTAAAACTTTATTCCTTCAAAACTATAAATTATATCCATGTATAAACTGTGTCCAATGTCCATCCATACTCTTGCTATTTTACGTTCGCATTTATAGTTTATATGTATATATATATATTGGCCAAACATAAGGAAATGTACAAAATGGTATGCCACAGTAGTAAATACAAGCGTGTTTTTTTTAAGATATCTAAATATCGTATTCAAATTGGACTTTATATGAGACACCGGTAAATATTGAATTTTGACAATTAAAGTTAAGAATTACTAATTAAAAAACATATGTTAAGTATTATATTTATTTTGTTTTACAGTTTGAAGCTTTACGATTATTATAGTTTCGTTTTACACAGAGTGACGTGTCTGAAATAATAACTTGTATTCTTTGTATGGAAGTATGCAACCGTCGCGTCGTCGTGCTCGACCGCAATTTGCGTCGCAAAATTACAGTCGCTTGTGTAATGTCGCGCAATGATATGTTATTTTATCGTGTACTTGTTATATCGTGCACTCTTCGATTATTCGTAATACAGTTAAGTTAATAGCCTCACAACACTATACAATTTTCTAATCTGACGTGCTTTAGATTATTCGTTTATATTTGGAGATCAAATACATATCAGTAACACAGTAAATAATATTTTTAACAAGACCATTGTATTATAAATATTACAGAGAAATATTTTTCCGAGTACGAAATGTGACGCACTAAGATAAAACCACTATGATTTTTTTTTATTATTTGCCAACATATATTACCAAACCATTCCCTATTTAAATGTCTTAGCGCAGCGTAAAGCCATGGCCTTTATATCGTTAAATACATATGCGTGAACAAAAATTACAGACTCTGCCCGCACGCACTGCGCACGTACCGTGCGCTATAATACTAAACATATTACATATATTCTTCAGACAGCTAAATAAGAATACTAGTCCGGTGAAACTGTAAAGGGCTTGCCAGGTTAACAGTGTATTTAGTAAAAATAAAGTAAAAAATAAATAAGAATTGTTAGGCGCGTAGTTCACTTAGTTGAATCACGATTATAATTGAGTCGCTTTAATTATAACCATGCTGAACTAAAATAATAAAGATATGTTGCGTGGAGTAAGGTCTGTAACAGAATTTTTATTGAAATTTAAATAAATATGGTAAGATTTATCTTATCTCAAATAAAAAGCATAACATAATTGGCAACCATAACCCTTAAGTTCTATGTTTTAAAAACTAGTACCTTCTCCCATTTGTACAAGTCACTGCGCATTCAATAAATAGATGATAGTCCAAAATAAATTGTTTAATACTATACTACTAATTTTAAGTGTTTAAGATAGTGTTACATTTTATTAAAATCAAGTGTATAGATTATTTATGTGCGATAAATATCCATATACTTTGACTAAAAACTGGAGAAATTAATCTTAAAGTAGATGACTGTCATAGATCAAAGAGCATAATTCTTCACAAACTGAACTATAAATATTTAATCTTTGACCAATTGACTATTGGCAAGTTTTTAAAATTCTATTAAATTAATTCATAACAAGTTACAAACTAGTATTTCTCTAATAAAAAGTTAATTTAAGAACTCGCTGTCAATGTCCTTCTTGTTTGGGTTAGTAATATTTTTGTTATTTAAAATACGATAGAAATATTTACATTTATATCGAAGAAATAATTTTAAACCAAAGAATGCATGCAAGCGTGATGTATATATGACATACTTCAATACTGTCTGGCCGCTAACTCTGAAATTTTATACACGTAGAAGATTTTTTATTTACAAACTTTTGTGCAATCCTTTTTATCATAACTCACGACCCGGTGGCGCTAGATGTTTTTTATTAGTAGTAACATTTATATGATAATTTCACACGGATGAAGTAGCGGCCCGCTATTAGCAATAATACAAAAATACACATGTATCTATTTTATTTAGCCCTTTCAGACTTTATGTAATGATCTATATATATATACTAAATGCAAAGGGACCGAGTAAATTATATAAATTTATAATTTTATTTTTAATCGACAAAATTTTAAAAAATCAATTGTAGCAATGTTAAAAACACTTAAGAAACATTTCAAATGGATATTGTACAATAATAAAAGTATGTCAAATTTAAACGCTTTATAAAAAAAAACAAGCATATTATCAGCGTATCGGATTTTAGGAGAGATATAAAGTTCAGGAGCCATCGGACACGTACCCGTGATAATTATCTATAAAACTATAGAGAATATAAAAATTTTATAACCAATGTAATAACTAAAATTAATGAACTAAGAACACGATAATATTTGCCGTTGGTACCGGCCCTTATATCATAAAATCTATGGTAGGATGCTAGTTTTTACTGGGAGATAGCTGGTCAAAGACCGGTTCGTATCCTGCTTGTCTCGTGTGCAGGCACCGGTGAGTAGTAATTCAACATTGTTATCTTAAAGAGGTACTGCCGCGACATAAGCAGCCAGGATATTGGATTACATAAAACTGCTTTTTACAAAGATTCACCGGCCTCTATTTTCTTAGTCAACATGTATTTTTTTAATTGAAATAATCATATAAAGATAGATGGTTTTGAATAACTTATTTTATATTCGTACTAGCTTTTGCTCCTGACTTTTTGATGATCATATCCAAAAATTAGACACTCGTAGTTACAATTTTTTTTACTGTTCATACAAAACTCATACAACTCATATAATATTTGGATTTTTTTATTATATCTCTTAATTTTTGTAACTGTGTTTATTTCATATTCTTTCTTTTATATATAAAAATGTCATGATAGTTAATTAGCTGCAAAGCGATTTTTTTTTAATTCCCATACAATTTAGCAAATGTATAATATCAAATGTATTGCATAAATGTATATTTTCGAGTAAGTACTAATTTAAAAATTAGAAGTACAGTTGAAACTTTTTTCGTAATTTTGTTAACTGTTTATCGTCATCATGTTATTTTCTAAGTAGTATTTTACCTAAGTCGTCATTCAAAGAAATTCTTTATTTTCTGAAATTTTACAATTTTGGAAACGTTATATTTTATGATTATGCAAGATGATTCTTAGTATCAACGTAGTAGAATACGGTAATAGAATGTACTATAAAAAAAAACACGAAACAATAAAAAAGATGTACTCGTATTCAAGTTTTGTAGCTCCTCGACTTTTTCTAAAACTGCATGAACCGTATTAATTACGGAAACAAAATATATACTTCACCATTCCGTTAAATTGGAATGTTGATTTTGTTTCATTTTTTTTTTTTTTATCTGACTACTACTATTCTTTGTGAAAATAAGTTAATATTTCTAAACTAATTAATAAATTTAGTCACTTAACTGAAATTATTTCTGTTTCTTAATTAAGTTAATATTTTTTTATACACTTTATAGGTTACCATTTGACCATAATCTCATCTGATGTTAAATGATGATGTGGTCTAAGACGGTAGTCACACTAAATCTAAAGGGAGACTTGCTGGCAAGTGCAGCTGCCGGAACACACCAACAGGTGCTTGGCGACAGATTTTCAACTTGAGGGTGGTACCTAAGCAAGCGGACTTAGAAAGAGCTCTACCACCATGCTATGGCTTCATCATCATGTCTTCCTTCACCGAAAGTTCCAACTCAGTTACTAGGATTCGAACCTACGTCTTTCGACGCTGTGTCCGAACACACAACCAGCTGAGCCATCATCCATACCTGCTAGCTTGCTGTTCCTATTTCTTGCTTACTATTGCTTGTTGCTATTATATTCTGTAACTTCTTTCTTGAATTCTTCAACTTCTATTTGTGAAAACTTATCATTGACCCTCAGTCTAACCTACTCTTTGTTTTGTAATGGTAATTTAGATCTAAGTTTTCCTAACAATTGTCAAAAAAATGAATAAAATAAAATAAATCTCACGTATATATTTATGGCTGCTTTATGAGTTCATATACAAATTATTCAGTTTGAACATTAATAAGAAATGACGACATTTCCATCGGATTCCATATAGCTCTAATCATTTAGTATACAATACATGGCTCCTTAAACAACCATCCCACATTGTTTACACAAATGTGTTTAACGTGGATGTAACGAAATGTTATAATGTAAATAATATAAGAATTATTAAAAGTCCTCGCTTTCAATTTTAATAAAACCAACTGCTTATTAATTACAGAATCACTCAAAAGCTCTTGTTTAAAATAATAAATTGCTACTAATAATAAATAATGCTATACTTAGGCTATTGATCATTTCGGCCAATATAACAATATGTTTACACTTTTTTAGGTATAATAATGATTTTATTTTATATTGCTTACTTAACAGTAATTCACATTTGCACTATAATAATAAAACCAATTAAATAGTATTTTTGTTAAATTATTTATCGACCATCATTAATTATAATTTTTTTGGACTTTACTATCCTCTTTTCGCTTGATGGGCCTTTAATTAAATCTTCACCGGGCTTTTTGGTGAAACGCTTAAGGCAGTCATCCATCATTAATGCTATCGCTAGTATTTTGTTATAGTCTTCGTATCGAAATTCATCGCGACCATTATAAATCAGAAGTATCATAGGGGTTACGTTAAGTCGTGTCGCGTCCCGGATCATTCGACGTATATGAGCAAAGAAATCGAGCAATGTACTATAGTGTTTTTACTCGACTGAATACAAACATGCCGAAAAACCTGGCATAGTAACACTTTCTTGTTTTGCAACAGTTCATCGCTTTGAATATAGATGCGCAGAATACAAGTTTAGGTATAAATACGTAGGTATATTATACATATAAGATTGAGACAACTTAAGAATAAATAAATGTCAATTTTAGATTCCTATAATAATATTTTGATTTTGTATTGGATTTTTTACTATATTCTGCGTAAGCCCAAACTTACGGCTATATTCATTACGGCCAAAAATGTTATTGAGGCCTACAGGCCACTACACTACACTACACTATAGTTTACGAGTATAACGAGCTATCTACAGGTTTTCGGACCTACATAATAATGACAACTATAGATATATTTGAGTTTTCTCTGTGACAATTTGCTTACCTCCAAGTACATTGCTGTCATATCGTCGTACATCAATAAATATAACGAAGCGGTGATGGCTTAGTGGATAGCGTCTTCGGACACAACGTCGAAGGACGTAGGTTCGAATCCTAGCAACTGAGTCGGAGCTTTCGGTGAAGGAAAACATTGTGATGAAACCATAGTATGGCGACAAGGATTTTTTTAATTCCGCCTGGCTAGCTGCCACCCATAAGTTGAAAATCTGTCGCCAAGCACCTGTTGGTATGTTCAGGCAGCTGCACTTAAGTTAAGAGCCAATCTCCCTCTAGGTTTAGCGTGACTACCACCTTAGACCACATCATCATCACTACATATTATAAAACAAAGTCGTCCGCCGCGGCTGTCTGTTTGTATGTTCGCGATAAATTCAAAAACTACTCAACGGATTGTAATGCGGTCTTCACTAATAAAGGTTTAGGTGTATAATTTGTGAAGGTGTTGTTTAAATTTGTTGAAATATAACTATAATTGTTGGAAGTGTTGGAAAAAGTCAAGCCGCTTGGAAGTTGTCATCGGAAATGCTGCCTTATTATTTTGAGATATAACAAAACAATGCATAGTGAGATATTCCTCTTTTATAGATCTACAAAAAAGTCCGCGATGGCGTATACCTTTCTTTTAAGGTTAGCTTACTACAACCAACTATTTTCTAAAACCATGGTCACATACAAGGAGGTAAATGGAAGGCGATTTAGACCGATACAGTATGAACCCTCACCAAATTGAATACATTAGTTACCTAAGCATTTCATGCACATAAGTATATATTTTTTATTAACAGGGCAGGACAACGGCCGAACTTGCTAGTTTAGCGTCAGATAAGATTGTGGTCAAAGGCTAGCCTATAAAGTATAAAAGAAAAAATAAATAAATAAATTTTAAAAGGACTATGAAACGAATGTATAATACAATGTGCAATCACAAATGATGTCACATGAAAATGTTCTACAAATGAGCATGCAAATGACGAGCATACGAGTACGGCAAACAGAAATATAACGCTCTAATGAGAAAGCAAAGCGGCAGGAGTCTACGACCTGTACGTCACGACACAGAAATGTGCTAAATTCGTCGAACCAAGACAAACTTGACGTGACAAACCACTATTAAGTTGTTTGAACTGTGGTCAGCACGGAGCCTACCTACCGACCGAGAGTCGGACAAATATTAAATGTCATCGTAAAAACTGGAACATACATATACAACGTATGAAGACCAACGGAGGCTGTATGAACGCTTAAACACGAGGAATGCTTAAGTTTAACACGGCTATAATTCTTATAATGTACGTGACTGAATTTGTATTGCGTCATCGATATAAAAATCGTTGTTTGTAGATATACATGTAGGAATGTTAGGAGGTTCCCAAAATTTGCATGGTCATAGAGTTTTATTACTCGACTGTATGTCTTACCTATAAGTTAATCACTTTTCAGCAGGTATTAATTCGAGCCTGTTTATTTGTATGCTTATAATGTTACCATTTTCAGTCGCATGTCATTTAAGATCAGGTTAGGATTCTAGTCATACTTACAAAGGCGACGCTTTTGGAGCTATGATGACTCAGTGGTTAGCGTGTTGACACACAGCGATCGATGTAGTTTCGAATCGTTGTGAATGAGCCGGTGCTTTTGGTGAAGGAAAACACTACGTTACAACTATAGCATGATGATGACGCTATTTCTAAGCCCGGGTCGCTAGCTACCATCCTCAAGTTGAAAAACTATAGTCAAGCACTTATAAGTGTGTTCCGGCAGCAGCACTTGATAGTTAGTCGTTCTAGGCTTACCGTGCTTAACATCTTAGACTACATCGTATTCTAACATTCGATGAAATTGTGATGGCACTGTAAAAACCTAAAAAATACAACAAAGGAAAAAGTAATGTATTGTCAAAAAATGTAATGTAACTCTACGACCTAGTACGATTATCTAGTACGAACTAGTAGTTCGAAATTTTAGTAGTTAAATGAAATTAGTTACTAAGTCTCTACTGTTTCATAATTCTAATATCCTTTAATATAATAATAGATTCTGCAATTGTTATTATAACCAATATTATTAAGTTATTTTAGTAAAATAATACAACACTTGTGTATTACAGTTTTCTAGATTAGGTATAAGGAAATAAAGACACTCGATGCGTAAATGCGTTTCAAGTACACACATTTTTAAATCAAAATATGTATAATTCACTATATTCAAGAAAATTGTATTTCATACAATCAAAGATATAACAATTTAGTTATGTATTTTTTTTCAAGAAAAAAAGAGCGAATTTTGATTTGGACTCGTGAGCGGACAGAATATATTACTATGCGCGTAAAAACCACATTACTGAATGGTGATGGCACGATTTCACGAAAAACTACTACGATATGAATTCTCGCTTGGTTAATAATTTTATACGGAGTGAGTTCTGAGGTCAATACTCCGACTATAATGTAGGTCAGTCGCTGGCCGCCCTGTGAACGGTAGGTACCACTGGTCACAGTAAAAAATGCATGATCCATTATTAAATATACAGAAAAAAAAAACAAACTATTCATAGAAATGTGTATGTAAAGATGGACGTTAATGTATTAGATGACTGTCTATTCTATGTATGGTATTTATAAATGTTAATTTAGAAGTAATTCGCTAATGATAGGATTAAGATACTATTTTTTTTTAATTTACTGTTGACTGACAGTACAATATGTGAAGTATGATTAAAAAAAAAATAATTTAAAGATTTATTATTTTTCAGTATAAATTTATAAAAAAACATATTTTCGTATTCAAACTTCTTTTTAATGATTTATTTGCTTTCTACATAATTATATGAGCTTTAAATAATAATAATCTTTAAAATAAAATAAATTACTTTTGAATATTTATATCCGGAGTAATTGAAATGAAAAATGAAATCTATGACAGCGCCCTCAACGAGGGTATGTTTTTTTTTGCATATTCGAATATAATGTAGTAAGTAGGACGTTATATACCTAATTTTTTTCAAATATATGTTCAAAATAACATCATGTAATAAGTAACGTGAGTTTGGTGATTTTGGTATCTTTAACACTACTGTAATTACGGGGCTAACGTTTTTAAACAGAAAGCACTTTAATGATGGCGGTTGCTAATAACAATAGACTATTAATATTTTTGCATATTTTATTATTATTAGGTTTATTTAATACCTAAAAAAATTAAGTAATTGTATTTTGTTCTTTTTCAATGCAAGTGTGTGTATGTTGTTACTTATTGGTGAGGACTAGTAAACGACTTACTGTTTCTATTCTAATTACTCATTATTGTATATTATAGCTGTTAGTCTTCCGAATAAATCAATTAATTGTATAATATCATAATTTTATTCTACTAGTGTAAAGTATCAAGATTAAGTATAAAATACCCAATAACCTATACCTAATACAAAACATAAATTTAAGCGTATTCGATCAAACAATGGGTATAATAACAAGGTAAAATAGATCGAAAGGAACAACAGTACTCGATATTAAGTACGATACTATCTACGTTCAATCGTGATGTTCTTAAAAATCCGTGCTTTTATTCATATAGAAGTAAAATGATAGATGTCTGCAGTAGTACACGCATCACTTAAACACTACTGGATAAGTTTTAATTAAAAAAAAATATGTTTACTTCAATCAAATGTCTGGTCCTTAATTAGAAAAAATATCGCGATAGTTCCACTAAATATAAAGCTATTAGTTTTAAAGACTACGATTTTGAAAAGACCTACGCGTTAAATTATGTGTTTTCTTGTCGTACAAAAATGGAGCATTCAGTGTGGTTCTTGTTTTTTTCCTCTGTATATAAAATATATTGCTATGATGATAAACGACGCAGAAAAAGTCGTGGTTATCCGCTAGTTAACAATTCTATGAGCATTATAATACGAAAACATCAACCATCGTTTTCTAACCCATATCCCACTTAAGTAGGATCGGCACAACATAGTTTTCATTTTCCACTCTCCCCTGTCAGATGTCATCTCAATATTTACACCTTTTATACTGATATCATTTTTCACACAATTTATCCATGCCTATTTCGGTCTTTCTCTAGTCCTATATCCGTCCACTTTCATACTTAAAACTTTTCTAGTTACATGGCTTTCATCTCTCCTCATGCCATGCCCATACCATGCTAACCTATTATTCCTCAACTTCTCTGTCACTGGTGCTATTTTCAAGTTTCCTCTGATATACTCATTCTTAATATTATCCATTCTAGCTACGCCACATATTCTAGGTATAGTTGTTTTATGTTATTTGTAACTTAAATTAAATCTAAACTTGTTTTTTTATTATAAAGAGAAGATGTTGTACATGTGGGTGGAAGTAAATAAAGCAGTCGTTATCTGAATCGTGTATTATTGACATCACAACACCACTCACCATCTTAACATTGGCAACACTGCTAAATGTAGTCTTCTCTCATCCGTCTCTTTCGTAGTCTTATAATAGTTATTATTTTTTTTTTAATACGCTAATAATTTTCGTAATTTTGGTCTTAATTTTTTTTTGTTACTTTCTTCTGTAACTTTGTCGATTATTAGTGGCACTATTTAGTAAGGGAATGTTACATGGTAATATATAGTGTCATAACAACTTTAGCACAATTCACACTATCACCGTATCGGTGTAAGTACAAATTTAATGAACCCTATTAACTTTCAAAAACTGATTTCTATAACATTCCTCAAATTATTTGGGGATAAAAAAACTAACAAATATATTTCCTACATACTAATATCATACACTAT
This sequence comes from Antheraea assamensis, assembly GCA_035772565.1. Taxonomy (NCBI): domain Eukaryota; kingdom Metazoa; phylum Arthropoda; class Insecta; order Lepidoptera; family Saturniidae; genus Antheraea; species Antheraea assamensis. The sequence continues at coordinate 1,036,058 of JAQQSE010000042.1, forward strand.
TTTAAGCCTCATGAATTATAGTGAGAGGAACCATCTTAGTAATCATTTGCTTTATATAGAATTTTCGCAAATGACAAGAGTTCACAACACTATATCATGTGCAAACAAACCAGATTTTTAACAACATTGAACAAATAATAGGTTTGTACTTACGAAAACATTTCCGAGTGAATGTGAAGGTCAATAATCTGGCAGTAGGTCAGCAACGATTCGACAATGGGGCCCAGAGAACTGCCCTGAGTAATTTGAACACTCTAATTTTGTTTTTTTCTATATAGAATAACGTCGACATTTCTTACTTATAAGCAGAAAGAATACATAAGGCTTTGATCAATTTCTTAAATTTTTCATAGTCGCATGACAATTTTATAATTTTTTTATCGTCCTACACTAATAAGTATTTTTGTATATTATCAACTTACAATTTATTTAAACGTATATTGAAATTAATAATATAAAGTCCCATTCTATGACGAGATTTGAAGCGATGATGGTTTAGTTGACACCTGATAGGGTATTTGAATACAACGTCGAAGGACGTAGGTTTGAATCCTTGCAATTGAGTTGGAGCTTTCGGTGAAGGAAAACATCGTCATGAAACATACGTGATTTCTAAGTCCGCCTGGCTAGCTACCACTCTCAAGTTAAAAATATGTCGTCAAGCGCCTCTTACTGTGTTCCAGCAGCTGCACTAGGCCCCAGTCCCTCCTCTAGGTTTAGCGTGTTTACGACCTTAGACCACATCATCATTTAATATCAGATGAGATTATGGTCGAACGCTAACCTATAAAATGTATATAAATAAATAAAGAATTTCGATTTAGCATAAATTAAATATTACCCAAATTTCGATTTAGCATATTTTTCTTTTTTTGTAGCATCTATTGTTTTACCATTTTAAAGCAACTGAATACTCGTATAGTATTTTATGAGTTTTTTGACCGACTTTTAAATAGCGCTAAAAACAATCTGAAGTAAATGTATACATTAACAAAATTGGAAATTAAGTGGACTAGATTATCTTATAATACCGAAAATGCGAATAATAATCTTAAGTAGCGGTAGGTATAAGTATAGATGTATAATTTGTTTAATATGTATATTTGTGTGTATACGAACACGAAATATGTATCATAATTCAGTATTATTGGAGTAATAATTGAATAATATATCTATATCCACAGTTCGTCATTTCTCGGTTCTCGTTTTCGCATGATGCCCCACGCCGCAGTACACGGCCTGCCCGTATTACTTCTTCATTCTCGATTAGCGTACATTCTGAGCTACAATCTGTAATATAAGTACTTCAAAGCCAAGGATCATTGCGTAATACTAGATAACGTATAGCTTTTCAAAATACACTGACAATATTTAAAATTTGACCTCTAGTTTCAATTAATAAAAAAATGTTATTGAGATTTTAAACATTATTATAGAATACATAGCTCTATATTAAAATTACCAGTTATTGTTGTTACAGTTTTTTTTGTTTTACGGCCAAATATTAAACTACGTATCTAAGGATATTTTGCAGGTACTAGGTGTAATGTAAATAATGTTTAAATTTGTTTAGGCCCGGCAGACATTTTCCTGCCCCGATAATATAAAATATATACTTATGGGCATGAAAAGCTTAAGGTAACTGATATATTTAATTTTTTAAGGATTAATACTATATCCGTCTAAATAGTCTTATAAATTATTTCACTGTATGTGACCATTTTTTTAGGAGATAGATGGGTATAGTAGTCTATCCTTAAAAGATAGGTATATACAATCGCAGACTTGTAGATCTATAAAAGAGGAATATCCTACTATTCATTGTTTTGTTATATCTCAAAAGAATTAAGCAGCGTTTTCGATTAAAGCTCCCAAGCGGCTTGACTTTTTCCAACTCTTCCATCAATTATCGTTATATTTTAACCAATTTACACGAAATCTTGACAAATTATATACCTAAACCTTTCTCATGTATTACTCTATCTATTGGTGAAGATTACATTACAATCCGTTAAGTAGGTTTTGAATTTATCGCGAACAGACAGACAGGTAGACGCGGCGGACGACTTTGTTTTATAATATGTAGTGATATGTAAAAGATTCAATTTATTACAACAGAATGTTTGAAACACACTCTTTAATTAATTTCAATTTATATTTAGCCATTAACATCACATAAATTATGTATATGCAGTTAGCAAACTCTATTTGTATGTCATTAAATAAATTGTAAAGGTAAAAGTGGTTTAAAATCGTCCATATGACCCTTGAAAATGGTATTATGATCCAAGATATGGTAGTAAAATTACAATGTAAAGAGTCGGAGGACATTTACCGTGAACATCTAAGAGATAGTACATAAGCCAGTGACTATCCTGAGAAACATTACAATAACAAGAAGTGTTTACTAATATTTTTAATACTATAGTTTATTTTTTTTAATTTTAAGCTTGATTGTATATATACAAGGACACATCATTGAAAAATTAACTAAATCCGCTTCAATAGACTATGTTTGTTTTATTATATTTTGACAGAGAATTATACATTTTGTAATTTGCAATGAAAACAAAGGGCACGTTTTGCTAAATTTGTTTAGCTGGTAACCTTGTGATGGAGCCTTTCTATAAATCGAGGTCAAGTATGGGTATATTCGAAACAATATATGAATTAACATATGATATATTTTTTACTACATTAGCGTTATTAACGTGGTTAATTTTATGCGTTCATATATTATGAGTGAGATATAAAATAAGCCACTTCTGAGGTTCGGAATATATTTTAGTCATCGAGAAGTGCCCGTAAGAAAATACATCAGGTTTTTACACAACGTCTATTTTTCCCCTGATTATTTTATATGAGCTCTCTTCTCCTTTTATTGGGTTTAAGGGTTAAAACCTTTCAATAGTAAAACTAGCTTTTCAAATTCCTGTAATTTATTTTCTAATAAACCGAAACCTTTATTTTTAATTGTATCGTAGGTCCTGACACTGAAAATTTTTATCCGATTTATTAAAAGCCTGAATAGTTGAATAATTAAAATGTTTTGAGGGTTATCTATATGCTTGAAAACATACGTAAATTGGATTTAAAAGAGTGAAATTAAGTTATTAAATATTTTAAACAATCTGTTCTAGTTTTTCGAAATATTTTGAATGAAACAAAACAAAATCAATTGTTCCTTTAAAAGTTAACCTAAATGATATTTTCTTTGATAGATATCATAATTGTATTCATACGAATGAAATGTCTTTGCAAACAATGTTATCCGATTACTTTTTCTCTCATGCGCATTCGTAACTCATCGCTTGCCCCACTTCTCAACGGCAAGAAAACCCATATCGTTGCTTATAAAAATTGTAATTTCTTAGAATTTTGATAATTTTATATTATATGGAGCTATCGTTATACATTTAAAATGTAAAATTAGGAAAGCTGATTGAAATCTATCCAGTTTTTGCGAAACGCGCACACAACGTCAGACTGCTATATTTTGTTTATATGTAAGAATAATAATTTTACATCCAATTTACAAATAATATCTACATATACCAACCACAATGGAACCGAAGTAAGTACTCGTGACCCATCTCGACGTTGCCTAGTAAATCAACAAATACCTCTGCAGTGCAGAGTCGTGGGTGCACGCCAAACATATCGTAATACATAGTCGGAGCACCAGCTCTAAGTATTTGTAAAGTAATTAAGGCTAAGCAAACATTTTAATCGGTCTTTCAACTTGAACTGTTGTATTTAAGTGTACATGTGTACGTCTACCATTAATTCGTACCTATATTGTGTGCTCAATAAATGACTCCACATTAAATATTGTTTAGTGTAGACACTTGTGTAATTTTATAATTTCTTTATTGTCTCTTCTATATAATTCAATATCTATCTTCGGTCTCCTTAGTTATAAATATCTTTACAGATATGAAGAGCATGATAAATGACTATAAGTGCGTTCCGACTTGATGTAGTTTTGTTTTTGTACAGACAGGCATTTTCGGGAAAGTTTTCGTAAGACACGAATAACAACGAAATTATTAAAGATCAATGGATACTATTTTAACGTCTGAGTAAATTTGTTTATTCGCGGTTTAAATAATATTCGACTGTAATGGTGTCTCTGTGTATTTTACAATAATATTTAGGATTAGATATACAACTTATTTCTCAAATGTTTAAAGTGTCATATAAATTACAGGAGTTGAATGTACTGTAATTATTGAATAAGCTTTTTCAACCTATAAAATATTAATATAAAAAACTATACATATATATATTATATATATATATATATAATGAAAGTGTCGTCTTTTGTTTATCTCGGTATTAATTTTCTAAACGATTTAACTGATTTTCCATATAAATACACTCATCCATGGAGGATAAGCAATAATGATAAAAATTAAAAGAGGCAGTGACAGAGACAGTAAAAGGTTGTATGTATCAAGCAGTAATAAAAAAACGTAATTAGAAATTAAAATAAAAACAGACCACATACACATAATGAATTATAAGTACCTATCCTATGTCTAAACTCACATTTGCGTTTATTAGTTCAAATATAACATAATAGTTATTCATTTTACACCTTTGATCGTAATGGTTGCGCACATTTGTAAATATAATGAAAAGATATGCAATGTGTTACCGCACAATTGCGAAACTTTTCAAAATATGACGTTTCAATACAAAATGAAAGTTATTTATCAAATAAGTGATGGACACCTCACCTTACGTATTGTTGAAAATTCATCTGCTAATAATAATACACTAACCGAACGATTATGGAATACAAAAACACGGAGACACTTATTGTAAGAGTAATGAATAAGAATCATCTGTAACTCGCTGTACAAAGAATAAATGGCGTCGAACCAACAGTTTTATCATAAAAAGCACTGTATAAAACTGCAAATAATTTGGAATTTAATGGAATTTAGTTTTTATAAGAAAATAAAAATTGTTAATAATTATTAAAACATGTCACGCAATTCTATTTTACCTTAAGCGTTAATGGAATTGTTATTCCTGGATACACGTAACCGTATTATGTTCCATTTTAATAAAACCCATAAACTTCGATATTTTGAATTAGAAAAAATTATATAATTCTTATTATTAATATATTTTATTATTATTTATTAATATATTACTTTTTTAATAATAATAAAATAAAATAATAATCTTGTAAAAGATGACATTTAATTCTTTTTTTTTCAATGCAGTGTAAAACAACATAATTTATTACCTACTTAATTAAATATAAGTACATCGTGTCATAAAGATTACAGAATAGAAGGAGCTAAATGTAAGCCTCGATAGCTTAAGCTATTCTAAAAAAAATACGCACACATTAAAATTTCCATAATTAATTATTCTAAAATTATAAAATCGTTTTGCCCACTCTTAAGTTTAAAGTTCTGTCTGTGAATGGATAAAAAACATATATATTAGACGCATACTCGGAAAGTAAAATTTAAATCTGTAATAAGCCTGCAGTGTACCTGTAAATAAAAAAGAAAGTATTTGCAATTTGCGCTTGTGGTTACAATGATAATACAAAAGCTGAAACTCATCTGACGTTCGCTTATATAGAATGTTCAAAGGGTTATATGCTTAAAGCAAAAGTATCAATGGGAATTGTAAGGATTTCCAGAAAATACTATCGTATGCTTTTATCATTTGTCGGCAACAAGTTGTATACTTTTAGTTTTCAAAACTTTGTTGCTCAACATAGAGTAAAAGAGGTTCGTGCCTTTTATGCATTTAACACATAATGCTTAGTAAAATGTTGTCTAATTAAACAATTTATTGTATATCGATAGTTCAAACGGTTTGTAAACTACAAATAAATATTTTAAAAAGTACTACAACCAGTTTAATTGTACTAACTATTTCAGTAACATATTACAGAAACAACTGAAATTTTATATAGGTATTGTCTACGATATTAAAATTCTTGTTTAAAATATAATGTCGACTATAAGAAAATGGTATACCATTTTTAAATTATACAAAACAATACTTGTAAAGTAGAACTTTGTTTATATTAAGGTACACGTTCCAGTAAAGAAGCTTTTTCTAGAACCTGGTCCCAAGTAACCATAAAATTTTGTTTTCCTTTTAAAAGTGTTCAATCGTTGTTTAGTAATTTAGTATGTCGCGACTGCCTTAGAACGTATGCATGTTTTTCATAAATACTTATTTCAGAAATTCCGTTCATGCAACTGATGATTGTTAAGTATAACAAATAAAATGGTTACTGTTTTAGTTCACTCTATCCAGTATTAAAGATTTTATTATGTAAATAATTTTAGAAAAACTTATTATTTAGTTCCCAACATATTCCAATACTCTGACCGACGGATGTTAGTGTCAAAATTAATGAACACGGAATTTGATCTGTAGATTCTATTTTGGTAAATAGACACATAAAGAAGCGGTTAAATTAATAGATTTAATTCTATATTATCGTTTAAATTATCCTTAAAAAAGTAAAAACGTTACTTTGTTAAGGTAAAAAATTGTGGGCATAATATCTTCGTTGATATTTTCATGGTATCCTTTTTTAAAGGAAATATCTTAGTTTAGAGTTACATTATCCGGAACAGAGTAATATCGTTATATGCATTATTAATATATAGAAATGTTGTTGTTATCATAACGTGATATTATATATTTTTTTTTTTTATATTATAGGGGGCAAACGAACAGGTGGGTCACCTGATGGTAAGTGATCACCGCCGTCCATAGACACTAGCAACACCAGGGGAGTCGCAAGTGCATTGCCGGGCTTTTAAATATGTGGGCCACCGGCGCCCTCACTAACCGAACGAAACGCAACAGTGCAACCACTGTTACTTCACGTCGGTTTTCTGTGAAAGGGTGGTACTACCCCGGGCGAGCCGACCCATTCAAGCTGAAACCAGTAATAGCTTCAGCGTAGCTCTACCACCTATCTTTAATTGTCTTTGGATAAATGAAACCTATATTACTACGATATTAAAAAACGTATTTTTGCTTCTTAACTGGTTACGTATCATGTCTCATTTTTTTCCCAGTTTTCTTAAACGAGAATAACGGAAAGTATTGTAATTTACATTTATCTAGAATATTCGTTTGCGCAAGTTTTTCTCAAATAACTATGCTGCAAATCAGCATAGAATACTGATTTTTTAACGTTGTCTTATATAAATAAAAATCAATTAATTATATTCCTAATGCTTTTTGTAAGCGACTGAGCATTCGTTGATGTCTTTTGTTAGAAAACCACTTTGCTATTTCAGCAAAGTGACAATTATGGCACTATAATTGCTTATTATAGATATTTCATTTAAATCATTATACTTACAACGTTGTTTTTGATTTTTATTTGTAACTAAATAGCTTTCAATTTCTTTATCCCCGTTGATTGTTTAAAATATATATACATTAGTAAATGCAGAGGAAATTAGAACATAAGTTAAAAATAATAAATCAACGATGTACAGGATTTCTTTATTACGGCCATAAAATTTGAGAATCGATGGTTTTCTCGTACTTTGTATGTAACGTTTTATAATAATCCCTCTCACTTGTGAATGACAATCTCAAGTGATGATTGGTTGACGATAACTTTAGATAGAACATGGTTATTTAAGTAGATTCATAATTTTATTTCGTATAAATTCACTAATTATACTATCTAAATATCAATTTATATTAAAATTGGTTGTTGGTTAATTTAAAGTTTCAAACAAAAACTATCATATATTAAAAAAATGGATATCGAGACGGGTTAGGGGTGCAATCCTTTCCTTTGATCCGTGGGAACATCGACAGATGCACTCCAGCTATGACAAGCCTTTTTTCTTTAACCTTATTTGTAGTGCGACCAAGATTCTGTTTGCTGAAATATAGTTCAAATTTACTACAAAGTTTCGATTTTTTAAATTCATATACCGAATAATAATTTAAGCCTAGACTTTATCCACAAACCTTGGCATATGTAAATAAGTAAATCACTAGCAGACATATTTTTCTTTGTAATTACAGACTATTGTAAAAGAATCTTCCAAAGGTTCCGAAAACTAGTATGGTAATATTAAAATTTCTACACAAGTACAGATTTCAGAGTTCTCATCAGCAACTGTTAAGTTTGTTCCTATATTAATTTTTTTTTTTTTCAAATATTGCCAATGTAGAGATTCAGTTATACATGAGGTTTTATTAAACTCTATTTTTAGTATCGTCAGCTAACTGATGAAGTTCTTCTTTTTATAGAAAAAATCACGAGATGGCTTCTTGATCGATTAAAAACAAAATAAGCAGATAAACAAAATTTTAAGACTTCAACTTGGGAAAGAATTATTAAAGAACTCATGACTACATACATAAATGGACCAGTATTGTCGTATTGCCCTTGATATACTACTTTATTTACTATTTTTATTATCCAAAAAAGTAGATATATATGTAAGCTAAACTACTGTTATCAAATGTAATAAAAAAAATCACATAGAATACAATCTTATAACAACAATTTTATAAACATATGTTTACGTAGAATAAATTAATTTTTGAAAAAGAAACTTTGCACTTTATATACCACTTCTTTGTTTGCATAAATATTTTAACTGGTTTAAACCAATAAAAATTTAGTCATCTAGACAAAATCAAACAAGAAATAAAATAAATAATATAAGTTTAAACGTTCTCAACTCCTAATGAATCGAAATTTATGGTCATCCTACATAAATCCATTTGATCAATATTATAGAAAAGAAGTAAATTTCTCTTTGTTGCTGACATTTTCGGTTATATGAAATTTACTGTGGAATATTTTTTCAAGTTCGTATGTTCAGTCGCGTCCGGTGAATATGATATTAGTGAGATTTATGGAATTTGCAGTTTCTCGAGTGAAAACAACTTCTACAATTATCGTATAACAATGAAATATTCTATGTATACCTAATAATATGTATTATCAGATAAGCCACATGTGTAATGTTTTTTTTTAACTATCTAACACTATTGGTCCGGGGAAACTACACAGCTTAACCGGACTAGTTAGGTGAATGCTTAAAGCGTTCAACCGCTTGGCAACAAGCTCAAGGGTACCAAAGTGGCCGAAACTCAGCTTGGCTGTTGTCTTGATTACAACACGTCAATTAAGCTAAACTAATTATACATATAATCGTTAGTGAGACACATATTTGTAACAGCATATGTGCTTCACGAACTCAAACGCGTATATTGTGTCTTCATGCTTACTGGAAAAATACCTCTTCAAGATGCGACGTCGCATAGTAAAGATCTATTGAATTATAAATAAGGTATGGCAAAGTGATAATAATTTTGCCATTACAGATCGAGTACAAACGTTGCCAATATTACACTGGCCAAGTAAGTAATTTTCGATTTTTTTTTGATACTTTGGCTTTTAAATATCCAACTATTTTTTCTACAATTCAATGTTAAAGTTAATTATGACACGTATCTATGTCTTATTAATTTCCTTTTTTCAAGCTATTAACTAATAAGAACAAGAGGTATGAGACTAAGAGTTTTATAACACTACTGTACTAATAATCTCTAGATCTATAACTACCTTTAGTATATAAGAAGTAAAATATTTTAATGTGTTACAGTGTAAAAAAAATATTGTAAGAAATGTAAAAGTATGTGTTACCATTTAAATACTGTAGTGTTATTAAATAATTTATTCATAAGAAAATTACCACTGTCAGTGCGTTTGATGTAACATTTTTTTGAGGCCATGAAATATTTACCTGCTCACGAAAAGACTTGCCGTAATTTTAATCTAAAGAAATAAAACTTTCTATGAAACGGTTGATTTATAAAAAAAGTAAATAGACACATAAATCTTGTTACTGTCGGCATTTAGTTGAGCTTTTATGTAATGTCTTTTAAGGCGATTACCGTGGTAGCTGATTATTAACATGTTGCCGCTTATATTTTATTTGAAAATCTTATTTAAAAATGGTAACACAGAAAAAATACACATTTTTATAGTAGCACTGAGCATTAAAATCATTATTGTTCTAAAAAACTTTGTTGGAAATATGTAAAAAACAATTGATTGAAAATTTGAGCCCTTAATATTAACTTTAAGTAGTCTGTTAGTGCGTGAGATTTCTCATATAAAATACATCTTACGTTAGGTTGTAATTCTTTTAATTTTTACAACTCGGTGGGAATTTGTATTGTCATATCGTTTGAACTCAGGAATTACTCAGGATTGAGCACTATACAATAGTGCCTATTGCGACTTAAACTCACACCGGTGATACAGCTCACTGAAGTCAAACTTTGTAGAAAATGCTTGTTTTTTTGTCGTTATTTACTTAATCGCTGCACCACCAACAGGAAAAATGATAATGATACTTTTGTAGAAAGTTAAATTTTCTACAAAAAAGACTAGTAAACCAAATCTCTAAGATTAATTTTTCTCGAGATACTGAGGTTTTACTTTTTTAAAGTAATGTAGTGTGGACGTATGTCCGTAGGTAGACCCATTTATTAAATTTTCACACCCAGCCATGTATCGCAGATATTTTAAGTGTCATCTCAGATAATCAAATCAAAAACATTTTATTCAGTTTAGGCCCTGAGAAGGCGCTTATGAACGCCAAAGTTACCACTGGTTCGGAAAACAACCCAGTCATCGAGAAGAACCAGCAAGGAACTCGATCTGGTTTATCTTTTCATCAAACATAATATAACACATATTTTTAAGGCATGTTTATAGTTATAAACAGGTAAATACTTTCGGTTTTGGTGAATGCTCAGATAGGGGCGTCATTTTCAGACTACCCTGTAATAGCCTTTAGACATTAAAACCTGCTTGACAAGGCGCTTGAACTTAGTACCCGGAAAATCGGTAATGTGCTCTGGAATTTTGTTATAAAACCTAACACTATTAATTACCTAACTCTCATCCTAGTAAGCTTAAAACATGGAATAACCATTTTGTTATTATTTCTTGTATTTAGATTATGTCGGTCCTTTACGAAATCTAGCTTATCTAAGTTTTCTGCGGACGTGCATTAGATTTTCAAGAATATGTTGGGAGAGCAGAGTTTGGATATCGAACTCCTGGAACTTAGCCTTTAATGATTCGCGACACCCCATATCATAAATTTTTCATTAAATTAAATTTTTACAAATTACATTTGTCTAAACGGTATTTCACAAAGAATTCCTTATCCCTATTGACTCGCGATACTGCTATTTACGTGGTCAGCACACTGTAAGTATTAAATATTATATTCAATTAAATTGTCTTACTTTTACAACTAAGGCAGTTGTCTGAGTGATTAATTTGATCTGACTTTACAGATAATTACATCGCACTGTCGTAGTTAATACTATCAATCTTGGACAAATTAACTTCACGATGATTAATACGATGCACGATCATTTTATTTTTATATTGTTAAATTGCGGCAATATAATTTTGTATTTAACTGTAAAATTTCTTCCATATTGTATATATCTCAAAAAGTGAGCTATTACAGAACTATTTGACGCGTACGCTTGTAGATCGATTTTTAACGTATTGTATTAAAGAAACCTTAGGGATAAAAATGAACAAAATTGGTGTTCATTTTGATTTTTATTGTTTTTATATGATAGGATGTATGTATGTCTAATTTAATTGATATCTATTTCCTATAAATATGTAAATTATAATGAATATATCCAATTGATGTTTTATTTTTTTATACTTTATAGCGTTTGACCACAATCTCATCTGGTGTTAAATGATGACGTAGTCTAAGTCTCTGGTAGTCCCGCTAAACCTAAAGGGAGAGTGGCTCTCAACTGCAGCTGCCGGAACACACCAACAGATGCATGGCGATAGGTTTTCGACTTGAGGGTGGTTGCTAGCTAAACGGACTTAGAAGAAGCCCTACCACCATGCTATGGTTTCATCACGATGTTTTGCTTCACCGAAAGCTCCGACTAAGTTGCTAGGATTCGAACCTACGTGCTTCGACGCTGTATCCGGACACGTTACCAATTGAGCCATAATAGCTTCAAGTTTTTGAACTTTCCTAAAATAGCTACGACTTTTTTACCACGTCAACAGAATTGTAAATGCTCATTTTGAAAAAGTGATTCAATTTTTTTTATATCTATAAATATTTCTGTAATAAATAATTATAAGTCACTAAGTTTATTATGAAAACACTTTATAAAGCCCATTCAGTTAACTAAAATGGGATGTTAAACCACAGTCATTGATCGAACGACTTCCGGTGAAATCCCAAATCGGGCAAAAAAGTGATCTAAACAAACACATGACAAAATAAAGGCAGATGGCGCCTGAGCGGAAATCGAAAGGGATTTTTTATATAAACAAAAAATATAAATTGGAAAAAAAACAGAATCTTGTAAAGCTAAATGAGTGTGAAGAAGTGAAAGCATCATCAGTTTAGAGTGTGAGAAATATTTGAAGACAATATTTCCACCTTTTGGTTTTTTTATTGAATATATTATTTTAATAAAATGCCCGGATAGGTTTACGATATAAAAACAATATGATATATCTATATAACAAAATTAATTGCCGACTGAACTAATCCAAGGAAGTTATTATTATATAAAAGTCGGAGCTTTTAGTGAAGGAAAACATCGCGATGAAAGCGTAGAATGATTGTGGACTATCTGTCAGTCTGAGTTAAGCCTAAGTTGGAAACCTGTCGTTGAGCACATGGTGATGTGTTCCGGCAGTTGCACTTCAGAGCCAGTCCCTCCTCTAGGTTTAGCGTGTTTACCATCTTAGACCACATCGTAACATAAGATCAAAAGACATTATGGTCCAACGCTAAAACCTATAATGTATAAAAAAATATTTCAAATGACATATAATTTAATTCTTATTTTTGAGGTGATAACATCTCATAAATCGATTAACTCCAGCTGCACGCACGAAAAAGCATGACTCATTGTCACGTTCCGCCTGAGACGAACGCGCAAGTGAGAGCGCGGAACAAACGATAGAGAGACGCGATTGGTCTAAGCGTTCAGCTTGTGACGCATCTATCTCTCTTCCATTTTGTTATAATACAAAATAATGATAATGCAGTGATAATAATTCGATTCAATTCATAAAAGTATGCAATTTTTCAGCAATGTTTTCTTATGACGTAAAATGATCGTCCGTAAACGGACTTTACAGACAACCAATTTTAAAAAAAATCCTACATTTTATGTCTTCGTTATATAGATGCACAATATTTTATATACGAGTATTATCGTCTGTATTACACAATCAATATTATACTTTTAGTTAATCGAATGATATATGCTATGGCCTTTTTACTCATTTAAGTTCATAAAGATAAAATGTTATATTTATCAATGTCTTGTAATGCACTGAATTTAGTGTGTGTTTGCGTGTACGTGTGCGAGTGAGTGCATCCATGCCTTTGTGTTTTGCGTGTGTGTGCGTGTGTGCGTGCGTGTGTGTGTGTGTTTGTGCGTGCGTTCGTGTGTGTGTGTGTGTGTGTGTGTGTGTTTGTGAAATGTTACAGTCAAATAATATTGTTTAGAAAAAGTACGTATCTCTATACATTAGTTGACACAATTGTATGGGGCGACCTAAATATTTCTTGGCGCAAGAACAATGCCGTCATATAGCATACTAGCTTTTACCCGCGACTTTACTCGCGTTAATATAGAATTGACCTAAACCTCGGAAACAATGTTTTTTCTGGATGTAACCCTACGTTCTTTCTGTACCCTTGATAACGTGTATGCAATGAGTTGAGTAGTTAAGGCGCGAAAGTTATAATAAAGAAACAAACGAATAGACATTCGCGGATTATGATATTAACATTTCATTTTGTTTAATCACCTTGATTAATAATGATATTAACATATTTTCCGATTTCAAGCAGCCGTAATTTTGATGCCATACTAAAAAAAATTAAAATTATATTTTAGCAAAAGTTACCCAAACCTAATTTCATAAGTGCCTCTGTTTTCGGTTGAAATTTTATAATATATAGTGAATTAGTTCTGTCTATGAGTAGACCGTTTGTACCTTCGGCAATAACGCACGACCGTGGGAGTCCGCCGCAGGTGTGGTATAATAAAACCGATGTATTTCCTACAAATACCACAGATGCACCTGCCATAGAACTATAACACTTATAGATAAGAAATTTACTATTTAATAAACAGGCGTATGTAAAAATTACCTTCATTATTATGCAAATTTTAGAATTATGATATAACAACAATCGCAAATGTAGCCAATTCTGTGTATTGTGAGATCTAATTAATTTTATTCACTGTACCTATAATGAGACACAGCCTATGCACAATTAACAAAATCTTATTAAAAAGAAAGTTTATTTGAAAATTCGTCGTAATATAAAACTAATTTGGTAAAATTTGATTTTAAATTATGAACACAAAAAGACAATGATTATTTAAAAAAAAGCAGTGACTTAATCTTTACAAAGAAAACTAGTAAAAATAATTGAAGTATAAATAAATTATATCAAAATTAATTCAAATTTCAAACATCAAATTATGAGAATAATGTTAAATTATAATTTCAAATGACAATGTTTTGACTAATCAATTATAATAGAGATAGTTGTAGTTTTAGATTATTCTATAATGATAACAAATGGAAATGTACCTACTGTTGCCATTTATCAAATAGCCTTGTCTAAAACTTAAAAAGTCTTCGCGTAAAGAACCTCCCATATGTTTTTTTGCTAGTTTGTACGTTAGATGTTCGTTACAATAGTACTGATTCTGTCTCTTGCTATGTGGATAAGGGAATATTGGTTTGCAGTCTATTCATACCAGTGATTACCAAGTTGCACTGCAGTCATAGTTTCTTAGAAAAACCAATATGTATTGCCCATCTCAATGATATATTCTTATAGCCGGTTAGGTTATAGTATAAATCGAGTAATAGTTAATAATAATAATAATTATTATTATGACACTTTAAAGTATTTTTTTTTATATTAGCAAGGCAAAATCAAAATCAAAAATACTTTATTCAATTTAGGCCCTAAGAAGGCGCTTATGAACGTCAAAACTACCACCGGTTCGGAATACATCCCAGTCATCGAGAAGAACCGGCAAGAAACTCGATCGGGTTTATCTTTTTAACATATACTTATATAATTAAAATTCATTATACATTCGATATTACAATCGATTTTAGTGGATGCACAGAGAGGGGTCAATTCCAGACATCACCATCGTTCACATATTGATCCACTCTATAATAACCCTTTAACACCAAAACCCGCTTAACATGGCACTTGAACTTATAGTCTGGCAAATCAGTAATATGCTTTGGGAAGGCACTATGCTTAATATACAAGTCAAAAGTAATGGCGACTTCCAAGGGCTAAACAATCTATCACAAGGCGTCCCTTTTATGCCGACGTAAACGTCACCTTGTTCTTAAAGGATTTGATGTCATAGGAAATGGAGTGCATACGGGTCGAGAAATTGTTCCACGACTTCACTATACGGCAAAGACAACATCGTATACAAGTTACCAAAAACCTGTGACCCGAAAGAAAGCCTATGAAATAAATTCTAATAAAACATCTATGAAATGTTGCATTACTCGATAATTCTACAAATTAACTATAGCTTTTAATAGCTTTAATTAATATTTAATTAATAATAGTACAATAAAATAACTACACTAATGTCGTTACATACTACAACTGAACAATGGAACCGTCAAGGAACGAAGGTTAGTTGACATTCGGCACCTTCATATATTATAGCCTACAAATACTACACCAATAACTTACAGAGCATAGAGCGTAGAGCATACACTGACCATTTCTGTAAATCAACAAGTCGGAACACGTTAACAGGATTTGTATTATTGGATTGAAGTCCTTACTTTAAAGGACGACTATAATTATCATATAATATCAAATTAGTCAGTTATAATAATACTCTAATTCAGTGTTTAACAACCTTTTTCATAACACTCCGTTGATTCTAACCTGTATTGTATGTTACAAATATCAAATCCGTACAACATTTTTATTTATTTTCATGATCAGGAATCAATTAAATGGATAATTATATAATTAAAATATGAATAAGACTCATACTTATAGTATCTTCTTACTATTTTTGTTTATTTATACTAATAATGTACGAATCTCATTTAATAACATTTTTAATACAAATATCTTTTGCCAACATTTTTATGTTTTTTTTTTCTTTATTACCAAGGCTTCTCGCCCCTTTGCAACCCGCTAAGAGAGTCTTTGCGACTCTTCACGCGACTCACACGTTGAAAAACACTGTTCTAATTTAAATATTTGCCAATATTATAATTGACATATACATTTCATTTCCAGTATACATGAGTTTCATTGTATTCTTTGTGGTACCTTAAAAGTTATATCGCATGAGATAAGTTATTAGAATTATATAAATATCTCAGATGGTAATATTCTTTGCTTAATTATAAAATTATAGTTTAAAAAAACTAAAAAACACTCTCTAACCATATAACCGACCAGCATGATATTTTATATAACATGTTGTGAAGGGTACAGAAAAGGGTATAGGGGTACTTTTCATCTAGAAAAAAATGTTCTCGAGAAGTAAGGTCAAATCGACCTTGACCCACCGAAGTCGTTAGTAAAAGGTCATAATTTTAATAAATAAAATTATCTAGAAGCGAATTATATTAAATGTTGCTTAATAAACAACGATACTTTGACATACTTCGATTATCCAAATATATATTAAGCAATATTGAATTTTTATAATTTAATTTAAAAAAAGAAAGCAAACAAATTGCTTTACGACACCTGTTGGACCAATTTTTTCAATAAAGCTCCTTATCGATAAACATAATTTGATAAAACAAGGTGCAAAACTCCAGGAGACTGAACACCTTATTACATGTTGCCTGTAGCAATTCTTCCTTCGAAAAATAAAGCAAATCAATAATAGGATTCAAAATTATAATACTGTTGGACCATTACTGACTTACCGTCAGCTGCTTAAGTCGAACAATACTTTAAAAATATAGGTCAATTAAATATTATCTTGATCTTTAAAAAATAATTCTCTAGAACAAACATTAAGGTCTATTTTTACTTGGAATCTCTCAAGTTCGTAGGACTCAATTCAACATTAAACAGTACATAATGAATGTTCTAAAACAAGACATGTTATTAACATTATTTAATTGAATACCATACAGATGCAAGTAAAAATATAAGAGAAATGCCATGTTTTTTTTTAGTCGGAAAATAATTTTCTTTTATCACTTTATTTTAATAAACTTGAGACGTTACTCGTGAGAATTAATCCAGATACGATCTTTAAATAAACTGTGAAAATATTTAGCTAATTTAAAAATTAATGACAACTATAATAAAAATTCTCCGAGTCAGAAAAAATAAATTAACCTTACAACGTCTTCGTAATTAACATTTTGAATATAAGAACTGCATTCTGTAAATAATTGTTGCTTGAACAAGAACAATTCGTATTCCCACATCATAACCGTGGTAATCTCCGCTGCTAGATAAATAATAATGTTCGTCAAACAAAACAGTTATATTATTGTTAAGGTATTCTGAATGAATACTTTTTTAATAGAATTAACGTTTTTAGTAAAAAAAAATTTTATTGATGCACGATACATCTAATATACAAAACATGCGTTGTCAAATCTCTCAATAGTTAAATATGCAATGACCGATTCATAATTGTAACAAGCTAAAAAATAATCACAGTGACTGAGCTTATAATAATACCCACGTTGGTAGTAAATGACACACACACTACTGACATATACGACCACTTAAAGTCGAGTAGCACTTTACTAAATTTTACTACTAAAATACAAATATAATTAGGGACGTCAAGTAAAAACACAAACATAAAGAAATCGTTGATAATCTGTAGAATTACACAGCATTAAACCTTAACGTAGAACTGATTAAATAAATATAAACGGATCTAGCTATTAATTACTGTATATCAGATAAAAAATGTTTACAAACTAGACCTTTGTTATAGGAAAAACATTAATTATTTCATTTTATTAAAGTACTTGATTGCACAAAGGAGCCCCAGTTAGCACAAAATAACGGATACTTCTTGTGAACTAACAGTTAATTGTTACATAAGCATATATAAGAGGAAAAATAAAAAATGTCTGGGAAATATTTAAAGAGAAAGAGAATAGGAGAGCTGAAAGATGTATAATAATAACCAATTTTAGTTATTAATCTTGGATACAACATAATTTACTAATGATAAATATTCAGCTTCAACGAGTTTGATGCTGAGCGCGGAAAGCAGTCAGCGGAAATGGCAACTAACAAAGGGTACCAAAATGGCTGAATCTAAGCTTAAGTTGTTGCCTTGTATTCAATTTCGCGAATCGAATCGAATTAAACATTCGTGTCAACTAACCACACATATACATATATACCTACATGGAGTGTATAGGGCATACGACAAGAAATCTGCGCATATAAGTAAATATTATAATAATTGCAATAGTTAGAAGTCATCTTGTGTAACACATAGTCACAAAGTGGCATAATAGCCAGTAGCTGGCGACGTAACCGCGGCGTAATGGCGTCTGCGGCGACGTGCAATCTTCCGTGATAGTGAACTTGAGTTTTTTCGCACTGCGCGCGCACCGTTAGCTTGAGCTACATTCCGCGGTTGCTGCGGACGGTCGTACGGCGGAGCCACTGCGTTCGTTCTTGCTTTGATTAAAGATTCTCTGCCGTCTTGCGCTCTATTGAGTACAGCGGATGTAGCAAAGTGTTTTTATTTATTGGCGTATTTAATTAAAATGTAATTTTATACATTGTAACCTTGCCTCCATATCGTACTTTAAGATTTTAAAATTGTAATGTTATTTCTTGAATGTATTATATTACGCAAACGAGACAATCTTTTTTAACTATAATGTTGAATACTGTTTTTCCCGTTGAAAATCAAAACGAATAAAAACTTAATTATGAGTTTGAATGAAATATTTTAATGAACTCAATAGTTAACTAAATAGCATAATTTAAATACGTACAAAAAGTATAAATCGATATAAAAATAATTGACTTATCGATGCCATTATCACTTACTCTTCATATAAAATTAAATAATTTCTACGACAGTCATCTTAAAGATTTACCAATATAAATATATCTTGTTAATGTATTATTCTTTTAAATAGTTTATGTGAACTCCCTATAAGATATGACGATATACATTTTTTTTTACTTGATTCCGACTAAATACTAACAATTTTGTGAGTATTTCAAAGTTGCTAATCGTATAAATACACGAGTAGAATCTTAGTTCCATTTAGTAACAACATGTATTATTCTGTACACATAAGTAAAATTGAAGTGTTTATTGTGTATTAATGCTAATTTCTGAAAAGAGAGAACCAATTATTACTAATATTCTTTAGATAGATACAGGACTTTCCAAAACACTGTCTAGGTTATAATAATAATAACGTTTGTATTTAAAATCAGTAAAATAAAAAAGAAGAGAGAGATAATATATTAAACATTAATGAATTCTATTTCATATTATCAATAGCAGAGATTCAGTGTACAGTATAAGTGAAACTTAGTAATTATCTAAAAAAGTAATTAAACAGTTATAAACTGTTATAATAAATAACTCGAACTGATTTACGTTACATTAAAAAAAATCTGTTATACAGTTACACTTATGGAAAATATATGAAGTGAACTATGCGTTATCGCATTTTAAATCATTACAGAAATATCGCAACGAATAAAAAGTTACACGTACAAAAAACATTCGACTACACAAAAATAAATTAAAAAACAAGACGGAAAATAACCTCTCTAATGCCAGATCTAAGCTTTGAAGGCTACGCGCGCACCGGGTCAATGACCCGCCATTGCCAATGTCAGCCATCTTGAGTTCCGCAGTCGCTTACGTTCTTCACGTAAGAGGCTGTAATGTTTTGTGTTTGTGTGTGTACGTAATGCTTGTTTTTCTATGCCTTTATGTTTGTGTAGGTGAATAGAAGTCGTACATTGGAACGTTTTTATTATTGACTACGAACCGGCGAGCGATTCGATGAGTTTGCTGAGTTAGTTACAGATGGCGTTACATGGTTTATAGTGAATATGACTAATTCTACTTAAAAGAATTTGTCATAAAAAAATTATAGATATTGCAGACAGCTTGAAATGACAAAAAGGTACTTGACCGACACTTCAATAGATTTTTTTTTAGATTTGAAAAAAAGTAGGTTCAGCGTTTTAGAAAACAATTACTCATTCCTACGCAAACAGTATAGGAGTTTAATTTAAATTATGATTATATGGAGCATATACAGTAGAACTATTGTTTCTGTATCCGATCCGAACTGGAATATATATTTTAAGAGCCCTAGATATGATTAACCAAAAGAGAATGGCTGTAAAGGGCTTTTTAAATTGTTGATAATGGTAACTATATAACCAGATACAAATACCTATCCCAGCTTGAGTACCACATATACATTGTCCGATATCCGATAAGATCGCGCGCGACCACCCTGGGTTGCAATAGACGTAAACGGGATAAAATAGCACATCGTTTTCTCTTCCTCACTACGTCACCCCCCCCCCGTTGACATCTAGCGACAGGCATCAGCGAGCTGAGGTAGCACGTCGTTTTCCCTTGCCCACTTCATACCCGCCTCCGTTAAAACCATAAGGACCTCGTCACCGCCAACGCCAACGTCTGAAGTTGTTAGACTATAAGCATGCCGCTATTGCGAGCTCTACACCTAATGTATGTATAGTGATCGCAATCGAGTCGGACACTGTTATTATGTTCTATCACCCTCAAATATTTCCCACATTCGGACCTCGGAAGGGTTTGAAGTTTTTTATAATCTGTGTTCATGTGTATTAACCTGTTTTCTACATAGTTACTAGTAAGTACAACAAATTTTATTAACAAATTAAAAAAAAAATTGTAATAAGCTAAGAAACGGTTAAAAAATTATTTCCTTTTTATTAAACAAACCCATCCGCTTGATGAGTATGCTTCGGAAGGAGCACTCATAAAAATTATAAAATAATCATCGGAATAAATAATTATTTGAAGTATCGTAGTTTTTTTGTAATATATCCAGACAATCAAGAAAGTGAATGAGTTTCAATGAACAATAATAACGTTTAGAATTTCATATTGTTTATTTTTTTAACGTTATTACTAGCTTTTGCTTGTGTCTTCATTCACGTTGATGTAGATTTTACCTTTTTTTTATTTATTAACTTGAGGAAATTGATCATGGACACACCACCCTCTCGGGGGAGAGAGTGGGTAGTGTGAGACTATTACTCACTAAAACCCCACGGTGTACCGACCGCCGCTTTGGTTTGTTCATCCCAGCGGAAGGTGTCCGCCGGGCGTCCTCCTAATAATAGGGGGCAAGCTGGGTACACACCAGCTTCCTCCTCCTCGTCAGCCGAACCTGTACAATAGGGACATGGGACCACCGGTGATATTTATACATATTTCATCTGGACCGCAACCCTGATCCGGACGCCCTCCACCAATATATGTGCCCCAGGAGTTGGTCTCCGCCGAGGCCCATGAAAAAGTATGGTCTTCTGTATGTCTAACAAGGTGCATGCAAAATTTGATGACGATTGGTTGAGTAGTTAAAGCGTAGAAGTGTAACAAACGAAATCACTTGAACATTATAATATTAAGTTAGAATGTAACAAAAAGGTCTCTACATACCCTATAGAGGCCCCAGGATCAACAGGGTATGTCAGTTCGAAAAAAAGAAAAACATCATACAGTTCACCTGATATTCGGTGGTCACTGCAGCCTATTGCTATCTATAAGCGACCTCTAAATGACCGTAGTTATACAGTCAGACGTAACAGGTTACTCATGAGAATTTACTTAGAACGCCTCGTAGATTGTAAATTACAGTACGTGTTTTTGATTCCCTTCGAAAACAGCAACATAATCAGTACTTCTTTGCAACAGAAATAAGCAACCTTACGTAAACTAATTTTACGAATCTACCTATAAAACCAGGGATTTAAACAATGATGACTCAGTAGTTAGCGTGCTCGAATACTATGTCGACTGACATAAGCTCGAATATTTGCAATTCAGCCGAAACTTACGTTGAAGGACATTATCGTGATGAAACCATAGCATGATGGTAGGGCTTTTATTAAGCCCTTCGGGCTAGCTACCACCTTCAAATTTATTGCCAAGCACCGATAAGGTGTGTTCCGGCAGCTACATATGAAAGCCACTGCCTCCCTAGGTTTAGTGTGTTTACAGACCACATCGTCAATTGATATCAGGTGATATTCTGCTCAAACGCTAAATCCTATAGTGTGTATAAAGGAGTTTATGAGTATAAACTAGGATTACTGTTTGTCAAAATGCGAGCGAATGCAGAAGTATAATGTTACAATTTAAAGTATAATATACAAAATGGTATTATACTAGCTGGTGCCGGCGACTTTGTTCTCATAATAGTGGTTTTATTTTTTAACAGAAACGGTGACCTTTATCTGATTGTTCTTGGATTTCTTAAAATGTAATTTTGTTAACTTAAGACCCATACCCATTTTATCGATTGCTAGTTACCTATGTTAAGTTTTATCACTACTGCTTAGCCCTTATAAACAAGCGTAGTAAGCCTGTGAATAATGTCTATCTATAAGTGTGCTCGAAATTGGTTTAGCCGTTTCGGACATTAATCCGGGCAATGAACACAGAATTTAATTTTATTCTCATATATACGAGTATATATATATAAAATACAATTGAAACATAATTTACAGCACACATGGTATCTGCGAATTAACCTTACATACATAGTTTAATATTTGTGCATAAAACTTTTACACCTGCCTACTGCTACTTACATTTATGAATGGTTAACATTTAAATTCCAGTTCTAAAAGGTTAATTGTGGAACATCTTAAATAATTTTATGAAATATATATTATCTCCTTCAAGACACACGCGAATTTTAAGCGAACATGCAATAATAGATACCGATACATTACTATACTCCGTTTTTAAGATAATACTTTTGACAGCTCACGCCTATGAAACATCGTATTTTTTTTGGTAATATATACGGCAGATAATGTCGTACTTCATTGATGGATACCACCTATTTACCGTAGTCAAGTATGACGCATAACAAATAACCACACACTTTTTTTTTTTTTTTCGAACTGACCTATACTGTTAGCCTGACAAGGCCTTTACAGTTCCACCGGACTACTAAGGGGAGCGCGAATAACCACACACTTTATAATTACTTAAATACTTTTTTTTTCGAACTGTCTACACTGTTGACCTGGCAAGGCCTCTACAGTTGCACCGGACTACTATTTACTTACATACCTTACATAATATAAAGTACTTATAATAAACCTAAGGAACAGTTCTAATAATGAGTCTAGTGATGTTGATCATAATAATGAGTGGGAAATAGGTTGTGTATTATTGTAATATACTCGTATAACTTTAAATTCTTATTCCTTGTTTGTTTTTACCGTAAGGGCCCTTTCACAACAACGACTTCAAAACGCGCGTAATCTACTGAATAAGCTGACTAACCTAATTAAAATACGCACGAAGCGAAGTCATCGTGTAGGAGGGTTGTTCTATCGTATTGATAAATTATCAATACAATAGACAAAAAAAAACAGTTTGTTTTATATAATAATACATATAGCAGGACCATGCAATTGTCGAGTATCTAAAATATTAGATAATCGATTAGATTAATTTACGATTATACAGTGTCTCATTCCTACTGTGAGCTGTCAATATTATCACCCTAAATTTGACACAGCGTACGTTTCATGATATAATTTTTTTCGAACTGACTTGTACTGAAGGACCTAAACGACCTTATCGGACTTAGAAACGAGCGCGGAAGCCACTCAACCGAAAAATCAAATATAACAGGGGTACCGTAGTGGGCGAACATCGGCTTAGGCTATTGCCTTAGACGTAGTTTTGCGAATTGAATCTAATTAACTAACCATATATGTGTGTATATATGTATAAGCAGCATACATGCGTAGAATGCCCTGCATTTGATTCGGTACCTCGGGGACTAAACTCGGCTCACTTCGGCTTTATAAAGAGTTCTATCTATCGCACAGCGCAATAACAACGATAGACAAAGGAAAAGCTATACGAAACCAAACTTAACCGACTCACGTGGTCTTCTCTCCAACGTGTCAAATCAAAAGCGGAGGATACTGTACGTGTATTTATTTTATCTGATTAATTTCGTTAAATTTATGTATTCAATAAGGAAGATAAATATTCCTCAGAGGATGTATGAAGTTACAAACCGCATTAACATCATCACAAGGTTGTCAGCGTATGAAAAGCTATAATTCCATTGTTAGGTTTTCTATATAACGAGACTTCATGCTGCACCGTATTAATATAGACGAGGTACTATAAATAACATAGATACTACAAAACGTCACAACCACATATCATTGCAACCGAAAATGGAAATAGAGTCTTTTCGACCTTGTTGATGGAGTTAATGTTATAAAGTCCTGCGTGGGTATTGCATGTCCTTAAATCGACCGTATTGTATATATGCAGTTTCTATATTATTATGATACCTATAGTATTCACTATATTAATATGTAACATGAAAAAAGGGTTAGTTTCTGTTCAATAGTGTAACATTATTAACAAACCATAACTCAGTAATATGACTTCTTATAGCTTATGTCGTATCTATATACATATAATAAGAATGAAAATTTTACGTGTCTGTATATTTCAGATGTTTGTTTCAAAAATTATTGCAAGTGATTAAGAATAAGTAATTAAATACATTTTAATCATTTTAAAAAATAACTGTCTACTTGTCTGTTTGTTTGTACACGTATAATTGCCAAAGTATAACAATTATGATAAAACATCATCAATAAAATCATAAAGTATATAGTCGTGTAACGTTTAGTTTTTATTTCATTAAAATCGGTTCATTCTATCAAAAGTTAATGTAATTTTAATGACGTCGTGAGTTTTGTATGTGAGAAAGTAGGAAAGCAAATGCATTTCTGTCTCATCCAAAATACAGGGTATTCTGTAGTATATCTTTAGTGTTCTTCTTCTATATAAGTAAAATAATAAAGGTCTGCTATGGTGCATTTTTTATTTTTATTTTTAGTAACTTGGATCTTATCTAAGACGAATAGATCTAACAAGATAAGATTGACTATTTGGTGGGATGTAACAACAGTTGTGTCTGATTGAATTGAGAGTACCATATACCATGCTTAATTAATCTATTCCCAATTGGGTAGCGAGCACCTCAATTTTACAATTAATTATGACAAGAAATGGTCTGTATAAAAAAGAAATATCAGCACAAAATAACAAATACGTGTAATGCCGCTGGTATAGCTGGTTATTTATAATTTTAATAATGTATGTATTTTCTTCATCACGTTAACCTTTAAGAGACTCACTGCAGAATCATAGGACCGATGAGGGATCGCGCTTACCCGCTAGATACCTATTCACTCTCCTCTAGAATACTCCCAAGTTATAGGAGCATGGGAAAACAGACGCCGAGAGTGAATTCCACTCCTTAGTCGTACGTGTAATATATGTGGAAGCTAATCGCTTTGTACGAACCACGGGTGTATCAACCACGTAAGGGTGAAAACCCTTACAGCGTCTAGTCGTTCTCTGATGGAACAGGGCCGGTGGAATTATCTAATGTATGAAATTGAATCCTCTGTTAGCTTATTAAAGAACGCATTCAAACATAGAATTGTTTTAATATTTCATATGAATAGTAATGCACAAAAAACCTTCGTGTGCTCGCGTAATTACAGTATTGTAGATCGGTATCAAAATTTTATCGATTATTTAAAATAGAGTCACGCATCGATATAATTAAATCTAGTGTTGACCTCGCGTCTAGGGACCTTCGCCGAAATGTTAATGTAGTTCGATAACCCTACAATTGTTGCTCGCGAATCGTTCCTATTTTATTCGTTTCATGATTTCCGCATCATGAGCAATTTAATTATTAAGGTTTATTTTACGTACATGGATTTATTGCGGTCTGATGAAAAAACGACGAGTACTGAAAAGAGCATTTATAATAAATACATAGTCCACAAAACAAAAGAACTTTATTTATGTCTAAAGATAAATACTTAATGCAACGAATTCTTTCATAGTTAATTGAAGCTTAAATACATTGTTATTACTATTATTAATTATTGTAGTTAATAATATTACTTTCATGAATAAAATAACGAATTTTGATACAGTTTTCACTATTATTTTGAAAATTTCATCCACAAGGTTTAAGAGGCTTAGTTAATGTATAATATTCAGTTAATGCATATAATATTATGACATATAATATACATATGGTTGAAAATCGATGTATCGTTATCAAAGGGTAAGAATATTTTACAGGACCTTAGCTTACTAATGTTGGTAAAATAATGTGTTATAGTTGTATATAAAGAAAACAGAAGAAAAATCTGTCAGGATTTATGTCTATTTCTATTTCTATTTATGTCTGCGCCTGCGTGTGCGTCTGCGTCTGCGTCTACGTCTGCGTCTGCGTCTGCGTCTGCGTCTGCGTCTGCGTCTGCGTCTGCGTCTGCGTCTGCGTCTGCGTCTGCGTCTGCGTCTGCGTCTGCGTCTGCGTCTGCGTCTGCGTCTGCGTCTGCGTCTGCGTCTGCGTCTGCGTCTGCGTCTGCGTCTGCGTCTGCGTCTGCGTCTGCGTCTGCGTCTGCGTCTGCGTCTGCGTCTGCGTCTGCGTCTGCGTCTGCGTCTGCGTCTGCGTCTGCGTCTGCGTCTGCGTCTGCGTCTGCGTCTGCGTCTGCGTCTGCGTCTGCGTCTGTTGTTATGTCTATGTTTATGATATATGTCCTAAGAATAAACCTATGTTACAACTTTTGTCTTTTGCATATTATTCTAGAAATTTGGGTTATTTGCAAAGCTGTTTTTAATAAAGCATTTAAAGTTATCACATTAAATATATTACTTCATACATATCAATTTAGCTCATCACAGTATATCATTTTCATTAATGTCTCAGGACATATCATACGTTATGTTGTTCACCGGACGATACTCACAAAGTTTACTTAACGTCAATGAACTGTGAATGTCAAAAGGAAATATTAAATTACAAGTACATAAATCTCTTGGACACTTCTGATGTCACATTCATAGCTTGCACTCGTGTGAAGACGAGAACGGGAGTTGTTACTAATGTTATATCCTAACTAACATTGGAATTACAAAAATGAGTTTGTTTGTTTGTTACGCTTTGACACCTTAACTACTCAACCAATCATCATAAAATGTCACACACATGTCGCCAGGTAAATTATAAAAAGTACTGTGCACGAGAGATTGGTCAAATATGCATTAACGTGAGCAAAGCTGCGAACAAAAACGAGTCGTAGCTACTATTATAAATAACGAATGTGAGTTCCCATCTACACAATTCAACCGGTCGTTATGAAATTTTGCTTACACTTTGTCAGGAGTTTAAAAAATGTGATAAACTATCTTTAATCCAGGTAAAAATACTGTTCCCGAGGGTTATATCAAATCTACAAACTAGTTTACAATAGCAGTTTCTTACTGCACATCTAATAATTTAAATTTATTTAAGAGGTGGTTTTGTTTACATGTTTCCGAAATGGTTGAATCAGATTATTTTATCTCATTCGGTATAAATTTTATCTATGTGGGTGTTTGTATACATAAAAAAACCCATTGTTTTCGAGGTCGAACCATACATTTTGTGAACTAAAAAAGGCTTAATAATGGATACCGCCATTATACCGGCTTTGGAACACTTCCTTTTCCTCGGCATTGTTACAATAAACATATACACTTCTACATCACTCACTTCCTTATATATTGTACAGTTTTTAATATATTATCAAACTATAACCTTTATGGGGTAAATATCAAACATCGTTAAAGATTACGAAACCTTTTGAAGAGTAGCCTACCGTCATAGATTTGATGGCTACTAGTAGTAGACCTTAATACAACTCGAGCAGTTACAGCCACTACCCCTGAAATATATTTTACTAGCTTTTGCCTGTGTGTTTGCTTGTGTTAATATAGGTTAGACTTATCTCATAGGAACAGTACATTTTGACGTGATAATCTCTTATAAATCAATAAACACCGGCTGCACGTACGAAAAAGGATGACTCATTGTCATGTTCCGCCTGAGCCGAGCATGCAAGCGAGAGCGCGGACCAAGCGATAGAGAGTCGCGGTCGACCTAAGTGTTCGGCTTGTAACGTATCTATCACTCATCCACTTCATCGCTAATTCAGTGATAATAATTCAATTCAATTCATAAAAGTATGCAATGTTTCATCAATGTTTTCTTATGACGTTATCACGTAAAATTATCGTCCATAAACCGACTTTACAGACAACCAATTTTTTTTCTAGATGTAACGTACCTCATGTCCTTTTTGTACACCTGACAAAGTAAACGCAAACAAATAAACATAATATCATAGTGAATCGCAGACTCTTTATTCTAATATAGTTGTCGGGCTTTTTCTAAGTCCCGCTGGCTCGTTACCACACTCAAATTGTAACTCTGTCTCCAAGCACTTATTAATATGTGTTGCGGCAGTCGCAACTGAGAGCCAGTTTAAGCGTTCTCCTCTAGGCTTAGCGTGTTCACTATTGTAGATCACATTATTACTTAACAGAAGGTTAGATTGTAGTCATACGCTAAAATCTAAAAAATATACAAAGCACAAGTAAAAAATTCTGTATCACAGATAACATCGTGAAGTAACATTACTCACTACAGATTTTAAGAAAACTTTGAACGTTTGTCGACGTTTAATAAAGTACGTAGTAAATACAACCAACGGTCATAACGTACTTCCTTTACACCTTGTAAGGCTACCTGTACGAGATTCACCCTCAACCTTTTCAATGCATTCGAGTTGCGGGGGATGGGAACTATAATATTTCGACCGTGGGAACGTTTCAATGAATGAAAAGAATACGCACCTGTGATTCTTCCCACTTTATTCGTAACGTACGTACAACGTGCATGTTATGAACAGTACTAAATAATAGAAATAAATAATTGTCAAAGTATTTATCTCAGCCAATCGTTTGTTATGATTTTATTATTTATTTGAGACAAGCGCGATTCATAACTGATTATTGTTACTATTTTTTTAATCTACCAGGAGACTAATTTTACAAGCTCTGCCTGTGATTAAGGTTACAGCAGAGAGAGGATGGATATGATAGATTCTGTCCGAACGTAATATAAAAATATTACCACCGGTTCGGAAAACATCTCAGACAATAAATCACATTTGCTAATAGTAACTTCATAACAATCGTTTTTTTTATAAGACCATATACTATTTGAAAATGTTATTACGATTAACTATTATAGAACTAGGCAAATAGAATACGAAGACAAACATTATAGAAGAATATAAAATACATAAACCTATATAGAAAATACGTATAAAATATGAAAAATGTTCTGCATAAGTGTGCAAAGCATTTTTTAAATGTTAGGTCATAGTATGAATAAGTTTCTATAAACTTCCTTTTACCCGGGAATGGCCTCTTACTCACTAATAACTCATACTTAATCGTAATGTCCCGACGCGACACATTGAAATCATCCGAAAATAAAGAAATCCATTCCTCTGTTTTCTTATTTGAAGTTTATTTTGCAATTATTCTATATAGTTTACAAAGTATTAATTCATCATCAGCGTCGAAAGTTACTGTTTCAATGTAGTAAATGTACATGAATTATATATATATATATATCGATATACAGATTGGAAGACTTCGAATCGATATGCCACTGATCTCCCTCATAATAATTTGGTTTATATTAAAAAATAAAAACAGCAATTTAGAAAATGTAAGCAAATAGAAAACTATTTGCAAAATCGAGCATTCAATCAGTTGCAATCGTGAAAAACAAAACCTAAATTTATTATGTAATCAATGAAGTAAGAAAAAAAGTAGTTATTTGTTAGTCAATGCGTTACAATGTGTAAGGATTACTGGCAACGACACTATTTTTTAAAAACAACAATATAAACGTTTTTATATACGTATACGTTTTAATAAACGTAATATAAATCTTTTTAAATTTAATAGTACGTTGTAATATCCTGAACGATCTATCTAGTAATACATTAGTTGCCCACCCCGGCTTCGTAATATGACAATGAAAGTAAATCTTTCATATACAATACGTCCCTATAATGAAATGAAATAGCAACTTAACAACTAAATGTTAATACTGTCAATAACTTTAACCCAATTTTTTCACTTTTCCATGCAATTTTTCAATCATTTTCTATCAAACGAATCTTCTCCCAACAATTAGAAACGCTTCAAAAAAGCAATTACCTAACTAATTGCAGCTATTATTAATTTATGCGCTTACATACTTTTGGAAATTGATTTTTATTTATATATTAATACTCCTGTGCCTGTGCCATAAGCCTGTGTTAACAAGAAATAAATACATAGCCGAAAGTACTGAAACTATAGTTTTGAAACATAAAGAACTATTTTATGACATGGGATGTTTCTTAAAAATCTATATTTCTGTTAGTTTTAAAGATGTCAAATATTTAACAGTTACACTCAAAGATGTGCATATTTCTGAACGAGGTTTCATATGAGAAATAAGTAAATTTGTTAACAGAATAACTACGAATAAAGTTAAGCATATTTAAGATTTTTTTTTTGAGAATTAACCTATGATTGAATATAAGAAATGATGAATATTAAAGCTCAGAATTGAATTCTACACAACAGTTGTCAGTCACTGCAAATATCTAATAAGAAAATTAGTATGCATGTAACACCATAAAAATGCATGTATTCACAATCTGATATTGTGATGCGTCCTACCGAATGAATATATGTAGTTACTTCTGCTAATGTGTGATAGGTAATAATTTAAAATGTGTTTAATTGCTTCAAGTTTATTATACTTACTTGTTTAAAAATGTATTAAACCGATTTAAGCTAACAACATTATTATTGCTTAGTTATAACAATATTAGCGTACCTACAATATTTTCTACACATTAATATGTAAAAAAATATTACAAGATAAGTAAAATTATATAAACGAAATTCGAAATCTTATTATGTGCTCTCTTTTAAAAATAAAAGTAAATTGCGTAAATAATGAAATAAACAAAAAAAAATGCAATATAATTGGAGGAATAGGACAAATGCGGGGTGGATGAAATGAAATGAAACTATATAAGACCAGTCATGCTGAATGGATCGGAATACTGGGCTACGAAAAATACGGATGAGCGAAGACGACAAGTGGCAGAGATGCGAATGTTCAGACCGTAACTAGAATGGATAAGATTAAGAATAAGTATATCAGAGGCCCCCGGCATTTACAAATGAATTTTTCGGCATTCGCGTACATTTACTAATTTATATTGGTAACACTATCGGCTGACGGTGAAGGAAAACATCGTGAGGAAACCTGAACCTGAGAAATATTTTTATAGTACCACCGTATGTGGGAAAAATATAGAACTGTGGATTTCTCAGAGTTTGAAATCGCCAATATGTTGCGGGCTGGCGTGGTGATTATGCCCTGTACCTCTCTTTAGGAAGAGGCCTATAACCCTGCAGTGGGTTTTTACAAGCTGATGATAATATCAGAGGAAGCTTGAACATAGCACCAGTAACAGAGAAGTTGAGGAGTAATAGGTTAGCTTGGTATGGACATGTCATAAGGAGAAATGAAAGTCATGTAACTAGAAAAGCTTTAAATATGAAGGTGGACGAATATAGAAGTAGAGCAAGACCGAAAAAGGTGTGGATAGATTGTGTGAAAAATGGTACGTCTATAAAAGAGGGTGAATACGGAGATGACATCTCACAAGGGAGAGTGGAAAAGGAAAACATCTTGTGCCGACTCTACTTCGATGAGATTTTGAAGAAGTCATCTGAAATTCTGAAAAAAAAAACTTTTGAATATTGTATAATGGTGTTACGTCGTTTAGCCCCCTTATGTTTACTTAAATTCTGTCGAATATATGTAAAAGTGAAATTAACTTAAATAAATCGTATGTTAAGTTGATTTGGGTAACAAATTATTTAGTTATGTAACAATGTTCGATACTAACAGCTTAGAGTGTCCCCCGTATGAGGCATAAAATATCACGTGTTTATACTCTGCAATTCAATAAGTTAAAAGAGATAACTAAAATGGAGCTGTTTTATTACATTCGATATCGTGAAATATTTTAAAGATACACAGCGACAATGAAGTAAAAAATAATAATTATAGAACATTAGTTATAATCATTAAGTATATGGTCAATCTATATAAATAAATATAAATTTTCATATATCTAAGATTGTGATCAAACTTATAAAGTATATTAAAAAAGAGCGATAAGCGTCAACATCATTTAAACTATTTATGTTTTTTTTAATGTAATGCTTTTTAATATAACTCATTATTTGGTGGCACTAGGTTGTATGTTATCATAGGCATTCAGAAACTGAATATTGTATTTTAACGTGCACGAAGTCGAGAGCGGTTGCAACTATTATTTAATTTCCAATATTCAAACTCTCACAAATCAATTTCTCTTTCAAAAAATATTAAAAAACGCAACATAGGTAGCTTAAATTGGTAACACATATTAGACCATATTATAGGAAACATGTGATAGAATATTTTAAAGTATTTATCAAGAAAAAATAACAGTCATATACAATAAAATATAAAATCAAGAAAATTAACAATTGGAAATTTAAAAAGAAAATGTTACATTTTATAACCCAATATTATGTCAGCTTTAGGTAACTATAAAATTCATTACATAAGTATTCATACTGGAAAATCGACACGATTCGCATAGACAATTGCCACGTGAGTTAACATTACAAGAATTATTTTATATTTACAAAGTATTCATGAACCCTGATCGGTCGAGATCTATTTGATAGGTATCAAATAATGTACACTACATTATTACGACTATTGACATAGATTAAACGATTGAAAGAATTTAGGATTATTTTCGTATGTATATAATTTTCAAAACAAAAATTGTGTACATAAATTAGTTTTAAGTAAATTAAATAAAAATAATTACACATAAAATTATTAATTTCCTTCAAGTTTTTGTCCTACCAAAACTGATTAAAGCAATCCCTTTTTGAACAGAGCGTCTTCAATTAGTTTGAGGGCAACCCTGCTTCTTTTTATCAATCATCATCATCAGACTGTTAGGGACCCACTGCAGGGCCATAGGCCTATTCCCGAAAGAAGGTATGGGTATAATTATCACGTCAGCTCACGACGTATTGGCGATTTAAAACTCCATATTTTTTATATTTTACCGTATATGTGGTACTATAAGAAACATTTCTTAGGTACAGGTTTCCTCACGATGTTTTCCTTCACCATCAGCCGTTAGTGTTACCATTTTAAATTAGTAAATGTACGCGAATTCCGAAAAATTCGTTGGTACATTCCGGGGTTAGGACCTGCTTACATCGGGTTGATATTCCACTGGTCAAACCGCTAGACAACCACGATTTTTTATCAATAGAATAACTATATGATAGCAAAGATAAATGAATAATATAATATATATTATAGAAATATGAATCTGATATCGACTTAAAAATAATCTTTAAAAACTTGATTGCATATAAATGTATCACAAATTTTCCGATCGGATTATAAGTTCCGGAGATTATCTTCTACAAAGAAATAAAATATTCCTCTTGGTAAATAATAGTTACATAAAAATTAACTGTATTGGCAATACAGAGATACATTAAAAAATAAACAGATTATGTGAGTAGACTATCAACACCTTTTTCTTAGGTAAATAACATACAGTATTTATGTATGATATAAGAATTTTAATACATATAAATGTTACGATATACGTTGACCGCGTCAGTCAACTCGGAGTCACCCCGGACACCGGCATGACCTCTAGACGATCAACTAATATGTCGCACGCGCAATGGATGCCATCACATTTAGGGTTACTCACCTTTTTTTAGAAGCGGAAAATTATGTTGAATTTCATGAAGATAACTTCATAATATCAAAGTCAATTTTATTTCTTTATTTCATTTAGGGACTTTTATCATTTCTATATATCAGTCCTGTCATAACGTATATCTACTTACAAATAAAACCCTGAAGTCTAAAAAGAAAAATAAACAAATAAAAAAAAACAAATTGACTAAACAGGACATTTAAACAATCAACACGGCCTTTTCGAGCAGTCAGCTGTGAGTTATGCCAGAATTAAGCTTAAATTATTATTTTATGTTTAATTATCGTGATTGTTCTATAAAGTGTAATATTTCAAGTTTTTAAACGGAATTTCCAGAACTATAAATTGGTATTCCATGGTTCTTAAGCCCTTAAAACTTTTTCAGTTTAATATTCTTTTTAAATTGTTACCTTATAAGTTTGACTTAGATAACTGAGGCATTTATTTGAAAAAATATAATTGTAATAATTAGAGATCAGATTATATGCATTTGCATATTTGTACACAAATTTGCACATTAAGCCTTTTCTTATAACCTGTTTGCATATTTATTGTATACTATATTTTTCGGGATTTTTGAGTATAAAAAGCTTTAAATTTAAGATTGGCGTGGACTGTTTAATCAAGGAATAAAAGCTGCTAAAGAGATTCATCGTTATCGGCGTTAAGCTCTAAAAAAATGTTTCAAATAAACAATACAATAATACAACATTTAGTTACAATAATAGGACCACCCATTTTTTTGTGGAAATAAAAAAAGAGACTAAAATACCACCCAAATTAACAATCACGCATCAAGCAACTTAATCCAATCGCTAATATTCTTACCTATGTCAGGAATAAAATGTATAATTTCCATGGTTTTAATATTTGATTTTTTGCCCGTTACATTATACAAGCATTTTAAATATACATACTAACATTATCCCATTATCTTTAAAATAACATAACTTGTTTACCACCTGTTGTATTGTGGTTCTAATGAATTTTCATCGTAATTG
Organism: Antheraea assamensis; assembly: GCA_035772565.1. Taxonomy (NCBI): domain Eukaryota; kingdom Metazoa; phylum Arthropoda; class Insecta; order Lepidoptera; family Saturniidae; genus Antheraea; species Antheraea assamensis. Next base: position 1,071,204 of record JAQQSE010000042.1, read on the forward strand.
AATCAAATACGGTGGGGAACAAAAAAAGAGACATTTATTTTTATAACATATGTTACCGCTACAGAGCAGAAATGAGTTATCACGCTCAGGTCGGTGACGCATCGAATCGTGCATACTTGGTTCCAGTCGCAATCAATCAGGTTTACTGCTTGATGGAGGCAGGACCTGGCGGACGCGCGGTATGGAAGATATACCGTCGACGCCGTCCGCCCGGTCCTGCCGGAATGGTGTAATAGAGAGTGGGGCTCCCTGACGTTTCGACTGGTGCAGGTACTTACCGGCCACGATTGCTTTGGCTGGTACCTGCACCAGATCGCTCGCAGGGAGCCCACCGCCGTATGTCACGAGTGCGACGCTGAGGAAGATACTGCGCAGCACATTTTATGGCTGGGAATCTGGGAATCATTCTCTAGTCTTCACCAAGCAAATTGGAATGTTGTGGCTTCTTTCTGCGAGGAGGTCGTCTTGCGGAAGCAGGCGGCGGAAAGCGTTCGCGAGGAGGACCCTCTGAGTGGTCTTTTCCGCCAACGGAGGGCCGGTGGAAGGAGGGGGTACTATGCTCACCTTCCTCTACTAGCGTAGCCGGGCCTGGGAAGATGGGTCGGAGGCCTATCTTCCTATTGCATAAGTTTGGCGGACCGAGGAGACGGCCGATGTGTACACGGTCGTCTCCTGGCAAGGTAGGGGCCCGGCAGTGCTTTTTAACGCCGAGCCAACCGCTGGGGCGGCACAATGAATGCTATAGCTATAAAACTAAAGCGGTTAATATACACCGTGAGGTTTTGGAGGGCTATGTGTCCATGCAGGTTTTCCCCATATTAAAAAAAAAAAAAAAGGTAAGTCTTTGGCAGAAACAAAGGCGCATATATTTGGATTATATATAGTTTTCTTTCCTTCCTTTTATTTCTTTACTTAAAAACAAACACACGTAAGACAAAAGTAACTAGTCCTGACCTACACGTATGTGCTTTTTCCATGAGTAACTGAGAATTAGTTAGAAACAGTCACGGAGAAAAAGAACGAAAGGGAAATGCAAGAGTAAAGAAATGTGGGTCAGTCAGGAACATGCTATTATGATACACGTTTTATAAATCTAACCCTAGTACGTATAAAGTTGTAATTATCCCATATCTGAAGTCCAGTGCTTGAAATCTATGACGTTATTTGCTAAACATTTTGTTTACTCGGTTGCGGTCCGTATTGTGTCATCTCAACCTACAGTGAGATCCGAACGTGCTAGACAAGTTTTATGTACATTCATATATCGTTTACATTCAACACGATTCTCATTTGATTACTGTAAAATAAGAAATATTACAAGACTTATTTTGAATTCTGTATACATGCCAAATTGTATGAAATTTATATACGTCTTGTTGATTCATCAATTCAACGTATAATAAACATGTTCGTGTGTTTGTTCTCATAAGGTTTATCCAATATTATTAATGTGGTTACCCGAGAAATATTCTTACGACTTGATTGAAAAGGCATCGATTTTGTTCTACGCTTTATTATATTCTATAAATATTAGTAAAACTTGTACAAAAATTATTTGCAATTCTTAACTAAAGGAAAAGACAAAAAGATGCGGATAGCGACCTTATTGTATACAATTTGAAATTATGAGAAAATATTTATTAGAAAATAAGAAATATATGAGTTAATATCAACATTTCAAACATAATTTCAATAATGGTATTGATTAAAATTATGCTGTGTAAAGACATACAATTATCAACCTTATATTTAAAGCACGTCGTGACATCCGTAATGATCTTCTGTGTAATCCGTAACAGAAATTGTAAATTTAATAATACAGACATTTTAAAATTTTATTTTATTATGTTACATGGAATGATAATCTTTATGGAATATTGAGTTATACATAACGATAACGGTATTTTTTTCTTGTTATAAAAATAATACATTATACGGGTTTTATACAATAAAATTCAAATAAAAATAATACAAACCGTGATATAGTCTTTAATCTCCACTTGGAATTTATAATAAAAAAATATTTAGGTAAAATGATATTAAATTTAAATATTATTACTGATATAAGACAAACACATTAATGCGACAGGAATCATTGAAACTTTAGAAAATATTTTAACGATGTATAAATTTTATGTAACACTTATTCGTGTTGTTTTAACATAATATGTTTATAGGAATTTATACATGCCTTTATATTTTAACATTCATTTATGTTTTATTTTAAAATCCTAACTTGACCTGATTTAAGTAGGAGAATTAAGAAGTTATTGTAAATATTATTATGCTGTTATATTTTTAAAAATACTTCAGAGTCATCGTAACTATACAAAATAGTTGAGTACATTTTTATTGGAACTAGCTATGTGCTTATCTGTGTTCAGATATCTCCACATACCACTTTTAATGACAATCAATTGAGCAGCACAGGAGTCGATGTATCGCAACAAGTACCACATGGTGATAAGAAACCGTCTCCATGAAAAACACTACGATGTTCTAATTTTCATGGTGATTAGTTAAATGTTGTTATAGTTGATGTAACCTAACACGGATACTATTAGAATAATCACATAATATTTCTGAAAAATACAAATATCTAAAAGAATTTGCATTTATAAAAGACGCGAGTACCAATCCGATTGCGGTGGCGGGCAGACGTGATCTGTGTGCGACCGTTGTTCTTTTTTTGAGCAATTGATATCGACTGCGTGGTCTTTTCAAACACAATAATACTTCGTAATTGTTATATTTATATCATCCGAGGTCAACTGTTGACTATTTCTGATTAGTCCAATCTTTTTACTCCACTTTTCAGTGCGACAGCAAACCGCACTTTTCAGTACGTCGCGTGTCAGTCGAAATTCCTGCTTATGATTACTTACAGGAATACTTGGAGATGAGCTGAAAGAGTAAATGGAGCACCCTGTCCGCTGACCAGTTGCCTCGTGGCAAACGCTAAAGGGAGACGGGCCTGGCGTTCACGAAATCGCTTCGTCAAGTCCACGTATCGTCTTACTACCTTTCAGATCGACTTTTTCCATCCCCAAATGTTTCTTTGGGCATAGCTACGTTTACCGGTTTGCTTTTTCGGCCTCGGGCTTGTTAACGACTCCTCCTGGGCAAATTAGGATATTTACTGTGTGGCCTTGTATTTCGCTCACAGCTCTTTTGGTCCGCAATTAAAAATAGTCCGTTAAATATAAAAAGGAGCACCCCTGCCCCTCTGGCAAGGCGGTTCTTTGTCTTCCAACAGACCCCATCCTCAGGCTCCGAAATGATCACTGAATCAAATATTCTCATTAAACTTCGTTTGTTCCGGGAACATGTTGCGGCTAATGACTCGCTGCTCTTGCGGGGATTTGACGAGTTGAAGAAACGCGAGAACGCGAAAGATTCCATCACATTTTTGGACTCTCCGGCTTCAGTTTCCTCTTCCTCAACATCAGGAGGCGTCAGCGTGAGGATAAATCAAATAGCAAAAAGGGGGGTTCGTGTACCTTGGTCTCGAACAAAATGACTAAATTCAAATCAAAGGTCAAGCCGTAGAAGGAGAAGCCTATGACCGCTGCATCCACTTCCTCAGATATCGTAGTGGCGAATTCATTTCCATCGGGCCTCACTTCCGAGAATATAAGGATTGTCACCTCTGGCCCGCGTCTCGACTCGAAGATGGACGTCGATCCGTACATACCCGCAGTCCAAGCCGAGTCTTAACTTGAGGAAAATATCCTATACTTTCGTCATAATTACCTCCGCAGGTATTCAGATGAAGGTCTCGACCACCGATGATCACAGATATCTAACACCCTTCCAACAGAAAGCGACGTTTGCATACTTCATCCACGCACTCGAGAAAAAGCGCCTCCTCCATGTTGTGCTCTAGAGTCCCGTTTGAAATCTCCATCGAGAATACCTCGAATCATCGTAAGTCGCAAGAATTTTCCGGCCATAAGGTACTTCGCGTGTACCATCCTTGTAAGAAGCCTCTCTACAACCTAATGGTGGCCATTCTGGACCGCTCCTAAAAAAGAAAATCTTTACCCTGTCTTCTCTGAGCAACTTTTGGATGTTAGCGATAACCTTCCGCGCATATCGTTTGTACCCTCACAATCTCACAACTGTCAATTGTACTCCGAATGCTCCGCACATAACTGTTACCTGCATCCCAGGTACATTAAGTGCTTCGGAAATCACTACACTAAAGACTGTTTCCGTACCCAGTTCTCCCCCGAGCCTCTTAGTTGCGTGTTGTACGGCGAGATGAGACATCGCGCGAATTATAGCGGATGTTGCCGAACACCACAGACAAAGCGTCCTCGGCACTCCAGAAAAGCGATCCCGTCTGGAGCCACTGCAGCCCGCCCATGACCTCAACCCACCACCACCTTAGGCCCCTGAGCTCCCAAGTGTATGTGCCCAGCCCATGCCCAAACGCCAGCACCAGAAGGTTATGAACAGGTTAATCTCGCCTTCCTTTTTCTCCCTAGCCGGTGTCGACTGGCTGATCCATCTGAATCTTGTTCATGATGTACAGGAGATCATTGCTTTCAATATGTGAACGGAGGCTTATACACGATCCCGCACATTCGTCGTGACCCCTCGGGTCACATCTTGAGGCTAGACTGTCCCTCAGAGTGGGGCTCTCGCGTATATTACTAGCGTGATGCAGCGACTCAGGACTCATTAGCTCTACACACCCAGATCACCCCACATACGTGTACAGAGTAGGTATATATGTAGTGGATGAAATTTTTTCCTTATTTTTCGAACTAGTTTAGTTAGTTTAACGAATAGTCAAATTAAAAATTACATATATGTACAAGTTACTGAGATACATAGGTGTAAATATATATATATATATATATATATATATATATCGTAGCTTTGGTAGTTTGCTTAGATAGATTCGTGGTATTGCATACAACGCAGCAGCCCAAGCTTCGGCCGCTTTGGCACCCTTGATATTATTAGCAATCAGGTAGGTGAATGCCCTCAGCGCTCACCTTAGTAATCCGGTGAAGCTGTAGAGGCTTGTCAGGCTAATTGCGTAGTTCGTTCGAAAAAAAAGCGTTTATAAAATTACTAGCTTTTGCTCGCGACTTCGCTAGCGTTAATGAACATCTTATCTAGCTCTTAGGAACATTACATTTTTTTATCCTATAGCTTTTTCTGCACCTCTGAGAACCCCAAAAATTTCTTGATGTTAGGATGAAATAAAATAAATTTATTCAAAATCTAAGCGAATGAATCGAGCCTAGGCTAGTCTATTTGAAAAACCATTTTACTTTTTAAACTGACCTCATATCGACTTGATTTGCTACACGATCGCTTCACGTGACGAAATTATAAAGTTTCATTTAAATCCAGAGGTTTTTGAATTATATAAATGTTTATAATGAATTATGCCAACCTTCGTCTAAGAGTTCTAAACTGAACTAAGACTGTAATACTTTGTATTCATCGTTTCGCAAATATATTGTCCTTTATGTAATTTAGAGAATAAAAGGTTTTGTAGATAAACTACGTAATAGTTTTCGCATATATAAGTCAGTTCATGACGGTCAAACGATTGTCATCTCGAGGTGGTCACCGCTGTCCAACCGGTCGTAACTACAAATGAAACGCGTTCTATTATCGACCTAAATTAAATAAAAATAAAGTACATTTTCACGAGAATAAAAAAGCTAGAAATGTCTTTAACGACTACTTATGATTTGGCTCGTAATGTGTTGTTAAATAAATACTTAAATGTATGAATACATAGATTAATCGATCATAAAAAATGTTTGTGGATTCATGTGAATTTAAACTAAATTGTGATCACTATAAAATACAAAATCCTTTCTTTCATGATATAAGATCAAACGATCGATCGAGGCGACGTATATTACGATGATTCATAGTGCTATACATGATATATTAGAACAGAGAAATCTCTACTTTTTCGTTAAAATTTTAAAGCCCAAATTCGGTTATCAGTATTGTGTATTTATGTTCATTTAAATTGAATCAAGTGGTATTGCGCGTAGAATATTGCGCGGAGGCCGCCGAGGGTCGATGGCTTCTCGGAGACACGTGACGATACCGTTACCCTGCACACACCAGAGCCTCCAACACATGGAAAGGAAAATCTGTGAAACAGTAGTGCCAGCAAAATAATTTGAAGTAGATACATAAGTTACATTAAATTTTTTGCAAAATAAGCTTGTATATTCATTCAAAATTTATCTTTTCTTTTGGCTTTAGTCTAAGCGCTGACCTTAAATTATTGTTGTTATATCTCTACGTATATTTTTCTATTAAATATACTATTTTTTTTCTATTAGCAAAGGCTGACAATAGTTAGGTTTCCTTCCTTGTTTGAAAGGATTAAAATACGAATTTAATTTTAAGTTAAATTATAGTTTCAATATTACGGTAGCCTTAAAATTAATGTATTGATCAGCTTCGAAATACAACAATGATCGGATATCATGTCGTAATTTATAAATATATTATTTATGCAGTCCGGTCTTTTCTCTGAGTTTTTTGTGTTCAAATTCCACACCGGGATATTAATTGTGTAATTTTGTGATTTATCAGTCTGAGTATATTTTGTGTCAGTTAAATTCCATGTTTGTAAATTCCTTCGTTACAGAAAGCTGTTTCGTAATGCAATAGCTGTCTTTTAGAAGAAGAAAAATCCTATGCATCGTTTTTTTTATTTAACTATACAATTACATTAAAATCAGTATTCTATAGAAATACAAATCAACAATGAAACTGTATTTTTTGTGGACAGTACAATTTAATATTTTAATTGGTTGTGACATCAGATTTTAAGCTCTATGTGTTTGCAATAAAGCTCAAAATATTATACATTTTTTCTATGTTTAAAAATTTATTTGGTACGTCGAGCATTACATATATTTTTGTTATTATTATTATTATTATTCTTCAAATTAGTTCCTTGTGGTGATTATTTTTTATATCATATACATATAGAAAGTACCAAATTTATGCTAAATATAAGCTACTAATAGAACCACTATGTCGTAAACATGTAATGTATACGGGTCCCATTTTAGTACTTCTTTGTTTGTTTATACTGGAAGTGGGACATAAGATATATTTCAAAAGTAGCTTGGGTCTTATTCCTATTTTGTAAATAAAAATTATTCTTTTACACTTTATAGGTTTTAGCTATTGACCACAATCTCATCTGCTGTTAAATGATCTAAGATGGTAGATACGCTAAGCCTAGAGAGGACTAGCTCTTAAATGCAATTGCCACAACACACCAACAGGTACTTGGAGGTCGATTTTCAGCTTGAGGGTGGTAAGGTATTAGGGAAAAGTCGTACCATTATACTATGGCTTCGTCACGATATTTTACTTCACCGAAAGCTGTGACTTAATCGCAAGGACTCGTCCAAGTATAAGATATTACATATACCTATAGTTGGTAGTGTATTGGGACACAGTGTCGAAGGACGTAGGTTCGAATCCAAGCAACTGAGTCGGAGCTTTCGGTGAAGGAAAATGTCGTGATAAAACCATAGCGTGGTGGTAGGGTTTTTTCTAAGTCCGTCTGGTTAGCTACCACCGTCAAATTGAAAATCTGTCGCCAAGCACCTGTTGGTGTGTTCTGGCAGCTGCACTTGAGAGCCATCCTCCATCTAGGTTAAGCGTGACTTACCATCTTAGACCACATCATCATTTAATAACAGATGAGATTGTGGTCAAAACTTTTACCTATAAGATATAAAAATAAATAAAAATAATACGACCTATTTTTATTGAAAAATTAGTCTTATGATTATCTATTGATGAAGGGAAAAAATACATTGATTCGCGAAGTGCGTGTAACGCACGCATACTATAATTACAAAATACGACATCCATTTAGATATACCTGATATTTTACAGTCAAGTTACTGCATACATTGAATTATAAGGAGAAATTGAAACAATTGTAATAAAATTATTCTCGTACCATATAAATAAAAGAAAAATCAAACATCTGTATTCAAATTTTATTTTGCACATTAACAATGAATTGTAGGTTACGTAATAAAATTTCCACTGAACTATTCGATCTTTCGAAATGTAAAGAAAACAGATAAATATATACGGTTGCATATCCATAATAATGAATAAATTGATTTATAAATTTCTTAGTAAATAATGCATATAAAATTTGTATTTCTTTTAAGATAAACTTTCTTATTTCTTAATAAATTACACTTCAATAAGTACCAAGTTTATCCTTGAAGACTGTGTCGAATTTTATTCCTGATGTTATAATGTCAACCTTTACTCAGCAAAGGTTTGTTCCGTGCCATGAGGGATTAGGGTATAAATAAAGAAATTTAGAAAACGGAGATAGGCTAGATTGTATAATCCCGTTATCTCTAAAGTATTAAAAAAAACCTATTCCAAGGCAATAAATTAATATAGTATTGAAAAAATATTATTATTTATTAAAACTTAGGTTAGCACTCAATACAACAGTTGATGTACAAAAGATAAAAGGAAGTGTGTATTTGGAAAAGTTAGCTTCAAGAAGTTCGCAAAAATATAAGTAAGTGGCCACTGTATATATTTCTGTCCATTGTTCTAAGAAAATATAAACAATTTTGAATAATAATGTCGTATACACGTCTTATAATTAAATAAAGGATTCGTGGTTTCGATGATTTCATTGCTACTGATAATTTATTGATAATTCTGTATTTTCCAATGACACACTTGATAAGAACATTTATGTATTTTATATATTGTCATTTACAGCCAAAACATAGTACACTATTAATTGCTGACCCACGATTAGTAAATGCACGCGAATCTAAATAATCCTTACTAATATAATAAATGTGAATTTAAGTGTGTGATTTTGTTTGTTTGTTACGCTTTAATAACTCGGCTGATTAAGATGAAACATTACATATGCGTTGTCAGGTATACAGAGAAGGACATAGAGTACTTTTCACGAAAAAAGTACCAGTCCTGAAGGATAGGTTAAAACTATAATAACGCGATCCAAGCCACAGATAAATGGTAGTACATTATATTAATAACTTGCTGAAGCACAGAATAGTGGATATATAATATATAAAGTCACACTAGTCATTGTTCATTCGTCCAATACGATTTTTACTTTAAATATATTTTCAATATTACTTCCTATCAACTCAGGTGAAGGAACTGACAACAATAAATAAATATTTACCATAATTCGGATCTCTATGATAAATCTTTGAATAATTTTCTTCCGAGGCCATTATTCGGAACACAGTTGTGTTAAAATATTTCATAAACAGATTTTAGATTTTTCGTAATACGATTCATCGACTTTTCACCCGTTACAAAATTTATTTATAAATACTTAGATTTTATATTTATGTATCTATCTTGAATATACTATATTAAGGCATAATGCATAAGTCTAATATGAGTTTTTAAACTGCTACACGATATATTGGCGTATACTCGTATGAACCACGGTTCTAACTCAAGAAAATATAAAACATCTTAATTCAATAAATAAACGAAGATAGAAGTTATTCAAATGAAAAATAAAAAAATAATGCATTACTTCTAAATTATTATTAATGTGTATTATTTTTCTATTTTCTATATACTAAAAGATTCCGTTTAAGGTATAAACATAATTAAAATAGAAAATGAACTTAGATATTCTTCTTAAGCAATTTTGAGCTCTCGTTGATGTCTTCTAATAGACCTATTTATAAATGTTGTATACAATCAGATCGAGTTAGTAAATATCTAGAAAGACTAATAACTAAATAAATGAATTAGTACGAACTACTGAAAATCATCATCATCATCATCTTCTTATCCTTATCCCACCTAAGTAGGGTCGGGTTGGCACAACATATTTTCCTTACTTTTTTTTTTTTTTTTTTTCGAACTGACCTACACTGCCGGCTTATTAGGCCTTCACAGTTCCACCGGACTACTAAGGGGAGCGCTTAGGGCACTCACCCGGTTGTTTTTTAGGCGAAACATCTCAAGGGCACTCGGTGCACCTCGGCTTGAGCTGTCGCCGGATTCCCGAACTAACTAAGCTAGCTAAGCTATCTATCCATACAATACTCATATATGAATTCGTGAAAAATGCATGTGTGACCATGCATGTTTCACGAATGTATATGTGTATTTGGTATCTGACTACTGTGTTATGTGACCTATTTCAGTCCGAAAAGGGCAAAAAAACAGCCCACCACTGAATGCCTAGATGTGCAAGAGTGTGGGGTGATCGTGTAAGTGTAGAACATGTGTAAATCACTGTATTCGCGCGAGTAGCATACTCGAGGGCTCCACACCGAGGGACTACCTAGGCTCGAGCAGTTACAATAAAAATCGCGACGAGTGTGCGGGATCGAAACTTCACCCCCCGCTCACGGAGGCGTGAGCAGAGAGAGAGTCGCGGGCGTGGGCGCAAACACGCATCTTTTGAGAGGGAATCGAGCTAAAAAATAAAGTACAACGGCACGGTGCCGATTTAACTAAATAATTACGTAACAAATCCTAATGTATCGGTCTATTATGTATGAACACGCGGGTTCGATCTGATATTTTGATTTACGCGAATTTATTTATGCGCGGCGCGGGTTAATTGCTGTACCGTGGTCGCGACGGCCGGGAAAGCGGAGATAGCGTTTAAGAGCCCGAGCTCAGACGTACTATTAACTAACGCGTTAAAGGCGATTATCTCTTGTACATCGTGTACCAAGAGTAAGCGAGCTATCCAGTCTATACCGGAGGTCGATGCTGAAACCGCGATAGGTGGCGCAGGAGTGGACAGAGCCTTTGGGGGCTGGGGCTTGGCTTTAGGAGCCGAGGGAGCTGGCGGGGAAGGCCTTACGCGCCAGGAGAGCGCGCTCGGCGCAGGAGCGGATGCTGCCGGCGCACTGGAGGTGCCCGGCAGATCGGGGAAAGCCTTCTGGCTTTGTATGGGCGGAGGCGGAGGCCGATTCGTCCGAGTCGGCGGGCCGTGCGCCCTGGACCGGGTCGCACGACCGACGCGACGGTGATAGGTCGAGCGAGGCGCACGGGAACACCCGCGATAGTTCGCGGTATGACCCGTTTGCCCGCAGAGGACGCAGCTCGGAGGCTCGACGGATTCGGGAGTGCGGGGGCACTCCTTAGTGGAATGATCCCCGAGACACTTGACACACCTGGGACGCAGGTGGCAGTGTCGGGCGGAATGACCGTACACCTGGCAGTTGTGACACTGCGAGGGTACCTGGGACTTGCGAGGAAGCTCGACGTAGACAGGGGACAGGCCGCAAACTGAGTTGAGGCTGAAAATAGCCTTGCCTTCCAAGGTGCGGTCCAGAGTGACCAACACCAAGTTGAAGGGGGCCTTCGTACGGGGGTGGCGCATGCGCTGCACGCTCCGGACTGGGAAGTCCTGACCGTTCAGGCAATCGCAGATGTCGTATTCGGTGAGCTCAGAGGGAACTCCCCGAATGACGACACGGAGGCGGCGCTCTTCCTCGAGCGCGTGGGTGAAGAAAGGGAGCTGACGCTCCCTGAAGTATTTGGTGAGCTTGCGATGCTCATCGGGGGTCGAAACACGAATAGAAATGCCGGCAACAGTGTTGACGGCAGACTTGTAGACGATTTCCTTCGACTTAAGGTCTTCAGAAATCTCTACCCATCGAGCTTTGTCACGGAAGGTGACGGGAGGCGGTAGGCGTGGCTTCTTAGCCGCGACCGCGGGTTCCGCAGCCGAGGCTTGAGCCGAATTCGCGGCAGAGGGCGTGGGAGAGGCTCGGGGCACCCGAGCGCCACCTATATTGGGCTGTTTTGGGGTCGGACGTCCCGCAGCAGAGTCGCTATCGGTCTGAATCGCGGCGCGTGGGCGTTTACCGCGGCGCGTGACGGTTGTGAAACCGTCGTCATCGGCGGGCGTGGTCGCGGGCGCAGGCACGGTCGCGGCCGTGGTTTCCGTCGCGGGCGCGGTCGCGGGGACAGTATCGTAGTCCATATCCGAGTCGTCATCGGAATCGAATTCCGAGAGCCTCGTGAACGGGTCGTCCGGGAGATTCGCGAAAGGGTTCGCGGAGAAACAACGCGGTATCTTACCGGGAGGGTTGCGCGCGTAGACTTTCCGGAGTCTGTTGTATTCCGTGACGAGTTGCGGGTCTTCCTTTTCGACGAACATGTGGAAGCGTAACAGTTCTTCGAGGTGGACGGTATCATCAACGGCCGGAAGGGCCGGATGGGCACGCGGGGTCGCGGGGGTAGACATGACTAACCTCCCTGCCTGAGGGGCAGGGGGGTGCGCCTAATTCAAATCTAACGGACAATCCGTGTCCGGGCCAAAGGGAAAACGCGACGCGACGCGAACGCGAATCTTCTCTTCGAAACTGCACACGGCGCGGCGCGAAGAACGACGCTCTGCACGGCAAACGACGCGCTGCACGACTCTCGAAGCGCAGCACGAGGCACGACGCGTAGCACGGCGACTCGACGCACTGCAAACAGTGTGCACGGCTTCGCACCGAAAAGTGCGGTTTAAATGGTGCACTAATGAGGTACACCGTCGCTCTGAAAAGAGCGTACGATCGACAGTAGCCGCTCGAACACACTAAACTTCCGGACACACACGAAAATATCCGACAACTGCGCGCGAGTTGCCGAACTAACGGACCGTCAGAGCTGCGAGCGGGCACGTGCGCACCCGGCCGCTGCTCGAACGAGACTCCTCATTTTTTTTCATATTTTCCTTACGAACTACGGATAATATTAAAGGATTTTTACAACTAGCATTATTGTTATTTTTAATTTCGCATTACACACTAAATTACACTGCATTAAATGTACCGATTTGAATAGAATCACTTACTAGAAATGTAAGTGTTCATCATACGAGTATGATACACAAGTTCTACGACATTGTACTAGTTGGCAGCCACTCAAGGGAACGAAACTTGTTTACTATCATCGACTTCAAAGTGTTTTATAGCGTAAAACAAAGACTCAAAGTATATTCTTATCACGTTAGTTCATTGTTTTTGAATATATCTATATCACTTAACATACGTGTGTAATTGAGGAAAACACTATCTTTTAGCCTACAATATCGTTCAGTGTTGAATTACCCCTTATATTATTTAATGAAATTAATAAATTCATACAAATATTTTTATACCCTTTATTCATTTGTATCACATTTTTATAAATTTAAATTTGAATTGTCGATCGCTCACACATTTAGTTATCTGTTAATAAAAACTGGAAGAAAAATACATGTACATGAATATTTTATGATATCAAAAAGTTTACAAAATATACCAATTTTCCTGTTTTTTACTTTTTCCTATTTTTCCGAGACGATACCGTTGGCTACGTATCAGATTCGCCCCTGATTTCCTGGATCAAAATCAAGGTTTTCGGCACGTTCTTGTTTACATCAATATCGGGACATTGTGTTTGCATTCAGAATACACTTTAGAGGTCGTTGTTGTATTTTTCACCTGAGAACGGTTTGTATTAAATGGGTCGTTACAAGAATGTTTAATTTCGTGTACTTACAGTAACATTTTCGTTTTTAAACGTTGTGTAATTAATAACGTATAATGTACAGATTTAACACGTAAACAAATTCTCGAAGTTTTAAAACTATTTTTTATATATTGCCCATAAAACTAATCTTATATATAAATAAAATTATAGAGGTATGAAGTTATGCGCCATCACTCAAAAATTACTGGATCGATATCGAATATTTTTTTAGCTTTACTTCTTAAGCCACTGGTCCTTAAGTAAAAAAAAAATATCACAATAGATTCGTTTCATTATAACGTCATAACAGTTTTGAAAAACTACGATTTTATCAATACGATATATATATATATATTACTACACTGTCAGTGTGAAGTGAAGTAAGCTTGTTGTGCGGTATGATTTTTCTTTATACATAGAATATATTTTTCAGATAATATACGACGTAGACGAAGACGCGGGTAGCGGCTAGTATTACTCAAAATATGTTGTCTGTAAGACTTGTAATATTTAAATATATATAAATATTGTATTCAAATACACAATGCTTTAAAGGAATTTATTTTTTACCTACAAAATCAAAAATCAAATTTTATGTAAACAATATTACTGTAGATAGAACTTAGATATTAGAATTCTAAGCTCAGACTTCAATATACTTTACTCATTTGGTCCAGTGGTGCGATTTTGTTGAAATAAGTAGAGTAGAAAATACTCAAATAAAATATATGCAGATATCCTCGAAATATCTACTATGTTTTTCGTATTCATATTGTCAGCAGACAAGAAAGCAGCAGCAAGCGCGAATACAAACTATTTAAAGTATATAAAAAAATGTATCACAGCGATTTCATCTATTTTTTTTTCGAACTGTCTACACTGTTGACCTGGCAAGGCCTCTACAGTTTCACCGGACTACTAATACTATGCTACTAAGTGTAGTAGCACTAAGTATAGTATTAGTAGTAACTACTACTACTAAATAATAATATTATATTTGTATTTATTATCTGTAAATACATAATGTCAGATGCAGGACACAAAATAGGTTAAGTTTTAAAATTCCAATGACGTTATTGCCGAAATAATGTTACGAAATCGAATTAAGTTATGCGTGAGACCCGTTAGTTCAATTTTACTTGTGTTAAATTAATTGGTTACATAATTTTAAAGCGGTTAAAGGCACAATTCGATCGGTTGAATGATTTAACTTTAAATAAAATAGCAAAATTTTTACCAATTTGTGTTGTTTTCTCACGCTGATTCACAGCCTAACCAAAATTAGTGAGCTGTTCTCGGTGTCCCCATTTTTTGCCACAAACAACTTTGGAGGGCATTACCCTCTATCTTTCTCCCTCTTTCGAATCGAAATGCTTATATTTGAGACGATTGGCCAATCGTAAAATAATTAATACATCAAAATTGTAAACGGCAAGAGTTTCAAGTTATACTTTTTTAAATTACAAAATAATTTACTCCCTTTATATTTTGTGACTATTTTTTATTTATTAGACATATTTAAATTTTACATTACAAGTTTAAAACGATACTTAAAGAGTTTTCCAACTTTATTCGATTATTTTTTTAAATAAATAAAAAATAAAACGCATTATTTTACACTTGCGTTATGTTACGCGCTCGACCAACTCGTTCAAAAAGGTAATAGGTTATTTTAATATGATAAAACCTCTTTTTGCAGTGTCAAAAAAACTTGAATAATATCAAAGCCCGCCTACGGAAATGAACGCCTAAGGCTCCACCCTACTTTGGGACCGAGGACCTTTCCCTAGACACTAACAAATGGCTCTACGCAATGAGGCTGTCATCGGTCATCGGCCGTCGCCTCCCGCGCCCCTGAGACCTCTTTTTGTCACAATCCAACAATTTTATATAGCCGACTTCCACCAACAATGCTCATACTATAGTGCTGGCGTCTTATAATAGTAGGTTTATTTAATATAGGCACGAGAGAATGTATGGCAGCTATCCGCTGCCGATGAGTCTATTACAAATTTGTCAGAGATGCGAACTTACAACTGAATGTAATTTTAGCAAATAATTACATTGTATGCCAGTAAAATATTCTACTAGGATTTTTTTATTATAATTAAAAAAATATATACCTATTTTTAATACATTTAACAAGTTTATAACTTAGTAATTAAGTTTGGAGACAAATTTACGAATTGGTTGAAAACTCTCAGTATGTTTAGCATACTTAAAGTAAATTAACTATCGTTTTATATCAGTCTACATATTTTTATTTAATTTTATTGTTAATATATAATTTATAACGTATTATGAGAATACATATGACGAATTTCTTTGTAATTGGCAAAGTAACAAAATAGAATTAAATGCTATGTGTTTGTGCAAAGCTTTTTTTATTAAGTCACCATATCGCCCTTTTCAGATATGTATATACATTTTGTAATATTTAATTATCGTACAAAGAAAAAATAGAAGTGTTAATTAATTTAAAAAATTTTGATCGGTTGGTTAAGAAAAATTTTTAATAATCCTAGGCAAGCGGTAGTGATTGCTAGGATACTGCATACAGGTGACGACAGAAACATACACAGTTAAATATTTCACATATTTAAAAGTTACTCTAGTATGTTTAATATTTTAAACCACTGTCAATATCAAGACGTGATTGATAGTCTATGAGTAACCAGGACTACTGTAACTTATTCAATATACGGAGATAAAAGTCTTATTTCAAGTTGCAATTTTTTATCACAAGATTCTTAAATGAATGGAGGGGTTATCAAAATAGGCACTCCAGAGTGTCTTTTTATAGAGAAGGTTCCTATGTAACCTGTTTTGTTATAATTCACTGCTAGATGGCGTTGTAGCATATCAACTTCTGTATCTTTTAACGAATCGTCAAGAAAATGAGTGTGGATAAATATTCGAACACCGAGAATCATTAATTTTGTGTCCTAACTTTCATAAAATGCAATTTTTGAAAAACCGCTGTTTATGAAAGTCAGTCGGTGTTCCACGATACGTCCGGTCGATGAATCTCCATAAGGACTTTTAGCTTCCTTCTAGTCCCTCTAGTCTACATCAAGTCCTACACGATTAATTACTTCGACAAAGCCGTATACCATCCTAGCCTGTTAGAGGTATTCTCCGTGAACTGCAACACTAACTCCAGCGCCGAAAACTCTAAAAGACGACCAAATAATATCTTCTCTGTTTCTCACGATGAAATAGGGACAATGAACCATTCGTACCCCTCCATTTTGGTTAAATAGAGAGTGCTTGTACCCATACCCGCATAATATCTCGTCACGTTGCCGTGAATGTGCGGTTAACTGCGCTCCCGCATACCCGCCGCTGCGTCC
Organism: Antheraea assamensis; assembly: GCA_035772565.1. Taxonomy (NCBI): domain Eukaryota; kingdom Metazoa; phylum Arthropoda; class Insecta; order Lepidoptera; family Saturniidae; genus Antheraea; species Antheraea assamensis. Next base: position 1,088,078 of record JAQQSE010000042.1, read on the forward strand.
CTCGGCAGCGTCTTAAGCCTAGGTTCGATCTGCCGGAATGGAAGTCACGAGCACGCTGGTAGCACGATACAGTGACGTGGTATTCACTAGCGAACACCATACAATACGTTGCACCCCACACACGTGTACCCAGATAATTAAATATTTGAATACGGAAAATATTTACACAATATCTATTTTGATATAACTCAACTATCTATTACAAAAATCTAATAAATACAACAAATAATAATAAGAATAAATAATAACATATTCTTGGTGCGCCGCGATATTTAGTGCAATACAACAGTCAACACATTTTTAAAATTAATAATTTTATATTATGTATCTAAAGGATGACAATAATTTAGTTTGTAAAAGTGGACTTCAAAAATAATAACTCGGAACACCAAAACAATCTAAAACTTAATAAAAATATAAATTAATAGATAAACGTCAATCCAAAAATTAGGTAGCATGCTGCAAGCAATTAATATGTAAGTGACTTAACCAAGAATCGTGACTGTATCGAGAATAGAATATTGCACAATATAGTTTTTTAATTAGCATCAACAATTAGCGCGCTCGCTTGATTCGCTCCAGTTGTTACCGATTAAGTTTTTACAGTCATCCTCTCCTTAAGACGTTTAACTGTAAATTCAGCCCCACAAACTGTTGCCGAGTTATGGTAGGAATCAAATTGATTAAATCGTCGGATATAACCGCAAAGTTACGAGCTCAATGTACTTTAGTGAGAGGTTCGTAAGACTCGGCGTATTCTGAATGTTTAAAAAAATAACTTTTTGGATTATCATTTTACATTTATTGGGCGTATTTAATAAATTCGTTAATAAATCAAACGTTTCTATAGAAATTGGTCAGATATGTACCCAAAATTAGATTTTTAATTAGATTCCTTTTGTTGACCAATGCACAATAATGTATTTACTCATACTTACGACAAAATTATGAACGTTTAAAGAGATTGCTAGAAAATTTCGAAACGAAAAGTAATATATAAAAACAACTGTTTTGTATAAAATATCTCTAGTTTTGTTAATAAAAAAACAAGCCACACTACCAGCATTACCAAAGTTTGTTGAACTGTACAATCCACCAGTAAATAATATCCAATATTACAGAATCATATTTACACTTATTATCACTTCTAGACATTAAAATCTGATATTTTTAAAAATTGGCAATTACATCAGTTTTTTAGGTTATATGAAAATATTTTCCGCTGCAATAATAATAAAAATATTTTGTACTCAGCTCCGAAACCTCAGAACCTTAGAGTACACTCTATAACCACGGAAGGTTCAGAAGTAGGGAAAAGACAATATTATCGCTGTAGAAAAATTTCCATTGATTTGTATTCACGGCACAAATTTATTCAGTATAATGTAGGTTATATAGTTTAGTTTAAATCTAATGATAATTGAACATCACTTCCGCCGATGCGTGTGGGCACCCGCATATCACACATTTTCGCTTAAAATGTTATTACTGTTTCTATACCATATTTACAAATACCGCGAAGTAAATAATGTAAGTGATTATGGTGTTAGATAAAAATATAAAATTATTTAATTCGCCCACAGTTAAACATTTTTTTTTTATACTTTGTAGGTTAGCGTTTGACCACAATCTCATCTGATGTTAAATGATGATGTGGTCTAAAATGGTAGTCACGCTAAACCTAGAGGGAAACTGGCTCTCAAGTGCAGCTGCCGGAACACACTAACAGGTGCTTGGCGACAGATTTTCAACTTGAGGGTGGTCGCTAGCCAGGCGGACTTAGAAAAAGCCCTACCACCATGCTATGGTTTCATCACGGTGTTTTCCTTCACCAAAAGCTCCGACTCAGTTTCTAAGGATTCGAATCTACTTCCTTCGACGCTGTCACCGAACACACTACCAACGGAGTCATCATCGCTTCATATAAATAAGCCTATTTATTTATGAAAACGTAAACAAAAATAGCTATCAGTAGTATTACATTAAAAAAAATCATTTAAAGAATCATGATTTTGTAGTCTATTCATCTAATATCGAAAACAAACACATTGAAATAACCAGATACGTAAGAGATAAACCAGTCTAATAAAGGTATACATACTATAGTTTAATCGATTCATAAAATAACAGAGACCGATAATAGACAGCGTGGTTGCATTAAACATATATAAATTTAACATTTTTTAACAAATACAAATTGCAGGTTATTACTGTCTATGCAGTTATATTATAGTAGTCTTATTCCTAGGAAACAATAACAACAACGAGATATTTGTTCTGTTTGGAACAAAATATAAAATTTCATATTAGCATATTTCAAAATATATCCACACATACCAAATTCATTGTCAATGTTAAAGCGAAAAAATGTTGTTACCAAGCTGTATTTGTTGTAGATTATATGAACAGGTTTTTCCAACGTGTCTGATTATTTTTTATTTTATTATACAAGCTGAATATGGCCACGTGATTAATTAAAAATAATTCAGGTTGCGTAGGGAGTGCTCTGGCACTGGTAACACCGGACGCGCGTTGACGCCGCTTCCGCTATTCTTTGTCATCACGGACGTGCAATGATTGCACCAAACTTTTATTGCTTGTCCATTTCGAATTTGGTCAAACCGAATAATCAACCAATCACTCAGAGTTATACAGGAACTAGTTGTACCGGCGGTTTCCTACGTGTTTGTTAATACTTTCTGGCACTATTATTCACAGTAATAATATATAGCAAAATGTATATCTTGTGAATATTATACGTTTCCAAATAACTAGACATACCGATTTCCATGACAATCGTTTGAAGGGCACAATAGCTCATTTGTTGCAAACTCTGTCCATGTGAAAAAACTTAGTTGTGAGAACCTTTTCGAACTGATTGCGATATTGGCCTGACAGGCCTTTACAGCTTCACTGGATATTAAGGCGAGCGCTTAAAGCACTTGGCAACAAGCTTAAAGGTGTCGAAGTAGCCGAATCTCAGCTTGGGCTGTTGCTTTGGATGCAACAACACGGATCTGTCTAAGCTAAACTAAGCTAGAGCTATTCATACATATGAAAGTTCGTGAAACCCACATGTGTACCGGCTTGTATGCCTCACGAATTCAAACATGTATTTCGTATATGACAACTAGGATAAAATAGACTAACCCAGTTCGAATATAAAGGGAAAATAATAAACTAACCCTTCCACCATATGTTTAGCTACCTGTGTGTGCACAAATGTGAGGGTGATCTATGTTATATTGTTCAACTAGTGATGGAAAATTTTCAGTGTCACTGTATCGCGATAGCAGCGTATTCGAGAGCTCCATTTCGAGGGTACGAACCTAAGCTGTGAGAACCTTTATGGTGTCGACAAACGGTGAACGAAACATACATAAATAATAAAATGTTAATAGAAATTGTAGTAAAACAAGTTAAATTGAGTCTAACATACATTTAGATTTGTGCAATTTTATTAACAAATATGTTAGTTTACGAAATATCAATTCGTGATCTCTGTTTTGCGTCATCAATTATCATGTCGCTAATTTTTGGTCTGAAACAATGCCTTTCCGGTTGCTCGAAGTGACTATTGTCAATAAGATGATATTAGCCTATTATATAAAGAAAAGATAGTTTTACATTAAAATATTCCTTATGAAATTATTTTTGAGAAATTGTTTTGTTTTGTTCTATGTATGTATAGTTTTACTTTTTTTGGTAAAACGAGATTTTATATGAAATAAAGATGGGCAATTTTATTTGTAATGTAATTTAAACTTGAATATTAAAAAAACCTCAGTAATACCTTATTTTTAAGAAAAAATATTAAGCACTTACACATAGTAGTCACCATTATTGCGAATGTTAAGATGGATGTGTGGTATAACTAGAATCGATAAAATTAGGAATGAGTATATAAGAGGAAGTTTGAAAATAGCACCAGTGATAGAGAAGTTGAGGAGTAATAGGTTAGCACGGCATGGGCAGATCACAAGGAGAGATGAAAGCCATGTAACTAGAAAAGTTTTAAGTATGAAAGTGGATGGCTATAGAAGTAGAGAAAGATCGAAGAAGGTATAGATAGATCGTGTGAATAATGATGTGTGTAAAAGGTGTAAATACTGAGACGACGTCTGACAGGGGAGAATGGAATAGGAAAACATGTTGTGCCGACCCTACTTACGTGGGATAAGGGTAAGAAGATGATGATGACATACTAATTAGCACATAATATTCGACTTTCAAACTACTTCATATCTGTATTTCATTCGTTTAAAAAAAAGTTTTACGATAACGTTGACAATTTAAACGATTGTGTGGACAATCAATAACATAATTTACTATAATAAAATATAAATTGCTATTCGTGATGACCACTCACCTTGCCAGCACCATATAAGGATGACGATATACAATACATATTATATAAACGTTTTATACTTTTCACACGAAGAGCCCTAGAGGTCGTTGCCACAAGAACTAATGGTCCAACTTGTGTTTAAAGCATTAAGACATCCATTTTTATCTGTTTAAAATTAAAATCAGTTTCTTAATAGTTTTTCTTCGTGTTCAGAGAAAAATATCATAGAAGATAGCGAGCGCCGAGCGGGTTATACGAGTTGTGCTCTCTGCAATACTCCATATTGCCTCTCGTGCACTTGACGCTGAGGATGCAGGAGTCGCTTTCGCACCCTCGATAAGCGAAATGTCCCAAATGGAGACCACTGACCACTTAGGTACCCAGAAGTCACATATATAACTTTAGTTGTTATTTCTGACGTGGTTTTCTTCCTCGGTAATTTTGTAACAAGGTTTTCTTCTTCCAGGTTCCAAAGTCTGGAAATTCGTTCAATTACATTTTAACAAGGTTTTCACTCTCGGTGATTACTTAAAGATAATTTTTTTTCTGAAAATCTTTCTATAATTTTTATTCTTCAGACCCACAAGTGAGCCACATCAGTGTAATTTTCTTTTCTAAGTGTTTTTTTATTAACGCCAACGTTTATAACAATAGTTTGGTCATTGATGATTTTTATAGCTATGCTATTGTATTAACACTATTATTTCAACTGTTTAAGATAATAAGTAGTTTGAAGTCAAAAACAGATTTTAGTTCGGTAATATGCGAGCAGAGAAGTACAACAAATTCTTCCTCATGAAAACGTCAATTTTATAAAATAAAGTAAAATGATTTTTTTATTTAGTTCAATATCCAATATTTAAAGATCTATTATATATAATGCTATTAAACTTTGATTTAAGTGATATTATAATTAGAATAGAATACTATAATGCAATATGTTAGAGAAAAAGATAGTAGAAAACTGTATATCATAGTTTTACAAATACACGCGAATGATTTCAAAACAAAAATAAATAGGTTGAGTAATTTGATCAAAGGTTAAGGATAGTGTTAATAGCGTTAATGAAGTAATGAAACTGAAACTCGATGACTATTATTTTAAAATAGCATTAAAATAATTCAATTATAGTAACAATGCACGCAACTATGACCTTTTTTGATTTCACAAACTTATAATGAAGTATTTAAAAACAAATGAATAAATATCTTTGTTTGAACGGTACGGCATTCGAATTATTTCAAATATAGGTATTATACATGTTTCGCATAATATATATATATACGCAATATATTAAAGACAAAGTAATACAAAGAAGTACTTGGATTAACGAGCTGGAACAACACACCAACAGTAATTAGAAATATTAGATTTGGATGTTCCACATTCGGAATAAAGGTACGTCTTTATTTTCTCACTCTTTTTAAACAGTTATGACAAATACAACTGTAGGCGCTTCGACGAGTATAATAACGTTGAATCGGAATCATTTATATCGAACAGCGTTAAAGCATTTCTTAAAGACACTTGGTTACGGAGTTTGAGTAATATGCAAATAGACCATTTACGATGTTGGTATTCATTGAAGATTTAAGAAATCCTCTGGAAATGTATAAAATAATGATAGGAACAATATCACGTTGTTATAGAGCTGTAATCGGCAACCGAGACTTTCTTACCAAATATGAATAAAACATATTCATGTAATTTTCCCACATAACATTAGTTATGTTATCTTAAGTTTTTCATATTTATGCCAAGGTATTTTTTCTTTTTGTAATAATTATCGAGCCTAGAAAACTAACGCGCTTTGTTTTATTTTATGAAGTATACCTAGTATTAAGCAAATCGTTGTATGGGCTTTGTTCCAAACTGGCATATGTAGTAATACTGCATGTTGTTGATGTATAGCAAGATGGTCGATATTTTACTAAGCCGACCTCCTATCGAGACTGGGCGAGTAGGGGCTATCTCTAAAATATGAGGCATGACTAATGTCATTCAGATAATCTAGCTGCAGTATGACAAACCAGTTCTCAGAATCAAGTTTGTATACGACTTTAATAAGTCGTACCTGAAGCGAAACATGCTTTAAAAAAGCTATATCTAACTCTGTCGCTAGATGATCCTGATAGTGAGTGAATTTGAGAGGAGCAACGATGTTAACTCCGAGCTCGTTACCTAGTTCCACGAGCAACTCTCTGTTGGGTGAGGTACTCGAACTGGTCCAAGTGATATTTTCACTGTTGAGATTATGAGCTGTTATAACGAAATCGCCGAGCACAAAGAGAGCTTCGAGGCCAGTCCTGAGTATTCTTTTGCTCAGTGGGGAGTACGCGGAGACTATCGTGATTGACGGATTATCCGTCATATTTATTCTACATACTGACACTTCCATATGAGTATATGGTAGGTGGTAGAGCTACGCTGAAGCTGTTACTGGTTTCAGCATTAATGGGTCGGCTCGCCCGGGGTAGTACCACCCTCTCACAGAAAACCGACGTGAAGTAACAGTGGTTGCACTGTTGCGTTTCGTTCGGCCAGTGAGAGCGCCGGAGGCCCTCATATTTAAAATTCCGGCAACGCACTTGCGACTCTCCTGGTGTTGCTAGTGTCTATGGGCGGCGGTGATCACTTACCATCAGGTGACCCACCTGTTTCTTATGCCCGCTATAATAAAAAAAATATATGAAAAGTACGAGAAGAGGGTCCATCGGCATTCAATATACCGATCGTTTGTAGTAGATAAGAGTACCACCGCCTAAGTTATTTCTTACTATATTGTAGTTCGCAATCCCAGAACTATGACTAAGAGGTTTTAGAAGTGTTTCTTAATTGAAAAACGTATCTATCTGACGTTCACATAGGAAGTCAGCTACTTAATCTTGCTGGGGTCTAAAACTTTAAGCATTAAAAAGGATAGTGAAAAAACTACGTGGTTTTATTCTATTTATAATTAAAAGAGACATTGCTTATCCAAAACACGGGCGAGGCACTGGATTGTAGTCACAATACCAAGGAACCGTGAGATCGCGTTTAGGAGACCGAGGTTCTTATTACTAAAGAGGAGATGCTCGAGACGTTCAGCCGGGATCCACCGTACAGTGTGGTACGTGGCAAACTACGCCAGGGTGGCCTTCCGGCAACCCAGAATCTCGAGCCAGATCTCCTCCAAGAGATTCTAGCTGCTCTGTTCACTTCTGGAACAGCACACTCGCCTCCAGCGATGGCTCCGCTCACTACCGCGCCCAACGAGGTTCGTGGCGACGTAGACGACGAGGTCCCCGAGGTGACCCGGGAAGAGTCGAGGGCGGCGGTGAAACGCATACAGGCTAAAAACACCGCCCCAGGAACCGACGGCATACCTGGCCGTGTGTGGGTCTTGGCTTACGAGGCTCTCGAGCCCCGACTACTGCTGATCTTCACTGCGTCTCTTCAGCACAGACGGTTTCCGCGTATCTGGAAAACCTGCCGCTTGGTCCTGCTGAAGATGGAGGGCGCCCGGCGGACGCTCCGTCCGCGTACCGGCCCGTAGTGCTGTTGGACGAAGTGGCTAAGCTCTGCGAAAGAATAATCGCAGGCCGCTTCGTCCAGCACTTAATAGGAGTTGAGCCGGACCTGGCGGACAACCATTTTGGTTATCGCCAGGGGCGCTCCACCATAGGCGCAGTGATGAATATCAAGATCCAGGCGGAGGAAGCAATTGCCCGGGGAGAGGTGGTTCTAGCGGTGTCGCTCGACATCGAGAAAGCGTTTAACACCTTGCCCTGGGCCTGTATCGAGAGGGTACAGTCCTCTACAGTCGGCGGTAGATTCCGGCGTCTAGGACTAGAGATGGCGCTGCGTAAAACCGAGGTCCAGTATTTCCACGGGCTTCGAAATGCGCCACCTCTAGATAATAGTCCTAGATCGCCATGTTAGGCGAGTCCATCAGTGTCGGGTCAAGTATAAGGTATCTTGACCTCCTCCTTGACAGCCGGTGGACGTTCGAGAAGCAATTCCGGCAGCTGGCCCCCCGTCTAACGGGCACAGCGGGCGTACTAGTTCGCTTGTTGCCAAACCTGGGGGGGCCCAGCTCCATCTGTCAGAAGCTGTACCTGGGGAGCGTGCGGTCAATGGCCCTCTATGGGGCACCCGTGTAGGCTTATGGCCTGATGGCCAGCAGTCTTGTCCACCTGCGTAAAACGCAAAGGGCGATGGCTGAAATGGCTGAAAGCGATAATCTGCTATATGTTATATCCGAGAAGCAGCTGGGTCAGCCACTCAATACCGGTGATAGAGAAGGAGGAGACAGCATTAGCTGAAGGCTCAGCCTTATCTGCAATGATTTAAACCTATATCGATTCATGTGTTGTCTGAATCTCCTTAAACCTCGAAGTATGCCCATCGAAATATATAACAAATAGTAATTACACTACAATTGGTTTTAATATCCAGAGAATTAAACCACTCGTGTAAACTATAGTCATTTTTTATATTATAACATAGCAAACGGGTATGCAGTCCATTGGATATTAAGAGGCCATTGCATCCTATAGCTATCACCAATAATAATAGCTTACTACTTGTGAGGACTTAGAAAGATTCGTCTGTCTATGTATATGAACACAATAATATCAATCCCATCCTTCGAGTAGGAACTCTGCAGGGTTAGCACTAATTCTTTCCGGCAAAACTTGGCATAGTTTAGGTACTCTTCTATCGAGCCTTGTACAGAATCACCAACTTTTAATAATTATGTAATATTTTTAAAAAGTAAATACTAATTAACGTGTGTGCATCTTCAACTTAAGCTATTTTCAGTACGATTTGGTTGATGATTGAAATTTTCAACCTACGAATCTAGGAAACGTTTATACATATTGATGGTAAATAATTATTATAGTCTCTAATGAAAATAAGTACTTATTCTACGCTGGTATAGTAAAAATCAGAGATGTTTCACATCTATACCGCATTATTTCGCGGCCACTGGTGAACCGTCTCTAATGAGTCGACACAGTAACCGTGTCAGTGTCGGCGCAACATTTAGCTGCGCCAATTGTAAAGGGGGCACGGATATGAATATGCATGCGACACTTTGTCACATCCAACTGTTTCCAACTCATACGTATAATGGGCTTTGTATACTTGTCGTATGATTTTAAAATATTACATTTGTCAAAATGATCGTTGGACACAGTAGTCAAATAAAAACTTGCCCGATAACGTAGTAAAAATAACGAAGAACTGTGCGCGATTTTTATTTTCTTAATATTTCTATAAGATTTAATTTCGATAGCAAAATCACTAACGACTGTTATATTTAATATTTATATATTTTTAACGCATATTAGTCGACCAATTAACAGTTTATTAACACGTTTATATAAAAACAATAGGTAATCTATGTGTTTTATATATTCATACGAAATTCAATGACTTTCTTTGTAATGTTTTAGTTACTTCAATTATTCCGCATTTTATAAAAGCCGTTGGTAGCGACGGGAATCTGAGCGCTTATTTAAATTCATTCAAAATTACACTTAGGTATCAACGGTAACATTGTAGATCAGTTTATTGCAGACATTACAACAAGCGGCTCTACGGTTTACTTTAATAGCAAATAGTGATACCTGAATATATCAAATAGAATAGATAGAACGAATAGATCAAATAACGACTCACAATGTAGGTTTACATTCTACACCGTCGTATTGACTTGAATATAACTAATGGTAGATACTTCATTTGGCTATTTCAACAAGCTTTTGTGATTATTATTATACAATTGTGACATATTCTTCCACGTTTTCTTGATATAACAACAAAATTAATAGACTGTAAAAGGAAAAGGGCGCAGGGTGCCATCCATATAAAAATGTACTGATACCGAGGGATAGTTCAAATATACGTTAAGGTAAGTGAAGCTAGTGCAAAATAATCAGGCATTGTAAATTTAATACATTTGATATAAATAATTAGCGTTTATAGTACATAGCGCAAAACAGTTTGTGCCAGCTCTACTACGATGAGACAAGAATGAGAAGAAGAATTAGGTAGCGTAATTATTAATAATGATTATTATTACTATGATATGATATATTACACACATATGACATTATAATAAAACAAAAATAGTGAAGAGGTTAATTATAAAATAAATAAATAAAAACAAATACCAGAATATTTCACAGGGGAAAAGTTTCTGAATGATCGACAATTTAGTTTCAAGAATCGATATCTACTACTAACAGTGGTACAACACTCATAAACCATATATTAGGGGCCTGGGAAGAATCCTGCAATTCTGCAATTGGTGTGTTCTGTGATCTGTCTAAAGCCTGTGACTGCGTTGACCACAGTACACTTAATCTTAATTCAAAACACTGTGGTGATTATGGAGTCTTTCTAACCCGGCAAGATAGCTACGCTTCCCGATAGCTATCGGCCGATCAGCCTCCTCGACACGTTAGGCAAGTTATATGAGCGGCTCCTTCTGAACCGTCTCCAAGCCTCCATATCCCAATTAAGTCTGTTACCACCTGAGCAGTTTGGTTTTCGTGCCAAACACTCTTGCACACACCAGGTACACCGCCTCTCGGAGTACATCTTCGGCAGTTGGAATGAAGATCCTGATCCGGATGTAAATCCGAAGAAGCCTAAACCGAAACGCACAATAGCAGTCTTCTTCGACGTCGCCAAGGCCTTCGACAAGGTCTGGCACGCCGGGCTCGTCCACAAACTCATTCAGTTTCGCGTTCCCGATAGTTTAGTTCATATAATTCGCGATTTTCTATCAGATAGGACTTTCCGCTTTAGAGTGGAAGGTGAACTGTCCCTACCCCACCCGATACGCTCAGGTGTACCCCAGGGGTCCATACTCGCGCCCTCACTCTTCAACCTGTTCATCAGTGACCTACCTCGGTCCCCGGGGATCGAGTTAGGTTGTTATGCTGACGACACAGTGATCTACGCTTCCGGCTGGCGGCCGACTGTACTTAGGAACCGCATGAAACGGGCCGTTCGCGTTCTCGGCGAATGGTACCGTCAATGGCGAATAGAAGTCAATCCCGATAAGAGTGCCGCTGTCTTTTTCGATCCCATCCAGCGGCCGTGTAAACTCAAGCCACTTAAACTTTATAACGTAGCGATCCCCTGGGCCTCCGAGGTCAAGTATCTCGGAGTTTCCCTTGATAGGCGTCTCACTTTTAGATCCCACGTTAAGAGAGTGCGAAACAAGGCCGCCATGGTCTTGGGCCGCTTACATCCCTTAGTTTGTTCCAAGAGCAAGATGTCCCTCAGACACAAGCTCACGCTGTACAAAATGTGTATCCGACCCATTCTGACATATAGCTGTCCCGTTTTCGCAGACATGTCAGAAAATCTCTTCAAGAGATTGCAAATACTGCAGAACCGATTCCTTCGTAGGGCGGTCGGTGCCCCTTGGTACGTCCGGGGAGTCGACCTCCACAAGGACCTGGAAATGCCGTCTGTCTGGGCGTACGTTAAGACCCTCACTAGTAATTATTTTGAGAATGCAAAGAATCATCCCAGTCCGTTAGTGGTATCCGCGGTAACTTACGATGCCGTACCGAACGCGCCGCGTTATAAAAGACGTCCGCGACATATTCTTTCCGATCCTCCCGATAAGATAACGGTAGCTAACGCAGATTACCCTTCCGTTCCTCGAAAAAAAGCGTGTGCGCGCCCACGCCCGCGTAATCACAGATCACGCCGCCGCGGTTTGGCTGTGAATTTTGCTCCGGCACACATATCTAGGCCCCCCTCGGCAGCTGCTCAAGCCGAGGTACGATCCTCCGGAAAGGAGCCCTCGAGCATGCTGCTCGCGCGGACACAGTGACACTGTTAATCAAACACTCGACTTTACAACACAACACCGATCACCCCACACACGTGCACACACACACTCGTAGGTACACATAGTGGTGGGCTGTTTTTGTTTGTTTTTTTGCCCTTTCGAACTGAAATAGTTTAGAACACAGATAGTCAGATACAAAATACATGTACGGGATCGTGAAACATACATGCTTGGTAACCATGTATATTTCACGAACTCATACAGGTATGATACGGATAGGTTTAGCTTAGTTTAGCTTAGCTAGTCAGATTCGGGTATTCGACGACAGCCCAAGCCGAGGTGTGCCGTGCGCCCTTGTGCTAGTCGTCTATACAAATCGGGTGAGTGCCTTAAGCGCTCCCCTTAGTAGTCCGGTAAAACTGTAGCGGCCTCCGGGTCAACAGCGTAGTCAGTTCGAAAAAAAAAAAAAAAAAATGGAGTCTTTCTAGACCTAGTAGTCTTTATTTTAAAAGATCGCTCTCAGGAAGTTTGAATACATGAAACAACCATCGGGACCGTTGGCTAAAATTGGTGTCCCACAGGGCTCTATTTTAGGGCCGGTTATGTTCCTGATACATGTATATAAATCATCTGCGGCTAATGGTTGTAGACTATGGTGACATTTATATTTTGAGTTATTTTTGCAGACGATACTACACTTATATGTAAAGTGAAAAGGATAGATTCAGGAGTTAGGTAACTTAACAGTACTTTAAATTAAATCTGTGATTAATTAAATCATTTATTATGAATTGCAAAATGTATGAGATTTATCTTGCTTAATATTCCACGGGTTGATAGTAGAATCAAGATCGAAGGGAATTTATTAAGTCAGTAATAATAATGTACTTAATAAGTAAGTAAGCTTAGTTGACAATACTGTATTCTTGGGTATATCATTTCATTCTAAATTACAATGAGATCCTCATATTAAAAAAATCTATATGCATTTAGACAATTTTTAAATTGCCGAGTAGTAAAATTAAAGTTTCTCTGAGAACTGATTCCTAGGTGTCATACCCAGAATACGTTTGTAAAAGTAGCAGGTGGCAAATACTCGTATATTTTGTTATAAGTTATTCAACCTGTGTTGGCATGTGTTACAGAAATACGCATGTACATTAATTATTTTATATGTTTTGCAAATCTTAATTAAGCACACCTGCACTTGATATTGTGCATTTTCCACTATTTACAATAAAGTTTACTTTCTAACATCTACATTACTTTTATCAAAAGGTAAAGTTTGTATGTTTGCAGGAAGTACTTTATGAATGTACTAACCCAATTCTAAAGGTTCTTTGTCTAATAAAAAGCCACGTTCTAGCTGAGAGTAATATGTTCTATCTTTTTAGGGTCTCTGTAAATTCGTAGGCCTTTTGATTCATTTCTAATTTATAAAACTTGTTTGTTTGCAATATTTATAATTGTAGATTGGGAAGATCAACAAAGAGCTCAAGCTTCACTAACACGGAAGATAGCCACGTAGAGTTGATCGTGTAAAAAGCAACTAACATTAAGGTTCACAACCCGCTATACGAAGCATCCGAAAATCAAGTAATGAAACGCTATATTTTGATAGAACAGACTTCTAATACTGTAAATTAAGATCTACTTTTTCCCGTAACTCGATTTGATGAAATAAGTTGCCCTCAAGTCACCTGTTATAGCCTCATAACGATATAATTTTGAAGATTGGTGTATTCGAACCGACAAATAGAACAAGCACATAGTTAGACAAAGTTTAAAAAAAAAGACTTATTGTATTCTATTATCATCTGCAATGCAAATGCAAATGCAATTGACTTGGCAAATATTTTCAACGGTTTCACAGTTATATATTTATAAATAAATAAATAGATTTAATACTGTGTTCTATTTGTCTAATACCTATCTACATACATGATTTGGTTAACATCGTTGAACTGATTCTAATTAAAGTTGTCATACCTAAACAAATTTTTAATGTAGAATATTTTTAAGCTATATCCGTTTTATTATGACTCGGCAGCAGATGCCATTGCAGCAGATTAAAATCATTCCACTCGATTATGAACATTACGAAAATTGGTATGACTAGAAATTTTTTTGAGCTCTTGAAATATTTACACAAAAAGCATTTTGGTAACTCTTCTATTATTTAATGCGGGAGCTGTAGAAAACATCTACTGTAAATCTGTAAGTACATTTGTCTAAATGCTTCTCTATTAATCATGCCCAGACAGCTGGATAGATTATAAACAGGCAGGCAACAACTTGTATTTCAATCAATTTAATTAATAATTATTTACAAAAAAAGAAAATGATCAGTGCAAATGATAGATCTTTTTTTATGAATTTTTGGAACCCTATACGAATACGAAGTATTAGTCCAATTGCGCTATAGTATAAACAACTAGTACTAACATAATAACTAACTTCAGTGAAAAGTTGGAAGGCCTTGAATGTATCTGAATCAATCACGTCCTTGGAAAACAACTGCCTTGCAGTCGATATCCAACCTTATTGCAGAAGCATTAAAAGAAATGGTGTAGTCAAACTTCAATTACTATATAATTTCAAATGTATTTACTAGCTTAATTAAAATCCAAATAAATTTATCGCAGGTGTATATTTTAATTTCAATGTTTACTACACCTTTAAAAAAATTAATTTCAGTATTTAGTTAATTAGTTAGTTAAAAGAGTATTTCTAATTATTCTAAGTTAGATGCCGGAGTAATAACTTCAGATAAGCGTTTACGAGGTGGACCACCACATGCGACTTTAATTACTTTTTCTTGACAAATTAGTTTTTAACCTTTCATTAATGTTCATATAATTCGTATAATTGAAATCTAACTTATAAAACTTTTTCTGCTTCTCGCATTAGTGTTAAATATACGGGTAATTCCGAAATGTCTTGCAAAAATAAAACACCTGTCTAAATAAACTTTATCTAAAAACAAAACGTTATCAAAATCGTTAATACTATTTCAAAGAAACCAATGTGCAGATATTAAAAAAGGGAACAACCCGAATTAATTGGCCCTTTTTATCTTATGACATAATTAAAAGGTATACAGTCCACCTGATATTAAGGAATCACTACAGTTTATGGCCATGAACAACTAACAATCACAATGCGAACCTTAAAAACAGTTGCTTTATGACGAATGTGCAACAATATACAGATTATGTCACTCTCTAATGTAAAGTAATTAATTATCTCACTGAACATAGTACTAGTATTTTTATACTGTCTCGAATAAATGAATAACCAAAAACTGATCATTCCCAATGCTTTCTTGTATATAAAGAAACACTGCATATTTCATTAATAAAGCTGTCATTTTCGGAAAAAAAATTGTGAGTAGTTTATTTAATGCCACTTAGAAATTTAAACTTGGAGTGACTAACTGAAATAGAGAAAAAACTGTTAAAGACAAATCAATAATGGAGTTAATCGTTCCAGGTGGAACTGTTTCTAGTATTCATCACCTATTAATAACATTAGTTTGTACTAATAATGTATATCTTTTGAGTATGGAGGTAACAGAAATGTCCATCTGTTTCAGGTGAAATTAACAAAGTACAAAACGAACTACAGTAGAACCCCTAAGTAATTCGAACTTCAACTTTGAAACAAGAAACAATTTCAAAAATAAACCGAGTTATAGACATGTTAATAATAAAGTGTATTGAATTAAAAATCATTGTAAGATGTCCAACTTAACCTGGTTAAATTTAATACCCAAACGTCACAGGTGTGTCTTTTCTTTAAAAAACAGAGCCCGTTTTACATGACTTCTACTATTCAAGGGATTTCCCTTCAAGTAACAGATAACCCTTAAGATTATTGAAATCCAGCTAATATCAGATCTCAACGTTGGGGTCTCAACTGAGTAAAATGTCAAAACAGCTGCTAGAAAACTAGGAACCCATGTTAAAGTTAAGCGTTATTTCACACCAAAACAACTTCTAAGGCTGTACTAAGCTGAAGTACGCTCATGTGTGGAATACTACTGTCATTTATGGGGTGAATCAGCAAAATATCAACTGGCCGCTCTTGACTCTATTGAGCGCCATCCTCATGGGCTTTTAGTAAAGAAGCGTTATGGGAGATAAGAACTCTCAATTTAGAGTATCGTCGCAAAGTGGCTTTCAGTGTTTTGCAAGTTACACTTTCAAGAATTACGTGATATAATTCCACCGTCCCGATTCCATCAGAGTACGACTAAACGCCGTGAGGGTTTTTACCCCTATATAGTTGATATTCCCATGATGTGTATGAAGCGATTTGCTTCCACATTTATTGTACCTCTAAGCAGTGTAATTCACTCCCGATATCTGTATTCCCGTCATCCTATAACTTGGGAGTGTTCAAGAGAAAAGTGAGTAGGTATGTAGTGGATAAGTGCGATCCATCATCGGCCTCATCTTCACTTGCCATCAGGTGAGATCGAGACAAGCCCAATGAAGTTGTTATTTTTGTAAAATATATTAAAGGCTATATATATTAAAAACTATAACAAAAGAAATATTAATGTGTAATCTTAAAATGGCGTATTACCGTGTTATATTTAAAAACTCTTAGTCTGCTTAATACATATTTTTATTATTTTTAGATTATTTAAACTAATATAAATTAATACATCGAGGAATATGTATAGGCATAATAAAAAAATGCAAAACACTACACTTAAAAAAGTTGATTGGATTAACGACAAACTGATAGCATCTTATGGGTAAAACCGACTACAATAAAAGTATTTTTCCAAACATGTAAAATTTAATGGAAGTACTGACGATTATGTGTCGTTGGTAATTTTACAACGTTATTGAAAAATTTCTACCTAAATAACCATGGCAAATCAAATATAATTGTGTTTTAAAAACAAACAAAACATAATATGTGTAAGTACGTACGTTTAAAAGTTTTATAACCCTCAATTATGAAAACATAAATGAGAACATAAATGAAAGGGAATTTTCTACTTTATTAACAATTCCTGCTTAATAAACCTGTTGCGTGTTAAATGAGGTAGTAAATTGCGGTCGTAAGACACCGCACATCCATATAAAGGGACACGTGTATAGTATATGAACTTGCGGATACATTATTATTAATATAAAAATAGATATTTAACTGTACTGAATACTCAAAACGTGTATATATAATCTCTTATAAATTTAATATATTGTATACGCTATATACAAAATCTACCAAAAAGCCTTACTACTATATGGAAATAATGTTCTTATTATTTTCTATCTACAAAGATTTTAGTATTCAACCACAGGCTCACTTGATATTATACAACTATATAGTCTAAATAGTGGCACGCTAAATCTAGCCTCCTTCTGGCTGGCAACTGCATTCGCCACACCAGTTCGACAAATACCCAACTCGATAGTAATAACAAGATAGTAGTAATTCTGAATACGCGTTTACCTCAGTTCTCTCCTTTTCCTTTTATAACAGAACCTTTATTTTAGAACGGACAGTAGATTTCGTTTCGTTATGTCATATCTTTGGTCTGTTGTGAAGTTGTGGAATAGTTTTCTGACCAAAGTGTTCCCTCCTCCTTACAACATCAAGTGCTTTAGACATAAAGTGAAGAGATATTTGAACAGACCAGACAGACAGCGCTAAAATGAAAAAATATATTAGTTTCTTGATCAAACTCTTTGGAACATATATTTAGACACAATTAACATATCTCAAAAAAAATGTTCATAAGTTTTTTTATAATTAAATTTGTCTAAGATTTAAACTATTCGTGTTAACTAATAATGAGAAATTAGAATGAGACAACCGTCATTTTCTTGAATTTATCTTATATACGCTTCTGTTTAGTGATACGATATAAACACAGAAGAAGTTTGTCTTTCTATATTTTTTTTATCTATGTAAGGCTGCCTTTATTTTTTATCATGCCTTATTTATTTATATTTTATTATTATTTATCATTCTTTACATTGATTTAATATTATATCACTCACTAGGTAAGTAAAATTTTAGTCTGTCGCTATTTGTTATAAATTTTAAGATTATGAAAAAGATAGTAAGAAGAAAATGTATCTATCAGTCATTTTACTTCCAGGTGTTGATAATGTAACACTTGAACACCACCAAAATATATGAAAGTAGAGAAAACACTTAACAGTATGTAAAGAAAAAGTTTTGTATTAACACAAACAAGTAGGTTATCGTTCCCAATTTGAAAACGTGCAACATTTTCGTAGTACCGAGAAGACCCTACGGAACGGGTTTCGATGGCGATTTCGTAATTTGCCTCTCTGGTGTCTTGGTCAGGGCCAAAGTCATATACGGGGGGAGTGGAGGGTACCAATGGACTAAGAGGGGAGGCGTGAACCGCACCGCGCGCCTGCGTAAAGCGGAACGTTAGATCGTGCTGCACCGTCGAGCACGACCGCTAAACCAGCCTCACTTGAATTGCAACATCGTTTGCTTTGTAATAGGTTAGGTGTTTAGATGATATTCAATTCATATACTTTCATATATCTGTATAAGATAAATAAATGATATGGGATAATGTATAACATTCTACCTAAAATTTATTATGACCTTCTATTACCCAAGTAAAAATAAATCTTTATGTGTGACTATAATTGTTCAATTCTAACAACGTGAACGATGTTCATGAAGCTCTTTATTTAAATACTATACAAAACTAAAAAGATTTAAAATAAATATTGTCGGGTAATTTACTTGTCGCAATACTAGTGCTTACATCATGTCGGTAACATTACGGTCGCAGATACGAGACGACACTGCTCTTGCGCGACAGTTTATTCATAGAAGCACTGGAGTTCTACTTAAATTAACTATAATAAAGAACAGGAACTTTCATATACTTTGTATATGAGACGTTTGTAAATAAAAATAATTTAATCCTGTAGTACATTTTACAGTGACCTCGATAAAAATTAAAATCAGAACGACTTGGAACAAAAATTATTGAATGCTGCTGAGAAACGTAGATTCATCAACAGCGCTCTATTTCTTTCATAGTAATCGTTTTCAAATTACAGTAATACCGTATGTTATACATTTCTATATTATATTTAGTATATAGCTATAT
Source organism: Antheraea assamensis (assembly GCA_035772565.1). Lineage (NCBI taxonomy): Eukaryota > Metazoa > Arthropoda > Insecta > Lepidoptera > Saturniidae > Antheraea > Antheraea assamensis. The sequence goes on from JAQQSE010000042.1 coordinate 1,107,354, forward strand.
ATAATTTATAACTTAAAAAAAATATTATCTTTTAATTAAGTGAAACTTAGCTTCGTCTACTGAAATTTAAATTAGGCAATTAAAAATGATTAGAGAGCCATATCGACCTTGGATTTTTTTTAATATAATTTTGGAACATTCGATTTACATCTAACAATGAGGTTTATCAACCATTTGGCGAGAGACGTACTGTTTGATTTGTAAAAACCGGGAAGCAACATTCCGTGAAATTATGCTGGATGTTAACTGCCTCGTTTCAGTAGTAAATCGTAAGAAGTAACCAGATCAGATTACCGAAATATATTTCTAGAAAAAGATACAATGTAGATTAGTGACGAGACATCAGCGAAATAAGCTGTTATATTCAACCGTGTCATGTTTTATGTCCTTTTGTCTATCCCGCAAACGATTTGTCTTAATAGAAGTCGTCACGCTATTATCAATTAAAACTATCCCAGACTATCAGTCAGGTGAGGCAAGAAAAGTAATTTCCATAAGTCAAACGGCGAGTAGAGGTCGTCGATCTTACGGACCAGTGTGACCGGATCTCGGAGGTAAGTTTTTATGTGACCAACGACTGAGCGGTTACATGTTTACCCAAGAACACACGGCTGACACTACCTACTTCGGGCATATTATGTTTATTTATATAATAAGGTGGTTATTAATTAAATAAATTACGTGTAAGTAGGACGTATATAAGTTGTGTTTCTTTTATATTTGCAAATATCAATTTAACGTTGAATAGTTTATTCTTTAAAAACTATCAGATATACAAACGTCAAATTACTTTGATAAATCCTTTAAACCCTTGGAATGTCCAAAACCATAAAGATTTAAGTTCCGTAGAAACGAATGTAGACCTCATGAGGCATAGGTCAACAGACTGTTGGCGGTATAAGCTTGAAAAAAATCCTGATTTATTATGAAACTTTGAAAAAATTACAAATTATGCATTATAAAATTGTAATTTTTATGTAAAATGTACTTTTTTAATTATTGATAGGGGCTTTTTTTTCTAAACCATGATATTTACAATGTACGATGTCATGAAATAAAAAAAAACAAATCAAAACATAATCCGCCAATTTTGAGATCCCAGGTCTCAAAAAATCAGCCGAGGGGTTAAGTCTTTAGAGAGCACATTAATCTTTTTAACCATTAGCATCCCCTATTAACTGAATTTAATTTTATATGTATATGTAACAAATAAAGTCACATTACACTGTACTCACATTCACACTCACACCCACATTCACTAAGGACTAGATTTTCCTTAGATTTTTTGATTGTGATTCAGTTATTACTAATTAATCATTTTACTTATCTTAAGTTACCTCTATTAAATTTTGTAATTACCGCGTACTAGCCCCTATGACAGAGCGTAATGATATATAGCCTTATATTATCCTGTAAAGAATTCTATACTATAGTTAAACTCTCCTCAAAATCTCCTCTGATAAGCAGAGGGGTACTGTGAGAGGCGCCGTTTGCCGGGGTATACGCCCCGACCCGGTTCTGGAACCGAGCCCCAGGAGCGTTTATCGGCTCTCTAGCCTAGATCCGTAGTGTTCTGCTAGACAGGGTCACCTCGTGTAGGATGTGCCTCTTCACCACGAACTGACGGTCTTGGGAGGCAGGCTAAGGCTCCACGAGGGAACTGTATTCGCCTATGGGTCCACCCCCTGCGATTCCGAGGTACAAGTATCTCATCCCCACTTGACCCCATTCGGCGCTCTCACTGACCGAACGAAACGCAACAGTGCAAGCACTGTTACTTCACGTCGGTTTTCTGTGAGAGGGTGGTACTACCCCGGGCGAGCCGACCCATTCATGCTGAAACCAGTAATAGCTTCAGAGAGTATTCCGGACAAACATGAAACGCTTACTTTTGTTATTATTCTTTATTTGTTCGACCTTTGACCACAATCTAACCTGATGTTGTATGAAGATGTGGTACAAAATAGTAAACACGATAAACCTAGAGGAACTAGCTCTGATGTACAGGCCATTGGAACACACTCATAGATGCTTTGCGACAGGTTTTCAACATGAAGGTGGTAGATAGCCAGGCCGGCTTTAAAAAATCGCGACTATACAATGGTTTCACCATGATGTATTCCTTCATCGAAAACTCCGGGTCATTCACAAGGTTTCGAACCTACATCGATGGACGCGATATCCGAACACGCTAACCTATCAGCCATTATCGCTTCATTATTTATACTCATAGATTATTTATCCATTATATTTATTGTGTCCAGTTATAGATGCAAATAAGGGACTATAAAGTTTTAATACAGTATTATATTTACAACCGGCATAACTATTTTTATTACTGCTTAATATACTAACTTCATATCAAATAATATTAAAACTTTTCAACAGCTGTTTTCTACACAGACATCGATTTTATTCTATATGGTTATTTTAGAATATGTATGTAAATAAATGTTGTAGGATATTTTACTATGTATATTTGTCCAACTAGAAGATGACATCCAAACGACTTTTGCCACCTCAGTGATTGCAAATTGATCGAACAGGATTCTATTCAATTATCGCCTCGTACCGAAGTTTTTAATACTGTTTGCGTAGTCGTCGAGTACCGGTTCTTTCGTGCATTGCATGTTATATAAGTAAAACATTCGTTATTTTATTAAAAATAACAAACCTACCCGTTAATAGCAGTAAATATTATTTATATAAACAAAGAAGATACATTAGTTTGTCCGTTGGCGAAGGACAATGAATGATACAAGGAAGACCTTACAACCTACACGAAATATCATAACCCTTAGAATAGCAATCAGTTCCTCAATTGATCGCATTGTGAAATACAAAAGCATAATAGTTATTATTATTACCGTTGATGTTCTGAGACCTACAAAACACACACACACACACACAATATAGTTATAGTTATTTATTAAAAATATATTAAAGGAAAAAAAACTGGGTAGGTAGTGGTTAAGCTGAAATCGAAAATCTGTCACCAAGCACTTGTAATTGTGTTTCCGCAGCTGAATTTAAGAGCCAGTACTCATGTGGCTTTAACGTGTTTTCTTAGGCCGCATTGATATTTAACATGAAGTGAGATTGTTGTCAAACGCTAAAATATACAAAGTTTTAACCAAAATCAATGTCTTGGAGAAACGTCACCTGTAAATAAAATTCACTCATTTAAATAGTATTTGTGGTAAATTACTTAATTGCTAAATACATTTCAGTAAACAAAAATAACTTGTTTCTAATTGCAAGCCACATAAAATATAATGACTCAATTACTTTACAATGCAATGCCATTTACATTTAATAAAAATCAGTATTATATTGTAAAATCGAATAAAAATATTATTTCATAAACATTATTTGAAATAAAAAATCAAATACCTTTTGCACATTACATGACAATACATTAAAAATGGCAAAAATCCATCAGACTCCCTTTCAATATAATTTCACTGGCTAAACTCTTTGAATCCCGCTACATGACCCGTACGCATTAGGGCAGTGTGTGTTGGTTATGCTGAGTATACATAACTATAGATACACACTGTATAAGTTGTCTGCATGAGCACAAAATCGTACGGCATTCCTTAGCAAGCTAGCAGAGCGAGACAAACGTGAAGATGGCTCGTTGTCTCGCTCGGCGATTGCAATCCTTTCCTTTCTACCTGTTGCGCTGTTACAAAAACCCGGTCCTTAGGGCCGCTACCTTACGTGAATTGAATGAGGATTGCGGGAGGCTACGGCTCGGCCCATATAAAGATAGGGCAAGGGCTATTATACGTATATAGCGACGAAGCAAAGCTCGTTGGGACTCTGGGACGGTATTTACCGTGGGGATGGTAAGCAAAAAACGGCCGCAGTTATGTGAGTCGGTTGCATAATAGGAGCTCGTTTGGGAAACGGGAAGAGTACATGATTTGTACTCGGTTTTATTCTTATAGCGGTTGTATATGTCTATACTTTATTTATATATTAATAATCCTGTATAACAACTTTTAAACATTGTATATGTAGACTTTTAATAAAAAAATAATTGCTTATGTAATGTTTGGCAATTCCATATGATTTCGTCAAACGGTTTTGTAATTGAAGGAGATATTTTGATTTTTGTAATTTAAATTCAATCGATTAATATTTTCATGGAAAATTGTGTTGTCGCAATGTCGCTAGGAATAAATTTCCATCAAGGTTTATCGATTTGTATAACGCGTACTCGAATTTTCTCGATTCAAAATCGTATTTTAGAAAGTGATTTCATGAATGTAATGCGTTCCTTTGTTTATGTATTACGTATATTCAGTTGTACGCTGTTAAGTCATGAATATATCCTGTACTTTGTTACATTACGACTTTTGACAATATAATAGATTACAGTAATTATTAAAAACAAAAAGAAAAACCTTTAGGCTAACAAATGACAGAAGATAGTGTAAAAAATAATAATCTTTTTTGAAACACCGACATCATGAACAGATCGTGATTGCATTCTGAATTTGAACGATCCAATCGCGATAGCATGAGGTTCGATCGTGACGTGGCTGACATTCGCCGCGCAAGCGCGGGCCGTGATCTTGGCAATGGTGGCTGCGGTGCGGCAACCAACGCTATTGCGGTCGGTGTACCCGAGCCGCGCCCCGCGCGCGCACCCACCCTACGCTCCGCTCCCGCGCACTCACCAGCCTTTTGACAACCGGTATAGGTACGTAGTTAGGTACACGTGAACACACGAGGCTTGAGAATTTTCTGACGTTTAATTCACGTAACGAAGCGTTCTCGCAACTTCACAATTGAACTTTTAATGGAGCTTTGGGTACGTGATGTAATTTCGACTACGATAAGGTGCATTACAATATTCATAGATATTGCGCACGGAAAAAGAACATTAGTTTGCATATCGATAGATAGGTACATAAGAAAAATTGAGATGAATTAAAGTAATAAATATATTTTTCAATATCGACATTGAGTTTCATAAGTTTTCTGTTAATCTACATTGATGGTCGAGCTATTAATATTTAGAGACTCATAAATGTTTCACTTCTCTAAAATAGTAATAATAAAAGGAATTCTTATAAGAATGGTTAAATGTTTTACACTCTTTTTTTTTACAATTATTTTTGGAAACTCACGATGACTCGTTTTATCATGAAATTCTAAATTATCACAGCGTGTATCCAATTTATAAGAGAAATCTATTACGTAAACATTTCTGGAAGGAAACCTAACCAAATGGTTACGTAGCCTAATGAATAATGAACGCATTATGTGTAAAAGTACCGTAATACTACATATGGGTCAAAGGACATAAACATTCCTTACAAGTACATCTAAGTTCTTATTTGCATAAATATTACAATAGAAAATTAGGCATATATTAAGCAATCTACGAATGACTTTCCCCAGCTACAGAACTTATTAGAATTGAAGTTACATATTTTCTAAATATTACGATAATTTTATCGCGTTAGTCTTCAATGATCGAAAAATTAATTTTAATAATTCTTAAGAGTCAAATTAATCTAAAAGTGAATTAATTATTGTTACGGATCTGAATTTTTATTTCACACGTCGGAGAGAAGACCAAGATAGTTAGCTAAGTTCGGTTTCGTATAGCGTTATCTTTGTCTGTCACCGTCATTGATTACGCCGTATGACAGAGAGAACGCTCTACAAAACCGAAATAAGCCGATCTTAACTGAACGTCTCACTTTTCTTCACGTCGTGCCAAATCAAATGCCGGGTACTGTATTTTACTTTTATTTTTTAAACTCTTAAGAAGACTTACAGGTAGACAATAATTTAAATTATATATTGAAACATAAATATCTACAAGAAAATTAAAGTACACATAAGGAAATAAAAAATACAAAATACAGGAATTTAAAATACATTTGAGCTTGTGCAAGCTTGTATTGAATAGATCTATATAACGATCGCTAACCAATATTTGTTTATGAGATATGGCTATGAAATAATAATTCATTTCACTTAAATTCTATTAATAATGCTGAAAATAAACTATACCTATAAAATATATAGTCCAGATAACACAAATAAATAATGACAATGTACTAAATATTCGCGTCTTGCACAGTTCATTCATTCATAGAATAATATGAATTTACACTTTCCGGCAATAGAATTTGAGTGGTAGATAAAATGTAATAATATTATAAAGAAAAAAATCTTCTTCTTTGAAAGTTGTAAAACTTACTTACATTTAAAGCTACTACAACTAGAATAGGGCATTTTCCGTAGAACCTTGTCTGCACCTACAAATGAAGAAGCCACGATTTTATGGAAGTTTGTGATGAATTCTATGAATTGTTTGTAAATATGTAAAGGTTAGGTTATGATGGGAGTGACATGTTCTTTGAGGACCTAAATGAAATAAAGATAAAAAAAAATCTAACATTTCGCAAATCTAAATCAACAACGTACAAACTCATTTACCATACGATTAATTCACAATAACGGAAATAAAAAAAGTAGGTAGGTATACAATATAGTTATATCTGTGTATGTATACGGCACTTCTGAACTTAATCCTTTCATTTGGTGTATGTGTATAAATAACACAATACGAAAGTTATATATTACGCTTAACTTCGGTCTTAACCTCGTTTATTAGTGCTGTGGGTAATAATGATGCCGGCGTAGCTTGCCGATTGTCGTAGCCGACATGTCCCGCTAATTAACACTTTGATCACACAACACCAAGTTTTATTTATGTTTTTTTTTAACGAAAAGTGATACTGAATTACTAATGAGTATTATTTCCTCTAAAAGATCGATATTATAAATACTATCTGTACTGTTTATAATATCTATACTTTTTATACTGTAACATTACTATAAGAGTTTTTGGCGAAATCTTAGTCTATCATATCGTGGCTTTTATATTTTATTAATAACCTATGTTATTTAACTGTATATTTTGTGATATCGGTGGTATTTTACGTAATATAGTTCGTTTATTGTGCATAAGTGAAGTGAATGGAAAATAATACTGCGGAGCATGAATTCTGAGATGCCACAAAAACTGCCTGGAAAGTTCTAACAAGGGGGCCACCATCTTATTAGAACATTGAAATGATCACAACATAATCACCTGCTCGATAATGGCAGTATTAATCTAGAAGACTGGTTGCCAAAAATCAAATAAAAAAAAAATCACTACAAAGAGGTAAAGTCTGTTTGGTATAGGATGCAATCTCCGAAATTAATGATCTAATTTTGAAAATTCTCTCAGTAATAAATACCCTCATTCTCCTTTAGCGGCATAGGATATATTTTAATGTTAGTAACTTGGTATTGTAATAACGAGAACTAAGTCGCTGGTGATGGTTAGTTTGTAATAAAAATACTGTCCGTTGCTGTCGACTTAATAATGTGACTGCCCAGATGATCAGTAATCACTCAACCGGTTGTTCAGATTAATACTATTACAATTCCCCGTGATGTTACGAAGCGCGTGTTCGAGCTCAATCATCTAGAATATATGGTAGAGTTACCGTTGTGCCACCTTTAATTAAATGTACAGCATTGCAACTTGATAGAGCAAAGCATTGAGCATAAAACATTTTTTTAAATAAATTGACTAAGTCCTCTTCCACTGTTTGGTGAAGTCGAGACCGATAATGGATCGCGATAATCTACCGGGAGCCTATTTACTTTACTTCTTGAAGACTTCCATACTACAGACAGACGGGAACACATCGCCTGGATTGAATTCCATTCCTTAGTGACTCATCTAATAAACAAGGAAGCAAATCGCATCGAGGGAAGTGTTGGAATGTCTTCTACATAAAAGTGGAAACCCTCACGACGTCCTGTCATACAACGAGGATAATGGAAATAAACCGTACAATCCACAATATCTAAAGTTGATATAGAGATACTCCAAACATAGCATTCTTACCTCTATCAGTGCTTCATTGCAACAAGCCGCTGAGTACGGCGCTCAATGAAGTAAAGATCGGTTGAATATTACCTAATTTTAGGAATTTAATATACGAGATAAGACCAAAGAGATGCATTCAAAATATACTTCTTATTTTTTTGTTTTGCTTGTCTAAAATTACTGCAGATACATTTCGTATAATTTTTTTTTATCTTCTAGGCATGTATTTCATATTTAAGAGACAAAATAACAATAACTTCGTAACATGATTGTTATAATGGAGATTGAAGCGCTTAGCCTTTCCTACCGCCTATATTATAATGAGTGTTCTGAAGAAAATTGTAACAGAATTTTTTCTTCTGTCGTCGGTAACAGAACCACATGCTGGGTGCCGGACGCACAATTTTGGTATGAGTAAAAGAACCGTCTTTCGAAAAGTGTTTTCCTATTCTTGTAAAATCGAGTCCTTCGAAAACTTTATGGCTACTAGCTACGTTACTTGACTCTTCGTCAATTTGACAGCGATGACCGACAGTGATCATTCGACGGTCGCTGTTGTTTTTGTCTTATTCTGTTCTTATCTTCAGACATAGTGCAGTAACTTTTCTCTGCTATTATAATAAATATGGCAAATGATATATTAACTACGTTTTATTTTATATAAGAAATAATTTCGAATACGAACTGCATTTATTAAATACGAAATTTTATAATAATAAATATAGGATGTGTCATACTGCTAATTTATTATATAGAATTTAAAAACGATCCAATTATATGACACACATGATATGCGATTTTGCTACAAATTACACTTTAAATTTACGTTTTAAGTTGTGACAGCTTTTAACATGAAATTTATTTTTGATGTTTGCGAAGCTGAATGAAATATTACGTTGGCACAGGTAAACAATAATGACTTTCAAACATATCATATATACTAGCTGTGCCTGCAGCACCACACGCGTTTTTATTATTTGTTGTATTAGATAATTGGCGATCACTTAATTGGTACACTTTTGTTTTTTTTTTTGAACTTATACGCTTTTGGCCTGATGGTCCGGGCCTTCACAACGTCACCGGGCTAAAACCGATTGGTACATTATCGATGTTGATGAAATAAGTCAGTTTGAAAAAACAATATATGTATATACTAAACTCACTGATTTAAGTGTGAGTGTTTGTTGCCGCGAAAACGGTTTTATTATTTCATGGGATGAATTGTTTTTAGACTGTCTTTTATTTATTTACTTTTATTGTTATTTTGTCATAACTATTTAACCAGTGAAAACTTTTATCAACTAAACGTTTACCTTCGTACCCTGTGAAATTATATCACTACTGCTTACTCTCGTATGAAAAGGGTAGTTGATACTTTGAAAACTTGTCTACTTGCCAATAAAATCGATAATCAAAAAATTGACTTACACGTTAATAACACAATTTGGTCACTAATTGATATCTTGAAAAATATAAAGTAATTACAATTCGCAATGATAATTATTTAAAGACAAGAAACTTGTTTTTAAATACATATAAACTAAAGTATATAATTAACTTTAAAAATAAATTCATGATACATCAAAATTTTTAAATTTAATTACTATTCCAGCACATTTTATTCTTATATTAATGTTTAAAATTTCATATTAGAATATTAAAATAAAGACAGGATAAAAAACCAATAACATATTTACGGCATTTGTCATTTTCCAATATAATTTTCTTCGCTTCTACGTCAGCATTTTTGTCAAAGAACGTATTATTGTAAACATCAGTGTGAATACAATATTAAGTTAAGCCAATTTATATGAGTATGGTAATTTTTATTACGGCTATATCATAAAATCCATCAAAATATTTTTATCGTATAACATATATAATAAGTATACATTTTATTGTTTTTTTTTTTTTTTCGACCTGACTAACAACTATTAGCCTGACGAACCTTTACAGCTTCACTGGACAACTATTTTATTGAGACTGGTTATACTTATTTATAGGCTACAGTGAGCATTGAAGATCAGATGAACTATATGCCTATTTGCTCAAAAATCATATCTCGGCGGTTATCTACATTATATAAGAACTCTCTATAAATTTTAATGCTTCTAGATTCACCTGTTGAAGTCATCTATATATAATATGTTTGCCAATGTTGAGAAAATATTTCATCAGCTGTAATTTTTAGATTAAATTAATGAATTAATTGTAATAATACTATCCATTATCAATAGTTCTTCAAGTTTCATTCATTTAACTCGTAACAGATGAAATTTTGAGACCCTGAATACTCGACACACAATTACTTACACATTCACAAACATTGGTGCCAATATTGGTTAGTTATGACTCCATAATGGACTTGAAGGAGGTTAACGTTGCCGAGAACTTGAGTCGAGCCAGCGAAGTGGAACCGGCCGAGGCGCGCGGTAACCGGCGGCGCGAGCGCAAGTTCTCATTGCGCAATAGACGCGCACGCAGCGCCTAGCCTGATGCCGCTTGAATGCACAACAATGTTTAAATACACTGACTCTCAAATATGTTATTTAAGATTAGAAATACTTATTCAACAAACCATTTTCTATATGGCAAATATCTATAAATAGTAAAATAAACATATTTTACATATGTTTCATATTTTGTTTAACACGACGGAGAGTTCCAACCAAACAGAAATAATCATTCGACTAAAAGTTTATCAAAAATAAAACCAAGAAGAAAGTAAAAATAATTTATTCTATTTGGGCCCTAAGAAGGCACTCATGAATGTCAAAAACTACCACCGGTTTGGAGAATAACCCAGTTATCGACAACAATATAATTTTGTACATCTTACTATGATGGTATAGTAAATTCACAAAATACAATAATAAGCACTATAATTTTGTTTGGTTCTAACAAACCATAACTAAGCAGCCACCCTTAGTATTTATCGTACCAACCATATATTAAAACAGAAAAGCTTATATCGCATAACACGGGACACACAGTCACACAAACAGCCAGACAGACGAGACACATGAATAAACTACATATGAGGTATGAATCCCAGTATTTTTTATATGGTTACTATCTTATGGTCTTTATTGTTCTAAAAAATAATAATCATCATTACTTATGACTGAACTTATTTTGATTACATTGTATTTTTTTAATAAATCCAATAATTATAGAACTTTAGTTAAATTTATAATTAACATATTTAAAGTGCGAAAAAAACCTACGATTTGAAAATATCACTTATGCTGCCCTACATGTAGGTGCTAAAGGTTTTTAAAATAGAATCGTTTTGGCACATCTACAAGTATCTAATGTATGCATTATATTCAAATGTCAAATGTAGATTTAGTGTAATTGTATATACGCTTACCTTGTGTGGTCTTTTTTTCTTCAATTATTACTATGGAAATATTAATGTTTTTTCTTTGTTAATTGTATATTAACAGAATACTAAAGTTTTTTTGTTTCTTAAATTTGCTTAAAAGTTTGTACCTACTTAGTATCAGCAATAAAAGTTTTAAAATTATTGTATGTTAGAAAAGTAGCTAGATGTTCCAAAAACCCACTGTAGTCCTTAGTTCGTCACAACCACCTGGTAATCAATACCAAAACAAGGCAGCGATGCTATCCGTGACAAAAACTCCTGAGGAATAAGTGGAAACGTCTCGTTTGTCAGTGCGTATTATAATATACCGATCGCAGTCTTGTTCTTCTGTAGAAATTGTTACGGCGGAGTTACGCAATCAAATTCTGGTCTTAAATATTTTTATATATTAGTTGGTAAATTAATGTAAAAAAAATGTATATCATTTCTCTGTTTTTTCTTAAAACCGTAACTATAAAATAGGATTAATCGTGTTTCGGTATAAACGTATTGGAAAATAGTAATAATATAAAATAATGGGTAACGTATTTAAAAGAAGAAAATATCAAAATTATTCTGACCCCAAGGTCATGTAGTACATATATTCATACATTGTTAATTAATTGATACGTAACGAAAACCTAACAAATTCGTAACCAAAATTAATAAAATGTTATATAAAAGGGGAAAGTTGACAAATAATCAGTTTGCAAAGAAATAATACTGCAAATTGCTTTTCTTAAAAAAAAAGACACGAATTTAAATATAAAAAACATCGCCGTTAAAACGCTAAAAACTAAGGCTTAATAATAGGTTACAATTTTTTATATGTAAAAAGAGGAATAACAGGACAAATCCAGTAGCGAGCTAGTTTTGTTTTATTTGCGAGCGCACTAAACAGCATCGTATTACTTTATGGACTCGTAGGACGTTTTTTATATTTAAAAAAAAATCCTAAATTTGGAATTTTAACCGACCGTGACCTCACCGTTCATCTAATACCGCTGACAATCATCAATGACATTGGAGACCGGAGTCATCGAAGAATATTAAATTGTGTAGTACCCAAAACAATGGGAATTATAGTGCCCATGGGTTTTATCTGATTGAAGTATGACTGGGAATGTTACTTCTGATGTTACATTTTATTTATATACAAACAAAAGGATATATTCAGAAATTGCAACCCAAAAGTATTACATTTTTTTTTGCTAAGTATTCAATGTGGGATAACATTATCTCTACCATTACCGATGTTCTGAGACCTTTTTTTGTTAACGACAAACCACTTTTACAGATGGTTGCTTTTTAAAAACGATTTTTATATATTTTAAAGAATGGCACATTTATAATTCAAATAACATTACGAGTTAAACTTATGTAAGCAACAAAGATGAAATAAAATGTAAGGAATTAAAAAAATATATTCTAATAAAATTGTGTATATTATAGTTAATATTATTAATATAAGTGATTACTGTGTATAGAAAAAAAAATAGTATGTATGGAATTATTTGACAGTTTCTTTAATATGTACACTTAATTCTCTGTTACTAAAGTTTTCTGCTGCATAGATAACCAAAACAACAGTTAAAAGAAATCAAGTCTAATATTTAGCTAAACGTGGCGCTCTCGTTAGCTGACACAAATTAAGAACAAAGGTACCGACGGACGTTTCCAACAAAACGTGCTAAACAAAAAGATCTCAATAAAATATTCCTAGACAATTGATGCTGTAAAGTTTATTGACGTTGTTTCCAAATTTCTTATTGTCGACATCTGAAACGAAAACTTCCTTCACTTACAACTCTCGGTATATCTGTTTCGTATTCTTTTGTTTTGTAAATCTCTCCGTTTATTAAAGCCGCCGACAAAAGATTTGTGGAGCTTGTATACCTGAAATTTTGTATTTTTGGGCATATCATTAGTATGGAAAAGATAATCTTTAAAATTACAAAAGCAATGTAAATAACAAAGCAAGAATGTTAAAATATTTTCAATATTATGTAATTTTTCTGTCGTTAAATTGAAGTGAGATAACTTAGAAGCATATAGCCGTTAGGTATACATTATTAGTATGATATTTTATGAAATATAATTTGACTATTGTATGTTATCATATAAAAATAGTAAAAGGAAACGTGCTAATGGATTGATATCAGATACAAACACACAACAGTATTCAAATGTATGCAATATTTGATTGTGTAAGTACCATCGCCATGACACCGCACTGTATTGATACTTGTTTAATGTAGAGTGGCATTTCTAGCCATGGCATATACTATGTAAAGAGTGTAAGATGGCAACAAACTATGCCAACTTAAATTCCATCATAACTTCGATAAGCCTGTTGGTAGCTATGTTTGAAGCTAGATCCAAATTATTATAGATTATAGATAAATACTACATATTAAATATCTAAAAGATTGTTGCATTTGTTTAAGTAAACTTAATTTTAAGTAACTTTTTGAATTTTGCATATTATCACTAATTAGAAAAATCCAAAGAATAATGATTATTACGTACAAGGAACAGTTATAAAGTTCAAACAAACAATAGCACTTTTACTGGATTTTTTTATTTTTGTGTATGAAGATGTACGTTTGCCGCGGTACCGGCCGCTGTGGTTCGGTTCGGTGCGCGGGCGCACGGGTCCGGACGGGCGGGCGGCGCCGGCGCGGGCGGGGGCGGACCTGTTCGGGCAACGGTGTCGCAGGCACCGCACACCAGCTCTCAGTCCTTTCGCAGCGGCCAACGGTACCGCATGTGCCGCTAGCTTGCACACGCAAAACAAACATCAACAACGCGAGGAAACTTAACGTGCAGTGTTATAAGATGCTTTCATGTGAATTTTAAAAGACCAAGTGTTTGATATACGAACAGAGGAATCGAGTGCAGTGTAATCTAGCGCTCGAAGATGCCGAAAATCTTCCTGATAAAGAAACGTCTGCATGAGCAGCAACTGGGGTTACAGGAGGGTCAGGAGTTACTCGCCAGCAAGGCTGATACGCTCTGTCCCGGTTCCCCGCTCGATGATGCTCCGATACCACTTCTGTCGAAGAAGGATAAGGAATGTGTCGGTAAGTTCTTCATATTATATATTTGTTACACATATTTCAGGAAACAGTGCAATATATCGTGTCGCAAAATATTAACCTACCCTCAGTTTTGACTTATAACGAAATGATCACATTATTTCGTGTATTTTTGTATCAATCGACTTATGTAATAATTATTTTCATATTCCTTGCAAATTTACTTTCGGCGGTGCTTATTTAAATGGTAAACTATCGCTATATGGATATACATAAACCTTTGACACTGTCATTTTATCACTTGTGTTTTTGTTTATCTTTTCCTTCGTAACGGCCACTTGCTTGGCCCAAAAAAAGGTCTCGAACAAAATCCAGTTCTGGCTTCGTTCCGCTGTCGAGTACCTACCTACCTGAGATCATTTATGGAATATGCGTGATCCTAATCATGTAACTCTGGTGTTGTTTGTATTTAAGTTACAATATACTCGAACATCTCAACTACTTTCTTCATTATATTTTTAGAGTAGCTATATATATATATATAGTATTTTTTTGTCTTAAAGAAGCATTAACTTTTTTATACCAGCGTCAAATATATTAAATAATATAATTAATGTATAGAACCATGAACAGAATCACATAGTCGTTAGCCGAACGATCTGATTGCACATATTAACGGTCTCACGTAGCTACTCACCGTGAATCACTGATATAACTGTCATGTTTTTGCGTTTTTCCGAGAACTATTTACTCTCGTAGACATGCTAAAAATCCGACTTCACGTATCGCTTTTAACTACTCTATGTAGGTAGGTAGGTATTTGGAAAATAATGATGACAGTGTAATCAATCTTTTTGATTGACAGTATGGAATAAACTATATTTCGAATTTGATAACGCATAAATATTATTGGCGAGAAATATTGTATGTTTTTAGATTTAGACTTATGTAAATTTCCGTAAACAACTATTTGCGACATCTTTAGTTGTGAACTTTACTATTTTCGGTTATAATTTAATTCGTTTTAATGAGGCAATAGTAATTGGTGTGTTTTGAAAGAACTATGCAAAAGGAGCCCTTTTATTTTTTTGGACACTGTTATAATATTATTTATTCTGTTTCGTAGTAAGCCTCTTGGTTGGCTTATTTCTATTGTAGATGTTAACTCGCTTTAATGTTAACTCGTTTAACTCCTAGTAAATATTTTCTATGTTAGTTATTTATGACAAAAATAATTTCGATGAGAGCAGTCAATTTACGGGACAGGAACTAGCCGGATGATGTAGGCACCGAGGTGTCAATGGTTGCAGTACAATGGCGCGACTTCCGGTCGCCAGCCATCGCTACTCGCTTTGTATTTAGGTTAGTCACCGCAATCTCGACTGCAATTTCAATATAATTAACTTCTGTGACGTATATGTGTACCGTATTTGCACAAAATTGGCTTTCTGTTATTCAACTAAGTATGTAATAGTTTTTAGAACGTGTTACAAACACATTTAGGATATACAATAGCTTTAAATATCTTCTAGGTCATTACGTTTTCCTGGTTCAAAACATGTGCCTTTTCTTAAAAATAGGACATTTCGATACTATATAGAATATTAATTAGAAACAAAACTTACATTTTTTTTTCGAATTGTCTACACTGTTGACCTGGCAAGGCATCTACAGCGTCACCGGACTACAAACACTTATTTAGTTCTATCTACTCATCGAATTTGTAAAGTTAAGTTTGTGGAACTTTTTTCCTGTTTTATTTAAAAACCGATGGAAGAATAATTGAAACTTTCTTTTTGGTAATTCCACGTTTTTAGTTTACTTCATTCCTTTCCTTATGATATAGTTTCGTTCTGGCATAAAAAAGCTGACTTATTATCAATAATAGTCTTTGGACAACATTTATAACGAAATAAAATAATATTTACAAGTTCAATAATTCGAACGAAAGCGGTAAAATATACACGAGCAACTGAACATGTGCTTATTTCAATTTAATGTGTAATTTAAAAAGGTTGAAACAAAGCTAAAAGTACCGTTAAAACCCGCATAAAGTGTTTTATTTTTTACGATAAAGTGGAGTGTAATCTTTGCCGCTGAAAAGTCGATTTATACTTTAAACTTCTTATGGGTAATTAATTTTCGTACCTTCACAGAATATATCATACCGAAATCCAGATAATAACAAATATAAAAGTTATATATATATTTAAATAAAAACGTAACAGTAATCGGATAACCGGTTTAACACAATGTTTTATAATTATATTTATAAAATATGTATCACAAAGTGTTAAAAATTACATTTAATTGATTTGTTGAAGACTACAGGAAATCTATTTATACTTGGACGTTTGATATTTCAAGACAGCGTATCTATATTCAGATATCGCTAGGTTTACTTCACGAATTAGTTTATTTAAAAGAAAATAGACATTTTTTGTATCTTATCTTTGTATCGTAACTCTGCCTTCCCAATACATTCTGGATAATTTAATGTATGTTCACAAAAACTTTGATAAGGTGGAGTTCGTAAAACACAGGCATGATTTAAAGACTAAAAACTGTGACAAACTGGTCGTTCTATGTTTTAGACTCAGTAAAACCAGTAACAGTTTTTTAGGTAATAGTGTCAGGTTTTATAACAAAATCCCAAAGCATATTACCGATTAGCCAGACTATAAGTTTAAGTGCCATGTTAACCGGGTTTGGTGTCAAAGGGCTATTATAGAGTGGATCAATATGTGAACGATGATGATGTCTGGAATTGACTCCTCTCTGTGCATCCATTAAAATCGATTGTAATGTATAATAAATTTTAAATATATAAGTATATGTTAAAAAGATAAACCCGATCGAGTTTCTTGCCGGTTTTTCTCGATGACTGGGATGTTTTCCGTACCGGTGGTAGTTTTGACGTTCATAAGCGCCTTCTTAGGGCCTAAATTGAATAAAGAATTTTTGATTTTGATTTTGATACAAGTGAAGTTTACTTCTACAATTTACAAAATAGGGTTTAATTTACAATACGGAAATAGTACATTTGAATTCGTATTAAAATGATATCGAAACAGCAGTAATGACCGAAACCCGCATGTAGTACGTTTGACTTTTAAAAGGCATAAAAATAAACCTAAAAAGTGTTATGGTGTAATTACAGGTGCGTTTCCACCTGTGCGGGGAAAGGGCGCGATGAGCTCGCGAAGGCCATGTATACTACATTTATCGAGAGATAAATAGGGGTGTAGAAGTTCCTAGGGACCCGCAGCTTGATTCTTTATATTATTAGTTTTGTTAACATTAATAATCCATTCTAAAATATTAACGTTACCAAACATAATTACGTTTCTATACGAAAAATAATAAGAATTGACATCTAGTGCTAATTTATAAATAGGTAGGAAGCAAAAGCGGTTTAGTTTATAAATCTTTATAGACCTAACCTATGTTAAAAGAATTACAAAACATTACCACTTCGAGTCGAATTTGCTTTAGTATTTACGATTTTTACTTGATATTTCATCGTAATTATACGGATTATAATCATGAGAAAATAGAACAGTAATAATACATTTGTTATAAAAAAAAGGATCCGTTTTAAAGTTTTATATAAAAAAGTATCACATAACGAGCAAAAAAATAAATTTGCGCGTTTATAAAACGGTTCAGAAAAAGATAAGTGGTATCTCCAAATAACTATTTCTTCTAATTTTCTTGTGCATTTTGTTTTTGAGAATTACTTATCACACCAAATGATAAAATTATAATTTTTATGACTCTTATTAATATGCGGTATATATGTGAAGGTAATGAAAATGCAATAATGAAACGAAATAGTTTTAACGCTAATCATAAGTTGGTTTGAAAGTGTTATAAAACTTGAGGACGTAAACGTGAAAATGTGTTACAGTATATTGCTTATATAACTAAAAAAATGTAAGTATGTACTGTATTGTGTCTGAGGTAAATAAAATGTAAAGCTAGTCTGACGAACCCATAGTTCTCTTATAAAAGATTTCAACGGGCTGCTCAACTCGCCATACAAGAATTCCGTAGACTAAAAAAAGTCGGATAGTTTAACATTATTTATTCGTCATCACCGACCCCTCCCTTGTATTTAACGTATCTTGAGAATAGTACGGTTATAAGTTGTCGTCGACCTTCGTCCGGTCAACAATAGTAGGTATCGAAAAACTTAACGAGTTATGCAATTTATTTATTTCTCTTTTGTTTTATATAACATAAGTATTTCTTATTTATATATAATATTTGAATATCCAATTGATATTCAGTTACGTAAAAATCATTTCTAAATGTATTATTAGTTTTTTACTTATTTATTATCTACCAGTTTCGGTAGTTAATTTATATGGTCCATTACATAAAAGTATACTATAAAGTAACACACAAATCAACTACTTAAATTCAAAATAATCGTACAATGATGAAACATTACAAATGAAACCATCATATAATTGCCGATCTCCAAACTTTCATAAAAGGACTATCATTCACAACCACGTGCAGGATACTTAGTACAGAGTAATGTTTATAATTATAAGCGGCCTGAATTCTTTTTCAATGTCATTATCATCTATCAAAACGGTTGTAATAATATGACTAAGATATTTAAATTTGTATACCCAATTTATTGGCATTTACATATATATTATTTAGCATATTATTTATAAGGTGTTTGTAAGCACATATGCAATATTTATATTATTTAAAATCACAGTTAACTTTACAAGGTATCGTATTTATTTCAAACGACTGAAGAAAAGGATATATTTATGTTTCAATGTCAAATTTTAATCACAGGTAACATAATAATGACTTTAATAAAACAGTTCGTTTGCAACGCTTATGAACATCGATTAACGTATGCGCGAGCACGTTGAGGTTTGTATTTATTAAGGCCAAGGGTGCGACCGTATTAAGTCCGTCGTTCAGAAGAGTACATGAATTTAACTCAAACTCGTTGGTATATATTTAAATTATGAAAGTCGAAGTAGACAAATTTAAGGAAAAATGGCCAGTACATAAGAATTTTACATAGTTTTGTTCGAAATATTTTTAAGTTCAAATAGTGTCTTCATATTTACCCCTAGGTATTTCATTTTGTACACATACATTGGGACAGCGTTTACTCAATTTACTAAGCATTGTTTCCGAACGCGATCTCAAGATGCAAACAACAATTGAAGATATTAAAATAATTGATAAGAAAAATACGTATAAAGCGTGATGTAACATTACTTTTATAAAACATTTATTTTACAGTATAAAAAAAAAAATAGAACAATTTTTAACAAGTATTTAGAAACCATTTTAAGCGACAAAAACTTTTAAATTTGACTATTGTAGTTTACTTTGTTATTTGTGAATGATTGAATACAATGAAACAGAATAATTTAAATCAATCTTGGTAACCCGCCGGCTTAACAAATTCACTATTTAGTCTGTGAACAGTTCTAATGATTATCTACAGAATTTTTTCGTTATTTCAACTTCTTCAATAGTTTGTAAAGAATCAAAGGCATTTTTATACGATAAAACAAAACAGTTAAGAGTCTTATCGCACCTCGGCCATTCGTGAACACAAAAATCTGCATTTTTACGAGTTACCGAAAAAGAAGAGTATCGCCATGTGGCCGACGCTATTGTAATCTACGTCCATTGTACTACAGCTACCTTTTTAAGGATCGGTTGGCCTTTTCAAAGATTGGAGATCATAAAAAAGCGATTGCATTCAGAACGGGTACAGTAAATCTTTTCTCGGTAACACTTTACGATTGATCGTTCGTAATCATATTTTAATTCTTCTGAAATTATACCTTCTACACGTGAGGCAAATTTTTGTATTATCAAATTTTTTTCTTCTGTTTATTTTATATAATCTTTATTATGAAGGTGATAAAATGAAGCGCTAAATTTGTGAATGTAGGCGGCAATGTGACCCTTTGACCGTCGTGTGGATCGCTACGCTTGTTGATGACACTTCTATTGTTTATTTTGCGCTCATTAACGCCAACACTATTAATCGAACATGGCTAATTTATTTTCTTATACATTTCATAATAACTTTTAACAGTATTTTTCACACATATCTAACATAGATTATATATATTTGCAGTTTGGAATTAACTTTTTGATATTAATATTCTGTGCATATTTTTGATTATTTAAAATTAACAAAATCGCGTTTTATAGGACTCCTTGTAGCGAAATTATTTAGTAACTTGGCGTAATTTTTGAAATGCGCATAGCTTGTGCAAAATAACTAGTTATGAACGTTAGGGGGCATATCTAGTAAATGTGTTTTCCTTAGCCAACATCCGATACATCTTAGCCGGACGACTAGTCAAGGGCTCGCCATTAATTTTTTGCGTGTTTCGAGCAAATATGCGTCGCACGTGACATGTGGGCGTTTTCTAGGAAAGATCCCGGTGCGGCCGTCGTCGCACATGTCTGGGCAAATATATGTTTGCGTATAATCCGATCACCATATTGATATATGCGGGTCGTGTGTTTTTAATACAACTCCACCCATTATGTGTCATACCCATTTATTGCAACATGCACCTATGATCTCGTATTAAGACTGAACAAGAAGTACGGAGTGTTATTTATTTTTAACATTTTTATTTCTAAAAAAAAATCATCTATTAAAGTAAAACAGAAACGGTTGTTGTATTAGTTTTTTCGCTTTTAATTTAATTTTATTCTTATTATTTTTTTTTATTTAAACCTTTATTTTATTTAGCGATATGGCATATATCAGTTAATAACGTATCCTTACATTAATATACCCAAAACTGACCTAACGTTAATAACTAAATTCCATAAAATCTTGCCATACACGTTTCCAAAAATAAAGGCTAGTTAAACATGTTTAAGAGTAATTAAACTGGTAAGTACAAACAAACGTTGTATGTCTGTGATTTTATTCAATTTGAACATATTTAGTGGCGGTTGTCATAATAATTTAATGGTATTAAGACTTATCAAAGTCGTGAGACAATTTGTAGGTAAATGTGTTTTTTATTCGCTTAACAGCCACACAGTAAATTCTGACTTCCCATTGGATCACGTACTTTATAAATGTAGTGAAACTATAGCATAGTTAACAAATTTCAATCCATTTTGGGAACGGGCTTGGTTTAATTACATGAGGCATTTTTGAGGATTTATTGACCAGTCCTCCTCCCGGAGATCTTTTAAGAAAGATCTTTTAAAATTCGTATATTGCATATAAATAAATGCTTTGGATTTTTGAAGATAAACACAATTTATTTTATTAAGACTAGTAAAGGTTACTTATTTGAGATTTGTTTAGTTAGTAATTTAAAATCACAGTGATAACATTAAAGATTGCTTAAATGGGAACTACTTAAATATATAGACAAATTGCGTCAGGTCTTCCGGATTAGTCTAGAAATGCGTTTTATTTTAAATAGATTTTCTCACATTTTTTTACCCGAAAAGTACCCTTGAAAACAGGAAATATTTTCAACAAAAACGTTCATCTTTTAGCGTCAAAGCATACTGTAAAATCTATATTAAATAACAATTTGTCTACAAAAATAATTACTCGTATAAGATGCCAATAATATGTGTAACCGCTATTGACAGATGTTGGTGGACTCTTAATATATACCGGTCTTGTTTTTTGTTCAACTCCAGTACCGGTATGTCTCTACCTACGGGTATTGGTTAATTTACATAGAAACTCAAAGTGAATTCGCAATAACATTGCTATAACAAAACGTTACACGATATATTTATTATTAAACATGCCTCACAGACACTATGTCTATGCTTTTAAAAGTAAATTAAAATAAAAACGGTTTCTATTGCTAGATCTATAGACAATAAATACAACGATAAAAGTCTGCGGTTGTGTGTGTATCACGTAAAAACTATTAGATAGATTTCGATCAACTTTTTTTAATTTACTTGGTCCTAATCTAAAGAAAAACTATGAATATACTTTATTTTCATAAGCACTACACATTCCGCGATGTGTGTCTCCTTACGTGGAGTAATGAACAAGCGATGTGGTACTTATATTTTTTCCTCTGTACATAAATAAAAACATAATTAACGACGCAGTCAAATTCCCGTGTATTAGCTAGTAAATGTATAAATTTAGAGAGTGGTAACTGAATTATATTGGATCGCGACCATCACACACCACCTCTGAGATCATGAAGAGAAGGGAAGTGGTACATTTAGGCACGTTTCGAGATTAACCGGTGTGCATCCAGAAATCAAGCGCTTAGCGTATCGCTGCTATAGTGGTAAATGCGTCACAGTATATCTCTTTTAATTTATCGCGTTACGGGATCAATTACCGAGCGCTCCAGGCTGATGACACCGAAGACTGTCAATGCATTGTAGATCAGGTATAGATCTCGCCAAATTTCTAGGTCGCTCTGAAGTTGTGAAGCACATAATTTAGCGCAAGTATCATCAAAAACCTATATTAATAAAATAAGGTTTGTTCGTTATATTAAAGACATTATTTATCCATTTTTTATTGATTTATATTAATGTATAATTTATATACATAACATATATATATTGGTTTACTATGCAGCTACTTGCACCAACTTCAGAGCGAACTAGAAGTTTAGCGACATATATACAGTTCAGTAACTTTTTCGAACTACAATTTAAAAAATATTTACCGTATATATCACCCATAATAATAACTACTTATGTACTATACAGGGTTTTAATTACTTATTATCACACAGGTAATTGATTTTAAAATCTATTAACGAAGGAAGTGTTCATACATATCACTTTGATATAGCTGTAATGTAATTAAAATAGTCACAATAGCAAATTTTATTGTACCATTGCGGACAAAGTCCGGTCGCATTAGCTGTGCCACAAGATCGTTAGGTAAATATTAGGAATAATTAATGTTAAGGCACGCTGCGGTCAGAATTGCACTTCTACAGTTTATAAACGTATTGAGGAAACAGCAAACTGAATTATGACGTTATTAGTGTCATAAATATTAAATCTATAGCATCACTTTTACTAAGCTATTAATGATTTCTAGGTGGTGGTAATCATAATCGAATTAGTTGTGCCGAGATTTTTATGGATATTATATCTTGACTTCTAAGTGGTTTTGTACACATAATACAACTCAATCAGACGGGCCCGTTTTTCTATTGTATTGCCATACACGTACGATAATAATCATCGGTTGCCGAAAATGATTATTATTTTTAATAGTATTATTATGTCTTGGCTTGTACGTGAACTAATATGGGTAATGCAACTGGTGTCAAAGCGCATATTTTACTATTCTATAGCGTAATATATCGTACAATAATAATTATTGTTGCAAAAAAAAAATCAACAAATCAGATTTGTAATGCCTTATATTGTTAATTATAAAACATAATGTATATTCCATAATTAATTAAGTTGGCTATAAGCTTAGTGAAAATAGTGGAACTTTACCTGACGGTAAGCAGAGCGTTATTTAAAAACTACACTGACTGTCAATATTTTTAGTCTATCGGTATTCGTCGCTGTCATGCCTATCTGCCTGCATCCTGGCATCATATACAGGCTGATTACCAAAATGCAACAAACTAAAACGGAACCACTGTGGCGGTTCTATCTCCATGTGTAGATATTATTGCAGCAATTCTGTCGAGTACAGACACCATATCTCCCATGGTAAATTATTAGACAAAGACCAGCTAATTCCGGAACGCGACACACTTTGGCGGCTGTTGTAACATATGATTTATAGAGGTCAATTTCAATCCGTTTCAGCTGGACAAAATTGTTCTGTCATCCTTTCCCAACAAAGATTAGAATGGTGGATCTCGTAAAATATGTGCTTATTGCTCGTAAATATACGTAAAGCCAAGATAATGGTGCACTTTGAGCTAGTATAAATACATTGATATTGTTAGAATTAAGCCCTGTACTGATTCTCCAAATCTCTTGTTATTCATTAAAATAATGAATACTAAACAATATAAATTATTAATGTTCAGTAAATATTAGTCCTAAAGCTGGCAATCATAGTTGCCTAATTCCTCATTATTCTAATAAGCTACGATAACCGTTACCAGCAATATTTAAATTAAACTACATAGTTAACTTCTTTGGAACACATTTCAGAATAAATATATTAACTGGTTCGTATAAACAAAACGGTACGTTAAAAAACAATGTGACGTAAAATCATCAGGCAAGACAGTTCAGTGTAGCTATGTAACAGGCACGCGCAAATAGCGTGTGAACCGTTGCCGCGTTGAATTCCTTGCCATTCGGTTCCGTGCAGCACTTCGGTAAATTGTCACACACGTGTAAAGAAAATTACTTTATTCACTGTAAACTGTCCAAGTTTATGACAACTTATTTGTGATGTCCCATTAATGTAACAAGCTATAAATCTTAATATAATAATTAGACTAGTATTATGTTTATTATTATTATTATTAATCCTACTCTTTCCGAGTCAGACAGCATTTGTAATATATTTAAAATAATATGTATGTAAAATTAAATGTTTGTATAATAAGAAGTGTAGAAATTTATACCGAATTAATGTTTTGGCTATTTGAAACAAAATGTTCTTAATATCTCATAATGTCATCCCACAAAATAGTACAACATTACATCTGTCTGTAAAAATTGTAGGCATATTGTATAAATGGATATTTCGAATAAATTGTATCATCATACATTTAATATCATATAATTAATTAAGTAGTAAATAAGTAGAAGTAATAGTAAGTAGAAACTGTGCAAGTTTCGACTGCGGAAGCACGGAACCTCTTTTCACGCTGGTAGCAACCGATTATAACTTGTCTAAGAACTATGATCCTTTTCATATTGTTTCTATGGAGCTATAAACTGCAGATACGATCTAAAACCAGGCGAACTGTATGTATATTTTATGTACACAACATAAATAATATATATTTAATAAGTCCTATAATTGAACAATTCAATTAACAAATTACAGTATGTATATATTAGCATGAACAAATGCCACCAGTAAAGGTGCAAACGTATCTAGTTAAACTGGTTTGATAGCTTGAATACAAACAACAGTTCTGTAGCCGGCCACCGGCATTAGCTTCGTTGTCATACAACACTCTGTATAGCATTCGAAAGGTATTTTCGATAATAGACGTTTGTCATACAAGTAACACCATACCGGTTATCTAATACATTTACGACCACCGAAGTTGAAATCCTATCATTATCTTAAAAAGCCTCGGGAGCTTAGACACGATAATCCCACATTTTAACCACAAAAATACTTATTAAGTTTAATCTTTGTTTTGTATTTTTGTCGATGGGTTCCTTGGTTCGTGATACAATTTTCTAAAACACAAGAGCTAACTATATTAGTTAAGACTAACCCTGTTTTTTTCTAGGATGAGAAAATAAAGCATTAATTGATACTAGTAGAGAGCTCTCATAAGAAGTCGATCGCATTCAAATAAATATCAACTTTTTACTTATATTTGATTGCAACGGCTGCCTCTTAAAATATCCATTTTTATTTGAGTTATTTTATTTACCTCACAAGAGCCCATAAGTTTTTCTAGTATTAATTAAAATGCGACAAAACAAAAGAATAACACTAATAATGTAAATGTCACATGTACGTATAATGTCATGTAGATTAACGAAGGTAATATTAAATAGCAAGCGGTTAACTGGAACTTTAAATCTTACGATTGTAAGGTCATCTCAGCCATTGTTGTTCCATGCCGCAATAAAATATAATAATATCATGTATTTTGGAGCAATTTTCTGTAGACCGCCCACGAACTCATACGTAGGTATTGTAAAGGACAATCCGAAGCTAGTGTGTTCATGGTTAGGAGTAAAAAAATTGAACACACGTCGTTTCTGTACGTAGGTTACCTTTTGTTTATGAGTATAAATGACACCGCTTACATTAATATTCTCTGCTTGACGCTTAGATAACGTACATCGTTATAATTCAAGGATCATCTGACCTCTTTGACTCCCGAATTCAACTTACTCTGATTTATTACTATTTCGCAATGTACTAATCCATAAAACACTCAATTCGAATATGAACATACATGTTTGGTGTTTTTTTTCTTCTACGACAATAAAACTATATTTTTAAAACAGACAAATAATTGTTTTGTTTAAATTAGTAGTCTAATTTTTGTTTAAAATATAAATCTTAACTAAAAAATTTGAATAACGGTAGTCACTTATAACAGATAGACTTGTAATAAAAATAGTAACCGCCAGAGACAAACATGCGAGCATCCGAAAGCAAACCATCTGAACGCCTGTTGAAATACTGGATTTTTTTTCTATTAGCTATTCGAATTAGTCGGCTAGCCTTGGACACTTCGCTAAACATATTTAGGTCATTAACCCTCGCCAAATCTGGTTGTGATTCACGCCGTGATCAAAATAATAATAAAGCGTTGAACAGTTTTTGCGACCGTTGCTTTACAGGCAACAGCGTATTAGAATTGGCGGTGTTATTTTTTTTTTTCAACTAGATCTGACTTTGAAAAACATACGGAAGGTTAAGTAATTACATTTTGTAGGCGTCGACGTAGGAAGGCGGTTATGTACTACTCCATTACTGTATCAATTTGACAACTAGGCAACAATTTTTTGCAAGTAACAATGGTTCCAGTGAACAATTGCATTTACAAATTTAAACATTTATTTTTGATAGCGAAGTAACAAGTAACGGTAAATTTTATTATTAGTATGTTAATTGTCCAGTTAAAACAACATTAATAGACTTAACATTAACAGTTAACATATGGCTCGAACGGTGTCCAGATGCGGTAAAACTGATGGTAACTAATTCAAACACATAAATAAAAAAAAAAAAAAAAAACGAATGTCCTTCGAAACGACCTTTAAACCGATCGACGGTGCGGCGAGAGCGAGGCGCGTATCCATGTACCGTGTGCTATCGGTACTTATGGAAAAAGTCATCAACGGAATTTTATGTAGTCTCCACCCGAAGCCGTTTGTAGTTCTCTTACGTTGTATAATGCGTTAAATGCTAACCGCGTCCGATAACCCCGCTAGCAAGGACATGCTAGTCCGTCTTGCAGCCTCGCTAGTTTTTATTAACGTCCGAGCCAAGTTTCACTACCGGCTCTTTAAGTGTATACCTAATAATTTATTTCAATACCTTTTATCTATTTTTTTTTTGGTTCTAATTAACTTATTATCCTTTCTAATATATTAAATGTAGTAATTAATTTATATATAGGAACAAAATAGTTTGACGTAATTGTTTATGTAAATATTATAATTATGATAATACAGTTGTATGTTTTTTTTATTAAATAAATTCCAAAAAACAGTACGAAGTTCCTCCAATCACAGATTACTTTTTTTTTACATTTAAATAAAATAAAATTAATTGGGAATATCATTAATTATCGATAAAAATGTAGATTTATATAAACACATATAAATTTATAATACTTGCATGTATCTATATACATATTTACATAGAATCATCAATTTATACAAAAATAGAGAATTTACAACTTTATATTTATGAATATGAATTATGTATCTACATGAGGTGTAAGTTTATAAAAAGATAGTTGTATGGCACCATTAATAGTGAATAATAGGATTCGAGTTGAAATAGAATAGTGACGATGTATGGGCTAACCGATACATAAAATTATCGATATAACCAGCAGATCGAGTATACTAAATATCGATAGAACATTAAAAATATGAAGTTTAAAAATATTCGTCAATTTTAATTATGCAAAATTCTTAACTCCACCTTGCACAAAATAACAATAACACATTTAGCTATCGTCGCCAGATCAGGTTTACCCGAAGTTTTTTTCAAAGGCCGGATCGACTGTCACAGAGTTCCGAGATATGTGGTAGGGATAAATATTGTCGATGTTATCGTTGTGAAACTATATGAGTAATTTGAAGTAATTTTTAATAAAACTGATTCCATTGTAATTCAATTATCAAATATTGTTTCAGTTTATTACTTTTACAGCCATCTATGGCTTACTAAAAATAAAAATAAATACAATAATATGGAGTTGAAGATAGTTAATAGATCGTTTATCAACATTGTTTTGCCCTTCATTGCCCTATTGATATTTTTTTAATATACATTCCTACGTACAAACTGGATTCAAGCGCCATGGTCTACAGTCTACCCCGTTAAATATACACGATCAATATGCAACATACTTGTAAATAAAAGGTGCACTTTATTTTCTCTTGGACTTATAACAAAAACATAATATTGCTTGAACATTACAATACTAATCCTTCAATTCGTTCATTTGCTTCAACTGAAATACTTTTGAATTTGCCATAACAATAAATATTAAAAACGCCATAAGTGTCCCGGCAGATAAGTACGCAAACTTTGAAGGTTTTTATTACTCCGCGTTAGGCTTAATTGTAACATTGTAATATAACGCGTAGACAAGCTGTTATTAATCATTACGACGTATTAGAATATTATTTTGTAAGTGATTAATGTTTCTAGAGGTAATTATAAGGAACGTTATAAAATCGTTATATTTAAAGCGTCGAATTTTAAGGTTATTGTTACAAAGTGACTGTTCGAATGATATAAATAATAATTGTATTGTATTCTAAGTAGGCGTTTATTGGCAATCATTGTGCATGCATTTAAGTAATCATCATAGCTTATATATACAACTATTCTATCAATAGCTACGTTGAACAGGGTTAGAAGTTAAAATTGCTCAGTTATCCTGTATACTCAAGCCAGATTAGTTTAACTATAGCTAGTATTTTGACATATCTTAAGACTATTATACATTTAGATTTAGAAATAATAAAGCAATAACTTGACAAAAAAAATAATATTGTAGTAAGAGTCGTTTAAAAAGTACGGTATTTTTTTGTGCAAATAGATACATATATAATTGTAAATATATACGTTCGTTTATTGTCCTGACAAATACTGTAATGTAAATGTTTGATCGG
Organism: Antheraea assamensis; assembly: GCA_035772565.1. Classification (NCBI taxonomy): domain Eukaryota; kingdom Metazoa; phylum Arthropoda; class Insecta; order Lepidoptera; family Saturniidae; genus Antheraea; species Antheraea assamensis. Next base: position 1,136,692 of record JAQQSE010000042.1, read on the forward strand.
GTATTATTTTAGTTAAATTTATTAACCGAGAACACATGATAACACTACATAATATATTAAGATACACCGATACTCTTAACAGTTACAATAGAATTAGGCAAACCAATTAGAACGACTACGTAAGCCGAAGCGGTATAATAATACACAACAGTGAGTAGCGTCCGAGAATTGCTAATTATTGCCAAAAAGTGATGCAAAGAAGGCAGCCGTTAATGGCCAAATAATGAGTGTTCGCTGCCAAGGTCGACACACTGTTCTTCGACAGGAAACGACAACCAACCGAATAGATATGGACATGGTAATTACGGGGCCTTGACTTACCGTTTTAGAATAAAAACCACGATGTTGAAATAGAGCGAAACTTATTTCTTGAAACATTCCGACTAATGTTCGACGAAATTATATTATCACATAACAATATTATCAGATGATAGCCGAAATAATTTTTATTACCTAATCAACATTTATTCTTAATCGGAATTATATTATTTTTATTAATTGTATACATTAAAATAAAATTTGTCAGGACAGAGAGTTATTTATTTTTCGCAATGTCCGAGTAAAATTAAACAAAGTTGTTAACGGTGTTTTGTACTGTGAAAGCGACACGACGGTCTGTCTCTATCTAACAGTTATCCGATTTTTCCTGTTGTTTTATAAAAACGTGACACATAAAGAAAAGTCCTTGATTCCATTGTGTTAGGTAAACACCTGGAAATAGTCACGTTAGCTTTTTATAGATAGAGTGTGGTATGAAATTAAAATCTATTTGGCTGTCAGAATGGTTTCGTATCAAGGATTTACACAATTCATACGGGCGGTGATTAGTTTCCAAATGTCATGTATTTATTGCACAAAGCAAAAAGTAATAGCTTATAGGTTTTTTCATAGCATATATATACCATCTATATTTAATGAATTAGATTTTCTTGAATATATATGTATATATATATATGATTGAATAAAATATATATATGAATATGAAAAGGATAAATGCTTGTCATTTCATTTTTTGTCTGTCGTTATTGAAGTCAAACTTCTTTTGGCGCGTTAGGGAAAAATGATGAGAGTAAATTTTTACGATGCGCGCGCACACCGTCACGAAAAACCGACACCCTGAAGTTAGCTATAGTCAACATTTTATTCAAAAAAAGTATGTATGTATTAAATACCTTTTTTCTATTGTTAGTGTCGTTTTTTCTACAAACGTAGAATAAGGCGAAAGATAAAATATTTGAAAAGATTTTTATCTTGATACGCTAAAGAAGTATAACTTCTAATATTTTATATTAATGTTTCTTAGCAAAACTATTATTCTAATATACAGCTGAATATAAATAGCTAGTGAGTGCCTTTTGCGTATATAGTTCTGACATAACTTATTAGTTATAATAGTAATGTGTCTACAATAGCCCTATTTCTAAATATAGAATACGTTGGCAGTATGGTATGTAAACGAAGCATCTGTCTGTGTGATAAGTTTACCAACTATAAAACTTATTTATAGCTTGATAATTTACATTGAGACACATTCTGAAACGAGATAATAATATCTCCAATACCCACTGTTAAAATGTTATCCATTCCATCTTAACAAACGCATAAATATGACACAAAAAAATATGCACGTAATTCCATACAATCTACGGTTAATACCACATTAAATTCGTGAGTTTTTTATTTTAAAAGGAGGACATATTTTCCTACATAACAACTAAATGAATATGATCGCAAAATACATTTACATTTTGAAAAATAGATTTATATTTAAATTACACAAATGGATTTTGTATTACATAAGTACTTATGCTACTTGAAATATTTATTTATATTACATATAATTAATATTTCATATCTTCACAGAAGGCAATTAAAATGAAAACCAATATTTAACTGTTATTAAAATTACTCATACGATATACATCCAATGAAAAACTTTCCAAGTTCAAAGCATTGCTACTGTTAATTTATAATTAATGTAGCTAAAGGAGTATTTTATTTTCTTCATTTCTACAAAACAGATTGATCGTAAAATCTATATGGTTAAACCATAAATTTATATACAATTGTAAAATAACACACGAATGATTAATTCAAATACATACATAAAACAGAAATATGAAATTTATAACACAAAGCAATTTTATAATGAGACAGTAAGATAACAATAGGATTTATAAAATTTTCTTGTCTAACAGAGTCAAAAGAATGTAAAATAATTCCATAAATATTAATTGACTCTGAAATTAAGACATGTAAAATTACTTGTCTAGAAATAAATTAAAATTTGATATTTTAAGCGATCCATACTTGAAGTAAAATGTCGTATAACTTTGTTTGGAATTCTCATCATTTCTAAAGTTAGGACTCGTATTTAGTTTATAAAATCACGGTTACAATAGATAGTTACATATTATAAATTAACCTTTCCAAGCTTATACTGAAGCCCTTTAAATTTATTCAGAGGATGGTATCAAGATTAGTAAAACTAAGGTTAAAATAATGTTAGAAAAATCAACCAAATAAGACCTTGAAAAAAAAATCATTTATGCCATGACATTAAGGGTATAACTCAGATTCAATACTTTATATTTTAGGTATTCATTTCTATTGCAGTAAATCAAATTTACTTGGTTATTATAAAATACTTCTTTATAATTATTAAGCAAATACTGTGCTCAATAGTAACAGAAAACTGTGTGTCACTTCTATATAATAAATGCCTGTAACATATCAAAGTAGCATTAAATAAGTACGTTTTCATTTATAAAGCTTTAGTGGAGCTATAAACATGGATGCCTTTTTTGAAAAAAACCGAATGTTACAAAACCAATTTCTATGAAGTTGAATATTTAAGAATTAGTCTGCGCATGGTCACGCCCGGCTGTTTGAACGCATACAATTACGAACACCGTACAAAAAAGAGTCCTAACAATGCCAGGCCCGTCCTTGAGTCCCTAACAAAAGCCGAGAAAGGGCAAATAAACTCGTTTGGGACAACCTTGGAACTTTCACTGACTACCTACGTACATTTCGCTATAATTGTATTTTTCTATAAGGATAATTTTATTTTCTGTAATTGAACTCCTAATTTTAATAGCGCATTGAAAACTAAAGAAATGCAATAAAATATCGTGATTATTATTCATGAAAAATTTTGTTTAGGTATAAGACAATTTATTAGATCTTTTAAATTTTTTGTCAGACCAACATAACTGCAGTTGAATAATAAATATTGTTAAAATACATAAATATTGAGAAATATGCAATTATAATGTCATCCATCCATCTTGGTCGAGATATAATTTGTCATTTTATATACATGCGCGCCAATTATATTTCACAGAAATATACACATATATACTAACTGTAGGTGTGAGCGGAGGCGAGTCTTACCGTTATGGAGGCACATACCAGTGACGTCAACGAGGCCTCATACCTCAAACGCCACATGAATACGTTAGTAATAAGACGAGGACAAACAGCCTGTATTTTATAACTTATTAGAAATAACGTTCGTAGAATCACTATTATTTTTTATATTTTTTCGACCTGACTACACTGTTGGCCTGGCAAGGCCTCTACAGTTTCACCGGACTACTAGAATCACTATTAAAAATATTCTTCTCGTACTCTTCGAAATAAAAAATGGTTGAATGATAATATGTTAACTGTCTTTTTTCTACATTTCAGATCGCGATGTTTTTGGTGAAAATAATGGAGCTCATACACACGAGAAACGTACAAAAGAACCGAGAAGATTTATTTCATCAATACTTGGAGGTGACATCCCTTATGGCCACAGAGGGCATGTTCTCACTCAAGCAGAAAGAAAACAATACCTCCCTATACTAGTTGATGACAAGAAAAAGAAAGAAGACAAACCTTTAATAAAAGAAGAAAAAGATACTCTAGATACAGCACCAGTAGTACTCCCTTCCAGAACTACGCCATCTCCAGAATCAACGCCTTCTCCTGGAGTCGATAATAATATTACATGCCAAAAAGTATCAGTAATACAAAGAACACCTTCTCAGTCACAATTTCGTGATAGTAAAAAAGATCTCTCTGATGTTAGCATTCCTTCAACTCTTCCATCACCTGAAGAAGAGCAAGATCAACCTATCGATTATGTCATTGCGAAAAACCGTGGAGAGTCAGAAGATGAAGAAACAGAAAAGAAAATAAGGGAACAAAGGCGAACAAGTAGTTCCAAAATTGCTAATGGAATTTTGGCTCGACCTATTTTAGTCTTAAGAAATTGTCCTGGTAATAAAGTACCTGGTATATTAAATGCCGCTGCAGGGCATGGTCGATCTACCGGTGGCAGCGGTTCAAGTAGTGGATCGCAAAGCACTGGTGGGTCTTCAAGTTTTAGTTCAGCCGGAGGTAGCACTGTTCCATCATCCGGTGGTGGTGGAGCAATGGGAGGCGGATCAGGAAGTGGAGGAAACGGTAGAGATGGACGTTCTAACTATGGACCTAATAGCCCACCAACAGGCAGTCTACCACCATTTTATGAAACACTTGGACCCTCAACCAAAAGTGGACAAAACTCTTTCAACGCAAATAGCACTTTCTCCAATGAATTTAATATAATCAACGGTTTCAACATGGACTGTGAAAATAATGAAAACGCCACTAACTTTCCTGAACAAAGTAAACAGTATTCACTTATGCAAAATGCGCATTACGGACTAGCTCTCAAGGATGAAGAAATAGACTATGAAAACAAATTAGAAAATATAAATGCTATTGGAAATTACGGCCATAGTTTTGATGATCCTATGGTTGTCGAAATGAATGATGATGTCATTGACAACTACCAATTTAATGCCACATTAACATTCCCTGGACCAAATGAAGGAAATCTTTTAGGAAATCTTTCTGACTCCACTGAAGACTTTGCTAGTTTTTTAGGTAATCACGTAGAATCAATAACAGACTCCGAATTACGAGAGTCATCATCGATTACTCCAGATTCTGTACATAATCCTGTTGATATTGAATCTTTAGCAGAACAAGTAAATTTAAGTAGACAGTATTACGAAAAGAACTTTATTTCATTTGCCAATCAAGAACAAGGATCATCATACAACTTTGCAAAAGATCGTCCAGATTTACTGATGCAATTAAACCCTCTACATCTACCACATAACGATGGGCAAATGCAACAACTTCAAATCCACGTTCAACTTCAACAAAGGCAACAACTTCTGTCGCCAGCATTTCCATTCGCTAGTCACTCTTTGGACTTGGACTCGCCGACAGGAGTATCGCTACCTTCACCAGGAGGAAACAATTCTTTGGATGGCAGTACCCACATCGAGAATACGTCTCTCAGTCCTGCTGCTGCTGTAAGTCTGAAGAAAGGCTCTGTCAACGATAGCAAAATTCAAATCTTGCAACAAAGGGTAAGCATTATTTGATTTTAAGGCGAAGCTTTAACCTACTTCATCTTCTATGTCGTCAATAATGGATAGGAGACGTATAAGAACTTTTGACGATATCGAAGTTTGATGACTTCACATAATCATTAATTTACGCCAAGCCTGAATCAATTTATGCTTTAACTTATTGCCATAGTTTATTTCATTTTCAATTTAAATAAGCTCAGCCTTATAATTCAATAATGAATTTAAAAGCTTACCTTGATTTAAATTATTCTTGAAATATAGTTTGGATAAAATAACAAAATACCAATTATTATATTATTGTTCTTACAGTTGGGTCTACCAGCGGAGCTCCCGTTAGAATTCATAAATGGTGGACATGGTGTAAAGAATCCCTTGGCAACGGAAGCAAATGCAAGACAAAGAGAAGAAGAAAAAAACAAACAAGTATTAGTGAGCGAAGACGATCCCACAAAATTTGTTTGTAGGATTTGTTCGAAGAATTTTAGTTTGCAGAGGCTCTTGAATCGGCATATGAAGTGCCACTCGGACGTCAAACGGTATTTGTGCACTTTTTGCGGGAAAGGCTTCAATGACACATTCGACTTGAAACGACACACAAGGACGCACACTGGTGTACGGCCCTACAAATGCAATCTTTGCGAAAAGTCTTTCACTCAAAGATGTTCTCTTGAATCGCACTGCTTGAAAGTACACGGAGTACAGCATACCTATGCTTATAAAGAAAGAAGAACAAAGGTAGTTATTGTACTTTTAAAATGTGAATAATTGATTTTATAACTCACATATCGTTCAAACTTGCGTATTTTACGTTCAAACCGTTTTAACAATGCAATATTTTAATTTTAGATGTACGTTTGCGAAGAATGCGGTCACACTACATCAGAACCTGAAGAACACTACATGCACCTCAAAAAGCAACATCCGTATTCACCTGCCCTGCTCAAGTTTTACGACAAAAGACATTTTAAATTTACAAACGCAGCTTTTGCAAATCAATTATTAGGTCAGCTTCCAATGCCAGTACATAACTAAATTACGTCATAATTGTAAAACTCAAAATTTGTTTCAACGAATTGTATTCATCGTTAGACAATTCTATCAACAAAATTGTGATATATTAACTTCATTAGGTAAATTATTATTTACTTATCTTGGAAATGTTTATTATTTAGCTACAGCGCCTAAAAAATATTTGATTAATCGTCATGTATGATATGTTGGATTCAAATTAAAATTTTCAATGGGGAAACATTATAATATAAATTACTGGTTCTAATATGTATGTTCCGTCCGCTGAGAATGTAAAAATATAATTACTTCCATAGAATTGATTTCCCCAGTGTAATGTCACTAATGTGCTTTGAGTCTTCAGATTAATTGGAATTAGTATTGATGTCGTTTTTGTCTTCCAAACTAAATTTAAACATTCCGAATTTTTGAGACTTAGATACAGTTTATATAAAAATGGACTTGTTGATATTTTGTTCTCAAGAATACCTTAATTTTTTAACAGTCAATGTGAAATTTAACCACTTGGCCTAAAAGTAGGCATATGACTGCAATTAAAAAATCAAAGTATCGGGTATTATGTGCAATCTTTGGTGATGGTACGGGATTATGTTAAGTTTTTAGTACTAAGTTAGCGAATAACAATTTAGCTTTAGTCCGAGTATCTCGTAGAAATTCATTGTAAGTTTCATTTCAAATCAGCTGGATAAGCAAACAAGAGATTATATTATTGAAATAAATGTATCTAGTTGATTGGATGGTGCTACTAAACACGACAGATTCTTTGATTTGAAATGAAATGATTTTATGGACCGGATGACACTTCTTATCCGATCCATAAAGAGAGCAAGACTTTAAATTTAATTCAATATAAAGAATCTCTTTCCTCGTAATAGTGATACTAGCTCCTAATTTCTCGAATTATTAACACAAATTATGTCACAATTTTTTATGTGTTTGTAAAGAATGTTATGTTTGTTCATTGTTTGTACTTATTTTTTATATCACAAAATTTTTAATATGATAGTGAGATCCTTAGACGATTCACATTATGTCGTACCAAGTTTAATTGCATTTCTAGATATATTTATATTATTTAAATTAATAAAGTATTGTTCGGTTACAGACTGTGCTGTGAGTGCGTGCGTGTGTGAATGAGATAATGTATAAATGAGTTTATTTAATGCGTCAATTGTTGTAGTATTTAACTAGTGTCAAGATATTCTTGACGGAGAGCTTCCGAGTTTAAAAAAAAAGGGTTTAAGAGTATTGTGCTCAATTGATATATATTTGCGCTTTCACAGAGCGAAGCTTGTGAATAAAAACAAAATATGTACTTAATAAATTGTAAATATGTCTAAATTTATAAATTAGTAGTAGAAAATTTGACAAAGTAATATTACCCTGTAATTTTAATAGTACCTCGTTTAGGGCTTATGAGATTTTTAGTAGAAGTTCTAATATTTTATACGATTCGGTTTAACACAACAGATCTTGATATTGGCTTATCATCGGTCGGCGTCTAGCCTTTGTATTGTGATAGCGCAATGCCTTCGTTATATATTATACTTGTCTGTTGCATTTATTAGCATTTCAATTACATTGTGAAACCGTAGTTTCATATTTTAAGAAACAAACACTGTTACTCTGTATTGATAAGCAATATATCACGATTTAAACATTTATGTTGTATTCATTTAAAAAATTACGATTCATATTTCCCTGATCCTTACGAAACGAATCACATAGATTACATATTATAGATAACACTATAGTCAATATTATAGCCAATACTATAGTCAATATTATAGCCAATACTATAGTCAGTACTATCATCTCACTAAATATTATAATTAGAGGTTATTAAACATAAGCTGTATGAAGAATGAAATTAGGCGTAGGACGAAGCTTCCTAATTGCCTTCCATCGGTATTTAAAGCACAATAAATAATGTTAAAAAATGCTATAACCCTTCACTCAATAAATTAGTATACTTTAGTTATAATTGACTATAGGGTATTATAGTTTACTTTGCAGAAAATTAATTGTACACAGGAGCAAACTTAAAACCAACAAAATTTAATAATCTTCAGAAACACCCAGACTAACATTTATATCAGGATCTCGACTTTTATTCACTATTAGACCCCACCACTCGCGACTTTTTTCGGGTTATTCAAAACACAAAAATGAGTAGAAATATAAATAATCCGAAACATTATGAAATAACGTAAGTTCTTCATAATGAAAGAATTTTCAAGAATCGATTTCGTGTTCACGGACGTTTTTATTCACAAACTTTAACTATTATATAGCTAACCTTGGAATACTTTTTACCTATTACTTCTATATTTAAGAGGACACGTACAAAATATATTTCAATTGCAATAAACATCCTTATTAATATATATTATGTATTACAAATGCGAATGTTTGTATTTTTGGTCTTTCATAACTACTCAACCGATTATCACGAATTTTCGCGTAGACGTTGTGAAGAATACAGAAAAAGACATCTTTATTCACATTCAAAATCTACATTTACCTGAGTAAAAGCAAGTAGCATTATAGCAAACAAAAAAAAAAACAAAACAAGAAAACAGATTTGGCACTTTTTTGAAAGTGACATGGTGATCATTCTTGGTAACAAAGCTGTTTTTCCTTACAAACTCGTCGTATTCGTTGATTTTACTTCCTACTGTATTAATTATTGCCAATACTAATAAGACATGTTTGAATACGAGTTATATTTTTGTAAATCACGCTCTGTCTGAAATTCTACCTGCACTTTGTTATTACAACAAAATTAGATCACGACTTGGGAGTCTCTGGTAACTAGACTGGATGTCTGTTAACTATTATGATCGTACGCTGTGGTGAAACGGATGCCCAGTACTTTTATATAATCTATTATTATTTTATTTTTTTCAAATTTAGGCTACTTTGATTTGCTACTAATTTGAATCTTATCTATATAATGTTTTTATTATTTCACTGAGAATGCGAGGCGAATGGGAAACCGAATTTGTTTGATGGTAATAGTATGAAGTTGAAATTACAGGAACGCCTAAAAAAATCACATGTTTTGACTCGTCAGTAGTAATTATCACTTTTTATAAAATTTATACTGGTTTCTGATGAATGATGCTTGACAGAAACGTAACACAACCACCATTTTATCAACCATAGTAATCATACGAGGTCCCCAAGCAACAGAGAAGCCGATGTGTACGTGTAAGTAAAAATTCGTAAAATGTTACACGCTATATCAAACTCTTATTGACAGGAGACTGATATTTAAGAATAATTACAATAAAAAATAATCATAGATTTTGTTGATAAGCATGAAAAGGAGAATAATAAAAAAAATGCCAAAAACTTTTAATTGTTCGTAATCTGATATTCTGATTTATTTTGTAATGATAATTATCTATACTGAGAAAACAATACTTGCACATTTTTTTTTACTTAGGGAGGGATTATGAAGATGGGTAGGAAGGATAATCACTTAGAGATTATGAGTAGAAAAGACGAAAACAATTTAGAATTAAAACACCCCTCCCTGAACTCCTGACAAATTTTCGTACAAGGCCCATTTAGGATTAGCTAAGCCTCTTTGGTCAAACACATAAAAGGCGAATAACTCTCAGATACGACTTGCGTGTCACCTATTGCACGTTGAACATACTACGTCGACACGATTACTCAAGTGCCAACAAGTTATTACAAAGATGAATGTGGCGCAAATGAATTAAACGTTACTAGACTAATATTAATTTTTGTTTTAAAGACTGCTTAGCTCTACAATAAATATAATGAAAATAGCATAATGATATAGAGCTTAAATGATACAAAATGAATAACACGCCACCTATTGTCACTTGGATGTATTAATTTAGCAACCATCACAAGGATGCGTACAACATTTTCTTATTTTCACCGTAATCCAATCCAAAGAAGGCACTTTGCACAAAAAGGTGATAATAGTATTCAATAGCACACTTATGTACCTTGTACAGTTAAAATTAACAGCTTATTATAATTAAAAAAAACTGAACTGATGAGAGAGTAGGATATTTTATAGTGCTCTCATATACCTAACCCCTTACTATCTACAGCTGAAAAACTGAACACCACAAATCAACAATCAGAACCGTATAGTGCTTCAGATTAGGATAGAGGAGTTAATAGGCCTATCCAAAACGAATTTTGCTGATAATAAGATATTGCAATATTTCCGACTGGATCACGGCCATCATACACTGGTTGTAACACCCGCCATAGAGTGTCGCATTTCAGGTTCAGTCGCTGCATAATCCAGTAATCAAGCGAGGTGATAGGAATTTGTACCTGAATGATAAACCTGTAGATTTCAGCTCCATTTTGTAGGCAGTAAATTAGAAGATTTACATTTATATAATAGAATAAAATAATGGATTAGCACTTTTTTATACTTCTATTACAACGACAGAGTGTGTCCTTTTAAAAAAAAGTAATTATGTGTCTTTATGAAACCACGATGCAAGTGAAACTTATTTTGATCGCGCCGCCATATTGGCCTTAGCTGCTCTACCGAGAGTCTTTCACTTTACCGCTACTCTGCGGCCGGCTATAATACGAAATGTGATTGATGGATGAAAAATTTTGAGGTGATGTAAAAAAAGTTCCACTTTAAATATGGTTTTATAAATGCAAAGAGGTTTAAAAAACCCGTAATAATGACTCTCTTTTAGTTTATCGCGATGCAGGCCGACATGACAGTGACGACTTCTGGTGAACTATAGATTTCTCGTTGGCAGCCGTCTCTTTTGGAGAACACTGTGCTTACCCAAATATAATGCCGACACGTTGTCGTGCTACAATAAAAACAATTTAAAAAAGTCGAATCACAAAAATTTCATAATAATCTATTCAATTAAATTATAGTACACAAATTACAGAATAATAACTGTGTCCTCAAGGAATTTTGTGGTATCAATATTTTTCATCAAACGTTTAATATATGAAATAGTTCACTTTCACATTAAGCTTCAACGAAATAAGTTTGTCATATTAAAATCGCCATGAATCACGACAAAGAACAAATTATTGTTGAATACGTTCAGAGGTTCGACAGCTTTGTGTATTGGCCCATGAAAATATCTGGGTTTTGTAGATTTGACATTAAAAACAAACGAATACAAGAGAGATCGTTTAAAACGTTGACGTATAATATACTGATATTATGTTTAGCAAACGCAGGAGTATGCTACCTTTTGTCGGCTACTTCTGATGAGCAATCACTTAAATTACCCGAACTTATAGTAATAGCTCATTTCGCTATATTTGCAAATTTATTGTTAATAAACTCGTCCTTCTTGAATCGACGGAGCGGTTATGAGTTAATAACAGACTGCGTGGATATTGATGTTTTCTTAGGGATAAGAGAAACTCGGTTTATGAGAAGTTTAGCGATGAATAATCTCGCTGTTCTATGTTTTTTAATAGCAATTTTCTCCCTATTGGTCGTGACGTATATGTTTGTAATATTTAAAGTTTCTATGATGATACATGTCGTTGGTAGTATTTACTTCGCGTGGTTGTTTTGTGCCTACGATGATTATTGTTTCTTTTTGCACCTGTATACATTCTTATCATTGAGAGTGAAATACTTGAACATTGCTATAATGAAGCTTACAAACATGAAGACCGAATACATACCAAAGCAGTTATTATTCGATAGATTAATATGGAAAATGGAGTACGATGACAAGGTTACCTTTCACAAAAAAGCGGGTGTCGAAGACTTTGTGAAGGTTTATACAATGTTGTTTAATCATTTACGACGTATAGAGCATAGTTACAGGTTTGCCGTGAGTACATATGCAATGCGTTTGATAAATTACTTCTGATTGTACATTTTTTATTCATTATGTATAGTGAATATTGAGTAATTACATTTTTAATGTATGTTCTTTTAGCTACTTCTCGGCGTATGGACCAATGTCATGGGCACTTTCGTTTGTGTGCAAGCCTTTATCATCTACATCAAGTCTTCAGTGAGTAAGAAAAATGAATAAAAAATAATTAAAAAAGCGAGCCTAACAGTAGTCGCATATGATGTGTAACTTCCGACATGTTATCCTACTATGAAATTGAGATGAAATGTATATGAAATCAATTTATGCTGACGCGTTCTCCTTCTCTATTTCCCTATCTCCTTCTCGTCACACGCACGCATACCGTATGTTAGACGACAGTACATCGTGGTTTCAACCTCAAGCAAAATGGGTTGGCACCATCACACAGCCTACTCTCCGCCACCGCGCGCGCTCATTGGTCAAATAAAATAGAGCGCGCTTTCCCGATTTCATCTTACACATTTCCGTCCATTTCCCAAAATATATCCAGCAACCGAGAAGAAAAATGTTACACATGATAAGTAAAGAAAATTCTCAAGGATATTAAAAAAGAACATTCTACATAGTTTATCCTAACTAATATTGTTTGTTTATTACGCTACTACGCCTTACCTACTGAACCAATCATATGATATTTTGCATGCACGTTGTCAGAGCTACAGAAAAGGACATAGGGTACCTTTACTCAAAAAAGTACTATTTCTGAGAGATAAATTTACAATCCCCTATCACAATGGCATGGTTCTACCGCGACGTATTCCGTTATCAATAATTCAGATTCATTGAATCGTCGATAACTACGGTGTCGGAACATACCATTCAGCTACCATCGTTTTAAAGCGTATAACTACATGAGTCTGGAAATAACAAGTGATCCTTCGGGTCCATCGCTGCGGCGTTTGTAACTTTATGTATTAGAATCATATATAAATCATGACATTTTATTTTAGGATGTTGATATAGTGCGTATAACAGTTGTAGCAGCATGGGCGGCCAGCAGTTGGTTTTTTTTGTTAATCGTTAGTCAATACATAGATATATTTCAACAGCAAATTGAGAAAACAATATTAATATGCTCCTACAATCAGTTAAAACCGAGGAACTCTTGTAAGTATGCTTGATACAAACTCATGGTATGGTAATGCTAATTGTAAAGCTTTTAATTTGAATATATACCTATATGTTTGTATATCGTTATGAAAACAGTGTTATTTGAATAAGATATTATCGAAGAACTCGACTGATTAGACACCATTTTCAAGTTGAAAATGTGGTCATGAAGGACCTAAAAATGTTTTCCAACAGCGTTTTCTGTAACTAGCCTGTTACAAACTTGGGCTACGTTATCATTTAAAATCAGGTGAAATAGCAGACAAATAATGAAATTTACTGGAAAAATGCGCTAAACGAAATATATAACATCCACATTTCAAGTTGTATCTAACTCTAGCCTAGACTCTGGCCGGATTTTCGAAAGAAATCAAATCCTGAATGTAATAGTGGTCCCACACAGTAATTAATTAACGTCGTATATAAGAATTTTTTGTTAATATTTTCTTCACAAAATAGACTAAAACTGTTTTGTTGCCCTGTTACACAACAAAAAAAATTCAGTAAGATAATAAATTGTAACATTTATTTATGATTTCGAAGCGATTTTGGCTCAGTTGGTAGTGTGTTCGGACACAGCGTCGAAGGACGTAGTTTGGAATTCTAGCAACTGAATCGGAGCTCTCGGAGAAGGAAAACATCGTGATGATACCGTAGCATGGTGGTAAGGCTTTTTCTAAGGCCGCCTGGCTAGCTACCACACTCAAGTTGAAAATCTATCGCTAAGCACCCGTTGGTGTGTTCCGGCAGCTGTACTTGAGAGTCAGTCTGCCTCTAGGTTTAGCGTGACTGCCATCTTAGACCACATCATCATTTAACATCAGATGAGATTGTAGTCAAACGCTAACCTATAAAGTATATAAAAAAATACTATTCATCATCATCTTACCCTTATCCCACCTAAGTAGGGTCGGCACAACATGTTTTCCTTTTCCACTCTCCCCTGTCAAAAGTCATCTCAGTATTCACACCTTTTATACACATATCATTTTCCACACAATCCACCCACACCTTTTTCGGTCTTCCTCTACCTCTATATCCGTCCACTTTCAAACTCAAAACTTTTCTTGTTATATGACTGGTGCTATTTTCAAACTTCCTCTGATATACTCATTCTTAATCTTATCCATTCTTGTTACACCACACATCCATCTTAACATTCGCATTTCTGCCACATGTAATCTTTTCTCATCCGTCTCTTTCGTAGCCCAGCACTCGGATCCATATAACACGACTGGTCTGATTATAGACTTATATACCTTCCCCTTAAGTTTCAACGGCATTCGTGGGTCACAAATTACCCCAGACACCTTTCGCCAATTCATCCACCCTGCATTTATCCTATTCTTCACGTTCCTGTCTATGCCACCGTCGTTTTGGATCAATGAACCGAGGTACCGAAAACTGGAGCAGGCTGGTAAGGATACACCGTTTAAGGTAATATGAGAAAAACTGGATGGACCGCCGAAGTCGCAGAACAAATGTTCAGTTTTTATCCTACTAATCCTTAAACCAACATTCTCCAATTTTTCTCGCCATTTCTCTAGCCTACTTTGGACCTCAGCAGCGTTTTCTCCAATAAGAACAATGTCTTCAGCAAACAGCATACACCAAGGTGCCTCCTCCTGTATGTCTGATGTTATTGCATCCATGACAAGAAGGAATAAATAAGGACTTAGAGCTGATCCCTGATGCAAGCCTACAGCCACATAGAAATTATCAGTAACTCCAGCCTCGGACCTAACATGTGTTTTCGCTTGACTATACATACAACGTATAAGTTCTAAGTATTTCGCAGGCACTATTTTCTTTTTCAGCGCCCACCACATAACATCCCGAGGTACTCGATCATATGCCTTTTCCAGATCAACAAACACCATATGCAAGTTCTTATGTGCACGTCTGTATTTTTCGCACAGTTGGCGAAGTGCAAAAATGGCATCTGTTGTCCAACGTCCTAGCATAAACCCAAATTGATTGTCAGTCACTGCAGTTTCGTCTCTTATTCGTCTCGCTATCACTCTTTCCCAAACTTTCATACTATGTGACAGACGTTTTATTCCTCGATAGTTGTTACAGTCCTGCACATCACCCTTATTCTTAAAGATAGGAACTATTACGCTACTGTATCATTCATTTGGGATCGCCTCCTCTTGCAACATCTTATTGCAAAATAAAGTCAACCACATCTATCCATCTACCTTTAAAAACTTCCATACTTCAATAGGTATACCATCTGGCCCTACTGCTTTTCCGTTCTTCATACCATTCACAGATATTCTTTCTTCATCCTCGCTTATCTCCTGCACAACGCCTGAATTTAACGGTACAGCCTCTAACATTCCGGTCCAATCATTTTCTTCATTCATCAGTTTTTCAAAATATCCTTTCCAACGACTGTTTATATCCATATCATTCGTCAAAATTTTTCCTTCACCGTCTTTTATACATTTAACATGTATAATATCCCTTGTATTCTTTTCTCTTGCTTTTGCTAATCGATACAAATGTTTTTGTGTCTGTGAGCTCTCCAGTGATTGATACAAATCATTTTGCACTTTAGCTCTAGCAATAGCAACCGCTTTTTTTGCATTTCTCTTACATTCTGCATACATCTTTCTCTTATTTTCTTTAATCGTGCTATCTCTGTCATCAATACTTTTCCACTCTTTAAAAGTTGTTTTCTTTTCTTTCAATGCCTATTGTACCTCTTCGTTCCACCACCACGTATCCTTATCTATATTTCCTCTTCCTTTCGTTTCACCAAAGATATCCCTTACCACGTCCTTTATACACGTTGCCATTTCATTCCAACATTCATTCACTGTCTTGGATTCCATATCCCTCATTTCTATCATTTTGTTCACAACTTTTGTCTTAAATTCATTCGCATACTCATCTTTTTCTAATAAAAACCATTTGATTCTGATTGGGGGTATCGACTTACTTCAGTCCAATTTTAATTTAATTTATAACACAAAAAAAATTTAATTATTTTTTAATCTTTTCAGCTTATATATTTAAACTAACAAAAAAAATTCTTCATACACTGGAAGTACGGGAGCCTCGTTTATCACTTTACGATTTATTTTACGTAGACATCGGCTTAGTGTTCAAAATTATAGCGTCAACTTTTGTCTACATAACCATACAATTACAAATGGGTTTTCCTAAAGAGAATATTTTAACGTTGAACAATTCCATCACTACAGAATGTATAATTATACCGCCTTACACGTGTATAGCTGTTTAAAATTCTTACATATAATTTACATATTTCACTACTTCTGAACATTTTGAATAAGTAAACATATATTCATGTACATAATACATTTAAAACAATAATTATGTTTAAAAATACTTCATATGTAAAGATTTAAAATACGTTCAAGAAGTAGATATTTTAGACAAAACTGATCCGAATCCAGGCTCTTGATCGAAAAAATTTAAAATTTGTAAAATTTTTGCTTAAAAAATAAAATTTTAAATGACTGACTAAAATTCGTCTATAACGTTTTTACACAATTCAAGAAAAAAAATTATTTAGTCGTAATTAATACGACAAACAACTGTTTAAATATCAATTATTCATTCAATTGCAAACAAAACGGTTAAGTGTTCTATAGGACGAGAAATAAAACAGTGTCTCTATAGTCTTCTATATCCATCGATCGTCGAAGCCATGAAGAGGATCATTGAATTTATCCTGATTTTAGGGCTTCTAGTGGTGACGGTAAATATTTTTTCTGAACCTTATTTTTATTTTCCTAATGATATTTTATATAAACTAATTTATATTCTAATACGTGCACATTATATATTTATTTCATTATCACTACATCACTTTATATCATAAAACAAAGTTGTCCGCAGCGTTTGTCTATCTGTTCACGATAATCTCAAAAAATACTGAACGGATTGTTGGAAGTGTTGGAAAAAGTCAAGCCATTTGGGAGTTTTCATCGAAAATGCTGCTTAATTCTTTTGAGATATAACAAAACAATGCATAGTGCGATATTCCTCTTTTATAGATTGACAAAAAAGGCTGCGATGGCATATACCTATCTTTTAAAGATAGCTTACTATACCCATCTATGTTCTAAAAACATGGTCACATACAATGAGGTAATCGGAAGATTATTTAGACGGATAAAGTATCCTTATCAAATTAAAAACATTAGTTACCTTAACCCTTAATAACCTACAGTTTCAATTTTGATACCAATCTTTTAAACCGAATGTTCACATTACTATTAGTTTTTTTTTATAGGTTGGCTGTACGTATTTTATTGACTGTAATATTCTTTCCAACGAAATTATTTTTTTTTCTAAATAAATATGTAAAATAAATATTGTGATTTTTTTAGCTATTTTTCCCTTCACCTAGACCCTCAAGTAAACACAGTAATATTAAAAATAAATCACTTTCGTAAATCAGGCTACTGAGGTTTAAGCATTTCATGCACATAAGTATATATTTTATTATTATTTATTTTCATGGCAGGACAACGTCCGCCAGGCCTGCTAGTTTTATAATAATAACGTTTTATGTTTCAGACTGCAAGACCAGATACCGTTACAAGTGAGTAAATAATAAATATGTAACATTTGAACAGAATGTTACGTTATACTCGTATTACATTATATAACATTATTGCATACAAATTATTTTTCATACATTTCGAAGCTCTAAAATTAAGAATTATTTTAATAAATTATGATTAACTACATTATTATAATTCTGATTATATATAAAAAAAACCTTACGTATTTCAAAAATATACGCTTATTCTGTAATTTTCTTTTACAGAAAAACCGCGAGAAAATGTCTTCAACAGCGTTTTTGATAATACTCAATCGCCGAACAATACTAGAAACAGAGTCGGAAGTGACCATTTGAAACTGATGGAATCAGCAGGTACTTATTATCAAATTTCAATTTAAGTATAAGGTATACAGGTTTGTAATCTTTATCAATTTAATGAATACCCCTTTACATAATTTGGGCCCAAGGCACTTATATGATTAAGAGTGGTGATGGTTTCACGACAATACAATGAAATGCCTCATTAATGAACTTCAAATTCCACAATTAGCTAGTAATAAAAGAAGTTGTGATATCAGGGTATGTTTTACATGAGGTATTATACCAGCTTCAACTACAATATTGCCAAATACCGGTAACCAAATGCTACTCTAAACTAAACACGACCTGGATTAAGTTACCTTAGGGGCCGTTTAATTATTACGTAAACAAAATTTTTGGCATTTCGGATCGCTTCGTCCCCCTCGTCAGCAAAAGTAAACAATGCTCGTGCCCCTCCCTCCCCTCCCCATGCATACGAAAACATAAGTATTTTTTAATCTGATCTGGTTCCTTTATTGATTCATGGGCAGCAGTTAACAAGTCTAGAAATAAGGAATTTATTGTCTATATAGGAGTTAACTTATAATAGTTCGCTATTGGGTTGGGTTGGGCTAATGTGTACGAGTATATAGTGTGGTGTCGTGATCTAGTGGTTTGACCGGTGGAATATTAATTCGATGTCCGCATGTTCGAACACTCACCTTTCCGTTTGAGGGGTCTACTGTCTGACCCCTTGGACCGCAGTCGAACACCTATCGGAGGAACAGACGTAATAATCCCTGTAGTCCCTGTTCCTCCGGCTAAAAGGTGTAAGAAGGCACCATGGGGTTTTAGTCCGTGCGAATCGGACATAACCTACCTTTGCTGCCCGGCGAGGTGGGTACCCGTCAGATAAGGAATTTCCCAAAGAAAAAAAAAAGGTCCAAACCTCAGCGTGTACCAACGAATTTTTCAGAATTCGCGTACATTTACTAACTGTTAACAATTAGTAACATTGTCGACTGACGGTGAAGGTAAACATCGTGAGTAATTCTAATGTTCTTGTAGTACCACGGTACGTGGGTAAAATATAAAACTGAATTTTCCAGAGTTTGAAATCGCCAATACGTCATGGGTGGACGTGGTGATTATTACAATACCTTCCTTCGGGAAGAGGCCTATAGCCCTGCAGTGGGTCGCTTACAGGCTGATGATGATGAAGGATGTGTATCCAACTGGGTCACGAGTACCATACACTTGTCGATAAACAAGACACAACGGCTCTCTTTAGTTTGTCGCGTTTCAGGACCAACTAGCATATATCGAGCAGCGGTGAGGCTTACAGACCGGTAAGACAGAGACAGATATTTTGTAGACGCCTCTATAGTCGCCATTGTTTTGGATTGCACTGTCTTTACCATCACGTACACTGCTGTCACCTTGACGTGTTACGACAAAGTAAAAAAACTTTCTTACAGTTAAGACGGGACTAGATATGGCGAAAAGTCCGACAAAACTCTTCTCAAAGTTGAATATATCGAAGAGTTAACAATGTTCAATTCCTTTATTTTAGGTAAGTAATACGTCGTTTTACTTAATTGAAATAGTATCTAAGTGAGTTTCATATTCTTAGAATAAATAAGGCAGTAATATGAAAACGCTCTCTATTTGGCAGTGCAAATAAGGTGATAATAGGAATGCAATATATAGGTTTAAGTGTTAACAGGCTTCCGCGACTTCATATGCACAAAACGTTTTACGCAACGCACGTTTACATAGATCTCAGATGACGTGATCTTTTTTAATATTACTTTGACATTTATCGATTGTGTTATTCTAGTCTACAAGCTATATTACTACAACACTTCATTAAAATCCGTTCAGGAGTATTTGCTTGAAGAGTAGTAAGTAAAACACATCCATCCAAGCTATAAATATTACATTTATAAATAATTTTTATTTTCAATGATGAATATAAATTTCTAGATGTACTTATTTTCAAACTAAAGTACCCTAATGAGAGATAATAGGTAATAGAGGATTTCACTGTAAGATTATTAAAGTTTTTATTAAATAAAATTGTATTGTATGTTTATTGTATACACAGATCCACAAGAATGAACAAATATAACAAACTGGGATAGACAAATTCATTTGTTCATGGAATAGACAAACTCGTTCAATGACGATATAAAAGCAAGCAAGGTTTACTTCCAAAAATGTTTTCATTGATATCATTATTATTTACTTTAACGTTTATACAATGGGCTTGGGTTTGTGTATTTTTATAAACTACTTTTCGTCATATTGTTTTATTTAGCATAATTTTGTTTTCCATATAACGCTTTTAAAGTATAAAAACTCTCAAAGGTTTATGCGTTAATCTATTTACTTATTATTTTATCTGTTTAAAACTCTGGACTTCTGGTTAGTTATTTCCGAATTATATATTGTTAAAATGGTTGTAAGCACTATTACGATCTAATCTTTTTGATTTTAATTCTTATAATGTTTTGGAAGTTATATATTTAATTTTGATAAATGAAGAAAAGGCATTGTATAATTTGCTAGAAAGCGTTTTTCAGTTATAAGTAAGGTATTTGGTTTTAGTAAAATTATGTAAAACACGTGGTATAAGTACCTGAAAATAAAACAAACAGAAATAGTTTGTAAAATACAGACAATAAATAGTTGTTGATTTTTGTGAACACTAAATTTGTTTAATATTGGGTCTTAGTAAATAAAAATTGTAACATATTTATGAACTGAGTTTGTTATTTATTTTAATTATTAAAATGAATGTGTGGTGTGAACCAGAATGAATAAAATTAGGAATAAGTATATCAGAAGAAGTTTAATAATAGCACCAATGACACACAAGTTAAGGAGTAATAAATAGGATAGCATGGTAGGGCGTGTCAAGAGGAGAGAAGAAACTCATGTGAACAAAAAGGTGGTATGAAAGTATAGAAAAAACGAAAAGAGTATGTATAGATTGAGTGAAGAATGACGTATATAAAAGGTGTAAATACTTAGCGTATGACATATCGTGCCAACCCTACTTTAAGAATATGATAATAAAACAGCTTTTAACAATACATTAAATTTAACAAATGTCAGATTCATTAATATACGCGGGTGCGATAAAGAATTAATTTAGGCTTAGGAGATTAATTGGGATACTGTTAAAAAAATTCTTGATTATATAAATGTGACAACTATTAAAATCCACTTTATTAATTGAGGTTTACTCAAGACAAAATGGCTACGACAAATTCAACAATTTCATTGGAATTCTATGCAGAATTGCTCGAGTATATTCTACTTCTTTTTATTATATCATATAAATTATTTTTATTATATCTCATCATTATCTAATAACGAAATCGTAATTTTCAGTGCATATCACTTGAACATTAATATTCCAATATCAGTGCAATTTTTCTGAAAAATATATAACTAAAACTAAAAAAAAAGAGTAAGTTTCATATCATCAAACTTTTTTATAAGAGCTAAGCAATAATATGATAAAATAATAATTACAAAAAAAAAAACACTTAATCACGTAGTAGAGTCCGTGAACTGTTATCACGTGCCCAAAGTCACAATCGTCCGTTAATAAACAATACAAATTGATGAAAATAAAACCAACTTTCTAAATAACATAAGTATTTATTTAAAAACGACACAAGAAATAAATTCACGAACAATATAATAATTTAAAAAGTGTCGTATGATTCTCATGAAAATAGTTGTATTATGGTTATTAGTACAATTTCTTCCATTAAACGTATTTGTTTGAAATGTATTCAATATTCATTCATTTAATTAATAATATGAATTACCTATCTGTTAAATATTAGCGTGTAATTATTTAAACAGCAGAATTTAATGAGTACGTTAACACACGAACCAAATTTTGAATGACCAGCACTAATCACTTAAATTTTGTTGGAACGAAGTTCCTTATCGCGCGTTACGCGCTCTAAGTGGATGGGAGCGAGACCGAAAAAGACTTTATTAGACTTTTTCCCAACACTTCCTGCTACAGTTACAGCCATGTATGTGACTGTATAGCAAACATCTACGAAAAAGCGAAAGGAATTTCTCCCAACCGGGGGTCCGAAGACCACTATTTTTTATTTCTAAGTCTATTATTATAATCACTGGAATGTATTTCATAAAATGATATTTTCAATATATAAAATAAACATTACAATTATTTGATTACATTAAAAAAATAATCAATCAAAAATAAATTACAAAATTTTTTGAATCATATAAAGCGATAATATGGGACAAATTTTCCTTATAGATATATATTGAAATAGTTTACTAGTAAACCTACTACCACCACTATAATTAAAAGCGTATTACTATAGACTAATTAACATATAATGAGGAACAACTTTGAGGCTGCAAGGCGTATACTACAAGCAAGCCAGTGATCAACACCAAAGAACTCTATATTTAATTATATTACCCACATTGTGTCTTTTAGTTGTTTAAGTAAAACAATATTTTAAGAATATGCGAACATTCATATTTACGAATTATTCGTCAATAATACCGGATCGAATAATTTGATATGAAGTTCGAACCGAACATTGGAATAAATCGAATACCTTGAATAATTTGAAACTATTCAAATAATTCAAAGGATCCAGATAGCTAATACATAATTGTACACATTATATTTATTAAAGAACAGCTGTTCGAATTATTCGAGTAACTATTGGAAATTTGAATCGAAAACCGTTATACGATACGATTCAATCACTATCCGTACATCTCTATTTTGTGTTATTATTGATTATTAAGTAACTATAAATTCATGTGCGTATTTACATTTATAATTATTATTACCCCACTACCAATTATTGTCTTAATAATATAAAACTCATCAAAAATTTAGTAAAAAAGGCCCACAAATTTTATATAATCTGTAAATTATACTCTGAAAAGAATCTAGAACATTCCATGAAGATATAGGTAATATCTTGTGCAGGACTATTATTTTATATCTCATATTCTAAGCCGCGTATCTAAATCTCAATCCTTAAGAATTCATATAGACCAGAGCTAAAATAACCTATTCCTATTCCAACCTATACCTTACCTAAAACAAAATATGGCCAAAATAAGTTATACTTTTTAGCATTTAATTACCATAAGAACATTGTTAAAGACGAAGAAAATTAGGCTCTGTCAAAGTTATCAAGTATTCATATTCAACGACGTTTACAATTTTCCATTACTTGTAATAATCATATATCATTTGTTTCCAATAAACTTCAAACTTTCATATCTCGTTAACGCGTCATCATGTTGGGATGTTTACAACCTATTACATAGAAAATTGAATGATTTAGAAAAATGGCCTATTGCGATTTTTTTACCAATAGAAAGATATTAAAGCTAAAAATCAGATCGACACTAAGTTTCACGACGTTTCCCACTTTCTACAAAATTCTTGTTAAAAATGATCATTCTTACATTTAAAGTTATATTCCTGAAAAATGAAGCATCAATATTTTTGTTTAATATATATTTCGGTGTCATTTTTTAATGTACGAATGACCAGTACTAAATACTATACCAATAGTAATTTATTACGGATAAATAATAACTCATTAGTACATATGATAATTACTTGACATATATAATATTGAGGAATTAAACTATGAATTTTTTTTTTGTTAATTCTTTTGAAACAAAATAATCATTAGATCAAATATAAATCTAATATTTCCAAAATACTAAATGCATACTACATAATAGTATAATCTGTACTATTAAATTATGTTATTTTAAAGGATTCATTACTTTTAGGCAACCAATCTTCTAGTACATTATTACTGTCATTGTCGAGTAGGTAATGATATTAGAAGTTCCTTGGGAACATCTCAATGAACTAACAAGATGGCGGCCATCTTGTTAGAACTTTCCAGGGAGTTTTTGTGGTAAGTCAGAATCCATATGCTGCGTGGTATTATTTCCCATCTACTTCACTTATGCACAATAATCAAACTATATTAATTACATAAAACGCTACCAATATTACAAAATATAGAGCCTAATAACACAAGATTATGAATAAGATATAAAATCCACTACATGACATTCCAACATCCCGCCAAAAACTCCATTATTGAGGTTGATATTCAAATAATAATAGTACAAAAAAAAACGATTTAACCTAACTTTGTTGGTTTACAATTAAGCTGCCAAATGATTTAATTTTGTTATGAAAAAAGACAGTATTCTTACAAAATAATTCTTAATAATTGTTATTTTAACAATTATATAAGGACACCCTTTCTGTCTCCTCTCAAGAACGGCGCGTTCATATTAGATGTACTTGAACTTGAACTCGATTTAACGAGTTCCTGTTTCGTCTGACTGTCACGGGATCCGCGTTTATCTTTAGTCATCTGTGTCACCTGAAAAGTTGGTTGTGTTTTTGTTGGTTAAATCCGTCTGATTAGTTACCACCTTCAAGTTGAAAATCTACCGCCGAGAACCTGTTGGCGTGTTCCGGCAAATGCTAAAAGGTTAGAAAACCGATAAATTATTAAAAAAAATACTCCTTTTATTAAATAAAAAAAAATGTTACATATTAAACAGATAGATTACTGGATTTTATAAAGAAAATCATGCAATTAACATAAGTGTTATTTTATGTGTAAATTCAACTTCTAATCAGAAGTCGAAATAAGACATGTGATAATGTGATAGTGGTTTACTATCTATCAAAATGAGTAGATGTTGCATTTATGTTTTATATCCCACGTATGATAAATTCTCCTTCAGTATTCACGGGTAAAAAAAAGATGATTCATTCTTTTTTTTAATGCGTTATAGATTAGCGTTTGACCACAATCATCTCATCTGATGTTAAATGATAGTGTGGTCTAAGATGAGAATCACGCTAAGTCCAGAGGGAGACTGGCGCGTTGTTTTGTCTCCTGACTCGAATTTCAGACGTCATATGACAAGTTACCAGCAATCGGTTACAGAGTTCCATTGGGTCCGTTAGTGTGTAATCAGATTGACAGAATATTTTATGAACAACATAAAGGACTTAACTTTCTGAAATTATGAACCCAATTACTATTTCAGTCCCGCCATGGCTAAGAACGCTTAATGTCAACTTCATGGTTGTTTTTTATATACTTTATGCGTTAGCCTTTGACCACAATCTCATCTGATGTTAAATGATGATGTGTTCTAAGTTGGTAGTGACGTTAATCCTAGAGAAAGATTGGCTCTCAAGTGCAGCTGCCGGAACACACCAACAGGTGCTTGGCGACAGACATTCAACTTAAGGGTGGTAGCTAGCCAGGCGGACTTAGAAAAAGCCCTACCACCATGCGCTATGGTTTCATCACGATGTTTTCCTTAACCAAAAGCTCCGACTCAGTTGCTTGGATTCGAACCTACGTCCTGTGACGCTGTGTCCGAACACACTACCAACTGAACCATCATTCCCAAAATTAGCATTGTGTATCTAATGATTTTTTTATAAAAGGCAACAATCAAGTAAGTGTTAAAATGCAATACAATAAAAATTCTCCAAGTCCTTGAAACCTTTTTCCCGATACATTGAGATATTTTAATATAATTGACAAATTGTTAATTTCGAGATATATTTATTTTATTCTCTAAAACATTATTTCCTTATATTTCTATACAAAATACCTGTCTGTATTCACCACAGAATAATAGAGTCAAAATCCTTGCGAATAAGGTGAAATAATGACGATGCGACCAAAAATATTATTCATATATTAAATTTTTTTGCAAAATATCTTTATGGATGTATGTAGTTGAACGTTTTTGAATAATTCGATTTAATTGATCGAATTCTATTCAGTGTCGCTTGCATAAAAACTTAAACCAGATGTTTACCTAGAGACCCGCTTGGAGACTATTGTAACAAAGTATTTGAAACATGTGTTCAACAAGGTTTAAAATTTTAAACACTGTTTTAGTAAAACTCGTGTTTTAAACGCGTGTTCATTTTTATCTTGTAATAAGACAGACCGCATATTTTTTTAAATTAAATATAGAAGTTTTACGAATCTAACGATAGGAGTAGCGTGTTAGTACCAGTGTAGTGTAATAAATACTCACAGCGTCATCGATAGCTTTGAACTGCCAGTTCCAGTGGACGCGGTAGAGGAACGGCCGGTGATCGAACCTGTTGTCGTCGGGGCTGTAACTCTCCGCGTGGTACGACGGAGTCAGCACCGTCATCTTGTGCCGGTTAATCGCGTAACAACGGAAGAAGTGCTTGACTTTCTCGGCCACCTTTTTTAATTGTTTATAAATACGATGCAATGTATTGTGTATTTCATACGAGCGAGCTTCCAATATCATAAAGGTTATAACACCGGTGATACACACCCGTCGAGACGTCTCGAGAAGAGCCAAGAACGAGTGTGAACGTGCTATCATTCCATCTCGTTCTGTCTTGGCACGTCTCGACACCTTTCGGCCGCGTATCAATTTTTTTTGTGGCTGAATTAAAGTGCCTCGATTTGCATGAAGTATGTTTCGATATTGTTTTTTTTATAAACGCTGTGTGTTTAGCGATGTGTATTATCTTGCCATGGAGAAATGAGGGCAGCAGGTGTAATGCGCTTGCGCAGGACAGTGAATACGCAATCGCCATTATCAATTTATTTTAAAATAATTATGGTAGTTTATAACACAAAGACAAAATCAACACGTCGTATGTACTTTTCAATACCCTTGATAACGTGTATGCCAAATTTCGGTTCGGTTTAAAAAATCGGTTTAGTAGTTTAGATGTGAAAGCGTCACAAACAAATCGACAAACAGACATTAGCATTTATAAGATTAGTAAGGATAGATAGTAATAAGATTTGTAAATAGGAGTATGGAGTAAATTAAAGGCATATAAAAACTAAACAGATGAAATGCTTTACCTCCTGAGGTGTACATTTATCGCTCCAAGTGTGTACGAGTTTCTGGAACATACTATAGGGGCCGCAGTTATGGGTTTTCCGGAGCCTACCGAACTCCGAAAGTTCGGCGTACGTCATCCCCATGTCCTGCTCGTCGGTTTGCGTTATCTGGCCGTCAGTGAGCGGTTCCAGTTCGGCGGTCGGAGCCGCGTTCAGAATTTCCGAAAGGGACGGCAAGAAAAACCTATAATGGATAGATCAAGCTAATACTTTCACAGAATAAACCAGTATGTTATGAGACAAATTATAGCAAAGTGAAGTTCGGGAAGATGCCTACGGCTCTGCGGTGGGTCTCTTACAGGCCGAAGTGTTAATGATGACATAAAAATTCAATTAATTACCATATAAAAAAATAAAACACGAACCTATTTTTTGCGTATTGCAAAAATGACTTAAGATCCGTCTTCGATATACCTCCGATGGGATTGATATCGGCACTGGAACAGTCGTACTTCGTCATGTAACCCCTGAGAGCTTCGTCCACATTCGACGAGCCCAAAACTAAGAGACCACCCGGACGACCACGGACCCACAGCATTAGTTGCGCAAATAAATACGAAAGGACCATTCGCAAACGTGCCTATAAAAAATTAGTCTGTATGTCAATGAAATTAACACATCGAAAATTTCATTTAAAACACAATATTGTTGTGTTATTTGTTTAGTAAAAGATCGGCCAAATGTGAATCACACTCGCACATCAATCAGCCAAATGTGTATTGCACTTGCATATCAATCGACCAAGTGTGAATCACACTCGCATATCGATCAGCCAAGTGTGTATCGCACTCGCATATCAATCGGCCAAGTGTGAATCGCACTCGCATATCAATCGGCCAAGTGTGAATCGAACTCACATATCGATCAGCCAAGAGTGTATCGCACTCGCATATCAATCGGCCACGAAGAAAAATCAATTGTATCTTACTATTTCGATATGTAGTTACTAATTCAATATGTATTTACTAATTTGTTTTATTTATTTAGATATTTTCTTCTATTCATAAAATATAATTTTAAGATAATATACAAAGAAACCGAACTTATGAGTATCAGCTAGTTCTAAATAAGTATAATATCACCTGTATATTCTGCAAGGCCAAATTCTGTCTGGGACACCCGCCATTGCTCCTAAATTGTGGTACTAGACCTGTGGCCGTTGTGAATATTCCTATAACAGCGCTGACGGCTGAATCGATCACGATTGGGAAATGATAACTGCCAATTTGACTAGCAAGCTAAAGACAAATAATTTGATTTATTAGGCTTTCGGTATCTTAATTATTCTATCAATAAATAATTTTAAAAACAAAATGGCTCATTAATTAACATGCAGAAAATATGTGCTGTGATGAGATAATAAAACGTCAAAACCGAATAACATCAAAGAAAAAAAAAAGAAAGAGGAGTAGCAATAGTTAATTTCTTGTCTCCAAATGAAATTACTTTAACTATTTATTTTATAACAGGACAAGACGTCAAAAGAGTTGGATCAGATATTACTCACAAGATGGCGTAAATAAACTGTCATATAAGATAAAAAATATTAAACATTTAAAACATGTACAGCTCACAATGTAAAATGAAAGAGCGGGTAGATGGCGTTTAAAACAAATATATTGGTTACGTCCACCAAACCTCGCAATTAGATATTTGTCATAAAGCTACTAACTATTTATGTAGTTATAGATAATAATATTCTGATTCGTGTCAAATAATAAGCTAGCCCAAATTTATAACAATAATTCAAAGTGTATATTTATTCATTTGTATCGGATAAAACTTATTTGGACAAATTACACATAGATCAAAAGTTAATTAAAATTTAGAGCTTTGAAAAAGACTGTATACGGTAATTTTGCTTAAAGTTTGTATGGAATGTACCTTATTCGGGGTATTGTATTTATCATTTATAGACAACAACGTGAAAAAATCACCTGCGAAGCGCGTTGTTTCGTTTCCTGACTCGAATTTTCAGACGCCATATAACAAGTTACCAGTAATCGGTTACAGAGTTCCATCGGATCCGTCGGTGTGTAATCCGATTGACATAATATTTTACGAACATCATAAAGAACTTGACTCTCTGAAATTATGAACCCAATTACTATTTTAGTCTTGCGATGGCTAAGAACTCTTAATCTCAACTTCATGTTTTTATTAATACTCTATAGGTTAGCGTTTGACCATAATCTCATCTGATGTTAAACGATCATGTAATCTAAGATGCTAGTCACGTTAAACCTAGGAGAAGATTGACTCCCAAGTGCAGATGCCGGAACAAACTAACAGGTGCTTGGCGACAGATATTCAACATGAGGGTGGTAGTTAGCGGGCGGCGGACTTAGAAAAAGCACTACGCTATGGTTTCATCACGATGTTTTCCTTCGCCTTCAATGAGAGATAATATAAATAGAAATGTTAATTTTACTCTGTATTAACTTTTTTGGACGGTTTTGTTGCTTGCTCTTTGGATAAACTATTAATATTACAACAAGAAAGTTTGTAAAGGTGAATGGTTGTTTGCTACTTTTTGACATAATATATAGTAAACGGACTTTAATGAGATTTTACATTAATATAGATCAGAATAACACATAGACTATAATTTATATACTTATTGTTTAACTTCGCTAAAATATAACGATAAACGTCAAGTAAGTTGCAAAACATCCTAACATCCCAGAGATACCTAGGCCTGCTCTGCATAATCTGTCAGAGTTACATGAAGATAACGTATCTCATTATTTATAAAAATATGAACGTAAACGGAGTCGCGAGCGCTCGCTAATATGTGATAAGCGTGTAATACTTTTCTTTTAATTTGTATATTTTTTAAATCTCATATTTAATAGTAAATGTTCAACGAAAATGCTAGCCGCTGTGTACGCCTTCAACTGACGTACTACATTACTGTAATATACATAGCAGGACGATTTGCTTCTATTATAAAAACAAAAAAAAAACAAATTAACATGTAGATAAATTTTCTCAAACCTTACCTCCTTTCTGTATAGCATCACAAATCTGTGTACACATTGAAAAAACAATACAAGCAGTACTCGTCGAATCTACACCACCACTGAGCGGCAAAAAGAAACCACCCTGACCGGACCGCCGTAAATAATCCCACAACCAACATGCTGGTCCTGTCGAATATTATAAAACAAGTAGAATTATAAATGAAAAAAAATAAATCCGAATATGCTGATACATTAATTTTATTTATTTCTATTTACAAATGTATCGTTATAAATCAAACGTGTGCTAAACTACTAAGGAATCATATAAAAAAGTTTAATTTTATTTTATAAAAAGCATATTCATTTATCAAAAATTAGATAATAAATAATGAAATTTCCACGAGGTCAGTATTGAGGTTATACAGTCGGCAGCGCACGATGATCGTCTGATCAAATTTTGATAAACGCACGTACACATACACGTACACAATAGAAAGAAATAGAGAGAGAGAGAGAAAAAGTCGCACGGATAACGCATAACGCCTTATCCTTATGTGACGATTTATATAACTTAGCTTATACCGCAAGCCGCGTTAAAGAACTTTATTTCAAATACACTGAACACAAAGTTCAAATTCACGCCGATGTACATTATTTTTTTGGCCGTAGCACATTTTATTTATCTACAAAAATGATAAATATACTCTTTGCTGAATTTTAAAAAAGTGAGTACAATCCTCGTCAAACTTTTTGACCACTTTAAATATAGATACGCAGAATACAAATTTAGGTATAAACACGTACTATATTATATGTATAACATCGAGACAACTTAAGGATAAAGAAATGCCAATTTTAGATACCTATAATAACATTTTAAGTTAGTTTTGTATTAAAATCTTGGCGATACCATGCGCAAGCCCGAAGTTATGATTATATTCAGAGAGCCCAAAAAGATTTACAAGGCCAGTAAAAACAATAACACGGTAATACAAAATAAAAACCAAATTTGTTTTATTAATTTCACTATAAACTTAGAAAAATCAAAAGAGTCATTTTTCGTGCAAGCTTATATAAATACCTAATTCTATTTCCTCCTCTGGGGTCAAATACTGCCACTCTATCGGAAAACTTATACTTTGATGTATATCTTGATCATCAGAGAGTGCAAAGTCAATCGTAATGCGAGGGAATGGCTTATTGCTCGCAGCTAAATGTGAACGAGATCGTATTTGAGCGCGATATGAACGGATGTCTTCCAGGTCTATGGTCGCTGTTATAACTTCCTGTATAGAAATAATAGGTAATTGAATCGAGAGGACACGGATTCGGTACGCGTAAATGTTTGACTCTTGTGTTGAACATAATAAAAAAGATTTAGTAAACAATTAGCTGGCCCGGCGGACGTTGTCGTGTCCTGATAATAAAAAATATATACTAAATAAATAAATAAATACTTATGTGAATGAAATGCTTAAGGTGTGAACTAAAGTGTTTAATTTGATAAGGATTCATACTGTATCCGTCTAAATAGCCTTCCAATTACCTCACTACATGCGACCATTTTTTAGTAGACGAATGGGTATAATAAGCTATCCTTAAAAGATAGGTATATGCCATCGGAGATTTTTTTGTAAATCTACAAAAGAAGAATCTCTCACTATGCATTGTTTTGTTATATCTCAAAAGAATTAGACAGCGTTTTCGATGACAACTCCCAAGCTGCTTGATTTTTCCAACACTTTCAATAATTATCGTTATATTTCAACCAATTTACACAAAATCTTGACAAATTATATACCTAAACCTTCCTCATGAATTACTCTATCTATTGGTGAATTACAATCCTTTCAGTATTTTTTGAGTTTATCGCGAACATACAGACAGACGCAGCAGACGACTTTGTTTTATAATATGTAGTTAAGTAGTAGTTTGACATTCAACTGTTTAGTTATCATAATACAAACTATTAATAATTTTATTAGTTTTGTGTGAGATTACGGATTCAAATTTGTTATTACCATAATTGAATACAATAAAACTAGTTTATTAAATGCAAATATACTGTTTAACTAAATTTGAAATTTACAAAGATTTTCCAAACAAAGAGTTTTAAGTGCCTTTGTCCTTCAAATTAATTAAATTTTCAAAAGCATTAATTAAACCGTTCACATCACTTGACTATAATAAAATACTATAATTAAAATGTTATACTAGTTTATTTTTCATCTTACTTACCACATCGTGCAGTGCAAATTGCATTCCCTGACTAACGATAGAACCATTAACAGCGACACAAGAACACCCATTGAAATACGTCCGCTGACCGTCGCACCCCCTCAAATTGCTGAATAAGTACGCACCACCACTTTTGAAAGTGGCACTCTTCACTAAATCGACTGTGACGTACGCTTTACGTAGTTCCATATAACTTCCCGAGCCGTTTGATATGATTTCAACACCGTCGAAACCTAGAGGAACGTGTCGACTGGAGCGATTGGAAAAAAAATATGTTGAATATTATTAAATGAGTTACTTTTTTATTACGCTCCTAGTAAATCAATAGCGACACTTATAAAGATCTGAACACATGACATGATTGACTCATCTCTCTGTGCATCCATTAAAAACAATTGTAACGTTTACGTATTTTTTAAATCTATATGGACGTTGAAAAGATAAACTCGATCGAGTTTCTTGCTGGTTCTTCTTGATGACTTGATTATTTTCCGAACCGGTGGTAGTATTTGACGTTCATAAGCGCCTTCTCAGAGCCTAAATGGATTAATTTAAATGGATTAATATTATTGATTTTTGACAAACTGATACTCGCTTGTTTCGCTGTGCATTATAAAAAAACTTTAAATGCTTAAAAAAAATAGCAAAATCGTAAAATAAATCATCTACGAAAAACTCCGCATCGAATGGTTATAGTCATTATAGCTGAAATGTTCAGTCGTTTTAACGTGACTGAATCTGAGCGTAACTGTACAATATATACTTATATAGCCTTGAGAATAACTATCACGCTCAAGTTTCAAATCTGTCGCCAACAGACAAGTTGGCAAATTGTTCTGACAACAACACATGAGAACCAATTCCCATGTAGATTTAGCGTGTTCACATCTTAAACCACCTAGTCATTTTATATAAGGTGAAATTTTTTATCCAAAGACTTCAAAACCGCATATAGCAATACTTATTATAAAAATAAGTTCAACCTTAAAGAATTTGTAAGTAGTTCTTACATAAATCGTAAGTCAGTTACTATTGAATTATTTTATTTTAATAATAGCATAAATTAAAGAGATGTTTCAAAGTAAATAAACCAGCCAAAAGTATCGCTATGGATTCTTGAAGATGATGCATCTGTTAGGTAAAGGAATACAGTTGAAAATTTAGTTTATAATATAGTTTAATTTAAATAATCATTATAAGTAATTTAATATTCTAGATAACCTCCTCGAGTTTCAAATAAAGTAGGAAGAACTCGTAACAAAATATAATACAATTATTTATGTACGATATTTCTAGTTGAGTCTAGAAATATTTCGTAAAAGATTTAATACACGGCTCTTTTGCATAATTCGTAGTATTTCAAAAGAACGTTATTTAACAACTGGCACATTGTAATTCAAATTACTTCGTTTGTCCTTTTTTATTTAATTAATTTACCTTTGCGGGTTCCAAAGTTCCTCGCATATTTCAAAACCGATGCACGTATCTTTTGTTGATATCACCGCATCACCGATAGGCACGGTTGTCTGATTAGTGATTGCCGATATCATTCTTGGTAAATAATAGTCTTCTATTTGCCTGTCCTGTGAATAACTACAACTTTTAAATCCCGAAACTAAAACATCACCCAGATCAGTATTGAATTAAATAATGCCGTCAAGATTGTAGAGAACAAATTACTGAAGCAAATTCAAAGGCAGCAAACTATTTTGTTAGTTAACAGACACTAAGTTATCTATTATTTAATGAACAGGACCGGAGCTTTTGGTGAAGGAAAACATAGTGATGACACCATAGCACGGTGATAGGGTTTCTTCTAAGTCCAGCTGATTAGATACCAACCTCAAGTTGAAGACCTGCCGCCAAGCACCTATAGGTGTGTTCGGTTATATAGGCGGATATAGATGGTCGGTAAATTGAAATTAAGTTCTATAGAAGTTTATTTCACTATAACTAGAGATAACAAAAAAATATGGTAAACTAGAACATATATGTATATATAAAAGCAGTGTCCGAATGTATGTTATCGCTACAGAGAGGTTGCACCCATTTGACTAATTCTTTTTTGTTATATGTAATTGAACAAGGTTTGTATGAATGAAAAGGTCAAAAAATCGTACGGGGATAAATAACAATTTTTGGTTAATAATCTCCACATAACAAATTAATCGAGTGAGTGCAATAAAATACAGTGTGGAGATCTTCAATAACATTTATAGAGTTGACACGTTAACGTCCAACTGTCATTTTATTTAATTACGTGGTAGTACTGTACAGGAAAGATTTCGTTTCATTTTCTTCGCCATTAAACACATGCGAAGCCGGGTCGGGTAGCTAGTTTTACATAAAAATATTATAAACTACAACTCACTTTGGTCCACGGTGAAAACCACCTCGACTCCCTATAATTGCCGTCCTCACATAACATCATCTTTGGCCTTATCAGTAAAAGCTTTTTGTTTAAGAATGCTACTCTGCAGTTATACGAAACATTCCTGTGCTGGACGGGCATGCCTACATCTATTAACATATCTTTACATGTCGGCGACTTGAGAAGTTCAGCTAAAACCTGCCAACTATGAAGGAACGTATCTGGTTCATGGAAGTGATCTTCGCAACTGTAACCGCTGAAACGTCAAAGGAAAAACAACAGATTTAATATTTTATTGCAATCTTGGCTAAACTTTTTGACCGCTTTGAATATAGATGCGCAGAACATAACTGTAGATACAAATACATATTATATTATTTATATGTATCTCATCGAAACCACTAAATGACAATTTTAGATTCCTATGATAATATTCTAACTCTGTTTTATATTAAACTCTTGACTACATAATGCGCAAGCCCGAACTGACGGCTATATTCAGAACGACCAAAAACATTCACGAGGACTGAACTACTTATAAATGAATGGGCTTTGACAGATACTGGCAGAATTCGTATTGGACGAGATGTCATTTAAAAAAAGTTGAAGTTTACTACATATACTAGCTGCCCGTTCCGGCTTTGCACGGACGTCAATACAGTCAACGAATTACTTTATAATGCCATATGTTAGAATCTTATCGAAGTAACAAAGGTAATCAGGACTCTTTATTAATAAACAAACAATTCGCAATAAAATAATATTACGATTATAAATTGAAATATAAACTATCCTATCTCTCAAGCTGCGCACGGTGAGCAAAATTTTATTAAAATCGGTTCAGTAGTTTAGGAGTCCATTGCGGACAAACAACGTGACTCGTAATTTATATATATTAAGATTTACACTTTCAAACCCAAAAGGGAATCCTAATTCGTGGTCTTTGAGCACCATGTCAGACTGGGACAAAAACCTGTCGCAGTAACTCTGTTCCGCGGCTGAGAATCCGCCATAAAATAAATTGCTTAGGGCATTTTTTATGATACTTAAAAGCCGGTATAATAAGTTCAATTTAAATAAGCAAGATACCTACCAAACTTCTAACTCGGGGCCAGTACGGTACAGAGCACCCATCTCCTTTGCTTCTTGTATGGACTGCAATATTCTACTTAGGTTGCCCTCGAAGTCCAATGCCCATTGGTTTAGCGTGGAAACAGCTACAGTCACTTTTCTACCCATTGTTACTTATTTACCTGTGAAAAAACGATATCAAATTAAACACTAGTAACCGACCACGATTTTTACATGTTAATTTAAGAGTTAACTTAAAATTTGATAATAATAAAATGCCTATGTTACTCAGGCGGCCACAAGATTCTGATATTATTAACAAGTTAAAAGCATTCCAAAGAGCTTATCAGAGCATTTATCGAGCGTAGTGCTGGAGAGCCCCTGATGATCAGTAGAAATCAGCTACGGGTTTCGGTGAAAGCAATCACTAGACACTGTTACCTAAAGAAATATTTTTACAACATGAGTGTCCAGAGCACAAGAATGTGCACATTTAGTGACAGCGTTGATGAGACTCCAAAATACCTTTGTGTGAATGTGATCCACTGAAGCCTACCCGCAACCGGATTCTGGAAAATCACGTAATGCCTTCGGATGAAGTACAGGTGTTCTCGACCAAAAAATTTATGCAGTGTATATATACTATAGGACTAGGCAGCAAGCTTTAGTAATGTGGGGCGATCACAATATATGATACTGGTCGCAATGATGCATGACTAAGGCTTACATGGAATAATACTAGTAATGTTACTCAGAAGGAAAAATTTCATCAAATCAAATTTTACTTTATGAACAAGAGTTTCTGTGAGCTTAAAATATCTGTGAGAATCTAAATATCTGTTAGAATTGCAAAAATTGTTACAAATACTTTATAGTATATAAGTAAATAAACGTTCATTAATCCTTCAACTCCTTGTTTCGTTTGGTTAGATAACTCGCGGTTGTGAAATAAGTATTTGAAATTAAATAAAAACATAATTACAACTGACAAATTTACTTAAGTTATATCATCTACAAGAGATAAAAAAAAACAAAATAATTTACAAAATTATACGAGTGTAAGAGTAGTAACAAAACAGCAAACAGTTGCCAAAAACTAAAATTGGTGTTATAAAGATATATTCGTTCTATTTAGCGATTAATCACGAATTTCTCTTACTAAATAATGCTTTAAAACACAACACAAAATATTTTGCTTGAAAGTTATAATATAATGCCTTTTTTTCTAAAAAATGTATTAATTTTTCATTTCAATTATTACCATAAAATAATTCAAACAATTTAGAATTGCTCGAGTTTTTTATTTTACATTATCTGATTAAGAAAGACTTTTTTAAGTGTTATGGAAACAAAAATAAAATAATAAGATGTACATATCACCATATTTCTAAAATAATGAGCATCAAAACGATAAACTTTGGCAATCTTGTTGGAAATCGATCCGTACCAACTTGTACCAAGACTCGGCCAATCACCCCTCAGCCCTTAACCTGCCACATAGCTTATACTTTAGTAACAGTAGAACAGGCATTTAAAATATTGTATAGAACTTTCTCATGAGAAGGATTTTGATAAAATAATTACTATTATACTAACAAATTACTTAATTTTAAGGCTCTAATAGGAAAAAATACATTATTATTATTATTATTTACAAAGAACTTACACTAATATATTTCTAGTAAACCTTTTAATTAATATAGTATGTATTTTTACAGACTAGTATCAGCTAGTTACATACAAACGCCAAAAAAAATAGTGAGCAATCAAAGAACATGCAAAAGTCATATTTACAATTATTATATTAATTGCAAACAGCGACACAATCGGGATGTGTTTCCAGCCTCATAATTATGTCAAACTAAGTAAAATAAACATCAATTACAATTACTTTCGAATGTTGTACATAACGAGCTTACAGTAGACGCCTAGTCGACAAAAAAAAATTGAAATATACATATACAATACAATTACAGAAGAGAAAAGTTACAACGATGAGAAATTATTAATATTTTTACCAATGAAGTTATGGAACCAGCATAACGAAATAAGTCAATCATAATATCGATTCTACTTGTATGTTACTCTGGCAACCAGATTCTATAAGAAGATATGAATAACAATATGAAAGAATAAAGTAGGTTTATGTTTATAACATACGTGTATGCTAATACTTAGACAAAATTAACATAGAACAGCAAGGTTTAGAATAGTTACCCTTGTAAATAAATTCCAATACGATATCGGATGT
The DNA here is from genome assembly GCA_035772565.1 of Antheraea assamensis. Taxonomy (NCBI): domain Eukaryota; kingdom Metazoa; phylum Arthropoda; class Insecta; order Lepidoptera; family Saturniidae; genus Antheraea; species Antheraea assamensis. The sequence continues at coordinate 1,174,860 of JAQQSE010000042.1, forward strand.
AGAGAGTTATAAAATCATTATATAAATTGTACTTCTTCTTTGAAATTCCTTTAAGATTGTTTATTGCATACTGACGTTATACAACAATTGTGTTTTTATTTCGAAAATATTGGAAACTTCTAACTGTAGTTGAAATGAAATAAAAATCACATATTTGTTAGTGCATTGCAATTTAACGGGAAAAATTAAATTTCAAAATTTACCTTGTAACATTTTATAAAAATACTGTAAGGTTCAATATATTTTTGAGTCCACGTGAAATTGGCTTACTTTATATGAATACTATATCTGTATATTTTATCATTTAATTATAGAATTACAATTAGACTGTTTACGTAAATGATTCGACATGTTCTTAGACCTTTAATCAACACTATTATTGTCACATCTATGTATTCGCATGTCTACTAAGTCATTAAAATTAATAGCAACGATTAAGGCGAGTGCAACTTTTCCATACGGACGCCACGATTTGCCACATGACTACGTGGAAGTGCAGTCACCTCTAAGCTTTCTAAGAAATAGCATAAAGTGTGAATAGCGGAATTAAGCTTAAAATATTAAATATATATAATAAAATATGCCAACCTGTACCAACGTGTTTATATAATAAGGATAGGAAAATTCACGAATCAAACGATGCTAATGTTGATAACACAAACCTAGTCACATGCAATCGTGTCTAGACAGAGGTGCCGACTGGCATCAGTAAAACTTGTAAAGTTCAGGCAAGAACGTACCGTACCAAGGTAATCGGTGACATATTCTTGGGATTATCGCGTTCTTTTAAAATATTCAAATTTATAAACGAAGTCAATTAATTGATTGTGATAATCCAGTTGGTAATTTAAATTATATTATGGAACAAAACTGTTTCGAATCAAACGACGATGAAAACGAAGCTCCATTAACGGATGACAGAGGTACCTTATAACTCTTATGTTTCAAATGTGATTACCATTATTTTTATCATAATTAAAAACTGTTTAATATCAAATAAGCAAAAATTTGTTTTGCTTTATACAATTTTATATTGGACACATGCCTTTTTTTATATATTACTATAAATGTTCGCATACCGCAAGAAATACCCGAGTGACGTCACTAATAACCTGATAAAATGTGGTATTACTGATACAAAATAGCGATCGTCGATCACTCAACCCAGTAGTAACGCAAAAGCAAAGCATGTATTTTTGATGTCGTCAGGGTCGTCAGTTGAGTTCGGAACGTCGCGCAAACCACAACGTATATACACCCTAAATTATTATCAGACGACTGTGAACATCTAAACAATGTGTAACCATGGTAACAATACTTTCGACATTACAGTCGAAAGAGACATGAATCATAATAATTTATGGTAGTTCATAAATATGTTCTTATGGTATTCTTTTTAATCTTTTCTAAAATGCTATGGTGGAAACACCTTCAGAGCTCATATGAAAATGTAATTATGTTTGAAATGGAAGAACAGAAGAAAAGTGACTGTATTGATAACACAACGATAACCCTTACGCTACCGACAATACACCCCGTGCTACATGATCATATGTTAATAACAAATTTAGATCACGTGAAAGCACTACAAGCTTCTCTATTTCCTATATGCAGTAAAGGTAAAATTGTAGTTAAATATTATAGGTATTTTAAAAAAGAGTACGTCAATTATTAATCATAGCCATGGGTCATTCATCGATACGAAATGATGGCATTTAAATAATATTACAGTTTTACAGATCACGGTTGTATTTATAGATGGGGAAATCCCTACTACTGCAGATATAAACTTTTTCGTATAATGTTTTATATGGATATTTAATCGGAATGAGTATAAATAAAAAAGCTGTAATATTGCGTACTTTTAATTTAATCCCTAACATATTTAAATATGTGTACTGAATTCGTAGTATGTATTTTACGTTAGCGAAATATTATTGACTAGGAATAAAGTGCAAAAAAATTATCAGGACTCTATTACAGGTACCTTCATTTCTAATTTTCTAAACAATAATATCAAAACCAACCAATTGGAAATCGATACAGATGTTAACACATTTCGAACTACAGCAAAACTCAAAGAACCAAGAGATCTATTTGCACTCCCAAAAGAACTTGACTGTCCTCAACAAGCACCTAGATGGCCTTCGGAGTGTCAAGTAAGTAAAAAAACCATGAATACATATTTACGAAGAGTTAAAGCAAATTCTATTTCTTGCGTAACATCAACATTCAACATCAACTTAGTAACAAACAAGCACGCAATTTACCTAACAGTCAGGTATCACTGCAACTCATACTCATCTAAGACTAATCAAAAACAAACCTTCAAATTGATCTAAAGTCAATTATAAATAGCTTGCTAATTCTGAGTATTAAGCCCTGAACAAAAAAGTGCGATAAGTAATGTTCGACGCCAGAAGTAAACGATCTATTATGGACTGACACCCGCCTGAACCAACGAAAGTAATACGCGAGCAGTTTCCGCTCCTCAATAAAAAGTGTGTGAAGAACACGGAGAGTTTTAGTATGTATCTGATATACAGTCCACGCAAATTTTCTTGACCGCTCTGAATACAAATGCGCTGTGCAAAAATTTACGGTGGGCAAAAAAAAATCGATTCTCTTTCTTAGTCATACAGAAAAATGGGTTGCTAGACACCTTTGGAGAATTCTCAGCAAAAATGAGCTCTTAATTTGAATAGGAACGTCCTTATCAATTACAGTTTTAGTAATTGATTTAGCAGCTAAATTCAATGTATTTTTTGTAGGAAATCGAATGCTTTACAAGAAAGGTCTTTTACATGTTTATTGTAAATGTCACCATTTAACAAATATTGAAGATTAAAATTTGATTGTTTTCAGACAAATTATATATATAACAATGAGACAACTTAAGAATAAACAAATGCCAATTTTAGATTCCTATAACATTGTAACTTTTTTTTTGTATTAAACTCTTGATTGTATTAAGGCTATATTCAGAGCGGCAAAAAGATTAACGAAGACTGTTCGTCACCTCCACCGTTCCGACGTTGAGTTGGGAAACTTAGGTAAAATTTCCGCATTTAAAAAAGGGTTACTTCTGCAATCAAATCTCACACCATTTTATTATAACATATTAAAAATAGTTTGACACAATATTAATGCAGGTTGTCGAAGAGAGAATACATCACATCATTTGGAGCCCAGCAACGCCAGAGCCATATTACGCTGCATCAGGAAAAGAATTGCGTCCTCAACCAGTTGGTGAAGAAGCTGGAACTGTGATATTTCAATATTTTCCTATGAGCGCTGTAAATTATGTAAGTTACATAGATTCTAAACCAATCATTTTAAGTTACCTTTTTTATAAAATACTTAGACTGCATATACATTAACTCTGATGTAATTAAAAAAAGCGTCATAAATTATTGACTGCAATATATTTCAGTTCTGTAGATCAACGGTCGGTGGATCACGTTTGTACCTTTCAGCGTGTGCAAGTGCTAATGGCGACGACGAATTAAGATTCGAATCACGGTTCGAAAGCGGAAATTTGGCAAAAGCTATTAGAATTACATCAGCCTATTATGAGCTTCATCTCCGTACTGACCTTTACACAAATAGGCATATGCAATGGTTTTACTTTCGAGTTTCAAATACAAAAAAGCAAACGATGTACAGGTAACGGACGTACTAAAATCTTACAAATCATAACTTAGCAAAGAACAGCTGAATAGACTCACCATATTACAGATTCTCTATTGTTAATTTGTCGAAAGCCGAAAGTTTGTACAACGAGGGAATGAGACCTTTACTGTATTCAACGAAGGACGCGCAACTCCATTCAATAGGTTGGAGGAGATGTGGAGATAACATCGCATATTACAAAAATGATTGCACGTGAGTCTTAGAAATAAAATACTAGAAGTCAATATACAGTAGTTAATATCGATTTAATTATTTTATACGTTTTTACTTCACAGAACTGAAGAGGAGGAACAATTTCCAAGTTATACATTAACCTTTAATATTGAATTTCCACATTCAGATGACGCCGTATATATAGCACACTGTTATCCATACACATATTCAGATTTACAAGAATATTTGTCTAGGCTACAATCGCATCCAGTCAAATCAACTTTTTCCAAACTGAGACTTCTCTGCAGAACTTTGGCCGGGAACAACGTTTACTATTTAACCATAACCGCACCTCCTAATCCAAATGAAATGGAACAAAAGGTTATTCTTATTTTATTTATTACATTTGATAAAAATATTTAAAGTTCCTTATAAAAACAGCGAAATAACTTTATTAAAAAAATAAAAAGTAATTCTGCTTTACAGAAAAAGAAAGCAGTAATCATTACAGCCAGAGTGCATCCAGGTGAAACTCCTTCATCATGGATGATGAAAGGTTTCATGGACTATTTGACAGGTGACTCGAATCAAGCACGCGAACTAAGAGAGAAATTCATTTTCAAATTAGTACCTATGTTAAACCCGGATGGCGTGAGTGACGAAATAAATATGTTTTATACAAAACGCTGTAAATGTTGTTGTACTATTGAATAATATTTTTCTGTTATCATAGGTTATTGTGGGCAACAATCGTTGTTCACTAACCGGAAAGGACCTAAATAGACAATATCGAACAGTAATAAGAGAAACCTATCCACCGGTTTGGCATACTAAAGTAATGATACGGAGGTATGTTTGTATATTGTTTTGAATTATATGGGTTTATTCATATCAATATATATAGACATACTACCATCAATTTTTTTTATATTACAGGCTACAAGAGGAATGTGGAGTTGCAATGTATATGGATCTACATGCGCATTCCAGGAAACACAATGTTTTTATTTACGGTTGCGAAAGTAGAAAAAATTCAGACAAGCGATTACAGGAACAAGTTTTTCCATTGATGTTACACAAAAACGCGGCTGATAAGGTAAAAATACCTAAGTAATACTATACGCTGGTGCAAACATTCTTATTTTACTTAACAATAAAAAAATGAATTGTTATCAGATTATTATTATTATTTAAATTTGTTGAATTATTGTTGGCTATTACCAAATTATACCGTGCTATATTTAATTATTGTAATAATATATACACGAGAAACTCATCAATAGTTGAAAATCCGTCAAAATAATAATGCTCCTTTAATTTGAAGTCCTTGGACTGTACTATGCTTACCGATAGGCAGAAAACAGTCACTTTGCCTCGCTGCTACAAAAAAAAACTAATGAATAGGATACATTTTACTAACATAATATAGCAGGCACACTAGATACGTGACGAACCTATTTTCACTTTATTAATATATCGAAGTAATGACATGTTAAAATGCTTTCAGTTTTCCTTCGAAAATTGCAAGTTTAGAATACAACGTAGTAAAGAAGGTACAGGTAGAGTAGTAGTTTGGATGTTAGGTGTAGCAAACAGTTACACAATGGAAGCTTCCTTTGGAGGATCCGAATTAGGAAGTAGAATGTCTACGCACTTTTCAGTCCAAGATTATGAGAGCCTTGGGCGTACTTTTTGCGAGACTCTTTTAGATTTCTATGATGAAGATCCAAGTAAAGAAAAATTAAGGACAAAAATTGTGACGAGACTATTAAAAGAAGGCTCTAATGCTGATGAACCCACGAATATAGATCTATCTGATTATTCCAGGTAAGTGGATACCTCTTAGTTTGATAGCTCACTTTATCTAATGCAAAATATTAAAGGAAATGTTTAACAGTGACGAAGGTGATACTTCTAGTACCAGTTCTGATACAGGGGTTAGAAGTCAAACAAATGATATCATGCAGATGGCTCCACCACCTACACCACTATTTCCAGATATCAATAGATGTACATATGAGGTACACAATTCATATCTATACGAATATCATAAGCAAAACATTATTGGTATTACATATATTATTATTACTATTACAGAAATCACGGAAACTACGACCTCAATTAAAAAAGACAAAAGGGATAGAAAAAAAGAAAAATAGGCGCGAAACATTACAGGTGTCTGTAATACTATAGTACGGTATATTACAGTACTGTGATTGTCAAGTTTTCTAAATATTAATAAAATAACGTACATTTAAGGTATCTAGAGCCACAATAGATTTAACATCCGATGCTATGTCAGACGCCTCATCCGAAGGAGAATCATATGATGGAAATTATAGTCCAATTAGAAGAGTTCAAAAATTACTTCATACTTCAACTAAGTCAAAACCACGTAAAAAGAAGAGAATGCCACCAGAATTAAAAATTAGAAAGGCACCAGTAAGTACTAAATTAGAACAAGCAACATTAATCTTCAGATAAAATAGGTATTTATTTTTATAGACAAGTGATTCTCCATATCATTCGGATCGTGAGCAAAATGCCTCCAAGTGTAGAAGACCACGGAGTGTCTCAATGTTTAACGAACCCACAGAAAAATCAAGGTTACATCCTGCTTCATGGCATCAATTTAAATGTTTACCTCCAGCAAAGTATGTATAAGAATTTTTCTATTGTTGTGAACTGAATATGAGGTGTATAAAAACATAGTAAAACAAGTACATTCTTTACTTTTCAGATGCTTATCAGAACTAAAAAATAGAAATATGCAACCCTCAGAACTTCAAGTAAAATTAAATTCATTGAAGAGAAATGTATGGAGTGGAATACAGACTGAGGAAAAGGGTCCTCTGTCTTGGGGAATTTCCAATTTTGCTATGCATTCATATTTTACTGATAGTGAAGCTTTACTAAGGTAAATAAAATGTATTATAACAAACCAGAATAAATACTACAATTTCCTAAGAAGAAACAATAATTTCATATTAAGTTTACTGTTTAATTAATCACAGGAGAAATAATTATTATGTTTTTTTTTTCTTTTTCTTACAATAATTGTATAAAATTAATAATACATTCTAGGTGTAAACTTCAGTTTTACTTTTTTTATTGTACAATGTAATAAGTATATTTATAGCATATCATTGTGGTATTAGATCCTGCTCAAAGAAATTAGAAGAACTTGAAGGAGACTGTAAAAAATTGAGAGATGAGAAAAAGAAAAAGAAAACAAAAGGAAAGAAACTTCATGTAAAAATGCAAAGTAGCCTAAGTGAAACTTTAGAACCAATTAACAAATCACCTAAAACAAAGAAGAAGAAAGGAAAGTAAGAATTTTACAGTCTCTTGGTTATTATACTCCATATTTATTTAAGGGTTAAAAGAGATTCAGTTTTAACATTTATAAAGAATATAGGCTGAATTTACTATATATGCTACCATATAGTAATTAACTTTTACATTTTTGTATATTATGATCATAATCAGGTTCTTCAATGAAAAACTGAAGGTAAATAATTATACCTTTAGAGAACTGATAACAATTATTCAATAGACATAGTTCATCATGATTGTTTTTATTTGGCACTTATCATATGATATCTGGCAGGTATTATATTCTACAGAGTACAATTTTTTTTTTTAATATGTTATATCTACTATTAACTATTCTGATTTAGTTTGATTTATGGTGTACCATACTATATAAAAACTATATTTTATTTATTCCAGATTAAAATACATAAAGTCTGAAACAGCCACAAATACCACTAGTTTCACAGATATTCCACAGCATACACAACAATCAGAACAAAAATCATGTTCTATTGAAAACAAACAGGCTAAGTCACGATTCAGGAAAAGCGCAATAGTGTCAACTGCTGTACAAAAGAAGAAAACAAACCCCAAAGGGACCAATTTAATAAACTCTGAAAATTCAGACAGCGAAGATTCAGTACATTCAATACAAAAGTTAAAAAAGAAACCGAGGAATAATAAAATAAAGTTTTTGAAAAGTTTATCAGAGAGTAAACATAAAAATTAGAATAAAATTCTTTTTTTCAGTAATACTATATTTATTTAATTACTATGTATAATTGTACAGGTGATTTACAACAAAATCCTGTTATATAGTCAATAAAACTTGTTTAAATAAGTAAAATTTATTCAATGATATACTCAAGATTTACTATTTACACGGTAACTATATATGAATAAAAAAAGAAACATTCTATTCCAATTTATTATCTACAAATATTTAATAGTTAGACAAGTTAACTAATGTCAAAAGAGTTTCTTAGTATCAGATCTCAACAAAATATAAAAACCTGCTATTATATTTATTTTATTTATTGTGAATAGCTTTCAGTTAGAATGTCAAGTACAGAAATGATTAAAAACTGACATAAACATGATGCTCCAGCAAACTATCTGCTAAGACGTTATCTCCTATTCTGAGTATTTTTTTAATTTAAATTATAAAATTTTCCAAGACCAGAAACATATTCAAAATAGGACTGTAAATTAGATAAATACTTTACATTGAATTTTGATATTCAAAAACACAATATATAAGAAACACTTGTCACAATAATGAAATAAAATAATAATATACATTTTTTTTCAAGTTACTTCTTAATTCCATATAGATAACAAACCATGTATACACATTTAAAAGATAAAAATGTAGAGGGTATTATTCAGAATAAAATGAAGAAAATGCAACAATATTCTAAAAATAATGTGTAAATTAATTTGTTACTCCATTGGGAACTATTAGACTAAAATAAAACAGGTAAATTTATATATGGGTGGTTTTTCTAAAGCCAACATATTTTCTTCTTTTGTGAAGCAGAGAAAATTTCAAATATTGTGTACAAGAAAGATTTCAAGGAAATTATACCCATAAATAACTTAAATTAAGAAAAAAGAAATGCACGTATAAAATATATATATTTTACCCAAAAGTCAAGGAACCGTCTATAATTATTACCCAAGTATATTAAGAAATAAAAAATAAAATTGCTAATAAGTAATAACAGAAAGCTCACGATACCAGAGGGTCATATAAAATAAATAAAACTTACAAAGCGCTCAGATTTAAATGTGCCGATTCAGTTATTAGCCTTAGTATTGTTCACTACTACAATGCTTGAAAGGTTCGCGTACAAGTTTCACGTAGTTTCGGAACTATGTACTCTCATGAAAGTGATTTAACCGGACTCCGACTCACTTTGACTGTAACTCGGAAATCTTTCAATGCAGACTACTGTCACAATGACAGTTTTTATATTGTACTATGTGATGACAATACTGACACTAGTATTCCTAAGAAACGGTATAGGCCTTGCCAGGTCAACAGTGTAGTCAGTTCGAAAAAGACAAATAGTACTGACACTACTGATAATAGTATGTCCTTTATTATATCAGACAAAATTTACAAATCTGTATTATTGATTATATTTGTTTTATAATAATTAAAAATATGTACCTATCATTTTCAATTCAATTTACTATGTACAAAATAACCAAATATGTATTATACGTGGGGCTTTAAAGTTATAGATTCAATATTAATTTAACAAAAAAATTTTGACTGTTCAGATATTTGTAATTTTTTTTCTTTAAGTTTTTGGTAATAGGGTATCAGTGATATCATATAACCATTTACTGCAATAATGATAATCTACCACAGCATATATAGAATGTCACGATCTAACATTATCATAATAGATATACCTACTCTTTATTTTTACAATTATTGATAACAAAACTTATTAATAGACCTCGCCAATCTTTCTGACCGCTTTGAATATACATCCGCAGATCCAATTTAGATACACTACGTATTATATGCATAATATAGAGACAAGTTAAAGATAAATAAATACCATTTTTAGATTCCTATAATAATATTTAAACTTTGTTTAGTATCTTCATATCATGTATAGAACCAAACTTAAGTCTATATTTAGAGCGGCCAACAAGATTGACGAGAACTGTACTAATAATCACTATTACCTTGATAAAGTGATTAAATAGTATATTAATAGTAATAAATATACATACAAGAACCACTTTGTTTCCATAAATCACTTTCAGTAACTCCACTATAATTAACAATTAACATTGTTATCACGACAAAATAATAAATATATTAAATGACACCCAAAAGACATATGACGTCATAGATATTGGATCGCCCTTAAATAAATATAATGACTGCGCTCCAGATAATGAGATGTGTTTCTGGCCTGCATCTCATTGATCAAATACGGAGCATGCAGACGCTTTTGTATCGCTGTCATTTCGACGAGTAAAGAAGAAAATGCAGAATATGACAATTAGAATTACAAATCAATGTCACCGCAGATATATGTTTTCCGCTCTACAATTAGAATTATACTAATTTATTGACACCGCAACTATTATACCGCTCATACATATATATTTCGCTTTGGGCAACGCAGAATTTAAAGGAGAAAATTATACTCCTAACAACTGCAACATCAGTGTTTAATACGCAGTGGACGTCGAAACGCTTTCGCAAGAAAATCCGCTATTATCATTGCACCGCTTCTACAGATATCTTAAGAGTAAGATCCTGAGACGCCGCTGCTCCGTACTAGGTGCTGAGTTTGCAGGTTAGTGCACGCTTTTTATTTGGGGTCTTTGTTATTATATTTATTTATAGGCAAGACCACCTACCGCTTTACGTTCTCTGTTCCTTTCGCATTTTTTTATACTTTTTATCTTCACCGCATTCCTTCCTGGTGGGACCTATTTACACGGTCCCATCAGCCCCTTCATTGGTCCTTCGTAAGCCGGATATTTTTCCACGTTCATATCACCGCATACATAAGTTTTGTTCCTTATTTGTCCGCATATATTTTTCACGCTCTAAATTTTCCGCTTTCACAATTATTTTGGTTCTCCATATTCGCAATTATTTATTAGTATAAGATTCACGTAATTATAGTTGGTGAATTCTTATAATTACGCTTTTCCTTTACTTTTATTATCGCTATATTTCAAAATGGCCCAAGCAAATGCGCAATTCTCTCTAGCTAAGCTAGAACAGAAAAAGGAAATGCTCTTTTCCCGAATCAACCGCATCTACAATTTATCGAAAAATATTATATCTTTCGATTCCCGCTCCAACGAAGATTTCCTTACTGAATCTGAAACCATCGACGATTTGCAACATAGATTCGAAGTTATTATTGATAAAATGAATGATATAAAATTAACTTTGAATCCAGATTATAACGTCGAATATTCGAGTTTGGAGTCTTTTGAAGATTTATATATACGTGTAAAACGCGTGCGCAATAAAATTTTAAATAATTGTTCTACGGTTTTACCGTCGCGATCCGACAGTAATGAGTCCGCTAAATTTATAATAAAATTACCGCCTATTGAGTTACCGAGTTTTGATGGAAAGATGGAGAATTGGCCTGTTTTTTACGAGTCTTTTAAAGTTAACATACATGACAATGAGCAATTGTCAGACTCGCAGAGGGTTCAATACCTCATAGGGAAATTAACGCATGACGCATTAAAGGTAACCGCTGGAATATTGCCTAACGGTGATACATACAAAATTATTTGGGACAACTTAGTAAAAAAATATCAAGACAAACGTGCATTAGGTACGCATTATTTGAATAATATTTTAAATATAGAAGATTGTTCATCTACATCAAAAAGTTTAGACCATTTCATAGAAAATTTTACGTCATCCGTGTCTGCTCTTAAATTATTAGACATACCGGATTTGACAGACTTCATATTATTGCATTCCGCATTGAGAAAATTAGATATTGAAACCACACAAGCATTTGAAATGTCAGTTCGTAGTGTTGAAATTCCGACTACTGAACACTTAATTAATTTCGTTCGAGATCAAGTTAAGATCTTGAAACGATCAAACACGGTTCACTCGCACTTCAATACGAAGAATCTATATAGTGAAACAAATAATAGACCACCCGCAAAATTAAATGAGTCACGCGAACGTAATACTTTTAAGAGCTTCTTCGCGAGTGACAACGCGTTTATCTCGGGTGCCGCTGTGTCTGCTTTAGCACCTGCTCCTATTCCCGCTTCCGCTTTTGCTCCCGCTCCCGCTCCCGCTCCCGCTCCCGCTCCCGCTCCCGCTCCCGCTCCCGCTCCCGCTCCCGCTCCCGCTTTTGCTCCCGCTTTCGCTCCCGCACCCGCTTTTGCTCCCGTTCCCGCTTCCGTTTCCGTTCTCGCTCCCGCACCCGCTCGTACTCCCGCTCCCGCTTTTGCTCCTGCTCCCGCTCGCGTTTCCGCTACCGCGATTATTTCACGGTCATTTTGTGTTTTTTGCAATAACAAAAATCACGTCCATCTTTATCGTTGCATTAAGTTTAAGAATTTATCAACGACTAAAGAACGATTTGATTTTATTAAATGTAAACGCGGATGTATCAATTGTCTAAGTACTTTCCATACTTCATCGAAATGTAAATCGTCGTCTGTTTGCAAAATATGCAATAAACGACATCACAGTCTTTTACATTTTGATAAAGATGTTTCTACAAATACGCATTCATTAACATATAAAAAACATAACCGCTATATATCTTCTGTGCAATGCACTCATTTACCGCCATCCGTTGTTCCGCCAACGCAACTTACGTCTTCTTCACCGCCATCTTGTGCGTTGTCAGCACACCCTACATCTTCCTTACCACCTCAGAATTTTTCAATTTCAATGGCACTTTCATCTACAGCAAATTCTAATGGTACGATTCTATTGCCAACCGCACAAGTATTTGCTCGACCTAAGGGTAGTACTGAACGTAAAACAGTGGTTCGGTGCCTACTGGATATCGGTTCACAGCATAATTTAATAACAACCGATTGTTGCAGGGCACTTAATTTACCAATAATACCATTGAGTAACTCTTTCGTCAATGGTATAGGGTTATCTTCTGAAGCGATCAAAGGATACGTTTATTTAGATATTGAATCTCGCATACACGCAGATCATAAATTTAATATTCAAGCTCTTGTTGTTGACCGCATCACTGAACAATTACCGTCTCATTCAGTAGATTGTGATAGCAACTTTGCTCATCTTCAAGGGTTACCGCTTGCAGATTTAAGTTGGAACCTCCCGGGACCTATTGATTTAGTAATAGGTGCACAACTCTTCCCGAATATATATTGGGGAAATAGGGTTAAGTCCGGGTCACGCGCGCCTCCAGCAATAGAAACCGCTTTTGGATTTGTTTTACTGGGAAATTACCCACATGATGATATTGTACTTTCTAAAAATATGTCATCATTTACCGTATTAGCCTCGAACGACTTAATTCATAAAAATCCGCATCCAGAGAAATTACCCAATACGCAGCCACTATCGTCTGGAAAAACGGTGTGCAAAAATATCTCTTCTTCATCAATTACTTGTGATGAAGAAAAACGATACGCTTTTCTGAAATATTGTAAATACCCGCCTGAATTTCGCAATACGCCAATCTTACCAAGTAGTAATACTTACCCGCATCATTAAATTATTAAATTTGACACAGAAGGTAAACCTTCAAAACTTTGCTTGGAAACCTTCTAGTGATATTTCTATCTAGAAATCCGCTTTAATGTACTTTATTTGTAATAACTCGCTTATTTTATTTACTTTCTTTTAATCGTTATATATTGTTGTCCGCTAAATTATTATTCACCAACAACAATATGTTGAATAATACATATATATGTTGGGTAAATTACTCCCAACCTTATTATAAAATATTTTACCGTTAATGCAAAGATTCCTCTTTGTCAACGCTTTATATAACGCTTAGCAATATTTTAACGCTATCAATTGCCAGTTGTAATTCTCGCCTCTTTAACGTATTATCATCATATGAACCGTACTACAAAATTATCACACCCGCACTCTTCTTAAGGTCAACGTTATTACTATATTTGCTTACTGCTAATATATCTGATCACCGCATCAATCTTGCACATTGTAAAGGCTGTTGGATAGCACTATAGTCTTTTAGCGAAAAGTGACGCTTTGACTGTTTTCGTACACCACAGCCAGTACGAAAATTGGCAGTTCCAGATGAATTAGTTAGAGTTGAAACTGTCGTACTTGTTGGACAGAAAATTCTCCATCTTCAAGTTGACCCATTGGTATAATAATCGCTGTTTATCCCGGTGCGGATCGTATAGTTAGAGTAGTGACGGTAAAAACGTAATTCAATAGTTTTTAAAACGCTCTATCGTCGAAAGTATTTCCGCTACTGAATTAATAAATTATTACTAAATATTTTAATGTTAACCGCTTTACTAAATATGTTACTTTATTTCTATATATATTTTCTTCTCCTTTTTCTCTCTTATCAATCTTCTTCTCATACCTTCATAATTCTTTTGAAAGTTCTTTGAACTTTCAACGCGGGGAGCATGGATCGCCCTTAAATAAATATAATGACTGCGCTCCAGATAATGAGATGTGTTTCTGGCCTGCATCTCATTGATCAAATACGGAGCATGCAGACGCTTTTGTATCGCTGTCATTTCGACGAGTAAAGAAGAAAATGCAGAATATGACAATTAGAATTACAAATCAATGTCACCGCAGATATATGTTTTCCGCTCTACAATTAGAATTATACTAATTTATTGACACCGCAACTATTATACCGCTCATACATATATATTTCGCTTTGGGCAACGCAGAATTTAAAGGAGAAAATTATACTCCTAACAACTGCAACATCAGTGTTTAATACGCAGTGGACGTCGAAACGCTTTCGCAAGAAAATCCGCTATTATCATTGCACCGCTTCTACAGATATCTTAAGAGTAAGATCCTGAGACGCCGCTGCTCCGTACTAGGTGCTGAGTTTGCAGGTTAGTGCACGCTTTTTATTTGGGGTCTTTGTTATTATATTTATTTATAGGCAAGACCACCTACCGCTTTACGTTCTCTGTTCCTTTCGCATTTTTTTATACTTTTTATCTTCACCGCATTCCTTCCTGGTGGGACCTATTTACACGGTCCCATCAGCCCCTTCAGATATTATTAAAAATTGTAGAATTAAAGCTTGTTTTTTACTGTGTAGATAACACAGCTATTTATGACACAAAACTTCTATGCTGTTATAAATATTTTGTTACGTAATTTGTGATTTTTTGACCCTGCATAATAACATCAATAATTATTTTTTCTTGTATTAAAATTGCTTGTTAAGTGTAAAATACCGTTAGAAAATTCTCGAAATAAATAATAATTTCTACAAATACATCGTTATATGAATTTATTTATTCAACATACGTTTGTTAACCAACTACTTTGTGTTAAATTATTGGAAGCTGCACAGAATGAATTAGAAACTGGAGTACTTGTAGAAAATGATAAAACTCTTAATTCTCCAGAGGTAGAAAATTGAAGTGCGTTACTGACTCTTGCACCAGATGCCGCATAGCCTGGTACTTGAGGCTCTCCTGTAATAGGATTAAAGGAACCGCATCGTGATTTAGCTAGTATGCAAGAAGTTACGTTTGTATAAAATCGGACATTGTCAGCATCCACTGTGATATTGACCCCAGTCCGTGCCTCTCTAGTGCATTGCGTTATCTACAAATAAAACAAAACTAATAATAAAGAGCTAAAATTGATAATAATTAATAATTCACATATTACACGTACCAAATTAACAGAATTGGTTCTTCTCAAACAACGCACAAAATCACAATATCCCATGTAGCAACCAGTGGATTGTACATTTAAAGCAGAAGAGGCCAATGTCTACAACAATGATTGATTAATGAAAGTATGTCGTGAAAAGCGTTTTGATGTAATTCATAGAAATGACATACACATTACCATAAGTGTTGAAGCGCAACTAGCATATGACGTATTTGTAAAATATTCTGTCGCACAAGTGCTAAGAGCATTTAATTCTTGAGGTCCCTTAAAATAAATAACTATTTAATTTCACAAAGAAGTACGATATTACTAAGCAATATGTTACAACATTATTATTATATTGTGACATACACATCAATTTTAATCTATAGGAACAAAATAATAGTAGTCTGCGGTTGTACGCGTATGATGCAAAAATACAGGATATATATATTTTTAGTAAATATATCTATGTATCTTCATATAATATAAAGTTATTAACGTTTTAAGAAAGTATGATTTTTATAATGGTGTTTCCTCTGTACATAAAATATATTTATAAAATAACAAATAACGCAGATCAAGTCCCGCGTGTCAGCCGATAGTAAAGAATAAAAATATAATGTAAACATACCTATATAATATATTTATAGACGTTCAACAAGACAAACAAAGCCGTAAGTGCAGAGCCGTTATGGTAATGAAATCACGTACTATCCCTTCAGGAATAGGTCTTTACCCACCAGTTGGGCATTCAGAATCGGGTATAAATAAATAAATCAAAAAGCTCCCTGTCGTTTCCGACTGACGCAGGTACTAACCGGACACGGATGCTACGGTTGGTACCCGCATCGGATCGCACGCAGGGAACTACGTGCCGCATGCCACGAGTGCTGCGTTGAGCCAGACACTTAACAGCATACTCCATCTGGGTGTGCTACGTGGGAGGAGCAACACCACATTGTGGCTTCGGCGGTAGGATAGGATCTCATGGACTTTACCACGTACGGCAGTGAATCCAATTGGAATTTTTTTGGCCTCCTTTTGCGAGGAGGTCGTCTCGTAGAAGAAGGCGGCGATGCGGGTTCGCTCTGAGCAGCCCTCTCAGCTAATCGAAAGCTGATGGAAGAAGGGGGCATTAAGCTCGCCTCCTTCCACCACCGTAGCCGGGTCTGGGAAGATGGTTTGGGCGGGCCATCTTCTCATTGCACAGGTCCAGCAGACGGAGTAGACGGCCGGTTTGTACACAGCCTTCTCCTGACAAAGACGGGGTCCGGCGAAATCTGTCACCGGGCCCAATGCTAGGGTGGCACGATGAATGCTATAAAGATCTCGTGCCGCCCCACCACAGCGACGGATATATACTATGGGGTTTTAGTCTGTAAGAGTCCGACACTACCCACCCTCTCCCCCAGGAGTGTGGTGTGTCCATGCAGGAATTCCCCACGTTAAAAAAAAAACTAAAAGAAGGTCTTAAAAACGATGATAGCTGAGTGATAGACACCCGGACATCGCGTCGGTCGACTTAGGTTCGAATCCTTGCAAATACGGCAGAGCTTTCGTAAAGGAAAACATCGTGATGAAACCATAACATAGTGATAGGGCTTTTTCTAAGTCCGTCTGACTAACTACCAGCTTAAAGTTGAAATCCAAGAACCTACATGTGTTCGGATAGCTACACTTGATGGCTTATCTTCCTTTAGATTTAGCGTGTTTACTACCTTAGACCACTTCAATTAACATGGGATGAGAGTGTGGTCGAACACAAAAACCTGTAAGCGTAAGTATATTTTTTTTTTTAAAATTAGTAACATTTTGAGTAAAGTTACAGAAATAATTACGAACTATGCAATATATTTTAATATCACATAGTCTAGTAAGATCCTAGAGGCTATAATAACTATAAAATTTTAAATAAATATCTGAATCTTTCTTACCTCTTGCATGGATGTCACGCTTGAAAAGCATGAAATACAAGAATCTCTTGCAGTTACATTTGTGGGCTGAGCAGTACTGCATACAAGATTTAGCAAGTTTTGTAATTTCGCTCTAAAAATAAATCCATCATTAATATACATTTTATAAATAACAGAACGATATTTAGAATTAACTGTACCCGTTAGAAGGACAAAGCGTCGCAATCTTTTGAGATTTCCATTGCAATATTTTATTTTTGAGATCGGTTACGTCAAAAGCGCCGTTACTGGCCGCTTCCACCTTTATTTTGAAACAAAAATGAATTGATTTATTAATTATTTTAGAAATAAGAATAAATATATACCTTGTACCAGTGACATAAAGCATAAGTAAGCTAATTGTAGTAGAGCCCGGAATCATTAATATTATCTTAATTTTTAAAATAAGCGTCTTATTTTAACGAAAATCTACATGAACATCATTTATAAAAAGAGTTTAATTAAATTGAAATTACATTTATGTTACTACTACGCCCTTTACTGTATATAAATCTCATAATTTACTTCCATCACGAAATCAAATATACAGTATTTATAACAATACTTATAAAAATATAAATGTTTATTAATTGTAACTATTATATAAAAAAGAACAGGATATTCGCTGACCTCACTAAAATCTAAAATAAGTTTCTTCCATTGACGTAGCATGTCTTTATAAGACTCGATAAAGTCTATAAATGTGCTGTTTGTTCCAATCTGTAGAGCAAATTGACTATACACGCAAGTAGCAACTACACATCTATTACATAATTATACCTATTGACCGTTTTCTATAATCTATATAAGTATGTATATAAAAAGCAATGTACAATCTGACTCATTGTAACATAACGTACATACTACTAAGCATAGTAGTTTGATCGTAGTCCAGTGAAACTGTAGAGGCCTTGCCTGGTCAACTGTATAGTTAGTCCGAAAAAAAATAGGTAGTTTGATATTTGGGGATGATGTTGACTTTACATTGTAGGTATGGTTTAAAAAAGATTTTATGAAAAACGACGCTAAGTATGTAAAAAAGGGTGGCAAACTTTGTATAGTAAAATAATATTTGCTTTACAGATCTCTTTAAAACTTAAAATTTATACTCATCGATAAATCAAATAAGTCAAAATGGTACCCGTTAAGGGAAACTTCTTTTTTTTTGTACTGACTAACGCTATTGGCCTCACGACGGACTACTTTAAAAGTAAACAGCGTTTCCTAATGTGTGCAGGAACTTATAGTTGGGATAATAATAGAGCACTTTTATACACATAGATATATATAAAATAATAGATACAATATTAAATCATAATTTGAGCAAACATAAAGTGCGAAAACTGTCGAGGGCTAATAATAATATAGTATTACAAATAATATAAAAAAAATTAATAATTACTATTATAAAATTAATATTTACTTACAATAAAGAAGAGGAAAAAGCTGTGATATAACTTTAACATTTTAATATTTGCAAATTATACGTATTGCATCGTTGAGAGGAACTTTTAATGTGACAAGTTGAAAATTATACCAAATGTATTACAATAAGCATTGTGTTTATAATTACATCCTTTAACTATCAAACCCAGTATAGTGAAAGTTTTAGTCGTCAATTTTTAGTAAATTTGTAGTATTATAATAACCTGTTTCAACTTGTTGCTTCATCGTACGTTATAAACACGAAATACAACTCATTTTGCGCTCATATATTTAAGTAGGTACTAATTTGTGCATAGCTTCATGCACTCCAGTTCTTGAGGCAAGTTATTAAAACTGTAGATTTTTATCTTTATGTTGGTATTGCAAAAATATATGCCGACGTACAGGAAAATATCACCATTATTAAAAAAAAGTCAAAATAGAATTTCTATTTATTTGATAAATGATATCAATTTACTGCATCATCTTCATATCATTAGGTACACACTTTATATATAAAGTAAATGTCCAGATAAATGTGATATTACTTTCACAAAGAAATTTAATCGATACGTAGGGAATAGCAAGAGTTAATTAGGAGTGGTTCGAATAATAAGAAGTGATTTTTGAAATATAATTAGAATATGTCATTGTTAAAGTTTGTTGAGAAAGCAGACATATTTGAGTCTGCCATCCTGATAACAAGTATTATAATCAGCATAATACTACCATG
Organism: Antheraea assamensis; assembly: GCA_035772565.1. Classification (NCBI taxonomy): domain Eukaryota; kingdom Metazoa; phylum Arthropoda; class Insecta; order Lepidoptera; family Saturniidae; genus Antheraea; species Antheraea assamensis. The sequence goes on from JAQQSE010000042.1 coordinate 1,194,490, forward strand.
ATCAAAACGAATAATATTGCTATATAAAAAACAATAGCATTCACTATAATATAATGACCAGTATAGTCCTTGACAATCTTTTTACTCGCTCTGAATATAACCCTAAGTTTGGGCTTTCCATAATAGTTAAGAGTGTAATACAAAACAAAGTGAAAATATTATTACATAAATCTAAAATTAGCATTTATTTATCCTTACGCTGTCACGATATTGTGCATATAATATATTACGAGTGTACACCTACATTTGTGTTCTGCGCACGTATGTTCAAAGCGGTCAACAAGTTTGGCGAGGACTATATGTCTACAGACTAATGGAATACTGAAATGGCACTATTAGGAGTTTAGAGCGAAAGGAACCGAGATGTTAGAAATATGTGAGGTAAGGAGAGGAGACCACGTAGTAGTATTAATTATTGGATAATATTAATTTTATCAGTAGGTGAAACATAAATGTTAGATAATTTAAGTTTTTTAAATATTACCCCGTTAACCTGTGTGCTTTTATCTATCTATATAGGAAAAATGATAGGTCTGATATTGTCCGCGCATTATGAAAAAATACGGGATAGATTTCGATAAAATTTTTGAAGTGATACTTCTTTCGGCGTGTTTGGGAAACATAATGAGGATGATTTTTTACGATTTACACATAAAAGCGACACCATGAAGTTAGTCGATAATAGTCTGTTAAGTTGTTGTGAGAACTGATAATGGTTAAAAAATATAAAATGGATAAAAGATATATTCATACATGTGTATTTTTAAATTATATAGGAGGAATGATAAATTATTGTGATTATTCGTGATAAAAGTGGTGTTTTATATTATAAGCTTTCTATACATTTGAGGTTAACTGTCTGTATGTATTCTTTTTATTTCTAAATTATTATTATGACATTACTATTTGATAAATAGTATATTCAACTTCTTTTTGCTATCTTACTTGATAGATAGTTTAAAATTAATTATATTTTTTAAAGTAAATCGTTATCAGTTGCATTTAATGTCTTATTTAAACTAAAGAAGTATAACTTCTTACGTGCGAACATACTCATGTTTTATCTGTTTCACTTCCTACACAATTATCACGATATATTTATTTAAGTTCTTAATTTCAAAAAACAGTAAAGAGCTACGCGTTCATGCTAAGTGTGATTTAGAAGCCTAGTTTCGTTCTCCGTAGTGGAACCCTCGAGCTTACTTCTTACGCGATCACAGAGTACTTTTGTACGCGATACAGTAACTCACCGTTGCATTTCACACGGCACTCTACAGGCGTGCACACCCACATACACACAGTTGGAGGGTTTCATTACTTTCCCTCACGTCTTTTGGTTAGTGTTAGCCAAATTGCCTGATTCCAAATACATGTCTTAATTGGTGAGACATGCACGAAAACGTATGTGAAAGACCCGTTAGGCCTATGGCGTAATTAGTTTAAAAAAAGCAGCATGGATCATTTTCGCGTGGATCGTCCACAGAGTACTTTGTAATATAGGTAAGGATCGTCGGACCGTTCACATCTTTTCATGTATCGGTAACAATATACAGTAACGGATTACTGTATCGATTACTAAAGACGACGTCTGCATAGAATGACTCTATGCTTTTATAACTGCCACGTCAATGTCGTGTCGCGTTGCTACAACATAACTGTCATAATAATTTATAATAGGTACCTAATAGAATTGTATGTTATATAGAGGAAAACAGTCTGACAACATTGACATTGTAATACAAAATAAATTTTTACTTGTCTACGGTAATAATATCCCCTTCATTCGTTCTATTGATTTCCAGCACAGTACAATCTGACTCCGCCATTCATGTGATCTGAAATGAGTACTGCCAATTTATGAATAATTTTGTAAACTACAGGGTAATTCAGAGAGGATCTGCACATGACATGAGAAAACAGTTTACGGCTAATAATATTTATAAGATAGATTACACATAATTATTAATTTTATTTAGGTTGCAATAATTTTTAACTTTACATCTTATAACTTCATTATATTCATTTGAAATTAACCTTGAATGTTTCCAAAATATTTTAATGATGAAAAGAATTGCATCATTCAGAGATTTTATTATAATAAAAATATATTCATTGTCCTTTTTCGAGTCATCTATTTGACGCTAGATAAAGTTTAATTTTAGAGGACCAATGAAATATTAATCAACTCACAGATTTGTGTTTTTATATGTGTTTGTCGGTTATACTAAAAAACTACTGTAAGTGTGGATACATCTAATTATCGTTTTGTATAGCCATTTTATACTATTATTGAAATATAAAATAATAATAATATTTTTTATTTAGTAACTTATTTGGATATCAAGAAAAAAACATCAATGTTTCTTCTCTTATCAATGGTGACACATAAATATACAAAAATTGATCAAAACCAATAAACTAAAAATCCTTTATGGGGATTTATGTACAGGTGCATTGGTTGTTATGTGCGTTTACAAATTATTTTACTTTGTTAACTACGTTTGTACATTCAAAAATTTATAAAGGTAATTCGATAACGATACTTACGACAATACTAAAAAATACTTCTTCTTCAACCTTCATTTCATTTTGTTTTTGTGGCTATGGCTATCATTTCCAACTAATATTATACTGAAAAAATTAACGACGCGAAGTCTCGAAATTTATTTATGGGAATTTCAATATATTATAATTGACAACACTTTCGCAAGATCGAAGTGTAGTCGGTTTATATTACATGACTCGTTTCTTTTTATAAGTTTTATTTATTTCTTTTTATTTTATGATGATTGAAGGGCGAGCAAATGTAAGTATTTCCACTAATTACTAGTGATTTATTTTAACATTTTGATTAGTTTTACGTAATCGATTTCTATAACCTGCTTTGTTTTCAGGAATTACCAGATTCGCAGATCTTTCGGACGGTAATTAAATACTGTTTGGTCATAATTATCGTGCCAGTACTGTCATTCTTCTTGGTGAAGAGTATTTTGTTTGATGGCGTTCTGCACCTCAGTCCGATAAACAGCAGCGTTTACTCTGCTGTGGTTGCTGTTATCGTGCTGCACGTTAGTCTCGGCCTTTACATTTTCAAGGCATACAACGAAGCCGAGAAAGCCCCTAAGCCTGTTAAAAAAGATTAATAAAATATCCTTCACGCTAATCTGACCGAAGTTATTTAAAATGGATAATCTATATATGAAAGGAGAATTGCTGCAAGTTCACACAAAAAATTGCGAAATCTTCGAAGGACGATTTTATGAAATAACTAATGATAAATCTAAAATATCTCTGTATGAAGTAAAAGAGTTACCTCAGGGTGATTCAAGTGATGGACTACTACATTACTATAATACTGAGATCCGAGATATTGTTAAACTTCAAGATTCTGGAATAAATAAGATTCTAAAAATATCACAAAAGGAATGTGAAGACATAATTAAAGTATCGAAGAGATACATATATATAAATCAAGTTGATAATACATTCCATGAGGCAATTACTGATCTTAATCAATATAGTTATATAGCTGTTAGCACAGATGGTGCTTCTATGGGCAGAAAATGCAAATTGCCATTCATAGTTCTTTCAACACCACAGCAAATTTACATTTTTGACACTCAAGCAATGCAATATCATGCTTTTGATGCAGGACTGAAGGAGCTCCTTGAAAGTGAATCACCTAAGAAGATTGTTCATGATTGTAGAATGTTATCTGACTGTTTATTTCACAAACATAATGTGAGGCTGAAATATGTATTTGATACTCAGGTTTGTAATGCATACAATAGCGGTTTAGGTCAAAAATACAATTTTATATTCTAAATACTCTTAGCAAACTGAAAAGTAAACTTTACTTCGCATTTATTTCAAATATCCTTTTTTCTTTTTCATTTCATAATCTAAACCTGTCATCATAAATGCACATGAGGTGATCAAAAATATAGGATAAATCTAGAATATAAATTAGCAAGTTTCATATTAAAAAAGTTTTGATTTTTTGATAATAATACCTAGAAATAACACAAAAAATGTATATGCTAGTGACCATTTAAAAAAAAACTGCGTTTCAGAGGAGCATAACAGGCACAAAAATCCTTACAGTTTTTGTTCAAGTCCAAATGTGATTAGATAAGGAGATTTAGATTATTTATATAATTTTTCTACATACGGAAAAATGCATTTATCAAAGTTATCAAAAATGTATATATACAAGTTTCATTTAATATTACAAGAAAATAGTCATTTCATCAAAATTGTATTCAAAATAATCATAAAATATTCAAAAAAATAAAAAAAATAGGTTTTACTGAAATTTCCAATTTTTAATATCAAAGTAATACAACCAGCAGCAAATTGAAACATCTGGTTCAGTTTCAATACTCAAATGTACACACACACAGACTTGTGCACAATAGAAAAAGTAAGAGTGACAGTCACATGGAGGGGGCAGAACACTAACTCATTAGTGACTTCTACATTAAATATCTTTGTAAAAATTGAAACAAGCAATCATGTAATAAATTCTGAAAACATGTTATTGGAATAAAACATATGAGTGTCTATTAATATTTATAATTCTTATACTAAAACAGGTTAGTGTATATTATTTATATCTGTTTTAGGTTGGTGATGTGATAATTATGAAAAACAAAAATAGCTTAACCAACAAAGTTAAAACATTATCAGAATGTTTGAACACTTACCTAGGTCTTCAACAAGATACAATTGATGAAAAAGTAAGTATAAGTAAAATATAGTACCTAACCATATATTGAAGAAATTGTATCTGTATATTTTATTTTAAACCAAGTGTCGAGTGTAGTAATAGCAATATCAATCTTACATTTTATTTCATGTATACTCCCCAGTGCAGTGTACATTATAAAATTTGAATTGAGTTATATACTGCAACACTATGATCATAAATTCAAGTAGTTCTAAATATGTTATTTGTTAATAGTGAATACTTTGTAAGATATTTACAATTTAAAGACATGTGGGTATATTTGAGATCACTAAATGTCAACAATATTTTACTGGTCATTGTCATATTTACCACACCTATTGTTTATGTTATTCATTTTATTATAATTTACTTGAATCAGTTTTACCAAGAAAAATAAATATGCATAGATATTAGAACACACTTGAATCTTAATGAATATTGTTCTTCTTTCTTGCAGCTTGATATAGTCCAAAGTACTGAACGTCCTTTGGCTAGTAAAATAAAGGATGCTCTTGCAAAGAATGTAGCATTTTTACACCGTTTATCTGAAATAATCAATGAGGAAATGCAATTGCCCTTCTACAGAGGAGTTGAATGTTACATTGATAATGTTCGTTCCTGTGATGATTTCAAGGCTTGGGAGCTATGCGGAAAACTGAATCAGTTACCAAAGGATTTCAAACGTGCAATTGAATATTAACATTCCTTATGTAAATATTTTTGAGTACATTATTTGTGCAAGTAGTAATGTTTGGCTTCTAGATTAGGTGAAAATGAAAGCAGTATTAGGAAACGTCGACTTATGTAAGTTATAGGGATGTATGATTATAGAGTTGTCCAGTAAAGCTGTGATGGCCCCTCAAGCCAACAGTGTACAGTCAGTTGGAAATTTTTTTTTATAAAATTTCAATTTTCAGGCACATTGTATCCTTAGAATGTTAATTCTGCTTAATAGAAAATGTATGTTGGATTATAGTGATAGATGTGTTTAGTAATATAGATGTACACAGAAATTCAGGCCTCAGTAATTTAATGTATCTGTGATCACTAAACACAATGTCTGAGTAGCTTTTTCACACTAAATGATTATTTTTGTACTCATTGTATTTTTAAGAGAACTGTTAAACTGTTCAGATATGTTTTTGCTTTGAATGTATAATTACCATCATATCTCGCTCTAGTACCTACTAGATGTAAGAAAAAGTAGATTGAAAAGATTGATAATATTTTATGAGATGGTTTATAAAAATGGGGTATGGTTAGAATGTAATTTTGAATAAGCTAGCTTATGTGAAGTTAGAAGCCATGCTTTTAATAAATTCTACTTGTGCTTAAAGTATCTTTTATTATAACCTATACAATGCAAGGTATTATAAAAAATTATGGACTATCATGTAGGAAATTTTTTAAACATTTCTATGACTATTATACTATGAATGAATATACTATTATGACTATACCAGTATAGGCCTTGAAGAGTGAAATAAACGTCTTAATAATAACTTGTGCCCTACAAATAAACATTGAGAACAATGTATTGAGGACTAAAATTATAATCTTTAAATATCATGGACACCAAACAACCATTAAATTGTTTAGTTAAATATTATCGCTACTTTTTAACTCGAGCGAAAATCTATCTAGTCGATAATGGTTTTACAGATTATAATTTTATAGGTAAAATATATAAAAATAAAATTTATAAAAATATGTGTATTCATTACATGTACACACATCAACAGTGTCAGGCACTACTTTTATTATATTAGATATGATAAGGATTCTTAATTTATGCAACATAACAGTTACTCTACCCTAGGTTGGATTTTTTTAAAGTAAAAGACTAAGGGGAACTCGAAATAGCACTTGTATTAAAAAAAAACTATTTTTGATATTATTATCAACTAAAAAAACGTTTTCTTATTTTTTATTAATCGATAGTATGTCTCCGTACATTAATAACGCATCTGCAGCACCAGTTTACTCGTATTTAAAATTAATGATTAAAATTCTTGTAGGAAATGCGGTACCCATGCTCATTTTAAATGATAAAAAACATCTTCTATAGTCAAATTTAACTGATAATTACTAAAAGCTCTTCACTTGAACATTTCTCATGCGTATTGGATAGGAATTAAGTCTAGTGAAAGGAGGTCAGTCCAAAAGTCGAGAGCCAGATATTGTGGTGTTAAGCGCTGAAACCTATAAAGAATTAATGAAACTGTGATGTCATATTCCCGAAAGGCAGTTGATATTAGTCGCGCCGTGTGTGGAGGAACATTATCGTGTATTAGTTGAAGCTGCCCATGTAGACTGTCTGAAGGTCTACAGACTACGACCTCGTCCCTGTATTTTAATGCAATCATACTTATCCACATGAGATCGATTCATGCCAATACGAATTTCTGTCCAGACTAAAACTGTCCCATCGTAGTAAGGACTTGTGGAAGCTGGAGTCAGGGTTCTCTACCTAAAAATATCTAAATACATGTTTTTCATTACTCTGTGTGAAATCCAAACCGAAATACGTCAGTAAAGAGAACCATTATCCATTACTTTCTTTAGCCCAATAAAGCCGCTTTCTGCGATTGCCTCTTCGCAGAATTCAAACACCAAACCGTTTACGAGAATGAAGACCAATTTCATGTAGGTACCTTTCTTTTGATTGATGAATGTACAATGAAAAGATAAATCAAATCAAGTTTCTTGTCGGTTCTTGGTCGGCTACTACTAGCTGCTTGTCTAACTGAAGCATTTGCATTACCTGCATTGGTGAGATTGGGTTCCATCTTGGAAGAGTTTTGATAATAACGGTAAAACGTTTTATTTTTAATGGCGTTACATCATCCCTACATCCTCCGTAATACGATAACGTGACCACAATCGAGAAATCACGTTTTGATTGGTGTTTTGTATGCTAGCAATTAGGCGTTGGATAGCACAAATTTCCAACATGCCCAACGCAATCATTTCTTCTCGCCTTAAAGTTGACGTTTCATGACTCTATATATACAAGTTCAATTAAACTTTCAAAAAAACACTGGTAAAGGTAATTAGTAAATAAATAACAGGTTACCCTAAACAAAAGTCGTAAAATTCTATTCATAGTTCCTGTTTTATTTGGCGCGATAACGTCTTATAAACCGATAAATGCCGGCTGCACGCACGAAAAAGCCATGACTCATTGTCACGTTCCGCATAAGCCCAGCGTGCAAGCGAGAGCGCGGAACAAACGATAGAGAGGCGCGATCGGCCTAAGCTTTCAGCTTGTGACGCATCTATCTCTCTTCTACTCCATCGGTAATTCGGTGATAATAATTCAATTGAATTCATAAAAGTATGCAGTTTTACATCAATGTTTTCTTATGACGTTATCACGTAAAATTATCGTCCATAAACCGATTTTTTTACAGACAACCAAATTTTATTTTATTTTATATAATCTTAAAAAGGTAACGAAACAAATATAATTCCATAGAAAACTTTAGTTTTCAAATGATTATGTTGACATGTCTATTTTATATAGAATAACGAGACATAAACAATTTATAAATATAGAAGTAATAAATTAAAGTACTGTTTTATTTGTTTTATGCTTTTGGTTGTTTATTATTAAATAATTCAGTTTTTTAAACAAGTTATTTACAAGAAAAGATAGTAGATTTGAGTGTATAATATGTTTAATACATAAAGACCTAAGAGGCTTCCTTTAAAAATCTGTTAGGGTAGAAAGCTAATCCCTCGATGGACTCATCACGACACGCTAACCCCATTTGTTCTGTGGTATACAAACGTTCACGTGCGAGCAGGACGGATACATTAGCGATTTGAGACAGCTTTACTGGTGTAAGGAAACCATTTTCTTCTAGCTGTAATAAAATATTAAATTCATTACATGTATATCGTTTAGAAAAACTATAAATCTTAATTCAAGAATATTATTTCGGTGAATATATGATTTATAAAGTTTTAAGCTTAGTTTTACTGCTTCACACCTCAGCTGATTTTTTAAGACCTAAATCTCAAAATGGATGATTATGTTTTTATTTCACAACATAGTACATTGTAAATTTATTGTATAGTAAAAAAAACCTACAAATGAGGAAATAATTTTAAAATATTATAATTACAGTTTTACAATAAAGCATTTGTTATTTTTCAAAGTTATGTAATAGATCAGGTATTTTTTTAAACTTATGCTGCCAACAATCTGTTGACCTGTGCCTCATGAAGTCTACATTCGTTTGTATGGAAGTAAAACCTTTACGGTTTTGTACAGGCCAGCGATTAATATCACAACCCATTCTGAATGGTCTACGACAGTGATTTTCAAACAGTGGATCGCGACCCTTATATGGGTCGCAAAGTCTATAGAGGTGTCGCGAAACAATAATAAAAACAAAAACAAGATATTCACATAAACATTAAAAAAAATGAAAGTTATTAAAAATGATATTCATAAATTAATACAAAGCAACTCAAACAATAAATATGATACCTTTGAATCATATTCACGTGTTACTAATTTAATTATCTCCGTAACCAATACCTAATCATGGAAATAAACATAAAAGTTGTACGGATTTGATATTTCTAACATTTTTTTTTTTTTTTTTTTTTATGTTATAGGGGCAAACGAACAGGTGGGTCACCTGATGGTAAGTGATCACCACCGTCCATAGACACTAGCAACATCAGGGGAGTCGCAAGTGCGTTGCCGGCCTTTTAAATAAGTGTACGCTCGTTTCTTGAAGGTTTGTAACTCGTAATGGTTTGGAAACACAGCCGCTGCAAGTCGATTCCACAAGGTCGAAGTTCGAGGCAGAAATGATCTTGAGAACCTCACCGTTGAAGACCTCCGCTCATCAAGGTGGTGTGAATGAAATTTCAGTTTCAAGCGGGTTGTACGATAGTGGAATGTAGCGGCGGGTATCAGTCCAAACAACTCCTCGGAACACTCACCATGGTAGATACGATAAAGGACGCAAAGAGACGCGATGTCCCGACGCAATGCCAATGAGTCGAGCCGATCGGATATCACTTCGTCGCCGACGATTCGAACCGCTCTACGCTGGATGCGGTCAAAAGGAAGCAGCTGATATTGAGGCGCTCCAGCCCAAAGGTGAGAACAGTATTCCATGTGTGGGCGGACTTGCGCCTTATAAAGTAACAAACGATGTTCTGGTGTGAAATACTGTCTTGCCCTATTAAGGACACCTAGTTTTTTGGAGGCTAGTTTTGCTTTGCTTACCAAATGGCCACCGAACTGAACGTCATTCGATATATCAACGCCGAGGATACCAATACTGGGCTTGGCGACTAAGGGGACTCCCTGAAAGCTAGGCATTGCGTCAAATTTTGTCTTTTTTGCGGTAAAGGCGCAAGCTTGTGTCTTAGTGGGATTAAAAAGGACCATGTTCTGTCTACCCCAATGCGAAACGAGCTCGAGTGAGTTCTCCACTTCAGACACAAGCTGGTTCCGGCACTCAACGACGCGTTCCCGGGAAATATTAGCACGACCAGTGTATAGAGCATCCCCAGTACTATCGTCCGCATAGCAATGAATGTTGCTTACTTGCAACATATCATTGATATGCAGAAGAAAGAGAGTAGGGGATAGTACACAGCCTTGTGGGACGCCAGCATTCACGGGCTTCAAATCAGAGCATGCACCGTCGACTAAGACTTTTATGCTACGGCCTGTGAGGAAGCTGGACAACCAATTGCATAAGTTTCCGGGAAGTCCAAAGGAATAAAGCTTCGAAAGAAGTGCCTTGTGCCAAACCCGATCAAAAGCCTTCGCTACGTCTAAACTTACGGCCATGGCCTCCCCCTTGCTTTCGACTGCCTCCGCCCATCGATGTGTCAGGAAGGCTAGAAGGTCACCAGCTGAGCGACATTGGCGAAAGCCATATTGGCGGTCGCTAATAAGCTGGTTCTCCTCTAGGTACTTCAAGAGCTGGCAGTTAATAATGGACTCCATTATTTTGGAAAGCAATGAAGTGATGGCTATTGGTCGATAGTTCGACGGCTCTGAGCGGTCACCTTTTTTGGGGATTGGGTGCACATAAGCAGACTTCCAAGATACTGGCACAACGCCTGTGGAATAGGAGTGCCGAAAGAGACGAGCAAGAACTGGGGTCAGTTCTGGAGCACATGTCCTTAGCACGATTGCGGGAATCCCGTCGGGTCCACTCGACTTGTTGATGTCTAAGGAGAAGAGCTTTTTGCGTATAAGTTTTTGCAAAAACTGCACATTAGGCATACAGCTTTTGCAACGCGCTATGATCGGCGGTGATTTCCCCTTGTCATCTAGAGTCGAGTTCGACGCAAAAAGGCAGCCCAGAAGTTGGGCTTTATCTTCAGCGTCGTAGGCCAACGAGTCGTCTTCTTTCCGCAGTGGTGGGAACGATGGCCGACTGAAGTTTCCTAAGGCAGCTTTGGCGAGAGACCAGAATGCCCGAGTTCCAGAAGGAAGACGAACCAGTCTCTCACCAATTCTACCAATGAAGGTGGACTTTGCTGAGGCTATTGCTCTTTTGTAAAACCTAGAGGCAATGTTATACTCTTTTTTAAGAGCACTGGTGTTTACATCCTTAGACGCCAACGCGTCAACCCAGGCTTGGTAGCATTTTTGCTTCCGGCGTTTGGCCATTCTGCAGGAGTGACTAAACCAAGGTTGAGTTTTGCCTCCGACGGGTACCACAGAATTAGGGATAAATAAGTCCATCCCCTGTAGTATGACGTCGGTTACGGCATTGGCGACAGCGTCAGGATCATCCAGTGAAAAGCAATTTTGCCCCCAGGGGAAGGATGCGAAGAAAGATCGCATACTATCCCAATCAGCCGACCTATAGTGCCAAACTCGGCGGCTGCCCGCTGACTGTGGGCGCAATGGGCGCGAGAGAGACACACTACTCCGGATCAAGCAGTGGTCCGAAGAGCCTAAAGGGGCATCAACGGTTACCAAATAACTGTCGGGATGAGAGGTCAGCAGAAGGTCCAACAGGGAAGGCGTATGTTCCTCCACATCTGGTATTCGCGTAGGCAAGGTAACCAGTTGTATTAGGGAATACGCCAGAGCAAAGTCGAAAACAGATCTCCCCGCTTGATCGGTGGTGCGTGAGCCTAACCATTCGGCATGATGGGCGTTAAAATCGCCAAGAACTACGATCTCAGCGGATGGGACCTGTTGAAGAGCCATGTCAGTCGCCATTTGGATGTGCTCCATGAGGCGTTCCGTCTCGGCATTACCGCTATGTGACCGGTATAGACATGCATAGACGCGAGGATGGTCAACGCAGTCCACACGGAGTACGAGTAGTGAGAGTTCTTTACCTTCAAGATTGGCAAGGCGACGGAAGCATATATCCTCTCTGACAAACGCGCAGACCCCAGCCCGAGGCACGAAAGCATGCTCAATTTTGTAAAACAAACACGTTAGAAACAGTGGATGGTAGGGGTCACGAAAACAATTTATGTACTTAGGGGGTCGTGTCAAAAGAGGCCAAAAAAGGTTGAAAAACACTGGTCTATAATTTAAGAAGACTTCATATCACAAAATGTGTAAGAAGTATATTTTAAATGATTATTTTATTACGATATAAATATGATGTAATCGTTATAATATTAGGAAGAGAAAATAACTTACCATGTCACATGTACTTTTAGCAATCTCTTCATCTCTTTGACTATTCAACTGGAGAACGCATGCGCCACTCTGAAATTTCCTTAAAGACATTGGAGCACCGATTGTTTGTAATAACCTGAAAACAAAAATTTTGCAAATAATATTAACATATATTTTTTTTTCGACCTGACTTCACTGTTGACCCGGCATGGCCTCTACAGTTTAACCGGACTACGTATATTAACATAATAGAACGGTATTATCCATACTAATATTATAAATGTCAAAGTGGTTATTTGTTACGCTTTCATGCCTTATGCAATTTTGCATACACAGTACCAGGGGTACAGTAAAGGACTTGGTTACATTTCATCTAGAACAAATGCACTGTTCATAAGGGATACTACAAATCTACATTAACGCGAGCGATGCCACGAGCAAAAGTTAGTTTACAATATTAAAGTTAAAAGACAAGAAAATTCTCATTCCGGTTTAAGCTACAACTACATATTTCAATGTGATGCTCACAATCCTCAATAGATTGTGGTGATTTTTAAGCCAATAAATCAGCTGTACAACCAATCTTCTAGTAGATTATTACTGCCATCGTCGAGTAGGTAATGATATTACCAGTTTGCGATCATTTCAAATGATAGTTCATTATAAGATAGATAAGATGGTGGCCGTCTTGTTAGAACTTTCCAGGAAGTTTTTGTGGTAAGTCAGAGTCCATGCTCCGTGGCATTATTTTCCATTCACTTCACTTGTGCCCAATAACCAAACTATATTACGTAAAACACCACCGATATTACAAAATATGGAGCCAAATAAAACAATATTATGAATAAAATATAAAATTCACTACATAACATTCCAAGACAATATAATACAAGACAATGGATAGTGGTAACATTTCTGTCATAAAACCTTGATGGGCTTATTGATGATGTAGACGTGTCTAAGAACATCAAGCGGTTTCAATTGCATAGGGGTTTTGTTTCGCTGAGTATATTCTATTTTCTGTATTTTTACGAGTTTCCTAAAATAAGTAATTCAATGCTTTCCTTCTCCTTTCTATAGAACATATTTTGCAGTCATGCGCACATCCAGGTGGTACAACATCGATAAAGAAAAAACCTGTCGAAGGGTAGACTCACAAGTAGAGCAAAGAGCGCTCATTCATTAGCTTACTTTACACGACATGCACTTTCATGCGCGATGGGAGTGTGCAATTTCACGAGTGATTGTTATTGTTCGTCTTTACACGCGTATTCTTTCCCGTGCGAAAGTGTTTTTACGCGGGAAAGAACGTGTAGTGTAAAGTCACGTATTTGTAAGTCTGACAATGCATAATTCCTAATCAATCGTATTTGTACATTTAACAAGATGGACATTTATCGATACGAGATTTGTCACTACTACACATTGCTATAAAACTTAGAAACACAAGGGCGGGCGCCATAAACTCCTCTGCTCACATGTTTTATTACCACACCTGTACAAAGATTTTTTCACTAATATAGTTTACTTTTATTGTTTGTGAATGTCCATTATACAAAAACTATGATTTCTCAATATATAATTTTGTACAGGTATAAAACTGTGTTTTAAATCTGGAATGGTGTTACTATACAATTACAATACCGATCAATAAGTATTGTAGTAAATACAACCCTGACTTGTATATTATTTATTGGATATAAAATCGATATTTAACAGGTTACTTTATTAAGAAAAATAACTTTATTTGATCTCATATTTACCCTCATAATTCTATACAATATCTTTTATGCACAAAAAACATACATTTTATAGAACAGTAAAGATAATGTAACAATTAATGCTTTTTAATACTAGTTTAGCAAAATGGCTGCACAATTCCTGATGGGAAATGGCGTCCAAAAATAATAGCGTCGAACTATGTCAAATACCAAAGGCAGTCGTCATCATCATGCCAACTATATAAGTGCCTCTTCACACCTTGTTTGAAGAACCCAATATCATAAGAGGAAGGGAACACTCTGGTCAAGAAATGATTTCACATCTTCACAGTAGGACAGAGATAAAAATTTAGAATAATATATGGAGTTTGTAAAAAGTACAAAGACCTGAACCATAGATCTCCAGACTTTGGTTCTCTTATATTAACCTAAATACACCACCACTCACAGTCTTCTTATGAACAAAAAATGTGAATTAACTTATGAATCTCGATATATAAAATATTATCATATTATTGTATGAAATAAGACATACTTGCAAGCATTTAACAAGTCTTCAGGGGATATGAGTTCCAAACCTCTTGCTCTATTCACTCTACACCAAACATCTGCCAAAGACATTATTCCTCCACATTCCTGTAATATATTACCAAAGTAGTCAACATTAGCTGCTTCGCACGACTTCAACTGCTTTGTTTATTATTTTATTTATTTTATGTAACAATAACACTAAAAAAATTGTTCAGTCTATTGCAGTGCTTATCAAAATATTTTCTCAAAAAATTAAATAACAAAAAAGACATCAGCCAAAAGCTATCCACCAGTTATTGAGTGATGTGTGCATAAGGACAGACCTGTCATTCTATCTATAAAAAAAAAATTACACATTATTCATATAATATAATATAAGTACCTGTATTATAGAGTTCAATTTTTTTCCTGTTTATAAGAATAGTTAATTATATTCGTTGGAAATATAATTATTTATTAATCTACTTAATGAAGTTAATTAATAAAAAAAACACATACACATCCACAATTTTTTTTTAATATATTCAGTGAAAGTTAAGGGATCCTGTTGTATCAACTAACCATTAAAACAGCAACCATCATATCAGAAATCTGTTGTGCTAAACCCAAATAGTACTCGGAATCAGATCTAAAAGCATCTCTGGTGACTGGGTCATCTATACCTAAACTCATTAGATAGGATTTGAACCGAACTGTATCATCTTCCGATATATCACCTTGTTTTTCCTGAAATAAAACAATTATCAAATGTATTATATATAGTAATGACAACAATACTAGTTTATGAGTAATTAGTTACCATACTTCCCACAAGTGTAATATACTAATGTGGGGACACTGGTGACATAACTGTCTAATGCCCGGTTTCTGAAGCCGTCAGTTAAACTATCAATAGCTATTGATTCAATAACGTTATCCATAAGACAAGCGGCGTTTAACTGTCAATGTTTCTGTATACAGAATGAGACGTAGACTGACATTTCTCGTGTCATTTTGTATTCAGAAACCCAATTTGACAAGTTATCGAACCGATAGCACTATTAAACAGATAAACTACAGTTAAAAATGCTTCAGAAACCGGGCATAAGTGATTTATATACATTTTTAGGCACTTTTATATACACTTCATTCACAAGGTAAAGCAGTTTCGTATTTTAAGACAAATAGCATTATTTATGGGCGTAATTGAGAATTGGTGATACTTTCCAAGATAAATTCTCTCAATCATATTGAAAAATGTATCAAAATCAGCGTCATAGTTAACAAAACTAAGGAAACACATAGACATGAAGAGCAGCATTGTTTTATACTATCCATTAACAAGAATTAAATATAGCATGTTTAATAGAATACTAAATGATTGGTGTCTCAGCATTAAACATTTCCATTTTTGGGTATTTCAGCACTAATTGCTTTTAAGCAATCTTTATAGTGAAGTTACTGTCTGTAATAGATTATTTACAACAAAAATATAAATTCTACTGAGCTAACCCCAAACCTTAATTTGTTTAAGAATGATTCTTATGAGACTCAACAACATAAATAATATTATTTGTTTGATGCAGGCTTACTTTGGCCAAATACATAAAAAAAAATTATGGCGGACATTACTTCACACTTCCGTTTCTACGACCTTCCAAGGCATTGGGGTAATTTTTTTATAAAAATATGTCAGGATCAAATTATATATTTACCACAAGCTGAAATTACAAAACGGATACATACTCTGATTCGTGTAGATATATTTTTTGAGATTGCTACCATATCCTTTGCTTTCTCCATAAGTTTTCTTAAATCTTGAAAAGCTACACTGATACTTTCATCAGTTGCTCTATGTTGTTCTTCAATACTTCTTTCAATACCAACTATACCTGAACGGATTTTAGAGTTTATTGGAGCAACTGAAGGCTTTGGAGATGAAGATGAGCTGACTGAGGAAATAGTTGACACCACTGGAGTTGCCCTTTCCCAAGCTTTAGCACCAATAGCATCACTTAATGCCTTATAAAATTCAGAATCTATTCCATCTTTAAAGGAATATTTAATATAATGATATGGACTAACAACTGCAGGACCAGGCCTCTTACCTGTAATATATGAATATATCATCTAAAGATGTCTATGTTTTTTAAATATTTACATTATTATTACCAGACACATAGTTAATCTTACCATAACATTATTATAAGAATATTTTATTTCCCAAAAATAAAACTTTATTGAAAATTCTATTGTTTTATACTGAATTCTTCTTTTTTTCAAATAAATCTCTCAAACTATCTTGAAAATTATACATTACATGTTTATTAACATTACTACACTTTAAAATCATGAAATTGCTACAATTTGTAGCCATCTTTATTTATGAAAACACATTATTATTTCATTTCCACAAGTCTTTCTAGATAAAACAAAAATTATATTAAAACCTTGGTATCATATATTACAAAATATTTTACCTGGAAGAGCAGGGCCCAAGTGTAATATTATTCTTTTAGGACCTCCAAGTCCAAATACTCCACCACTCTCCTCTTCCAAACAGAAAACATAGTATAAATGAAGAGATAAACACACTAGGCCTTTGGGTATATCACCTGGTTTTCCCCATAATATTCTATGACTTGTCAAAACTACTTCACCATCTGTAAACTGTGTCTAATAAACCAAAACATAATTATAAAAATATTATCTGATTCATATTTTTTTTTATGACTTACTATGTTCAACTGAACAGAAGAGTTTTAAAGCATGATATTTTGCATAAAAGTTTCTTGTATAGTGTGGGTGAGCGTTATGAAAAGATTATTGAAAAATCATCCCTACAATTGAGTTGACGTTATCAATGACAAATTATATTGAGCACAAGACTAATAATAAAATAGAAACTCATTACAATAAGTATTCTTCTGATAAATAGAAATATTAACGATTACATTTAATGTGACAAATTTGTATTATAGTTGTCTAAATAAGTTAAAATAATTATTACATTTATGAAAACAAACCTTGTCATCTCCATCATATATTTTAACATTTTTATCACGTTTTAAATAGTTTTCGCCCTCAAACAATCTAGCTTCTATATATTCAAGTCTGTCCATTTTCTTCACCCTAATATTTAATGATTTTATATATCCATAAAAATTATCACAAAAATAAATTTGACAAAATGGTAGCCCGTGTGCTGCACTTATATGTGTCTATATTTATAATCTGTAAATAAATTGTAAATCTGGAACTTATATATGGCTATAATGAGTTGTAACATAATCCTCAAGACCTAATTGTTGGTACTCTTTGTAAAGTAGAAAATTGCTGTGAAACTTGACAGCTGTGATGGTCATTGTCTGTGGTCATTGTCGATATAGTGATTTATCTATAAATTATTAATACTTAATAAATACATATACTTTAAGCCTAACTATATATACAATATCTTAATTTCAACTTCAATTATTGCTTTATCAAGAGCTTCCTTTTTGTAGTCATGTATCACTTCTTTCATTAATGATATTCTTCATATCGATTTATTAAATTTGTACAAATAGATGACATTTTTATATGTTTTCGTGTCTGCAATTATTATTAAATTCCAATTTAATCGCTTTTTCCAGTAGAAAATCACACTGCGAACTCAAAAATTATCCATCCTGAATTTTATATTTCTCTGGTATGTAAAAAATCCTGTTTAAAAAGTTCGTAGTCACTTTTATTTTCCTGGCGTGAATGGTCCATTATATGTTCAGATTTAGGACCGTTGACGCGTTGGTGGGTAGTGGCTAAACAGAAGTGTTGGTCGTGGTAGGATCCACTGCTAGTTGTTCGTTCGCGTACTGAAGCTCTTGATATACGTAGTATCTTCTTAGTAGTTTGTGCTCTTGATATGTATGATTTCAATGTTATTAATGATTTTACAGTATAACTGTGGACAGCATGGAACTTCAATTTTTCTCTAAATTTTTCGAGTTAACCATTGAAGCATTTTCGTGAATTGCTGTAAAGTCATGCTTTTAATAAGTTGTCACATATGTTAAAGAATATACTTTACGACCTAAAATAAAAACCTAAAATATAACAGATAAATATCGTTTAATAAATTTTCGATTCTAATGAACCAAGGTTAGAATTGCAAAAGCCATATTACTATTTGTAGAACAGCACTTTTTAAAAGAAAAGTCATAAAACCAACATTTTAAGTTATAACTTACACCTATTCTAACCTATTCTCATAAATGTTAACAAGAGGTAAATAGATACGCTAAGCTAGTGATTAGGCGCAGTATTGAGGTTTGGGAGAGGTCGAGGGAGCTATACTTAATGTTGGCCCATAATGATGTTATTAGTTCAAACTGCATATAGAAAATAAATATATACAATTATGAGAAATGGTCTCAAAAATGACTAATTCATTCTTTGAACATTAAATGGATGTGGTATATACATAACCATTCTAATCTTATAACTTATGTTTATTTTTCTAGTCCAGCATCTGCCTATGTAGGCACTTTCACCAGTGTTAAGTATGACAAAAACACGTTTTAATCTTAACTTCAAATATTCAGTATAATGTAGAATAATCTAAATAAGCACGACACAGAACAATCACAGAAGATTTTGTGATATAGGCACCACAGAGATGATATATAATGATATTTCGTAAATATAGATATCAATACACAGCATAGTTATATAGGCACAAACATAGATGACATTACAGTTTTACATTATTACTATAAATGAAAGCAGTAAATGTTTCAATAAAAGTAGAATAAACATATGGAAGTAATTTATTAATATTAATAAGACGGGGGATATTAGCAGGATGTAAATCATATAGGGAATATTATAGTTTGCTGCAATTAAAAAATATTTGTTCCACTGATCCCATATCAAGCCCACACTAACATAGAGAATGGTCACGGATATTTACTTTCACAAGAAAAACCGCAGGAAGCCAAGACGCCGGCGAATAATACTAGATATAATCCACTTGTAGGCATTTTTGAAATTAACAAACCGTGGCTTTGTGCGATTGATTTGCTGTATGTTCCTATAGTGTTTCACTTTGTGTGGATCAGATCTTTCCCACAGGTCTTGCCATGATTGAGTAAGTTTAGCTTTGCGAGTTAATACAAATATTGAGAAAATGTTTTAGTGTGGATTTCATAACCAATCTTTGTAGCATTTTTGGCATGTACGTCCGCAGTCTCATTCGCTAGAATTCCACAATGGTCAGGGATTGAAGCTAAAACTAATTGTAAGCCAAGGCTGTGCCAATTAAATAATAGTTCTCTGGTCTTTAAATCTAAAAGAAAGTTTGATTTAGAACGGATGAGAAATTTAGAATATAATCAGAAAAAAATGTTGTTCTATTTAACTTGTGTACCTAAACGTATGCTACCGCTTCATAAAGAACTATGGACTCAGCAGAAAATACAGAAGATATATAGGGACATTTAAAATTCATGACAATTTTAAATGTTGGAATCCATACAGCAGCACAGGACTATGAGTTAGGTGGTATCCATCGGTGAGTATGGTGAGCTAGTTACTCTATTCATTATTTATTATTGTATGAAACAATGGATTTGCACAAAGATTATTTTTTTCTACACCAAAATTAAATATAAGTTTTGGGGTATGAAACAAGACATAATACTTCATACTAAAAATGGGATTACCAGGATATTGCAGGATATTATCCATTGATAAAGAAAGGTGATCAAGGCTTTTTATAAGGCAGGAAGGATTTTTATGGGACCAGTATCCATATGAAGGGATTTTTTAAGAAAGGTTGATTAAGTTAGGATTTAGTCGGTGGTTATCGACACTTTTCTATTTGTTGTTCAGTTGTGCCAAAATATTGTCCAAACACAACAACCTATCAACATAAATTTGATCCGGCAACACTGTTTGCTATTAGGGATATCGGAAGTTATAAAAAGTATCGATATGAATAATTTAGTTAATTTATCAATATTGATCAATGTATCACATAACACATCATGAATTGCTCTGTTATTATATTTTATATGAGCATTTGGGTATTAAAGTTCTATAGCATTTTATTAAGTCTTTGTATTATTCAATAAATACCAAAGGAAGAAAATGAGTTTTGATACCAAGCGATAATTAATATGAAATCTAAATGAAGCACATTGCTAGGTAAGTAATATTTATTAGGTACATTTATTTGGGCATAGCAATAATTAACACAAAAAGGGGCATTTCATGTAAAAAGGATAGTGGACAAAAGAAAAGAGGCATTACATGTAAAGCATAGAGTAAAGGAAAGTAAAGTTCTGAAATTATTTAATATTCGTTTGATTATTTATTAGAAGCCTATGACTTGAAAAATTAACATGGCACAAACTATATGTGTTCATATTCATATAAATTAGAAGTAGTAGTAATAAAATTTATATCACCATCAAATTGCAATGAGTAAACATCGAACTATCGATATTTTGTCACAAGCCTAGTTACTATAGAACAAGATATAACCTTAAAACACAGTGAGTCGTGGATACTTTCGAAGCGTGAATAAAAATGAAAGGGACTATATCAAGTGGCTAGCTTGCAATTATTTCTAAGTACTTTTACCAACGCTACAGCAACCTTGAGAAGGAGGTTGAATTTTTTTTACAGATTAGTGTACAATACATAAATTATGGCAGATTCTCAGGATTCTATATTACTGAAAATAAAAGAACAAGGTGATCTTGTAAGGAAGTTAAAAGCAACGAAGGAATCTAATGAAAAGGTCAGTGTTAATTTTATTAAAATATACTGTTTTATATACATATTGATCTTGAAATTCCATTACATTACATCATACCAATGTAATTTTTCTAGGATAAAGGAAACAAGGCACACTATGATTTTGAAGAAATCAATAAATACTTTTCTATGTATAGCTATGTTTGCGGCTATACGGCTACTAAATGTGATATAAATTTATTTAAAGATTTAATAAATACAGATCTGCAAAAATACAATTATCTAAAGAGGTGGTGGTACCATATGCAGAGTTTCCACAGTTTAGAAATATCATTATTACCCGAATCTCAGACACCGGGTATTTTTAAAAAAGTAAATTATAATGTAAAATCTATAGACAATCAGGTTTGTAACTGTTAATTCACCAATATTTGCACTAAGCTTAGTAAAAATATGTACAGTATTTTAGAACTATTTGCTTTTGGTACGCCCCTCATTAATGCTAAATAGAAACCTCTATATATGGTATTTTGTGACTTTGATTGATAAATTACTTTATTATAGAGTTTCAAAATATGTATATATATGTAAGAAAAAAGTATAAATACATATTTTTTGTTTCCGGTTACAAAAGATTTGAAAAGAGGTGACGAGATATCATATTGGTTTCACTGAAATTGAATAATCACTGAAGCATGTCGCACAAATTGTTGAAGTCTTTAATAAACCATGTTACTGTGGTGCAATTACGTAACACTGTTCTCAACACAGTACCCAGCATCAGTTTCACAAAAAGAATTTCAACATCATCTTGTTGCAAGGTATTTGGAAGTACATGTTTAATGAGAAGTTGCTTTGTTCTCAATGTAGTAATTTGTGTTGAGTTCAGTTTTATCAGTAAAATTATTTCCATATTTTTTATATTTTCAAATGTATTTTGCTTTCAAGTACACCAAAATTATGCTTGAACTATAAAACTAAGATATTAGTTACTTCAAAATTGTACATAAATATAAAAACAAAATTTATTATTGTTTCAGATCCAGGAAGAAGTATCGAAGTTGCTTGCTCTAAAGGCACAGCTTGGTGCTGAGGATGTTGGTCCACAGAAGTTTGTATTGAAAACGGCAAAAGGCACCAGAGACTATAATCCACAGCAGATGACAATAAGAAATGATGTGTTACAAAAAATTATTACAGTATTCAAAAGACACGGTGCTGAGTGTATTGACACACCTGTTTTTGAGTTGAAGGTACATACATGTTTGTCGAAAAAATTGTTGTACAATACTGATATTAGTAATAAAAAGCTGTGTTAAATATAACATACCAAATGTATGCAGGAACATTCATGAAAAAAAAAATGTCATGGCCAAAGTGATATTCAAGTACGTTATTTTACAATGCTATGTACTGTAAGTGATAGATGACTTTATGAAATAGGATTTAGGATTAGGAGTTTCAAATATAATTTTATTAATTTATGTAGCGACTCAACTATTATTAAATATGGAGGGTAGTTCACATTGAAACATATACATATCATTTTATTTAAGGTCTCCTTATGAATTTTCTTATTTATTTGCATATAATTATAGTATAATTATGCTAAAATTTTAATAAACATTTTAGGAAGTATTAACTGGCAAATATGGCGAGGATTCGAAATTGATTTATGATTTAAAAGATCAAGGTGGAGAAATCCTGTCCTTGAGGTATGATTTGACAGTACCGTTAGCAAGATATTTAGCTATGAATAAAATAAGTAATTTGAAGAGATACCACATTGCGAAAGTCTACAGACGTGATAATCCAGCTATGACCAGAGGAAGATACAGGGAATTTTATCAATGTGTAAGTTATTAAAGTAAATTTGTATGTTTTAACGAGCTAATCTTTAGTAACAGCCAGCTGTATTTGCAAAATTAATTTTCCTTTTAGCATAACTTATTAAGGTTTTATGGTGTGTAACTTGACGCTACAACATTAAAAATAGAAATAGCAATTTAACACATTATGGGAAGGCACCATATTCTTAATGATTTCGTTTTTTTTATTATCATATATTAATTTCTAAATATAATATTAATAATCTGATAGAAATATGATACTACGATTTGGAAGAAAGAAAATATTTTTATTGCAGCAAATATCAAGGTCAACACAGTTGTCAAAATATTGCCAATACACATATTACAAATGGTAAATAAAAAGTTAAACAAGATATTATAATTATGGCATAGTCCTGCTATAAATATTTACTGAATATTTGGATATATACTTGCATTATATTTTTTCTACCCTATGGAAAAGAATAAATCCAATAGATAAATTGTAAATTTCATAGTTTAGTAAAAAAAAAGTTCTGAAAAGTATAAATGGAAAAAGAATTTAATAATACATTCTACTTAAAAAGTGTAAACTATAATAAAAATAACTTTTAATTCAATAATTTGTTAATATTGCAACTTTATAATAAAATTTGATATTTTTTTAAAACTTATACTGTCGCAATGTCCCTTGACCCATGCACCATAAGGTCTACATTCGTTTGTATGGCGCTTAAACCGCTATGGTTTTTGAGTCTTTAAAGGTTATTTGTTCTGTGTCATGTGGTAGTGTAAATTCATATTGGCAATTGTAATTCAAATTTAGAATTTATTTTGTAATACTTATGTAGTCTGTAAGTTAAAAAAAAAACAATATTCCATTGATCTTAACCATTTAGTCACAAAAATTTCTTTGTAATGTTATGGGTTATTTGATAAGTAATATGATAAGAAGAATCACACGTATATGAACTATGTTATCTGTATATAAATATTTGAATGCATATACAGGGTCAGTTTATAATATACAATTATCATGGTAATAAAGTAAAAATGTGGGATGTATGATAATTGTTAATGTCTAATAAAAAAAAAAATTAACTGATCAGATTCATATCTGTATCATTAGTATTCATCGCCAGAATTGTATCTATATCAGAATCTATAAGTAATGAAAATCTTCATACTACCAGCTAGTTTTTCTTCATTTTACAACAAATATATAGGTGAAACTAAAATATTTAATTCTTTTGTCAAAACTTCATATAATATTATCACTGAGTTTCATTATTTTTTTTTAGGATTTTGATATAGCTGGTGCATATGATCCAATGGTTGCTGACGCAGAGTGTCTCAAAGTAGTCACAGAGATACTCGATAGTCTAAATATTGGGCAGTATGTATTGAAGGTTAACCACAGGAGGTTGCTCGATGGAATGTTTGAAGCTTGTGGTGTCCCTGCAGACAAATTTAGAACTACTTGTTCCACTGTTGATAAATTGGATAAGGTATAATTGATATTTAATTTAACTGGTTCATTGTATTTTATTTCGTTCTATTTTATATTGTATTTTATTGGTTCCAATACTTGTTAGTTCTTGTTACTGTCAATTGCAAAAACACTTGTGATATCTGGATTACTAGTCACATGCAGAAAAATGTTCCTTTGAAACCCACATATGAACAACAACTAAATATTTCTAAAAATTTAAAAGGTAAAAATAATTTAAGATTTACTTTTTGAAAATTAACAAAAATATGTTGTTGTTAACAAAATAAAAACATTGTTTATTAAGGGAAGAGAAATTTAAAAAAATTGCCTCTGGTATCTTTATCTCTACTCTTAATATTCCTTTATTATTACTAAGGACAGTTTTGCGTGATTAGCCTTTATGATTGTTTTGTAGTAATGCTTCCTTGAAAGGGGTTGTTGCAAATGCATATATTTTTTTATATTATTAAGATATCCTTTACAAATTCAAACATAGTCATTATAAATTAAGAGCATATCTATTTAATTAACATGTTACAAAAATTTCAAAAAAGCAAAATGGTGTCTCTTGGGATTTCATCTGTACTTTTATTTTTTCCTTTTAATACTTTTTTAGTTATTACTAAAACAGCATTTCCTATGATGAGGTTTTATGTGTGTTTTGACTTACCGATGCCTTAGAAATGGGCTGTTTGAAATATATATATTATGTTATAAGGACACCTGTACAAATCCAATCATGGGCAAAATACATTCTGAGCATACAACTACTAACGGTATATTACATTTATAAATAGCTTAAAAAATATACCAAAATTACAAATTTTTTGCAGTCACCATGGAAAGAAGTAAGAATGGAAATGATTAACGAAAAGGGAGTCACCCCGGAGTCAGCTGATAGGATAGGCGAATATGTATGTCTAAATGGTGGCTCAGAGTTAGCTGATTTACTAATGAAGGACGAAAAGTTATCCAAGAGTAAAGCAGCATTGGAAGGTCTCGAAGGCATCAAAACATTATTGGAATATTGCCAATTGTTCGGAATCGAGGATAAAATATTATTTGATCTCAGTTTAGCTAGAGGCTTGGATTATTACACTGGTGTTATTTATGAAGCTGTTTTAACACGTAAGTTATTTATGAAATATCAAATGCTGTTGTTGTTAACAGGTAATTAACCAACAAAAAAAAAACGATACTTTTTCCCTAGTAGTTTGTATATACTTACCTGATTTTTTCGTAAATTACTGAAATGATTTTATGATCATTTTGTTATGGGAATGCATATAAAATATTAACGTTTTAATTTTATGTACAATTTTTATATGTAATTAAGTTTTATATTAAAGTTTTAACAAGTACAAGCTGTTTTTGAAACTTATTTTTTCATATATTTATTTATCTCAATAAAACTTTTGATAATTCTTATATATGTAATATATTGTATGTAGTTGTATATATATTGTGTTAAATTATAATAAAACAAGGAATATCCACGATTTTTAATTATTGTTTAATTTCCAGAACCAATAAAAATAGGAAATGAAGAACAAACTGTTGGATCTATCGCTGGAGGTGGCAGATATGACAATCTTGTAGGAATGTTCGACACAAAAAATAAACAAGTAAGAAAGAATTGGTACAAAATAAATGTGAATATATTTGTCTATAAAAGTCATTTTTGTTGGTTTTTTTGGCAGGTGATATTTTTGTAGTTATTAATCGTAATTTTATTTCATCAATAGTCGAAAATTTTATACATATTCCTAGTTACAATGGGTTGTATATAGTTTATTATTAAGTGAAAAATAGTTATCACAAACTGTGAATTACAAAGTAATACAAAAAGTAAAGAGTAATAAGAAACTAAAGAATTACAAAAAAATCTTTATTGTAAAGATGCACGTGCAGCACTGAACTTTGTTTTCTCAGTTTATATACTATACATATTTATTTAAATAAAATTGAAATGTTTGATTGTAATGTCAAAATAAATGCATTCTATAAAATTCAAAAATCAATTTATGCTTAAAAGTGCATGCAATATCAAAGACTTTAGATCGGAAATAAATGTGTATAAGTTACGGTAATTATAACAAAAAAAAAAAATTGACACCTTGTATTTCTTTCTCATACATAATCCATGAATGTGCGATTCATTTACTAAACTTTTGAAGTTTCAGTTAAATTATTCATTTGGAAAAAAAAAACAGGTGAAAATGTCTTTATGTAATAATTTTTTATAAGGTACCGTGCGTAGGCGTTAGTATCGGGGTGGAGCGAGTGTTCTCAGTATTGGAAGCGAAGTTGGCCGCCGGCGACATAACCGTACGCACGAGCGACATCGACGTGTACGTCGCGTCCGCGCAAAAGAATTTCTTAGAAGAACGAATGAAAATATGCGCTGAATTGTGGAACGCCGGTATAAAGGTAATATAATATGTTATCAAACTTTTTAAAACTCACCTAATACACTCTTAGAACTAGTTGACAGGAAACACACAACATAGACCAACGTAGGGCAATGTAATGACGTGGATTCGAATTGTTAAACTATATAAATACTGTAAATATGACAAGAACAAATCTTTATAAATACTGTATTAATAAAAATGTATTTTGCATTTTTTTATTTGCAATGAAGTATATTTTCCATTTGGCTGTAAACTTGTATGTCTTTGCCTTGGTTAAATGGCAACACTAATCTACGACATTTTTTTGTTTTTATTGTCCTATGTTGTCAATGAGTCTTATGCTTAATTCCGGCGTGCGTAAAACCATAAAGGTTTAAGTTCCATACAAACGAATGTAAATTTCATGAGACACAAGGTAACAGACTGTTGCCAGCATGAGCTTAAAAAAATACGTCATATATTACATAACTTTGAAAAATAACAAATTATGTATTGTATAATTATAATTTTCATGTCAAATGTATTTTTAAATTATGTTTTCATTTGTATAAACTTTTGCTTATTAAACCATGAAATTTACAATGTACGATGTTGTGAAATTAAAAAAAAAAAAAAAAACATAATCCGCCATTTTGCGGCTTGGGTTTCAAAAATCAGACGAATACCGTATACATATTGAAATATATATACGATATTTTATTGCAAAAGAACTAAACCTAAACTCGGTGTCAACTTTATTTTGAATCTGTAACAAATATTTTTTTATGATTTATGTTACTACTCCTATTATAATGTATATATATTTATCGTCGGTGAAAAGGTAATTCAAGTAACTTGCAGAGATTTACAAATGCACTGTGATCGTTCACCTTTCTACCATTAATATATAGACGTTTTTCTTCTACACTCAACACAATGTTTATTCGCTGTTTCAAATGTTCAACGGCACTGTTTGTCTACATATTACTAATATCTATTAGATTAAGTAAGTTACGGATATTCATTGACTAATTAACGATAATCTCTAATTTTCTTATTAGGCCGAGCATTCGTATAAAAAGAATCCGAAGATGTTAAATCAACTTCAACACTGCGAAGAGAATGGTATTCCGCTCGCGGTCGTACTCGGCGAGTCGGAGCTGAAGAGAGGTGTCGTCAAAATAAGAAATATCAAAACACGAGAAGAGGAGGAAGTAGCTAAAGAGAAACTAGTACAAGAATTACAAACGAAAATCGCTGGCCTTAGTGTAAATTCTATTAACGGTGTAGCATAAAATCTGTTATTTATTTATACAGCGTGCTTATGCATGTATAAAATGAAATTAAACGGAAACGTGGGTGATGGTGAGTTCATAAAAATGTACACTACTCGAATTTTGATTTGACACGTCATAATTTAAAATCACACATAATTACACACGAAAACAGATAATTATCAACCAACTTCATGGTGTCGCTTTTAGGTGGCGGTGTGCGCGCGCATCGTTAAAATTCACTCTCATCATTTATCCCAAAGGCGCGAAAAGAAGTATAACTTCAAAAGCATGAAAATACTTAAAGTATTAATATAATTTGTGCGAAATAAGTATTAAAATCGGTCTAATTTTGAAGAAGGAAACACGGATACAGAATTATGGTTATATGTATTTTATTTAGTTATAATCATTATATCCTGCAATTATCGTTCTCGCGCTCTATTTGATTGTACGGGCGGAGCGAGATAGCAATAGGTTATTATTACAGCGTAGTCTTCAAATGTCTTACTGACGTCTTCTTCTTCTACTACTTCTTCTTATGCTACTCCCGTATCTGCGTGACGAACTTTCGACTATTTGTCGCGTTAAAATTAACCTGAAAAATTATTCCAATAAAGGTGCAGAATACACGTTCCCACACGTGTGTCTTTCCAATAACTTGAAATAGCGTCCGATAGATTCCTTTGATGTGCGTAAAAACCGCCGGACCAGTTATTGTGTTGCGTGTATCGTCACCCAATCCGATAGGTCGTAACGCATAACGATAATGTCTTCCCACGTCTGCATTTAGTGTGACCATAGACGCAGGTATGGGACTAGCATAACATCATGTGTCTGTATTAGGAGACTTGTTGAACGCAACATTTTAGTACAATAAGTCGAATATTTTATATTTTCCAACATTGTAATTCTAAATTAAAACCTGTACCAAACACACTTTAAATATAACTTGAAACTGCCGTTTATATTGATTATTTTTCCCACGAGCATGATTCTGTATGTCTTTTCGGCTTTATTAACTTTTGAAAATATTGGTATTCTCTTGATGATTTTTATCTACATGTCATTTTAAAATAATTTTATAGAAAAGTTGACATACTTATAACATTTGTGAACGTGACGAGAAGTTTAGATTTTGAATTATTATTCTAAAATTACAAGCACGCTGTATATAGTACATTAAAAATGTTGCCGAACTTTCATCTGTAATTTTTTTTTCATTTTATTATATAGCGAATTGCTATAAATAACAATTTTATTTCAAGTATTGTTGTAAGGGAAATTAATCTTAAAAAAAAAGTAGAATTTCAGTATGCTTTGTTATTATGTTCTGATACGTGTGATTTATTGATGCACTTATTTAGCAATTTTTTTTTGAGCTATAGTTAATACGTTACCTTAAGATTACATAATTAAAAACTATATCAGATGTCGCATTTTCTTTTTTATTGTCTTAAAGCTGTAATATGATTATGGCTCAAGAATTTTCTTTTGATTACCTTTATTGTCAATAAATCTGTTGTAGTTCAGCACCTATCAGGTGTTTATTACAAAATCGTACCTTGTTGTATACTCAAGATGGTATTAATGTTTCTTTTTAGCATGTTCCTTAGTAATTTATTGTAGTAGTAGTTGCTATCACTCCCTTGATTTCCATATAAATAATTATAACACATATTTTATAACTAATTATTTTATATGTATATAATGTGTGTATTTTGTGGTACAATAAATAAATATTTGAAATTATTGTTTTTATTTATTTATGACTAATTACCCATCTCGGCTTTGCATGGATGTCATAACAAAGAGATGAGACAAAATCGTCCCTTTACAGTACAACCATGTAATTAAATAAAATGGCAACTATATGGAGATTTTTTTAAACTAAAGTTTTTTATTTTTCATATGATTTTTTAAATATTTTCTTTCCTACAAACCTTGTCATGATTGACTACCTAAATGGTATTCGAGAAAGTATATTATTAAAATGCTTTTATAACGAAAAAACCCTCGCATGGTTTATGTTGACCTCGATCTTTAAGCCTAAAACAACCATTTTAGCTAGATGACATCGTGTCATGGACAAACCTGTAGTACAACCCATTGTTTTGGAAACACCGTGGTTCCTGCTTTTGTGCCATAATACGACGTGAAATCCAACACCCATTTTTTTCAATATAAAATTCTTTATTCAAAATTCGTACCTCTCATTACGCGTTGCGACGTTACAGACAACGTTACGGTATTCTGTAATGCTATGTATCCGCCTTATAAAGTTTTTTGTACTATTACAATATGTGCGGTTTTAACGTCGACGGTTTATGCGTCTGTTCTAAAGGAAGCTTTGGAAGACCATTTGAAAGATGTCGCCCATAAAGATAGTGCAGAATCAGTTAAACTTGATAAACAGAAAGGAGAGAAATTACACCAGCTCGACAGCCAGATAAATGATAACCACAAGAATCATTATTCGAAAGCAAATGACGAAGCTAAGTATTCGAAGAAAGAATACGATAGTAAAATTAAAAACGAAGCTGATGCATACAAGGGGTATAACGCTCAACAAGACAAGGCAGAAGATAGTGAGTCTACCGGGTACAAAAGAGGTCATAAGAAGGGACATCACAAACAAGGGTATGAAAATTCATATCATAAGGACGAGTCGTCGAATAAAAGCACATATTTCGATGATTTTAATGATGAAGGTGATCAGGCCGCTTATAACAGCAGGTTGAATAGTCACGACAAAAAAGGGGGCAGGTCGTACCATGGGTCTAATAATAATGGTCAACAGTACTTAAGAGACGACTACCAGGGAAGTGGCTATAACAGATATGGCGATTCTGGTGATAAACATCGTACCTATCAAGATTACGGTAAGAAATATTATTTAGATGACGCTTTAAATTACAATAAATATCGCACTGGGCATGACACATACGACAGAGGTAACGTTCGTGATTATCGCAGATATCAAGTTCCCGAAGTTCAGGAACCTGGTTGGCAAAAATGGGATGACAGAAGAGGATGGGATCGTTCAGACTGGGGAAGAGATTCGGATTGGCAGAGGAATCCCAGATGGGAAAGGCGTCCTGATTGGAATACAGATTATGGAGGTCCTGGTTATTATGATGACCGTGGGTTACGTCATGATGGCGGATATGGTTATGGGCCACAGCACGGCTACGGATATGGCTATGGTGAATCTCGTACAGCTCCAGTAGCTGAAATACCAAGAAATTTACCAGTTGTTGCTCATAGTAAACAAACTATAACGATTTACGAAGACCCAAGATACGACGGGAAAGATAAAGGACAACTGAGGCGCGAGGAAGGTGATTATGTACAGTTAGAGTTTAAACCGAGTAGTCAACGATATGCAGCAGCCAGTTACGATGACGCTTATTACAATTCTCCATCGAGAGAAGGTGTCCAAGGTAGCAAAACCAACAGACTGGTTTATAATTACGGACGACAGTAAAATGTTACCAAAATGTAAGACAGCTGAGAATCCTGTGAAAAGTACAATTACCAGGATGAAATTCCATGAAAAACTAGTTTTATAGATAGTAGTATTTATATAGACAAGATAAATATAACAGAGAAGTTATCTATAACACGTTGTTAAAAAGTGTACAGGGGAAATATAGAATATATATTTTTCTAAATATTTTGAAATAAAGAATGAAATAATAACTATCACAAAACTGTCTATCTTCGGTAACGTCCTTCGCTTCCTCGGCATTCATTATTTCTGTTCTCCACGGTAAATTCTATCTGCATTTCATTTGTACAGGCTTTAGTCCGATCAGGTTGGTACTTCCACTCGCATCTGCAGTAATATTTATACTCGTCGCTATATTCGTGTACAGATTACACTTTACTAATTAAGTTATGTCTATAGTATGTGTAAAGTGAACTGTACCTGATGGTAAACATAGTGTAATTTCCAAGTACCGACGATCATAAAGAGATCTACAATCCATTGCCTTTTGTTGATGTTATACCAACTGATATGGCTCTTCAACTTATACTTGAAAGACTTTGAAGCAATGATTGCTTGGTGATAGCGTGTTCGGGTACTACATCAATCGACGTGAGTTCGAATCTTTACAAATGAGTCAGAGCTTTTGGTAAGAAAAACGTGATGAAACCATAGCATGGTGGTAGGGGTAAGGGCTTTTCTAAGTCCTCCTTTTTAGCTACTACTCTCAAGTTCAAAATCTGTCTCCAAGCACCTGTTGGGTGTGTTCCGGAAGCTGTACTTGAGAGCCCGTCCCCCTTCTAGGTTTAGCGTATTTACAATTTTAGATCACATCGCCATTTAACATCAGATGAGATTGTGTTGTTGAACTGGTGGTCACCATAAACTTGTGGAGAGTTTTGGAGTCCTATTGTAATTTATTCCTTATGTGAGAAGGTAGAATTATAGTACACCGTATATAATACGTTCTTGAGATTAATAAGTAACAAAAAAAAGTTTTTCAATGTTTCGGACAGTTCCATTCCATTCCTTTATACATGAGCACACTTGGGATATGCGAATATTAAATGTCCTCCATATCGCATATTGACGAAGTTCATTGAAGCGAGTAAGTCAAATAGGTAAAGGTGCTTTGAAAAGAGGATTCCTTGGGGCAAGCACTGTACAGGAAGGGATGACTATCCAGGCGATATATTCCAATATGATACATCCAGTACAGTCGAGTGATTATATTCTCGACTGTGAAATATTCATGAGTGTAAATTCGATATCATAAAACCAAATTGCTAATGTTGTAGACATCAAAAACATTTAAAACAAGAATAATTTCTTATGTCAAGTAGATGATATTAAATTCTGTATTAACATAGAATTTCGTCTTACAGTATATCCAGTACAGTAAATCTATAATATGTAGGTATACTAGTGCCAGGCCAGTGGTGGCAATTTGACCATAATAAAAAGTATACAATTATTTCTTCATATTTTATACTAACAAGCTCGGCGGACGTTGTCCTGCACTGATAATAAAAACATATACTTATATGCATGAAATACTTAAGGTAACTAATGTATTTAATTTGAAAGGATCAATACTGTATCCGTCTAAATAGCCTTCCAATTACTTAATTATATGTGACCATTATTAGAGGATACATGGGTATAGTAAGCTATCCTAAAAAGATAGATAGATATATGCCATCGTAGACTTTTTTGTAGATCTATAAAAGAGGAATATCTCAGAATGCATTGTTTTATTATATCTCAAAGAGATTAGGTAGCGTTTTTGACGAAAGCTCCTACGCGGCTAGTAATTTACGTAGTCTTGACCACTTAACATCCAAGATTTGATAAATTTAGTTACTTATTTTTTTTACTTTTAAATATTTTATGTTGGTATTTTCAACTCCTAATCGACCGTAAATTTTGGAGTGAATTATGCAGATACAATTAATTATCAACTATAATTATTTTAGCTCGCTATATTTCCTTATGATTTTCAAATCATCTACAATGTAGTATTCGTAGATAATTGGTAAAACTCTCGGGTGTCTTTCACGATAACATCAACCAAGTTTCCGAATTAAGTCGCTTTATTACCCTTTCCGCTTTAATTAAAAGACATTGTTATTGAGGCACTACCCACTCGTAGATATTTTTCAGTGCTTTTATTTGTAATTTAAATTTTGCAACCCTTCTTCGGTGCGGTTCCGCTTTAGGGGGATAAACTAATTTAAACGTTAAGCTCCCGGCAAAGTCTCGTTTTATAATATGTATGGTCTGTGCAACATTTTAAAATTGGATTAGTCCAACATCCATTCGAAATAAAGCATTCTTTGCATGTTTTTTTTTTAATTTTTTATTTATTTTCGCTTGACAATACTCCTTTTATACAACGAGTCGGACGACACAATAGCGCATTACATTTGTACAAAAGAGTTTCAAAAGATTATTAACGACAAGTTTTTGTTAATTCTGCGTGTGGTTGGTATGTTTTTTTGACATTAAAGTTCAGATATCTTTAGGATAATCACAAAACGATTACTTTAATATTTTTGCAAATTTATATAAAAAAAATTATATAAATGTAAAATAACAAATTATGTGAAACCATAGCGATAAAAGCGAATACATTAATTCCAATGATTTATCTATGACTAACAATAATTATTTTATCGAATGACATTGCTGTTCGTTAAACATGCAGTTTTTTAGTGTAACTCAATACTATGATTTTAAAATAAAATGATGAATATTTATCGAATGAAAACGAATAAACTTTTTGATGTATACGTTGCACCGAGACACGTTTTTGAATATGCATATTGGCGGCCAATTTACAATTTTAAAAGTATCAAAATCACTTAAATATTTATTTCCTTTGTGAATGAAATTTTTCGAGATATTTCAATTTCAGTTTGTCTTTGAATTATTTATCAACTTGTATAGTTGTTCAAATGTATTAACAATTTACATAGTAAGTACTCGTAGGTCGTCACTATACAGATTTTGCATAACTACATAAAATTTGAATTATACTAGTTCCAAAGCTTACGCTGTAATTTGTCCCAGACAACTGTGAAAATTTTAAATTACTTAAATAATAATATCGAATTCTTAGCATTACTAAATTAAGTATGATTTCTGATAGTTTTCCAACAACGAATATATACATATATAATTCTCTATAGTAATATAGCTTCATTCTGAGATATTAAAATAAACTAGTGTGTTCAATTAATCCGTGTGTTATAGAATTATTGCATATTTTATCTCATAAATTAATGTGTTTACTGATCAGCGAAGAAAAATTTGTATGCCTGTTCCGAGTCACATAGATAAATATACATATTTTTTTATCATAATCTATATACAAATTAGTGAAAATAAAACAATTAACTACTTTTTTCTCCCCTGTTTGTCAACTAATTTTCTGTATTGTTTTTCCATACCATCGACAGCCTTTGATTTTGTTCGTCATACTACAATAATTAATGCAGTTTTTACCATTTACAAAAAAAATACAAAAACAAATAATAAAAGCTATATACTAACACGTGAAGGAAAACTTTATACCCTTTATTGTGGTTAAAGTTCGGCCACTGGACGTGGAAATATCGGTTATTTACTAATTAATCTACAGATGGACTAAAATAAATTAATAAACATTTTCAGTCAAAATTAATTAAAATATTATTTAGTAACCTGTAACTCTAGTTAAATAAAGTATCCTCTCGGAATATCCTAATCTCCCAGCTATTTTATTCTATAGTACCTACTTACTAACGACCTGAGTAGTATATTAAAGCAATTTCAAAACGGCTCCGAAATAACACACCAATAATCGTTAGCAGCGATTGGAAAACAAAACTGTGATTATAGGGAATTTATCTAGGCATCTCTGTCCTTTTCTATCATATGAATCGAAGTTATTTCGTTCTTGTTCTATTTTATAGGGGGACGTTATAGTGATGGCACTTTAACGAACTTTCAATGGTCCAGGCGGCAGTAGGGGATCGAAGAGTTTTCTTGTTACATTCCGTTTGTTTCAGTGGAATGAAGTTTTTGCACTTTATACTGATGGCTCAATTAAAGACGTGGCTGGATATTTAAATATGGGAAAAGCTTATTCAGAATATATCAGGTTCTAGAGACCCGCCCTGGCTTCGCATTGGTGTAATGTGGCGTTATATGTATTTAAACAATTTATACGAATTTTTATAGTTCATGAAAATCTTACAAATTTCAAGCAACTTTTTCAGTCTGTAATATCTCTTAAGATATTCATTCTAATAATTTACTGTAAATTACTATTTGGATCTACATTAGATGTTCAACGTAATTAAAATCCTCAATTGGATAAGCACCAACATG
The DNA here is from genome assembly GCA_035772565.1 of Antheraea assamensis. Classification (NCBI taxonomy): domain Eukaryota; kingdom Metazoa; phylum Arthropoda; class Insecta; order Lepidoptera; family Saturniidae; genus Antheraea; species Antheraea assamensis. Next base: position 1,230,673 of record JAQQSE010000042.1, read on the forward strand.
TCGTCGTAATTAAGTACTTTCAAATAATATGTTAAACATAAAAACTGATTAGTGGGGATTATTTTTAATAGAAATATACTTTTTAGTGGATATTTTTAAGATGTACACTTTCCTAGTACATTATTTTTATGTCTCTCATAAGGTTACCAATTTAAGCGCCAAAAAATTCCTTCTTAAGACATGCTAAGAATGCATCGATTTTCTCTACTCCTTATAAATATAATATACACATGTTATACAGATAAACGAAACCACAACACGATAGTGAAAACTGTATCAAAATCCGTTGTGTAGTTTAGACGACCAAATAAAGGTACCTACGCAAAGAAGCGAAAAGCCTTTTTATTTTATAATATTTATGGACTTATCGTTATTAATTCAGAAAATTTTACATAGATTTTATACGTACCCGCAAAAACGATAATCTTAGTTTTGGTTCTTGATAACACCATGTGAGTTTATTATATAAACAGACATGAATAAATAATGAGATAAAAAATTAATACAATTTATGAAGCACACACATTGTGGAATCAAATATTTGAAATCGTATCGCGAAAACATAACCCGTTAACTCACGTTAAATGTACTATGTCGGAAACTTATTTTCTAAGCTGTCGCCTCAGTGCTTCGCTGAAGGTATCATCTTCACAACAATGGCAAAACTCGGCTCTGAGCGTTATCTCCCACTGTTTATTGTCTGAAGTTGGCGAGATGGCCATTTTGTTACCAATTTCCCGACAACTCGCTTTAGACGAGTAAGTTAGTCTTCTCTTTGGTTTTGTTTACACGGTACGATAAAACCCACAATAATGGGTTTAATTTTGCAAATTTCTAAAATTCCATTTTTATCCATTAACGCTACGCACTTTTGTGTAATGTTTTTATACCGACATAATATATAAAATTGGTGACAAACCCATTGTATTAGACGAATAATTTTGAACTGCAACGGGCAGTTGTCACAATCTCAAATAACCACTGACACGTACGCTACAAGAAAGGTTTCCCAGAATTATGATAACATGAACTCTATGAAAAAGAAAACACCAGGTACAAACACCTGTTTGTGTGTGCCGGCAGCTGCACTAGGTAACTAATCCCCACTAGATTTTACGTGCTTACTATCTTAGACCACATCATTTTTTAACATCAGATTAGGTTGTGATCAAACGCTAAAATCTATATAGTATTAAAAAAAGAGAATTGAATTTAGAAAGCTAATGATTATAATTATGTATTTTTGGTTTATTGACTTTTACCCGTAACTAATATTATAAATGTGTAAGTAGCTTTGTTTGTTACGCTTTATGCCTTAGCAATGAAACAGATCATCATGGAATTTTACATAAACGTTATCAGGGGTACAGAAAAGGACATAGGGTAGGGTACTTTACACCCAGAAAAAAGAAAACCATTCTCGAGGGATAGGTCTAATCTACATTAAGACGAGCAAAACTGAGGACAAAAGCTAGTATAGAATATGTATAATTGGATGGAGCTATATATGAAAACATATTCATGATAAAATGTAAAAAGGGTAGTAATAAAACTAAATATTTTGAACTTATTATTTATATAGACATTAGAGCTTATATGGTACCATGGATCATAGTAACTCGTTTATAAAGTAAAAAAAAAGAATGTAACTGTAGACACTTTTGTACTTTATTTATACTACAATCATTACTTTATATGGACAATAAAAATTAAGTTAAAATACAATGAAAATTTCTCTTATAAGTAATAACAAGACTGGCACTTTGCATTCCACATGTTTCAAATTTTTATTTTTTTCATTTATACGCGTCAGTGAACATCCTAGAGTTTTTACATGGTATTCTTTCACAATTCAATCCACGAGGTGTAAAATTAAGCGTTAACTGAACCCTTATGTTTTTTTTACTTATTGTTTGCCTCTTAAAAACTCTAGACGTTGCGTCGCGTCGTACGATATAAATAGTCTCCAAAGGGGTACTCATTCACTCGTGACGAATTCGCCGCCTGTAGCTAACTAATTGCTATAAAATGAACCGGCCCCATGAGATTTGAAACCAATTTTGTTTATAATAATTAATAGTAAATATATTCGTTGTAATTTGTAATTTTGAAGAATATTTTTTTTTCTATAAATTAATCTGAACATAATTTATTTAAATAGAAACAATTCTCATTTAATTAGAAAATTATATAATCAAATTCTTCAATGTATTGGTTCACAACTTTTCTCCATTCACTCCAACCACGTTATCTATACGTTAACATATGAATGCAGTCTATATTAGTGCCATTAAAATTATATACATTGTATATAACATTATAAAATGAATGTGTGTATAAAAGCAAAATCAAAAATACTTTATTCATTAGAGATACTAAGAAGACGCTTATGACCATCAAAACTATCACAAGATCGGTAAAACGACCCAGTCTCCGAGAAGAAACGGCAACAATCTATACACATTTTATTATATACGCAATTGTGTACTGTATACTCACACTTACACACACTTTACTTACATACACTTTCCAGTACAATTATTATTAGTAGTTAATTGTATATTTTTCAGTTAAGGTACACTACGATACACATATCGGCTACACATAATTACTGCTTGTTAATATAATAGTGTAATCGTAATTGTAATGGCAATCCGATTTTTCCTCTTATATTTATATATGACATTTATGAATACATTCAAGTTTTTGTCTCATTTGTTATTTGTGATATTTTATAATGGTTATACTTATAATAATACATTGCTATATATCCGATTATACTACTAATTCCGTACACATTTATGCGAAAACAAGATTTAAATAAAAATGTTTACACTGGACTTTATAAACTTTAGTACATCTTTCAGGGCTCTAAGAATTACAGTTCACAAAACCGAAATAGAAAATAACTCATCATCTTCTTATCCTTATCCCACCTAAGTAGGGTCGGCACATCATGTTTTCCTTTTCCACTCTACTCCGTTCTCAGTATTTACATATTTTATACACATCTCATTTTTCACACAATCTATCCAAACGTTCTAAACCATAAAATTAATACTGCCTTACAATTGTTAATGATGTAAAACTAGTAAACCTATAAATGTCGTCCGTAATCGTTCATAACTTATTGGAGCTTGTACTACGTGTTTGCGTATGGCGCGGCGCAATACGTTCCACAAACACCCTTCAGGTAAGTTACGGCAGCGGCCCCTGTGTGCAGTTTTGCTTATTAACAAGACCAACATGGCGGACGTTTGATAAGATTTCGGTTTGTCTTGGTATTCGTGCCTCGGGGCTGCCTCAGGGCATTTGAAGCTGAGGCCACTCGAGTACCGCCATATGGTAAACGCTCACCTTGATGTACTATATGCTCTACTTTCAATTATTTTATTTTATTTTAATCATATCGTGATAATGGGTATCTTCATGAAATTTATCAATGTTACATGGTTGAGGTATATTTTGGTTAATTATTTGCCAATGGTGAATTCTAGTTAAAATTTTGCAACTAAGAATCTTCTATTTCGACAACTGTTAAAATGAAGGAACGTAGTTTCATACGTTTTAAAATGTTGAGCCTAGGAAAAAACTGTATATTTAAAATTGATGTTTAAATAATGATTTATTAACGTATGATATGTTACACTATAGGTAACCAAATCCTATAAGATAACCATAATACTTGATAAGCCAAATAGATACATGTGGGATGGTGGTAGGGATTTTTCTAAGTTCACCTGACTAACTACCACTCTCAAGATGAAAATCGGTCGCCAAGCACCAGTTGGTGAGTTCCGGCAGTCGCACTTGAGAGTCAGTCTCCTCTAGGTTTAGCGTGCTTACTATCTTAGACTACATCATCATTTAACATCAGATGAGATTCGGGTCAAACGCTAACTGATGAAGTAGAGAGAAAAAAGATAAAATGTTTAGTGTACTTACGGCACGTATCTGCCTTTTCTCGGTTGTACTCAAAGATTATATACAAATGTTTAGGACTTTATTAATATGAGTTACACTGCTTTGGTAATTAAATAATTACTTGCTTTCATAAACTCAACGTTACTTATTACCTTTATGATATGATACGTGTATAAAAGGTGTGAATACTGAGATGACATCTGACAGAGGAGAGTAGAAAAGGTACTACCCTACTTAGGTGGGATAAGGGTAAGAAGACGATGAGATGATAATTATTACTTATTATTTTTATACGGTTGTTTGGTTGATTGTTACAATAAAACATGTTTTCCTAGAAAAAGTGTAATCCTTATTAATATTATAAAAGCGAATATATATTATTTGTTACGCTTTCACGCCTAACTAGTCAACTAATTTTTATGAAATTTTGCATACACCCTGTCAGGAGTACAGAAAAGACATAGAGTTAAATCTTTAATCCAAACAAACGACTATTCCCGAGGGATAGATCGAATCTACATTAATGCGAAAAAGCAGCGGGCAAAAGCTAGTCATTAATAACTCAATGATATCCTGGATCCACATTGTGTATAACCTATTTTAGTTAACTATTTCAAATATACAAAGGTTGTGAAGCATCTTATGTATCGTAACGCAGAAATATTTCCGTGCATCGTGTAAGACGTGTACACGGCGCATAACTGAGAGAGGCAGGCTACAAATTGTTCAACTGCTTCAGATAACTACTGACTATATTTAATATGTGTCAATTCAACAATTACCGTCCGCAGATCAATGTCATACATGACATGGACATATACAAAACATAATTATATTTGTTACTGTAATATAGATTTCACCTTGTCCAGTACATAATTATATTTCCATTTCAGCGTTCTTTTTGAAATGCTACGCAATTATCTAATAAAAGCACAGACAAATTCTCTGCATAATTAGGAGACATTGATATAAAGTAAGTACAAAAATATTATTTCTGTAACAATTATTTTGTCTTCTAATTTTGAAATATATAAAGACAAGAGATGTTGTATTTTATTATATTTATTAATGTTTAATAATGGACAACAAAATACTCGTATATATGGGTTAATGAGTATTAATAAAAAATATATATCTCGAAATAAAGTCGTGGCACTGTAATTTATATCTTATCTATTTATAAATAGGCGAAGATGAAATAATTCTGTAACAATTTTATATATCAACCGATTTTATTTGTGTTATTTTTGTTCGTTTACCAGCTATTGATGATGTTCAGTGTTTTTAATAAAAATATTTGGATTTTTGTTACCATATCCTCGCGACAAAGTGTTCAAATACATTTAATCTTAATTAATAACCCTGTATTTATATTACCTAACATACGACGTAAATGATTATAGTATGCTAGTATACTTTTGGCCAAAATGAAATATGAAATTAAGAAATTTTAAATAATTGTAAATAATGGTTGAATTTAAACTACTGGATAAACATTAGTTAGTCTAAATTACATGTACGAGTAAATACTTTTTATGGTTTTATACCTCAATAAGATTCTCCATATTCACACAAAATTATAATTAGATATATGAATGTTCGGAATATGTGGTTTAGAGCCTGTGATTCACTGTCAAGCTATCTCAAGAAATTAATGCGCTTCAAGCTATTTATTACATATTGGCTTCAATTCAGAAAATACATTATAATTTGACAATGAAATGTGCGAGGCGTAAGAAAATTTAGGAATACTTTTACATTAATGTACATTATATATTTACGTTTACAAATGAAAATTTAGTATATTCTCTAATGATGGTGTAAAATCAATACCGATTTATAAGTTATATTTGGTTCAGTTGCGTCAAAAAGATTTATAACTAGACCTCAAAGTATGGGATATCCATCACTTTATTTTGGGAAATTATTTATTAAATCTTTTAATAATTGGAAGACAATAGCTTACTAATACTCAATTAAGAATGAGTGGGTAATAATTATTCGGTACACGTCGCACCGTTCTAATAGCTAAGATTGGAAAGGCAATAGAAATCGAGTCGTTGGGAGACAGCCCTATCAATGCTACGGACCCCTTTTAATGCGGATTAGAAGCGGACAATTAAAAATGTGATCTAATCAAACTTACTATTTGTTATAGGTGAAGAAATTATTCAGGATTTAAGTAGATTGTTTATAAATAATAATTATTGTATTCCTAGCAGATTTGTCAGCGTATGATTACTATTTTAATTACTAATTTTTATTAATGGCTGTATGGTTGGAGATGTTATAGATTCATCACTTTTTCCTTTACTGAAGGTTCAATTTTATTAAAGGACTATCTTTTTATCGCGGCTTCACTCGTGTTAACATAGATTTGAGGTATCCTTCGGGAACGGTATAATTTTTCTATATGAAAATAACACTATGACCTTTTCTTTACCCCTTATACAAGGTGTGTGCAAAATTTGATCACGATTGAAAGCGAAACAAATAAATATTCATATTTATAATATTAGTATTATAATATTATAATAGGCCTATTACACGTAACGAGTAACGTGGCGAGACAGTGCCCTTGGCGGAGTACTCGATATATACGAATATTTTGACGAGTGTTCGGCTGAATGCTACACCGAACAGAGTGCCGAGAGAGTCACTAGAATCTCGATTTGTTTACTAGGCCGAGTACCCACCTCCAGTTCATTTTTCCGCCCCCACAGCGACTCGTTATCCCGCTCAACACGTATGAACATGCTCTCGGCTGTTACTCGCTAACTCGTTCGCCAGTTCTGTGCGCAATTTGCAAAGTTATGTACTCCAATGTTGCAAAGCGTTCTACAATCATTCTTAAAAGTACCCTAAATTCACTAGGATTTTCGATCTGTAATTCATTTAAAAGATTATTTGTTGTGCCAAGGGCGCGCCTTTTTAAAATCTAATTTCTTGTCCAAATACTTCTACCTCTTTCTTCGAATAACTCCTATAGTTCTTCAATGATGAGTGGTAGGAGACGGTTAAAAATTATCTCAAAATCTTTTCTTTTTTGATCCATTTTAGTCGGTCTGTTACTACGTTGAAACTAAACTGACTCGCCAAACAAGCAAAATAGGTATAAACACCTACTCGTTCATCCGAATCTCTCAGCCTAGTATCGTTTTATTGTCTCTCCACTGTACTCGTTACGTGTAATACTCTTAAGGATCCAAACCTCAACATGGTATTCGAGCGAACTACCAAATAGTGCTTCTTTTAATTTAGGTGGATACATACAAATATAATATTCTATTTTTGATACCCGCTTTGTTACATAAAACAGTTCTATTATACTTTAAAGGTTTTTTAGCACTTGAACGTTATTTCACCTAATTTTAAGTAACGATGTGGTATAAGCTGGTAACACACTAAATCTGGATGATTGGCTTTTTTAAGTTTATCTGCTGAAACACGTCTATATGTGTTTGGCGATACGATTACCTTTATGAATATAGCGAATACTGGTTTATAAAGACATAATATAAATTTCAGTGAATAAACAGTTTGAAATTTAATGTAAGGAAGAAATAAATATTTTAAAATGATTTAAATTCACGTTTTCGTACATCAATTTCTTATATATATAGTCGCTTTATCACGTAAAATTGAAATACTCCAGAATCCAGGCCCTATGATATAAGCCAGCCACAATTAAAATAATTACATTTTAATATTTATCATCATCTAAAATTAAATTCTCAACCCTTCTAACGAAGATATCAAGTTGAACATCGAATAAATGCGACCATTTCTCATTTTAACCGAAGCAAAACTTAATAACCCTACTGGAAACGCAATAATTACGAGCGCTCAGTGCGAGATTCACGAGAGAAATAAATGAGAGCCATTAAGAGACTTGCGTTTAGATATTTCATTCCCCCGAAGAAGACGTTAGCGAGGGCAATGGCTCGGCACCAATGTGGAGTGTTCCCACGTATGCCGCGCCAAAGAAAATGAAAAAAAATATTTGACACAGCCTACGGCACATCTATATATTTATTATCATAGCACCACTTGATAAACCGCCGGGCATGTATTAATTTATATAAAATACGCTAAACTAAAATGGTAACATTGAAAGTACTTAGTAATAAATGTAAATGAATCTAGTAGAATAAGATAAATACTTGACGCATTAACGCAGAGCATGCCGAAACGCATTATTTGAACGCATTGCAATTATTTTAGTAAGACTTTTGACATAAAGAAAATGTGAGCTTGAAATAGGATGTTAAAATTGATAGGTTAAGTATAAATAAAAAAAAATGTTATAATTAATTTTTATTTAATTAATTTGTAAATTAAACAAAACGCAGTTTTTGTTATTAAAACACTCTTTAATTTACTGCTGGCATTTTATAAATGTATAATAAAATTAATAATTATAAATTCGTCACATCTGCATATGTATTTAGATTTACCTATTCTTTGGATAAGTAGCACCTGACAAATTATCGCCGCTCACAAACAATCCACACATTTGTTTTTGCTAAAATGGAGTTGTGTTTTTCGGGCGTGAAACTAATGTTCAATAATAGTCTTTGAGTAGCTAGGAAATAATTTACTGAGAAAATTGCCGTAATAGGTGTGACTTATTTATCCATTTAAAAATTATCACTTAAGGTAACTAAGATTACTATATTATTAATTTTTCTTCTCAGCTTTATAAGAAGGTTACATATCATGGTCGTTTATAAATCCTCAAAAATTTACAGAGTGATATTTGGAAAACTAAGCCCTACTGGAAAAAAAGTTTTTCTCTATTGATAAAACAATAGAAAAGAAAATCTGCCCGCTTCATGTTGGGCGGCGGCACATTTCCGGAAATGATTAGTTTCTTTTTTCAATGAAAACAAAATAAAATGTCAATCTCGGGAAAAGATGATTTTTCTAGCAGAAGACGAAAGTTTTTTTTAAAAGTAAACGTGTCGTTTATATAATTTCTGTAGTTTTAAAAAAGAAGTATTTTTTTAAACCATAATTTATTTGGGGTGGGAAAAACAAATTTAAAATTTCCTGAAAAAATTGTAATGGGGTAAAAATTACAAAAAAAATCAGACAAATCGATATGAGTCGGGGTTTAAAAGTGGTGGATTTGACATGGACTGCACTATATACTGCAATATAGGATAAAAACATGGTAACTGTTTACGTCAGTGCATTGCAGAACCTCTATTTTCTGCATTCCAGGCCTTGAACTTATTTGCGTTATATCAGTAGTACAGTAAAACATTAAATGATACAATTACGCTGTTCGATCACATTACCACGTACTTCTCAAGACCAAGAGGTAACAAATGATTACATATAAGCTATATAATGACATAAAGGAGGGTATACATACAAGTTATAACCGAGCTTCAATTATGGGACGTCAAATCTGCTTTTATACGCGTAGAACCAAAAATCTAGTAAAAAAGTAAGGCTTATTATTGTCGTCATATCTTTGCACTTTCGAAATACGTACAGCAGATTTTTATTGAACGATAACGTGTATAATCTATAACACATACTAGTAGTTATATAATCTATTTACTTGTTACATCATCAGTATTTTCCTTATGGGTTAAGCAGTAATTATAGATTTGACGAAGCATTGTAAAATATTAAAATCAGTGATTTAAATTTCAATAAATACCACCGTAAACTCTATGGAATCTGATATATTCTATTTATACACCCCAATAAATTGTACTTAGATAGAATAAGGCTGCTGTATGTTTTAATATCGTAAACAAGAGTTGAAGTGAAATTAAATCATTTAACCTGCGAAACGTAACGCTTGACGACGCGCTGTCAGCGGCCCGCGATTGCGGACAAACGCGTTCACGCAAAATCGACCTATTTGCCTCGCCAATATCTATCTATCCACTATTGATATATTCTGTACAGTTTTATTTGTTATAGTGATGCTAATATCTTCGAATATAAATTGTAATATATATTTTCTATAACTTTTTTATTAATTTCATGATAATATTCTAAACAAGTCTTTGTTAAACTGAGTCCCAAATACAAATTTGGAATTGCCGTTGGAGAAATACCACAAACCTATAAATATACCAAAAAAAAAAGGGAAAATATTATATTTTTCATAAAAACTCAAAGAATATTTCTTCTAGAGAAGATGCTGCGTGTTGTTTTAACTAGAATTGCTGTGCACTTGAAAGAATTTAGTATATTTTTTGTAATATTTATATGTATTATTTATATATAGTATAAATCAATACGTGTGAATTATTGAACTGCAAATATAAAGATTATTTACATATTCATATACTAGTAATTGAGCATGATTACTACTTCATAGTTACTGTATAAAATTTACTAATAAATAATTGCCTACTAAATTAAAATGTATATGTTTATCAGTAAAACAATTTTCAGAATCGTTTAACTAGTTCATAGATTATCTCTTTTAGTTTTTCCTATAGTTCCTGTAGTTTTTTCTCATCCGCCTCTTTCGTAGCCCAGCACTCAGATGCATACAGCATGACTGGTCTTATGATAGTTTTATACACCTTCCCCTTAAGTTTCAAGAGCATTCGTAGGTCACAAGCTACTCCAGACACCTTTCGCCACTTCATCCACCCCGCATTTATCCTATTCCTCACATTCTTGTCTATGGCATCGTTTTAATTATTATAAGTAACAGAAATCTTTTTTACTTGAACACGCTGAAAATAAACCTTCTTTACTCTGATCTATTGTTGTGATAATGGGAATATGTGATATTACAGAAATAAAGTAAAAAAAATGTATCAACCTCACTACCGCGTCTGCGGAAGGCACGCGTCATTTCGAAGCCGCGGTGCGTTCCGCATATAGAGAGCTGGTTTTTATCGCAAAACCCCTATCAAATCAACACCTATACGCCACGGTTCTTGACTATCTCTCTGGAATACCTATGAATTTGTAAATGTATTGTTGATAAAATTCAATATAAAAGAGTCTGACGATGTATAGTATTAAAATAAATTTCCAGTAAGTTTAATAAATATGTTGAAGTCTGTTGTTTGTCTAAGCTCTTAGAAACTGCTAAATGAATTACGACAATAATCGTATAGACAGATAGAAAACTATTTAAAGTATTATCTATGTAGGTCTATAAGGGTTAAGCAGTAATTACAAAATAACGTAAAATACAAAACAGCTTACAATTCATAGTAAAACTATTTTCACGAAGAGCGAAGTCGCAGACATCAGTTAGTAATAAATAATATAATTTTCTATATTTTTCATGGCAAATATGATGGTACTATCGATAACTTTGTTATAAAAATGGTAAGTTCAGGTAGGTATCTTTCAGTCTAAAACTCTTGGAATTTTTAAATATTGTTCAATGGTGCGTTTTAAGGGTGACTATTTTTGAATATTTTCTAGATTTTATTTTTGGAGCACAATCTGATATTAAATAATGATATGGATAACCTACAGGGAGACTGGATCAAAAGTACAGCTCCCAAAATATACCTATAGACAGTGTTTCATCTTGTAGCTAGCCAGATGAGCTTAGAATAATCCACAATCACCCTATGATTTCTTCACCAGAAGCTTACGTTCATTTGCAAGGTTTCGAATATGCATCAATCGAGCTCCCTAACCTATGGAGTTAACATTATTTACTTTAAGGTTAACGAACGATTATATGTTTTTTTTTATTTTATTTTTTTATACTTTATAGGGTAGCGTTTGACCGCAATCTCATCTGATGTTAAAAGATGATGTGGTCTAAAATGGTACGTAGAGCTAAAGCTAGATTTTCAATTTGAGGGTGGTAGCTAACCAGGCGGACTTAGAAAAACCTTAGCACCACGAGAAAAAGACTTACCACCATATACCTATATAATTATATTTTGAATGGAAATGTATATACTGGTTTATTATTACAAAAAACTACAAAGAAACAACAAGCAAAATAATATTAGGCAATATTTGGGTATAATAACATCACAATATACGACGCTCCTCGCCTAAATCTCTCTTAACAAGTATTGTAAACACGTACAACGCCTACTTTGAATAATTTAGTTCGGTGGTGAATTTTTCCGTATATCGTTCTTTGAGATTTCTGCGCGGCCTAGTAAAGTAAGCCGATGTTGTTGTTGATATGTGAATTAAACGTGATGCGTTGGAAGTCGAAGCGAGATCGGGAAAGTTTTGTCAGAATTGTGAAAATTTAATAAGCTCCTTTACAAGTTTTATGTCTAAATAGTCTGACATATCTACACCCGTATGTATTTACTTATAGGCCGATGTGTTTTTGATACTAAAAACAACACCTAAGTTCGAAGATAAACGAATGATGACTTTCTAAAACACTAACATAATGCAGGCCTCTTGGTGCAGTGGTAGTGAAGCCTAATATTGAGGTGTGAGGTCACGGGTTCTATCTGAGCACATGACATTTTTTTATAATGAGCATCATTTTCCGTTACCTTGTCTAGGTACTAGATATGTATATATGTATGTGCATCAGCTTTTTAGTTACAATAATACAAGTTATGCTTCGAAATAAATTGGAAATTTATCTGACTGAGTACAAATTGGCTCCTCATATGAGCTTATTACTTGAAAATAGGTAATTTTAGACACATTATACACAATTTTCTTGTTTCCTGGGTTTCCTATAGGAAGTACAATGTTCGAGTGGGGTCAGTAAAATCATAATCGCTTTCATAATAACACTACCTTTTGCCAGTTACTTCCTTCGTGTTAATGTAATAATAGATATTTTTATATCCTTCTTAAACAGTAACTTTTATCAATAAAAGCTTTTTTGTACCCCAAACAACATGAATATAAAATTTCATGATGATTAGGTTAGTAGTTAAGGCGTAAAAGCGTAACGAACTAACTCACATTCGCATATACATAGTTTGGACTGTCTTGTTCAGTGTCTCCCATAACAATTGAACTATTTTAAACGAGGTCACTTACGAAAAAATTTTGCTTTCACAATAACATTGTCGAAAATCAAAACTTACACAAATAAAGCGCCATATCAGAGGCGACAAAATGCGATATGAACGGCTCGCAACAAAAGGGCCGTAACATTTTATTGCGTGCAATCGGAGCCACTAAACCTCGAGATTGTGCTCCAACCAACAATTAAAGGGAACAGATAAACCCGTCGTATCCTCGACGACTCCTTTACTTACACATAAATGTAAGAACATTATGATTTTTAACTTGTTTAATTTTAAATTCATATTTATCCGGTTTGTTTTTTTAGTTATAGTTTTTTTGTATTTAGTTTTAATATTAATGTGTGTTAGGTATAATGTAATGATTTTTATTGTTTTAAAAGGAATTCCGTTTATATTATTTAATCTTTTCGCCGTAATTTCTATAGGTCTATAATCTACAAGATTTGAAGGAATCCTAATTTATTCATTTTTTTTTTAATTTTCATTAATTCTTGTGGTTGGGGTTTATTGATTGATTGAGTACCAGAATTATTAAAAATATATTTCGAAAACGTATCAAAAAAAAAAATCACACGTCACACACACGTCTTCTGACTTTGGTCAGATCAAATAAAATTTGATACGTTATAAAATAGATCAAAAATACTCTTGTATTTTGTATAGAAAATAAATCATTCTCAGGTTTCTCAACCAATATTAATTATAAATATTTTTAGAAATCTTAGCTAATAGGTAAATGACTAATGGGTTAAATAAAAGCAATGAAAATAGTGTATATTATAGTGGTTAATCTATATTTATTATTATATACCTACATAATTTAAACTCATAGATACAAGAAATATATTTCATAAAGGCAATGTATAAAAGCGTTTGACGTTTAAATTCCACTGAAAATGTGTAATTTTTGAATATTAAACGGGCAATAAAGATACCTATTAAATCAATTACCTTCAATAAATTTCTATAGGAAAAGTAATTTGCATGGCCGCGGCTAATGGCCCTAATTTCGTGGCATTGTCCGTTTAATAAAATTTATCAAACACTGTCTGGACATCGACGTTCCATTGATTGTGAAAGGGTGAAAATCGAAACTTTAATTTGAACGACTAATCTTTCATTTGTTTTTCTAATTGTAAAAGTCTTTACAAGTTTAGCGAACATTCATTACTTAATAACATTGTTTTTCTTTATATTGGTTAGTTTATACACATAGCAAATAAAAACATACCATTAAATATTTTAATGCTAATCATTTGATAGGTTTCATACCTGTGGTTCGAGTTTAAAAATAGTTTGTATGTTTAATATTTGATTTTGGTCTTTATTTTAAAGTAACTAATGTTTCTTTTACATACATTTGCCATATATCATTACATATAGACCATAGATTAAGCTAATATCTAATTTGTTATAAATTTAATTTTCATTGTTTATTCTTCCTTATTGTAAAATTCTGCAGTGTATACTTCAAAGACTAACTCATATAAAATATTTAAATAAACTCTTTCTTGAAATGAAAATATGCGTGTTCAACGTAATTGAAGTATAGGTACTTATATCATGGTAACTCAGCCGAAAAATGTGTCACAATTAACAAAAGAATCGGAGCGAGAAATCCTTTGGATCCGTGTTTTCCTCTGAGTTTTCCTAATGAGTAAGCTTCAGTTATGATAACCATCCACGAACGAAGTACACCCTCGGTGTGAGCACATGAATTTCCGATACAAAGAGCTCATCGGGGTTTTAGAAAGGGTTCATTTACCTTCTATCAATATTAATGTTAACTTATCATCCCAATATCTTGAAAAGAAAATCGAATTAATTATACTTTTGTAACTTTGTATGCCAGCCACATGAAAAACCAAATTAAGTCTTGTATAGTGTATGATCCAGAAACAAAAATCACAATAGCATTTGTGAAAACGAAACGAATAGATATAATTATAAAAGAATGCGGTACCCTAAAAGAGTGGAAAGCTTTTTGTGAAAAAACTTTATCAAAATTTAATAGCATTCCCCACTAGCCGGTAGCACGCCCAATGACTTTGATATTTTCGACGGTATTAATTAAAAAATTATAAAGCTTCGCGATTCCCCCCTCGGCACACCCCGCCGGCTATTGTTCACTCTCACAAAGCATTTACATCGCGGAAAAAGATAAATATGCGAGACGCAGGTAATTGCCCGCGCTTTTATTGAACTGTTGTTTGATTTCAAAGGATTTTCTATTATTTATTTGTTACTGTTTTATTAAATAACGCTATTAAGGAATGTGTATGTGTGTGTGTGTGTGTTCGAATTTCGTGAACTTCTTTAAATGATAGAGATAATTGCACTATTGATATGACTACGATCTCAGGCGGTGTTATTTTCTTGTTATACGTTCTAATAACTTTGTTTTAATATAAGTGAAATTAAATTAAATTGAGCTAATTTTGTAATCATAATGTCTGATAATAAATGCTCCATTCAATAAAAACAAAAAACAATATCATTACACGAGAAAGTTATCTCTAATATTCCCACTTAATTCTGGTAGTTAAACGCAAATAAGATTTAAATAAAAGGTATACTGACTGACTTTAAATTAATTTAGTGACACTTCCAGTATTTAATTAAGTATTTTTTCACTGAAATATTGACTTACAGTTATAACCTTTATTTGTTTCCTATCATTACTTATTCATATAATTTGATTGAACACATTGATTATAAGATATTGGAGACGTTGTAGAATTTGTAGTCCTATTAATCACTATGAAGTTAGGTCAATGCAGTAAGTTACTCGTGAGAGTTTAAAAGTGATCTAAGTAAATAATACTGTAAAATAAATAAAATGTAAGTTGTAATAAATTATAAATGTGAATTGTGATAAGTAAATATTATTCGGTATCATAATAAAAGAGGTGAAAACGCGTTGATGATTTCCGTAACGATACTTCCCTTAGGAAGGCGCAGATAATTATGATTGAGCACAAAATGGGTAAAAATAAGGCGGAGTATTGTTTCAGACATAATTAGGGTTTGTGGTCCCGGCGGGCAGCGCGCCTCACAAAAACGCAAGTCACAATACCTTTGCGATACTATTGGGTATTATATATTTTGAACAGGTTAATATACCCCTCGAAATTTTCTTTTATCTGTAATGCGCTATATATAACAGTTATTTGTATATTTATAATTCTAGATAACAATATTTATATTTATGAACTAACTACAGTAGAAATTATATCTAAATTATAGCTATGTTTTTAGCTCCGCATGCATTTTTTGTTATAATTATTATTATTTTTGTAAATACTTGAGTTATAATTAATTCGATGTTGGGTAAATATTATTTATGTTCACATATCTACACACTAGCTTCTAACCGCGGTTTTGCTCGTGTTAATATAAATTTGGTGTATGTATCGGGAGCAGTATTTTTTTTCTGTATGAAATGTACTCTATGTCCTTTTCTGTACCCCTGAAAATATGTATGCAAAAATTTACTACGATCGGTTAGTAGTTATCCTCACAATTCCAATTATAATATTAGTAAGGACTAGTAAGGATAGTAATTTCCAAGGCGATCGGTTGATTGTTATAAAAGTTAGGCCTTGCATCGATATCTGCGGAGAGTTGTCAAAAGACACATCTTGAAAATTGTGTTCTTAGATATGCAAATATCTTTTTTTATAACGACCGGTGGAACGATACAGAAGTTGATGTGCTGCATCGCCGCACCACGCTACTATCGAGTTATAGTAGAATGAATAGCAAAAACCTTTATGAACAAAAAAGCACTTAGCAGTGTCAAATTTTATGATAATCGGTCAGACGCTGTTGAAGTTTATCGATCCACATAATTTTTTAAGTGAATTAGACTGTATTAAAATGTTTGGTGAAACTGCATTAAGATAAGGCCATGAATGTCAATAAAATATGGAATATTATAAATACTTTTTTTATAGCATAATAGTAACAGACATGTTATTTTCTACAACTATAAGTTACAGAGGAGTTAAGTACTTCTCAGATTGTAGAATTTAACCTAAGTCATTCGAGTTACCACAAGTAAGATTTCAAGCCGGAATATAATTTTGTTTGTCAAAAATATATCAACGAGCCTTTGCGCGTGACTTCGCTCGCTTAGGGTTGATTTATCCCTAGGAAACAATACATTTTTTCTTGTTGAAAGGTATCTTATATTTTTTTCCGTGCTCCTGACAATGTATATACAAACAAACTCACATACGTATCTGTAATATAAGTTAGGATTCGGATATTGAAAGATTCGTTGATGTATATATTATTATTTTTCTTGCTTTAAAAATTTTCAAATATATTACTCAAATAATATGTCAGCATAATTAATTTATCCCGAGAAATACGTCATAAGGAATTAACATCTCAAGTTTCGTCGCTCTACGTTGTTAGCATAACGCGGTGAGGAGCCTCGATTATGAATATTAATATGGCGACACTGCAGGTTCGTGGTTTAACGCTAATTCGGATAGACAAATTTTCATCTCAGATATTCGCTTATGCTATATTAAATATCTCACCTACTGTGTAGAGGAGTTTGATATTTTACAACATCTTTACACTTGAATTTTAATCTTTGTTGTTGCTTTGGTAGCATACTTCGAGCAGACATTATGCAATCCAATAGATATTTTACAATATTTCTTCAGAATGTTTTCTGAATGTAGATCTCAGATGCTGTGATAATAAATATTAAGGTTAAGCGAAATTTTTAAGTAAATACAGGTTTTGTTGTTTGATGTTGTTGCGTTTCAACTTAATTAATTTTTGTTACCTTTATTGTAATATTCTTACTACTACTTAACCTCTATATCACATGTTCGCCTATTTTAGTTAACTCTGTTAAATTTTATAATTAATGAAAAGTTTCAAGATATGTACTATAGACTATAGTCTGCAAAGTTTTCTATCATTCAGTAAAATTTTTGCCAAAATCGGTTTAGCCATTTTGAAAATTATGCCCGACAAACGAAAGATTAAATTCCATTTCAATTTTTTTTTATACTGTATTAAAATTATACTTTTATGAATATTTGCAACTAACGAATATTATGATTCCGAAATATAGGTAGGTACTGCATATTATATGTGAATGTATTATACAACAAAGAAATGATAAGTTGATTGTGCACTTCAAGGCTCAACTCATCTCTTAAATTAATGAAAAGCTACCAAACTTCGTACTCACGTTAATTCAAGTCAATTTAAATCCGCTCACTTCGATCCTCATTGCTTCTAAGATAAAGCCATAATTAAAGACCTTCGCGATCGATTAAGTTAAGCCGAGTTTAAATAGACGTTAACTCTAAGAGAAAGGTTTACTCCGGCGTGAAATGGCATTAGGTTTTCTCGCGTTTTATGCGCCTTCAGATGGAAGACAAGTCGCTAAGAAAGGGGGATTTAATGGGAGATTGACTTAATTAGAGGCAGTTGTAAAATTAGCCGAAGTATTTTTGATTGATACGACTTAAATGGATTTTATTGACGTTTACTACGTTTTCGGAAGGAGGAAGAATATTATGATTATTTTTGTTCTCATGGAAAACATAACTCTCATCACGAAACTCTTTTTAGCTGACGCCATTACCATATTGAATCCGTTTTTATATGAAGAATTACTCTTTTTCCATATTTGAAATTCTGTGAGTTCTTGAGATTGGTGACACTTGTTAGTACATATTAATAGCAAAATAATGAATGAGAATAACTGATAACTTAGTATAAGACTTTTTAGCAATTAGCAGTCTGCACAATGGGATTTCTTTTCGCTAACATCTCGAGAAGTATTTTATTTTTGAGCACTGATTTATCAATTGTAGATTTTAAAATATATTTCGCTTCTGTTCATCTACCTTAGACAAGTAACTCCTAACCTAAATTTTTTAATTGCAGATCCACCGATTTAAGCATGTTCTGAAATGTTATTATAGTTTAACACTTATCTATTCCTATATAAATAGTTTATTATATTTTAAAATAATATAAAAATTACAGAGATAGTAAATAACGATATAAATTAGTAAATACGTGAAGGGGTTGCCGAATTTGGGCAAGGATCCGTTTTTACATCATTAATTGTGATAAGTATTTGAATGTATACACAAAAGTTG
Organism: Antheraea assamensis; assembly: GCA_035772565.1. Taxonomy (NCBI): domain Eukaryota; kingdom Metazoa; phylum Arthropoda; class Insecta; order Lepidoptera; family Saturniidae; genus Antheraea; species Antheraea assamensis. The sequence goes on from JAQQSE010000042.1 coordinate 1,249,703, forward strand.
TAAGTACTCTATGATTTCTATGTATATCAACAAGGAGACAGTGTAATCTTTACTTCTTTACTAATATTCCAAAGTCGAATGTGAGTTTGTTTATAACGCTTTTACACCTTAACCGATCATTTTGAAATTTTATTTTATTACCTATCATCCAGTAAAATAGTTCTGTTCTGAGAGTCGATACGCCAAATCGAAATTAGCGATGGCGCGGGCTATATCTACTGATATATATGCCTAAGTTTAATATAATGAAGTTCAAAATTTAGGAATTATTAATCTTCAGTGTTTTTTTTATACTTTATAAGTTAGCGATTTGACCACAAACTCATCTGATGTTAAATGATAATGTGGTCTAAGATGGTAGTCACGCTAAATTCTTATTCTTATTGTTAGTCCAGATCAGATTCGAAGCCAGGGTTTTGTCTTATGCTCGTCTGGTTATATATCATCTTGGAGTTGAAAATCTGTCGCTAAGCACTAGAAAGTGTTATCGGGCAACTGCACTTAAGCCAAATAAGCTTCAAACATTTGTTTTGCAATCTTAAACAGTAGGTAATATACTGTCAGGTTAGAAAGCGGTGAAACTTTAAAACCTATAAAATTAAAAGAAATATCCTTCTTATAACGATTCTTAAATAATAATTCTAATAAGCTGCACTTAAAAGTCATTCCTCTTCAAACGTTCATGTTGCAATCTTAAATACTACGTCATTTAATGTCAGGTCAGAATGCGGTGAAAACTATAAATTAAAAAAAATATATTCTTTGTTATAATAATTCATCATGACCATAAGCGAAACTTGTTGTTATGAATTAGTAATACTGTAGGTATTATAATAAATTAAAACTTTATTTACATATTAAACGGAATAGTTCGCACGTTGTTTGTTACAAAACTCGTTTCCGTGTCAACAGGCCGTTTAAAATTACAGCTATAATTAAATCAAGCATTCTTTCCTCAGTTTCGTATCCAATAATTTAGTAAAGGTACTGTGACAAGGTAATTCCGTCTCTAGTGCCGCTTACCCTTCTGTTAAAAGTGAACTTAGTGAGGACGCTTTTGACACTATCGATAAATTATTAATTATATAAAAAAAGAATTATTATTTCAACAATTAGTTGAGATTAACGAATTAACTTCATTCACGAATGTCCCAGTGGTTTAAACAAACATCTGGTTGTTGCCACTGGGCTCAGTATTGCAGATGCGAATCCCGCAAAGTATAAATTATACGTGTTCTTACAAATGATTGTTCAGAGTCTAGGTATTGTTTGTATCGGTTAATTGTACGTCTGTAAAGTCCTTCAAGAGACGGGACTTAATGCAGAGTGCGAAAGTGTTGTTTTTAAAATAAAAAAATAAAATGTAGCTTATCTGAACTTCTCTAAAGCTAGTTTAGTTAAATAACGTTTTTCAAGGATTTTCTGGTGTTTAAGGAGAATTTATTTAAAATTTTTGACAAGCGCTGTAGGAGATTTTTTTCTTCGGTACGGGAAGTATTTGATATTAATAATTTGTTATGAAAAAAAAATTTAGTTGCTGTTACTTATTATAAATCTTTCTAAGTATGATGACCTATTTTATGAAAGAATTGGATGCTATAAATAGAATGTAAATAAATTTCCTTTGTAAGCCACAAATCACTTCAAAACTACTAAACGTATTGGCGTAGGAAAGGATCCATCACCATGGATCCACGCATCTATGCAAAACTTTTAATAAACAGTTCTAGGTCCTTTATTTTTTGGATTCCATTGACATTTTGCATATTTATAAAATTACAACTTTATTTAAATCACCGCAATACAAACGGGTACCAGCTAGTATAATATTACTTTTAACATTAGTTACATGTTAACCAGTATTTTATGTATAATTAGCAGGCGCGGCGGACGTTGTCATGCCCGGATAATAAAAAATATATACTTATGTGCATGAAATGCTTAAGGTAACTAATGTATTTTATTTGATAATTATTAATACTGTATCCGTCTAAATAGCCTTCCAATTATCTCATTTTATGTGACCATTTTTAGAAGATAGATGGGTATAGTACGCTATCCTAGAAATATAGGTATATGCCATCGTAGACTTTTTTATATATCTATAAAAGAGGAATATCTCAGCATGCATTGTTTTGTTACATCTCAAAGGGATTAGCATCAATAAATATCGACAAACAAAAGCCATCCCTAATATTTCTATCACGTGTTAGTTATTTCCTTACGATATTATGAATTGGTGGCGACGTAAATGTTGAACGAAATGTCAGGTTGACCTTATGCTAAGCGACGGCCCCGCTTTGAATTATTTGATAAGTTTACGTTTGATCTTTGGAAAGTGCCCTTTCCTATGATAGCTGTCAAATTATCGTGTAAATGTTAGATGCGTTCGTGATGTCGTTGATAATTTTGTGTCTGTTAGTAGATTGTTGACGTTATGTGTATTCAATAAAGACCTAGGTCGTAAATACTAATAGAATACTAAGATAGTGAAAAGTTCAAATTTCTAAGCCGAAAAAATTCATTGTCGAGGAAAAAATGTCTAAAAAATGGAAATAAGGAATTCTCAGAATTAAGTAAACCGATGGTATTAAAAATGTAGCTTATTTTGAGAGATTATAGTAGTTTAAAAAAATATATATATATTTGAATACATAAGTTTCTGGATTTTTTTTTTGTTATAATTGTTGCAGTCGACACGATTATAAATTTGGTTTAAATCTCATAAGTACCTTCCACATAAACAATAAAGCTACACCATAGTAGAAAATCATAACAATCCCATTTCGGTCTTAAATACATTAGGGCGTTACACATTAAATGTATCAATGTTTTTCAATAAATGCGTTGTATAATTTGTATACATTTCGATAATAAATAATAAACATTGTATGCAGAAGCATTTCTGAAGCCATGATGGCTTAGTGGTAACCGTGTTTGAATACCGTGTTAGTAAACGTAGGTTCGATTCTTTGCAAATGAGCTGGAGCTTCAGGTGGAGGTATAAACATCGTGATGAAATCATTGCATGGTGGTATAGGTTTTTTTTAATGCCGCCTGGCATTCACCATTCTCAAGTTTAAAATCTGTTGCCATACGCCTATGAGAGTGTTCCGGCAGCTGCACTTGAGAGCCAGTTCCCCTCTAAGTTTAGCGTGTCTACCATCTTAGGCCACATTGTCATTTAACATCAGATGACATTGTGATCAAACGTTAAAAGCTATAAGATTAAAATAAAAATGTGTTTTTCCAAATTCAGTTCACAGTAAATTTAAATCATAAAAAATTACAGTTAAAATTCATTGACTTTTATTGCAGTCTGTGCAATAACATAAGGTCATATTTGATGATAACACTATAAAAGGTGAACGTAACAATATTTTGCTACTTACTTACAAATTTTACAATATCTTTTTGACCTCTACTTCGCAGCGATATGTAAACAAATTTAAACGCCTATTTCAAACGGTTGTCCGTACCTTCGATAGCTCAGTTGGTAGAGCGGTGGACTGTAGTTGTATACGAGTTGTTATCCATAGGTCGCTGGTTCAAATCCGGCTCGAAGGAATTGTTTTTTGGATCGATTTACCCTTCATTTTTTAGGATAAAGGAATTGAGTTGAATAAATGTAGGTGACCTATTACGAATAAGTTTTAAGTTAGTTCTGATTTTTTGGTAGAGCTAGGCTGAAGCTATTACTGGTTTCAGCATGAATGGGTCGGCTCGCCCGGGGTAGTACCACCCTCTCACAGAAAACCGCCGTGAAGTAACAGTGCTTGCATTGTTGCGTTTCGTTCGGTCAGTGAGAGCGCCGGAGGCCCACACATTTAAAAGGCCGGCAACGCACTTGCGACTCCCCTGGTGTTGCTAGTGTCTATGGACGGCGGTGATCACTTACCATCAGGTGACCCACCTGTTCGGTTGCCCCCTATGATATAAAAAAAAAAAAAAAAAAAAAAAATTAACAGCAGGTATAAAATGCTCGATAAAAATGAGCGTGAATAATACGATCCAATAATTATTTATTTAAAAAGTGTCGTATAAATAAACACAGAAAAGCATAGTGAAACAACAGCTAAATTTCATATTGCAGTTGATCATTATATGTAGTAAATTAAATTCGTCATCACGGGCATGATTAATCTTTCATAAATAACTCTAAGCAACGTCTGCGTAGGATGGCATTTGCGTATAGTTAGTTGAAAAAGTCAGTACGAGACCCGAATCCGCTACTTCACCAATGGTAGTCAAAAGAATTCGTGGGACCCTGACTGACTTTCTATTTCAAATAATCAGCAAAATACTAGGAGAAACACGAATTTCAATTGTATGTTTATGTTACGCAGTCTATCGCGGTCGATTCTATTACACGTGGACAGAATCTTGACGTTTCAATGGTCATACCTTAGCGCTCTAAAATGTGTAACTTTTGCAGTATTCCCGAAGACTAATTGTAAATGGTAAATAAAAACAAATATTTGCTTAAATTGTTATTATTTTTATCTTATTTATAACCTTGTGATACTTGCAAGAGTACGTGAAGCTGTTTCGAAAACATGCATATCAACGTGCATGGTCGATACCTTGATTTTTTAATATGTATTACCACACAATGAATTAATGTGGCCAGTCTTCTAGCAACGTTTTCTTCTGCCGGCGATTTGTATGAGATTCCATATAATTGTTTAACATAGAATATTCAACATTTCTAAACAAGATACTACAAATCTGACCTGATATTAAACATAGTCTATAGGAACAATGTTTAAATATTTGTATACTAGCTTTTGTCCGCACCTTCGCTCGCGTTAAGCTATCCTTCGGGAACAGTATTTTTTTTAGATCAATGTACCCTATATCCTTTTCTGTACTCCTACCAGTGTGTATGCCAAATTTCATGATGGTCGGTGAAGTAGTTCCACGGTGAAAACGTTACAAACAAACTAACTTTCGAATTTGTAATGTTAGTTAGATTTAAAGTGTCGACAGAAGTCATAATGTATAGCTGTAAGAAATATATGGAAGGAGCTTAGTACATAAAATACAGAAGACATCGTGACTTATGGCTTAGAATTCTTTGGGAAATAGTTAAAGTTTGTTTGTATAAGGGTTGTCCGATGCAGGACAAGTCGGAAGTACTGTTGCTATCGTTAGCCCACCACGACAGTTTCTATTCAAATTAGCAACGATTTCTCCATACTCGAATTATTGTCACCTCGCGACTACGTCATCGTGTCCATAATTCATTGCTGCTCTACCATGAACCGTGACTACAAGGAAAGTATATAAATAGTGCTATGAATATCTATTTCTTATATAACGTTATTCTTGTTGTGGTAACGTGGTAAGTAGCGACGGCAGTTATAAGCTCTAGACGACACGCCACTACTTCCGGACGTCGCGTCGTTTAAATACGTAGAATGGAAAGTTTTGCTAAGGTATTCGTCCACTGAATTATTTGTAACTATAAAAAACATGAGGGTTTGGGGCTTAGTGAAAAAGTTTTTTCAATAGATCACAATCATTACAATTTAAAATCTTGTCTCTCGTAATATATTAGTCAATGGAATAATGCTATTATTTATGTTTATAAGTCATTAACGATCGTCCGTCATTTGCGTCGTGTTAATTACCATATCAAACTTAATGATAATAAAAAAATGTAGTCTATATGCCATATGCCATATGCTGAGAAATAATGTAGTATTCTACCAATTAAATAGTTTCTAGAATCGGATCAATAGTTCTACACATTGTCTCCTACAAAATAGTAATTATAAAATTTTACATTGAGTATTTTGAATTATTGGTGTCAACTTTTAACAGTTTAACATGATATTCTGTGACGTAATAAACAGACACTCATCCTCACAAACATTTATCTTCACAATATTAATAGGATTTTACATCTAAAATGTTCACTCAGCGTTAATATTTACGTAATGCAATTAGTAGGTATGCAGGTCACTTTTAATCATGAGACTGTACACATCTAAGCATATCGCGCGGCGCAATAGTAGATGCATTTATTTTTGAATCGAGAAGTTCACAGACTCTTGTTCTGCATCATCTTTTGGTTTAATGAACAATATTATCAGTATATGGATGCTTAATACTGTATATGTAAAATGTTTATATGGCAAGGCGAGTCGATTACCCTAGTACATACGTCTTTTACTATCATTAAAATGATAAAATAGTTCAGTACCATTTCTGCTATGTTTGTTAACGTATTTTTTAAAATTTTCTTCTTGTTTAGTAGCTAGTTACAGATTCTTTACCTTCCCTTATTACGACGCGGTAATTTAAAAGACGTTGACATAGCATACGAGATATTTTTCTCGTATATAAACGTGTGTTTTGACTATCAATTAGCGATAACCACCTAATGTTTACAGTTTAAGAGGGTATAAGTAAAACCACTGTATGATTTTTATAAGATTGTTCTAGTACATTGTATTTTTTTTAAAACCTCAGGAGCGCTCGCGACACTTAACTAGCTATTGACTTACTTTGGTGTATATAAAAACATTTGGAAACAGTTACTTTTTGCCGTAATATCGACTATACTATCTGCACTTTGATACATTCAAAATTCACGAATTATCTTTTGTCCACGCTCGTAGCTGACAAAAAACAACAAAATTCAAAATATTATATGCAATGATTATAGTGATACACATTCTTTGGCAAAAAAAAATAATAATTATAGAAATAAAAAAAAATGAATATCATCTCATTTCGGTTACTCGACGATCAACAGTTTTATTATGAAATACAGAAATTATGGCTTTACACCGTTACACAATGTGTAAGGTTCCATTTATAACAGAACACAATACATAATTAAAACGTATTTCGTTAAAATTATAGTAGTGTTGTGGTTTTAGATTTCAACGTCATTGCCATACCTTCGATAGCTCAGTTGGTAGAGCGGTGGACTGTAGATGGTTAAGCAATTGATATCCATAGGTCGCTGGTTCAAATCCGGCTCGAAGGAATTTCTTTTGACCTTTTATACTCTCATCATCATCTTACCCTTATCCCACCTAAGTAGGGTCGGCACAACATGTTTTCCTTTTTCACTCTACCCTGTCAAAAGTCATCTCAGTATTCACACCTTTTATACACATATCATTTTCCACAATGTACATCCACACCTTTTTCGGTCTTCCTCTACCTTTATATACGTCCACTTTCAAACTCAAAACTTCTCTTGTTACATGATTTTCATCTCTTCAGATAATATGCCTGTACCATGCTAACCTATTACTCCTTCTCCTATACTCTAAGACGAGTTAATCAATAGTTTTCTTCGTTTTCGACATACACGTTCAGATTTATAAATTTGGAGTTTTCTATCCTCTAAATTCGAATAGAAAGAGTCCAGGTTTCATCTTTTACTGACACGCACTTGGTGTCGATCTTAACTCATGGTAAATGTACATCAGACCTATGATGAATCTCGTTCGTTGCATTAGAGAAACTCACAGTGGCAGTGGTGTATACTCTGATTCTGACTATCATCTTGAAAAACCAGTTACATTTTATAATAATTTCCACATTATACCTCACTATCACAAGTTTATGTATTTGTCAAGGTAATATAATGTTTTTAATACGTTGTATTTTGTCAGCTGGCGTGACGACAACTGTCGCTGGATTTTAGTCGGTCGCCATTTATTCTCTACGATTACAATAAGAGTTATTGTTAATAACATGAACTCATAATAGGGAATATAGATGTATCACAATCTCAATAAATTTCATTTAAAGCTATATCAAATTCACATGATTAACTTTCAGAAAACATTTACCGCCCGTGTTTGATTTCGCCTTATTACAATATAAAACTATACAACAAAACTGTTACAACACCAAAAACAAGACTGGTCCTAGCAAGATTGGAGCAAGACAAGACTGAGTCTGGTCAGAATATCTAGCAAATAAGTTTGACATAGATTTGAATATTATTGAGTATTTTCTGTTTTAATATCGATGTTATGGGATAGTATAGATATCAAATTCACGATTCTTTCCATTTAACAACAAACGGTTTTATAAATAAATGCGGAAATTATTATTTTTTTGTTTGGTACCGTGTTAACTACTTAACCGATCGTCATGGAATTTTGTATACACATTATTAGGGGTAGAGAAAAGCACACAGGATACCTTTCATCAAGGAAAAAGTACTACTATTCTTGAAGTATAGGTCAAATTTACATTCGTGTGAGAGAAGATGCGAGCAAAAGATAGTGATAATGCACACTGTTGGCGACGCGCGTGAACTTGCGACCCGCGCCACCTACTAGTTGTAAGGACAACTCGAGACGACGACATTTTTATAGTTTATTTTTAAGATTTTAGCATATTTCCTAATTAATAATTGAAATATTGAATTATAGAAATATGTTTTGAATAGATAGGAATGCAATACACAAAGAATTATGGAAAAATTATGAAAAATAGAAAATCGCATATCCGCGTACGTAAATGTTACGTAATTTATATTTTTTAGTAATAAATAGTGTAATAAGAATAAATAAAATATAGAATATAATATAGAATTATATAAAGAAGTAGAAAACATAGATTTAAGGAAATGTAACCACAGAAACCTGTGTAAAATTGAGTGTTTTTACGATGTAACTTTTTAAAGGGGATTATTATTGATTAGGAAATTATTGTATCATATAGAGTGTACAATTACCTATAAATTGATATATAATATGAAAGATAAAAGTTAATAATTAAATAAATATCGAGCGAAAACCGAGCCAACAATAGTAAAAATTAAATTAGAAAGCCACAAAAATTGGGTGGCTCTCATTATGGTATAGCCTTGAACTACTTAAGCTTCATCGGGCCAGTACAAAATCGTAGTTCGTGCAGTTCCAGTAGTTCCGGATATAACAAGTAGTTCAAGACGCTTCAACCAGTGATTCCATCGAGTGCGTTTTTACAAGTCTCTGTGACGTCATATCGACCGTTGGCTCGGGATCGCCGTTTCTTCGAGAACAACGTGTTTTAATTCGTCGATTCCTGTTCCGAGACATCATCGCCCGGTTCGTGCCGTATAGCACCCCTGGGGAGGCTACTCGACAAACACCGACATCCGACTGTCACCACCGAGACGGGTACCGGCGCTCTCTATTAGACCCAGAGAGAATCTACGCCCGTCCAAATAATATAGAGGGGGACGCCGTCGCACCTATCCTTCTCTAAAGGTGGTAGCGATTAGCGGTCCGCCCCCCCCCCAACAGTTGGTCCTTCGCAGCCGGATCTTCGTGGCAGCCAAGATGCCGGTCACGAGAAGCCAGAAGGGTTCACCGAGGGAGCAACCAGGCGAAACGGAGGCTGCGGCACAACAAAGCAGCTCAACAGAAACGACGTCATATGAAACATATGACACCTCAGCAACGGGTACTACAGGTGCAACGGGTACTACGGGTACAACAAAGGTCACCGAGGCATCCACATTGAGGAGACACAGGCCCACATCTACAAAATCACAGAGAAGAAGAAAGGAGCTGGAGGCCCGTGCAGAATTAGCAGAAAAGGAGCTTCGGGAGGCACAAGCGGCTACAGTGGCAGCGAGGCTTCGTCTGGAAATCATCCAGGCGGACGACGATGAAGAAGAAGACTCAATTATTGAAGAGCCTACTGACAAGGAGGACCAGGTCAGGGACTGGGTCCGTCAATCGGCAGGGCGTATAGAAGACACCGAACATATAGAAGAAAAAGGACATAAAGAAGACGTTCGGCATATTGAAACCGGTCCAGCCCTCGCCACCAAACCAGAAGGCCAACATATGGAGAAGAGTCAAGAGCATCGAAGCCTAGCCCGAGCCATCGCTGAGGCAATGAAGACCACACAGCAAGGATGGATAGCGCAGCCGGACTACATGCACCACCTACCATCGTTCGAGGGAGACTGCAGGGAGTGGGTGGCCTTCAAGGCCGTCTACGACGACACCGCTCCGCTCTTCTCCGACGTGCAGAATATGGCACGATTAAGAAGAGCATTGAAGGGAGAGGCAAGAGAAGGGGTTCGCAGCCTACTATACTCCGAGAGCACACCGGAGGAAGTTATAGAAGCACTGAGGCGGTTATATGGAAGAGCGGATGCCCTGGTCCTGGCGGAATTGAATAAAATAAGGAAGCTGCCAGCGATCAGTGACTCCGCGTACGACATATGCATGCTGGCAAGCTGCATAAATAACACCGTCGCAGCAATAAGGGGGCTACGGAAACCGCAATATCTGCAGTCACCGGAAATACTAAAGAGCATCACGGATAAGATGCCTACTATATTAAAGTTCCGTTGGTACGATTACGCCGCAGACAAGATGGATGGAGGGGACCCAGACCTCAACATGATATCGAAATTCTTAAACAAGATGGCGGACCGATGTGGACCTCACGCCATACCAGAGGAAGCAGCTACAAGGAAGCTGTCGCAAAGAAGACAGGCCACGCACACCACAGCGGATATGAAACCGGAACAGCAGGCGATCTCACGAGAAAAGCCAGCATGCCCGCACTGCCAAGAGGGACATCGACTCTACGAGTGTCCGAAATTTCGACGGGCTTCGGTACAAGAAAGATGGAGTATAGCCAAGCAATCACGCTTATGCTACAAGTGCTTACATGGAAAGCACCGCAAAGAAGCTTGTCAACGACCGCCGTGCCGGACCTGCAAACGATGGCATCACGACCTGCTACATGAAGAAAAGGCGGTAGCTGCAAAAATAGAAGACAGCAAGAACGTCAACAAGGAGGTAGCTAACAATGTACGGCTACCCGTAAATTGTACACGATCGACGAAAGCCTATCTGAAGATGGTTCCAGTGGAGGTCTATGGACCGGCAGGGACAAGCAGAGTCCTGGCCTTATTAGATGAAGGTTCCACCGTATCACTATTGGATTCGACGGTGGCCGAACAAGTCGGCCTCAAGGGACCTAAGGAAACCCTTCAACTGGAAACCGTGGGTGGCAAGACAGTCACGAAGATAGACTCGATGAAGATCGACATAAAGATAAAAGGGCTCCACCAGAATAAGAAGAGGACCGTCACTGGGGTTCGCACTATGGATAATCTACAGCTAACACCCCAGCAATTAGAAAAGGAGGTCATCGAGCGCTGTGCGCATTTAAGAAGTCTGGCGGATCACCTATGTTACGAAGAAGAGTCTCCCAGGTTGCTGATCGGTCAAGACAACTGGGGGCTTATAATCACAAGGAAGACGCGTAAAGGTTCAAGAAACCAGCCGGTGGCGTCCTTCACCAACTTAGGATGGGTGCTTCATGGTGTCGATGGAAGCGCGTCAAAACGAGTGAACTTCCTATGCGCACACGCATCGGAACGGGAAGACGCACTTGACATGCTCATGAAGGAACACTTCGCGATAGAATCGTTGGGAGTCGCGCCGAAACGGCCGAGTACTGACATGGAGGCGAAGGCCCTCAGCATTTTGGAGGGAACGAGCAAAAGACAAGAAGACGGAAGATTTGAAGTCGGTCTTTTATGGAAAAATGAAAACGATGTCTTACCGAATAACTACAAATTGGCCGAAACCCGATTAAGAGGAATAGAGAAGAAAATGGATAGAGACCTCGAACTGCGGATGGAGTACAACAAGCAAATAGAGAATCTCATCGAAAACGGATACGCAGAAGAGGTCCAGCATGAATCATCGTCAAGACGGAAGTGGTACCTACCTCACTTTGCAGTCACACATCCTACAAAGAAAAAGAAGAGACTGGTTTTCGACGCTGCTGCCAAATATGGAGGAAGAAGTCTCAACGATGCTCTTCTGCCGGGACCGGATCTGTTACAATCCCTCTTCGGTGTACTGTTACGATTCCGCCAGAAGCCTGTCGCAGTGGTCACAGACATTAAGGAGATGTTTCTGCAAATAAGAATAAGAAACGAAGACCGTGATAGCTTACGGTTTTTATGGAGAGGAGAACAACGCGAGGACATCCCGAAGGAGTATCGGATGACGTCAGTCATATTCGGGGCTGCTTGTTCACCGAGCGCTGCTATTTTTGTTAAGAACAGGAACGCAGCCGATTTTAAGGAGCAATTCCCGGAGGCAGCACGTGCAATAGAAGCAAACCATTACATGGACGACTATCTCCAGAGCTTCGATTCCGAAGAAGAAGCCATCAAGATAGCCAACGAGGTGGACATCATCCACAAAAGAGCGAAGTTTGAATTGAGAGGATGGGCATCCAACCGAACAAATCTATTGAAGAACTTCGTGAATGAAGTTCAACAGATGGAAGTGGAACTCGGTTCTAAGGAAGAAAAAACATTGGGACTGCGTTGGTTTCCGGCGAGCGACGAGCTAGGGTTCCGCGTACGCCTGAGCAACGCATCCATATCTGAAGACGACCGGGCTCCAACAAAACGTGAAGTAACGAGCATCGTGATGTCTACTTTCGATCCTATGGGAGTAGCATCGCCTATATTGATACAAGGGAAGGTGCTCATACAAAATATATGGAGGAGTGGCGTCGAATGGGACGAAACAATTGAAGAAAAGGACGTCAAAGCCTGGCGCGATTACAATGAAAATATTCAAGTCTTGGAGGATCTCCGCATTCCAAGATGCTTCACGCACTTGAATCACGAGGGGGAGCTGCACGTCTTCACAGATGCCAGTGAGACTGCATACGCATGCGCGGTATACTGGAGGCAACCAAGCAGCAATGGAAGCTACCACGTCGCCCTACTCGCCGGGAAAGCAAGAGTCACTCCTTTGAAGCCGGTGTCTATCCCGCGGCTCGAACTACAAGCCGCGTTATTAGGCACCAGGATGGCACGAACGGTACACGAAGAACTGGAATTGAATGTCAAAACGAAGACTTATTGGACGGATTCCAGTACGGTTCTATCATGGATCAAGTCTGACCCTAGAACATTCAAACCGTTCGTCGCACATCGCCTGGCAGAAATTGAAGAAACATCGAAGCCACGGGAATGGCGCTGGGTACCAACGTCCCAGAACCCAGCGGACGACGCGACCCGAGGCATACCGAAGGACTTCAATAACAAACACCGTTGGTTCAATGGTCCAGCCTTCTTAAGCCAGGACGAAGAACATTGGCCTAAGCCTCGTTCCTTCAAGGCGGAACCAACGGGAGAAGAAAAGGAGAAGCTCACGGTAGCAACTACCAGAGTTTCCACCAAGCAACTCACGCCGGACCCGGAAAGGTTCTCGAGTTGGACAAAATTATGGAGAGCAACAGCAAGAATGCTTCAATTCATCGAGTTGTGCCGGAAAAATAAGGAAGTTATCTGCACATCCAGAAAAATAGAAAAGCTTGACCCGACTTGGAAAAGAACAAAGAGGGGAAAGATTAGTGTAGAACCAAAGTATGACGTCAGGGCACAACGAAAAGAATTCATCGCAATTGAAGAGAGCTGCCTAAGAAGAGCCGAAACCTTACTGCTAAGAAGATGTCAGGAAGAAAGTTTTGGAACCGATGGAACAGGCAAGCTCAAGGAACGTCACGAAAAACTTAGGAGACTTGATGCAGTAATAAAAGACGGCTTACTGCGCTTAAAAGGCAGGATCGATGCAGCCGCATATTTGGACACGGATTTCAAGCGACCTGTCGTTCTAGATGGAAAGCATGCGATCACTAAGCTCCTCATCAAGTATCACCACGAGACGTTCAATCACGGAAACCACGCTACCGTGATCAACGAGATAAGGCAGCGGTATTGGGTGCTGGGGCTACGATCGGCGGTCAGGGTAGTGGCACACAACTGTCAGTGGTGTAAGGTGTATCGAAGCATGCCACAACGACTACCCATGGGGAACCTACCGGAGGAGCGACTGCGGTTCGGCGAACCACCATTCACCTGCGCTGCGGTGGACTACTTCGGGCCGATGACCGTCACCGTGGGCCGACGACATGAGAAAAGATGGGGTGCTCTATTTACCTGTCTTACAACACGAGCAGTTCACATAGAGCTGGCGGCATCTTTATCAACGGACTCCATGGTGCTAGCCCTTCGTCGGATGGCAGCAAGGCGAGGTATGCCGAAGGTCATATATAGCGACAACGGCACCAACTTCGTGAGAGCCAACAAGGAGCTGAAGGAATCCATGGAACAGTTAAACATGGAAGCAGTCGCCGCCAAGACCAGTCTCAAGTGGAAATTCATTCCACCTGGGGCACCGAACATGGGCGGAGCATGGGAGCGCTTAGTGCGTTCTATAAAGACAGCCTTAGCCGTTACATTAAACGAAAGATGCCCGCACGAGGAGACGTTACACACACTTCTCCTCGAAGCGGAGCATATAGTAAATTCCAGACCTCTCGTCGCAGCGGAGCGGGACAGCAACGACGAAGCTCTCACCCCCAACCACTTTCTCATCGGGAGGTCCTGCGGACTACCCGGTATGGGAGGCACCTGCGATAAAGACCTCGTTGGACGGCGCTCATGGAAAGTGGCGCAACGAATGGCCGATCACTTTTGGAGCAGGTGGCTAAAAGAGTACCTGCCCACCCTGCTCCCTAGGCGCGTCGGCGGGGAAGTCACCACGAGGGATCTGCAGTGTGGGGATCTTGTCCTCATTGTGGACCCCACACTGCCACGCAATACCTGGCCTCGAGGAGAAGTGGTCCGCACTTACCCCGGACCTGACGGCCGTACGCGTATCTTGGAGGTACGCACTGCAGGCGGACTGCTGAGGAGACCGAGCTCCAAAGTGGTGCTGCTGGTTCCAGCGTCGACAGGTGAGGAACTACGAGCCACCGACGACTCTGCAGCTGCGTCGCCAGGACCTGAAGATGCGGCGGCGTCGCCAGGACAAGGAGTTGGTGCTGCGCACGAGGGGGAGGATGTTGGCGACGCGCGTGAACTTGCGACCCGCGCCACCTACTAGTTGTAAGGACAACTCGAGACGACGACATTTTTATAGTTTATTTTTAAGATTTTAGCATATTTCCTAATTAATAATTGAAATATTGAATTATAGAAATATGTTTTGAATAGATAGGAATGCAATACACAAAGAATTATGGAAAAATTATGAAAAATAGAAAATCGCATATCCGCGTACGTAAATGTTACGTAATTTATATTTTTTAGTAATAAATAGTGTAATAAGAATAAATAAAATATAGAATATAATATAGAATTATATAAAGAAGTAGAAAACATAGATTTAAGGAAATGTAACCACAGAAACCTGTGTAAAATTGAGTGTTTTTACGATGTAACTTTTTAAAGGGGATTATTATTGATTAGGAAATTATTGTATCATATAGAGTGTACAATTACCTATAAATTGATATATAATATGAAAGATAAAAGTTAATAATTAAATAAATATCGAGCGAAAACCGAGCCAACAATAGTAAAAATTAAATTAGAAAGCCACAAAAATTGGGTGGCTCTCATTATGGTATAGCCTTGAACTACTTAAGCTTCATCGGGCCAGTACAAAATCGTAGTTCGTGCAGTTCCAGTAGTTCCGGATATAACAAGTAGTTCAAGACGCTTCAACCAGTGATTCCATCGAGTGCGTTTTTACAAGTCTCTGTGACGTCATATCGACCGTTGGCTCGGGATCGCCGTTTCTTCGAGAACAACGTGTTTTAATTCGTCGATTCCTGTTCCGAGACATCATCGCCCGGTTCGTGCCGTATAGCACCCCTGGGGAGGCTACTCGACAAACACCGACATCCGACTGTCACCACCGAGACGGGTACCGGCGCTCTCTATTAGACCCAGAGAGAATCTACGCCCGTCCAAATAATATAGAGGGGGACGCCGTCGCACCTATCCTTCTCTAAAGGTGGTAGCGATTAGCGGTCCGCCCCCCCCCCAACACACACCATTATTATGCTTTGATATTGCAGTGTACAAACATTTACTATGTATCTATTTATATCACTCTATGTAAACTATTTAGCTATCTAAGCTAGTAAGTACATAAATACAGTAGACCACTTATGCAGGTAAGTTTAATTTAATATGTATAGGTTACTTCCATCAAAAGAGGAACGTAATACACACACGTAGTTACATTTTATTGTTAGGTAAGTAGGCACTTAATCGCTTGTGACACTTTTAATCTTCTGAAGAATCATTACATTTATCACAGAATCCTTAACTTCCCTTGATTCGTCTTTTGGCGTTTGCATGCTAGTAGGAGCTTTATATTTCAATTTCATTTATACCCGTACGTCGTTTCGAGTCTAGAGAATAATAATTGTTCATAGATTTATAAGTTCACAATTTGATATGACTGACGAAGATTCAAATAGTTATAATCGTGTAACTAGTGAGAATTGTAGAATACAACACAAATAAGTTGAAATAAAACTGAAATAAAGAAACACTTCAGGGTTAAGGAAGCGTCTACTATCTTACCACGAGAAGGAATCGCAAATATTTATTCCTGTAAATATTCCTTTAAATTCCTGTTCATGTAGAATTTGATTTATTTGATTTGATTTAATGAATTTAATTTACTTTATAATTATTTATTTAAATATGAGCTCAAAATGTACGTATTTGTTGTAGGTATTGTTTTAACGTTTAAACTGATGTATTTAATAAATATCAATAATTATTAAATATCAGGGATAACATTTTGTATAAAATATTGTATATGCTCGCGACTCACTTAGTAGGTATCAATACCCGTAGTAGTGTCCTGGGGTATTACTGATATGAAACGAAAGGTATAAACATAATAAATAGTATTAATAATTTAAAATGAAAAGAGTAAAATACAAGTAAGAGACATGGAAGGAACCGTCGGGTATTCCCATATTTCACCAATAAGATTGAGGTTCCTAAAGAAAAAATCTCACATATGTAAAAGATATTCCCTAACGTATCTTTAGCTGAACTGCAAATGTTTTGGTGAGCCTACAAGATAAATAACGATAATATTTCCAATAGCTTCAATAACTAATAACAATATTTACTTCGATGAAAGACACATCGCATTCTTCATGTAATAAAACCGTATATAAAAACAGTCAACTTTACAGTAACGTGGAAAACTGTCGTACAAATTAAATTAAACTTCTAAGGATATCTTATGCACAACAAATACAAACCAGAAGGTGTCAAATACTACGGTTTAATCTAGTGTAAGTTCTAATAGATTTTTTTAAAGCAGTGACATTTACTTATTATTGTATTATATTTATTAATAGGAACATAAAACTTTTACAAACAGCGTTCATCGATTTTATTTTGTGATAATGTTTCATAATACGGTTACAAAACTTTGTGTTAAGATATATTTTAAATGCTCAATTTATGTTATGCATTTTAGCAATAACATTTTTTTTAACTGACTACACTGTTGGCTTGTTAGGCCGCTACAGTTTCACTGGACTACTAAAGGGAGCGCTTAAGGCACTCACCCGATTTTATAGGCAACCAGCACAAGGGCGCACGGTGCGCCTCGGCTTGAACTGTAGCCGAATATCCCGATCTGACTAAGCTAAACTAAGGTAAGCTATCTTTTTGCAATAACCTGATTTATACTTTTATAATAAACTTAGTCTATGAACAAACTGATATTACGACATAGAAATTTCGATAAAAAAAATCACGACGCGGAGTTGTAAATTTCATAAAAACACTTATACCTTCGATAGCTCAGTTGGTAGAGCGGTGGACTGTAGCTGTTTGACATTGGTCATCCATAGGTCGCTGGTTCAAATCCGGCTCGAAGGATTGTCTTTTGTTATTAATAGAAGAAATCCAATAATTGTTTTATATGAAAATATCGTTTACGACCATAATATACTTCTTAAGAGGACATATTTATATACCACTTTAAGACTTAATTACTCAGGTATTTAAATAGATGTATGTTACTGGGTGATACCTTATTTACCAAATTATTTGCATATTTATTAAATAATTGTATCTGTATCTTATGATAAATATTTCATACCATTCAAAATTTACTTTATTTTATAAAGCAACAAACCGGCATTTTTTTATATTCTTTATAGAATTTAGCTTTTGTCTATAAACTCATATGATATTAAATGATGATCTAAGAAGAAATTTAGATGTGGCTGACTCTCAAGTGCAGCTGCCTGAACACCAATAGGTGCTTGGCGACAGATATTCAACTTGAGGGTAGCTAGCCAGGCGGATTTAGAATAAAACCCTACCACCATCATGCTATGGCTTCATCACGATGTTTTTCTTCACCGAAAGATCCGATTCAGTCACAAGGATTTGAAACCATCCCACCCGACCCATCGATTGGATCGACGCGGTGTCCGAATATGCTATTAATTGGGCTGTCATCGCTTCAAAATGCAGTTGATTTTGATGTTAAACGGTCACTGTATCATATAGTTAGGTACACCTAACATCAAAAGGAAAACGATCCTAATGCCAGTAGTTACAAAAAAATCCACTCGATCTACTATTTATTTTTATTTCGAACTGTGTACGCTATTGACTTGATGGGGCTTCACAGCTTCACTAGTAATATATTTAGGTTATATATTTTTATGTTGACTATTATAAGTCTGAGTTGAATAAAAAATACGCTCCTTCGAGCCGGATTTGAACCAGCGACCTATGGATGACCATCACTATCCAACTACAGTCCACCGCTCTACCAACTGAGCTATCGAAGGTCTGACAATTGGAGCATATTACATGCTCACATTAGATAGAAATTTAATTCATATCCAAACCGGAGAAAGGCATGCTCCAGTTTGGAAATCACGACCGCAATAACTTCGTAACATGTTCTTTTGCACGTATCAACGTTCTGTACGTGATTGTGTAGTCTAAATCGGCATAGAATGTGTAGAGCAATATTTAGCTAAGGTAGTCCTTATTATTTCTTAAGTATCTATGCAATTTAAGGCACTGATAATTTATACAAACTAAACATTCATGTGATTTTAAAAATATTAAGTCTCTGTGCTTTCATTTATTAAAAAACACATTTACCAAACAGACAGACAGGTTTGTAGCGCACGAATTTTTTCACAATATGTTCAACAATTAGTATGTTTCTTGATTAGATTTGCTCAGTACAGATAAACAATTGCTCCGTTTTTAATTACAGCACGACGTTGTAGTACACAGGCGTGCAATTAACCTGATGTCAACACTCAAATAGGGTAACATTTCGTAAGTCGCAAAGTCGTAGGTGAGCATCAAGGAAGGATTTTTGGAAATTCAATACCCATATGGTAGTGATAAGGGGGATAAAAGTTTGTACGAAAATCCGTCGTTTTTCCATCAGTCAGTCAGTCATTTATTCTTTTATATACAGTCAAACATGGATAAACAAGACTTCAATGAACCACAATCTTTTTTTCCGCGTATAGAGGTAGAGATACATAATACAACAAATATGCAGTGATAGCCTGTACGTATTGTATAGGCATTAGAATTTGAATTAGACATAGATGCTTACAAAAAAAAATTACGGTAATATTTATATCATTGAATCCATTAATTTCTTCTGGATTTCTGTTTCTACATTTTGTATTTGTTTTTCAGGTTCCTAAATTTTATCAGATATTATTTTATAAACAACCCATTCCTATAAAATACGACAAAAACTATGTTACGTAGTTAGTTCTACGAAATTCTGAAAATATATAACAAGTGCATAACAATAACAGAATAATCGCAGCCTCAGTGGTAGAGGTCCGCGAGGGAAAAACGTCTTTCTCTTATCGAAATTTCTGTTACACGCTTATGGAGATTTTAGAGGGTTAAAAAAGACGCGACCTAGCAGTTACTAATAGAGTATTCTCGGAAAGAGGATAAAGAAAATTTTACCAAAATTGAGTGACGACTTATGGATGAAACACGTAACAACGTGGGCGGGTACAAAAGTTACTAGAAAGACAGGACGAAGCAAAACACGATAGAAAAATGACATAAAATATGTTGCAGGGAAGAAATGGCTATTGAGAGAGAAAGATAGAAACCGAAGGAGTAATTTGGAGGAGTCCTTAACCCTCGCATGAGGGGTTCATGCTTAAATTTCGTTTTGTACAATTATTTTTACATTATTTTGTAGTATAGAAATCGAAGAACCCATGTAATATGTAAACTTTGTTAGGCATGAAATAAAAGGCTATTTTATATTTCTTTCATTTTATTTACTTTATTATACAGTTTCTCCCTTATCCAGTTCTCACTCACTTCCGTTTGACTGTATATAGCTACAACATAAAGAGTCAAAAATAATTAGAAAACGCGTACCAAGCCGCGGAAAATTACTAGTATGCTATATACTTACTTGTAGTTTAAACGCAAGTCTAGATTTTAGCTGAAACCTGCAACTTGCACTGTCGACATCGTACGCAAATCCTCCATATTATTAACATATTAATTGAGTATTTCGGTTTAAGGAACGTTTCCGAGACTCATCGGCGAAGTAAAGCCGCTCTGTGATGCCGACTGGTACGCGATATTATACATTTGGTTACAGGTAATTACTATGTATGCAAAAATACATTACTATAAGATTTGAGATTTGGCCACTTCTCACCCTACCTAAAATAAACAATCAAGCAAAATGTAATAAGAAGTGATTTTGTATCATCATGAAAAATAGTCGCAGGATGGACATAAAGTCAATATAAAAAAGAAGCGATCTAAAATCTTCTATATAAATGTCCGCGTGTGCCGCAAAAACTACTAGATAAATTTCGATCAAATTATTTCAGTTTTACTTCTTAGACGTTTCGTCCTAATTAAAAGAAACAAAAAATATGTTACATCATATAAAATTATTAAAGTTTTACGTTCTTCAGTTCAGTTCAGTTCACAGTTCAGTTTCACAGGGATGGAAAAATTTATAATGCACTATGTTCTCAGCTCCTTTTAATCTGTGGTCATTGTTAAGAAGGAGATTTTAAAATTAATTTGTATGACAGGTTTTCCATACACAACTTTATTATAGAATATATACGACTTATTTTTTCTTTTGTTTATAAAACATAATACTATATAGGGAGTCTGATAATATCTTTTACATTTTTTAATGGTTACGTGGTTTTATCTTATACGCCGTTCACCATCATATTACTAGAATATTCTGTTAAAGTTTCTTAGCACCTAGCAATAAACTATATATAGCATCGTCAGACACACAACGTAAAACTTTGGCGCTTGTTTCTACACAATAATAGCGGTGGGAACGTACTATTTCGCGAACTTTGCTACGTCAATACAAGGCGCCACTACGACGTGAACGAATATTTCATTTAGTGGGAATTAAGCCGTGAAGTCTACTGCCGTACCGCGACTCCCCTGAGCTTCTATGTCAAACATACTTGATTGTGTTGATTTATTCTATAGGTTTCTCTTCTTTTTCTTTATATGTACACTTGTCTAACTTGGCTATATAGTATTCAGGGTTCTGATATTTTTTTGGTATGTCATATTTTGAAAAATAAACAATGGTGCGTATAATTAAATATATACAATATTGAATACTGTAAGTTATAACTACAATAAAAAAAATGAAATCATCAAAAAACCGTTTATGATTTCGGTTTTCACAAAATACCTTTACTGCCAAATCTTTTTCATTTAAATATAATAAAAAAATATATTCAAAATTAAATGTAAGAAATTATCCTTGTAAACTTAGGATTTAATTTAATTTAAAGACAACTAACTATCGGTCAATCATTATTAATCTGCTATTTAGGGACTTATTGACTTACATTTACACCTGATATTATAAATTACAGTGAAACGGTTAAATGCGTGCTCGAATGATATAAATAAATTTGTCATATTGATGTAATTCGAAATATATTTTCACTATCTCAATGCATAAGGTAGTAACTATGTTTACCATTCAGAAGAAGAATTTTCTAAGATATTTTATTTACAAATGTTGTAAACACTAACTACTACGCAAAATTTCATGTTTCCAGATTCACCGGTTCAACTAATTGTTATTTAAACGGTAGAGTTAAAAATTTGTTAAAAGTGAAGCGCCTATAAGCTGTGTTTCAAATCAAAACAAATCAAAAATACTTCATTCGGTTTACGTCCTGAGAAGGCGCTTATGAACGTCAAAGTTACTACCGGTTGGGAAAACAACCCAGTCATCGAGAAGAACCGGAAAGAAACATGATCTGATTTATCTTTTCATCGAACATAATTTTAAGAACATTACGAACATATTTTTGGTGGATGTATAGAGAGGGGCGTCATTTCCAGACGTCACTATCGTTCACATATTGATCCGCCATATAATAGTTTATCACTGATTCCCAAAAACGTATATACTCGTATCATTAATTCTCCATCAATAAGCGCAAACATAATTTTATTTTTTATAATTAATGAGTGAATAACAATTTTAATGCGCTACTTAACATGTCAGCTATGAGTGTCTCACGCACTTACGTGGATAACCCGAGTTATATCATAATCGAGTTTCACAAACGCGACGTCGCATCGTGCTGGTGGCGCTGTGGGCGGTATTTCTGTAAACCCACCCTGACATTCACTTAATTACATAGATTACAAGTTGACATTTTCGTTTGCCACCGCGATTTAAACTTGACTGATACGGATTAGTTTGATTCGTTGCGATGTTCATCCTTTATGACGTGTGTATTTATTGTTTATGTTTCAGTTTTAACCGATTCGTTTTCATGTTACTTCGGTTTTCGAAATCTCTGTTAGTTTTATTTATTGAGGCAACCAGTGTTACAGTTCAACTTTTTTTTTTTTTTTTTTTTTTTATGTTATAGGGGGCAACCGAACAGGTGGGTCACCTGATGGTAAGTGATCACCGCCGTCCATAGACACTAGCAACACCAGGGGAGTTGCAAGTGCGTTGCCGGCCTTTTAATATATGTGGGCCTCCGGCGCTCTCACTAACCGAACGAAACGCAACAGTGCAAGCACTGTTACTTCACGTCGGTTTTCTGTGAGAGGGTGGTACTACCCCGGACGAGCCGACCCATTCATGCAGAAACCAGTAATAGCTTCAGCGTAGCTCTAGACTTTATTTCTATAATGTTTGATACCACGCCATCTAGTGTGAAATGTTTATACTAATTCACAGAAATAGATAATCGAATAAATAAATAAAAGGAAACTTCAGGGCGTCGGTTTTTCGTGACGGTGTGCGCGCGCATCGTAAAAATTTACTCTCATCATTTTTCGCTAACGAGCCAAAAGAAGTATAACTTCAATAAGCGAAGATAAAACTCTTCAATACCGTTTTCTCCTGTGTTTGTCAAACGATTGGCATTATTTTTGTTTTCTTTAAAATATACTGATCAACTTTAGTTCTAAGTTTTGATTTAGCTATCAATAAAAATGTTCAGAAGTACTGTAGTTATTTTTTTTTATACAATCAACGAGTCCATGCCATTATTTATAAGCCTCTATCCGTCATACTTCACGCTTCCTAGGTCCACAATTTATAATATTTGTATCATACTCAACATCGTTTTTACCATTTAGAAAAAAAATTATATATAATATATTTGTAACATATTATGGTCAAATTTCGATCACTGGACGATCATTAGTATTAGTAATTGAATTATATATCATTTAAACATAGAAAAAAATATCTTTTTAACTCCATGTAAAATAATTACTTTTCGATTCTTTGTTATATCACGAGAATAAATACAAATGTAAACGAAAATTTCGCGTCGCACCTTATGAATGAGACTGTCACGTCCAAAATTAATCAAAGTCAAAACCTTGGACAACCATACATATATGAATGCGGGGGTATTTTAATTATTAACGAGCAGCGGAATCATCATTTTTCATTCTTAATAGTCACTTTCATTTATTTTGCCTAATCACCGTTACCAAAGTGAACAAGGATTTTAAAGTAAATTAATTTACGCGTACTAGATAATACAAATATTGCTGACATCGAATGATAGTGAGTTGAAAAATTTCTGAATTTATCCACTATTTTATACTATAGTACTGAATTTGTTACCGAAATTGAAATGTATGTAAATAGTTCTGTAACTATTATAAATATAGTTTCCCTGCCAACTTTGTTGAACGTTACCGCTGCCTGTTATCAAACAACCATAAAAACCATTGTTTGGAATATTCACGTTCCTACAATCATGAATATTCTGTTTGGCATTCAGATCGCAGCGGTTGTATCTAAACACCGGGAGTGCAATAAAACTAAGCGCATGAACCCGACGAGCAATAAAAGTCGAGATCAGTTCAAAGTTACAATGATCTAGTTGGTTTTAGAGTTCAACACTGACGTCACTTCGCTTTCATATCACGAGCCTAAACGCTTTCTGCCTGTGAAGGCTCGACGTCGCGACGCCCGTGGTGGTTTAAAACTAGTGACGTATCGATATGCAAATGATTAGTAACGATAACCAGGTTTTTTTATTACAGAAATCACTTGTAACATTTAGTGTTTGTATGTATGGGATTATATGTATATCAAATATTCGTTTTAACATCATACTATTCCAATTCCAGCGAATGAAAAGCTTCGAAGCATGTGTGTTTGAAGATTAATTATAGAATGTATAAAAAGTGTGTCAATTTAAGTTTTATTTTATATTCTGTATACGCTAAAAACTATTGTATAATAATAATAAAAAATATCTACGATAAAAAGATGAACCATATTAAGTTTCTTGTCCGTTCTTCTCGATAACTGCGTTGTTTTCCAAACCGGTGGTAGTTTTCATCAGGGTCTAAATTGAATAAAGTATTTTTTATTTTCATTTCTGAATCTTTGCAAATTAATATGGTTCTAATGTAACCTTTATAATAATACTATATTTTTTGGAATTGCATGCTTAGCGCACTTAGACTTTTCTCAATACCAGTTAGGCAAAGTTTGAAAGAGATTTCAAAAACTTGTATAAGACAATAAATATTTGTCATCGATATCGATAATAAATATAAAGTCCAAGCCCTATAGGTAAATCGGGTCTCCGTAGGACAACGCCACGCCACCTGACACCATTATGCTATTATAATATTTTGCTACTCCGCTTGCTGATGTCTTCTTGACGACACGGTGAATACTAAACCCCTATACGGCCCTCCCATGAGACAACAATGCTTTGATTCGGTCGGAATTTATTGACGATTGTATTTGTATTTTATATCGACGTCTAACGAAATTACACCGTAAAGTTTACTTTATGTTTCCGAATTTCGATGATGATATTTTGGTTATAGGGAACAAATTTTTTTTTTCGCGATTTTTCTAAGTACTTTTTGTAATATAAAACAAAAATAGCAATTGTACTTTATTACTTCACAACTAACGTAACAGATAATAGTAACTTTCACCAAATTGTTTTTTTCCAAGAAAAGTACTAACTTGCTATTAATTATTTCATGTACTAGTAATTACACTAAATGAGGTGCAGTTTTCTACTGATATTTAATTACAAAAACAAGACTCTTGTGCGAGATATTGGTAGAATAATATCATTATATGGTAACATATACTTATTTCTATGTATTTATAAGTTCACAATATTTGATCGAATAATATTTTTTCAAGTGTACATATTATTGTACATTTGCCACACATTTATTTTTTATTGTAGGGGTTCGGTTCGAATCTCGTGGGCGGATTTTTGTTTAAAATTGCATTTTTATATTTGGAACGCGATCCGCCACCGACATGGCGGTTGACAAATACGCGCATCGCCGCCATGAATGACAATTGAAGAGATGTTTTTATAAAGACGAGCTCGATTTTATTTTTATGAGAAAGAAATTGTTCCCATAAAAATATTGTTGGATGGATGAGCGTAATATTTCACTGTCATCGTGATGGAGCCAATAACTGAGTGACAAAGGGAGGAGCTGTATTTAAAAGTGTTTACCTACTGATTATGATTGCCGTGTAAAATTTTGTTAGTAGTCTAATATTGGGATTTATTTTTAGTTGCCTCAGAATATTGGCCGTCTGTGTATATTGACTGTGCGTTGATATGTGGGGAATGTTTTCACATAGAGAAGGCATTACTCTGTGTAGTTGCGCGCACAAGTGTTATAAAATTATTTAATTTAAATCAGTTACACGGTTTAGGAAGGTATTTAAATTAAAATGGCTGTGTTTTGTCTACTTGTTTAATCTGCGAAACGACGAAACAAATTTTGATGAGACTTTTAGTTACTGATAGACGACTTTTCAGACTATTATCTAGATTCCATAACTTATAACCGAAAAAAGGTTATAGAAGGTATTTTAATGACAAAGTTATAAGAAAAAAAAATATAGCCCACAAATGATGCAGTTAAACCGACATAAGTCCTATGAAATAACAAAACAGTTTTACGAGAACGAAGTTGCGGGCACCAGCTAATAATCTATAATTACAAATTTCAACTTATCCTCAACTTGTACTATTTCTTAAAGATATCAAAACTATCATTCATAATATAGATAAATATATTTACACTTAAATCTTTGTTGTCGTTATAATTTTGTTGATTTAATGGTTCTTCTTCTTTATTTTTTGGCTCCGTCACGGTTTGTGCACTAGCCAGCGTCAAGTAACAAGATTTTGCCAAGTAAGTGTCTTGTGATAATTATAATGTTCTAACAAGATGGTGGTTTCCTTGTTAGAACTTTCCATGGAGTTTTGGTGGCATCTCAGAATGCCTGCTCCGTGGTATTATTTCCCATCCACTTCACTTATGCATAATAACCGAACTATATTACGTAAAACACCACCAATATTACAAAATATAGAGTCTAATAACACAAGATTATGAATAAAATATAAAAACCACTACATGACAGACTAAGATCCCTCCAAAAAAACCCGTTTAATGGTTCTGCATACTTGAAAAACAGATTCATACTTTGTTGCTGAAAATTTTTGTCTGTCGATAGAACTATCATTAGAAAAGTTGTGCCTGCGCATATAAAATATGAAAAAGATAAAATATTCGCTAACAGTTATCTAGTAATCGTACAATAAAAAAGCATAAAAAATTGTGACCTTTTACAAGGTAATTATAAAAAGAACAAGCACCGTCGGCCATTTTGTTTTAATCTCCCACAGACTAAATAACTTATTCTGTTAATAATACCAGTTCGCAAAAGTTAACAATTATATACTTTCTTGTACTTGTATATTATCTATAGTAAGATTTGTGTCCATGATCATGCCCTTTGCATATTCCTAAATCCCTGCAGATAGATTTGATTAACCTGACTAGACAGGCTTCATTGATTTACAGTTTGGTATGTACTTTAATCCAAAGCTAATATCGAGTTACAATATTGCCAATTCCACACAGCTAACTAGACTTAAACCTTGTGATTAAGATTAGAATATCTTTTCTAAGCTTTTGTTGTTTTTATAAAACATAGTATGCTTATATATAATTCACTTTTGAAAAATGTGAACAATTATAATATCTTTTTAATTTTTCTAGAAAATAATGTTTCGTTAACGGCTTTAAGTTTTTTGTAAATTACGAACTATGTACATTAAGATCTCACAGTTGTATAAAATAAATTAAGCTCTAAACTGCTCAAACTGCATTAATCACACTCAAGGAAGTCTTCACAGATACTATTTCTATTGTGCGTAGTTTGAGCCCATCGCACCTCTTTATCGCTTGGTCCGCGCTCTCGCTTGCACGCTCGGCTCAAGCAAAACGTGACAATGAGTCATGCTTTTTCGTACGTGCAGCCGGCGTTCATCGATTTATAAGATGTTATCACCTCATTATTTTACTGAATAAGGACTGTATTCATCAAAATAGTGTCACAAATTTAACATTATTTATTTAATAATATGTAATAAATAAAAATGGTTGCTGTGGGCTTTCCTTAGGAAATAGAGATCTGTGTCAACAGGCATACACAAAGATTAGGTATTTTTTAGATACACAGACCTGTAGTACAATACTTTGATGTACCTCATAAGGTTATAACAATCGTTAACAATATAGGCACCCGAAAAATATATTCTACGAGATTTTCTACTTTATGTAAATATAATATTAATGTTTTACACTTATAAGCTTTCTGGAAGAAATTTTCCAAATTGTATCAAATCTTTTTTTTTTTTTTTTTTTTTTTTTTTTTTTTTTTTTTTTTTTTTTTTAACGTGGGGAAATCCATTATGGATACACCACCCTCCCGGGGGGGAGAGTGGGTTATGTCCGACTCGCACGGACTAAAACCCCACGGTGTACCGTCCTCCGCTTTGGTTGGGGCGGCATGGGATCGAACGAAGCATCCACCATGCCGCCCCAGCGGATAGCCCGGCGGAAGATGGCCGCCGGGCTCCGTCCTAATAGGGAGGCAGACTGGGTACACACCAGCTGCCTCCCCTCGTCCGCCGGACCTGTGCAATGAGGAGATGGGCCCCCCGGCCCATCCCCTCAGGTCCAGCTACGGTGGTGGGAGGAGGCGGGCGAATGTCCGCCTCCTCCTTCCAGTTCTTCGCTGGCGGAGAGAGCCGCTAAGAGGATCCTCCTCGCGGGCCCTCTCCGCCGCCTCCTTCTGCGAGATGACCTCCTCGCAGAAGGAGGCCATCGCCCTCCATGCTTCTTCGCTGCCGAGCATGGCCAAAACCACACTCGGCAGCGAAAGGTCACTTCCTACCGCCGCAGCCAGAGTGCGGCGCTGTCCCTTCCACGCAGCACACTCGGAGAGAGTGTGCTGCGCGGTATCAGCCGTAGCGCCGCACTCGTGACATGCGGCGGTCGGCTCCCTGCGAGCGATCTGGTGCAGGTACCACCCGAAACATCCGTGACCGGTGAGTACCTGCACCAGTCGGAACGTCAGGGAGCCCCATCTTCGATTAACCCATTCCGGCAGGACCGGGCGGACGGCGTCCACAGTGTAGCGCCCGAACCGCGCGTCCGCCAGGTCCTGGCTCCACCTCTCGACGGCGTGTCCCCTGAGACGCCGTCTCTCCTCCTCTATGTCCTTGGGAGCCGGAGGCTCCCCGCTGCGCTTCCTCGCCGCCGTGAACTCGTACACAGCGGCGAGAACGTCTGCCTCCAGCTCCCAGGGTAGGGAGCCGGCGAGCGTAAAGGCCGCCGCCGAGGACACCGTGCGGTATGCCCGGATTGCCCTCAGTGCCACCGTGCGTTGCGCACTACGCAGCGCACGCACGTTGGCGGCACCGAGGGCGTCGGCCCACACCGGTGCCCCGTAGGCGGCCATCGCCCACACGACTCCCATGTAGAGTCGGCGGCACCCGGCGCCCGGCCCCCCTATATTCGGGAGGAGCCTGCCGAGTGCCGCCGCCGCCCTAGTGATTCGCGGTCCGAGCCCCTGGAAGTGGGGCTCGAACCGCCAGCGCCCGTCCAGGGTGAGGCCCAGCCAATTCATCTGGGTCCCCACCCCGATCCGGGCGCCCTCCACCAGCAGGTGGGCCCCAGGTGGTGGCCCTCGCCGAGGCCCATGAAACAATAGGGCCTTGGTCTTTTCGAGGGCCACCCTAAGGCCCAACCTCCTTATGCGCCTGACCACGAGGGTTGTGGCCATCGTGGCCAGGCGCTCTACCTCCTTCCACTCCCCCCCCCGGGCTACGACTAGGGTGTCGTCCGCGTAGCATATGAGGCGTGCCCCGTACGGGAGCACACCGCGGAGCACCCAGTCGTAGCCCATGTTCCACAGGAGCGGCCCCAAGGCCGACCCCTGTGGAACCCCCCTCCGTGTTCGACGCCGGACCATCCGCCCGTCGCCGTCGACGTAGGCGACCTCCCTATCCTCCAGGTACGCCTCCAACAGCCGCCGCAGATACGGGGGCACTCCGAAGTACCGGAGTGCCTCCCGTATAACATCATGCGGCAGGCTGTTGAAGGCGTTGGCGATGTCCAAGGACACCGCCAGGACCCTCTCCCCCTGGGAGGTCGCCTCAGCCGACAGCGACTTTAAGAGGCACAGGGCGTCCACCGTGGAACGCCCTGTCCGGAAGCCGAACTGGGCGTCCGCCAGGTTCGGCCCCACTCCCTCCAGATGCTGGACGACCCGGGAAGCGACTATCCTCTCCAGCGCCTTCCCGGCATCGTCCAGCAATACGAGGGGCCGATAAGCGGACGCACAGTCCGGAGGGCGGCCCTCCTTCGCCATCAGGTAGAGCCGCCCGAGCTTCCAGGGCTTCGGGAACTGTCCGATCGACAGACACCGGTCGAACAGCCCCCGAAGCCAGCCCCCTAGATGATCCAGAGACAATCCGAGCACCCAACCCGGGACCCCATCAGGGCCGGGTGCTCTTCGTCGTTCGAGGAGGCGCCCGACGGCCCTCCCCATCTCCCCCTCCGTTATTGGGGGAGGGACGTCGAGCGCCTCCACCATTTCCGCCCGAGGCAGAGGCATGGGAGGAGGTGGCATCAACGGAGGGTCGGGGAACAGCTCTCCCACGACCCTCGCCACCACCTCCGGCTGGAGGGTTTCCGTCACCGGGGGCGCCCGTGACATCAACTTCTTCCTCACAATCCGATATGGGCGCCCCCACGGATCCTCCTCCAGCGTTTGGAGCAGTTCCTCCCATGCCCCCTCTTTCGCCCGGCTGATGGCAGCTTGCAGGGCCTTCCTGCACTCTCTGTAACTGCCATACAGCCGGGCCTCCTCCTCGGGGTCTCTCTGCCGCCTCCGGCGGCTGCGCCCGAACAGCCGCCGGGCCGCGGAGCAGGCCGCACGAAGATCCGCTTTCTCCGGCGACCACCAGTACACCGCCCTTCTGTCTGGGCGGTGCGTGCTCCGCGGCATCGACGCGTCGCAAACCTCCGTGAGAGCTTCACGGAGGCGGGCTGCGGACGCGTCGACATCCTCCCCAGTTGGGGGAGGCATGGCCCAGGCCTGGACGATGGCCGCCTCTTCCGCCAGCTCGCGGTCGAGGCGACTCATCGCCCAGCAGGGGAACGTCGCGCCCCTCCGGGGGCGGTTACTGGCTCTGGCCTGGGAGGTGGAGACCTCGAACCTGATGTATCGGTGGTCCGATAGGGTCTCCACCTCCTCAAGCACTCTCCACCCCCGGGCACGGCGCGCGACAGACGGGGTAGTGAATGAGAGATCCACTATTGAGCCCCCGTTCTGTCGCACGCACGTGTGGACGTTCCCCTGGTTGAGGAGGGACAGCCCTAATTCGGCAGCCCACTCCTCAACGGCCACGCCTCTTAGGTCCGTGGCCGCCGCTCCCCACGTCCTGGACTTGGCATTGAAGTCGCCCAGGACGACCACAGGGAACGGCGAGAGCCGCCTCACTACCCCCTGCAGGGAGTCGAGGTAGTCCTCGAACTCCCGCAGGGGTTTGTTAGGGGAGAAGTACGCCCCCACAATGGCGTACTCTCCCCAGACGGCTGCCACGAACCCGGCCCCCGACTCCCGGACCACCAGGGGTGAACCTGATCCGGAAACGATCGCCACGGAGCCATTCCGATCCCCAGCCCAATGTGGCTGGGTAGGGACATAATAGGGCTCCGCGGCGACCGCTAGCCCTATACTCCACTCCGCCACTGACTGGGCCAGCAGGTCCTGTGCAGCGGCGGAGTGGTTCAGGTTCGTCTGGAGGAAGTTGAGATGGGAACGGACCATTATTGTTCCATCTCAACTTCCCCCGACCTGGCGGCTACTTCCGGTCCGATGGCTCCTTTTCTCGGAGTTACTACCGTTGCGGTAACTTCTTTCCCCTTTACAGTGGGGGGCCTACAACTTCGGCCCCCCATCTGATGCCCCGACGGCCGGCCTGCATCGGCACACACGGCGCACCTCATAGCAGCCGATGTGCAGCCGGCCGCCATATGCCCCGGAGCACCGCAACGGTAACAATCCGCCCCCCTGTTGGACGAGGAGGGGCACGTGGGACGGGTGTGCCCCAGACCCATGCACTTAAAGCAGCGCATGGGCTTCCCGTCCAACAGGACTACCTGAGCCACACTCCAGCCTATCAGGATTTTCCCCGTTTGGACGAGGTCCTTAGCCGCTGCCACAGGGAGGGACATGTGGATCGCCCCCTGCCCCCTGACGCTGCGCCTGATCTCCCCTGCTTTGACCAGGCCCTCCTCACACCCGGCTTTAGCCGCCACGATCGCGAGCACCTCCTCTCTAGACACCGAATCGTCAAGGCCGACGATCCGGATGTCCGCCTTCTTCACAGGTCTCGCGATCGTGGCGACACCTGCCAAGGACTCCTGCAGCCTCCGGGCAAGAAGTTCGGCTTTCTGCACGCTATCGGAGCCAGGAATTTCAATTATCCTGGCTCCAGTCGCCGTCCTTCTCACCTTGGGATTGGTGATGCCCATCTCTGTTAGGGGTATGTCCTGACGGGCCTTCATCAGGACTGCCCTATAGTCAACCCCTTTGTCCGCTGCCTCCTGCTGCAGTGTTATTACAACTGCAGCAGAAGAAGGAGTGGACGGGAGCTTTTTCGGCCGCAGCTTGGCCCCAGTCTTCTTGTTCACCGCTACCGGAGCAGCGGGCTTAGGCGTCGGCGCCTTTGCTGCCCTGGTCTTTTTGCGGCTTACAACCGTAACCCATTCTGCTCCGGGCGTGGTCGCAGCCGGGGCAGGAAGCTCGGCCCACTCCAGCCCCAATGGGACAGTGCTGGCCCCCGCCAACGTGGCATGGGCGCCCTGGGACACCGCTGTCACCGGAGTTTTGGCCGCAGGCGGAGGAACAATGCGAGACCCCTTCTTATTGTCCGCCGCTAACCGTGGGCGGACGGGAACGGCTGGGGGCAGTCGCCCTTCCAGGTTCTCCAGACGCGCGTTTAGCATGCTGCTAAACGACGTCTGGAGCGACCTCTGCAGTCGGGAGACTGCCCCGGCTAGCGTCTCCTCCCAGTTGAGGCTGGGAGCCTCTACCACCACCGGCTGTCGTGGGGGGGGAGGAGGCATTTTCTTTGCCTCGTCCACCATCCTTTTCCACGCCAAGACCTCCGCTTTGAGGTCGTCTATTTGGCGGCGGAGGTTTTTCGTCTCCCTCCGCAGCTTTATAGTTTCCTCTGCCTCGGTTCGCCCGGCCAAGGATTCCACGACCTCCTGCAGGATACGCGCTGCTCCCTTTAACTTGCTGACGCAAGGGCCCTGCAGGTTCTTCGATTTCTTGACGACCTCGAAGATAGTCGCGACTTTGCCACCTGCAAGGGCCTTCAGGGACTCGGCATCTAGAGCGTCCACATCAATCGGATCAGCGGGTCGCTCGCTTTCCGTCCCGGAGTTGGTAGCCGATCCAGCCACAGAGCCAACCCGCGAACCCACAGCAGAGCTCGCCCTGGATACCGCCGCAGAGCCTGCAGCAGAGCTCGTCAGGCTTCCAGTCAAATGTCCGGACAAGGCTCCGGACAGCGCCCTATCATAGGAGCCATCCGCCTCACCCATGGCTCCCCCCCGTCCACCCCCGCGTGACCGGACACGTCCTCTGTCCGTTCCCCTCTTGCGGTAGGTCACTTTCGGCCCCCGTCCCTCCTCTGTTTCGGTGTCAGAGCCGAAGACTACTGACACACTAGGCCGTTTCTCTCCCAGCCTAGCCGGGAGGTTCTTCTTGGAGCCAGTGCTCGCCTTCGCCGCCTCCGCCTCTTCTAATTTAGCCGCCGAGCGGGTTGTCACCCTCGCGCCATCCTTACCGTCTAGTTTTATTATATTTGGGTTAGAAAAATTAAGGTCCATTTTGAATCCCACGAGTATGGGGGAAAAAACGGTCCACCCAGGCAGTGCCCCCTGTACCTGGGTAAGCCTTGCGTAACCCGTCAAGAGAGTCGGCCGGTTCTCTGACGGGGGTCGCACTAGAGACGGATCAACCCATCCGCCATGCATCTCCTCACGGTGCGCCGCCGCTTAAGATTGGGGTGATTTTTTAGAGAGGTTGTCTTCCTCACGGTCCAGGCGGTAAAGCCAAGACCCTCGGTCCCATTTGAAGCCGCGAGACGTGACCACGGCACTCCAAATGGGATTACGAGATCGACGGTGGAGGGTACGGCAGAATGCCATACCCACCCGCCTGGCGGCAGTGTGAGTGCACGCCAGACCCGCCAGCGCCCCATCGTCGGAACGACGAGAAAACAACAAGTCAAGAAAATTCCCCCCCACCAGAGATTAGCCGCCGACTAAGAAGCGGTCGACGTTGCCCGGGGTACGCCACGTGGAGGCTCTCTGGCATCGCACCCCAAATTGTATCAAATCTGTTGCTAGAGTTGCTAACCATATTTAATATAACTTATCTTATTTTATTTTTGCTTAATATACTTTTTTGATACTTTGTAATATAAGAATATGTACTTTATAAGAAAATATCTTATTTGAGATCTTTAGAAGATATTTCTTGTTGCCAATGTTTTCCGATACACTTAATAAAAAAATTATAAATTTATTTGTATCTGAACTTGTAGTTCAATATTGTAAAAGTAGTTATGACAACCAAATTGCGAGAGTGTATTCAAGCACAAAAAATGTATTCGCGGAAATAAAAACTTAAATATGAAAAATACTTTATTTTCCTTATAAAAAGGATTACAAACGTTATTTTTCTCAATAAAAATTGCCAATGCGTAATTTAGAAAAACTAAGGGCGCACTCACACTCGAAAGGTAACCTTATTTTATATTCTTTATTGACGATGGTACAGGTATGGGTTTAATCTATGGAATGAGTTTATACAATAACGATATATTTGACTTTATACATTATTTGTCAACTTTATATCGTTGCGCTCGGTTTATCGTGTGCAAGCAGTAAAAA
The DNA here is from genome assembly GCA_035772565.1 of Antheraea assamensis. Lineage (NCBI taxonomy): Eukaryota > Metazoa > Arthropoda > Insecta > Lepidoptera > Saturniidae > Antheraea > Antheraea assamensis. Next base: position 1,284,399 of record JAQQSE010000042.1, read on the forward strand.
TGGCCGATCGGTTGATGCTGGACATTAATCGCCCGTTAGCGAGACATTATTCACGGGCACGCGTTGCACCGAATCCGCCACCCTGTATCACCCTACCTATTGCTGTAAAATATTATTACATACGTCCATTACCTTAACAAGTGATTTAGAACTATAAATGGTTAAGTTAAAGCCTAGTTTTCTACAAAGTTTCATGAACTTACAACACGCAGTTACACTATATATCGTTTAACTAATCCAAGCCAATATATCCTCTATTTCTCGATGAATAAAATTAATTCCTTTTTAAATTTCGTTCATACGACCGTCCAGAACTGTTAGTTGTTCCATAAACGATTGGTGTTGTGATCTAAAAATCTACGGTTATATTGAACTTTATTTCTGAGACGATAGAGTGCACGGCGAATTGTATGCGATTATTCTGTATTCGGAAATGTATTTATTTATGTGGATTGAATATGGCATAGCATTTATTATGCCAATATCAACAGCCACAGTTGCATTCGACAATTAATTATTTGTAAACAATATCGGAGGACGTGCGCTTTCATAAATAGCTAGCTTTTAGTGTAGATACTCCATGTACCTATGAATCATTGAGTTATTACGTACATAGTTACTCAAAACTATATACTTGAATGACAGGAATGGCATGGTGATATTACGTTTAAATAATAATAAATAATTAAATTAGTTGACGATATTTATATTGTTTCGTTATTAGGTAACAAATAGCAAACGAAATGTTTTATATGGAATGAATAAGGATTGCAAGGAAAACGTACTGTAAAAGAGTTTTATAAAAAACTAGCGGCCCGCTCCGGCTTCGTACGGGTATAAAATATATGGCCTATGTCATTCACTGAAAAAGTGATTTAAATCGATCCAGTACTTTTGATTTATTTATTACTGCCCGTGGCCAGCACGCGTTAAATTTGGGGTAACCTCAAAAATAATAGTATTTCTCCACTATTTAATTTATGTTATTATACATATAAACCTTTCTCTTTAATCACTCTATCTATTAAAAAAAACCGTATCAAAATCCGTTGCGTAGTTTTAAAGATTTAAGCATACATAGGGATATAGGGACAGAGAAAGCGACTTTGTTTTATACTATGTAGTGATACCAAATAGCAAATCTAAATGTATTATAATGGAAATAGCGAGGATGAACCCTGAAATACTATTCACTAAAAAACCTCCACAAAACACCCTTCGTGTTGACCACTGGAAACTACTAATGCATTACTTCCTCTCATCGACGACTGAAGCTTTGTGATCTTTTTGAGCTCTTTCTGTGGTCTGAAGCTAGATCGCCTCGGACGAGTACAGATGCCACGTGCGTGCGGAACACAGTGCGTCTCGGCAAGGACCTGTACATAACTGCATGGGTGACGGACCAACTAGCATAAACCAAGTGTAACACTCGCCATTTGGCACTCTTATACGTGTCTTGTTCCGGGATTCTCCGATTTATATATCCAGTAATCAGATGAGGTTATAGGGTGTCTCTATGAGCGTGGTAGCTAGACTTAAGGGGGCACCGTATCAAGATTTCTTGGAGAGATGTGTGTAATTTCTTACCGTTGAATGTATCCTGTATTCTACGATATTTGAGAAGAAAGAATGAATAAGTTTCTACTGGGCGAGCGCGTTACATCTTGTCCTCACTTTTCATCTAGTGTAACTGAGGTCGAGCGTCGCGCAGTTTAGTTTAAAAAAATGTGAGTTATGAATGATTAGGATCCACAAACACTATCTATTTGTATTCTCATTATTTTTTTATTCAGAGTGTATCGTTGAAATTTTGGGGAATATTTAAGAATTTTTATACAAATCAGGACCTCGGTAGCTTGATGGTCCCGTGACATTAATACGGCCGATACGGTAGTAGCTACACCTCTAGTCTCTACCCAATTAGGTCGCTACCACCCTGTGTACATTTTTGTTCGCATTGTGGTAATATTCTTTATATATTTAGCCACCGAGAGTCGTGCATGATAAATAAAACTGATAATGGATTTTAGATATCTCAATGTTCACCGTTGTTCTTGTATTGAACTGTCGGTAATATCAGATACTGTACTTTCACTTTGTCATGATATAATTAAAAAAAAAACAAGCATGCAATCCGCTTAATGTTATGTGGTTACTGTAGCTCATATCTATTAACCGATAAATAAGCCTTTATTAAGCCTAGTAAATTTCTATGTATCCTATAATAAAATTATACTTTAGTGTGTGTGTGCGTGGAGTCCCGATTGAGCTGCGTTAGAGTGCGCACGCGCTTAACGTTGCTCTGTCCGGATCGACCGATATTCGTGCGAGCGAGACACCTGTAAGTCCTTTTCACTATTAATTCTGCTTCTTACAGATCCCGGTTTGCGGTGGAGCGCTGATATCGGCGTTTTCATTAGTTTAGCTGTGTAGTAGATAGCGCGTATACGGTTTGTCGATCGATCGGCCGACTTGTTGGTCGATACGTTCTTTTCAGAACGTACACTCAGCGCGCGTCACCTGGTACGCTGAGTGTCTCACACTTCGGTGTATAAACCGTACCTTTCGGTGCGCGTCGTGTCTGAAGAAATCCTCGTGCAGAGCATCTCAAGATAGAAGAGAAGAAAGAAGTGTTAGGGACCTCCCCCTAGGCTTCGTAGGTTCTCTCTGTGCGGCATTGCACTTTGCCCGCAGCTCTTTTGGTCCGGACTCGGGATAGTCCCGTAGTTTTTCGATTTGGCGCGCCCCCCTGCCCCTCAGGCAGGGAGGTTGTTCGTGGCCCCCCGCCCCTCGGGTATCCAGCCATCATGGCCTCTGATAAAAGCTTAGAAAAATTTATAACCTTTCTAGGGTCTCACGTCCCCAATTTTTCGCGATTGGAGGATTTATTCTATGGCTCAAAGGACGCTTGTCTTTCCGCGACATCCTCTCCCTCGCACTCGGAGTGCGAGGACGCATCCGAAAACGACTCGGGTCGTTCGCGTTCCCCGGTCACAAAAACTAGAAAAAGCAAGCCCAGGTCGCGTAAGGAGAGAGCTCCGGTCGCCCCCGCCCTCACCTCTGACTTAGATTTGCCCCTCTCACCGGACCCGATTCCCGAAAATGTAGGGAGCCTCACGCAGCCCCCTCTCGACTCCGAAATGGACGTCGACACGTCGGTCCCCGCGGCCACCCTCGACGACGACGGCTTCCAAGTCGTGTCGCGCCGCCGGCCGGCCGGCCCCCCCCGCTCCCCCGTAGGTGCAACCCCCCCTGCCTCCGTCCGTACGGAGTCAAGGCAGGGAGACAGCTGCGTCTCTTGGCGCAAACCCGCCCCCTCCGCCCCGCACGGCTCTGTTCCCTCCGGTGCGCGTGCCCCCTCCGTCCCGCACGCCCCCGCTCCCTCCGGCCGTAGCGCTCCCGCTCCTACTCAAGCCGAAGCTGCGAGTTCCGCAGCTGAGGCGAGGAAGCCCCGACCCCCGCCCCCCGTCACCATCCAAGACAAGTCGTCTTGGGTGGCTATTTCCTCCGCCCTTAAGGCGAGGAATATCTATTATACGTCCGCCCTCAACATCCCGGCGGGCATCCAAGTCAAGGTGCCTACCACAGGCGATCACCGTGCGCTGACTTCCTTTCTCAGGGAAGCCAAGCTGCAATATTTCACCCACGCCCTTGAGGAGGAGCGTCTCCTCCGTGCAGTCCTCCGTCGCGTCCCGGTCGAGGTGTCGATCGAGGACGTCGAAGACTCCCTTAAGGAGATGAATTTCCCTGTCAGGGAGGTACACCGTATGTACCACCCGCGCACAAAGGCCAAGTTCAACTTGGTGTTGGTCATTCTTGACCGCACTAAGGAGGGCAAGGCCATCTTCGACCTTAAGTCGGTCTGCGGTCTCACGGGCGTCACCGTCGAGCCACCGCGCAAGTCCAATGCGCCCTCGCAGTGTCACAACTGCCAGGGTTACGGTCACTCGGCACGGAACTGTCACCTGCGTCCCAGGTGCGTGAAGTGCTTGGGTGATCACTCCACTCGGGAGTGCTCCCGCACTCCATCCTCCCTCGATCCTCCCAGCTGCGTGCTTTGCGGTAACGCGGGCCATCCCGCGAACTATCGCGGCTGTCCCCGCGCCCCGCGAACACAACGCCCTCGTCAGGCGAGGCAAGCGCCCAGGGCGTCTGCCGCCGCCGCCCGCCCTCCGCCTCCACCTCTCATGTCCGTGGAGACTTTCCCGCGCCTGCCGGGCGCTTCTCGCCCGGTAGTAGCCGCCCCCAAACCACGTGAGGCACCCTCTGTGCCGCGCGCTCCCCAGCCCGGACGGGCCCCCGTGGCCCCCTGGGCACCCAGACCTCAGCCTCAGGCCGCCAGGCCTCAGGCTCAGCCCCCGAAGAGCGCTCCCGCTCCTGCACAAGGCAGTCCCGCTTTCTCTTTTAATTTGCCCGGACTCTCCTGGCTCACAGAGATCCTTATCTATCATGATCTGCAGGAGATCATCGCTTTTAACGCCGTGGTTAACTCCAACCAGGATTTGGGCTTGCTGAACGCGATCACTCAATTCCCTAACGTGGCTGCTACCGTACAGCGCCTAGCCCGTGCTTCTCACGGAAAATAGATATAGCATTCGCGGCTATGAATAAAATTAAACCGCGCGGTCTATCCCTTTCGTTTTTTAATGCTAGGAATCTTTTACCTCAGCGCGACTTAGTAGCTTCCTTCTTACGCGAACGGCAGATAGACGTTCTTCTCGTACAGGAAACGTTATTAAAACCTAAAGCGCGTAGTCCCGCGATCGCGAATTACTGTATAGTCAGGAACGACAGGGTCACTCGCGGGGGTGGCACCCTGATTTATTATAAAAGATCGCTTTATTGCATGCCGGTCGACCCGCCCGCTCTGTCCAACATGGAAGTGTCAGTGTGTAGACTAGGGATGACCGGTCATCCGTCAATTATTTTAGTTTCCGCGTATCTTCCGCCGTCCAAAGAGCTTCTGGGGTCCGACCTCCAAGCTTTGTTCAATTTAGGACCATCGGTCATAGTAGCCGGGGACCTCAACAGCGGGAACGTTATCTGGAATAGTCCGAGTACTTCTCGTAACGGGATGAGACTCGATAGGCTAGGTGACGTTCTCGATTTTGACGTCATAGCCCCGCCGGAACCCACTCACTTTCAGGATAACTGTCGTCCGACAGTATTAGATGTAGCTCTACTTAAGAGTGTCAGGCTTCAGGTACGACTCATACAAGTCGTACACGAACTTGACTCAGATCACCGCCCGGTGGTGTTGCAGCTAGGTTCGCCTTCCGATACCAGTCCTCTGTCAGTCAGAGTGGCTGATTATCCTTCGCTTCGCGTCTATCTTAGTGAGAATCTCTCATCGGCTAGTTTAGATAGGATTCCGGACGTGTTGGTGTCTAGAGCCGACGTGGATCTGGCTATCGATTCCCTGGTCGACTACCTTCAGACCGCCGTAAGGGAGACCTCGAAAGAGGTACAAGCGGCGAACGATCGCCGTTTTATACTCCCGGACGACGTGAGGGCGTTGATCACGGAAAAGAACGCCGCGACTCGTGCTCACGACGCCTACCCGACCGAGGCAAACCGCGTTCGTTTACGTTCGTTACGGAGACTCGTAAGATCTAGAATACAGGAGATCCGGGGCGACAGGTGGGACAGGCTTTTGGAGGATATCTCCCCGTCCCACGTGGCGTACTGGAATATAGCGCGAAAATTAAAGTCAGATATTAGCACTCCTATGCCCCCCCTTGACAGAGGTCCTGGGTTGCCTCCCGCGTTCGATAGTGTAGATAAAGCCGAATGTCTCGCGAATAGTTTAGAGAAACAGTGTTCGCCTAACACTGATAACACTGACCCTATCCATATTGGATCGATCGAATCCTCGGTGGAACATGCACTCGCGTCCCCGCCCGCGGATACCCTAACCCCGGTCACTTTTGATGAAGTGTCGGCCGCCATCAAGCGTCTTAAAAATAGGAAGTCCCCAGGTCCTGATGGGATCAGGAACGAGGTACTGAAGCTCCTTCCTGACCTCATCATAGCTCTTCTGGTCTGCATCTTCAATGCGGCCATGTCCCAGGGCTACTTTCCAGCCGTCTGGAAAAAGGCCGTAGTAATAGGCATTCACAAACCCGGCAAGATAGCTACGCTTCCCGATAGCTATCGGCCGATCAGCCTCCTCGATACGTTAGGCAAGCTATATGAGCGGCTCCTTCTGAACCGTCTCCAAGCCTCCATATCCCAATTAAATCTGTTACCACCTGAGCAGTTTGGTTTTCGCGCCAAACACTCTTGCACACATCAAGTACACCGCCTCACGGAGTACATCTTCGGCAATTGGAACGAAGATCCTAATCCGGATGTAAATCCGAAGAAGCCTAAACCGAAACGCACAATAGCAGTCTTCTTCGACGTCGCCAAGGCCTTCGACAAGGTCTGGCACGCCGGGCTCGTTCATAAACTCATTCAGTCTCGCGTTCCCGATATTTTAGCTCATATAATTCGCGATTTTCTATCAGATAGGACTTTCCGCTTTAGAGTGGAAGGTGAACTGTCCCCACCCCACCCGATACGCTCAGGTGTACCCCAGGGGTCCATACTTGCGCCCTCACTCTTCAACCTGTTCATCAGTGACCTACCTCGGTCCCCGGGGATCGAGCTAGGTTGTTATGCTGACGACACAGTGATCTACGCTTCCGGCTGGCGGCCGACTGTACTTAGAAATCGCATGAAACGGGCCGTTCGCGTTCTCGGCGAATGGTACCGTCAATGGCGAATAGAAGTCAATCCCGATAAGAGTGCCGCTGTCTTTTTCGATCCCATCCAGCGGCCGTGTAAACTCAAGCCCCTTAAACTTTATAAGGTAGCGATTCCCTGGGCCTCCGAGGTCAAGTATCTCGGAGTTTCCCTTGATAGGCGTCTCACTTTTAGATCCCACGTTAAGAGAGTGCGAAACAAGGCCGCCATGGTCTTGGGCCGCTTACATCCCTTAGTTTGTTCCAAGAGCAAGATGTCCCTCAGACACAAGCTCACGCTGTACAAAATGTGTATCCGACCCATTCTGACATATAGCTGTCCCGTTTTCGCACACATGTCAGAAAATCTCTTCAAGAGATTGCAAGTACTGCAGAACCGATTTCTTCGTAGGGCGGTCGGTGCCCCTTGGTACGTCCGGGGAGTCGACCTCCACAAGGACCTGGAAATGCCGTCTGTCTGGGCGTACGTTAAGACCCTCACTAGTAATTATTTTGAGAATGCAAAGAATCATCCCAGTCCGTTAGTGGTATCCGCGGTAACTTACGATGCCGTACCGAACGCGCCGCGTTATAAAAGACGTCCGCGACATATTTTTTCCGATCCTCCCGATAAAATAACGGTAGCTAACACAGATTACCCTTCCGTTCCTCGAAATAATGCGTGTGCGCGCCCACGCCCGCGTAATCACAGATCACGCCGCCGCGGTTTGGCTGTGAATTTTGCTCCAGCACACATACCTAGGCCCCCCTCGGCAGCTGCTCAAGCCGAGGTACGATCCTCCGGAAAGGAGCCCTCGAGCATGCTGCTCGCGCGGACACAGTGACACTGTTAATCAAACACTCGATTTTACAACACAACACCGATCACCCCACATACGTGCACACACACACTCGTAGGTACACATAGTGGTGGGCTATTTTTGTTTGTTTTTTTGCCCTTTCGAACTGAAATAGTTTAGAACACAGATAGTCAGATACAAAATACATGTACGGGAATCGTGAAACATACATGCTTGGTAACCATGTATATTTCACGAACTCATACAGGTATGATACGGATAGGTTTAGCTTAGTTTAGCTTAGCTAGTCAGATTCGGGTATTCGACGACAGCCCAAGCCGAGGTGTGCCGTGCGCCCTTGTGCTAGTCGTCTATACAAATCGGGTGAGTGCCTTAAGCGCTCCCCTTAGTAGTCCGGTAAATCTGTAGCGGCCTCCGGGTCAACAGTGTAGGTCAGTTCGAAAAAAAAAAAAAAAAAAAAAAAAAAAAAAGTGTGTGTGCGTGTCACATAAGGACCACTGGACCGTTTTGAATATAGTTTACATGTGAATATAGGCAGAACCAGAGAAAAAGGAAATGAGTACGCTTTTCCATAGTAGCTTGGTAATAATTATAAAATTGCAACTTTGAATCCGGAGAAGACAAATCGTTCCCGTGTAAAACCAAAAGCATTCCCAAGTGAATTAAAGCGCAGGTATCTAGATAAGTGATTAAGATTCAAGATGGATAGTAAAAAATGATATCAATGTATATAATCATAGGAAACTTTATAATATAATATAACTCTATAAATATTAACCAAGTAAATAATAAACACTAGGACACAATTTCACACACGGTTATTTATTTGAAACTAAAATAGCTTGTATTATATGAAATAAACGCCAGATATATCATAGGCTTATCATTGCATATTGTACCAGTAATTCTCAACCTATTTAACACAACGACGCACTACAATACTCTTTACAAGTTTCCGACACCCTTCTTACATACTTACATGCAGAATTGTTGATAGTACAACGTGAACCAAAGTGAGAGCTTATAAATCTCGTAAAACACTTGACAGTCGCATTCGAGTCACCAATGTGACGTTACACGATGGTTGAGAACTGCTGGCATATACTATATATGCATACACAAACATTACAATTATATATTCGACATACATAAAAATAAGAATAAATTGTATTATATTACTATTGTATATTACTTTGTTGAAAAATATGTATTTAATACCGTCATAGAATTGACTAATTCGCTCATGACACATAAGTTATTACGCTACGAGGTTGTTTATTTATTTAAAAAAAAAAAGTAAATTATATAAACTGTAATATATTTATAATAGTATAATTTTCTTCTTTTTCTTTTCCTGCAGACCCTTGGTTCGCACCTTTTTTCTGAAATAGTTTTGCATAGAAATCGTTTTAAAATTTAGTGCAGCTTCAATACATATTCAAGTGAGCAAGACAAGATATTATTTTAAAAAACTTACACAATTCTCTTTCCCTTTCCTTTTTCTTTCCTTTCCCTTATCTTCCCTGCATTTCATTGCTTCTTCTTTTTTTAAATCTACGTTAGTAATTCTGGATTTTTACTGAGATTATAGCCCTTATGGCGGTTTCATTTTTTTATTGATGGCCATTTTTACTATATTAAAATGCTTACATATACCTCGTCTATTTAGTATGTTGACGAGATCCACGTGGAGTGCGTAAACCGATCGTCGCGTGTGATGAAGCAGAAGCGTTCAGCTCGATGAAGCATGAAGATACCGCGATAGTGCGGCTCACTAGCTTACTGTAGGACTCATCGACCGCACTGGCAGACGAGTTAAAGTGAATTAACTAAAGTATGCCTTTATAAAGCTATATTGTGATTTATTTCAATGTTGGTAAAACATTATTTTTTCCCATAGATTTTTTTTGTCTCAATTGGAATACTGTTCAAAATAACGAAATAAAAATTCTGTCAAAGTTGGGGCTCTGAATATTAATGTTAACAGGTGGCTATTTGTGATTTTAGACCACTTACTTAAATAACATAGGAAAAAAATTTTTTTTTGTTTTTAGAATTGTGTTACTCAACAACGAATAAGCTTATAAAAAGCAATCAAAGGTTAACTTTGCTTCAAATAACTTTTAAACCGTTCGTTTTAGTGAAAAAAAAAAACATTTAGGCGTTTTTTGTAGATAGTTCAATTTCCACGAAAAATATACTTTTCTTTTTAAGATAAGCGTATTCGTTGTTTAGTAATAAAATTGTTATTAAAAAAGAAACCTATCCTACATTATTTAAATGAAAAACTAAAAATTGCAAATAGACACCTATTGGTGTTAATATAGCTAGTAGTAGCTAGTTTGATATAAGTTTTTTTTTTCGCCATATTGAACTTTACTTTCATGGTGACTTATTAAAAAAGTAGCCGTTATCTTTGGCCCACCGTAATGCGTACCACAGATTTCTGACAAATTAGCAGAACACTCTATATGCTTCTAAAATGTCCTCAAGTTCTTGGTTAATTATTCTTATTAATATATTTATTTTAGTTAAAACTTCTAACCCTATTGAAGTCTATAAATATTACATTTTAAAAAAAATATTCAGATCTCATAGTGAAGTTATTATGTAAAGGCGCAGTAGTTAGAAAAGCGTATATGATCCAATCCTCATTTATTATTCTTTAGGTTAAAAGTACTAAGCTATTAGAGTAATTATTACTGCAGAGAAAATACACTACTGTTTTTGAGAAAAAATAATTTCAGTATTGTATTGTATATTTAATATTTGTACAAATCTAAAAGGATTAAATTAGTAATAATTATAAAGTATAAACAGTATTCATATATAAAAGTTTGTCATACTTTTGTTTCGAACAACGCATCTGTCGCATTAATCGTAACTCTGTAGAGTTCGGCTCTCGAATTTAATACTCTCAGAATGAATATGTATAAAGGCGTCAAGTGCTAATCCGGTATTGTTACAATTTTCGCTCCTCGTGACTGATGACGTCAAAACAATACGGGGCTCTTATGGTCTAAGTACACTGTCTAATAATGTATTATTCATTTTTAATTCTCGCCTAAAATTCCTTTATAATAAATTATTGAATTATTTCTCGACGTTTTGTTAGAAGCATAAAACTATTAATAATCTGATGGGGAAATAGAATGATTTTATTTCCATTTACTGCATAGGTATCACGTAACCTAAGTAGCGTTCATAATATTTAAATTTAATACAATTGGAGAATATTTTTTAGGTACATTCATGTTGGTAAGTCTATGTTATTAGGAAATTAAGTTTTGTTTATTTGAAAGTTCAGTCTAGGTAGTAAGTATCAAGCCCGAAGTCAAGTACCTTGATTGCCTCTAATGTTGTAGATCTCTCTCTCAACCTGAAATTATATCACAATCAGAGAAGGAAAAACAACGTGGTTATCTCTATAAGGCTTCGAATGAACTCCTGCAACTTGGAACTCGTCATTACTCTATGCTCGATATTTCTGTGAGTTGTCTCCATCAGGACGAGTAGGTGGTATAGTTTCTGGGCAAGCTTGTGCTACTTAATTGTATTACAGGCGATGCACCATCCACAGATGAATTTACGAATTTTCTATAAGCTTGTACAGCCATTTGAGCTGGTGCTATCCAACGACGACCGTGATTCAAAACAAATGAAAAAATTGATTACATTGATTATACATTTTAATAAATGGATTCAACGATATAACAATTTTCATCTCGATCTGTTTAGCACCTGATTGATTGTTATAGTGCGTCGAGTGAATGCTACGATGAATGACATCCGAAGTTTTTTCACCATGAGGCTAAATCCTTCGGTAAAGGAACAAATATTGAAATTGGAATATGGAGATATGAAATTTTCTAGTGTTAGTTAGTTACCGTTGTTAGATTCCAGCAATTGTCTTTGAAACACCTGTTATAAGCTTAACGTGTATCTTTGACTAAATTGGTGAATCGTATAAGATGATATTCTGTTAGAATATCTAAATATAAATCGATAAACAACATTCGCTATTAAATATAACTATTTCAATTTTAATCGATATTTTCAAATACATAAAATATTATAATAAACATGATAGCAGTGTACGTATACTAGATGCGCAACGTTCATCTAAGGAATTATCAAACAAAAGGCTTAAGTTAGCTTCGACGCCTCCTCTCTTTGAAATGTTCGTATAAAAGATCTCGGCTTAGCAGCTGACGGGGCCCGTCGTTTACAGATCGCAACTGTTCTAAATTCTACGTACTGTGATTCTATTACATACAAATTAATTTTATGTTTATTTATAACAAATTTTGTTTCTTTATTATTACATATAGAAATACTACTTAAAAAACCCTACAAATAAATACATCACTACATATTATAAAGTCATCCGCAGCGTCCGTCTGTACATTCGCGATAAACTCAAAAACTACTAAATGGATTGTAATGCGGTCTTCACCAATAGATAGAGTAATACATGTGGAAGGTTTAAGTATTTAATTTGTCCCGTTTTTTTTGTAAATTAGTTGAAATATAACGATAATTATTGAAAGAGTTGTAAAAAATCAAGCTGCTTGGGTGGGAACTTTCATAGAAAACGCTGCCCAATTCTTTTGAGATATAATAAAACAATGCATAGTAAGTTATTCCTCTTTTATAGATCTACAAAAAAGTCTTGGATGGCATATACCTACCTTTTAAGGTTAGCTTACTATACCCTCTATCTTCTAAAAACATGGTCACATACAACGAGGTAATTGGAAGGCTATTTAGACGCATACAGTATTAATCCTTATCATATTGAATACATTAGTTACCTTAAACATTTCATGCACATAAGTATATATTTTTATTATCAGGACAGGACAACGTCTGCCGGGCCTGCTAGTATATAAATAAACTACTAACAGAAAACGTAATGTCTAAGTGATATTATAATGTTATTGTAAACCCATTAGTTACAGAATATACAGTCTACAACATAGTGCATACAATTTTAAATCTTTAAAATGATCTGATTTACGTACTTGATGTATACAAAGAATATAATTGTATGCTATACTGTATTTAAACATTGATATTAGCTGGCATGTATAATTATCAAATATTTATTGTAATTTGATAATTACGATGAAAGAAATTATGACCCAAGATTAGCAGAAGTAAGTTAACGTTTGACCATAATCTCATTTGATGTTAAATGATGATGTGGTCTAAGAACGTAGTCACGCTAAAACTAGAGGGAGGCTGGCTCTCAAGTGTAGCTGCCGGAACACACCAATAGGTGCTTGACTACAGATTTTCAACTTGAGGGTGGTAGCTAGGTGGGTGGACTTAAAAAAGCCCTATCACCATGCTATAGTTTCATCACAATGCTTTCCTTCACCAAAAGTTTTGACTCAGTTGCTAGGATTCGAACCTACATCCTTCGATGCCATGTCTGAACACACTACCAACTGAGCCATCATCGCTTCTATGATATAATATTACAGATTTATATCGTGTTGATATTACTGTTTTAGTTTGTTCAACAAACTTAGCACGGGTGCGATAAAACAGCAACATTATAAATGGAGTACATAAATTATGGCAACACTTGCAGTGAAAGAGACATTGCCCATTCCTACATCTTAATTAACTCCTTCATAAACCCGCTATTGTGTAAGATATAATAGTATTTGTGTATACACAAGAGAACTAGTAACCAGTACTAGTCTATTTTTAGCTGAATAAAGCTTATGAATTTATATTAATTACCATTATATATAGATAGCAGATTGTGGAAGAACCATTATTAATTTTTGTTTGTTTGATTTAAGTCGATATAGATATAAGAGCGAATAAATTAATATTATATTGAATTGGTTATCTCTATTACACTATTGATAGCATTCTAAAACTTTGGTTTTGATCACTCCAGCAATATGGTGATAGCACTACACGATCCCATGTAGCCCCAAACAAAGCGGCGATCGGTACACCGTGGGGTTTTAGTGAGTAAGAGTCTCACACTATCCACTCTCTCCCCCGAGAGGGTTACGTGTTCATGATGGATTTCCCCATGTTAATATAGAAAAAAGGATAGGCCGGTATTTAATAAAGGGAATAGGTTAAGCAGTTTTAGGATAAAGTAATAGAAGATTTTAAAAATAAAATTATTTAATTAAGTATCGCTGTCTTTTCTATTTGAATATATATTTGTATACCAGAGGTTTACTTTCCTGAGTGCATTATCGAATTAATAGAGTATATATTTTGTAATGATATATTTTGATAATTTAAAAAAATAAGCATCCAACAATGAAAACTTCATACAAATCGGACCAATAGTTTTTGAGAAAATCGCGAACATACAAACATAAATACATACATATGGGTCGAATACAAGACCTCTTTTTTTTAAGTCGGTTAAAAAATACACTTATTTCCTTCTGAAATATTACTCAGATTGTCATACAATTGTGTAGTGTAGTGACATACGGGAATAAAGTTCCCAGACTTGGAACTCTAGTGAAATTAGCTAAATGTGACTTATAATACTTTACCTCCCGTATACATAATATATAATTATCGAGAACATGTTATAAATTATAATAAGTTTGTGATGGTACGTTATTTTGTATATGATTTCAATTGTCTATATATAATGAATATTGATTTCCTTTAGGGCACTACCATAAAATATAAATTTATGAAAACGTATGCATCTGACTATTTGTGCTTTAGTAAAACAGGATATAAAAGTTTAATTACGATCAGGTCTACGTTTTATTACGCGGTAAACAACATGACGTAGCCACTTCATTATTCCCACTTTGATTTACTGATTTATTTTTTTAATTTTGTGTCTTTGTTTTCTTATCACAATCCAACGATAAAATTCGTGAAATAAAGCTTAAAATTTCATTCGGAAATTTATTATAGATAATTTAAAGTAAGAAAAATTTACGATCTTACATATATGAGCTTCTTGGAATTATAAAACTTTTTTATATTGACTTTTAAATACGTTAGATGGGAAATAAAAAAAAATGTATCGGGTAATAGTTTCTATTATACACCATTAACTATCAGCACAATACAAGAGGTATCGCTTAGTAATCGAGCAATCTATTATCATCATATCAGCCTACAGACGTCCACAGCGTGCAGCGGTGTGTTGTATTTAATCAACGGTTTCCTGCAACCTTCATAATATCATCCGTCTATCTGGAGCGAAGCCATCCCAAGCTGCAAATCCAAATACTGCCCAAATCTCAGTCTGATTTAACTGCAAGTCCCCAACAGTTTTGCAGGCTCAGTCTTCTCATGCTCAAGTCTTGCAAGAGTCGCTGTTGGTCTTGATCTTGCTGTAATTTGGCGGTCTTTGTCTTGCAAAAATGTAAGGCTTGAACTTTCACAGCTCTATTTCAACGAATGTCTTAGGAAAAATCACGAACATAAAATTACATAGAACAATAAAAAAATATGGATTAGACACTATTATGACGTTACATTAATATATTAGTCAAGGCAGGTCGGTAATTCGATAGAGTTTAATATCTTCACGTAGTGTTCTCACTTGGAACAGCAACAACTCCAATTATTTGCTTTTGAGATGTGGCGTTATTCCAAAATATGTTTGACTTAGATCGATGCGTCGACCACAAGTCGCAGTCACCGCTGGGAGTCTCGAGACTTTGCTAAGTGACTGATGGTACGGTTCGGGCTCAGATGTCACACTTGACATTCTGTGTTCTTAGAGCTGAAGAACTTTCTTCGTCTAGAAACATCAGTAACGTAAGTTAGCTTTTTAAATAAATATAAATAATGTTGAATGTAATAAATTACAAAGTTACACTGAAGCTAAAAGAGAAGTGGATTTTAGACTAAGAAAAGATAATTAAAGGTAAGTAATATAACACTTACTAATCACTGATACATCACGAAATGATTCTTTATAGTTTATATACATCCATCTTGTCATAGCCATTTTTATACTTGTGTTTATTTAACTGTAAAAAACAATTTAATTGATTTCACTGCACTGTTTACTACTAAAGTCTTATTACATTAATTTATATTATCTCAGTCAAGGATAATCATCGAATATTTATAATATATACTTATATTCGTTTTTATTTATAATATGCGAACAAATAAACGTATTTATTCGTGTTACAAAATACTTTCTACAACATACTCGTACATCAATCAACAGATCGTAAAATCGGTCCGAAGTCAGGTGACGGCAGACTACGCGCGGGATCCAAGTGGCGTAAATAATTGATAAATTGCCGCCGCACTCCCAGAAGTGACCCGAACCCAAACTTGGAATTTACGACCATTTAATTGTAGCTTAATTCCGAAACTAGTCTCAGCTTACGTGATATATAGTTTGCTAGCGAAGCGTATCTTATTTTGTCCAGCGTAATATTAAGCGTTATTTGTAATTTGGAAACTATTTGCTGTTCACTTGTACAGTATTTATGAAATATATATTTGTATATCTAGTCTTTATTAGTATTTATAGGCATAGATTAATGATTAATGAATTCACGTTATATTACTTTATCTAGTAAAACTTTTGTTATTTTGTTATATAATACCAGCTTCAATAGCTAATTTATTATGCGAGATTTTAGTTGTAAGTACCATAACTGTTTATTATAATAAATATCCATATGCAGCTCAGAAGCATTTACAAAGACTAAGCCAGACTTTTTTCTTCTTACTCTTATTCGACCTACGTAGCATTGGCGCATTGCGATTTCTTTTTTCATTCTTCCCTGTCAGCTGTAATTTCAGTATTCACACTTTTTTGAAAATTTATAATTCTTCAGACAATATACTCGTTACTATTTCTATTCCTTTATTTGTATTACACCTTCATAACTTACCTAGTGTGACCAACTTTTATATTATTCGTAATATCTATATTCAAAACAGATTTAAAGTCGACTCTATAACAACAGAGATCACTAAAAACCACCTTAGTTGGGTTGGACATGTTAAAAGATGTGGTGTTGATTATCGGCACTGAAACGACAAAGAGGGTGTCCGCCACTAACCTGATAATTAAATATAAAAAGAGATTTCAAGCAAGTCCAACTGCCAAATCGAACTCTGAAGATAGGTTATCTTGGCACAAAAAGAAAAACTCAGGAAATCCGACCCTATATAATAGAATTAGATAACCCTAAACCAAGCCAGTCAGACTGGCGACCTTTTTAGTTTTTCTGGGGCACCTTAAATCCTAGATACAAGGAGCTAATATACTTATCTTAATTAATATTTTATACAGTATACTACGGCCAGTATCGCTGACAAAATTAGTGGGAAAAATTTCAGTGTAAGACTTTGGCAGACGATTTTCAATCCGTGTAAAATTTAGTTAACTTTAGGAAAACAAACCACAAGCAGTGGCGGTATTTTACGCCATCCAGTACCCGCAGGCCAATGCCGATATTAACCCTGTAATTGATCAATCGCCACCCACCCTCGAGCGAATGTCATTGACATCCGTTCTGATTTTTACCTTATCTAAAATTTTGGTGTAATTTTTCATACTCCCCTGATTTTCGCTACGCACTTATACATAATGGAGCTAATTTTAAGTCTCTTTATTTATATTTAAGTCAATGAAATATTATATATAAGTTATTTCATAATAACCACACACACTACATTTAAAAGGCTTTATTAACTTAATAGCTTAAATGACATGTTTACTATAAATACAATATTATAATAATATCCTGGTAGTTGAGATCCCGTCGGAGACAAATTGTACAAATTATGTCTGGTATAACTTTATGTGTCCATAACATTTAATTCATTACATGTTACATTAACTGAAATTAAATCTTTACATGGTTATACTAAACTGTGAATATTAAAAATATTCCACGTCAAACTTAAAAGACCATGACAGTTGATAATGAAACGTCTCATCATCATCTTACTCTTGTCCCACCTATGTAGGGTCGGCACAACATGTTTTCGTTTTCCACTCTCCCCTGTCAGATGGCATCTCAGTAATCACACTTTTTATACACATATCATTTTTCACAGAATCCATCCACACCTTTTTCGGTCTTCCTCTACTCCTATATCCGTCCACTTTTAAACTCAAAACTTTTCTTGTTACATGACTTTCATCTCTTCTCATAATATGCCTATACCATGCTAACCTATTACTCAACTTCTCTGTCACTGGTGCTGTTTTCAAACTTCCTCTGATATACTCATTCTTAATCTTATCCATTCTTGTTACATCACACATCCATCTTAACATTCGCATTTCTGCCACATGTAATCTTTCCTCATCCATCTCTTCCGTAGCCCAGCACTCGGATCCACATAACATGGCTGGTCTTATTATAGTTATTCCACTTGAGTTTTAATAAGATGTCTATCGGCGAATTAGCGTTATTAAAATAGTACGTCAATTTTGTTTTTTAAAGGAGCTATTGTAAATTTATTCTTAAGGTTGAGACCCAAAATTTGAAGCTTAAAATTTGATCTATAACTATAACTGAGCCTAGTCGATTTTGTAAAGGAATGGATGTGCCTCACGTACTTACAAAATGAATGGTATATCAAAACCAGATAATGTTTACAAAGGGTTTCTGAAAATGCTTAGCAATTCATTAACAATAAAGTGGCAGTATTTAGAATAACGTAGGTAATATGCCAATGTTGTGTAATGGGATTAAGAGTATTGTGGCAGTGGACAGTGTACCATGCTGATGAGTGTCTATAATAATAAAGGAATCATTTTCAAATCTGCATCTCATCTGTACGTTAAGGCTAATGGCAAAAATTCGTTAGAAACTAAATTCCACCAGCAGAAGAAAATGATTGAAGATACAATTAAGCAACTAATATAAGAATATATTTTTAATAAATAGATTTACTAAATAGAGTAAAATATTTGAATAATTTTTAAATTAATTATAACCTCACAAGTGCATTAAAGTAGAATAATAGGACTAAATTAAGCGCAAATACTCTTGAATTTTGCACTAACGCAACTTGTAACTGAACAACAACTAATCATATTAGCTTTGTTAATAACATCCCCCAGCCAATGTTGCCGAATGAAAACGTATAGCGGAACTAAAGTCGGGTAGCTCGCAAGTCGAGGGCCCTATACAAACTAATAAACTTTACTGCGAATTGTATTTGGTTTCATTAGTGTAGTTTTGCATCGGATTTTTCATATTATATCTTGTTACAAGGAATTGAGTAGACGTAATGAATTCTATTTAGTCATTTGAATTCCTAAAGCGATTTAAAATATTTGATAATTCATTCCTTACTACGTGTATTTTTTCATTACAACTAATAAAACTATTTTGTTTACATACAACTTCCGAAGCTCACTGAACAATTGTTAAACTACTTTGGCTATGTATTATTCTTTAACAGTTGATGTTGCTGTGGGTTTTATTTTTATTTTTATAGGTTTTGACAATACTTTTAAGTGTACAATAAATAACGATGTGGACTATGATATAAGCGTGTTATGTCTAGAAGAGGACTGACTCTCTGACTATATTATCACAATCTTTCTACTTCACTAATAGCTCAGGCTTATTGCAACATTGAAACCTACGTCAATCGACGAGTTGTTAAGTTTTTACTGAGCTATTATAGCTTCGAAATATTTAAAAGCAACTACTATCCGCGACATCGTCTTCATTTGTACCTTTGTAATTGATGACACTATCAACTATTTTTTTGTAACTCTTTTTTTGTTTTATATTCTTTATAGGTTAGCGTTTGACCACAATCGGATCTGATGTTAAATGATAATGTGGTATAAGATGGTAGCCACACTAAACCTAGAGGAAGACTGGCTCTCAAGTGCAGCTGCCGGAACACACCAATAGGTGCTTGATGACAGATTTTGAACGTGAGGGTGGTTGTTATGTAGGCGGACTTAGAAAAGTCATACCACCATGCAAAAACTCTGATGGTTTTATACAGCGCACACTGAAATAGCTTTCAGACGGGAGGATTTTTTCAAACTAACTTCACACTCATCTCTATATATTGATCAATGTATACAATATTCTGATGTATATGTATGTTATTGAAAAGTTTTATCAAGTCCTGTTCAATAATTTTTGCGATAACATTAACAGACATCCATCTACAAAAAACTTTCTGTTGATTAATTTATGTAATAGTAAATATACTGACAGGATTGATTTAAAATGCCATTTGCACGTTTCACATGTTACATGTAAAACTGGTATAATTTAATATGGAGAGATCATTCAACAACACACTGCACGCATTAAACACGGGTATCGTTGTACATTGATTATGACAGTCTGCGGTTTCATACATCGAGTATCAGATGCACAGACAGCATCGCTGTATTTCACGTTGATTCAATCATGACCTTTAGTGTAACCACCTGTTCGGTTTACCAATATTGGTTGTAAATTATTCAGTTATTAGCTGACTGCCCCGGCTTTCTACGAGTGTACTAAAGAAGAAAATTAGACTGATAATGTTCCATTTGAAGTGCGACCATGTAATACAACAACTGAACATCATTCCCACCAACATTTTAGAAGATTTCCCTACTGTCTTCTCTGTCACACTCGCTCACTTTTTATGTGGAGATTTTTTAACCAATTTTTTAAAGTTTCCCGTACTATTTTTCAAATATTGTTTCATACCAACCTTCTCTTGATAATTACAAACGTAAGGCAAAAAGAATTAATCTTATTGCAAATAGGTGAAATCGTACTGAAGTGATGTGCTTACATGCATTCGTCAATTGATTTTTATTTATATTGATTATTCTTGAACTATGGATGACATGACATACGAGTTCATAGAGATAGTCTAGTTTTAATGTAAATAATTTCGCATCTTTTCGAAACAAATTTTATGATCAGAATTGAATGCCTTATAACTCGATAGTTAAGATGAAGTGTTATATCAAAGGAAGTGTGAAAATAGCACCAGCGAAAGAAAAATTGGGATGTGATAGGTTAGTTCGGTATGTGCATGTCATGGAAAGAAATGAAATTCATATGTTTGGGATGGTATACGTATGACAAGGAAAACTGAAAAAGGTATGAATGAACCCTGTTAAGATTTATATGTAAACCATATTTTGCTCACGGCTTCATTTTCCATCTATCCTTCGCAAGCAGAACATTTTTTCTGAATAAAACGCTACATACTTTTCTGTACCCCTTTTACAACTTGTGTGCAAAATTTCATAAAGATCGGTTACGTTGTTTAGACGTGAAAGCGTAACAAACTCACATTCGCCTTTGCAATGTCAATACGAATAAAAGATGTGAATACTGAAATGACACGTGATAGAGGAGAGAAGAAAAGGCAAACATATTACGTTGATCTAAGGTGGGATAAGAGTAAGATGACGATGGTTTAATAGTTGATTGCATATCCATTAGTGACTTATAGATCACCTATTAATATAAGTCCGAGAGAGCGTTGAATTCGATACATCGGGAAACTCGGTAACAGCTCAAGCCGATGCGCATCGTGTGCCCTTGTGCTAGTTACCTAAAATAAACGGGTGAGTGCCCTAAGCGCTCCCCTTAGTAGTCCGGTAAAACTGCCAGGCTAACAGTGTAGATCAGTTCGAAAAACAAAAAGCGTTGAATTCGATCTATGCTTGTATCAAACTAATTTAATTTTAAACGCTTTAAAATAAACGTTTCAAGTAATATTTACATCGTATAAAAAACAAAAATAAATGTGAATTAGCAGGCCAGTAGATAGCATATAATTTTGGTAACAGATGCCAGAGTAAAGTCGAGCGCGAAATCGGACGGCGGAGCGCGATGCGATGCGTAAGTGACATTTTCACAAAATTATGTATTACAGAATAAATGGATATGGTAGTTTGATTTTTTTTATGTTTATTTTATGATATGAAAAATAATGTTTTAATTGTTTATATACAATATCGAAGAGATACATTAAACCATTGACATATGAATAAAAACATAACAATAAACATATAATTGACATAAAATATAAAATTCAAAATAAACTTCTTTTATACGTCGCCAGTTACGATTAACTACAGCATTTTGGGGCCTATGACAAATTGTATACTTTTATTTGTATAAATAACCTTTACAGAATTATTTTTGAACCTGCACGAAACGGTAAACTACTATTATTATAGGAGCAATAAAAAAACATATTGCGTAGATATATAAAAAAATTAATGAAAGATGATGTCCAAAAAGCTTTATTTGTTTTCATTTCGCAACGACTAAAATTATCTTACATTTTGACAACTTTATTAATACAATACAGTGACGTAAATGATAGACACAGATAACACAATGGAAAAGATTGCAAGGTGCGGACACGCAGTCAATCGCAATATTGTTAACACCGAACATCAAGTTATGATTAAACTCAACCAACAATCACGACCACGCAAAATGGTGCTTGTAATAAAAGTGCTTGAACAACTCTAAAATAAAATTAAAAAGAAAATCTCTGAAACCATTCTAAATATCATACTACTAAAACTCATTTTGTTTTTTACCAATTTCAGAACGACATGATCTTGAAATCTGAGAATAATGATACAAGGATATTTATATAAAGATAAGCGAAATTAAAATATTTCAATACCTTTTCTCGCCCTTGTTTGTCAAATGTTTTTTTTTAATTAGTAGTGATAGATGAACTTTAGTGCTATCAATAAAAACAATTTGTAAGCAGTTATTTTTCGTCCTGCAACGAGTCTAAGCCTTTATTTAATAGTCTTCATAAGTCATGTTTCCCTCTCCTTAAGTCTACACGGAGGCAACAACACACGAAGGCGAAGTACATACAATCTACAATACTTGTACGATAGTCAAAAAAGTATTTTTGTTTAAAAAAAAATAAAAAGAAATACGGATAGTGATATCTATATATCAAAATAGGAAAAAAAAACTATTATGGCCGAAACTCGACCAACACTGGACGACCATTAGTGTCAATAAAATGATTTAGCGATTTTGGGCTTAATTTCTATTCATAGCAATAATTTCATAGATTCACGTGAATAGTGAAACTGCGTTATCATTTTCACCGTAATACTCGAATTAAGTTGGTCCCTTTCGTTCGGCCCTTTGTGTTTGTCTAGTTAAATTAAGTTGAAAGTTTATTCCATATCTGTATAGTAGGGGGTACCGTTGTGTCAGCGTGGAATTTATAATTTTAAGGACAAAACTAATATTTGATAGTTATATAATTCGTTTTTGATGATAACAGTTCGAATCCCGTTGAAAATAACTTATGTAACAGAATCACTTATATTCTGTGAATATAAATATATTATATATTCTCTTTTAAAAGCTTATTATACGTTAAAAATGGAAATTGATAAGGCATAACGTCTTACGTAAATGTTTATTTAGAAATATTAAAGAATATTGTTTTTTTCACAAAAAATGTACGTTGTTAATTTACAATACATGTTTTGTAATCTTTTTAATGTTAATAAAGTTGAAGTGATCGTCGTTTGTCTTGGGTAATCTCCGAAACGGATGAAACGATTCTGATGAAACTTTCATAAGTAGATTGAAGATTTTTCAGAGTGTTATCTAGACTTCGTATCACTTCGCGTCTCTATAGAAGTGAACCGTATTTATAAAGAGTAACAGGAGTACGTTAAAATTAGTAAAAGAGTTGGACGCCTTAATAAATAAGAACATCGAATCAATAACAATTAAAAAAATTCACAATTATCGCAACAAAACAGTGAATCAGGCAAACTGTTGTCCGAAGAACAATAAAAAATATGTAATATAAAAAATCAATACTTTTTCAATCTGTGGTAATACAGTTTATGACATCTACGCAATCAGCTTAGACCCTTAAAATTAGAGTAACGTAGTCTCAAATTTTCCATGCAATTTACATCTGTCGAGGGCGGGCAATGTTTGTGCTAGATGTGGCAGTGAATTAATATTCAGCGGGGACGGGCTCGGGCGAGTGTCATGGACAGAGCGGACGCGAGTTTACGCATGCCTTCGCTTTAGGGCGACCGCTCAACATTCGTTAAGAACGACTGCACTGTTTCGAATTGAAGCAGATTTCATTTGTACACTTATACTATCATGAGCTTTGATTATTTTATAAGCTCCTATTGCAATAGAGTTCATGTTAAAAAATACATTAAATAAACCACTTTTTGACTGAGTAATAGCTATAATTATATATTATTATTATCGCATAATTTACTATAAAATAATAGTTAATTATCTAAACTATACCACAAAAATAATTATTTATCAATCAGTAAAAATTCTATCTTTGTAAATACAATTTCATTGCGCATGTGCTCGTATTTTTTTCTTATAAAATGTTTTATCGATTTTTTCAAAAAACTTTTTCTAGATATGCGGTTATCAGGCTGGTTCTTAGTTATCGTAGTGACCAGTAGATAACGCTATTAACGAGCCCTAGGATTTTGTTTCAATTTGTTATATATTACATTTCTCAAATAAATGCGTATTATCCTAGATTTTCAAATTTCAACCTCCCAAATAACTCTTTATAATTGTATTCCAATATATTTTTATAATCATAACTTAATATAATATCATTAAATAATTTATAAATCATAGCATAATCTATGGTAGAACAACGTGGACTTACCACTTCCATTAATTTTCTTCTATATTTCATACTATTTTTTATATATACATTAATAACACGCTAGAGCTCTCCCGTTATGCGCGCATTACTGAAAAACCGCTGAAGATATTCCGATCAATTTTTCTCGTTTAGCTTCTTAGTTACTTGGTCCTTATTTAAAAAGTTACTTACGACGATAGCTTCGTTTAGTTTAAAGTTATTGATTTATTAAGAAACCACTACTTATCTGTGTTTCCTTACCGTGAAAAAGTGGAACAAGCGGTGTGCGGCTTATGTTTTTGCCTATTTTCAAAATATTTTTCATATCTTTATAATATATTGTTAAGATAATAGATAACGTAGACGAAGTCGCCGGTGTCAGGTAGTATATATATAATACAGTTCTTTGAAGTTGTATCACTTCAAAGCTAATAAACGTACTGGTATAGGACTACTGACCATTCTTTCCCTAATGTTTTTTAGATAGTTCTAGGCAATTATATTTTTCAATTCCATTGCCCTTTTGTCATTTTTTTAAATTCTAAATTTATTGAATGCACAGAGAAACGGGACGATATGAGCTAGTACTACGTACACAATATGCTTCGAATTATTTTTTGTTTACAGCTAAATTATACTTTAAACATTCTAATTTTCATTGTTTTTTTTTAATGTAGACAATACATGTAGAGCATGTCCTTCACCATCAATTGTTAAAACGACGGCATAAATTAAAGCAGCCCTCAGCTTAGGGGCAGGTTGAGATTAATGTTAGTATTAATCGAGTGACCGCCACAGAGGCTACTTGATTTATTCCGCTTAGGAAAATCATTAAAACCTTTTACATTTTGCGTCTAAAATTATTTTATTAGTGTATATTGTACTTTTCTGACATTTATGTGATCATTTTGAATTAAAAATAATACCTAACTAGTTATAACATTCAGTGGCTTTTATTTTACTTCTGTAATAAATTAAAAAAAAAAAAATAATTAAAGTATATAGATTTTATGCCATTTTTAGGGTTTCGAATGATATAAATTACAATTCAATAAAATCAATAAAATTGTCTCATATAAAGTGACCTATATCACAACATACACCTTATGTTGTATACGAAAAAAATAAATCGTATATTATTTACAAGTGTCAAATCTCTGGTTACAAATGGAACGTATCCTCCAGTTGGTGACCGCCAATTAAACCAGAGGACGGTATATTTTGCACGCCACCTGCTAGTAATGAGCGTGTCTTCCGCATGCTATGTATTTACATGTCTTCGAAATAGGCCCCGAAAATAGATACAACGTAGGTCATATTTCACTACGATAAGTAAAAATATCTACACCTTATAAAGTGATTTTTGTTTTCAACACACTTGTATAGTGACTCTTATTACGCTGTTTTAAGTTTCATAACGCAGCTTATAAAACACGTGTGATTTTTAATTTGAATCAGCATATGAATGATTATTCTTTTTTTATCTCAGCATTGAGGTTTTATGTATAAGAAATAGTAACACTTTTATGAATATATAAACTGTGATAATTAAAATATGATTCAAATCAAATCAATAATACTTTATTCAATTTAGGCCCTAAGAAGGCGCTTATGAACGTCATAACTACCGCCGGTTCGGAAAACATCCTAGTCATCGAGAAGAACCGGCAAGAAACTCGATCGGTTTAGCGCCTGGAATTCAATCACCGCTACAACGTTCCACTGCAACAAAAAAAAAATTGGTTTAAATTACTAATATTTCGATCTTTCTATTACTAGTTTCAGATTAAACTTTATCAGGTACACGTCGCGCAAATAAAGTTATTTTTTTCTTTATTTCAGTGCCAGCGGCCAATCAATTTCAGGAGGAAGTGAAAAGTAGCGTCCATTATAATAGGTAATTATGGATTTCCGCAAATTAACGCCTTCAACAATCAAATATAATTAAAGGACTTCATATAATTATGCTAAGCCTTGATGGTTGTTGTAGTGGTCGAGTGGTTCTGACCGGTGAACTATCGATTCGATGTCTGTAGTTTCGAGCTCCAACGTGGACCAAAAGAACGCATACTATTACTTATTTCAATTGATAAAAAGAAACTCTCTCTTTCGCTCGTAAATAAAAGTAATTTGGTAAAACCTGAACCTGAGAAATGTTCTTGTAGTTCCACTGTATCTGGGTAAAATGTAGAACTGTGTCTCGGAATATGAAATCGCCACTACATCGTGTAATGTCCTGTTCTTTATTCTCACAAGTAGAGGTCATTTGCCTAACTTTAGGACCCTTTCAGGTGAATGTTATTATGAATCAATATATATATATATATATATATATATAATTTAATTTCTTTCATCATTGTTTCATTCTTATTTCAATTTAGATTTTTTGCCTATTAGAATAACAGTAAGTAAACCAAACTGCAATTTATGTGGCAAAATTGATGATGTGCATCACTTATTGATGGAGTGTGCCAAGAATAGCATTGAAAGAGAGTCGTTGATGAGAATTATGAATGTTAATTGCCAAGACATCGGTATTTGTCACAGCATTTTGGCAGAACCCTGTTCGGAAGAAGCAAAGATGTTGTATGACCTTGTAATAATATCTCATCAACGACTCTCCTGTTGAAGCTCGAAAGAATGGGAAACAATGGGGCCGATATATTCAATAGAATAAAAGCCCCTAAACATGAGTTAAAAAAAAAAAAAAAAAAACGTGTGTTGAAAACTGTTCAACCTTACCTCAGAACCTTAATTAAATTATTTCTTAATATGATAAGTCTAACCGCACCACTTCAACGGCAGACATCGACAATGTCACTTAATATAATTTAATTTCACGAAACCCTATTTTATCACCGAATTATTTGATCAAAGGGCTAATCGAGTTCACATACCTACAGTTTAGCCAAAGATAAACTTGCGACATGCGGGTGGCTGTGCGTGTTTAACTAATGACCGAGCCATGGGGGTCTATCGGGAGTGGAGTGGGGTAGGTGAAAGGGGTCCTAGGGGGCAGGAGGGTTAGTCCAGCGATATCATTAGCTACAGATGCCGCTGGCCGGTGCCCGATATAAATACATTAAGTGCGCCGTCAAACTGTTAAAGCTCGCTTCAAAATGTAGTTTCATACGGGTTATCTGATCGACGTGTGTAACGTTATTTAATGATAGTTTAAATCTCATATTTTAATTTATATACCTAAAGAGTTATAATTTCACACACGTCCAAGCTAAGCGTAATTTGTATTGCATTACTTGAACAGCTCATATACTGTTATATGCGTATTTACGTTTAACACACAGATATAGAACTGAACCAAAGTCAGTAGTTATGTTTGAGGAATAACCTCACACTTTTCAGTTCAGTATCAAGATTAATAACAATATTATTATATTATATTACCCTATAAGTTGCTGTATATCTATACAAATAAATAAAATTGAAGTGTTTGTTTGTAACATCAAAATAACGTAATGAAAGTAATGTACCTAGAGTATTAAAATCAAGAAACAATTTTTAAAGTGTTTGCACTGTTTATTTCAGCTAATCTCCTAAACACTTGTAGCGATTTTAATGGGCCTTTCACTGGCAGATAGAAAAAAATTAAGGTTCCCCGCAAATATAATAAACTAAAGAAGCAGAGCCCAAAACCGCGCGCGCCCCTCGCTCTCATTCACATTGAACAAAATTTGTTTGCTGAAATTCCAAGCAGACGAAGTTACAGGTAACAGCTTATTTATATATTTTATAAAAAAAAACGAAACGAAAATAAAATAAAATTGTCATATCAAATGTTAAAATATTTGGATTTTAAACTCATTTTTCATCAGTTTTTTTTTTTTTTTTTTTTTCGAACTGACCTACACTGCCAGCTTATTAGGCTTTCACAGTTCCACCGGACTACTAAGGGGAGCGCTTAGGGCACTCACCCGGTTGTTTTTTAGGCGAAACATCTCAAGGGCACTCGGTGCACCTCGGCTTGAGCTGTCGCCGGATTCCCGAACTAACTAAGCTAGCTAAGCTATCTATCCATACAATACTCATATATGAATTCGTGAAAAATGCATGTGTGACCATGCATGTTTCACGAATGTATATGTGTATTTGGTATCTGACTACTGTGTTACGTGACCTATTTCAGTCCGAAAAGGGCAAAAAAAACAGCCCACCACTGAGTGCCTAGATGTGCAAGAGTGTGGGGTGATCGTGTAAGTGTAGAACATGTGTAAATCACTGTATTCGCGCGAGTAACATACTCGAGGGCTCCACACCGAGGGACTACCTAGGCTCGAGCAGTTACAAGAAAAATCGCGACGAGTGTGCGGGATTGAATCTTCACCCCCCGCTCACGGAGGCGTGAGCAGAGAGAGTCGCGGGCGTGGGCGCAAACACGCATCTTTTGAGAGGGAATCGAGCTAAAAAATAAAGTACAACGGCACGGTGCCGATTTAACTAAATAATTACGTAACAAATCCTAATATATCGGTCTATTATGTATGAACACGAGGGTTCGATCTGATATTTTGATTTACGCGAATTTATTTATGCGCGGCGCGGGTTAATTGCTGTACCGTGGTCGCGACGGCCGGGAAAGCGGAGATAGCGTTTAAGAGCCCGAGCTCAGACGTACTATTAACTAACGCGTTAAATGCGATTATCTCTTGTACATCGTGTACCAAGAGTAAGCGAGCTATCCAGTCTATACCGGAGGTCGATGCTGAAACCGCGATAGGTGGCGCAGGAGTGGACAGAGCCTTTGGGGGCTGGGGCTTGGCTTTAGGAGCCGAGGGAGCTGGCGGGGAAGGCCTTACGCGCCAGGAGAGCGCGCTCGGCGGAGTAGCGGATGCTGCCGGCGCACTGGAGGTGCCCGGCAGTTCGGGGAAAGCCTTCTGGCTTTGTATGGGCGGAGGCGGAGGCCGATTCGTCCGAGTCGGCGGGCCGTGCGCCCTGGACCGGGTCGCACGACCGCCGCGACGGTGATAGGTCGAGCGAGGCGCACGGGGACACCCGCGATAGTTCGCGGTATGACCCGTTTGCTCGCAGAGGACGCAGCTCGGAGGCTCGACGGATTCGGGAGTGCGGGGGCACTCCTTAGTGGAATGATCCCCGAGACACTTGACACACCTGGGACGCAGGTGGCAGTGTCGGGCGGAATGACCGTACACCTGGCAGTTGTGACACTGCGAGGGTACCTGGGACTTGCGAGGAAGCTCGACGTAGACAGGGGACAGGCCGCAAACTGAGTTGAGGCTGAAAATAGCCTTGCCTTCCAAGGTGCGGTCCAGAGTGACCAACACCAAGTTGAAGGGGGCCTTCGTACGGGGGTGGCGCATGCGCTGCACGCTCCGGACTGGGAAGTCCTGACCGTTCAGGCAATCGCAGATGTCGTATTCGGTGAGCTCAGAGGGAACTCCCCGAATGACGACACGGAGGCGGCGCTCTTCCTCGAGCGCGTGGGTGAAGAAAGGGAGCTGACGCTCCCTGAAGTATCTGGTGAGCTTGCGATGCTCATCGGGGGTCGAGACACGAATAGAGATGCCGGCAACAGTGTTGACGGCAGACTTGTAGACGATTTCCTTCGACTTAAGGTCTTCAGAAATCTCTACCCATCGAGCTTTGTCACGGAAGGTGACGGGAGGCGGTAGGCGTGGCTTCTTAGCCGCGACCGCGGGTTCCGCAGCCGAGGCTTGAGCCGAATTCGCGGCAGAGGGCGTGGGAGAGGCTCGGGGCACCCGAGCGCCACCTATATTGGGCTGCTTTGGGGTCGGACGTCCCGCAGCAGAGTCGCTATCGGTCTGAATCGCGGCGCGTGGGCGTTTACCGCGGCGCGTGACGGTTGTGAAACCGTCGTCATCGGCGGGCGTGGTCGCGGGCGCAGGCACGATCGCGGGCGCAGGCACGGTCGCGGCCGTGGTTTCCGTCGCGGGCGCGGTCGCGGGGACTGTATCGTAGTCCATATCCGAGTCGTCTTCGGAATCGAATTCCGAGAGCCTCGTGAACGGGTCGTCCGGGAGATTCGCGAAAGGGTTCGCGGAGAAACAACGCGGTATCTTACCGGGAGGGTTGCGCGCGTAGACTTTCCGGAGTCTATTGTATTCCGTGACGAGTTGCGGGTCTTCCTTTTCGACGAACATGTGGAAGCGTAACAGTTCTTCGAGGTGGACGGTATCATCAACGGCCGGAATGGCCGGATGGGTACGCGGGGTCGCGGGGGTAGACATGACTAACCTCCCTGCCTGAGGGGCAGGGGGGTGCGCCTAATTCAAATCTAACGGACAATCCGTGTCCGGGCCAAAGGGAAAACGCGACGCGACGCGAACGCGAATCTTCTCTTCAAAACTGCACACGGCGCGGCGCGAAGAACGACGCTCTGCACGGCACACGACGCGCTGCACGACTCTCGAAGCGCAGCACGAGGCACGACGCGTAGCACGGCGACTCGACGCACTGCAAACAGTGTGCACGGCTTCGCACCGAAAAGTGCGGTTTAAATGGTGCACTAATGGAGGTGCACCGTCGCTCTGAAAAGAGCGTACGATCGACAGTAGCCGCTCGAACACACTAAACTTCCGGACACACACGAAAATATCCGACAACTGCGCGCGAGTTGCCGAACTAAACGGACCGTCAGAGCTGCGAGCGGGCACGTGCGCACCCGGCCGCTGCTCGAACGAGACTCTTTTTCATTTTTCATCAGTATTCACTACTTACATATATACTTATTGTGACCACATTTATGTTTTTCTTTGTTACAACGAGAGGGCGCTGCTCTTAAAATTAACACGCTGTTATGTTATTATAGGAAATTGGTATGGTTGTAATTATATTTTATTAAAACATTGTAGTCCGGTGAAGCTGTAAAGGCCCGTCACTCGTCAGGTCAATAATCAGTTCGAAACATATTGAAAGATCAACTAGAAACAGTCGGGTGTTTTTATTTTCTTCCCATATAGGTGTTACCCACATCCTAGTTTGTGATTTGTACACTTGTCATAAGTTTCTACCTGTTTAATATTACACAAATATAACGATATGATAAAACGTAAAATAAACGTATAAAACCTAACTAATATTATAAATACAAAAGTGAGTTTCGTTGTTTGTTACGCGTTTACGGCTTAACTACTTAACCTATTATCATGATTTTTTGTAAACATGTTCTCGGAGGTACAAAAAACGCACAGGGCATCTTTCATGTAAAAAAAGTACTATTCTCTAACGATACATTTAATCTAAATTAACGGGACCGAAGCCGAGAGCATATCAAATCAAATGAAAAATACTTTATTCAATTTAGGCCCTAAGAAGGCACTTATGAACGTCAAAACTACCACCGGTTCGGAATACATCCCAGTCATCGAGAAGAACCGGCAAGAAACTCGATCGGGTTTATCTTTTTAACATATACTTATATATTTAAAATTCATTATACATTACAATCGATTTTAGTGGATGCACAGAGAGGAGTCAATTCCAGACATCACCATCGTTCACATATTGATCCACTCTTTGACACCAAAACCCGCTTAACATGGCACTTAAACCTATAGTCTCGCAAACCGGTAATATGCTATGGGACTTTGTTATAAAACCTAACGCTATATTCGCGTTACGTGCTATACGCATAGACTAGTAAATAAATAGGGAGATATGCATGTAACTCTATAAATAATATTGTTTTCAAATAAAGGTAACGATTCGCTTATACCCTATTCAGGGTCCACGCATACGATTAGAAATTAGAATAGAAAACCTTAATGTACATTGTAGTTCGGTGAAGCTATCAGGCCAATTGCGTAGTCAATTCGAAAAAAAAAAAAATTTAATGAACATAAATGACAGTAAAGCTTTTTCTAAAGGCAAATATATTATGTGGTCTTTTGTTATCATTATATGACAAACATTATATTGTACTTTTGAGAATTAAGAAAATACATAATTTCACTGAAATATTTCAACGAATCGTAAACATTTAGTCTCTAACGAAGTCCTAAGTAGTATACTCGTACTAAATTTAGAGACCTATAGAAAAATAAAAACCAAGTTATTCGTAATTCTTTTTTCACTGCCCGTCGTCGGAACAGTGAACGGCCCTATCGCATCAAAATCAATAGACAATGAAAAACAGCGGCCACTGTCTAGATTATAGCGTCATAAAATTCTATAAACTCAATAAAAATCGTGCTCGGCGTCAAAACGTCCACATAAAATCTCAAAGTACATAAACATATCATAAGGGGGATAGAACGAGTTATCCCGC
Source organism: Antheraea assamensis (assembly GCA_035772565.1). Taxonomy (NCBI): domain Eukaryota; kingdom Metazoa; phylum Arthropoda; class Insecta; order Lepidoptera; family Saturniidae; genus Antheraea; species Antheraea assamensis. The sequence goes on from JAQQSE010000042.1 coordinate 1,316,831, forward strand.
ACAAAGAAAAGTTTTTCTTAGGGATAAGCGGCGGTTTACTCGGATGGTTATTTTATACAGTTGGATCGAGTTAACGGCTCGGTTTTTAGCGTTCGTATCTACCGTAGATTTTCGTACTTAAACGAGTTTAGACTACCGTGATATTACTATTCATTATATGCTTTAGTTAAAAATTATTGTTGGCCAGTTACATTGTAATGGAAATAGAAAATTTAAAAGCGTTAGTGACCGATGCTTTAAGAACTAAATAAGTTTTGCAAATGTTATCCGATATTCGTCACCAATAAAGTGCATCTAACTCCACTGTTTCTCAATTGATTTTCTTTCTTTTTCTTTGTTTAGTAGCTATTGACGAACTTTATTAAAATAAAAAAAAGGAAATAGATGTCTCTTCCTCAGAATTAAAATTCATAACTCATGGTAGAATTTCGGCCACGTGACGACCCCTAGTTTATATACCGAGACGACCGGTCCGGTGATTAGCCGGCTTATTATTGAATGAACACTCTCGTTTACTTTGTATTTATTTTACTTAATAGTACTATTGATACACTGTTGTTTTATTTACAATAGTTGTTGTTAAAACTGTTGTCAGTTATTTTGTTATTTTGCACCTTAGTGATTTTTTTTACCAATGACAAGATACTGAAATAAATAATCGTTATTCCTATGGTGATTTTAAAGTGATTTCACACCTGTTGGTGGTTTCATTATTCTTGTGTGTTCGTACGTTGCAATAACACCTACCGAGTATTGTAATTTGCTATAAGAATAACAGACAATGGATAACTACAATCAGATTAATTATGTCTTCAATAATTTGTTATCCATTGCGTAGAAATAATACACTAAATTATTAATTATTGTAGTAATAACAACAACGTCTTCTCAATTTACTGCGTACGTGTGTAATGTTAAATGCGATTTCTTTTTTGTAGAGTTTAAAAGGGTATAAGAATTACGCGCAAGCCTCAATATATTAGAATTTTCATTGAGTTTTGTAGCCGTAATTTGTTTTTTCCTTCTAATATAATAAAAGTCTCAATTTCCAATTAAAATATTATTTCATAGAGCATAAAATTTGCTGATACCTATGTGACAGTTAATTTACATGTAAGAATAGTCAAATAAATTATGATACATTTTTCATAGACGAGCGAAAACATTATCGTCCAAGAAAAATAACGTCTAAAAATATTTTGGTAAAACAGTTTATTTACGGTTGCGATTCCTCCTCGTTTATTGCGATATAAATCGCGGACTGGATATGATTTATCAGCTCATCATTTCTGGTTAGATGTGAACAATGTTCATCGCGTTATTATTACATTATAAACGTTACTATGTTCCTTTGTAATACGGTTTTTATTTTTCATGCTTGTTGTTTGTACTTTTTAGTCTATTTTTATTTATTTTATCTTTTTAGGCTAAAGAAAAAAATAGAGTATATTCTGTAAAGAACAGAAAACCTGTAGTATTTATTATTGTCGCAACATAATTACCTACTCATAATTGGACTTAATTATCTTATATTGAATGCGGTTTTAACGTTAGATTTATCAAACTAAAAAAAAAAAATCTTAATTATAACATTTTATGTCAATAATCGACACTGTATTTTGCCTAAAATAGTATTTGGTTTATAATTTTATTGAATAAACTTTAACTGAGAACAGTTTATGTTTTCATGTAATATTCCGTGTGAGGATTGGGAAGAGCTCGCACAACAGAGACATGTGTGGCGCAGCTCTGTTTACAAGGCAGTTACCAATTTTGAAGAAAAGCGATTACAAGACCTAGACACAAAACGCCTTGCAATTAAAACCCGTCTAAAGCCTTCCTACATCTATACACACAATACTAATGGTCAATTGTACTGTACGCCCAGCAAAAAAATCTTCAAAACAAAATTTGCATTCGCGAGCCATGTACGTACGTGCTCATAATCGAAAATAGTAAGGGTCGCCATTGACGGACACGTCAAGAAGGTTCAGCAGACATACATACTTAGGAAAAGTAAGCAAGTTTATCTTGTTATTTTGATATTATTTGCTTCATGCAATAAGGATAATTTTGGCGGTCTTACCCATCTACGTTTGAGATAAAGAATATTGTAAAAAACAAATTACACTGTCCACATGACCTAACCGCATTACCATGCTCGGGGGACGTTCACCCCTTATAAAGAGACATCGGGAGGTCGAAATTGAAATGGATCGGATTCGAGAGTCCATCCATCACAGCGCTTGGCCCACATCTAATGGTTTTTTAATAATTCAACTCCGATCTTCAATATGAGGGGCGGCTCATTAGATGGAGAAGTGTGATTGAGCGTCCATTGAATTGAATATATATGACAGTCAATTGACAGTCCTCGTTTATAATTGAACAATGAAAGTGAAGTGTTAATGGTAAAATGATTTTATATTACTAGCAGGCCCGGCGGACGTTGTCCTGCCCTGATAATAAAAAAAAATATACTTATGTGCATGAAATGCTTAAGGTAACTAATGTATTCAATTTGATAAGGATTAATACTGTATCCGTCTAAATAGCCTTCCAATAACCTCATTGTATGTGACCATGTTTTTAGAAGATAAGATGGGTATAGTACGCTGTCCTTAAAAGATAGGTATATGCCATCGGAGACTTTTTTGTAAATCTATAAAAGAGGAATATCTCACTATGCATTGTTTTGTAATATCTCAAAAGAATTAGGCAGTGTTTTTTATGATTGCTTCCAGGAGGCTTGACTTTTTCCAACATTTCCAACAATTATCGTTATATTTCAACCAACTTATACAAAACCTTGACAAATTATATACCTAAATATTCCTCATGTATTACTCTATCTATTGGTGAAGACCGCATTACAATCCGTTCCGTAGTTTTCGAGCTTATCGCGAACATAAAGACAGACAGAAGTGGCGGACGACTTTGCTTTATTTTTTAGTAGTGAAATTATAAACACACATTATAGTACATTGGTGTTTATTTTTTCCTTTATGTCCATTAACCCGTCTAGAGATTATAATTTATGGAATCTACACATATAAATGGAATTGAAGTGTCTGTTTGTTAGTTCGGAATAATTACAAAAGCTACTGAGCCGATATTGATGACATTTACTAACAGATAGTTGACCTTTCAAAGTACTATCTAAGTTATATACATATATGTATAAAACAAACTCACAAAGATCCAAATTTAAAGATCTTTATAATCGGACGAATACCTGGATGGAACCAAGGGTTAACTCCCCGGCTGATTTCTTAATACCCAGATCTCAGAATGGCGGACTATATTTTAATTTTAGTTTTTTAAATTGACGACATCGTACATTGTAAATTTCATGGTTTAGTAAAAAACATTTCATACAAATGAAAAAATAGTTTAAAAATACATTTTATATAAAAATTATAATATACAATATATGATTTGTAATTATTCAAAATCTTGTAATACCTTAGGTATTTTTTAAGGTTATGCTGCCAACAGTCTGTTCACTTGTATCACATGAGGTCTAAATTAGTTCGTATAGAATTTATACCTTTATAGTTTTGGATAGCCCAGGGATTAAATATGTATAGTTTTTTTTTTCAGTTCTTTATAGATGTGAATTTAATTAGCAACTCGATTGGCTAACACTAACAGCTACCAGTGAACCAGAATTTATTGAAAAGGTATACTAGTGTGTAACTATCGTTAAACATCTGGAAAATACAAAACTATAATTATTTTTTTTAATTATATGAATACATTATTGATACTCTGAAAAGATTTTTCAAAGATTGATGAAAAAAACACGTATGTTAGGAAACTCATCAAATTAGACAACTTTACTATATTAATCAGTTAATTATTCGCACGACATATGTTGCATCACAATATTACACGTTCTGTAGCCATATTCGGTCTTATTACAAAAACAAAAATGAACACGCGTTTAACACGAATTTTACTAAACGTTGTCTACAATTTTAAACACATGCTTATAATACTTTATTACAAAAGAGTGTCTAAGCGGTCTCTAGCTAAATATCTGGTTTTCGTTTTTTATGCAAGCAACTCCGAATAGCATTGATTCAATTCAACCTCATCATTCAAAAACGTTTCAATTCACGAATAATATTTTAATTTGGATCTTCATTTAGAATATTTATTTACTTTAAGTGAAATTGGTTACAATTATTGCGACATTTGGTTTAAAGAAAATTATGTCATTATTAAAATGAGCAATATATACGTTGAAAATAATACACCAAAGTACGTAAAGCGGAACAACAGTATAGTCTGAGAATAAATACATTGTGAAATGTCAATAATGTTATATTGTATCTAGTAATTATTATTTAGTTGGGAAACTTCAAAATTGTCTAATTTATCTACATCTTCCAAATTAATAATACGAGCGAAATCCATAATTAACTACGACACGTCTTTTGACGGCAAATAGTAATAAAATAAATCACAACAATAAAATGAGAACCATGATGTCTATGTCTAAACCAAGGTAAGACACTGTTTTGTGATCAAACATTTTTGAAACAAGTGTTCGACGCGTATTTAACTTTTTTGTAATAACATGGATTAAGTTTTATTATTATTATAGTATTTTTGCTAGTATGGTGTCGTTTTAACATTGGCCACCCTACATATATATGTATATATGTTTCGTAAATAATTGAAATACATATATTGCTGTTACCTACAAACAAAATCTTTACTACGTACGTATAGGATAAGCGAAAACTATACCGAAGAGTAAATCACGTAAAAATTAACTAAATATATACATCGAATTTGTTGTCCTATTTATGAATTCGTAAGTGCTTTAGTATCTATATATTATAATATTTTATTATATTGTCATAGGCGGGAAGCAAAACAATAAAGGAACGAACACAGGAATTCGAAAAGGGGAGAGCAAACAAAACCGAGCTTACTGACCGCCATAAACAACGGGAAACTATGTGTGCGGTCACCTTTATATTTCATGCAAATCGTCATACTCCGCTTGAAGGAAACTCTTTTGTAAAATAATCATATTTAGTGATAAATGACAGCGGATTAGAAAGGTTTATTCTGTCATAACATATTTTTTTATATTACTCTGAATAATATGTGCAGTAGGTAATATAAAAATATATATGTGTAAAAATATAAAAATATTTTCTATTAAATTAAGTACTAATAAAATAAGCCCAAATTAAAATCATAATCTAAAATACTTTATCCAGTCTGAGCCCTGCGAAGGCGTTTATGAAGATCAAAATTTTACAACAGGTTTGGTAAGAGAGAAGAGGCCAATAAGAAATGTGATCAGTTTAGTTTTGAAGAGAAAACTTCTTATGGGAGGATAAACCGCTTCGTTACGTAATGCGTTACGGCGCCAGCCTGTCTAGCCGGATACAAAAATAACCTGTAGATCCCCGCACTAGGGACCAAATCCTGTGTCGCGGGTAATCAATCAAAACCAGGGTACAAAATTTATATAGTGTCAGTGCCGTAAGTGGCTTACTTAATAGTCAATAAAAGATTTTATTAATAAATAACCTTTTCTTACATTATCGTATTTATATACATAACATTTAAGTAATAACCTAATCTTTTCTCAAGTTAAACAATTCTAATATTAAATAGTTCAATTTAGATTAGCTTAAGTTATCACTTCTGTCGGGTGTCCCGAGACGCATTTTTTTTCAGTCCTTTTTATTGTTAATGGTCATTTTTAGCAGATGATTAAACTATTCATTTCTGCACATTATTATCATCCACATAAGGTCCAACTAACCTTTATATTTTAAAACCTGCTTGACAAAGTAATTCAAATGAATGACTGTCCAGGAATCTGTAATGTGCTTTGGAACCTTATTGTAGAAACTAAATGATTACCTAAAACACTGGTAGTAGTTGATTGTCTGGTATTTAAGCTCTATTGCATTTGAAAACATCAATAGAATAAATATAAAACATTGAAAACATAGCGTATTGGCTACCGAAAACATATTTATGGAAAAAAAAGAAATAACCGCGGAACGAAATTTCACTTACGCGCATAATAATGGTATCGCGTTAGGCATAAAAACTCCTTATCTAAAATGCATCGTAAGTCTACTCGCGCTGTAAACGGTACAAATAACCGTGAAATGTCGCGTCATTAAATAATACAACCGAGATAAGTGCAGATTAATGTGGTTTTTATATCGATACGGGTTGAAACGACCCTTTGACGTATTAAAAATTCGAACGCGACCGATATATGCGATTCCAAATTACGATATCGTACTTTATCGTAATGGAAGGAATCGAATAAACCAATTTATGTTAGGTAGTCACAAAAAATAAATAGACATATGTATATTTTTATATATAGTTATCGATATATAAGAATAATATATTTTTTATATTAAATTAACATAAAACTTTTCTATATGTTATAGATTTTAGCGTTTGACCACAATGTCTTGTATGAAATCTTCTTCTCAAAATCAAAATCAATCTTCTATGAAATGTCAATATGGTCTAATATGGTAAACACGCTAAACCCAGCTCTCAAGTGCGACTTCTGAAATACATCTATAGATGCTTGGCGACATATTTTCGATTTTGGTAATTACTACTCAGACAAGCTTAGAAATATCACTATGTTTTTCATCACCGTAACTCCCAGTTCACTCGCAAGGATTCGAACCTACATTGATCGACGCGATGTCCGTATCCGCTAACCATAAAGTCATCACATAAAATAAATAATTTCTATACAATAAGTAAAGTTTTGAGAAACAAGTTATGTTTTTTCTTAAGTATCTAGAAATTAATAACATTCAATAAAAAAAAAATCAATTAACATATTCTTCTGTGAAGGAAAAGTCTAGAACAATGTTACAAAGGCTCCTTTACGAGCTTACAACGAAAATGGGTATGATTTAAAATTAAAGGTAAAAATGAATCCAATAGAAGCTTAAGCATAAACGAAATATTACCTCTTTATATATACATATTATAACTAAAATGATACCAGATCTGTCGTTGTGCGCGCATCACTCAAAATACTGTTGGATAATTCTATTTTTTTAATACTTAGACATTTGATCCTTATATAAATAAAACCATTTTTTTCATTAAAGTGTTAAGCAATTACAATTTTTATAAACGCTACAAACGCTAAGTGATGTGTTTTCATGCTTTGTAGAAGTGGGGCAAGCGGTGTGGTTTTTATGTTTTTCCTATGTACACGAAATATATTGTTACGATAATAAACGACGCAAACCAAGTCTTGGGTATCAGGTAATCTTTAATAGTCATACTATAAATAGATTAAATAAAAAAGCTATTAAAATGGAAACAAAAAATACACTACAGATCTATAATACCAGTTCATAATATGACGTTCATATTTCAAAACTATGAAAAATTCTGCCCCACCTAAGCACACTGATATTATTGGAAGGGCAAGAAGCATCTGCTCTGAAATCACCCGGTCACTAGAATATTGTTTTCACTATATTAGAAACGTGATCGCAATTTTTAAGAGCGAAAAAATTCCATTTCAACTGTAGTGGCTGACGTTCGGCGTATTTGATTATACCATGTGTAGTCCCTTTACAGTGATATAAAGTGAAAGTTATTGAAGAGTTTTACGATTCGATTTACATCTTATATTGAAAAGTTACAGAGGATTAAATATTTTACTGAATTTTTACACGATGTTATTACACTTCATTATTATTATTCAATAGTAAGAAAAGAAAACCAAAGAAATTATGAATGCAAGGTAAGGTTATAAAAGGTACTCATTTTTTTGTATAATTAATATATACACATTTATAAATTAATGTTGGTATATATAATTGAGATTGTTAAACTTCGACATAATTGGACTCCGTCAGTAGTAGTCAGTAGACTCCAAAAAAATATACACATTTATCAAAGCATGAACCTTTTTATTTAATAAATATTTATAATTAATCTTGTAACTGTGCTGCTACGCACTCTATTTAAAATTAATGCTATTACCACACTTGACAGTAGAGATGCAAGTTATCTGGTAAAAGTACTAGATCTATCTAGACCTTGATTCTTTTTTAATATGATTTTGATATCTCTTCCAGCAAAATAAATATATGCATTATGACTGCGTTTTATTATCTTACAATTACAGTCTACTAGATTCTACCTGTTAGTTTATTCGCGTTACTTTAGATTTCACTTATCTTTTTTACATTTTTTTTTTGGATGAAAAATATGCCCTTTTCTGTGCCTCTGTATGTGTTATTCTTGTTCTATTTGTTTTTTTGCAAAATGTATATACTATAAGTATATATTATAGTAGTTAGTTAAAATATTATAAGCACGTCAAATACTATTACGCAAGTATCGGTGTCGGTTGGCTGTCATCCGGTTACGAGTCGACATTAGTGACATCATATTGAATTCATACCCCAGGAAATTAATGTTCTGATAACAAGTAATGACGTTTCTTACATTGTCTTAGTGATATATAGAGATTCTCTTATGTTTTCATACACTAGTCAATGTTAAATGAATAGTGAGAAATCAGATACGAGAACTAAAGTTGCATATATGTTACATTGCTACAAGAACTCGAGTTATATCATTTGAGGCTATTGTGGAAATAATATTATATTATAATTTGTAATTTAAATCTCACTCAGTTAAGATATAACTGTAAAATTATAGAATACGGTCTCACCTGAGGTATAGTAAAACCCAGTTCGGATGACATGAATAACCTTATATCCAGAGCTTTCCATCCTCCTTTATTGGAAGGTATATAAAGCGCGCCGCGGTGCGGTTAAGTATACTTCTATGCTAGACATCGAAGCACCAACGAATATAAGTAAAAGGAAGAAATAGCGTTAGTGTACATTAGACAATTTCCCTTGGAAACGGTACGTTTTTCTAGATGAAAGATAGGGTAACCTTTTCTACACCGCTGACCATGTGTATGGTAAATTTCACGATGATTGCTTAATTATGTGACAGCAACCAAACAAACGCAAATCCTCACTCACTTTGCCATTTATACACAAGTTGGGATTAGTAAACTTTATGTGAATAATAAGTGAAGTATGTGAAAACACTTTACATTACATACTCCGATTTTTCTAGGATTCTTGACGAAAGTATTAATCGAAATATTTAAAATGACTCTTACTTTTCTATCTCCATTTTTTTTTTGCCCACGCTTCTTCAGTTTCACCGGACTAGTAAAGGCAGCGCTTAAGGCACTCGCCCGATTTTATATAGGCAACCTGCACAGAGGCGCACGGCGCGCCTCGGCTTGGACTGTCACCGAATATCACGAGTCTAACTAAATTAAGCTAACTAATTTTTCATACATATATACGTATACCAAGCATGTAGGTTTCACGAACTTATACATAAGTTAACTCCGTTTGAAAAAGGGATTAAAAAATTAAACCCAACCACTATATGTACCTACATGTATGTATGTGCACGTGTGTGGAGTGACCGGTGCTGTGTTGTAGAAACTAGTGTTTAAAAATTTATTCAGTATCACTGTAGTCGCACATTTCTATCTCCATTAAAACATTACGACATACTTTATATGACTACATTGCACTTTTTTCTTACCTTCAACAATTAATTTATTTTATTTTCTTTTATCAAAACGTACTCTGGGAAAGAGACAACTTACAATTTTTGGAAACAGTCATGCGTATTTTATGTGATTTACAGTTCGCTAACATCCATATTCGTAAATATTGAAAGAGAATATAAATGAATACAGAAAAACATTACTTCTCAATATTTTAAATGAATGCCAGAAAACTGATAAACGAATCAAAACAAAAGAAACGACGACTATGCAGATTTATGCGCTAGTTAGTTACGAGTCATTTGTTTTGTATTAAATATTTGTGTTCCGCCGATAAATTATACTCCTTGTCTGAACTCGGGATAATTTAGGGTTGATTATATTATTAGTTACTGAAACCAATATTGAACCAGGGTTGTTTATTATTACGTTGTACGCTTGTTATAACTTGTTCTGTTTAAATTGCCGGTCAAGTTTCAGTTTCGAACTATAACGATAGAATATCTCTCATCATAGCTACTCAAAGATTCTGATCTGTTTTCACTAGTAATTTGAATTTTATAATTTGAATAGTCACTAGTACTTGACATTATGGAACCAATAAGGTAGTAGAACGTTTTCTATAACTACTCGGATTGGTCTTCCACATTTGCTTCAGGTTTCGGTTGTAATATAGCTAAACTTTTAAAAGACTTAATGTTTCACAGTCTGCGTTTGTATTACCAGACGCAGATATGTGTTTTTATCATGTAAAAAATTGGTTGTCTGTAAAGGCGGCTTACGAAAAGAAGACATTGATGAAAAATGGCATACTTTTATCAACTGAATTGGATTATTATCACTGAATTACGGATGGAATGGAAGAAAGATAGATGCGTCACAAACTGAATGCTTAAGCCGATCGCGCCTCTCTATTGCTTGTTCCGAGCTCTCATTTGCACGCTCGGCTCAGGCGGAACGTGACAATAGGCCAGGCTTTTTCGTGCGTGCAGCCGGAGTTTATCGATTTATAAGATGATATCACGTTAAAAGCTTTATGTAAATAAACTTTACTTTCGTTTATTTGTTACACTTTCACGCCTTAACTACTCAACCAGTTATCATGACATTTTGCAAGTACGTTATAAAAGGTACGGAAAAGGATATAGGATAGTTTTCATGAAATAAAACTATCGTTTTCGAGGCATAGAGCGAATCTACATTGACGCATAGGTAACTTCTGTGCTGTTCATCTGATAGTCATAAAAAAAGAGAATACTTATACAATCCATTCTCCTATAATTCAGCTACTCATTTATTACAACAACCAATGAAAAATACATACGAAACCGCGGGCATAACTAGTCGTTGTATGTAAGGCGTATCGCTCACAATTAAAATGACGGAAAATAGAAACAGAGTACGGAGCAAAACCGGTTTGTTGAATGCAGCTACGAGTCGTCGAAAGGAAGTCGTCGCTAGTTCCGTTCCCCTCTTGTTTCCCGTTCGCAGGAAATTCCCGACTCGCAACTTTGACTTCGATGAAAGAAATACTTTCCGAAGTGTTGTTCGCGTTTCTTTATTAGCCTTTTGATTTGTTGTAACTCTTGTATTGTGCAAATGGAAGGGTTTCCTTCGTAATATCAAACATTTTTTTTTTGTTTCCCTTTACGTTATACTTTGTGTAACTTTTTTGTGACTTTATTTTACACAAGCGAGTTGTCATGGCTTCACACGGGTATATTGATTAATATGGCGTAATAAGTGTTCAAGCGATACAGAGATGTAAATACACGGATCGCTTTCTCACACTTTCTTATTTATATATCCTTAATATTCAAAGCAGAAGTGTCGTCGTCACACATTTATGTAAAACTTTGTTTGTCGCGCGTAATTTTAAGCCAGAGGTATCTTCTAAGATATTTGTTGAAATGACAAGCTGTAAAATCCAATGTTGGTCTATATTTAATCTCCTATTTAACTAATGTATTTAATTAGATAAGAATTAATGCTATGTTGTTGAAAAAGCCTTCGTAAATAAACCGTTATATTGTAATAAAATATGAAAGACACATAGTTAACATGGGTTTATTTAGAAGTTAAATAAACACCGCCCACGACTTTTCCATAGGTTTTTAAAATAGACAATTCTCTAGTCTATTATTGTGATATATATTAAAAAGTTTAGCTAGCGTTACCAACTTAAACACTCCAAAAAATAATTTTATAACTTGTTTATTAATTAAATACCGTTCCCTGCTTTATAAAATATAAATGAATTAGGTTATTTATTAATTATTAAGTCACTATTAGGGTCCGTTCATAAAATACGTTCGTACTTACGGGAAAGGGGTCTTAATTTTTTTTTATGTTTTTTTTTGTCGTGATAGAAAGTAATGTGCTTCATATTTGTAAATTTATAAATATTTTTACATATATATTTTTCGTAATATTTACAGCGTGGACGGACGGCAGGAAAACCTGACAGAGTGAATAAGGGAGAGGGGGTTTTTGTGACGTATTTTATGAACGGCTCCTTACCTTTTACAGGAAAAAATATTCCTTATACCTACTCAAAATCATTATTACCTAACGAAAAATAAGTCACTCTTTGTAATTTCTTATGCAAGTGCAATTATATTATTTTTTTGTCATAAAACTAAAATAATTTATAATTTTAATTTGTACCTGAAATGTTGGTGAAGTTAAAACACGTCGGTTACCAAAAATATACCACGAACTCACAAAACCAATTAAAGATTAAACATAAAATCATTTTCTCAAATTTGAATTTCTAATGGTCATCGGTCCCGAATTCTGGCACGAAAGGTATATTGTTTCCAGTAAAACTTGGAGCATTTTACAATTTACGCATTATTTTACATATTTAGACCTGACTAGTTGGTACTCTACGTAATAAACATTTTGCAGTTTAAATGTAAACAGCACTTAAATGTAGAATCGTTATCTTCAACAGACGAAGTTCGGATTCGAAAGGCTTAGTTGGAAACTAAAGCGTGATTTAATTTTAAAGCCGGGCTCGCCCCGCCGGTATTTAGATATAGCCTCTTAATATATCTGCTACTTACCCAATGTCCGGAGTTCGATTCCCGGGGGCGCCGGATCCGCTTCGAATTAACTTATTAGCCTTTCGAGTACTGACCGGTGGAAGTTACGCTAACTTTGTAATTGGCAACAATTTATTACTGATATCTTAAGTGTCGTCACAATTCAGAAAGTTGTTTTTATCTCAGAAATATTTTTATATAAAAAATATAAGTCATCGTTTCGCATTATCTGGAGGTCGCATTCAGAAATATAGGCAGCCGTGATGTGTTAAAATAATAAGACCAGTATACGAAATTTCTTTTTATTTGAAAAAGATGCTTCTAAAAATATATAAATTTAGCTAGCATTCGTTCGCTCGTTCGTTTTTTTTCTTTAGAATAATTATCAGTATAAATTTCTCTTATCAGGTATTCTTAAACATGTAGAACTATTTTACAATATACTAGCACGATTGCAATGCTGGTTCATGCCATAACTATGATTAATTGAATTCGGAAGTGTCTAGTGCAGTGCAAACACGGCGGGCCCTCGGCTCAAATCTGTTACTTCAGTCGACGTCTGCGATACAGCAGACTAGGAAATCTGTACAACTTTACCTAAAGTTCCGAACCTTGGCAGGTTAGATTTGATGTAGCTCGGTTACGAACTATTCAACTGAATTATGAATCTGCATTTATCTGCGATTCGCTTCTCAAAACGTTTAATAGTCATCAATTGTAATGGTCATATGTATTTATTCTCAAGACCATATTTTATTTTTATGTACGTACTGATTATATCATTAAACTAGTTGAGCTCGCGGCTCCGCACGTGTTTACTACTGTACAGTAATTATTTTCGCCTCGTATTATTATTTTGATTCGTATTTTATGTATTCTAAAAATGTTATTTATAATTATATCGGTTTTCGAATTTTAAAGTCACATTATTATATATATAAAATTCCATTAAAATTGGTTTAAAGTATTTTTTTTATAATTTCTAAAAGTATTATTGTCATTTCTTAGAACCTGTTAATTGATGAATGTCATAAATTTCCTCTGTGGAGAACTCAATAAAAATATTTTAAGCAACTTTTCACTTAAATGTAGACATACAAACAGTGAATATATTTTTTTAATTTCATATTAGTGATCAGTGACGTCTACAACAGGATATCTATCAAAAAGTTTTGGAAAAAAATACTTGTGAAGATGTTTCTTTTTACTTCACAGTTGTAATAGTAAATGTTGTTATAGTTTTCATTTTCTATGAAATTTATATTTAGTAAGTACTTATAGAATATGACAATGTTATAAATTGTGTTATACAAATATTTAACGCGGAGAATACATTTCGTTAATGGTTAATAACTGTTATACAAACATTAGTCACGTGTAAGGGCACAGCTGGACGGCTCGTTTTAAACAAGGGTTGGGCAACAAGCAGCCTAGTGCTAAGTTTTTGATAGTTTGAACGGCTTCCGTATTTACTGGTTAAGTTTGTGGGTCAGTTCGCGAGAGTTAGGTTCACCTCGAGGGAAAAATATATTACAGTTAAACAAAATACTCTTCTAACGCTGTATAAAATACTATGGAGCGAAAAATATATTTGTCCTTGAAAGTTTCTACTATTATTTGGTTTTAGATTTGATATCAGCAGTCATGTTGCGTCGTCTCGTGATATCTTTTTTTTTTCTATTTTATTCTCCTTTATTAGCTGCCAAGGCAGTATTGATACATTTTATACACATCGTATCCTACACAAAATCCGTTCATACTTTGTTCAGTGTTCTTTTACTTCTATACCTGGCCACCTACTTATATAAAATTCTTCTTGTTATATAATTTTTCTTTCTCCTTATGTCATAACTATGCCGCGCTAACATAATACTCCTCAATTATTTTATCACTACTACTATTGTCATATACCACAAACCCATCTTAGCATTCATAGCTCTCACAGATAATCAATCTATTTTAATGCTTTACATTCGTAGCTCAGGTCTCAACTATACATCTCGATGGACCTTATAATGCTATTATACCTTTCTGAGATCGGGTATTATGAAATGATTCAAATTTCTAATCTGGGAGGCGCCACATTCTATTACACAAACTTAATATTCTTGGACTGAGTAACTAAGTCATAAATATAGTGTGATTTATCATTTGTAATTGTCATTGTTACTGATAGAGTAATAATAAAGTCCATGCAAATTGTATGCAACGTGAAATAGTAATAAAGTTTTCTTAACAGTAAAATAAATTATATCAAACATGAGATTCAGTAGAAGCACGTGCCAGTACTCGATCACGCGGCTCCCGTGTTGTCGCCGGCGGCCTGCTCGCTGCATCCAGAATGAGTGCACAATCTGTGTATTGGAATCGTTTTAGTCAGATCGTTGTATTGCTTTGATACATTTACTGTGAATATTTTTTTTAACTTCGCAGCACTAAATGGAGCGAATTTTCGGGATTTTATGTATCGTCAAAAGCTGTTTGGAACACAACTTGAGGTACAAAGTTAATTTCACCTGCAAATTGTAAACACTGCTAACATTTATTAGGATATTTCGGGATATGCTAAATGTGTATTGTGATTTTCAGGTAGTGTGATAATGTAAAAATGAAAATGACGATTTATCGTTTTTTTTTTTAAATAGTTCAGTTTTAACCACAATCTTACCTGGTCGTAAATTATATGGATTAAAGTAACGTTACTAAGAGGTGACTGTCACTCATCTGAAACTGTTTAAATACAAATATATAATTGGCGATAACATTTCAAGTCAGTGATGGGCAGATGAGCAATAGCCAAAGTTATACATTCGTTTTTTATTCATATTAACGTCTGACGCGATGTCCAAACCGATACTAAAGTCCGCACTAACATTTTTGACCGCTCTGAATATAAATGCACAGAACATAAATTTGAGCTTCATTACCGAACGACTCGCCACAAAATGAATTTCCACCGTGTTATCTCGAAGGTTGGAATTCGTCTACGGTGGGCTTTTCGCGTTCCTTTTTCCTATGTACGTCGGTTTTCTAGAATTAATTCCTAGCGGGAACGTTTCTATACCAATATAACCTATAAACCTTCAAAAAACGAGCCTACTCCTTGCTGAAAAGCCGGCAACGAATCTTTGATGCCCATTGTATCTGCAATGTACATGGGCGGCGGTGATTACTTACCATTAGGTAACACGTCTGTTCGTTTGTTTCCAATCGCATAAAAAACGCATGTATGTTGGTGTATCACTTCACAACAGCTGCACCACCTGTTTACTTAATTCTTATATAATATAGTTAATTGAAAAAAATGGGTTAGAAAATCTTCGTATAAAAAGTGTGTAAGACAAAGTAAGAAAAAGACAGTAGGAGAACTTTCTAAAATATTGACAGATTAATGTTTAGTTGTTCTGGTGCTATTTTATTTCATTATATGTCCGTACTGTTAAAGAAAGATTTGGCCTTCTTCATTAGTACACCCGTGCGAAGTCAGGGCGAACAGCTAGTAAGCTATAGGTAAAAGAATTAGTGTTATGTGAAATCATAATTATTTATGAATGTAACCAATTATATCTGAAATGATAATGATTGTCGAACGACATGAACCATTGTTCAGGTGCCGATCACGTACGATGTCGGCAGTAATGGCTGTTTGTTTAGGCGGCGAGCGCACCTCGTGCGATCTAACACACACGATATGTTGACTAGCGGTCATTTGCTAAAATCGACGTCGTCCTATGAATTACAACTTGATATGTTTGATTGATAAACATTTAGAATGTATTTGTTGTTGAGGATTGTGTATTGATTGATTTAGAGATCTATTTAGCATATCAAATGTTTTGGGTTTAAGCCTTTCTAAGATTAATACAGAGCTTGGATAGTTTGCTCTCTTGTATGTTGAAAATACTACAACAAACAATTCTCAGCAGAAAAAGAATTTCCAAGTTTTTATTTTTACTTGATTTTCTTTTATTTCATAATACTTACACTGTACTAATGTCAGTCTTAAAAGAAAAATCTTAACTAGTATATATTAATAAATGATTTCTTTCATCGTATTGCAACGGTTGACGGACATTCAGTTTGAAAACATATTCTTGGAGATTGTATAAAAAGAATACAACTCATTATAATAAGTAAACTTAATGAAACTTGAGAGTTATTCAAAATAATATTATAATTTCTAAGTATTATTTATTTGAAAATTATCTCGAGCCTGTGGAGCATAATCCAACGCTAATGAAATACGGTAACATTAATTTAAAACGTAAAGTCAATGAAAGAGATTAACATCTCCTAAAATAATATCTTTATATGAATAAAATTATATTGTTGGATTTAATTGTTATATAAAATATTGTTTTATATGAAATGTATTTTATATTTCCGTCTCGTTTAAGCTTAGTCACGCGTAAGTACAGGCGCGGTGAAAAGTATAAAGTAATATTTTCCGCAACGATAAATTGTTTTAATTTGTCAATTATTTTTAAATATTACTAAAATACGTTAAGTACTTTAGGTCAAAATCTAATAATTAAGTATTGTGTATAGACTTTATATAAATTAGAAACTTGTGATCTAAAACAGTGGCGTAGTTAGTTTTAAAGGGGCCAAGGATCAACATTTTTAAGTGAGGAAAGCGTAGTAGGTTTCTTAGTGCTTAATTATATCTGGTTTTCTACAACGTGTAACATATGAGCCACTAGAATTTAGAAACATTATTGTTATATTCATTTTCTCATTATTAATTAATTACAAGATTTATTATTAATAAGAATTTGGTGTTGTGCGTAACATTTTACAGATTTTTTTCTTAAGCACGTCGTAATCGCTATAATCCAGGGGTTCTATAGCATTGATACTGTGATAACTACGCCACTGGTTTAAAGGCAGTTAAATAGTTAAGGCGGGCTAAAAGAAAAAATCGAATTAATTATATCTTACAAACAAAATCAAGCAGCGTAAGAAAGACAAAAACAATTTTTAGAAGCAAAGACAATTTTTAAAAGTAATCTTCTAAAATATTGTACTTTAGTAATTAGATTTTGAAAGAGCTCATATAAACCAGAACTAAGTACCTTTTGCTTAAAAAATATCTGATATACGCTTTGGATTTATTATATACCATTCATTCTTTTTCTTTCCTACCAATGAATCAAGAACTGTTATTTTATTACAAAGGCCCTTGTAATAAAAGTAAATTCATATTTTTATAGAATGGACGATCATTAATTTGTCTCTTGAAGCTTAAAATCACTCTAGTTTTTATAAAAAAAAAAGCATAAATTAGTTTTGTAACTATTAATATGTATTTAATTCAAGTTATTATTATTAGTATAACATTACTATTATTATTAAAGTATATCACATTATTTTTTTTTAGTTTTTCTTTTATACTATACTAGCTTTTTGCAACGGCTTCACTCACATTAACGTAGTTTTGATCTATTAATTTGTACTTTGTACAAATGTATTGTACTTTTTTTCTGGTATTCTTGAGAACGTATATACAATTCGTGAATATCGGTTGAGTAACAAATAAATAAACAAACGGACTAACATTCGCTTTTGTAATGTCAGCTATGACGTATTACGATAGGATATATATTTTTTGACATAATTATGCCTTTACGACTTGTCAGTACTATAAAATGAGTCCTGAGTCAGCGCGTGGTCAAATGGTAACAAATTCAGTCAGCGGCCACAAACGCATGTTGTTTTAGGCCGTAGACAAACATGTTGCAGCATGACCGGTGCTATACTGTGTTTGCCCTTGATATTTATGGTATGGCCGGACACTCGACATGCTCACACCCTGGAATAATTAGCTCGTTAAAAAACGCATATTTATAAGTTATAAGGTATGAATTATGAATTTGACTGTACATATTCGTCTGGATATAAGTCGTCTTTTGAGATGTTATCTGTAATTTGAATTAAATAAAAAAAATATGAGACATACATAAAGCAAGTGTCGAGAACCCTTATGTAAATTGTATTTATTGTATATGGGCATAAAGTAAATTTCTTTTACATAATGTTTTAATTATAATTGGTAAAAAGTCGTAACGAGAAGCTTATGCGTTGTGGTATACGCACGCATCTTAGTGCAGATTCAAATATTGGTGTTTGTACACTACAGAAAACACTACAATAAGGACTTCCTGATATGAAAAACTTAGGTGATTAAGTATAATAGCAAATTTCAATACAAAGTAACAGATTTAACATAAATTATTTGATAAATTAAATAGGGAAAATGTAAGATTAACTAAAATAATCATAACATTGTACAATATTAACAGTGTGAGAGATTACATCCATAGGTGTATCGATTTTAATGGTGTTTGGCGAGTCGACTAAACGACGTAAACCCGATTACGGTGACCGCCAACTAAGTGCCGGTAGCCAGCGTCGTCAACGCTAACTGGCTGCATTAATTGACTTCGAGTCTGCCGTGTTTAAATAATATTCATAGAGTTCACTATCACCGGGAGGGGAGGCCCGTATCTCTTTGCCGAATTATACTATGAGAATTGTAGGCACTTACGTCCGAAGTTGGTGTCACTTAACTAACCTTACTACCAATTAATCGTGTAGGTTTTTCTCTGTACATTGAATTATAATATAAATACAGATGCAATACATTACATATAGTTTTCATGACGTTACTTAGTTGATCTTCTAAATCAAACTTTTGATCAATATATTAATGCCAGCATTGTCCCAAAGTTAGTCACATTCGACAATGTTCTTGTATTCTATTGTATGTAGCATTTACCGGATACAAATATTTTATAATATCTGTGATACAGAGGCATATCCAATGCAACGTGTGGCGTTGGTGCGGCGTCAGTCTCGAATATCTGATGAAAGAAAAACAAAGCGCATTTATATTTTCTGAACTGTAATATGATAAACGAGAAAGCGGTAGCTGGTTTCTATGCACTCTAAATAAACCAGGTTGAATATAAATACCCCTATCAATAGAGTTCATTGTAGTATATGTATATATGTAATAATTTATTGCTTTACATTATATAGATAGATAAAATATGTATCTCAAACGGACATAAACTTAATTAACTAAGGGCTTAATGACCCTTCCTAATTGGAGTCTAAGATTTGGGAGCCATTGTCTTACATATTCATAGAGAAACCTTCAGGTGGGTCTAATTTATTCAGGGAGGTAACGGACATGCAAATTGGTAGAATATCGGTCATGTTTATGTCAGATTTGAGTGAAAATTATTGCGGATTGGCTTACTGGAGTCTGATTGTGTGCTGTGAATAATTATTAGTCTGTGCACAGTGCGTTAATAATAAAATATTATGAATGCCTATGAAATGTAAATGACAGTTATGTATAATTAATTACCTTTGTAACCTCATTTAGTTAGTACTTAATACCATTATTAAAATTGACTGACAGAGCACAGCTTATGCCCGTGTTTCTTAAAGCAGGAAAATTGACACAGAAATTCCTTACATATTTTTGAACAGAGTACTGATAATGGATTTTTGAAAAATAGGATGTTCTTGAAGATGCTGCCGATCGAAAATGCTATTAGACACACGATTAGTTTTTGAATAGTCGCATAATTGCTTGCCGAGTCTTGTCGCGATTCGGGTTCATATGCTGTTTCGAGTAACCATTGGGAATATAGGATCTGTACTCAACCACCATATACGAAAACAAAACTTGCCACAGTGAATCTTTTGACTTGGTCGTATTCATTGTATATCTAGAAGACGAGAGAATGGAGAGCCGGCATGACAACAGCTATTAGCTGTCGAGACTACGGTTCTCTCTTTGGTCCTGTTTGATCCAATTGTTTTTGGACTATGTTGTGTTTATTAGTACCAAGTACAATGTCGGTCACTACGCCGTGCTCTAAAAATATAATTGTTTTTTTATTGGTTTCAGTTTCATAAGAATTTAACACAAAAAATCATTACACGTCTTTATTTTAACAGATTTAGGTTGACTAATAGACGCGATGATCTCTCAATTGATAGCGTGTTCGGACACTGCGTCGATCGTCGAAGCTTTGAATCCTTGTGACTGATTTGGGACTTTTGGTTAAGAAAAACATCGTGATGAAACTGTAGTATGGTGGTAGAGCTTTCTTTAGCCCCACTTGTCTAGTCACCACCTATAAGTTGACAATTTGTCACTAAGAATTTGTAGGTGTGTTTCGGCAGCTGCACTTGTGAGCCGATTTCACTCATAACGTGTTTACCATCATAGACCAAATTGTCATTTAACTTTAATGAGACTTTGGCTAAGAGCTCTAAAACATAAATAATATACAAAATAAATAAAATACAATTTTGGTATGTAAACATTTTCCATTAAAAATAAATCATAATAACAAATGTTAAATCTGCCTTGAAGGTAGTAAACACAACTATCGTAAGATGTTAATTGGACGTTGCTATCTTAAGATAAGGATTAGCCGTTTAACAACAAACTCCACCTTATCTCGTGTGTAAGGAGTTAGCGAAAGGACCCACCCTTTGAGAGACGTGAGGGCTAAGTGAGATCCCATTTAAGCAATTATCTTAGACAACTGAAGTATTCATAGGTGTATTAAATATGTATTCGTGTTTTGATGCGTGAAATGTGTTTATTCAGTAGTTTAAAAAAAAACTTTGAATTTTAAATGAAGGTAATCATATATTGAGATATAAAAAAAAATGTACAATAAACATTTATCTAATAAAATAAAAATCAATAGATATAAAAAAAATTAATTGTCTATGAGACGGCTGAATCGATTATATCAAGATTTTTCCGATAAGCAGTTACAAGAAAATTTAACACAGGCAAATAAAAATCGGTAAAAGAGTTAAGTGGTAAAGACTAAATTGTTAATCAAAAAATATTAAAAAAACAACCAGTAATTTACACAAAAAACACATAACGTCGAGAAACCATATCATGTTCCCGAAAACAAAGTCGCAGACATCAGCTAGTTATATGTAAAACTTATGTCCATTTTAATTGGTTTAATTTTTCTACAGCTACTATTGCACACAGCTACTACATTATACGTATTTTTTTTAAATAAGTGATTTACCTAAATTATCAGATTTATAATGAATGACAAACTGACTATAATTTACACATTATCAATAACAAAAGTAATATAAGTAGATAATGATTTGAAGTTGAACTTGATTCATAGTACTCACTCGAATACCGCAAAGACAAGTTTCCCGTCCACGCTAACCAGATGGAATGGCACGCCTTTGTGTCAAGTTAGAACCAAACTCCTCACTAGACAGACTAAAGAGCCACTCGAGCCGAGGTATGCAGGTTGCTACGCCAGATTCGCTCAATGAAACTTTAATTCGATTTGTTTGTGTATCCACTATTGAAACCTAATATTGGCTATACAATTTAGTGATTACAAATGTTAACAGGATTATAATATTGCTTTAAATGATTATGTTAACATTACCTCATCACATCTATACGTATTATTAAATAATATACATTTAAAAGGTATTGTATAAAAATGTTAAATAATAATATTTAATTTCAAAAATGGTATGTAAGATTATGTAAATAAAACATTGTTTTTTAGTTTATTATTAACTAGCTTTTACTTGAGATTTTGCTCGCGTTTATGTGGATTTAACCTATCCACTAGGAACAGATTTTTTTATATAAAGGAAAAGTACCATATGTCTTTACAGCGTGCATACAAAATTGCATAAACTAACCAATTTAAGTAGTTAAGGCGTGAAAACGTAACAAACAAACAAACAAAGTCATATTGGCATTTATAATATTAGTAAAGATAGTTAGGATATCTATATTTCAGTGAACGAATATCATATATAACAACTAGCTGCCTGGTCCGGCTTCCGTCCGTGCGGACGTCAATCCAGTCAACGAATTACCTTATACCGCCATCTGTTAGAATCTTATCGAACTAACAGAGGTAATCTTGACTCTTTGGTGATAAACAAGTAATTCGCAATAAAATAAAATTGCGTCTATAATTAAAGATCTAAGCTATCCTATCTCTCAAGTTGGACCAGACTGCTCACGGTGTGCCAATTTAATTTAAAATCGGTTAAGTAGCTTAGGAATCCATCGCGGACAAACATCGTGACAGGAGATTTATATATATTAAGATGTTTATTCTAATGCTACTCCCACACGTGGGTGTTGCTATGAGGTTTTGTCTATGGTCGCAATAAATGCAGGTGTGGTAACACATTATTGTTATGCGTTACGAACCGAACTATCGGGTGGCGTGACAATAGACGTAACACGACCACTGAGCTCGCGGTGTCTACATACATCAAAGGAAGTTGCAAACGCTAATTTTGAGTTATTATTGGAATAACAAAGGTACGCGAACTGATTGCTGCGCCTTTATCGGGATTACTTTCGAGGTTAGTTTTAAGTGCGACAAGTAGCTAAAGCTTGTCGTGCGAAGGTCAAAGTATCGGTAAATATCAAACACCCAAATATGAACCAAATGACATTGAAATAGTTATTTATACTTTTTTTAAGTACGTCAGCGTTCTTTGACCTCAGTGTTTCACAAACATTATCAAATCCTCATTTTTAATAGACCAATTTACAAATTATAGAAAACAGTAAAATATTTTAAAAGGCTTCAATAAAACTATTACAGTAAACGTCGGCACGACCGGCTGAAAGTTTGCCTTTGAAGTCGTTTTCAACTTACCGCAGCTAAACAGTCGTAAAGTTACACATTTTCAGCTTTTTAACTTCTGCGAATTATTCAGCTGTTCAATTTATTTCACTGTGAACACCTGTTAACCTACGTTAAATTTTTGATAGATTAACACTGTATCATAATGTAATCTAATTTCTTTAAGTGAAACCTATTGAAATAATAAAGTTTTGAGTAAATTTTGTTAAATCCCTTTAGGAAATATACATGATGGGAGATATATAGGAGAAAATTATTTAGTAGCTTTACATATTAAATTAATCGACATAAGATTATGGATTTCAATATTGTTATTTCTTAAAATTGGTTAAAATAAATAATTTCATTAATTAACAATAATGTAATTTCAGAAAAGTTTTATAAAGAGTTCCATTTTCCCTATATTATGACTTTTTTTTGTTGTTATTATCTTCCCATGAATCAGACATTTAACCCATCGGCTGATATTTTAAGGCCCAGATCCCAGAATGGCGGATTATGTTTTTATTATTATTATTCTTAAGTTCATGACATCGTAAATTGCACATTTCTTGGTTTAGTAAAAAATAAGTTCGTATAAATGAGAAAATAATTTACATATGCATTTTAGATAAAAATTACAATTTTACAATACATAATTTGTTATTTTTTGTAAGTTTTGTACTAAATCAAGTATTTTTTTTAAGCTTATGTTGCCAACAGTCTGTTGATCTACGCCTGATGTGGCCTACATTGGTTTGTATGGAACTTAAACCTTTATAGTTTTGGACAGTCCAGGGTTTAAGTAGTATGGGCAAATATCTCTTATTATGGTCTTCACATAGTAAATGTATTTTAACAAGTTAAAATCTATGAAATTAAAAAAGATAATAATAATATTATTCCTGGAAAACAACTCATTAAAAAAAAAACTATGTTTAAAATTCATTTGAAAATGAATAAACAAAACAGATTCTTAAAATTCTTATAATAATATTATGATTGATATAAAAGAAACATGCATGCCAAATTAATGTTACACCTACAATTAAAGATCAACTTCACTAGACACCAAGGGGCTACAATTAATTCCTGATTGATTCACAAAGCTAGTTGGAATTTCACTCCCTCTCCTTTACCACCCCTCATCCACCTGCCTCCACATGAGGATCAGACAAAGATACGAAGTTAACGTCAGCTAA
Organism: Antheraea assamensis; assembly: GCA_035772565.1. Lineage (NCBI taxonomy): Eukaryota > Metazoa > Arthropoda > Insecta > Lepidoptera > Saturniidae > Antheraea > Antheraea assamensis. The sequence goes on from JAQQSE010000042.1 coordinate 1,341,342, forward strand.
GGTTTGTTGTACAAAATTTATATGAAACTTTGCTTCAGAACTGTATAGCGTGCGGTCTCTAAAAGGTGAATTATAATTTGTGAAGAAGCAATAATTATATTAATGTTTTAAAAGACAGACCTTAAATGAAAAAGTTAGCTTCATAAAAATACTGATTGTATTAATTCGGTACTAAAATAATTATTTAGTATAAAGTCCGATTATTATGTTTTTGTAAATAATAATGTACTATATGTTATACATACTTTATAGTATAGCTTTTAATTAGTGAATTCAACTATTACTTTACAAATTGTTTAAAAGGTCATATATATTAATTTGATAACGATAATGTATGAATATTATTTACATATTTTGTGATGTTCTAAAATAACCAAGGAAATTCGTCTTTGCGAAGCCGCACGCACTTGGAGTGACGTAATACTCAACTGCTAACTGCTAAGATATTCCGAGACGCAGCGAGTGTTCGCGGCCGACGCTCTATTATGTACGAGCTTCCTTTTTGTTCCTCCTACATCTTACACTTGACGTATGTTCTGAAAGTAATTAACGTTGATTTGTTAAAAGATTAAAGCCAAGTGTGAAGAGAGCGTAAGGTAAAAGTTAGCCTTATTTACACAACTACTAGTATTTTTGTCTATGTTAAATATTGACTTAGTTATTTACACTTATTACAGAAACTTACAAGCGTTCAAAAAACGCATTTAATTCACTTTCAATTGTTTTATTAATTGGTTAAAGAAGTTGTTTCTTTACATTTTATCTTATCTATTTTATTGTTTGTGTTTTTTCGTATTTTAAGGGGCAAATATACAGAGTTCTCAATAAACAAAAATCTTTATTCATAAGTGGATTTGTAAAACTAAAATTAAATAAATTATTTTGGGTTCAGTTTTAGTTAAAAAATTAATTTACTATTATTTAAAATTATAATTGTTTCTATTAACAACATAAATAAATGAAAACTTTTAAATGAATTATTAAATGTATATTACCTTTTTTATAATTTCAAAGTTATTTATAGGAAATCACCTTTTATTATTGCATTTAGTTCCAACAATGAATATTTTTTAAACGTAAAATGTAAATGCGTTATATTAATTTGGTAAAAGCGTAACAACCTTTTCACTCACATTAAGTTTTAATGTTAATAATCATGCTCAGTGCCTACATGCTTTATTTTTTTTTTTTTTTTTGAGGATCCGTTAGCTACTAATTTTGTATAGTGATAGGTAGAGTATTTTAACCCTTAAAATTTATGTCAAAAGCTCCATCATCTAATTCAAAGTTTTTCGTTTGATTTTTAACACAAACCAGTATTTTTGTAAGATTTACTCCGTATGCTAACTGTGTAGAACGTTTTTTTTTTCAAATAAACGAATATGAATTTGTTGTCGAATATGTGGATGGGTTGTTTAATTGCTATACACAACATTTTTATTACTTGTAATAATACTTTTCGATTACAGACAGTTTTTAATGTATATTTTTTTATGAGGATACATTTTAAGACACGGTCATCTAATTTACAGCTAAGATAAGTTTTATTATGGTAACAAAACAGCCGATGTAATTACCGTTACAGTAAATATATATATAGATATTAATAACCAGACATTACACTAATCACACATAAAATAGTTGTGTGCGGGAGCTGAACCAGTGACCTTTCTATTCCATAACAGGAATTGCACGAAACTTGTACAGAATCTATATCATAGATATATGTGCCTATTATATTCATATATGATGAAGTCCATGTGTAAATATATACATAAGTTCATGTCGTTAATGTTTCAGCCATTTAAAAAGAGTTAAAAACTCTCAGTAAAAGAATTCACGCAAGCAGAAACGACAAAAACCCTACATCCGCCGTCATCCGTGTACAACACAGGTGCTTGAAAAACTCGAGTTTTGTGTAAATGAGGAGGGTAGGCGCATATGGTGGGAGGAAGCGTCGGGCATAAATCTAGGGACGGAACAGGAAGCGCCGGCGTCGTTTGCCGCATTGTGCTATCGGCCGCCGGGCCGCGCGGACTTCGCTTTGTGAGCACCACTTTATGTCGGCCGTTGGAGAGATACGCCGCCCGCCCTATTCTCTGACACTTTTGTCGCGGCACCTTTATGATGATAGCTCGTTTCAATGACAATGTTCACGGTATCTTCCTGCCGTGTCTTGAAAGTTTAAATGACAACTTGGAAACGGTTTCATATAACTTGTATTATTTATGAGATATTTAAAATATATTCTAATATAAGTGAAGTATTACAATGATAATATTCCAAGAATAACAATACAAATGTTTGAGAGTTTTATAGGGTTAGTAATTAACGTACTAATAAATTAATGTAACGATTCACATAATGAGGTAATTAACATTATAATACAAATATCTAATTGTTTATGTTAGATAATCTCCATTTATATTGATAAATAAATACATTTCAATTTATAGAACCTATGTGCATAATACTAATGATCTTTATATAGTTTCATAATCTTAGCACTTAAAAATTGTCCACGGATATCTCAATCGCCTCGATTGCCTAAAAAGACGATCATAACCCCAGTTATGATCAAATGTAATAAAAATCCAATATTGCAACATATAACATTAATATAGTAATAATTTTGAATAGAGCGAATATCCGCGAAGAGTCACTGTGCCAAACAGCCGCGCTTTTTTTTTTTTTTTTTTTTTTTTTTTTTTTTTTTAATGTGGGAAGAAATCCTTCATTGGACACCCACAGCCCTGGGGAGCTGTGGGGTGTCAGACTCTTACTGACTAAAAAAACCCACAAGATACCGTCTGCCGCGCTATGGAGTGGCACGGGATCGAACAAGCAAGCACCATGCCACCCCGGCGACAAGGCCCAGCGCGAACGCCCTGACCGCGACGACAGCCCGGTCAAGCTGCCTACCCGTCTACCGAACCAATGTGCAATGGAAAGTCAAGTCCCCAGCCCCTTCCCTCCTTGGTCCGGTTTGGCAGTCAAGGGGTCACCCCCTCCAACCACCACCACCTGTAACTTTTTTACGTGGTTTTCTACCACGGTGACTTTTTAACGAGGATTTCTCCCTCTCCCTCCGCCCGAAGGCCTCCCCTCTGTCACTTTTTAATGTGGTTTCCTCCCACAGGAACTTTTTAATGAGGTTTTTCTCCCTCTTCCTCCGCCCGAAGGCCTCCCCTCTGTCACTTTTTAACGTGGTTTCCTCCCACGGTAACTTTTTCTTGAGGTTTTCTCCCTCTCCCTCCGCCCAAAGGCCGTCCCTCTGTCACTTTTTAACGTGGTTTCCTCCCACGGTAACTTTTTAAGGAGGTTTTCTACCTCCCTCCGCCCGAAGGCCCCCCGTCTGTTTTTTAACGAGGTTGTCTCCTCAACACCCGTAACTTTTTAACGTGGTTTTCTCCCACGGTGACTTTTTAACGAGGTTTTCTCCCTCTCCCTCCGCCCGAAGGCCACCCCTCTGTCACTTTTTAATGTGGTTTCCTCCCACAGGAACTTTTTAATGAGGTTTTTCTCCCTCTTCCTCCGCCCGAAGGCCTCCCCTCTGTCACTTTTTAACGTGGTTTCCTCCCACGGTAACTTTTTAATGAGGTTTTTCTCCCTCTTCCTCCGCCCGAAGGCCTCCCCTCTGTCACTTTTTAACGTGGTTTCCTCCCACGGTAACTTTTTCTTGAGGTTTTCTCCCTCCCTCCGCCCGAAGGCCTCCCGTCTGTTTTTTAACGAGGTTGTCTCCTCAACACCCGTAACTTTTTAACGTGGTTTTCTCCCACGGTGACTTTTTACCGAGGTTTCCTCCCTCCCACCGCCCGAAGGCACACCCGTCTGTAACTTTTTAACGTGGTTTTCTCCCACGGTGACTTTTTACCGAGGTTTCCTCCCTCCCACCGCCCTAAGGCACTGCCGTCCGTAACTTTTTTACGTGGTTTTCTACCACGGTAACTTTTTAAGGAGGTTTTCTCCCTCCACCCTCTGACGGGCGAACCGAAGTAGGCCCGTCCTTACCCCATCCCCTGTCCCCTCTGATAAGCAGAGGGGTACTGCGAGGGGCGCCGTCTGCCGGGGTATACGCCCCGACCCGGTTCTGGAACCGAGCCCCAGGAGTGTTTATCGGCTCTCTAGCCTAGATCCGTAGTGTTCTGCTAGACAGGGTCACCTCGTGTAGGATGTGGCTCTTCACCACGCACTGACGGTCTTGGGAGGCAGGCTAAGGCTCCACGAGGGAACTGTATTCGCCTGTGGGTCCACCCCCTGCGGTTCCGAGGTACAAGTATCTCATCCCCACTTGACCCCTAAAAACAGCCGCGCTACGCTGTGTTACGCCAACCCGCAGTTATTGCGGTTGGCTGAATTTTAATACGGGATTAAACGTTGCGTGCACGCTGCATCGTGGTCGACGCTCACGTCCACGGGGTTAATTATAAAAATAAACAATATATAACGACATATTTCTCACACCGTCACAATACATGGAAATTGACAAATTACAATATTATAGCTTACATTAACTTGTAATCATGGAAATACGCCGGCCACCGAGAGCGCAACGTGTGAACATAAGAAACTGGGATTCGTCACAATCGCGGCGACATCCTGAAAACCATCTCATATATTATATCTTATTTTCGTATCACTATTCGTTCAGAATTCCAGCGGTGGTCTAAATTAAGAATAATTTATGTTTTTTTAGAATAGGCCACAAGCAGGTTACATTTTATTGAGCTACTTTTTCACGTTTCGAGCATTAGCTACATCTTAGTTTTAGTTTAAATATAATTTAATTGTAATTTGGTATTACTAATAAATATTAAAAAAATATATTTAAATCTCGTAAACGCGCCCCACTTAGTTTGCTGGCAATATGTTTAGGTTTTTTATTTTTTTATAATGGATCTATTCTTGTTGGGCTGCTATTCGGCGTAACCTCATTAGGTCAACTGAATACAGTCTGTTAGACGCGATAATTTCCACTAACTGTATTCGCCACCATCATTATTTATGAATACTATAAATTGTATTTAAAGAAATACATTCCATAAATTTGAAATACAACACGCTGAAGCGTGTCAATTCGAACGATTTTCACACTGTATATCAGGATACTACTGCTCTACCCGAGTGACTTACGTTCTTACTAGCGCCACTATTATTTATATATCTTGAAGTTTCAAACAAGGAGATAATAAAGTTTCTTAATTTTATAGTGATTGCAGTACATACATTAGAAAAGTAATATTATAAATGTATGTTATTGTAAAAAAAATCTAAAATCGAAACCAATATGACACAATATATGGTTATGCAAATTGAAAGGGTCTCGTTGCGCACGGTCGTCGGCGGTGGCCCGGCTATCCTGTTGATTGTCGCTGATAACGTTATTTGTGGTCGAAAATCACGACTCGGTTAACGTTTCTATTTGAAATAACCTCGGTAAACTCCAAATGTGTCATTAAATAATTCTGTCTTGTTTTATACAGCTGAGTCTAAAGAGATTCGATATGTATTTAACTGACTGTGTAATATGAATGTAATATTTTGTATGTATGTGCTTAATATTGTATAGATGCTTGTTTATTTAACATACGCTGTAACCTAAACGGCCTAATGAATAAGCGTGTAAACATCGCAACTAATATTATAAACGCGTAACTGAGTTTATTTGTTTGTTACGCTTTTACGTGTTAACTACTCAACCAATTATTATGAATTCTTGCTTATACGTTGCCAAGAATAAGAAAAAGGATATAGTATACGTTTCTTCCAGAAAAAAGTATTTTATCTGAGGGACAGGTTAAATCTACACTAACACTATTGAAACTGCGGGCAAAAACTCGTAGACTATATAATATTGAAGTACAATGCTCCTAAGTAAGAAAGGAATGGAACAACATTCTATTCTTTTTTTGTTTTTCTTTATAAATAATTCAGGTTATTAATTCTGTGGTAGTAATCTACAAAATAGTTTATAGTTTTTTGTTTCAGTATTGACTTCTTAAAACGTGATTGAAAATGTTAGGTGACGCTAGGCCTGTTTCAGAATGCAGGCGGGTGTGGGTGCTTGCGCGGGCGCATGTTGTTCAAATGTAAGTAGACGCTGCGTCGCCACGTTAGCTAGCGTCATTGTGAATGCCAGCGGCGTCTATTATACGTACATTAGAACTACATGCACTTGCACCTGCCTGCAGTCTGAATCAGGCCTTAGAGTGACGTAAACATAACAATTAGATTTTATTTTGATATTCTTATGTACGCATATAATTGAAAACTAAGGTTTTAATAAATTATATAAGAATAAGTTAATTTTTTATTACACATTACTCTTAATATTTTTTAAATAAATATCTCATCCCAAAAATTATTTATATAAAGTATGATATTTAAAATAGTATAGTAATATATCCAATGAAAAACACATGCGAAAGGAAGCACTTAATATACCGCAACGAAACTATTGCGCTGCGTGAATCCTTCTCAATATTTATGAAGCTGAATTCTCTCTTAGCCGTCATCAATCACAAAGTTATAAATAAAACAATAAAAAGGTAAAAACTTACAGCGAGGGCAGTCTAGTTTACTCCGGAGTGTGATGTTGGCTAAAGGAAAACTCACTTATTGGCATAATATGTAGATTGCAAAGATATTACATATGTTTGAGATATGGGTGAATTATACATGTATAAATATGAATTCTTTATTGTAAATAGTTATTGTGGCTTGCTCGTGGGAAATATATTATAAATATATCGCCTTTTGAGAGGTAAGTACTATCATTATGTTCACGCCAAGGCAAAGTTTGGTTCTAAGCGAAAATCGGTGAGCAAACAAACTCTGACCTTTGTTATATGAAGTGCGTTTCTGTTGCTACATGTGCCTGGAATATTTTACTGTTTGTTTGTGTTCCTAAACTGTTTAAATTATGTAAAACTTTATAAAATGTATAGACATTTATCTGACAATATTAATAAATGAGATGACTAATTCAATCATGGTAAACTGAACATCAGAACTAGTAAAGTGAAATTGATGCGGTACGCTTCTGTATCGAACTATAATCTATATAATCAGTTCATCGGTAAACCTAAAAAAAACTCATAAAAACAGTTCAAAACGCAAAAGTAATTTCCCCTGTCGTTATCGCACACAAAAAGGGCGATGTACTTCTAACAATAGTTTTCCAAATGGATTCGAAATAACTTATTTATGATAAATCGTATAAATCATTTTCTGTAACGCGCCTCCAGTGTTCACGATAAAAGTGAACGTATAAACTTGTGTGCGATTCACAAACTAGATACAGCGCTGCCGAGAACTTCGCAACGTTACCCGTCTAGCTGTGGAAAGAATAGTGTGGAACAGCAACGTTAATAAATCACTTTAATTGTACATTTTTACTTTTATCTCTACTTAACATAAGAAGTATTTTCATAATTTGTAACGAGAAATGTCTTACTTTAGATCCACATTAGTCATTTAATTTATATTACGATTAGACAATTTGTTAAACGTCAGGAATATGTAATATTAATAAATCAATATTATTTCTAAAGACATAAGAGAAATTTGTTTTATTGTAATTATTCATATTTACAAATTTTTGTGTTTGACCACAACTTCATCTGATATTAAATGACAAAGTGACCTAAACTTTTTTTTTTCGAACTGACTACACTGTTGACCCGGAGGCCTGTACAGATTTACCGGACTACTAAGGGGAGCACTTAAGGCACTCACCCGATTTGTATAGACTACTAGCACAAGGGCGCACGGCACACCTCGACTTGGGCTGTCGTCGAAAACCCGAATCTGACTAGCTAAGCTAAACTAAGCTAAACCTATCCGTATCATACCTGTATGAGTTCGTGAAATATACATGGTTACCAAGCATGTATGTTTCACGATCTCGTACATGTATTTTGTATCTGACTACTGTGTTCTAAACTATTTCAGTTCGAAAGGGCAAAAAACAAACAAAAACAGCCCACCACTATGTGTACCTACCAGGGTGTATGTGCACGTATATGGGGTGATCGGTGTTGTGTTGTAAAGTCGAGTGTTTGGTTAACAGAGTCATTGTATCCGCGCGAGCAGCACGCTCGAGGGCTCCTTTCCGGAGGATCGGACCTCAGCCTGAGCAACTGCCGAGGGGGGCCTAGGAATGTGTGGTGGAGCAAAATTCACAGCCAAACCGTGGCAGCGTGATCTGTGATAACGCGGGCGTGGGCGCGCACACGCTTTGTTTCGAGGAACGGGAGGGTAATCTGGGTTAGCTACCGTTACCTTATCGGGAGGATCGGAAACAAAGTGACCTAAACCGGTAACACGCTATACTAACGGAGCACCGACTCTCAAGAGCAGCTACCGAGCTGCCCGAAAACACCAATAGTAATTGACGATACGTTTTCAACTTGAGCATTAGAAAATGTAAATGATGTAATAAATAGGTATATCTTTATAGTTAAAATTGAACTTGTAAAAATCTACTTTAATTTGAGAAATGATAAAAAATATGAAATTAAGCCGTATCCATATGTTTCGAGCGAACCTAAAGTAAATGAATGCGAACGTTTTTTCGTTACCTCATCTTCCGGGCTATATGCCAGTTGTAATGCGTTTAATATTTCATGATATCGCCGGAGTTGTATCGATATCTCCCGCGCCATAAATAATAACCAACAAAAAGTGTGGGACGACGGAGCGGTTGCCTACTTCAAAATCAAACGTATCAATACAATATTAGGTTTCTTAATGTATAATTTAACAAAACTACGTATTTATCATATTCAGCGTAGTGTGACTTCCAATTTCTGTTTAATGTACCTTATAAACGTGAAATATGCATTACTTTAATTTTTGCGAACATCCTGAATTAGAAGAAAACAAATAATAACCTAAAATGCTCCTTTGATACGTACAGGTGGATGATAAAATTTTATTAAGCTATATGTGAGAAATTTATTATACTTCAGACAAAACCCTTGACACATTTATTTAAGGTCTAATAACAAAAATTGAGGAATCGAACAAAAACCAACAGATGTGAATGATACCCGTAGCTTCTGTAATTTAACTCAAACAGTTTGATGACTGAACAACGGAGGTATTATTCGCTATTTATAAATTTATTAGAGTTAAATACGATATCCTGTAAAATGACATACATGTAGGATTTTCCAGCGATTCAATTCAAACACGATTTTCTAAATTTGTATCGTTTTTTCTAATATAAACGCAACGTCTTTTCTTGAATAACAGATCTTAATCTCTATCTTTATTTTTAAAGGTTCACATCTAACATATTACTTTTCAAAAGAAAATAATTTAAAACCTAAGAAACTAACCAGTGCAGTTTCGTTTTAAAACAATCCAAATTTATTTGTTTTGTTTTTTACATGCTTTTTGCATTTCCGTAAAAACTAATAAAAGTTTCACTTCGAAATGTAAAGTTCAACATTACGCAATAGTCGTAATGGGGCCGATAGTGAATATAAACAATTGGTTAGTGGTCGACATTTGAATTCGAAAGCGTTAAACGGCAAATTTATCGTTTGTTTCCGATTTAAATCGGCGAATTAACGACATTGCAGTGCGACACGGACGGCTATTTACTGGATTTATTCGTGTCGTGTCGATGCCGGCCGCATGGATACGGTGCAATCCGGCACCTTAAAATTTTATTACACAATTATAATTCAAGTGTATTGTTTTTGTTGTAACATTTTAAATTATATCGATATCGATTAACTTTTAAATCATTCACGTATCTCATTATTAAAATATTTTTTAGTTAATTTTTAAATTCGTCTCGCTTCATGAACTATAATTCCATTAGGTACTTAAAAATACCGTGTTTCTCGACAAATATCCTTTTTAATCAGTATACAGAAAAGTATCATTTTATAAATCAACATTTACTCGTCTCAAAAAAGAAATCCAACGCATTTTATTAAGCTGCCTTTATAAATGTTTAATAGTTGGCAACACTGTCAATGTTACCTTATTATCTTTGTGGCTGGACGCAAAAAGATTTGGTGAAGTGAAACAATTTTCTTTTAATTAATTAAGTCTTTATAGAAATAAAATTTTTCATTTTTTTCATAATCCTTATTTTCGTACATGTTTTATGTAGTAAAAATGTTACATCCAAGAATAGTTTAAAGTAAAGTTATACGTAAGTAATACGACCACTTTATTTTTGGTTAAGTTTTATTTTATCATTTTCTCATTACAATTATTCATAAGAATATAGGTATTATGAGGTAATAATGTATAATTTTTATATAATTATCTTTAAAATACTATATGTTAAGGTAATGATTTTATGTTTCTGTAGATTTTGCAGGAATTGGTGATTCATTTATTTTATTATATCGACGTAAATGTAACAATAACGTGAAAAAAAATTCAACACAAATTCATTCATTCATTGTCCTATTTTATCATATCACTATCTCTTGATAAAAGAATTTAGGGTGTCAATTAATGTTAGACACTCGTATACTATATATTAAATAAAAAAATAAAGGTAGTTAATTGTATGAAGTTATTTTTTTTAACCCAATTTTCTAGAAATCAGAGATATAATATCTAATATTATAAGTAATATTTAATTAGTATTTTATTAATATTTATTAGAAATTGTATAAAATTTAAGCTATAATAACAAAGCTCAATAACAATAAAATATAGCTCGCCGCCATTTAGTGGCCAGTTATTGTAAAACGGTTAGCATAAAAACCTTCGCCTTGACAGAACTTGAACAACTGTCATTATGAGCGGTCAAACAACGTGCGTATTGTAAATATTCATGTATCATACTATATTTGTTGTCCTTTATGCGATGATATCTCATTTAATGACTATATGAATGTACAGAGCATTTGTACAGACAATCATGCCTATATCACTTTAATATTCAATAAAAAAAAAAAAGAGCATCAGCTGTGAGTGCCTGACAAACGCTCATCTCGATTTACGAGCGCAAATCAAACATTTAGTCGGCGGCTGTAAATCAGACTAGCGCTGAATTTATGGCAGCTTCCGCAGATTTGCTGCTAAGCACGTGCGATCGGAAAATATGCTCGAAAATAGAAGCTCGTTCAGTTTAATATTTGACATACCATTATTAACCTACTTCTATTTCTTATCTATTTGTTTACGATCAATAGAAGAAAATACATTTATATTGTCCAAGCAAAAAAGTATTTTGCAATGTAGGTAAAAGAAAAATCCAAAAATAATAACAATTTTCGGGTCTCTGCTGAATTAATTTGCGATATTTATTTTATATATATATATGATATATGAACAATCATTGTCGAATTTCCTACATAAAATTAATAAAAGAACCTGTTTATATTCATTTTTGATTATATTACATAATCGTATTATGAAGCTGTTTGAGTGATTTTGATTTTACAGTCTCAAAGACAAAAAAACATAGAGCTGAGATCTTCATTTTGTAAGTGACATGGACTGTATAAAATTTAAATATAATGTCTGTAAATTAAAAAAAAAGGTTGGATATTTTTTATGTACGTAACTGAATTGAATTCATTCATTAACTAAGTAAATAATTTCAGTGTTTTTACAGACGGGTTCTTTTGTTTTTCTTTATTAATAATTCAGCTTGTTGTATAATACAAAGGCGTGCATTTAATGGTTTTTTAAATATCGCGCGAGCACCACTGCGGCTTCCACACGTTACGTTACCGAACAATGCTACTAAGAGGGGGAAAATATAATTTATTTTCAAGTTAAATCTTTTGTGGAAATAATATGACATTTCTATTTGAAGTTGGCTGTGATTTATCGGTTACCTTGTTGCGGTCTCGCTTTTGAACTGAATCGGTTGTGTGAGGTGTCGCCCGAAAAGCGCTTCCATATTCTGTCGTATGAGCCGTATTGATCAATACGTACAGTATTATTATTTTAATATTATGCGATTACCTTGAACAAATGAATGCAATATATTTTAAACCATATGAATATATTTTTAATATCTTTTGACCATAATTACAACTCCAGTAATGTGTTGAAACGATTAAAGAAGGTACCATGTTAAAAAAGACAATTATGCTCTTCACTGTGGTCACCGGAACTAATTGGCAATTCTTTAGACGATGTTAATTAGTCACGCGTGAACCAAAAAAATTCTAATACTATGTCATGGTGTCGTTAAAGTGTTTTCATTTCCCAAAAAGTTACGTACATTGTTGGATTTAAACCTGAGTGTTAAGTACGTTACGACGCTGCGAGGCAACCGACGACACTTAGATGGAGATATGTTTACTTTGGAAAACTTGTAACCCTTCCCGGACACTTGGAAATGTCAGAAGAATAGGCTTCTGATAATTTCATTAGTTCATATTATGTTTTTGATATTGGCAAAGTAGTGCACAAAAATGTAAATAATATACAGTTTTACAGTACCGGCCATTTGATTTGGCATGCCACCGGAGAGAACAGTGAGACCTGTGGCTAAGCACAGCTTGCTTCGGTTTTGTAAAACGTTCTTGCTGTCGCGTGTAATAGATAAAAGTAACGCTATACGAAAACGAATTCAGTCGATCATCTCGGTCTTCTTCCCGACCAGCCAAATTATAAATCAGGTACTGTAGTAACTCGTCTCACAATATGCGATAATATATTTTTTTTAGGTCTACGAAACTGGATTTAATTTGACAATGTGATACAATATATACTATAACTATACTTTAAATTAAATTATTCTAGACGTAAACACGACTTACATTGTTGTACATACAAAATAAGGTACAAAAACATTAAAAAAAATGGCGCGTATGTGGGAAAAATATACAATAAAAATAATTAAAACTAAAATTTTACTTAACATATTAAATTCTCAGTTACAATAAAAAAAGTTGACAGTTATAACAATAGAACAATTTCAGAATGATTTAATATAATATTGCTTTAATTTAGTTTTAAATGAGGCTAAAGGACAATAGAGGAACAGCTCTATATCTTTTTGAACGTTATTCTATATGACGAACACATTCGGTAAATGGGTGAATGATGACATAAGTTGCTTCTCGATTGTGGTTATATTGCATAATATACAATAGAAAGTACGTTTGTATAATATTTATACCTCACAAACTACACGGACGGCTTTCTAGAAGTTAATTACAAATATTAATTAATAATTAAGAGTAAAATGATATAAATATTCAACAAAAAGTGAATCTATTGTGAGAGTATTCGTTTGAACGCAAACGAAAAGTTCAGTTGGGCAACTATTTGCCTATTGTCAACATGTTCTGGAATGAGAAAAATATTTCAAAACGAGTTTTCCCATTTTCCGTAAAAGTTCAAGTCCGATACACAGAGTTTTACACGCTCAATGCAAAGCTAAATCGAAAAAAAACTGCAATGTGAGCACTTACTGCTACGTTATTTCAGAAATATTTTTATTTTGAAGAGGATGGCGCTCTTATTTACAAAATTTTATTAGAATTTCAAAAGACATTTATGTATTTTTATTTTAGTCGTGGTGGTCGAGTGCTTTGATCCGTGGACTATCAATTCTATGTTCGCAGGTTGAACCCCGGCATATATCAATAATTGTTTTCGGAATTCGCGTACATTTATTTGAAGCGATGATGGCTCCGTTGGTAGTGTGTTCAGACACAGCGTCGAAGGACGTAGGTTCAAATCCAAGCAACTGAGTCGGAGCTTTTGGTGAAGGAAAACATCGTAATGAAACCATAGCATGGTGATAGGGCTTTTTCTAAATCCGCCTAGCTAGCTACCACCCTCAAGTTGAAAATCTGTCGCCAAGCACCTGTTGGTGTGTTCCGGCAGCTGCACTTGAGAGCCAGTCTCCCTCTAGATTTAGCATGGCTCCATCTTAAACCACATCATCACTTAACATGAGATGAGGTTGTGGTCAAACGCTAACCTATAAAATATAAAAAAAAACAATGCAAAAACGTATTTTTAAACGGACTGGTAATTCCTGAGATTTGTACGTTGGTTTGATCATACAAACACTCCAACCATGCATTGTTACTAGTAACCGTTTGCTCATTTGTACACGTTAATTGCAATATGAAACGTATTCTATTGAAATATGGTCTATAACCATCATCCTGAACGAAGTTATAAGCATATTAGTGATTTTTTTTATTGTAGCTAGATAATTGCCGTCCTTGTTGTAATCACAGCACAACGACCACCGAGATATTAGCAATTAAGATTCTTACAACGGCGCCAAAATGAACCAAATCGGTAGTGCCAGAACGTACCTCCTAACATATACATATTTAAAGAAAATTACCTCTTTGTAATATCAGTATAAAAGAATAGATTACTATCATTAATATCATTGTATTACTACCATTAATCTAACTGATCACTTTTTCTTAAAGTGGAAGGTAATGAATATTTACGTTTGCTGTAAACAATAAGTAGATTGTTGTCGATTAACTATAGAAAAACATTACATTAATTCGAAGTTAACACGTGAACATTGTACCCATAGACTAGCTCAATAACATGAATGATCTCGCGAAAGAGTACGTGGAGTGCGGGCGTGCGCGAAAAACTCGCATAAAGCGGCACACGCGATGGAAAGAATTTAGATTTGAGCAAATAAAATAGTAGTAGCAACGCGACGCGATGTTACAGTCGCGGAATAAAGCCAGCGGCAACAATTGCTACATTCCAGTCTCGGAACGGTTTGTACCGACCTTGTACTATCCTTGGTGGAGTCGCGTCAGTGAACGCAATTTTTTATTAATAAGTAATATTTTATATGAAATATTATCCTATTAATGTAGTTAGTAGATCATTTGGCATACGTTTTTAATATGTTATCAATATTATATACAAGAAAATATGTGAGAATGTATGGATATTTCATGGAAAAAAAACCGTTTATGATTAAAACACAACTAGAATAGAGCTACTACACAGATATAGCAGAAAATCTTGAATCTGAAACATTTTTTAATTCTAGTCGACGACGGACTCAAAGAAGCAGGGTAGAGAGCTTAATTCCGCTTAAGTATCACCAAAGGTTGTATGATTTTTTATAAAACTAAATAATTGTAATGCTTTTAAAAAAAAAATGTTGTTGATGTTTTAATTTATTATCACAATTTAGTTAATATTTCCTTAAACATCACTTTACAGTATTATTATGTTTTTCATTTTATATAAAAGTATTTACACACTTTAGCCAAATAAAAATTAAATATAACTAGATATTATTTTCTGTATAAAATAATTGAATGAATGAAATATAATAAAATTAATAATTAATTAAAATAACATAATATAATTATTCAAAAGAAATAAATAGAGTTTAAACCTGCAATTACATTGATGTTTTACTGTGACCATTGTAGAACAGCTATCGATGTTGGCAGAGCTTGGGACAACTAAATCTCAATGTTTTTTTAAACGAACTCTGTAAAGAGGCAAGTTGCACTTACATTGTATGGCTATTAAATTACATTATTGAACTATGTTCTTATACTTTAACTTACATGTTAACTATGCAATTGAAATTATTAGTGATATATATCATATAAATTCATACATACTGACTGTGACATACATACTCGTACACATTAGGGTTGTCGTTATTTTGGGTATTGTCGATTTCTTAAGACAGTTATAGCTGTATCGATTTCATATATATAGGTGAAGATAGATAGGATTTTTTTTTAATTATTTGAACCTATTTAGAACTTTCCTTAAAAAATCGTCGATATTACATTAATGTAATTTTTAAATAGTTTAGTTTAGTAGTTCGTATGACTTTTTATTTTATTGTGTATTAGTAGCTTCTATTTTATTTAACATATCTACTTCTTTTTGCCGAGTGGACATCCGTACGTTGTGTGGTACCCCATAGAAAATCAGCGCAACATTACTGCCCAATTAGTTTCACAGCAGCTTATGGCGAGTGGGCGGTACCGTTGTTGGAAATTTCTAGTTGTTTTATAGCTGTGATATTTGTTTTAATACTGAAACGTTTCCCGTTCTTCATATTATATCACACAATGTCATATTTTTATACAATTTATATTTTGTTTAAATTTACACAGATTCTTATATGCTTCTACATCTGTAATCTATAACATCAACTCTATATTAATAACTATAGCTTCGGGCATAATTATGCGTTAAATTTGACGAGATATATTTAAACTCCTTGATTTGAGCATTTTCTACATTGCTATTTTTCGTACGATATGAATAAATTTATGTCATTACTATTTGTTATTTAGACATATGTTATGTGATTTATAGTCGGGGGATTAAGTAATACAGAATTATTAGCGTAATTCCTTTATAGATTATTTTATACAACGATATAACTAGAATAATTAAAGGATGTTTCGTTTAATTATATCACTAGTGAAAACGCGGCAAAAATAAAATCACCACTCCACCATATTACAATAGCTATAATTCCTATGCCAATTTGTAAAGTTTCTTACTATTTGTAATTTAATCGCTCTTAGGCCTGTTTCATAGTTCACGTGCGGGTCCTTGCGCGGGCGAACTATGTTCAAATATACGTAGACGCCACTAACATCACTGAATGCTAGCGGCGTCTACGTACATTTTAACAATCGCACAAGCAACCGGCACCTGCCTGCTCTCTGAAACAGGCCTTATAGGCTCGGTATTCCAAGAGCCTATTAGATTATGTTAAATTATTTAAAGACTTTAATAACTAAATGTTTCCAAAAACTGAACTAAACGCAAGCAGGGTTCGTTAAAATTGCTTGAGTACCTATACAAATTTCATTACGTTTGTAGAACATAAAATTCATTTTTCGTCACAGTGCGACCCACAACTGCAGGACAGCGAGTGCTACACCACACCGCACGGCCGCGGCCGAAAATTAAAGGATTCCATCCGTCCAAAACAAATACGAGAATATTTTTATATTTTATTTTTGTTATATAAAAAAAAGCGTCCGGAATGGGTGAGCAGGAGCTCGCAGGTGGGAATTTAAATAATCTGACAGGGATTAAAAGGAGAAATATCAGCTTTTGACCGTCGCGAGCCTCCCCGAGATTATCCACATTATGTTATATTGTATTTGTATTCGAGGTTTTTATAATTTAAATGAGCGGAATGAAAAAAGGGTAGAACAATGTGTATAATTTAACTGTTTGGTGTTCCGTGTTGTAATTTTTTTATTATCATTATTGCGCTACCCTAGACTTACCATATATAGATTAAACTAATAGAATTATTCCAAACTGTGTTAGATATCTGTAAAACTTTAATTCAAAATGAATCGTCCAAGTGTGTTGTTACAACTTTTCATGGAAAATTTTTTTTGCAAATTTACACTTAGATTCTGATGAAGACCCACGTAAGCTAAATAGGTGATTTAAAGTTATTATATAGTTATTAAGCATACACGAACCAGAACACCGATTATTGTTTATATACTTAAATGAAAATATATGTAAAATGTTTACAAGAAATAATACCTCTTTTGCCATAATTGATCTTTTCCCTTGGGTTTAGTGTTTTTTTCTGGATGAAAGTTACATACATTCTTTTCGGTAATTCTGACAATGTTTATATAAAACGTCATGATGATTGATTGGTTTAGTAGTTAAGGTGTAACAAGCAAACAAACAATCTCACAAACTCATTTACAACAATAATTTAGATCTTGTATATATTACATAATTATTACGAGTATAACGGTCTTCTAGAAAATTAAACAAAACCTGCCGACGCACAACTCTGTTACCTCAAACTAATGCATAAATTGGCAATGCCACTGAGGTTAGTTACATAGCGGGTTCCACCTAAACGTCAAGTTGATTAATCACCGTTTCCCCTACGTTATTAACATGGTAATGGTCCGCGAATCGCTTTCTTAGCGATACTTAATGATACAGGATTTGCGGGATGATTGCGCGGGATAAAGTCCGACAGCGCTTGGGATAGATAGAGGCTTAAGGTTTATCTTTTTGTTACAGGTACCGTGCTGTACAATGACACTGTGGAATATATTTTTGAACAAGTTGTGGTAATTGTTTGACTGAATAAATCTACCTAATGAAGGATATAAATGAATTAAAATTATAATAATTATTGAAATATATATGGCGTATTACCAATGTGTTATTTACGGAGAGATTAAAAGCCTTGGAAAATAATATCATGTGACGGAATAAAAACTTGACGTGAAGTATATACAATTCTTATCGACGTTTCAACGTTCTACAATTATGGTATTGTTGCAATTCCTTTTATTTAGGATCTTCATAAATGAATATAAAGATTGAAGTACCATTTTTCAAATAAAATATATTGTCAGTATGATAACTGAAACCATGTTATTGACAGGGATATTGACCTAACGTTTGTACTAACAGCTTATTATTCATAGCCACTATTAATTCTTAGTAAACTACTATAATATTCCCTTTTATTATCACTACTTGATTGATCTTCTTTTTTATTAATGGTAATCCAATCCTCTTCAAAGGCTATCACACACATTTTAACATAGGTACTAAATTAGTTTCTTCTGCTTGATACGATTTTTCTTCTTATGAAAATATGTTCCAGGCATTTAATAATGACTAATCGTGTTTGCCATTTCTGGAGTGTCTTGTGATAATCTCAATGTTATAAAAAGATTGTGGCTTCCTTGTTTGAACTTTCCGTGGAGTTTTATGACATCTCAGAATTAATTTTACGTGTATTACGAACGCACGAAGAGTCCGATCCGGCTCGACGGACCAACAAAACTAATACGAACGCACCGAGACTCGGCTCGAGAGCCAAAACCACGGGCTTCGTATAGGTAGGATTCGGGACGCTGGCGGGAAGTTAAAACCCCACGTTCACACAAAACACTGCGTTTATTCCAGAAATCTTCAAGGTACAAAGTACACAATACACAATATAATAGGTTAGCTCAGACCAGAGATTACGACTGACACTACGATTGACATTCAGACGATTGACATTCAGACGATTGACATTCTGACGATGAGATGGTCTGAGTAACCAATCACAAACTATTCACAATACTTTTCACTTATAACACTATTTTCACTTTTGTCGCACTTATTTCTTGCTTGTCGCTATACTGCTGCTGCTACACCATGCCGGTAACGCCTCGTTCGAGCTTAGGTACTTCGAGGCTATACCGTAATGAGAGCCCCATTGAATTGTGCAATTTCTTAACATCGCGGTTTACAATTTTCACTATCGATCGTGCAATTTTTACGTTATATCTTATTAAATATGTAACTAATTACAAAGTATTATATATTATTATGTACGTCTTTAAGGGCTTTATATAATGCAATTTTCATATAAATTATACAATTAATAATGGCAAAGTTATTGGCGAAAAACATACAATTTTACAACGAAATTTTACTATCTTGCAACTTGAATTTTTATTTATAACGAACCTATATACCTAATACCTGTTTATTTATGTTGTTTGTTAATTATGTATCATATTACACATAATTCAAGCATAAAATTACCCATTTTCTATAATTCGCGTATTTATGTTTTCTAATATGCACTTTTACATTTAATAATATTTCTTTCCAATTCCTATTCCTAAATGTCCATAAACAATAGAAAATTACTTATACATAACAATTACATGTTAAATATGTTGATTAATATTAAAAAATATCAAAATTAAAATACAAAAAATTCCGAGATTTGGTTTGTCCTTACAACGTATGCGTGGCGTCAGATTACCGCGCCACGCGCCGCCAATGTTTATGCTGCGTCGCTTACAGTCTCCCCCCGAGTGTACGCTCCGTCGTGCACTCCCTCTTGCGGTCGCGACGCTGCAGGCACGATGACGATGAGACGCGATGCTGGACGCCTCAGGATTCCGCCTCTCGGTATCCGGATGTCCGTCACTCGTGTTCTGCCGTCGGGTCCGGGGTGACACGCGATGACCTCTCCTCTGGGCCAAGTGTTGCGGGGTAGCGACGAATCGGCGATGATTATTATATCGCCCTGTTGTGGTTGATGAGCTTCTTTCCCGTCGATTTTCCTGTTTCGGTTTTTTCTTTCGAGCATGTTTCCAACATTTTGCGGTTTCCATCTTTGTCGTTGTTGCCAGAACGGTTTCATTTTTCTTCTCTTCACCGGTCGCCTTGATCCGGTGGAAGGTTTTCTGAGGCCAGTCTGCGTCTGGCCGGCGGAGGAAGTCAGGCCCGACGAACCACTTGCTGTCTTCCCTGAAGTGTCGTGGCGCTTCCCTTGTTGCGATGTCGGCCGGGTTTTCCTTCGTTGGCACCCACCTCCATTCGTGTGGCTTTGTGAGGTCTTCGATCTCGGCGAGACGGTGCGCGACGAAAGGTTTGAACCGCCGGGGATCTGCCTTCAGCCACAGGAGTACCGTGCTGGAATCAGACCAGAAATATCGGGCGGTTATTTCCATGTCCATTTCTTCCGTCACTGATCTCGCGAGTCTTGCTCCAAGTAATGCCGCCTGCAGTTCCAAGCGCGGTATTGTCACAGGTTTCGTTGGCGACACCCGCGCCTTCCCTGCTATGAGTGCGACGTGTATGCCGTTCGTCTCCACCCTCCAGTAGCACGCCGCTGCGTACGCTGTTTCACTGGCGTCGACGAAGGTGTGTAGCTGTCCCGCTCCCGCTGCCGGCATCAGGCCTCGGGGTATCTTGAGTTCCTGTAGCGTAGACAAGCTGGTGATGTATTCGAGCCACTGGTGGTGCGCCTCCTCGTTGATAGGTTCATCCCATTTGGTGCCGGCCCGCCATATGTCCTGTAATACACGTTTACCTTTGATTAGTAAAGGTGCAATAAGACCTAAAGGATCGAACGTCGACATTACGGCGCTCGTCACTTCTCTTTTTGTAGGCATTCTGTTGCCTTCAATAACGTCGCTCGGAGTATTACGCAGGCTACTATTGAATGCTAATGCGTCTTGTTGAATCATCCAACGTAGTCCGAGCGTCTTTTCTTCGTTAGTCCCGATCGCTACTTCGGTCGGTGACGTTTCTTCTTTTTTCAATCCGTCCAGTACTCGTTGACTATTGCTGGCCCACTGTCTAAGTTCGAAACCAGCTTTCTTGTGAATTGTATCTACTGCCGCCGCGGTGTGGATTGCTTCTTCAATCGTTGAGAAGCTTTGTAGGTAATCATCCATATAATGATTCCTTATTATTGCTTGTACTGCCTCGGGATGTTCATTACGGTGTTCCTCTGCGTTTCGGTTCTTTACGAAGATCGCTGTGGCCGGTGATGATGCTGCTCCGAAAATGACGGACGTCATCCGATACTCTTTTGGCCTTGATTCACGATCTTCGCCTCTCCACAAAAATCGGAGGCTGTCTCTATCGTCATTCCTTATTTTTATTTGGAGGAACATTTCCTTGATGTCGGCGACTACTGCCACCGGTCCCTGCCGGAATCGTAATAAGACCCCGAACAGAGACTGCAGCAGATCGGGTCCCGGGAGTAATGCGTCGTTCAAACTTTTCCCTTGGTATTTCGAGGCTGCGTCGAAAACGATACGAATCTTCTTCTTCATAGGGTGTACCACGGCGAAATGTGGCAAGTAGAATGTTCTTCCTGTTGTAGTACTGGTCGGTGCTTCTTCTGCATATCCGCTATCCAGAAGATGCTGTATTTGCTTCTCATATTCTTCTTTTAATGCGACGTCCCGGTCGAGCTTCTTCTCGATGCCCTTCAAACGGTGGTGAGCCAGTGCGTAGTTGTTCGGTAATCCCTCGTTCTCAGATTTCCATAGTAGCCCTGACTCGAACCTCCCATCGGGTAGTCGCTTTGTGGTGCTCTCCAAAACCTTGAGAGCTCTATCATCTGCGTCGTTGCTGGGGCGGCGCTGCTGTATTCCGATTGATTCCAAATCGAAGTGTTGCTTTATCATTTCTTCAATACTGTGGTCTTCATCCGGCTGTCGGCAATGGTTCACGAACTTGACCGGTGAAGCGTTGTTTGTGGAGCAGCAACCATGCAGTACCCAGCCAAGACTGGTGAGACTGGCAACTGGTTGATTGGATTTCCCTTTAATAATCTTCCTTGACACAATTAGCTCCCAGTTGTCCTGTCCTATAAGTAGAGCAGGCCTTTCCTTGCTGTAGACCAGCTCGTTCATTTTCTTCAAATGTTCACACTTCTCGATGACATCCAAGCTGACGCGCTGCGGTGCCAGCCTGAGGTTGCAGATGGTTCGGACTCCCTTCAATGTTCGTTTGTCCCGTCGGTGAGCTCCTTTTATTTTAATGTCGATTTGTTGCGAGTCTTTCTTTTCGATAAGCTTCCCTCCGACGGTCTCCAGGACGAGTAGGTCAGGCTTCCCTTCAGCTCCGATCCTACGAGCCACCTCTTCATCCAGCAAGGACACGGTGGATCCCTCATCCAGGAGTGCGAGGACGCGTGTGGAGCCGGCTGGTCCGTAGACATCTACCGGAATCATCTTCAGGTAGACCTCTTTTCCATCCGCGGCGGCGTAGACACTCTTGATCGCAATATCTTCCGATTTCGTAGATGAGTCACGATGCGTGGGCTTTTCGGTCGATGACTCATGTGATGCGGGCTTTTCCCTCGGAGGTCGCGGCGCTGGACTCTTGCTCGATGGTCGCGGCGCAGGCCCCTCCTGTGGTGTTCGGTTTGCCTCGGCGTGCAGCATGGTGTGATGCGGTCGTCCACACTTCCTGCACGATGGTCCCCTGCAGTTGTCTCGGGAGTGCCTCTGCCCGAGACACTTGAAGCAGAGTCTCTTCTGTTTAACCACCGCCCACTTCTTGTCGGTGGTTGTCTCCTTAAACCTACGGCACTCAATTATACGATGATCATTCTTATCACAGTATACACAAAATGATTTATTGTGAGAGGTGCTCACCTGAGACTGTGTGGTATGTACCTGCCTTGTATTGGTATACCTCCTGTTTGTAGTTGCGGCTTCTATGGGTGCGAGCGATGACCACAGATCCGCTTCGTGTTCTAGAAACTTCCTCAGTTTCACGAGTTCCGGGTCTTCTTTGTTCCCGGCGGTGTAGTCAAGCCACCTGCCTCGTAGCATAGGTGACAGCTTTTGAATTATGTTCCTGCCGACTTCCGGTGAGTAGAGGTACTGTGGTAGTTCCAGAGCGCTGATTGTAGCTACGGCGTTGCTAACCCGAGTGGCGAACATGCAGATGTCCTTTGGTGAGTCCCCGATGCGAGGCAACTCCTTTATACTTTCCAATTCGGCTAGCACGAGCCGGTCTGGTTTACCGAACCTCCTTTCCAATGCAGTGATGACTTCCTCAGGGTTGGATGCGGCGAACATTAAACGACGAACGGTTTCCTTTGCCGTTCCATGTAGACAGTGTCTCAGACGAGCCATATTTTGTACGTCGGAGAATTGTGCTGCGGTATCCCGGTACGTCCTTATGAAAGGCAACCATTCTTCCGGCGCTCCAGTGAAGGTAGGCAGATCGGCGTACTTCGACGGTGCGGCCGGTGCAGCTGTTCTTGTGACTTGTGTCGCGGCGATCAAAGCATCCGCGAGTTCCTTAATGTCGCTCTTCTTTGCGACTTCCTCCTGTGGTTTGTCATCCTTTAAGTACGTCGTACTTTGGTTGACCCATTGTTCGACGTGTGTGGACCGCTCTTGTTCCAATTCATCGTCGACTTCGTCCTCGGATTGGCACTGAACCATTTCGAGTTCTATTTGTGCCAAGGCAGCAGCAGATCGTGCGAGTTCCAATTTCTTCATTGCTTCGAGTTCCAATAGTTTTGACCTTGACGATTTGACTGACCTAGTGACTGTGGCGCGTGGTACCGAAGGAACGCACGGTGGCACCTCTTCTGGTCCTCCAATGTTCCTCGGTTTCGTACACGCAGCTTTCGATGTTGTAGGTACCGAAGCAACGCACGGTGGAACCTCTTCTGGTCCTCCAATGTTCTTCGGTGCGGGCATCCTTGATGTGTCCTGTGATGCGGCTGCAGTAGCTGATCGTGTTCGAATCGACGCCGTCGACGGTGCAGTCTTCTTTGTGGTAGCGGACGTAGTTGTGGCCGAGCTTGTCTCGGTCGGTGTGTACAATGACCAATCAGTGGTCGAGGTTTCGTCCGACTCACCTTTGCGGCTTTGTCTCGGTGAACGTGTAGTGGGCATCTTCTTCGATGTGTGTGTCCCAATCCGGCAATCGAAGGACCAACAAAACTATTACGAACGCACGAAGAGTCCGATCCGGCTCGACGGACCTACAAAACTAATACGAACGCACCGAGACTCGGCTCGAGAGCCAAAACCACGGGCTTCGTATAGGTAGGATTCGGGACGCTGGCGGGAAGTTAAAACCCCACGTTCACACAAAACACTGCGTTTATTCCAGAAATCTTCAAGGTACAAAGTACACAATACACAATATAATAGGTTAGCTCAGACCAGAGATTACGACTGACACTACGATTGACATTCAGACGATTGACATTCAGACGATTGACATTCTGACGATGAGATGGTCTGAGTAACCAATCACAAACTATTCACAATACTTTTCACTTATAACACTATTTTCACTTTTGTCGCACTTATTTCTTGCTTGTCGCTATACTGCTGCTGCTACACCATGCCGGTAACGCCTCGTTCGAGCTTAGGTACTTCGAGGCTATACCGTAATGAGAGCCCCTATGAATTGTGCAATTTCTTAACATCGCGGTTTACAATTTTCACTATCGATCGTGCAATTTTTACGTTATATCTTATTAAATATGTAACTAATTACAAAGTATTATATATTATTATGTACGTCTTTAAGGGCTTTATATAATGCAATTTTCATATAAATTATACAATTAATAATGGCAAAGTTATTGGCGAAAAACATACAATTTTACAACGAAATTTTACTATCTTGCAACTTGAATTTTTATTTATAACGAACCTATATACCTAATATCTGTTTATTTATGTTGTTTGTTAATTATGTATCATATTACACATAATTCAAGCATAAAATTACCCATTTTCTATAATTCGCGTATTTATGTTTTCTAATATGCACTTTTACATTTAATAATATTTCTTTCCAATTCCTATTCCTAAATGTCCATAAACAATAGAAAATTACTTATACATAACAATTACATGTTAAATATGTTGATTAATATTAAAAAATATCAAAATTAAAATACAAAAAATTCCGAGATTTGGTTTGTCCTTACAACGTATGCGTGGCGTCAGATTACCGCGCCACGCGCCGCCAATGTTTATGCTGCGTCGCTTACAACGTGGTATTATTTCCCATTCACTTTACTATTGCACAAAAACCAAACGGTATTACGTATAACACCACCAATATTACACAAAATGTAGTGTCAAATTACACAACATTGTGAATAAAATAGAAAATCCACTACATGTTAGACTAAGATCCACCAAAAACTCTTGCCGATGTTGTTGATATGTTTCAAGTTTCTTGTTGTTGTTTCTCGTATATAAACTATGTTTTAGTGGTATCATTCTTATATAATATTTTGTATTAAAAAAAAATGTACAACATACTTAATAAACATTCCAATAAATAATATTTACGTTAGTAATTAGTATCAAGTTATTGCATTGGCACAACACCTCGTTTATAACACTCTCGTTAAAAGGTGTTCGTCAAGCTAAAATATTTGCTCATCTATCCAGGGACCCGCGGGACTGTTGTTTCTATGAATAAAATAACAATTATAAGTGATTCCCGTCCCTCTGGTGTGTGCCTAATTCCGTTTGAAACAATATTCATCTAGTGATTTAGTTTCGTGACTCACGTGTTTAGAAAACGCAAAATATTTCCATATAAACTGAATATCGACCGCTGGCCACTTACTGTGCATTAATTATAATATAAAACTTCATAATAATAAAATGACATACATTACATTTAGGAAGAAGAAAAACTGATTGAATGTGATCAGTAAGTTCAGAGATTACTTTCTACAAGAAATAGCTTCTTTTTAGTGTTACTATTACACAGCGTACTCGTATAAATGACCACATTTTAGATTATAAGTTGTAGTTGTCAAATCGTCGGAATAAAAATTACAATATCTACCAATGACGTTTTTAAAAGGCAATTAAATCCTAATGAAATCAACATTTCTTTGGATCTACATCAAATATTGATATATGGAAAGAATCTGTAGATAAAAGTGTGTGAGTTAGATAGACAGACAGCAGGGAAGTCTACAAAAATATTGCCAGACTGTTGTTAATTTGTCAATTGTTATTCTATTTAAATATATAGTCGTACTGTAAAGTCTCATTTTCTTTGTTAGTACACGCGTGCGAAGCCTCAAAGGGCAGCTAGTATTGTACTATAGGAGAATAATGATCAGTTATACAATATTTAGATATACGCAGTTACACATATTCACAAATTTCTTTTAAATTCAGTAACATGATAACTGATAGGTACATGTTGGGACAGATATTTTACTGTTAACTGAAATGCTTACTGAAGTATTAGTACGTGTGTATCCCTAATATCTTCTAGTATGCGTAAAGTTTATTCTGTTCAATGTTTCTACCATTATTTGATGTGGGATTGTGGCTCGTTGTCTAAATTCAGTTTTGATTACAATCGCCATCTAAATTAGTAGTGATGTTTAGTTTATCGATAAATGCTAAACGTTTTTGTATAATAATAGAATATAATTATATAATAAGATATAATTTCTTGAATAATGAGGTACACTTCACGAGTTTTGATATAGGATATAATTTCTTGTACTAGTAATAGATTTCTGAGGCTTTCACTAATAGGATGCTAGATTTTTATTTCATACTAATTTATACCTGCCACTTCATCTACGTTGCTTATTATTTTTACAATATATTTTATGTGCAGAAGTTGTACTTATAAAAAATTAAGTTTCTTAAAACTTGAATAATTTTATATTAAATGATAATATCGTGATAATTATTTTTAGGTAAGGGCCAAGTGTCTAGGAGGGAAAAAAAATATTGAAATCTTTCCAGTAGTCGTTGCGTAAAGCGCGCAGAACGGCATACCTCTTTCATTTTATTAATATATATTTCAATGAAAGCCTGCAAAGTCAACATCGGTCGCTAGTGTATTACATTTTCATCCTAATAAAGCGTCCTAAATATTTAAGGAACGCTGTAAATTAAAGTATAGCATAAATAACAGATAAAATAATTATGATACTTGTGATGATCGGTATATCGGTTCAAATAATCGCGCTCAACATAAAAATATCGTATAAAAGGATGGTTGTAAAATTGCTTTTACTTGTTCTTTTATAGGGTTATAACCGTAAAGATGAAAGTTTGTCGAACGATAGGCAATACGGTCTTTATCTCTTGGAAGTTAGCTGGTAATCAGCATGACGTGGCTTTATCTGAGCAAGTTTACCCAAGTCACCGTTTAAATGACATTTTTTAACATGTTTATCCTTATTAGAACTGCTGAAACTACGATTTTACAAGTTTCAGTGTAAGACCACACTGTGTCCTGAAAATGTCTGTGTTTAAGATTATGACTCCATGAATATTTTCATGTGTTTTTGGTTAAGGCTATGTAAGAGTTTCAAACAATTTT
The DNA here is from genome assembly GCA_035772565.1 of Antheraea assamensis. Taxonomy (NCBI): domain Eukaryota; kingdom Metazoa; phylum Arthropoda; class Insecta; order Lepidoptera; family Saturniidae; genus Antheraea; species Antheraea assamensis. The sequence goes on from JAQQSE010000042.1 coordinate 1,368,927, forward strand.
AATTTTTTGTAATGTTTATACAAGTATGGATATTTATTTAAGAACCTCTCCACTATGTATCCACACTATGGAATCATTTCCAAGTTATAAAATCTTAAATATACTAATTAAATTGTATATCTTATTAATGTTTTTACAATTATTTATTTTTTTGTAAAATATGTATGTTTTAGTATTACTTTCACCTATCCTAGGGAATAATATTGATATATAACATCTTATAAATCGATGAACGCCTGCTACAGGCACGAAAAAGCATGACTCATTGTCACGTTCCGCCTGAGTCGAGCGTGCAAGCGAGTGCACGGAATAAGCGATAGAGGCGCGATCAACCTTAGCGTTTGGCGTGTGACTCGTAATTTTTCATCAATGTTTTCTTATGACGTTATCACGTAAGCTTATCGTCCGCAAACCAACTTTAATTTTTTTCTGATTAAAATATACCCTACGTCCTTTTTTGTACCCCTGATAACGTGTACGCTAAATTCTGTAATGATCGGTTGAGTAGTTAGATGTGAAAGTGTAACAAATAAATAAGCAAACAAAATCAGATTGACATTTATAGTATTTGTTAAGATTAGTTGTGTCCGTAACTTTGTGCGCATTTATAATGTATTTACATTCAACAATGAAACAAGGTTATAGATTTGAACGCATGTTACAATATATTGAGCACATCAATCATAACGGACGGACAATCTAACCGCCCAACATCACGCAACCTTATTCAATCTTCGTATCAACATTTCATACATCGATTAAGAGTCGGCACCGAATATTCTTTTTCCCCGTCAAAACTGGCGAACCCTCGCAAATGATCGACCTTATTATTTGGCGTGTGCACAAACATTTAGCGCCCTTATCGCGGCTATTAAAGATACGGCTTCATTACCCGACCAGGAACTCGGGGGTATAGACAACCTTTTGTGCTCACTGCGTGTTTCTTTTTAAACGCTGTTTTTCCCTGTTTGTTATTTGTATATTCAGGTCTTTAATTTCGACGAACCATAATCTATCAAGTTAATTTGATTGCTGTGTTATAAAACAAGAGTACAATAAATTGGAGCGGAGTACTAATATCATTATCATCCTTTACCCTTATCCCACCTAAGTAGAGTCTTTTGATAGATGTATAACTATTTAAGGGTTAGATATTTGGAGTGTAGAAATCAGAACAAAAATTTTTAATAAAAATGGATTTCATATTACCCAATTATATAAATGAAAAAGTTGGACGTTAAAATAATCTAGTGCTTAGTTGTGATCATTTTAATAAAAATACATAATTATAATTTATCAACATAGTATTAAATGCAGAAAAATTTGACAAAATAAAATTAATTCTTATTCAGTCAATGTTAAATTATTTCTGTTAACTAATTTAAAGAACTCATAACAGAACAGTTCTTTTTCGGAATAAAATGCACACTATGTCCTTTTTTGTACGCCTCATAATATATATGCAAAATTTTGTGATCATCGGTTGAGTAGTTAAAGTGAAAACATAACAATCAAATATACAAAGAAATAAGTTTTTGGTTAGGATTAAAACAAGCGTGGAATTGCTAAACTTCACCATATCATCACTTCTTTGCGGCATTTATCTGTTGAATAATAACAATTACTATTTTTTATATACTTTATGGGTTAGCGTTTGACCACAATCTCATCTGATGTTAAATGATGATGTGGCTTTCAAGTGCAGCTGCCGGATCACACCAACAGGTGCATAGCGACAGATTTTCAACTTGAGGGTGGTAGTTAACCAGGCGGACTTAGAAAAAGCCCTACTACCATGCTATGGTTTCATCACAATGTTGTCCTTTACCACAAGCTCCGACTCAGTTGCTAGAATTCGAACCTACGTCCTTTGACGCTGTGTCCGAACACACTACCAACTGAGCAATCATTGCTTCAAAAAGTTATTATAAGAACATCATCTTATAATTGTTTAAAAAGGATTATAGAGAAAAAAAAAACAAAATGAAATAATTGATTTTATAAGACCTGTTTTAACCTACGGTTAATAACCTTTATATAATGTTTATGAACGTATATATTTATTTAAAAACGTAAAATACTATTTAGATATCTAATATGTTTATTAAACGACAATTTTATGTCGCTGTTGTGACTCCTCGCCACCATTTAGATAAAAATGTTTGCAATAATTTCCTTAACGATTGTATATTTCTTTATTTTATACATTTATAGCCAGCAGTTTTAATGGGAAAAATAATGTACATTATATTTTCTATTTATACTTATATAAAGTAATTTCTTATACTAGTGATCGTCTAATCCTCAAAATTCGACACTTTTCTACGTCTTAATATTATTGATACTTTTTTTGCCAAATACTACAAGAATATTGTAGATTAGTAGACGTAAGGATCATGAATTATGACGAATAAAACCTTATAAATCAAAAATAAAAGCTTCGACTCGTCGGTGGTAAAGAAAAAAACTAACTGGTTTCAATACTTGATACCATTAAAACTCGTCAATAGCTACTAAAGAAGAAAGGGAATTAAGAAAATCGATTGATAGAGGAGAAAAAGATACGGAACTCTTTTATCTTCGCTTATTTGTATATAGCTAACCGACATATCTGATTGTCAACCGATTTTCTTTTTCTTTTGTTTAGTAGCTATTGATGATCAGTGTTATCAGTAAAACAAAATAAGGGCAATTAACATTTGTCCTTACGATCGACGAGTCCGAAGCCTTTAATTCAGAAGGCTTTATTCGTCGATCTATAGTATTTGTATTTTTTTTTGACAAAAAAACCTAATTAATATTGAAACTTGCATAAATAAACAATTATGGTCGAATTTAAACCATTGGACGACCAGTAGTTTTGATAAAAAGCTAAACTATGAAATGTCATCTAGCTTTAGAAGATTGTATAGAAAACACAATTTTGGATATCTCATCGCTTTAAAAAAAAGGGTGACACTCTTGTCTTTTATATACTGTTTTGTGCAATTCTAAACCAAAAGTTAATGTTGAAATCTATGTCATATTCTGTAATAAAGTTACAGAGTTTGAAATAAATAGATTCTAAAGTAGCATATCAGTTTATCGACTTTTTTAAATTCGTTTGTAAGTGCTATTTAATTAAATATAGATATTTTTTATAAAAATTGTTTTAAAATTTTCAGCATAAGCATGTCGCTGACTGCGGGTGCCAACAAGTCCGTTCATTTAATTTATAAAATATATAAAAGGGATTCACCTAAATGTGACGTCATGCGCGGGTCGAGGGAAATGAGGCGGAATCTTCCAGATAACACACACTAACTCACACGTGCCGGTAAATGTACTGATACACGTGAACACATGAATAGCTCTTGTAGGGTTGAATTCACACAATGTAATATAGGTGACATAGATAATTTGTTATAATGGGGTTCAAGTGCAAAATTGAATATATTTCAGCACGTCGAGCCGAAGGTACAGTAGACAAACACTTCATACTTAATAATTTGGAGAACGAGCACAAAACATATTTATAGAATTTAATAAATGGTAGACCTGTAAAATAATACTACCTACGCCTAAAATTTGAAACGTTTATATCTTACCCATTTAAATCACATGAAATATCTTCATAACTCTATATAGAAATGTTACATAATGTCAGCCTGTATGTGTACCACTGCTGGGCGAAAACTTTCTGCCTGGAGGAATCAACTAACATAATCATCTCTTCGGACCACATCATTGTAGTAAATGCAGAAAAATTAACAGTTATATATTTTTCACACATATAGTTATACTAAAAAATAATTTCAAGGAGGGTTGACGTCAGGCGCGCGCGGCTGATAATAAAAATTAAGACAAATCATACATTACATACATGTTGTGCTGACACTACTTAGGTGGCTCGGTGGTTTACGTTTTCGGACATCGCGTCTATCGATATAGTTTGAAATTCTTGCGAATGATGAGCAAGAGCTGTCGTTGAAGGAAAACATCGCGACGAAACCATAGTATGGTGGTAGAGTTTTTCTAAGTACCCCTGGCAAGGTACCACCCTCGATTTGAACATTTATAAGTATGCTCTGGCAACTTGACTCGTGAACCAGTCTTGTTTTGGGTTTAGCGTGTTTACCACCTAGCACCTCATTTAACATCAGGTGATATTTCACTTAAATTACCTTTCATTTCAGATAAACTTGATAGAAAATGATCGTAGTTACATTTCTGACATATCTTAGTTATTAAAGTTTATAACAGAAGTTTGACTTATGATGCTATAAAAAGAGTTTTCAAAGAGTTTTCAAAGAGTTTCAAAGAGTTTTCAAAGAGTTTTCAAAGAGTTTTCAAGACTGTAATCGAATTAATATGTAAAGCTTAAAAAGTATATTCCCTGAATTAATAATTATGAAGATATCATTTCTCCTAAAGCTGTTTAATACCAAACTAAGCATATGTTTTATCACCTAAACTAACAACTATAAATTATGCTCGTCGCTAAATCAGTCGTGAGTTCGAATCGAACTCGCCGTCCTCTCGACTCAATAGTAAGAATAAAGTATGAATGTGCCACGAAGCGTGCTAATTAATTCAATTATTCCTCGCCATATTATTATTTCCAGACCCTTCATAATACACCCGCAATCGATCACTCATTACCGCTTTCTTTCAAACAACATTATTTCTGGTGAGATAAGCTGTGAACAGCGTTTATGCACTGCTATCAATCTTGCCGGCACTCGTTTCATGAGCGGTGATCGTTTATGAAATATCGCTTCGGTGATTTCGCCTGAAACACTTACTACATGTACGTAGCACAAGGGGTAGCTTTGTATTTAATAATGTATTAAGATGTCTTGACAAATCATTTGACGTAGTTGTACAATAAGAACAAAATATAAATTTATTTAAAAATATGTAAATGAAACTGGCATAAATGAGATTATGTTTTGGCAGATATAACATATATTATTTTCAATTATGTTTATGAAAATTAGGAAATTAAATATATTGTTGAGAATTTCTAGTAATTTTTAAAAGAAGAATGAATTCTAACCATTTTTTTGTTATAAGATAGTTTATAAAGTTCTTTGTTAGTCTCTTAACGGTTTTTATTAGTTTTATTCATATCTATAATAAGAAAAATGTAAAGAAGCTAATAATCATATGTATATAATTAGATTTCAAATTCCCGTATAGCTCTAAAACCCCTCGAACCAAAAGAGGACGGACAGCTTGAAAAAAAAATACATTTAAGATCAATACGCACCATTACTGTTTAACCGATCATGAAAATTAGATTTTTGTACATTGAGACGATTTATAATGCTATCCAATTTATTACAACTCATCTCTAGGTGGCGCTAGACTGTATTTTATTGGTATTATATATTTAATGCGGACGAAAGCACCAGCGGTTTCTAATATAAATTAAATTATTTCCTGTGGAATATAAACTTATGAAATACTAGCTCCTACCCGCAGCGTCGCGTGCATTGATGTAAATTTAACCTTTCCCTTCGAAACAGTACTTTTTTGTAGATGAAAGGCAACAAACAAACTGACATTTAAGATAGTCATAGTATGAAAACAAATAATTCTATACATTTTATATGCAGACGAAAATCGAAGCCGAAAAACACCCCTTTTACAGGGGTGATGAAAATTTTAGACTTTGCAGACGAACCACTGGATATTACATTTTTTTAAAACTGAATATACGCTGTATAATAATTTGGTATACATTTTTAATACTTTTTAGGAAAAATAATAACATTTTCTTAGAGCGATGGATACATTATATTTTTTTTTGTCTTATAGCTACTAGTTACTTCACCATTTACCACTCGGCGACCATAATTTTTATTTATATAATTTTAATAATTTAAGTATATTCCGAATTATTAATTTACTAGCAGATACCAGCCACTTTGTCTGTGTTGTTTTAGTATTTTAACTATATATTTTACGTGCGGAGAAAAAACATTAGCATGATACGGTTTGCAACACTTCTTCACGACAAGAAAACACATCGTTGACGAACAGTGCTTATAGAAATCGTAGTTTCTTTAAACTTTAACCATGTTATTACAGAAAAATTAAATACGCGTCGAACACTTGTTTAAAAAAAGTTTGATCACAAAAGAGTGTCTTACCCTTGTTTAGATATAGACACTATTTAAAATTAAACATTGCATAACACTTGTTTAAGTTCGCAGCTTTTATTTTATTGTATTTCTTTTTGCCGGTGAAGGGGCTGATGGAACCGTGTAAATAGGTCCCACCAGGAAGGATGCGGTGAAAAATAAAAGGTATAAAAAATGCGAAAGGAACAGAGAGAGCGTAGAGCGGTTGGTGGTCTTGCCTATAAATAAATATAATAACAAAGACCCCAAATAAAAAGCGTGCACTAACCTGCAAACTCAGCACCTCGTACGGAAGCAGCGGCGTCTCTGGACTCTCACTCTCAAGAAGAGTGGGAGCGTATTAAATGAAAGCGTTTCGACATCCACTGCGTATTATAGTCTCAGCTCTTTGGAATATAATTTTCTCCAAAGAAATCTTGCGTTGACCAAAGCGAAATATATATATGAGCGGTATGATATATGTAAGCGGTGTCAATAAATTGGTATTAATTTAATATTAATGCGGTTATGTGGTTGCGGTGACAAGAAATTATATTCTAATTGTCATATTCTGCATTTTCTTCTTTACTCGTCGAAATGACAGCGATACAAAAGCGTCTGCATGCTCCGTATTTGATCAATGAGATGCAGGCCAGAAACACATCTCATTATCTGGAGCGCAGTCATTATATTTATTTAAGGGCGATCCAGCCGGCTAAAGACGTTTCGTAGTAAATTATGGATTTCATGGATGTAATTAATTTAGAAGGTGGAGATAAATTAAATAATTTACATACATAATTTAAATACATTTCACAATGTATTTATTCTAAGATTATACTGTTGTTCCACTTTACGTACTTTGGTGTATTATTTTAAACTTATATATTGCATATATTAATAATGACGTAATTTTCTTTAAATCAAATGTCACAATAATTAAAACCAATGTCTCTTAAGATAAATAAATATTCTTAATGAAGAACTGAACAAAAATATTATTCTTAAATTGGAACGTTTTTGAATGATGAGCTTGAATTCAATGAATGCTATTCAGAGTTGCTGGCATAAAAAAAAAACATAAAACAAATGTTTCGATAGAGACCGCTTGAACACTCTATTGTAATAAAGTACTTTAAACTTGTGTTTAACAAGCTTTATAATTTTAGACAATGTTTAGTAAAATTCGTGATAAACGCCATTTTTGTTTTTGTAATAAGACAGAGAATATTTTTGACGACCATATGGGTTTTATAATTAAGCTATAGTGATATTTATTATTTTATTTATATGATAATACAAGAGAGTAATAAGAAATAATAATTATTAATTTATAACAAAAAATGTTAGTGTTAGTATAGCAGTGGTTAGATAGTTGAAGGTAGGTCTGAAACCATAACAACATTTACTATGCTACATCTGCTTGCAGCAGTTACAGACAGAGCAATCATAGTATATACGAGTATAACAAAATTAAGTATTCCTAATTAAACAAAATTTGCACGGTCTCAAGTTAAAATTTATCTACTCAACAAAACAAAAAGCATCAAGACAAAAGAAATAAAAATTTATCTCAAGCAAAACACCCCATAAAATGGAATTGTCTCAAGAACTTTATAAACGCGATAACGGCCAAAGTTGTTCGGAGCTTTGTTCCACCGCTTACATAAACATCGCCAGTTCTAAAAGATCCGCTTCAAATACAGTTCATAGTAATGAAACGTAAGCTTTGCGGATCTTGTTAAATTGGACGTCGTGTACCTAGAGATACGCAGTGAGGTAAAAAAGAGAATTTCTAGGAGTGTCCGTCTTTAGCTCCGCCCTCATCGCGACACGCCTACAAAGAAGATCCTCTCCTGGAAGGACCAGAGTGAGTCATTTATTCTCGCTTACAACATAAATGAAGTTGTGAGTACCTATGTATGCTAGTGTTCGTACAAAACTTACCTAAGTGTGTAAACGGTATTCGGAACATCAAACATTAGTAAAGCTTTCATCTTGTGTGCTTACATTAAACATTGTATGTACGCATCAACTTTAGCAAAGTACATATAGTTTTCTTTGGCTTATTACGTATGAAAGGAAAACTCCATTTGAGCTCCTTACTTCGAATCTGGGAACGATCGATACATAGTTGTTCAAACTGTTTCAACTGTTTTAAGTCTATCAGAACATATTGTATATTTACATGGAATTTTAGAAAAAAATATTTTTGTATAACGTCGAAGGAATATATGAACACTGTTATTCTTACAAAACTTGCAATATGCAGAATCATTTGAAGCGATACTGGCTTTTGAATTCATGAGAGATTAGTTGATACCATGTACGGACACCGCGTCGATCGACGTAGCAGGGAATCCTTACAACTAAGTCGGAATATTCGGTGAAGGAAAACACCGTGATGAAGCCATAGCATGGTGGTAGTGCTATTCCCTTGTCCACCTGGCTAGCTACCACCATCAAGTTGAAGATCTGTCGACAAGCATTTGCTGGTGCGTTCCAGCAGTTGGACTAGAGAACCATTCACCTCCAGGTTTAGCGTGCTTATCATCTTAGACCACATCGTCATTTAACATTAGATGAGATTGTAGTCAAACAGCAAAATCTAAAACCTAAAACTTAAACTTAACTAACTTAAAAAATAAAAGCTAATCATTCTGGATATCACATTTGAATCAGGCTGGGTTACGATAACCCTTACACCATGTGTAAAACGGATCATAATGGCGCACTTATCTGTGTCAATTTTGTCTAGCCGGTGCATATCTGGTACACAAGTAGACTATTAGCGTGTCTGTACCCGGCTGGATAAATGCCGCTTTACAGATGGTAATAATAAATCGATTATATAAAATAAATTATAGTTTTTCACATTTTGTGATCAATCAAGGTATATTACAAGCACCCAAGAGGTTCCGCATGGCCAAGACAGCGACGAGCAGCGATGGGTTGCCTCAGCGATAATTACCAACCTTTTTGGATTACACTGTACTTATCATTGCCACAGTACTGTCATTCTGATATGTAATAAAAAAAAATAATACAAACGATCTGGCACGTTAACAGAAATTGAATTTTAAATCTCACTATATAAAAAAAGACTCCAAAAAATCAAAATAAAGTAAGTGGAATTATTCTTAAACGTTAAAATGCTGATCAGGAATTTAAATGATTACGAAATTAACTAGAAAATTACCTGCCAGAAGTTGTGACAATTCGTGACAATACATTCGTGCAACCACGAAAAACCGACACCCTGAAGTTAGATATAGTCAACATTTTATTAAAAAAAAGTATGTATGTATTAAATACCTTTTTTCTATTGTTAGTGTAGTTCTTTCTACAAACGTAGTATAAGGTGAAAGATAAAAATTTTCAAAAATTTCTATCTTGTTACGTCAAAGAAGTATAACTTCTAACGCGTGTACATAAGTAACACACAGTTTTTTTTAAATCGACTAATAGTCCCTCAAAAGAACGCGTTCTACTCTCCAGATTTACGAGTATATCCCAACTAATATTATAATGCGGAAAGTCTATTTGTTTGTTACGTTTTCAGGCATTGTTTTTTTGTGAAGAATTAATATGAATCTTACGTCCTCTAGTACAAATAAATTGCACACTTTGTCAATATTTTATGGTAAAATCTTATTTTTTACAAACAAATACTTTGACTGTTTTAGTACCACCGTACAATGATGTGAGAATGTAGCACACTTAATATAATTATTTTTCGCCTACTACATTGATGTATTTTCTGAATGTAATGCTATCTTTTTTTTCATTGTCAAATTCTTGTGAAATAAGCTGTCACTGAAAGAGATTATAAAAGGAAAAAAATATACAGATATCGTCACGGTGCCCGGAAACGGATTTTCGTTTAATTTTTAATTCGTTTGGTGAGTCGACGCAACGCTGTCGACGGCGTCTTCCTGTCTGTGGCTTCCGGTCGAGAATACTCCTTTTTTTAAAGGTTGTATTTCCGGTTTTTCACAGGAGCTTGTTCCTTGCAGAATTAAACACGATTCCGACAAGCATTTTAATTTTTTTTTTTTTTATTGTCCTTTTCAGATTGTTGACAATTTTTACTAAGCTATTTAAAAGTCTTGAAAATTTAAATCCTCAAAATTCTTTTAGTAATTTTTTCAATGTTTTAGGTTATGGGTACGTTTCTAATCTAATTGTAAGAATATGTGGAAAGAGTATGTTGACAACAGATCCCTAAAAAAGTGAAACTCGACCGAAAAATATTCTACACGTAGATCTGTCTTGATAGTAGCTCTCTGACTTCGCTTAGGACGCTTTTCATCAAATAAGTTTTTAAAGTGAATAACAAAAGTATCATCACCTAATCACAAAATACATGGTTTGCTTGATGATTTTGATGGAATATGTCTAGTATAAGAATTGTAGAAATTATCCGTGAGTATCTGTTACCTGCGACTTTAGCAAAAAAATTGTTCATTGTAAACATACGCGTCGTGACTATGCTGTTTTAGACAGCGCTTCTTTAGTTTGTAACATTTACCTGGAACCATTTTCTATCTAAAATAAAAGTAGCCTAAGTTACTTATGCCATTTGCTATCTTCCAATAAAAGTCCCGAGAAAATAGGTCCAACCGTTATGGAGATTAGCCGGAACGAACAAACAGACAGTATAAAGTTTATCAGAATAAAATTAGTCCGCTATATTTTTATCCAAAAAGTATCGTCAAAATAATAAATAATAGTAAAAGAAAAGATAAAGATCGATTATTGCATAATGTACCTCGGGAATACCGAAAAAAAATGTAGAGAGATGTAGTTTTCAAAGTGTTTTAGAGTGCCGTACCGTTAGTAGTATTTTACTTTTATATTTATAATCAATTTTCAATAAAATTTGTCACAGACAACTTACTATAAAAAAAAACATTCAAATTGGTATCTGGGTTTAAGTCATAAATTACTAAATACTTTCCGCGATTATTTTTCCGACGCGCGGTACTTTTTCCTGTCTGATAAAAATAGCCGCATCTGCCGGATATTATCATTAATTATGTAACTGGAGGTCCAAAGTTGATATGCTGGCCTTTAAAAAATCGTAAAATAATGCTATCAAGTATTTATTATTAATCACTGCCTGCTGTATACTATAAATGAATTGAGCCTAATGAAGGAAAGTGTATAAAACAATTATAATGTATGTGGTGGTGTATAAATCCGAGCCCAAAAGAGACGGATAATTTTGGGATGGATGTGTATTGCAACAGAATGGATAACATTAAAAATGACAAAATTACACAAATTAACATAGCACCAGTAACTTAAAAGTTGAGGAGAAATAAATTGGTATGATATTGACTCATCATGAAAAGGTATAGAAATAATATAACTAGATGTGTGTTAAGTATGAAAGTCGAAGGATATTGGAAAAGAGGAAGACCGAAAAAAGTATGGATGGACTATGTGAAGTGAAAAAAGGATATAAAGAATGAATATGTAAAGGATGCTTATTGATATGCATGATTTTGTTATTAACAATTGAGTGGGCATTAAAATTTAAAGCATAGATTAATTTCGTCGATTTGTAATTTTATAATTGTTTGAAGAAAGAACTATATTAATCAACAGTTTATCTACTGAGTTTGCAATCATTGTGTTCGTGATTGTAATTACACGTGATTTAAAAGAAGAATCGTTGTAAATAAACAAAAATATATTAATTATATTGTAAGTTGTAACAAAGAAAAATATTTAATTGTACTAGAAACATCATTAGATGTGGTTTAGATACCCGCGAGCGATTGATGCGTTCCGACCGTCCACAAATCAAAGTGGCAAAGACAGGGGCCGGGTAATGTGCGGTGAGAGCAAGTGGATATCCGGACGGGAAGAATTACATTTTCTTTACGGTTAACGTTTTTGTTCGAACGAATGTCTTAAAAATAAGTCTAGGCTAATTGATGATTTTGTTATAATCTAACATTGTGTAAATTATCTAATAAATTTTGATTAACAAATCATAGAAATGTTCATTTAATTTAAATCGATTTCGAGAAAGTTAAAATTTGTGTACAATCGATTTTTTCTAGACACTTAAACCGATTTTATAAAAGACATTATTTGATTAAAAATCAATTTTTGTGTTTCTATTTACAGCACAAAAAAATAAAACATCGCGACTAAGGATTGGATACACTTTAAGTCATTAAAAAACAAATTTAAAATGAATGTAATAAAAAAATACTGCTATTTAAGAGTGACGAAAAAATTCAATACGAATGTGAATGCAAATAGAAGGAAGTCCAATATAGATTGGCCTATTCAGATAACAATAACCAAATAGTTACTGATAGCAGAAACAATTATATTCTTGCAACCGCTACGAATACGGTATTGAAAATGTTCACAAAGGTATAGAGAACTGGTGGTTTCTTCTTTGTACTTACCATAGTTTTCTTTGGCTTATTACGTATGAAAGGAAAACTCCATTTGAGCTCCTTACTTCGAATCTGGGAACGATCGATACATAGTTGTTCAAACTGTTTCAACTGTTTTAAGTCTATCAGAACATATTGTATATTTACATGGAATTTTAGAAAAAAATATTTTTGTATAACGTCGAAGGAATATATGAACACTGTTATTCTTACAAAACTTGCAATATGCAGAATCATTTGAAGCGATACTGGCTTCAAAGGGCATAGCGTGAAGATACATAGGTGGTGTTGCGTAATAAATTTATTATAACGAAACTGGAAACAATTTATGTAACTATATTTACATCACTGGAAACTAGATATCAGTTTTATCTCAATAATATGCACATAAACCATTTCTTTGGAACAAGAGTTATTGTCGAAAAACGTCTTTCATATTATTACAATGTATGTTGGGATAATCTTAAGTACAAGATTACTCACTCCATAGCAACGTTTCAAGTAAGAGACAGCATGATTTGTGTGTGGCGAGTCCCCGGGGGCGCTTTACCGTATTTCGGTAGGAACGGTCGAGCTCGGGTCTTCTCGATTTATGCTCGGGATTTTGCTGTCCACTTCAAACAAACATCGTTCTAAATTATAGTACGACCTCTTTTGCGGTAAATGGAAACATTGTTACATAGTTATTGGAGTGTTCACATTAAAATGCAATTTTTAATGCTAAAATCAAAAGTTGACTTTTTCATTTACTCTTTTATTATTTTAACATACGATAGATTAGAAAACATTTTATTACTAGAAATATATAGAAACAATTTGTACCTAATCGATAAGATCGATCGTTTACTTTAAATATTAGGTATGTAATTTGATGGTCAACATTTATTGTAACATATTATTCGTCATTGATAGAGTAATTTGCCGTCTAAAGAGCACTTTTTTGCTTTATTGTTTTAAACAAAATTAAGAAATGTTTAGATTATAAATGTATAAGACCTCAACTATTAAATGCAATATTAAGATTTCTATAATCCTTCATATTAGATGGATGACGGCGTTACTTGGAGGAAATCCATCATTAAAAATTAGGGTGGACGTTACTTCGCACTTCCGCCAAGAATTGTTTCCACCGCGCCTTTTTATTATTTTTAGTTCTTTCACAACTGTTTTTTGTTGTAGAAAGACATGACAGCGACCGAATAATTAATTCTTAGCGGAAGTGCGAAGTAACGTCCACCCAAATTTTCCTACATATTCATTTAACACTAAAATAAAACCTTACAATTTGTAGCGACACACATACCTACAGCAAACGTGGTATGTGTGTACTACAACAACGCAGGCGAAAAATCAGCGGCACTACAAAGTCCGAAATTAGTTGGCTTAAGAACGCGACTAATTAAGACTTGCCGCCCAGGTGGCGGCCACATGTTACCTGGGATCAACTATAATATTACCGACAAACTCAACACACAATGCGGCGAATTGTTATAATCCCGACTTTTAATCTTTATTATTTTATTGCACAGATGTTTATTGTTAATTCCTAGTTTTACTTTTGTTTTATGATTTCACTATTGTTTGTATATTTACGGCTGTAAAATTATTTGTATTTTCTCTATAATTCTTGCACGTGTTCCATCTTATTTAAATATGGTTGCTTCGTCGAATAAAGGAGATTCGTAATCCAGCTGCCAAAGCGATTACTAGTCTGCACAAACGGAGTCAGTTATTTTATTTCAACCTTCTGAAAGTAGCAAAGTGGTAACCATCCAACCACTTCCGCTAAAGTGGTGACCCCGACGTGATCTTCTTACAAGCCCAACGTGATCATCGCACAAAGCCGACTTGATTTTCATATAAGCTCGACGTGATCTACTGCCTGATCGAAGAATCCACCCGTCAACCGACGTAATAATCTATCCGGCCGACATCACTTCTCTGTCCGAAAACGACGTGAGTACCTGCCCGGCTGACATCATTTCGCTCTCCAAAATCAACATAATCACTTACCAAGTCACGCACCGTACAAGTGGTGACTCCGCAAGAACACGCAAGGAGGTGCTGAAGCACACCCGCGAGAACACGCAAAGAGGTGCTGAACTACACCCCGGAAGAACTCGCAATGAGACGCTGAAGCATACCCACAAGAACACGCTCAAGCAAGCATTGAAGTTTTACCTGCAGACATCAAGTAAGTCAAGAAGAGTTCCTTAGCTACACAAGCAACGAAGCTCTACTTGCAAAGAAACGCTGCACACCAAAGCCACATGTCGTCAACATGACGACCGAAACAGCCCACATCACAGAACATGTATACAAATCCTTTTATGAAGAAGCCACCAGAGTTCTCACCAAGCGCATTCCGCCACTCTGGCGCGATAAACCACGACTTTGGTTTATTTATTTTGAAGCTGTAACTAGCATACTTCACAAAAATCAAGAGCAACTAGCACAATTGGTGATTAAATATCTCGATAAAGAAGACATCGATCAGATCGCCGACCTAATGAGTAACCCAGCAAAAACATACCTATACACTGCTGTAAAAGAACGCCTGATCACCGCTTATGAAGAGATCACAAGTTCGCCTACGACTGACTATAAAGCTGTACCTCAAACTCAAGAACAAGAAAACAGCATTCATCGGTTGGATCAACAAGAGAATCTTCCGTTAAAGAAGATTACCTTGCCTTACGCCGATTCACCGCCTCTATTACCTCAAGACGCGACACCCGGAACAGTTACTTCCAGTAGCAGCCCAAAAGAAGGTGCAATCGCAGATACACTCAGCCGAGTTGAAGCAATCTCGTTCCAATCTACGCTACATGGCACAGCCGCAACCAAACTACAGGAGCAACACAACAGTACTCATCAGTTGGTTGAAGAAAACAATCTTCAGACAAAGAAGATTACTATTTCTTCCGCAAATCCGTCATTCACAACTTTCACGGCCTCAAGACTAAATCTGCCAGAAAAAATCCGTCGTAACACTCTCGACGCCTCACGGAACAAGAGCCACTTTGGCAGCCAAGCAACATGCGCAACAATATCGCACCTAGTCTCCCAACCATCTATACACACCGACGTTTTCACTAGGGCGAGGCCATGCACACGTTACCAACGGCGCAAAACACAACATCATATGTCAACGAAGCCTGATAACCGAATTGTCAAACCGCCTACAAGTATTTCATTACGTACAAGAATTCGATCCGTGTTCATTCTTAAAGAACGTCGCAACTTTGACCACAGAGGCTATGCGATAAAATCTCGGCGACCACCAGAAGAACATTTCAACATCAGCAACCAATACGACAAATCCGCCGCCATCCAGTTACGCGATCGTCAACATACACATCTCTCATCACACGACTCAAGCTGCCTACACAACCAGTGACGACACCACGGAACCTGATTTATCCACACGTGACAAGACATAACCGCAGAACATCAACCAACAATACTTGCATATCGCCAAACGCCGCCCGCACCGATCAGCCGATCGAGACGCACCATTCGTCCACCAGTACGCTTCGCTTAAGGGGGAGCACTGTAGCGACACACATACCTACAGCAAACGTGGTATGTGTGTACTACAACAACGCAGGCGAAAAATCAGCGGCACTACAAAGTCCGAAATTAGTTGGCTTAAGAACGCGACTAATTAAGACTTGCCGCCCAGGTGGCGGCCACATGTTACCTGGGATCAACTATAATATTACCGACAAACTCAACACACAATGCGGCGAATTGTTATAATCCCGACTTTTAATCTTTATTATTTTATTGCACAGATGTTTATTGTTAATTCCTAGTTTTACTTTTGTTTTATGATTTCACTATTGTTTGTATATTTACGGCTGTAAAATTATTTGTATTTTCTCTATAATTCTTGCACGTGTTCCATCTTATTTAAATATGGTTGCTTCGTCGAATAAAGGAGATTCGTAATCCAGCTGCCAAAGCGATTACTAGTCTGCACAAACGGAGTCAGTTATTTTATTTCAACCTTCTGAAAGTAGCAAAGTGGTAACCATCCAACCACTTCCGCTAAAAATTCATAACAATCGAGCATTCATAACTCCGTACGATATTAATAGCAAATAATGTATTGACGATTAGAATCATTATTTACGGAGTTGCACGCGAGGCACAAAAGTTGCGATGAAATAAATCCTGCCCAACACTTGGTCGTTCTCATCGATGTTATTAATAGACCACTTCGGGTTATATGAACCTGATTATATCGTACAAATGATGTGTATTTTTCTAATAATATATTTAACTTGGAATATTATTGTTCAATTTTCATTCCCGTGTATTTCTGTGCTCCAGTTTAAAAATAATACTCATAAAAAAATTATTACTTTTACAAATTAATAGTTTAAAGTTTGACAGATATTTTTGTCACACAATTGAGCAAGTTTTATTTTCGATATTCTATATAATGAACTTACTCCAAAGAATAAAAAAAAAATATTAAAAAAAAAACAAAAACGATATTTAATTGTTTGGAGTATTGATGTTTAACTGAACATTATGCAGAGTGTACGATGCCTACAGTATTAACACATTCTATGTATAATACGATATTAATTGAGGACAAATTACTAGGTATTTGAATTTTTATTCATTTTTTTAATTACACAGCTGAATACTAATTTCATATAGTCACATTAGTAAAGTTTTGCTACGTAAAAATAATTGAATAAAACATATCGTCGCGGATAAATGAAGCACATCGCTCCGCTTGCCAATACACCGGGTAATGAATGATTCACACATCGACATTATCGCCTCACAAACACCTATAAATAAATATGGCGGCAAAAATGGCGCCAGTTTATCAGGCAACGGAAGTGGACGCCGGGGACCATGGGCCGAGTAATAAATGTTATTAGATAGCCACTGGGCTTAGTTCAGGCTCGGGATTATCTGTTTTTTTTTTGTACTTCTTTCGTCTACCACACAGGTTTTTGTTAATGCGTCTGGTTCGAAAATAAATGGCTAGGGATAATTTTAAATGTGACCGGCTGGGACCGATCAGTTATTGTAAGGTAATTTCAGTAAACGCATTAAAAATATACTATGTTTTGAATTTCAAGTTTTTATAAAGTAAGGTAAGATTTCTTTTATAAATCAAATAAATTTATTTTGAATATTACTAATTTTCGTATATGAAATTTTTATTAACATATATTAAGTACAAGAATTTATGAATATACGTGTACATTATTTAGGTTAAGTCTGCCTGATATCTGAAGTATGATATGGAAAAGAAAAATAATATAAAGCAACTGTAAAATTTATTTTTATTAATAAAAGTAAAAATAAAGCCAGTAACCAATTGGCCAGTTACAGTCTATTTATTGCATACCAACATCGTAAAAACGCTTCACAAGTATTCAGATATTTGCTCAAAAGTACCGCCTGTCAAAAGCATCGGTAAACGATACGCGTCGGTTATTTACCTGGATCATGCAGCGGGATACAAATTGGCAGATGCGACTTTTACAACTTTAATTTTGCAATCAAACATGCCTTGTTGCTTAGGAAATAAGAATGAATTTGAATATGTTTGGCTACATATGTGTGTGTCGACCAACGTTAAACGGTCGATTTGACTTTGCTGTGATCGAATTATGACATCATCGTCGGTGTTTTTTTTATTTTTATTAGATATTCAAGATGTATTTTTCTAAAACTACATAATACGTGATATGTACAACATGGTCGGTGATAGTCTTAGGTTTTATAACAAAATTTCAAAGCACATTACCGATTTGCCGGATACTAAGATCAAGCACCATGTCAAGCAGATTTTAATGTGGATGTGAAAGATGCTGACGTCTGGAAATGACGCTCCTCTCTGTGCGCATCCACCAAAACCGAATGTAATTATCAATGTCTATGACTATAAAAATGTTCTCAAAAATATTCTTTATAATATGTTTGATGAAAAGATAAATCAGATCGAGTTTCATGCCGGTTCTTTTCGATGACTGGGTTGTTTTCCGAACCGTTGGTAACTTTAACGTAAGCGCCTTCTCAGGGCCTAAACTGAAAAAAGTAATTATGATTTTGATACAGAGAAGTAACTTAAGTTTTACACTATCGTTTTATTACGAATAAAATTAGAGTATCTGTTGTTTTTTCGAGGCGAATTTCCTAAACATCTGAACCGGTTCTGATAAAACTTTCATTTGTAGATAGAGGATATTTTAGAGTATTATATACGCTCTGTATTGTTACCCTTTTCCATAGTAATAATACAATAATTATGCAATTTAACAGATGTGATTTAAAATAGGTAAAGAGGAAGTGGAGATTAAGTAGTCATGACAAACTAAACATATTGTAATAATAAAAGGCAGCTCACAAATAAATGTAAGTTTGTTCATTTGTTTTTTACGATTACACTAATTAACTGCACGACCGATCATCATAAAATTTTGCATATACATTGTCAGTAACTAATTAAATTTAATAGTGTAACTAATTTTTAACAAATAGTTTTAAAATGGTTAATGATTATTAAAGAAAATGATTCATTTATTCTTTTGACGTAAACATTTTTTAAAATGTAAAATATAATTTTATTTTTAATGTGAGTCGAGAGACGGTGCGCTTCGATTTTAGTAACTCTATATGTAATATCGATTTACTAAAGTACAATTTCTCTATACTGTACACTAACAGTTGAGTACGTAATGCCGAGCTTTGGTTCCGATAGCCGATAGTGTCAATACTGGCAAGCCTCCAGCTATGAACTACGTTATGGCCGATATTTACATACGGGCTTACTGTTTGATATTTAGTACCTACATAAAATACAAGTACCATAACACGTATTGCTGTATAGAAATATAATCGACTTAAAATTCATAACTATTAAGAGTCAATTTCAAAGCTTTCTTTCATCGTTATTATCTTACCCTTATCCTATCTAAGTAGGGTCGGCACAATATGTTTTCCTTTTCCACTCTCTCTTGTCAGATGTCAACCCAATATTCACACCTTATTAGATACAAATTATTGTTCACACTATCCATCCATACCACACGATACTATATTTCAAAACTTTTGTCTGTTGAAGTCAATTTATTAACTACATATTTTCCTACAGTTTTCTAACAACCACTTTGTTTCGTAGCATTAGCCTACGACAGTAGCGAATCGACTACGAGTTATTTGCTTCAAATACGTCTCTGGTCACTATGAAATTCAGAAATTCATACTTCACTAACCAAGACTCGTTATGACCGCCACTAATTACACTCAATTCCGTACCTTAAAATCTCAAAATGGAACCCTTTATGTTTCGTTATCTCTTTCTCGCGTGTACGAAACAATACCAACTGTTGCAGATTTCGACTCGTGTATGTCGAGCTGCGTGTGTGTGTGCGTGAGTAAACACCGGTTTAAGCCTAACTGGCCTTAATGAATCGTAATGGCCCCTATAATTCGCGGCGTAACTAACTGGCCATGTGGGGACGTGCTGCCGCTTCTACGTCGCCCCCTCGCTCCCGTTGTAGCCAATATTTGGAAGCGAGCCATATCGCGCATATGACAGAGTCTATTCTTTTTTTGAAATTTTCAGGCTGACCGTTCTCGGTGCGATTTGCGGTTACGTGTTTAGATTGTATACTGACCGCGAATTTGTCACGTTTTGCAGGCTGCCATATCGATGGGGTTATACATTTTTTTATGTAGAAAAGGTGGGGTATTGATACAGTATTCGTGAGAGATGAGTTTTATCGGCCTTAATGGCCTCTGTGGTCACAAGTCATATGTCAGTGTACCGCCTCAAGGGAACACCACCAAGTATGTTGAAAAGAAGTACCGACCGCTTAACTCAACGAGCCCCGTTATTAGGTAAGGAATATTTAATATAACTCGTATGGGTGTTTCGGTAAACTGGAATTAAATTTAAGAAGTTGAATTATATTGAAGCTTAGATTCTTTTTGATGTTATGTATTTATTAGTTGCTATAACTTACCCCGTGTCAAACACCAACCACTATTGACGTTTATCTGTGTCATACATTAACCGGTGATTATTACAAGGTGTATTAAATAGTGACCGAAAGAGAACCGTAACACTCGGTTCGGTGAATCTGAATCGGGCTCACTCGGCTTGATTCGTCATCAATCGCACTCGGGTCGATGACGTACTGAATAATGTATACACAGTTCCAGCCGTCATTAACTACGTTTATCATCTGACAAGGAGTGTATCGTTTCAATAATTTACATTTTTTTTATTACCTATATGAAATATTGAATAATATTCAAGTATACATTTTATGCGTATTTAAATATTACTATTATTTAATTACATATAAATATTGATAAAACTATATGAACTTTAATATGCATGGATTTATTTATTAGTTTTCCCTACTATCGTGTGGTCATAAGCACACACACTTTTTATTATTTCAAAAGGTAACAAACAATAACCGCTAAAATATTATTCCTACTGATTTCAGACAACATCACCATAAAGAGGGAATATAATAATTACTTTTAAATTAAATTATATTTCTTTATTTGCATTTCTTAACGGTGAACATAACAAATCCTTATATTTATTGTTAGTTTTATAGAAGTATCTAGGTATTAAAGAGTTATCATTATGTTTGCACGATAGCATAGCATTTTCAGCATGAGCTGGTTAATTCAAAGGGTTATTGCACGGCGTACTGCAACAGCCGGTGCCCTAACTTTAAACTAAACCCCGAAGGAGCTCGTTATTCCTACTGTAATTTATTTAATTGCTCTGTGGCGGTAATTATTCATGAAATTACGGCAATTACGCCTCTAGAAACAATTATTTATTGTGCAAACTTGTGTCTTAACTCACATTTTATTTCATAATATATCATTAGATAGCCGGAAGAAATTGCTGAAATGTAATTAGTTATTTAACTTTATCATATTTGCTGAAAAAAAAAAATATATTATCATTTCGTAATTTATTTTTATAATAAAACTAACTGTTGCTTGCGACTTTGTTCTAGGGAAATGGTTTTGTTGTTCCAGGGGCACTACGTATTTAATCCCAAGTACATGGACATTTGTGTGAGATTTTAAATTATATGTAATGTATATTAGGCAGCGTTTTCGACGAAAGCTCCCAGGCGGTTTGGCTTTTTCCGATTATCTCAACAATTATCATTATATTTCAACCAATTTAAAAAAACCTTTCTTTACGCCTTTATCTAAAAAAATTATATAACTAAACTTTCCCCGTGAATTACTCTCTATCTATTGGCGATGACCGCATTACAATCCGTTCAGTAGTTTTTGAGTTTATCGCGAACATCTAGTCAGACAGACAGACAGCCGCGGCGGACGACTTCGTTTTATAATATGTAGTGATATAGAGTCACTATATACGTAACATCTAGTATAACAAAGAAGAAGTAACCTGACAGTAACTTGTATTTTCTGACAGAATTAGTAGTAGTTGTAGACTGTAGAAGGGAGATATTAATCGCTTAAAATAACCCTCATAACCTAAGTTCTTACATACCTTTATTACATATTAGCTTTAGAATTGTCTTCCAGAACGTTTAAATCCAAAATAACATTTATCCGAATCGAATATCAAAATTCCAGTTATTATACAATGTAGGAATTAAAATGAAGGAAAACGAGCAAAAGTTCCGTCCGGGGTGCGCTCGGACACTGTCCATCCTGCATATTAATCACCGGGTGCCATCTGTGCTGTAGGACAATCTTACCGGACTCAGTTTAAATTAAAATATTTGGGCTTCGAAGCCCAGTAAATGTGTAACATTTGGTGTTTATAGTCCAGACCTGTAAATTTATACTTATTTATAATTAATATTTAATTCACCTTTAACTCAGAACACACTGTAAATATGTTTATCAGCTGTGCCATATAATTTATGTATCTCATACATCAAATACCAACTGCATTCGTGGCTCATTTTACATATCCTAGGAATTTATTGTTAAGGTGTTTTTCTTATAAACATAACTTAGTATATATATTATATGTAAAAAAATATTATAAGGCTGTTTTATACTTACCTAAAATGGAAATAACTAGACGCCGTTAGGGACTGATATATTTGATTACTAGGTTTTAATTAAAAGCTTAATTTAATTAGCTAAAATTAATTGAAATATAAAAGTGAAACTTATCCTCATAGCGGTATTTTCAAATAAATCTGTAATTGTAAAACCTTGTACTTAGTACATTATTATGAGAATTTAATATTCATTTAAACATAATTTTCTTGTATAGACAATAAATATAGACCAAATAGTTATTATTAATTTTTTTTATTGATATCTATCCAGCAGCGTTTGAATGAGGCGCTCACACCTTTATCGTTTTATTTATATATAAGATGATTTAACGCTGTCAAAGTCACAGGCATTTGCTAGTATTGTTATAAATATATTCTGTGAAACTGCTCCAATATCACTACAGTTGACAACCGAACTTTTGTAACCTTTATTACATGGCAGGTGGTAAATGAAAAAACAAAAACCCATTGCTCGTTAAATGTCCTTATTTACTCGTTTAAAATTGTCCAAATAACTGTACGTATGGATAGTTAGACCCGCCGGATGGCCGTCCGATGCTACGTGATAAATTCATTTTTGGGCAAGGCTTAATTTGTTTGCCGGGACACTCGGCTATTTGGAAAACGCCATCTCTCATTGAACAGATTACCGAGATTACGAATTCATTAGGGACGGTGTATCTTTTGTTCGTAACGTGTGAGACATGGTTAATTGGTATTTTAGGGGCGTGTAGTTTGTTCTGAAAACAATTAAGGTATTAATTGTTTATTTATGGGTTTTCCAATTTTATACAATATTTTATTATCTTTGCCCCTGTAAAAAAAGAAAGAAAAGCCTTTTCCTGTAGTTAAATACTTAAAAATTGTACTTTGAACTCTTTTTGTATAGGGTAAATATTAAATCCTAATCCTTGCAAATATTATGAATACGACAGTGAATTTATTTGTTTGTTACGCTTTCATTTCTTAATTACTCAACGCATCACAAATTTTACTCACACGATATCAGGGATACAAAAAAGAATATAAGGCACACTTTCTTCTAGTTTCTTTCGTACTGTTCCCGTGGGATAAATCCAATCTACATTAACACAAGCTGATTGCCAAAATGGAGTACAATATAATTGTAGTCATTTTAATCAAAGTAACTAAACATTGGTTGTCTGTAAAGTCGGTTTACGTGTGATAATTTTACGTGATAACGTCATAAGAAAACATTGATGAAAATTTGTGCGTCATAAACCAAACGCTTAGGCCGATCGCGCCTCTCAATCGCTTGTTCCGCGCTTATGTTTACACGCTCGGCTCAGGCGGAACGTGATAATGAATCATGCTTTTTCGAGCGTACGTTATCACATCAAAATGTTTACTATAAAAAGTATCAATTTAATATTACTTCCTTAGTAGTCCGGTGAAACTGTGAAAGCCTAATAAGCTGGCAGTGTAGGTCAGTTCGAAAAAAAAAATTACTTCCTTATTTTATTAATTACTTTGTATTTGAAGAAATAATAATATTCGTTTGTAATATACTTATATAAGCTAATAATAATCATAACTTTATACAAAGTTGCCAATACGTCGCCATCGTCCGCAGGCATGGTAATTACGGCACACCTCAGACGCGAGCCACAATTAATTCGTATCCGCGTTCGCCGCAGCCGCCGCGTCGCCGCACTCCGCATGTCTCTGCTCGTCGCCACTGCGGTGACCGACGTCCCGAACACGGGCTTTGGAATCCTGAACACTTAGTTCGGTTTATAGAAGTATGTATCGGTATTTATTAGCTGTATCATATGAACAATGATCATAATTATTATTACACCGTAATAAGAATAAAATGTAAATTTATATGTCTATTCTTAAAATATAACATTTTAGCTTTTGCTTGAAGCTTTGCTCGTGTTAGTGTATAGTTAGATTTGACCTAACCGTCGGGCATTATACTTTTTCTGAATGAATGAAGATTATACATCAGTCTTAGCAAAGTAACGATAATGTAGGTTTTTTTATATATTTTAACAATATTTTCCTACGAGTAGATAAGTCTATGGAGTTCACATACAGTAATACCCCGACTTACGCTACCCCGTTTTACGCGAATTCGAAGATACGCGAATATTTCTTTGTGACGACCGCGCTCATCAGCTCTTCCAATCCACCCTATTAGTGTTCCGTTTATTTTACGACACGTTCGAACGTGTTTCGCGTGGTATTGTTTTACGTATCTAATGCGCTTTATTGATTACCTTTAATTAATTTTTTTTTTTTATTGGTAAACAAATTTATCCTACCGGAATCAACAGTCCGAATGATTATAAAAGGTAAAGAATTAATTATGGAAGTTGTGAAACACTCTCAATCTTTGAATTTAAGCGCTATTCGTAAACATGTAGGTTTTGACGCTCAATATAAACATTGTTATTATCATGGTATGATAATCAAGTATTTCAACATTTTATGAAACATGTTTCGTTATAAATCATGGTTTTCTTTAGACTCTGGTCCCGATTGTACATACTTTATATGTATTTATACAAAAAATTAAACCGCGACTAACGCGAATTCAACTTACACTGTTATAGCTCGGTCCCACCTATCACGTAAGTCTGGTGTATTATTACTGTATTTCACTAATTATTGACACATGTAGTTTATCACCTCGAAGCTGAGATTTAACTATTTCGTGAATAAATAAAAACATTTTGTACAAATTAACACTTTACAGCTCGTGTATAATCCAGGTGGTGCAGTGTACGGACCAAATCGGCCGAGCGTGCGAGAACCGCATATAATCTGGACCACAACCTCTGCGCTCGACGCCACGCTGCGTTGCACCGCCGCTGGTTTCATAATAATTAGTCTACAACTCTTATTGCGAAATCTAAATATCATCTTAAAATTTATTTAGGAAATTAAATAATTGAATATTTTATTTCAAAATAAAATTTGTTACCCTGAATAAAACTAAAAATTAACGGTATTAATAAAACGATTCTGTTTTCAGATACTTCTGTACTTTTTTAACTCCTGCCTACTTTGTCTCTCTTTACTATTGTATGACTTAATTGAATCATCTGTTCAAATAAAATATAATTAGATAGATCTCGAATATAGACACAACATATTTACTACTACTTACTACGACAAAATTATTTCGAAAGCTTCATTTGATATAAAGTTTTAATACAGTTTTAATAAACTATAAGTTTTATAAGTATATGTTTAGCGCGCATTTTCTCGCTGAGGTGAAGTGAGGTAAGCGGTGTGGGGCTTATGTTTTTCCTATGTAGATAAAATAAATTGTCATGATAATAATCGAACCAGACGAAGTCACGAGTTTGAGCTAGTACAATATATAAAATTTAAAAGTAATGCTATATACATTTTACAATATTTACATTAATATAATTTGACTTTGTTTTAAGAAAATGGCTATGAAGTATGAAATATTAAATATGTTATGAATGATTGATAAATTTTTATTATATAACACTGCCTAAGTAAAAGTTTTCACATAAAGTTAAATTTGTAATCCTAGCGCAGTGATATTAATAGACAATCGTAATAATTCTACACCTTTACCTGAATATTAAATCGTGGTACCAGGCGATCAGTATTCAATGGAAGTTCGCCCCACCCTACCGTAGGAAGATAAGCCTTCGTTCCGTCGCCGACTGAATCCCGCGATACTTGTGACTAATCGCTGGGATTGTAGTCTCGCCGTCTCGCGATAATCCCGTACAAATTATAGGGGTGCTTATTACTGCGTGAGGTTTTGTAGAACATTATTTAAGAGTTCGTTGTGGTTACATTGAATATACTGAAAGATGTAGGTTCCAGATAATTAAAGAATACATTAATATAACAAATAATTGTTTGGAACTCTTTCGTAAAACATTTTGCATTTAGAAAAAGTTTGCCTCTAAAATGGTAATATTGAAAATTAGAAAACCCTTGTAAAAGGTTGTTACCTACATAGTTTAATAACTACTTATTTCAAAACAAATTATAACGTACATAGTGATGAAGGTAACGTTTTTATTTCTCTTGATTCCTTTAGATAATATAAATCAGTCTTATTATGCCATAAAAAGAGAGAAACAATTCACAAGTAAATACATTGAAAAATGCAAAAGGAAAAATAAAAACAGAAATAATAGGGGATATAAAAGAGGACAGTTTGCGTCACAAAGCCGCATGCGGGCCCAGATATTGACAGTAAATTTCATTCATACGGCATTAGTGCCGCGCCATCAGCTACAGAGATATCTCACGCAAACATTGTACAGAGAAATGTATAGATTGGATCTGTTGTTTAATAAACAGTTTCTATTATGTTTTTAATAAAAAAAAAACTCAACTAAAATAAATTTCTAGTTGGTGCTTTATTAATCACTATAAAAACTGTTGTCTCAAGAAGAGGAAAGTCACGAGTTTGATTTCATCACAAGGAAATTTAATTTGTACGTGGTCGGTTTTTCCTAATCTACTTTTCAGTAAGTCCGGAAAACTCGACAGTTATATGTCTAATTGAAATGTTTGTTATCAGAAAAAACCGGCAGTCTAAAACGAGATGCGTTTTTTCACAGTACTTAGCAACCAAATCCACAGAACTAAATACCTAAAATTAAATAGTATGTACGTTATTCTATGATAGTAGCCGTGTTCGCGATAATATTTCCTATCGACTGCATGTTAGAAACCATAGAACTTATCTTAAACGTTAAAATATTTGGATAACATGCTCTTCGAAAGCATAACCATACTATAACCGTATCTGTATGAACCGCTACAGTGGGCCAAACTAATTGAATGTTTTAAACCTTTTATTTAACACACTAATAATTTTCAAAAATTGTTTATTAATGCTAATCAGCATTATATAAATAACTATTCTATATTATATAATTCTTCTAAATCCACCGGTTGCCGCTGTCCTTTGTCCGTCAGTTAATCTTAATGTATACTGTAAAAATAAAGTATGATTTTTTAAAATCAAATATAGAAGTAAAACATATGAGCACAATAATTGACTTAACTTACGTAGCTACTAGCGCATCGTCTACAGTAAACAATTATTTATATAAGAAATTTTCAATGTCACTTGTAACTAATTTTAAAAATTATAGTAATACTAGCAGGCCCGGCGGACATTGTCTTGCCTCGAGTAAAAAAAAAATACTTATGTGCATGCAATACTTAAGGTAACTAATGTATTTAATTTGATAAGGATTAATACTATATCCGTCTAAATAATCTTCCAAATACCTCATTGTAACCATTTTTTTAGAAGATAGATTGGTATAGGTATAAGCCATCACAGACTTTTTTGTAGATCTATAAAAGAGGAGCATCTCATTATGTATTGTTTTGTTATATCTCAAAAGAATGAGGCAGCGTTTTCGCAAATGAAACCTTCCTCATATATTATTCTATCTATTGGTGAAGACCGCATTACAACCATTCAGTAGTTTTTAAGTTTATCGCGAACAGACAGACAGACAGACAGACACGCAGCGAACGACTTTGTTTTATAATATGTAGTGATTTAAAACAATCCAACATCACAGTGTAATTGACGATGCGGGTAAATACGAAAAATGAGTAGTAGGAACATGAAATATAACAGTAAGTTATCGTTTTCTAATATCTCAAAAACACATTATTTGTGTTACACAAGTCCCGGAACAACGTTTTGTCCAATTCTTCAAAGTTAAGCCAATATTTGGCGATCCCGGACAACTTCCGCGAATGTGACCGGGTAATTTATCGCCGGACAAACTGAAGTTTATCGAAAGAAGGAGAATAACTTTATTATATAGTGACCGGAAGTAAGGGTAAGCGCCGTCCGCTCCCGTCTCCGTGATATATTCGCGGGTATAAGTGTTTAAGACATTTAAAATAATTAATTGTGAACAAAAGTTATCCATAATATATTACTTTAATTATGGCATTTATTTTAACAGTTGCTTTTCGCCATTTTTAAATATATTTATGTAATTAATATATTTTTTAACTAGATTTAACATAGCATCCAATAAAAAAAGAAACAGTAATATTACTGCAGTATTAATATACCAAATAACACACAAATATATAAATTTCATATATTGTTACCAATATTCGGGTATTAACTACTTGAAACATGTTGTGTTTACGCCTGTACCGGTTTCGAGTCATCCCGTTTTTATGAAGTCGGAGCTATTTCTTCGCAATGATGAAATATGTCGCGTTCGTCCAGCGCTGCCCTCGCTCTGTAAACACATTTCGGAAATCGTCCTCATACATACGCTGACGGAAATCGTCCACGTTTTAGCAATTTTATTTGGGCAGACATTACATTTCTTTGTAGCAAAAATTTTAACCATGTAACATAACGACGTGACGCGATGGTGCATAGTAGACGTATTAAGTTGAGAAATTATTACCCAACGAATTGTTACATGTGACGATTTCGCGTTCGTCAAGTAAACGAGTGTACGATAATTAGTATCATATTTGCGATTCAAGGAGAATATATTGGGCTATATTTATTAAGAAGTCTTTAAATTAACATTATTTATACTCACTGAATATGTTTAACGCGTAAATTGAATCTGCAAATTTGTTATATACAGCAATTCACTATATACACACCGGCTAAAGTGCAATTTAAAAATCTCAAGAATTCACTTATTTAAAATTTTACTTTTAAAATTAAAAAGAGATCACACTAAGTATAGAATTTTATGGATAACATTTTTTTTTTTTGTGATTTTTATTCATTCTATAATTTTTAAAGATCCAAATACGAAAAGGTTGATAAATTAAATAAAACACATATTATAAAACAAAAATTTACAAATTAACATCACAGGATTCCGTCGAATACACAATACTTTTGTAAAAACATTCAAAAATAACAACAAAACTTGTATAAAACTGTATTTTAATGAACACTTTATGAAATCTCAAACAAAAATCTCGAAAGAATATAAGTTTGAAAAAAATTATAATAATCATACAGAAAAGGTAACACGTTCAATTGTTTTCTCAATTTGAATTAATTAGTTCTTAAATGAAATAATAAACAGCTACAAAATCCATAATTTCTTCATAAGTCAATCAATAACTATTCACTTGTTATTTTATGTACAATATTAGATGACCCAGTGAACTTCGTGTCACTTACATATATATATATATATATTTTAATATATATTATAGGGGGCAAACGAACAGGTGGGTCACCTGATGATAAGTGATCACCGCCGTCCATAGACATTAGCAACACCAGAGGTGTCGCAAGTGCGTTGCCGGCCTTTAAAAAACTAAATAAATAATAAATATAATAATGTATATATAATAATATATTTTATAATGTGGTCGAAAACTTAATAAAAACATTTTTTTACATTATGAATGCAACATAGTTATGCACTTAATCAAATTTAAAGCTTTCTAATATACTATTTTCATTTCTGAAACATAACTTATTTGTATTTAAAAAAAAACAGACCAAAGAGATCGAAATAGTACAGCTATGAGACAGACAAATTTCTGAACGCACCTATAAATAGTTGACAAACGTAAAAAAGTAGATATAAAATGAGGAGTTGAAAATAAAGTCGAAGATGCGTGCGCCGCTGTGGGAAATTGCTACTTGTACGATATGTCATTAAAAATATATGCCTGTTAATTTTAAATGTCAAGTTTATATGAAATGAATACATAAGTATCTATATAAATTCAAATTTGTTACGTAGGTAATGTAAAAGCTACAACATAATGTGTGCTATTTTTCCAAATCACACAAGAAGGTTTGAAAAAAAATTATATAAATACTCCTAAATGAAATAAAATTACCGATTAACTTTTTACCAAATATCCACAAGAATATGAAAAGCTTTGAGATAAATGAAAAACGTCCAATAAATTTTCATTTGGCGTCCACTCGTCGGCACAAAACAGGACCTTCTCGAGATATGATACTGTCAAGTTCCGTTCACAGTCCACTACACTTATTCATGGCGACGTCTTCACAAAAGCCGAGAGAACTCGAGTACGTAACTTGACATTGTTCAAATGTTATTTTTCTACGAATCCTTACTAATATTATAAATTTGAATGAGAATTTATTTATTTGTTATGCTATCACGCCTTTATCACTCAACTTTTGATCGAGAAATTTTGTACACACGTTGTCAAAGGTACACAAAAGAGGATAGGTTATATTAACTCGAGCAAAACCGCGGGTAAATGGTAATAATCAATATTTTATTTGAATTAAGTTTTATATTGTAATTAACACATACGATAATTTTCGACGGTTGCTTCAATTTCATTTTTTTTTTGCACATTAATTTTCTTACGCTTACATGTGACGTTTCAGTACATATGTATCGTTTATGGTTTTTAGATTGCATTTATGAAATGAACTCTCATTTCGAATAGAAACTTTATACACAAAATCGAAAAAAAATGAACTGTCAAAATCGATTGCAAGTCAAAACATATATCAAAACACTGTAAGTGTATAGAAATAACTTTTTTATATGTTTTTCATAATAATGTTTTTTATGTAGTGAATTGATTAAAACTATCAAGTTACGTTCTTAGTCGATAAGCTACATAGCCCATGTCCAGTACGAGCCATCGTGTTCCTGGTTTCGATAAAGGCACGTTTAATGCTACAAAGTGATCTCAAGTGGAGGTCCGCTGTCGCCCGGGGCGACGCTTTTACCCGCTCTCTTATGAAAATTTTGTCAAGAACTTATTTACTTTGTACTCTGTTCTTTGTGACGCGTAATGTAACTAAAATGGACTACAAAAATAATATGAAATGTTATAAAGTGTATGTGTAATTCTATGGATGTGATATGTTAATTGTAAAATCTTTGTATGTATTTTTATTTTCTTAAAATACAACCTTTAGAAACAAGCCTTATATCGCGAGGGACTTTATAAACGTGCAATTAATGTACACACACAAAGTACTCCCCGACTGAGAATACTCACCGGTAAATCACAGAAATAATTGTCCTGTGTTGGATTTAAACCCACAACACGCAACACGATGGCAGGCGGCGAAACGATCCTTTAAGCCACTAATTTTGAGCCAATCTTAACAAATTAGGTGATTATAGGTTTTAAGAACATACTGAACATATATGGGCGTAAATGGTACATGAGGTTCGTCTGATGTTAAGAAACCCTACCTTCTAAGAGGAACTGAGTGTAAATATATAAAAGCCGTAGTACGAAAGGATCTTGTGAAGCAGTGAAGTCTCGTGTGGCCAAAGACGTAGTAGTAGTGGTACGATGTAGGTGGCAGAGCTACGCTGACGCTATTACTGGTTTCAGCATGAATGGGTCGGCTCGCCCGGGGTAGTACCACCCTCTCACAGAAAACCGACATGAAGTAACAGTGGTTGCACTGTTGCGTTTCGTTCGGTCAGTGAGAGCGCCGGAGGCCCACATATTTAAAAGGCCGGCAACACACTTGTGACTCACCTGGTTTTGCTAGTGTCTATGGACGGCGGTGATCACTTACCATCAGGTGACCCACGTGTTCGTTTGCCCGCTATAATATAAAAAAAAAGTCCGACAAAAAAGAACAAAGATAATTCTTTCTTCGATCGCCGGTATATTTACAGCTTATACCAAAATGTCATATACAGTACCTAACGATAATTAGCATAGCTTCACTCTTTATGAGGCTGCCCTTAATAAAGTCGCCCTTGGAAACACTAATACTGACGACTTCATGCTGTCATAATTATGGTTATATAAATGGCCACGTCTAAGATGACGATAAACTTGTTTAAACTATTCTCTAATCTAAATACCATAGACTTTTTTCCGATATACATAATATTTTAAGGATCACATGAAATAATGAATATTATTATTTATGGTCTTAAATAATCTCTTTTCTTTATTGTGTAACAACTCTTCGCGGGCATGGCTTTTCTATCTGTTAGTTACTAAGGTGTAAGGGAAAGAGATATACTGATATTTGAAATATCAATATAATCAAAAGCGTTATTTTATACAAACGCAAAATAGTGCAATTGGAAACTAGAGATAGAAACATATTTTTGGAAAGAATAAAAAATTGATTCACTATAATATCAAAGTTTCTCCTTTTCGATACATTTTTTCAGTACCCCGATGATTTAGTTAGAGACCCATACAATATGAAGCGAGAACACGTGTTAACAGCGCCATAACCGTGCGAGCTAACTGCCGAACTTAGGGCACTTTGTGAAATATGACGCAGTGTGAAACTGCCCTTATCGCCTTGTTGATTTTGTTTTATGATGTAACACGGGAACTTCTTTATTGTGAAAATATCTATCTATACTGAGTTTTCTCTGAACCAAATTAGTAGTTATTATTTACTAATTTTTACTCGCGGCTTCGCTCTATCCCTCGGGAATAATACTTTATATCTAAATGAAAGGTACCCTATATCCTTTTCTGTACCCCTGACAACGTATATGCAAAATTTCATGAAGATTGTTTAGTAGTTATGGCGTGAAAGCGTACGTAAGAAACAATCTGAGATACGCATTTATTGTATTGGTTAGGATAATTACGATGTAAGTCTATGCAAATATAGTCATTAATATCCCCATAATATTATTTATAATTCATAAGAAATAACCTCAGTTTCCGTTCTTCGAAAAGATTCTCATGCTATCCATTTTATAGTATGTGGCGCTACAGTACTTCAAATTCTGTACCATTCAATCGATCGCTAAGAAAATTGTTATGATTAAATGTATTTAAACATGGAGAATATTTTTACAATTTCCAAATATACAAAAACCATTGCTTATTACAAGGAATAATACAATTATCAACAGATAATAACAAAGGAGTACGAACCTACGAACATATGCAGTATAACATAAAAATAATAAGCTGCTGTATTTTTTTACAAATTTCACAATTTCATAGACATTTAATTTCAAATATATCAAATAATACATACGAGTACACCATATTCTAGTCATTCAATTTTCATTTCTGTATTCACTAAATGTTGTATCTAAAGAAAAAAAGGTCTTTCTAAAGTTATACGACAACACAGGTGTTCCTAAATGCGTCTACATATCATTGTTTTTATAGGTTAGAGGGGTTCGATAAAAAAATATTGTTATAACGAACGTCTGAACATAATCCTTTACGAGGGAATAACATGTTTTACTATGTGATTGAACTTCGTAATGTATTGTTTCGTCATAAACCAAAAGTTTTTTTAAGACCGTACGTTTTACGAAATACAATTTACCAACGTAATTCAAGTTTTTAAAATTCTAAACGAAAACCTTTTACTCCATTTAAAATTAGAATATTGAATAACGTTCGTTTTAAAAAAAATTCGTAATTAGCTCTCGGCATCACCTTGTAGGCTTCTCTTGAACTTTGACCAGGGAATCCTGTGGAATGCCTGTTGTGAAACGCGATCCTTTCTCCTCGCCCGAGCCTTAAGTAACTGAACTATTTATGAGAGGTTTCCTAGTCAAATATTTCACTTTAACTATTGATTTCCATTTCCAATAACCTCGATTGTTTCACATAAATCTTGGGATTAATTTTACAACACAAATGTAACAATTTGGTTATAGGCAAGTAAGCATTTAGTTATACGCCGGCGGCGCCCTGCTTTGCAACTTTAGCGGCCCTCCCTCACCGCTAAACAAATTTGACAGCTCCAAGTTAGCTTAAGTTTGTGTACACGTATGCAAAATCAAATATACATCTGAAGAAAATACCTAAAACCCTTATGTAAACAATTGTAAGGTACATTTTCCAGTAATACTTCTGTCATAACTGTTTTATATAAAATTGTATTGTCTATTAAAGTTGGTAGCGACTAGTTAGCATTGTACCCACGTTGAAACAAGTTGTCATGATTATTAAGGTGTTTAGCGCTAAGTTAGAGTCGGCGGATGATTACTTTGAAACTGCTGGTGCGTGTGTACAGTATCTTATTAGGTACACGTACATTAGCTTTTAATTTATGCATATAAATAAAAGCGAATTGTCTGTTCGAATCTCCGAGATGCAGGAACTGATTTTGCCGAGGTTTTTAAGGTAAATAACTTATCTAGGTTATATATAAAATAAAAATTCAAATACGTAATTATTGTTTTTTTTAGTAATTTCACCAAATGTGAAATTATTATTTCTTTATATTAGAAAATACGTCCAGAAGCAAGTACATCAATATCTAGGGAAACATACACCAGTCAAAAAAAAAATTGACAATATTAATTTCTTCGAAAATTGTACGTGTTTTATGGAATTACCTGTAATATTTGAAACATAGTTTTTGCATTTTCTATGTATTGGGGAAGATTATAGTATATCTATTCTCATGCTGCAAAGAGTACGTACAGCTATAAGTATATGAAATGTACGCTAAGCAATTACTTAATTACACATCGTGAAACACGGCGGCGAGTTTCGGTGGTAGAGAAAGGAAAAATGAAACCACAAGGCACAGCTGATACTATTATAAAGAATAAAGATGTGTGGTTTTAAGCACAAATTAAGGAAACATTAATAAAACAATATCTGCTCGATGTATCTATCTCTTTTAAAAATCTATTACAAATTTACAATTAATAATAACATTGTGATGGGTAAATAATATGAACAGCGGGAGCTATATCACAAGAACTCTATATTAATTGGGATTTAAACCGCGCGAGTCGGAAGCTTTTAAAATCGCATAAATACGACATGTCATGGATGAGAGCCGCGTTCTGCCTTTATCAATTACAGCGAGGACGACCGTCAAAAAATGTTGAAGCGGAAAACAGAGTTACACAGTACCGTTTAATATTTCAGTTGAACGTTTAAAGTGGCATGTGTGTAGCCGATGCGTTGATTGCTCTTGTCATGAAGAATTTACATATTCAAATAATTTTAAATTATTATTAGATTTAAAGTTATACCTACGTTTTTTGTGTTTAATAATTTAGTGTTTTTTTTTGTTTGATTCACTGTGTATTCTCTAACATGTAGAAGACAGTATTTTACGATATTCATTACTTCAATTAACATATACTTCGGAAGGTATTTTTTAATTGAAAGGAGTTTAACTTACTGTATGTTGGTGAATTGTCATTAATTATACGTATGACTTTTTTTTCATTTATTAGAGATCGTGTCCCACGGTGTTACTCGTGTTTATATTTTAATATGTAGAAATACTGTCAGTGCAGTTAGTTAAGCTTGAACATATTTCGTATGAGATATGACTATTGCGTACCGACCATACAATTTAGTTGGACGGCACGATGCCTCGATAGTATAGGCGTTCGCAGTTCGGCCCTTTTTTATGTGGCGCTAAACGACCCGTCCTAACTTAGCATAATTTTTGACCTATATTGTAGTTTTCCAGGTTCGTTTCGTAGTCAGTATACTCGAAGATTTACACTTATATATAATCAAATAAAATAATAGATTTGCAAATATGTGTGCGTTTACTTTCGTAGTCTTTTATACAAACATACTGACATATAATATGTCCTTTTTGAATATACATTACAAGAACACAAGAAGGTTTTATACATAAAATACAAGGAGATTTTTAACATGTATGGTAAATATTTAACTTCGGAGAGTAATTTTTTAGTGATAATCTACAGCCTTCCTCTACAATTAGATTATTTAATGTAAAAAGATTTATTTTTCATATCTGATCTCTAGCTCCAGATATTAATTAGCATGTTTAAATAAACAAAAAACTATATCTTCAGTTTCATAATTTTAGTATAGATCTGTGTATTACTAAAATGGTTACTCGATATTTAAATTCAATACAATGTACATTAAAACAAATCTACCAAATAAATGCATTATGTAATAAAAGTTCTCGTTATAATTAAACAGATTGTAAACCGCGTTTTAATAAAAACTTAACATATATTAATTACAAGTGGCTTAACAAAACGTAAAATATTTGCTCATTTGCAGGCGAACATGATAAATTGTAAATTACTTGGAAATGTGCGTTTTGGAACCGCGCCGGGGTTAAATTTTAAAATGGTGAAACAACAGTGGAAATGAAATTCACGGGCAAATAATGAGAGACGAATTAAAAATGCAAAAATTGATTAATGGACCGTTCGTCGAGCAAATATGTACGCA
Organism: Antheraea assamensis; assembly: GCA_035772565.1. NCBI lineage: Eukaryota > Metazoa > Arthropoda > Insecta > Lepidoptera > Saturniidae > Antheraea > Antheraea assamensis. The sequence continues at coordinate 1,405,671 of JAQQSE010000042.1, forward strand.
ATAAGTAGGTGTGTGAGTAACTGTGTACAATGAACTGGTAATATTACTTGTTTTTGTGCACTATACGAATTACGAATTAATATGTACTGGTATACTTTTTCTACGTTGTTAACATATTCTTCAAAATTGTATGCGGGTACGGCAAACTAAATGTACTGAATCTTATGTTAAGAACAATGCAATGTATGTACCATCCTAAAGTTGAAAATCTGTCGTCAAGCTCACAATTGCGCTTGAGATCCACTCCCCTCTACATTTATCGTGTTTGCCATCTTAGATCATACCGTCATTTAATATTAGGTGAGATTATAATCAGACACTATAATGTAAAGAAAAAAACATCCAAGAGCAGCCGCGATTACCAAGAGGTCTACAATGTATTGCCAACTGTAGCTGTCTTACGAACCTCTCGGCAGATGAATATACGTAGATTTATTTCGTAAAGTAACAATGAAATGCGAGCCACTGTCACTGGCTATGGTAATGGTGATCCATGTTCATGTTGGTAGTGTTTCAATTGGGTGGAGATACCCTATGCATCGCCTAGTTTCCGAACGTTTCATACCTAAACGCGTCATTATTATAAGTGCTATACCTCATATATAGTGATTACGATCCGAAACTATTGTCGAAAAAAAGGAGTCTCGTTTGAGCAGCGGTCGAGTGCGCACGCGCCCGCTCGCAGCTCTGACGGTCCGTTTAGTTCGGCAACTCGCGCGCAGTTGTCGGATATTTTCGTGTGTGTCCGGAAGTTTAGTGTGTTCGAGCGGCTACTGTCGATCGTACGCTCTTTTCAGAGCGACGGTGCACCTCCATTAGTGCACCATTTAAACCGCACTTTTCGGTGCGAAGCCGTGCACACTGTTTGCAGTGCGTCGAGTCGCCGTGCTACGCGTCGTGCCTCGTGCTGCGCTTCGAGAGTCGTGCAGCGCGTCGTGTGCCGTGCAGAGCGTCGTTCTTCGCGCCGCGCCGTGTGCAGTTTGAAGAGTAGATTCGCGTTCGCGTCGCGTCGCGTTTTCCCTTTGGCCCGGACACGGATTGTCCGTTAGATTCAAATTAGGCGCACCCCCCTGCCCCTCAGGCAGGGAGGTTAGTCATGTCTACCCCCGCGACCCCGCGTGCCCATCCGGCCCTTCCGGCCGTTGATGATACCGTCCACCTCGAAGAACTGTTGCGCTTCCACATGTTCGTCGAAAAGGAAGATCCGAATCTCGTCACGGAATATAACAGACTCCGGAAAGTCTATGCGCGCAACCCTCCCGGTAAGATACCGCGTTGTTTCTCCGCGAACCCTTTCGCGAATCTCCCGGACGACCCGTTCACGAGGCTCTCGGAATTCGATTCCGATGACGACTCGGACATGGACTACGATACAGTCCCCGCGACCGCGCCCGCGACCGTGCCTGCGCCCGCGACCGTGCCTGCGCCCGCGACCACGCCCGCCGATGACGACGGTTTCACAACCGTCACGCGCCGCGGTAAACGCCCACGCGCCGCGATTCAGACCGATAGCGACTCTGCTGCGGGACGTCCGACCCCAAAGCAGCCCAATATAGGTGGCGCTCGGGTGCCCCGAGCCTCTCCCACGCCCTCTGCCGCGAATTCGGCTCGAGCCTCGGCTGCGGAACCCGCGGTCGCGGCTAAGAAGCCACGCCTACCGCCTCCCGTCACCTTCCGTGACAAAGCTCGATGGGTAGAGATTTCTGAAGACCTTAAGTCGAAGGAAATCGTCTACAAGTCTGCCGTCAACACTGTTGCCGGCATTTCTATTCGTGTCTCGACCCCCGATGAGCATCGCGAGCTCACCAAATACTTCAGGGAGCGTAAGCTCCCTTTCTTCACCCACGCGCTCGAGGAAGAGCGCCGCCTCCGTGTCGTCATTCGGGGAGTTCCCTCTGAGCTCACCGAATACGACATCTGCGATTGCCTGAACGGTCAGGACTTCCCAGTCCGGAGCGTGCAGCGCATGCGCCACCCCCGTACGAAGGCCCCCTTCAACTTGGTGTTGGTCACTCTGGACCGCTCCTTGGAAGGCAAGGCTATTTTCAGCCTCAACTCAGTTTGCGGCCTGTCCCCTGTCTACGTCGAGCTTCCTCGCAAGTCCCAGGTACCCTCGCAGTGTCACAACTGCCAGGTGTACGGTCATTCCGCCCGACACTGCCACCTGCGTCCCAGGTGTGTCAAGTGTCTCGGGGATCATTCCACTAAGGAGTGCCCCCGCACTCCCGAATCCGTCGAGCCTCCGAGCTGCGTCCTCTGCGAGCAAACGGGTCATACCGCGAACTATCGCGGGTGTCCCCGTGCGCCTCGCTCGACCTATCACCGTCGCGGCGGTCGTGCGACCCGGTCCAGGGCGCACGGCCCGCCGACTCGGACGAATCGGCCTCCGCCTCCGCCCATACAAAGCCAGAAGGCTTTCCCCGAACTGCCGGGCACCTCCAGTGCGCCGGCAGCATCTGCTACTCCGCCGAGCGCGCTCTCCTGGCGCGTAAGGCCTTCCCCGCCAGCTCCCTCGGCTCCTAAAGCCAAGCCCCAGCCCCCGAAGGCTCTGTCCACTCCTGCGCCACCTATCGCGGTTTCAGCATCGACCTCCGGTATAGACTGGATAGCTCGCTTACTCTTGGTACACGATGTACAAGAGATAATCGCATTTAACGCGTTAGTTAATAGTACGTCTGAGCTCGGGCTCTTAAACGCTATCTCCGCTTTCCCGGCCGTCGCGACCACGGTACAGCAATTAACCCGCGCCGCGCATAAATAAATTCGCGTAAATCAAAATATCAGATCGAACCCGCGTGTTCATACATAATAGACCGATATATTAGGATTTGTTACGTAATTATTTAGTTAAATCGGCACCGTGCCGTTGTACTTTATTTTTTAGCTCGATTCCCTCTCAAAAGATGCGTGTTTGCGCCCACGCCCGCGACTCTCTCTGCTCACGCCTCCGTGAGCGGGGGGTGAAGATTCGATCCCGCACACTCGTCGCGATTTTTCTTGTAACAGCTCGAGCCTAGGTAGTCCCTCGTTGTGGAGCCCTCGAGTATGTTACTCGCGCGAATACAGTGATTTACACATGTTCTACACTTACACGATCACCCCACACTCTTGCACATCTAGGCACTCAGTGGTGGGCTGTTTTTTTGCCCTTTTCGGACTGAAATAGGTCACGTAACACAGTAGTCAGATACCAAATACACATATACATTCGTGAAACATGCATGGTCACACATGCATTTTTCACGAATTCATATATGAGTATTGTATGGATAGATAGCTTAGCTAGCTTAGTTAGTTCGGGAATCCGGCGACAGCTCAAGCCGAGGTGCACCGAGTGCCCTTGAGATGTTTCGCCTAAAAACAATCGGGTGAGTGCCCTAAGCGCTCCCCTTAGTAGTCCGGTGGAACTGTGAAGGCGGAATAAGCCGGCAGTGTAGGTCAGTTCGAAAAAAAAAAAAAAAAAAAAAAAAAAAAAAAAAAAAAAAAAAAAAAAAAAAAAAAAACTATTGTCATGTTCTACTACACTGTATAGGAATTTAATTATATCAAAAACGAACCTTGGATTAAAAGTGTTGGTATAAAATAAATAATTTAGTTTATTTTAATTAAGCCACTGGAAACCGACTTAAAAAGGTCAAAAATATAATTGAGACAAACCGAAACGATGTTCGATCAAGTTTATCACCATTTTCATTTTAATAGGCATGACATGACTGATCTGTATATTTATTTTTTAACTGAAATAATATTATATTATGGAGAATCTTTAAAAATAGCATATCCATATAATATAGTTTAGCCTTTCATTTAGCAATATAGCTCATTGTATTTGATTTAAAACGTTCAATGATGCGTTTTGTGTTTGCCAACAAACGCAATTTGTTGCATGCCGTGTCAGCGTACGAGAGTCCTGTAATAATTACAGTCTAGCTCAAATGAAATGTTTGCCAAATACCTCCGGCAATTTACAGGTCGCGTCACTATTATTACTTTCGTAAAATTATTGCAAAGTTATTAATACTGTTTATTGCAAATGTTGTTAAGCAATTAGGTACTTAGAGAAATAATTATTTGAAAATTTCACGTGCTTTCATTTCGAAGGTCAGTGGTAAGAAATCCAAATTTCTAGTTTCTTTAAGTATAGTGAGAACTGATTTAAGTTATTTTGAAAACTATGAGCTGTGTTAGAGGCAGATTTTTACGATAAAATTAATAACCTGTGAAAGATTGAACCAATTTACCGCTTATGATATATTTCTTATTATAAATAGGTAAAGAACATTTTTTGCATTCACTTTTGTAATTCAGGACTTATTGTAGATATAAAGCAATTCGGGAAATCGATACTACGTTTTAGAGTATGTATAAATCTTTGTCAATTTTGCAGCATACGGAAGATTATATACTTAGAAATACTAAATTTAGAAATAAGTTAGCGGTGTAAGTCATCCTTGGTAATGTTATTTTGGCAGTTCTAGATTATTACAATATAACAAAAGAATCATTCAATGCAGAAGCCAGCTATTATATATCGCATCAATCACAAATCAGTCATTCAACACGCCGAACCATTAAAAACGGCAAAGTAACCGGCACGGTATCGCGTGCTAAACGCATATTAGGTGTCATAACAACGCGGCCGACTGCTGCCGTCGTTCTGTCCCTTTGATAAGAAAACTGCTGGATGTGCTTTTTAATTTAAATAAAATAAAATAGAAAGCACTTCAACATTTACTTATGAATTTCGTGCCAATTATTATCTTGTCCAAAATTGTTTCAAATACGAATCAGCGTTTCGTTTTTCGGCATGTCTATTTTAGTTTATCTATGTTTCTATTGGATATCTGTTAATATATGAGAGAAAACGACACATTTGACAGTGTTTTAAATCTGTTAATACTCCACCGAAACGACTAGCTAGCTATCAAAGACTGTATAGGGATTATCTCGAGTTTAGCCATCGTAAATTATTTGTTTCTCATCCTGTATTGCTAACGTTTTGTTTTAGGTGCATTTTCTACGATGCCACAATGCCATTTCAGTGAGATCGCATCGATAACGCGCCGCCATGCAACAATGCCTCACTAAACACCGTAAACTTGTGAATTATTAATCTCCTTATCGAGCACTAAACACGGCCAGAGTCATGAAAAATTTAATAAATCGCTCTTTAAATTTATTGGCCGGCGGATTTTCATGCTATTATAAAGGAGTAATGGGCGTTGTAGAATGCAAAGACTTTTGTGCAGTGCGCTTTCTGATTTAACAAACAGTTTAACGTGGAAAAGGAATTTCAGTTTTTTAAATAATTTTTAAATATTGTTGATTATTGGTGGATAATTAATATACACTAGATGACCCGGTGAATTTCTTATCACTTACAATTTAACTATACATAAAAAAACGAATTGTTGTTCGTTAGTTTCGCTAAAACTCGAAAACGGCTTGTCCAATTTATTAATATACATGATAATACCAGCCAATGAAGTCCCACTGTTGAGCCAAATGCCTCTTGCTGAAGACAGGTTTGGAAATAATCACCACATTAGTCCACGAAGTATTTTAGTTAGTTTAGTTATTTCAAGCCCCGGCAAATATGCAGTTTTATATTTTTCCATATACAGCAGTACTAATGCATAATGCATTTACACATTTATAGTACATGTTTATATTGTTTTTTGTTATGGTTGACCATAATCTGAAGGAAAACATCGTGATGAAACCATAGCATGGTTGTTGAGCTCTTTCTAAGTCCATCTGGCTATTACTCATCGTCATTTAACACCAGGAGAGATTGTGGCGAAAACACTATAACCTACAAAAAATAAAAAAGGCTATTGGTATGCAATTTAAGTGAGTACACGTTCGATACTGTAACACGCTAAACCCAGAAGTAGGTTTAGCTTTAATGTTCATGAGATAACATTCTTGTTATCATGTAATAAAGTATATGATGAGATACAACGTAATCTAAACAAATGATATTCTTAATAACATGTTATTCTCGTCTTATATTATTGTTTATTTAAACATGAAATTCATCTCTAGTAGAATAAAACACAAAAACGGTGTACGAGGTTCCTAATGAATACTTCTACTAATTTTGGTAAGGGAGTGTAACTCTGAATAAAGATATATTAGTGGTCCGAGTCAAGATAAAGGTATAAATTGTGGAAGCGATAAATCAGTAAAGGATGGGTTTTAATTATACATCCAGCGAAACCAAGCCAGTTAAGACTGAAGTACACAAAGACCAATGTTTAAGATCAAATTCATTTTTATACAATTTGTGTATATATTTTCTGTCGCTTAGTTTTTACAGTCATAATTCAAACTTTTTAATTCACTAATTGAATGTTCATACTCTTATTCATTGGGTAGGGCATTTATAAGATCAATGGAAACTTCCTTTTGGAAAGTACAATTATGAAATGATGTACTGTACGTGATTGCGAAAAATACAAAATATTTAATGACGTTCGACAATTTTTTCAAAAGTATAAAAAATATACAGTTCTCGGTGTGTTACTAGCATTATAAGAATTTTCGCAAACGCTCGAAGGAAGAATGTAAATAAGGTTAATTATTATTAGCGAAGTGATTTTAAACATAAAGAGAGTTCTTAAAACGAAATAATATATTTTATGGTAAGCTACAATGTATATATGTTTTCTTAGTCTAGTCTAGTCATTTAGTGAATAATGAGGAACAAATTTTGAATTTCAAGCCCTTAAATTTGGATTTTAAGTAAAAAAACCTTCCCTTACGAAATCATCAGAGTTCGAGAGAAAGGGACGTTTGCATAATTGTAAGTTACTATTTTTAAAAGAGTTAATAATAAAAATAATCAGTATACATAAAAACGAAAAACATTTAGAGACGTTGATTAAATACAACAGTTCGAGCAGGTCGAGTGCGGTCGCGTAGGGAAGCTGGAGCTGGGCTGTTAATTAGCATTCCCGGAACACCGCTGCAAACAGGTGCAGCCGTGTGCCAATCCGTGCGTATCTCTATCTGCATTAGTATCTGGACTATTCTGTAATCTACTCACAGCTTACATTTATTAGATAATTACAGTCAACTATAATTCTTCAAAAACGATGTGGGTATATCATATCCTTTTTGTAATCTAACAACTAGTGTTTCATTTTTGACTGACGTGTTAATTGACAATAAATATTAATAACTAATATGACATCAATTAAAATTATAACTATTACGATCTAAATCAATATCAAAAATACTTTATACAATTTAGGCCGTAAAAAGGCGCTTATGAATGTCAAAACTACCACCGGTTCGGAAAACACCCCAGTCATCGAGTAGAACCGACAAGAAACTCAATCGGATTTATCTTTTTAACATATGTCTATTTGTTAAAATACATTATACAGTACATATGCGTTACAATCGATTTTAGTGGATGCACAGAGAGGAGTCAATTCCAGACATCACCATCGTTCACATATTGATCTAGTCTATAATAACCCTTTGACACCAAAACCCGCTTGTCATGGCACTTAAACTTATAGTCCGGCAAATCGGTAATATGCTTTGTAACTTTGTTATAAAATCTAACACTGATACCTAAAAAACTGTTACTGGTTTTACTGAGTCTAAAACATGGGAATATCAATTAGTCACAGTGTCTAGTATTTAGCTCATTTCACGAACTCCGACTTTTCAAAGTTTTCTCGAACATCATTCTTGATAATTTAATTTTAATTGATAAATCGTGTAGTAAACATGAATGGACGTTTTTATAAACTTATAAATATTGTACAAAAAAAAATAAAGTGGTAAAATTTTTTAAAAACAGAATAAACCTCCGCCCAACAAAAAATGTCATTTTACCCCGGGTAAAGGCAAAAAGACACATGTATAGAACGTTAAAAACCCTCATAAAGTAGAGAAGCCGTATTAAACGCATCAGTTGCTTGAAATCTCGCTTTGATTCCGTTCTCGACTACCACAAGTGTTATTTTAATTATAAACATTATTTACCTTAATTAGAGTTTTTACTAACGCTCGTGCCCGCAACCGGCGGCAAATTGGCGGTCCAAACGCTATAATTAGGATGGTAGTTAAAGCGCATACAGCGCTCGAGAGCTCGTGTGTTTACTAAACTGTGTGTCGATGGCTGAATGTGAAAGCCCGCCTCGGCAATTAATTCGTTTTGATGTAAATGAAACTGGGACGTGTGCTAAAACCTGCGGTATGGGTAATTATAATCATTTTTCACAGAATCATGAATTCCATTCTGACTAAAACAAATAATATAATCCTTTCCTATTTCATTCAACCGTTTTGATAAGTAATTGAATATATAAAAGTTTTAAAAATGTAACTTCACACCAAAATCAACTTCACAATTATTACAGGTAAAATAAAATTATAGGAAAAAACGCAGTAAATGATTACTTCTTAGAATACTGTAGCTAATGGAAATTTAAGTAGGTACCATGGGATTGAATTGAAATTTTAATATTTCTGCTACGAATTACTACCGAATAAATTTGGACCTAAATTTTTCATTGAATAGAATTTCATTGCATTATAATGCTAATTCTAAAACCTCAGATCTAAACATCTTCATAAATAGTTTCACCAAATATAAAGGAAGCTAAGATAAGAAAAGAAAAATAGATTCATACACGCTGTTCAGTTAGTTTTTACTTTAAACTTTTGATTAAGTTATTTGCTCTACCATGTAGTAAGCATAGGTGCTTATAGGTAATTAAGGTTACAGTTGTATAGAACCATTCCTTCTGAATGTATGTACTAGACTTCTTCTTAGTGTGAATCTTATTGATGTTTTTAATAAATAAATAAATATGAATCTGTAGTTTGTCAACGCAACTATATCTATTTTGCAGCAGAAAATAGTAAATCTTTTACACTTCCGATGTTGATTCTTCGAAAAATTCTCTTTCCCTCTTCTCACTCTACCCTATAAAATGCGATAGTAACAGAATTTCGAATAGTATGTGATATAAATATATACTACATGTAAGTATCCGTTTTGATATGGTTATTTAGAGTAAGGTATAATTCCATTATATGACGTTTTCATACATCAAACATATTATTGCAAATGGAATTGTAGTTTTATACCGTCATAATAATACAATGTTATCAATAAATTTGCACATCGTTATTTCCAGGTTTTCTCGTTCATCAATTTTGTGTGGCGGGGATTATTTGCTAATTAATTGATGCTAATTTAGCATTTTCAACTGTGACTGTTGCTACCACTACAAGCTTAAATACGTGAATATTACAAGCGCTTCCATTGTGTCAAATTTATTGCATTGCATTGATATAAATCAATGCAAATTCTAAGGTATAAACCTAAGTAAAACAACATCTCAACTCAACTCAAATATCGCTAAGCCGAGTCTTCTAGATAATTATGGTAATAATAGGCAATATTTGTAATTTGAATTCTATGTAGAGTTTACAAAGAAAATTAAGCTTTAAATTATTTATTCCACTAATGAAATTAATGTTTAAAAAGTTATACGTTTCATTTCCAATATCGCATAATCTGAACTAAATTACAAGTATAAAATAATAAGGAATAATGAAGGATATAAATTTAAATATATTATTCCATATGAATGTGAGATAAGAATGAACAAGACGGGTTTCGACCGAACCCCGTATCGATAACATTAATTCACCCAAATGGCACATTACAAGACTAGGTTATCGTAAACTACTAAAGTAGGTACGAGAAAACCTTGCGTTATATTTGTGATACGGAATAACTGTGTTCAAGAACGGAAAATAATTTTTCTATTACTACAAGAAGACTCTTGGAACTCTTCCAATATTTGAAGTTAACTTTTATCTTATGTTTCTGTTTTCATCTAGTTCCATTTATGATGTAGTATATACATAGGTTTTAAACCAGTATTAGAACTATTATTGATATATGTACAACGCCTTTGACTTATTGCCGCATCATATCATAATGTCTCTACAGGTAATCCGTTTCTTTCAACAATTATCATTATATTTCAACAAATTTACAAAACAAAAACCTTAACAAATTATATACCTAAATCTTTCCCGTAAATTACTCTATCTATTAGTGAAGTCCACATTACAATTCGTTCAGTAGTTTTTGAGTTTATCGCGAACATCCAGACAGAAAGACAGACGCGGCGGACGACTTTGTTTTATAATATGTATTGATATTTAGTCAGCTGTTACAGCGGATGTAATGTAATGGGAGCACGAGTTTGTACCAGGAAATATTTTAAAACACAATTTTTTCAATAGACTTCTATTCATTGTACCGTATATAATACGCACATAACATAAAATTCAACTGTTTTTCTCCAAGCACGAGTGCTTAGGAGCTGAATAGTGATCTCGGAAACTAAGTACCTACCTAATGTATAAAACTAGTATAAAACTGTGCCTCAAAAATAGAAGTATCGTTATAAGAGCGTAAAGATACCCAACCGGGTAATAGATCTCTCGATAATACGAACATAGATTTAAATCTTCTGATTAAAGGGAAATTAATATGTAAATAATAATTTTTTTGAAAAATGATATAAATTAATAAGTCAGTATTTTTCTTCCTTAATAGAGTCTAAATGAAGACATTATTATTATTATAGAGGTACAATCAGAGAATTAGTATAGACTAATTTAAAATAAGGTTACCTATTACTCTATCACAGTTTGTATTATAATATCTATTATGATAAAAAATAAAACTATTGACTAAAAACAAATACCCAAATAATTTGTAAAATCATTGTGCAATTGTATAAATATTTGTTGCAAAGAGTTATTAATTTAATGTACATAATTCACCAATAATTAAGTGCAGTATATTTTAATGATGGAGGTAAACAGTGTAAATTTACTTATATAGGTATATAAGTTCCACAACGCCGAAGCTGCAAAACGGCCTCAAGGATATAAATCAACGCAAGAGACAATGCTAATGCTAGGGAATTAAAAAATACTCGGCGGTCGAGCCCACTGTGAAATAAAGGACTTAACGCAACCTTAGAGGCCGCTTAATGAATTACTTTTGCTAATTTTCACCAGTTGTGTATTCAGAAACGGTGCAATACTTTGCAGTTAATTGTTTTAAGCCTGATGTGATAAGAAGCGATGTGGCTGAAGGTGCGCCACACTAAACGTGGAAAGAAAATTGACACTCTAGTACAGTTGCTTCCATAGAATTTCAGATTTAAACTAATAACTAACTGCATTGACAGTATAACAGAAACAACGATCCTGTCTGTACATCCGTCAAAAGCGAATATGATGTTTTTTTTTAATATGTACAAAAAAAAGATAAACTAGATCGAGTTTCTTGTAAGATTCACTCTTGGTTATCTTCAGAACCAGTGGTTATTTTGACGTTTATAAGTGCCTTCTTAGGACCAAAATTTAATAAAGTGTTTTTGATTACGATTGTAATAAGGTTGGTTTTTATATTCACGATGGTGGCAAACAGCCATGCGGCCCGTGTGATTGTAAGCGGTCACCAACAGTTTATGGACGCTTGCAACACCAGAGATATCACATTCGCGTTGTCGACTCTTATTGAAATGTCCTACGATCAGATTGAAGAAGGAATAGTAAAGTGAAACATTGATCATTGTAATTGTGACTAAAACAAAAACTAGAAATTAGCAATTCTTTGGTATAATTTTGACTTATTATTAGAATGATGAATGAAGCGATGATGGCTCAGTTGGTAGTGTGTTCGGACACAGCGTCGAAGGATGTAAGTTCGAATCCAAGCAACTGAGTTGGAGCTTTCGGTGAAGGAAAACATCGTGATGAAACCATAGCATGGTGGTAGGGCTTTCTCTAAGTTCGTCTGGTTAGCTACCACCCTCAAGTTGAAAATCTGTTGTCAAGCACCTGTTGGTGTGTTCCAGCAGCTGCACTTGAGAGCAAGCCTCCCTCTTGGTTAAGCGTGACTTACCATCTTAAACCACATCATCATTTAATATCAGATGAGATTGTGGTCAAAACGTTTACCTATAAAGTATATAAAAAAATAAATAATGATGTCTACTTTTTATTCGTTCACATAAATGATATCATAAATGATGATATGATAAGATCAAGTCAAAGGAATATGTTAAGAAATCAAATATTCGACATTTTGTTCAATTTCATACTTCGAGAAATAAAGCTCACATTTCTGGAAACATCCAATTCTCAGAGGACTAAACTTATCTCTTACGTCAAAAATGATGAAAGAAGTCTTTGATATGTCAACAAGTCAACATATACACACTAGTCACAGATGCTAAGACTCACTCACGGCTAAAAGCCAGTTAGTATATATTGGTTCTATATTAGCCGACTTGCGACACGAACACGACTTGCTAATATTAACAGATTAGTTTCTATTTATTTGAGGCACCACCATTACTCCTTCCTTATAAACTCGTACCTACTGCTTTTTGTGTTACTTGTATACCTAAAGATTGATCTAAGTGAATTCAAAATCAGAATCAAAATCAAAAATATATATTCGATTTATCCGACCTAAGTCCTTAAAATACACAGGCGATCAACCACTCGTTCGGAAAACATCTCGGCCATCGAAAAGAGCCGGCAAGAAATTCAATCGGGCTATTCGATTTTTATTATTTATGTTACTTCTGTGAATTTATGTGTATCGTTCGTTTTAGGTTCGTTTTAGCAATATTTCTAAAACTGCATTTTTTATACTATTCAAAGTTCGACCATTAAATTACCTGATTTCAAATTACTATGTGGTCTAAGGTGCCAAACACGTTAAAACGAATGCTTCCTAAGTGCAACTGCCGGAAGCACCTATAGGTGCTTGGTGACACATTTTCAACTTGAGTGTGATAGCTACCCAGGCATAGATAAATAATGTCTTACCATCATAAATAGGTTCATCACAATGTTTTCTCTCACCGAAGGCTCCGGATCAATCACAAGGATTCTAACCTACTCGGATCGATACGGTGTTCGAATACACTAACTCCTAATCTATCAACTCTTCAAATATACAGATATAGATTCATATGGACTATTTAATGTAACTCTTCATTCTTTAATGTAAGAGCTATGTACATATATTTTGCCCATTTCATAAGATTATACTAAATACGACCCTGAGCTTTAAATAAAGTATCCAAGACGGTGATGATGTATATTCGGTGGTGTGCCCTCTGCTGACATCTTAATTAATCATTGCAGATTAAACGTGAAATGCGAACTGAGATAAAAATAATTATAAAGAAAGTAGCTAAGCGACCATAATATAATTAATTATTTATTTTAATTTACTGCTTCGTCTTCGGTTTGTATTTATTTTATTACTATAAAAATTAGGAGTGTCGTTGTTTGTTTTATACAATGATTATATTTTTGTACATAAACTCGTTTGTTTGATATTTGTATTAATTTATATTTAATAAAGAAAAGAATATACTTGAAATGAAACATAATAATTTAAATTTGAATAATGATCTTACCATTTTTCGGCAAACAGAAAACCAAATTCACGAAAATAGACTTTTTCTTTTTTAATTATTACAAAAGAATCTTTAATGTACAAATAGATACGTCGGTATTATATAAAAGATTTTCTTCTCTAAATCTACAGATAAATAAATAAAATATTGTATACAAAATATTCGATAGTGATGTTATATTTAAAATAAAAATATACTAAATATCTTGTGTAAAGAATAACCTGCAACTATATATAGGTACCTTCTTAAATATAAGTAAATAACTGTTTGTAATATCCCTTAAGAACAAATATTTAAATACCTCAGTATAAAACAACAATATACATACGTAAGTTCACACCAATACATATTATAAATATTGTAGAAACGCCGTACAAAAGTTAGAAAATAATTCCCAAGATAGTAGTACCAAAAAGTAATGAAATCGCCGTTATGTAGATAAGAGGTGTGCAAGCGCGGCGCCGTCAGCTGAAGTGTCTGAATAATTTTGTAATTCACCCGACTACGGAGACTTACAATATCTTTATAATTTACTTTATTAGCATAATGTTTGGATTTTATTTAATATTTTGTTTTAAAGTACTTTTTTAAATATGTTGGGGGATGTTTTCTTAGTACTGGTAATTTTGAAGACTTTTGACGTGTAATTTCTATATTCAATATTATTACAGACTCCACAACTATTTATCTGATTAAAAAAAAAATCCTTAACTCGATAATATTTGTTCGTATAACATTTTATACTGTTATTAACAAGAACAAAGTTGTGGCCGGTTGTCAGTATACGTAATAGAGATATACATACGATTTAGATTAAAAGGGTACAGTGTTGTACAGTATGCAAAGAAAGGTAATAAATTTACATGCTTTATTACGTATTTGCCAATTTATTTTACTTACAAAATGTCTTATTGACAAAAATACAATGAATTTCTATAAGGTTCTTAAAACGAAAGACGAGACCAACGATCAAAGAGCTGTGTTAAATTTTACAGTGCCGTATAAGGCCGTTCAGAGATTATTTGTATATAAATGTATACTGCTAAGACGAGAGTGTCATCCGACGCGACGCTCCGATGGTGACTGAAGTGGTAGACGGTGGGCGGGGCGCTGGGTGGGCGTTTCCACGCCCACAACGAAGACCGCCTACCGAAAACTCCTCCCAGTAAGCTCGAAAAACGCGTGACAGGTAGGCGGAGCAACTGAATAATCGTTGAGGATACTTTATCAAGTAATTTGTTACCTTCGATACGAGTTTAAATTTGTCTACTTAAATTAATCTGGTTAAATATAAAACAATGTAACCTAATATTCATTGATATTCGTACCAATTTAATGAAAAACAATCGTTCTGCTTTTATGAATTTGTTCGACTATATTTATCGTTGTAATTTCATTGTAATTATTATATAGATGTACATGTAAAATATTACAATAATTATATTGTATATATATTAACAATATACTATATGTGTAGGGTTTTCCAGTAATTAAAATCAAAAATAATTAAACTATAAATCCTTATTACATCATATCAATATAACAACCTCTTTTGAAAAGCCAATCTTCATCCATCTTCTCATTTTCAAAGTTGCATTTTCCTACATTTGTGATGTTACATTTTGAAAAGAATAATTCAATATTGACATAAAACAGAAATTAAAACCTATGAAGCTAAAAAGTACATATTTTATCTTAAATAATCTACATTCCTCTTACATTTATATACTTTTATTAACATTGCCTACTCTGTACCAAATATAAATATAAAGTGTTTATTAGATCTTCACAGCATTGGGGAAAGAAAACAAGAAATTATAAAAAAAACGCGTCGAGGTCCGTTAAAACCGACAGTACCCATAACGTAGATATGTTGCATATAACGTCTCTTTTATGTTTATTAACTGACTTCAAAAAAGGAGGAGGTTCTCAATTCGACTGTATTTTTTTAAATGTTTGCTACCTCAGAACTTTCGACTGGGTAACCCGATTTTGATGTTCCTTATTTATTTGAAAGTTGGTGCTTCACGCGTGGTCCCATTTCAATTTGAACCGGTACTGATAATGGCATCCGCGAAAAAACCATATAAGTCTTAAATTTGCATTGCTATTTAAATAAATAGTTTACCCTAATTAAATATATTATCGTAATCCTTACCAATATTATTAATGTGAATTTGAGTTTCGTTTGTTTGTTTCCGCTTTCACACCTAACTACTCAACCATTCATCATGAAATTGTCAGGGGTACAGACAAGGATATTGGTTGTACTATCAACCAGAAAAACAATACTGTTGCCGAGGGACGGATTAAATATACATTAACGCGAGCTTAACTACGGGCAGAAGCTATTAACTTAGTTTTATAATCTTAGCTTTATGTCAGTTCTTAAACTACCTACTTTTCTACATAATCACTGATAAAATACGACAAAAGTTTTTTTTAATGCAATTATAAGGAACTTAAGGAGTTATCAAAGCGTTACAAAGCCGCTATGAAGGGAATCTCTTTGAGAAAATTGTTAACATAGCGTGCCACTTTGCACGCTTATACCATAACTAAGGAATTAGGTATGATACTGGAAGGTAATCTGGTTTAAATTTGTGAAATAAGTATTTAAAAATGTATATTTTTGTTCTTAATATACATTGTTTTTTATACCTTGCTGACATTACACTATACAAACTATAATAATAGAAATCTACATTTTGAGCAGAGATACATTTAGCAATCGTGACTGGAATCGGACAGAACTCTATGGTAATAAGGTAAAACTTTAATTTTACCACACAGTTTAGAAAATATATAAGAAAATGTTTCTTGTACATATTTGTCAAATTTGTTTAGTGCACTTATTTTTTAAATAATATGTTTTTAGTTACAATCTGCATTATCTAATACGAAACGAAAATGTATATAACGTACATTACGTATAATAAGTCAGTCGCTTGCAATCCTAAATAGACATAACATATTTGTTGATTTAAAAGAGTACGCTCAACTAGAACGAACAATAGTGCGGGTGAGTAGCATATTGCGACACTATATTACAAAATTGAGGCCGGTTTAGCCGCCCGACGGAAACCGAACATTACCAAAAGAAAGAGCCGAACTATGAATGCTTATATCAGCGTGATACCGTGCGGCTTAGTCGTGTAGTCGGTTCCTTTCGCAACAGTACTGCTTTATACATATATTGCTAGCTATCTGCGTCGACATTAATACAAAATTTAAAGTAGACCACGTTAAATACATGAGCCATAATTTTATAATATTTCATACATAACTTTATAATATAGTATTCCAGCTCAGCTAACTAATTATTCTTAAGTTAAGAATCAGTCCCTGAACACCTTTAGATGTGTTCCAGCAACTGTACTGGACATCTAGACTACTTTTCGGGGTTTGCAAAGTTACCGATTTCGGCGACATAGTTACTTGACATTAAGTGAAGTTGTGTTCGAAACTGTAAAGTATAAAATATGTGACAACCGAACCGAATCAGTGTGATCTGTAAATACTATGGAAATAAAGCATAGGCTCGATTAATAGTATTGTGAACTTGATTAGTGCAAACTGTGTAGAAAAATAAATGTAAGTGTGCATTGTGGTAGGCCTTTTTTTAATGTCCAAATGGGTAGCTACCACCCTCAAGTTAAAAATTTTGCATCAAGCACCAGCGGTGTTTCGGCACCTTTGTAATAAACAAACAAGCTTACTTTTGCATTTATGATATTAGTTAGGATACAATTTATAGGGTTCTAATATTATTAGACATTAACTACCGATTACCTTACAGTAACCGGGTGTCGTATGCCTTCCAACTGGTATTTCAACCCTTTGCAAGAATTACAGTGGAGATCGTCCCCATTCCGTAGAGCGCCTTTGATGTAAGGTGAGATGACTCAAATTATTTCAGTAAACATTTTACCTCTACTAAAACAATGTTCAAACGCTGTCACTAAATACTTAAGGTACAAAGAATAATTGTTATTAATTATATTATTAACTTTTCAGGGGTGTAAATTCATAGCTTTTTTTCGGCTTGGGCTGTTGCCTTAGATGCAACAGTCCGAATCTATCTAAGCTAACGTAGCTAAGTTAATCATAAATATACGAATTAGTGAAGCACACATGTGTACGAGCAAGTGTGTCTCACGAACTCAAAATTAAACTAACCAAATTCAGAAAACAAGGTGGAAAAATAACTCTTCCACCATATGTTTACCTACTTGTGTGTGTACTCTTATGTGTGGGTGATCTGTATTGTGTCTGTTAAGTTAGTGAGTAAAAATTTTCAATGTAACTGTATCGCGCTAGCAGCGTGCTCGAGGGCTCCACTCCGGATGATCGAACTAGGCTTGAGCCTCTGCCGAGGGGGTAAAATTCATAGTAGAACTTATTATATTATATAGTAGCTGTTCACAACGGTTTCGCTAGGGTGTACTAGCGAAGAAAATTATGCCGCATCTTCCCTTTACAGTACAACCATGTAATAAGAGATCACCTTAATAACTGACAGATACAAACACAACAAAAAAGAATTAGCCAAAAAAATGCAGCCGTCCTGAAATTATGCTCTTACATACATTGGGCAATTGATTTTTATTTATAGACAGACAGAAACCTCATGTGCGCGTTCACTCGTAATTCTTCTCTTGCTAAACTGCTTCTCCGTGTCTGGTGATATATTTCTGGAGTCATTTACATGGATCGTAACTACAGACTTAAGCTCAATAAGTTTCTTATTGTCGAGATCTAGTTTTCTTATTGTTTTTTTGTTTCCAAGAAATTAATATTATAATCCTATATTTTTAGCCTAATGTAACAAAAAACGGGCAAAATATATATAAAAACAAATGTTGTTTAATTTTAATCTTTTTTTTATTTTCTACACAATTGAGAATATCAGGTGAGCAATATTTTATAAATGGCTCCATTATTCGTAAAGACAATTAACCAAACGAGTGGCAGCTGATTTATGAGCGGGTTCGCCTAAGCCGATGCGTCACTGATCTGAACCGAGCGAATTACGCATCCACAGGTCGAATCGGAAAGTTTATCTTTCGGGATTTACTTAGCAGTAATGCCACTTTTCATTGTAACGAGCTATAATACTAATAATTAATTAAAAACGTATTGCGTTTGTACGTATAACATCGAGACGACGGAAGGTTTAATAAATGCCAATTTTAAATTCCTATATTATTGATTTTGTTTTGTATTAACCTCTTGACTGTAGTATGCTCAAGATCGAACTTGAAAATATATTCAGAGCGGTCAAAAAGTTTCTCGTTGATAGTGAAGTGTGTGTTTGTGTGTGTGTACTTTAATTCTCAAAAACGGGGTTAACGATTTGGTTTTAATTTTGAGCTGAGATCACGATTTAATTTCTATGTTTATCTAAATGTATTGCATTCATGTTTTCTTTTAAACGCCAAAGGACGCCTTAACATTTAGGTATCAGGTAATTATAGTTAATAAGTTAAGAGATTAAGTACCAACTGTTTGCATTCTAATTAAAATTTATTTAACAATTAAATACAAAAATTAACTAGGTAAATGATAAACAGAAGATCCAAGGAGCCCAGCCAGAGTGCGGTGAACCGTATGACGACATTAGCACTGCCGTCGTGCGATAAACAAATTCAAATGTTTCATCCGCTCTCATAATCCATCTGTTGTTCCTGAATTAATTAATATGCTGGCAACACATTAATTTAGGTAGTGACCTTCTTTGTTAATAACATAACGACTGAATGTAAATTTATTTATACACTAGTCGTTACCCGCCCGCTTCGCTACGCGCGTGTTTTGTTTTTATTTACAGTAAACAATGTAGACAAAAGTAAATAAAGAGATTTTGGTGGGATCCTGGAATGTTATGTAATGGATTCTATATTTTAGTCAGAATCTTGTGTTATAGAGGGGGACATTTAAAAAATTATTATGTCTATTTCAAGCAGTGCTTTTGGTTACGACGGTATTGGACGTAATCTTATAGTTCCAATCTTAGATATTATTTTACCTTCTATAACACAAATTATTAACTTCTCTCTCGGTTCTGGTATATTTCCTTCATTGTGAAGAAACGCACACGTAATCCCTCTACACAAGCAAAACCATCCTACTGAGTTTATGCATTTTCGTTCTATCTCTATTTGTCCTACCTTTTTTCTCCAAAGTCCCCGAAAGATACGACCGGCAATTTACGGTTTTTTTAGATCATAACTGTGTCCTTAATTCTTTTCAATCTGAGATTCGTCCGGCACATAGTACACGCTCAACATTAATTAAAATCATACGTCGGGCTATGGATGAAGTAAACTAACTCTTCAAACTTTAATCGATTTCAGCAATGCTTTTAACTGTGTTGATCACGATATTTTATTATCTCTTCTATCTTCTCTTAATATGTCACAATCAGCTGTAGAGTGGTTTTCTTCCTACTTGAAAGGGCTTCGACAACGTATCAATGTTAATGAATTATTTTCTGATTGGCGCGATGTGGTTGTTGGCGTACATCACTTTTACTCTTTTCTGTTTTCATTAATACTCTGGTCACAAAAATACACCTCAGTAGTTACCATTTATATACCGATGATGTTCCGCTTTACCAACACTTCGAACTTGATGCCATCGCAGAGTGTATACAAAGTATGAACGATGACCTCAACTTAGTTCACTCATGGAGTGAGAAATATGGACTTGTTATTAACCCAATAAAAACACAAGTCATAATTATCGGTCGTAGAGCCGCTTTAAGCCGGTTAAATATTGGAATTTTGCCCAAAGTTACTTACAATAACTTTAGAATATCATACTCAAGTCAAGAATTTAGGTCTGCACATGTCCCAAGACTTGTCATGGGCTCAACATACCAAAACAATCAGTAAAATGATATACGGTGTAATGCATTCCCTTACAAGAATGCAAAAATTTTTACCACTTTCAACGAAGAAAACTCTTGTCAACGCGTTGTTACTCCCCACCATTAATTATGCTGATGTGGCCTATTCAAACCTAACTGAGGTGCTACTCAATAATACACGGCGGCAAGAAAACGTTTGAGGGAGCCTCCGGCTCTGGCGAACGCGCGTTATGGGCTATATACGGTGGACGCCGTCGGCCCGGTCCTGACGCAGTGGTTTGATAGGAAGTGGGGCTCCGTGAGGTTCCGACTGGTGCAGGTACTGACCGGGCATGGCTGTTTTGGTTGGTACCTGCACCAGATCGCTCGCAGGGAGCCGACCGCCGCATGTCATGAGTGCGGCGCTGAAAAGGATACCGCGCAGCACACTCTGTCCGAGTGTGCTGCGTGGGAGGTGCAACGCCGCACTCTGGCTGCGGTGGTAGGAAGAAATCTGTCGCTGCCGATCGTGGTTGCGGCCATGCCTGGTTGGTGCCAGCATGCATAGTTTGGGCCCATCTCCTCATTGCACAGGTTCAGCTGACGAGGAGAGGTAGTTGATCGTGTACACAGTTATCTCCCTATTAGGACGGTGCCCGGTGGCCACTTCCGCCGGGATGACCGCGAGGGGCGGCATGGTGATAGCTTAGCACGGTTCCATGCCACCCCAACTTAAGCGGGGGGCGGTACACCGTGGGGTTTTAGTCACATAACCCATTCTCTCCCCCGGAAGGATGGGTATCCGTTAGGAATTTCTGCACGTTAATAAAAAAAAGGTGCTACTCAATAAACTCGATCGCCTGCTAAATTTGTGTATTCGTTACATTTTCGGGTTGCGTAAGTATGATCATATTGCTACGTTGTTGTCGAAATGCACACATAGTACATTTTCTCTATGGTGTTTTATTTGAACCTCGATCTCCACAATATCTCCAGGAACGGTGCATATTTTTAACGGCTCACGGTCATAATCTTCGTTCTGCTTACAGCAAAATCTGGAGATCCCTCAGCACAGATCTACATTATATTCGAACTACTTCACAATAACTGCCATACGTTTATGGAATGCGTTACCGCATCAACTTCAAGACTTTGTAACTATCAATAACTTTAGAATCCAATTACACCAATATTTATTTGTGAAAAAGGAGACAGAGTGTTCGTGCTTTTACAATTTATACTTATAATTAACCTTTGATGTGTGTATACATTTATATTATTATCTTTATCATTGTTATATATATGTATATTAATATGTACTTATGTAAGTGTATAAGGAGTTTTTTATATTATACATGTATTCTTCTTTTCATTGTTATACATATATTTATATAAATTTTACTTTACTTATTTTCTTTTGTTTCTTCTATATTTGCACTACGTACAAAACTTTTATGTCTCAATACCGCCGGTTAGCTAGAAGAAAATTCCGTGTGGCATTACGCTCGGCAGTGTACAAATTGAAAATGCAATAAAGTCTTCATTAATTATATAGAGATTTATAGAAATAATTACTAGACAATTAAGATCTAAAACTCAAGCAATGAATAGCATACATTTTCGTCTCACGGTAGCCTTTGAAAATGGCATAGACTTGCTTACTCATCATTATATGTGTAGTTGTATAAATATTATTTACATCAATATTATATTAGCCACTAGTAAAACCACTCGCGAATTATAATATACATTGATAACAATGAAAACACAGCCTAGCGCCAACTAGTGACGTGTTATGATAAAATGAATGGCATAGAAACTTTCCCCGTGACAAAATATTAAGGCATGCCAACTTTCATTGTACTCGTCAAATAAAATATATGGATGTAGGATCGATTGAAAATCAAAGACGTTTCTCATTTGCTTGCTCACTGTATATTTCTTTCAGTATGTCTCAAAAATCATGATCAGTTTGCTAGAAACGTTTTTTTTGTATCTGCAACAGTTAAAGTGCTTGTTTAAAAAAAAAAACATCCCCTCTACTTACATATAGATAATTAAACTCATAAACCTAAATTAAGAAGATTCCCAAATACAGAATTACATAGTCTGTACAAACAATAATCATTCAGGTCTGAATTCAAGGTTCATTCATCCATCATAATTATATGAAGTGTACTATAGAAACAATACAGTTCCGGCGGGTTATCAGAGAATCGCTCAGATAATTGTGCGCTAATCAGTAATTAATTAAGCAACGGGGTCAGGCGTGACGTCATTATGCACTACCCATATAGCGCACAAACAATAACGGATTATCGTACAAAACTTGTTCCGACTTCTTTGTATAATATGTTCATTTTTTTTTAATATCAAGATCATTGAAGTCTATAAACCAACATTAATTTACTTTAACCATTTAAATTTGTAATGATAAGTAAAAATCTATTTAACATTGTTCAAATATGTTCGCTTCCATTTACGATTTGTCCATATTTTTTTTAATATTTTTTTTTTTGGCAATAAATTTATAAAACATATAATAACATTTAAATTAAATTACAATAATATGGCAAGTTCACGGCCCTTTTCAGCTGATGTTTGCTGTTTACAAGTTAATATGAGATTGCATACACACCAGTTTCTTGACGTTAATGTTATGTTTTTGCGTAGAGTTTTATTTTCTCGAGAGATGTGATTTATCTAAAGCTGTTACTAAAATTGTAAAAGTAACGTGGCATTGAGCATAGTATTGAATTATACCATTCCTATATTAAGTAATTTGAGAGATGAAGTGCATTTTCGATAGACTCGAATATATTACAGGTTAATCGCCTCCTTTTCAGGACATGAGAAAATATCATCTATATATATTCAACAGTAGAATGAAAACAGAAACAAAAGTAGGAATACTTTTATATATCTAACACGCACATTCAGTAAAAAACAATGGTCCCACACTCATTAATAAAGAGTTACCATTACACACACAAAAAAGTACAACTATATCTAAGCTGTAGCTGAAGCTGTTAGAAGTTCAAATAATTATTAAAGTAACTATAAGTTTGATTTTTAATACTGCCATGGTTGTAATAAAGAAATAACTTTAAACCGAATTCAGCTGAATAGCAGTATAGGTGATAAGTGAGTAATATTCAGGTTTAGTATAGTTAACTAATTAGAGAGAGTGTAGAAAATACTTAAAAACACTTGAAATATTCGCCACGAGTGTTTACATTAAAACTTGTATAATTATATGTACTGTATAATTGATAAATCCTATCTTATACTTTACGTATTACCCATACACACATATAATGAATGTAGGTTTTTTTATTAGTCCAAATATTGACTCTAAATTACAATCCGTATTCCCATGCAATATCGAGCATAAGTGATTAGCGTCGACCTAATGGCGTCATCCGATACGTCGCGTCAGATGTGCCGGTCATCAATCGCTAATAATTACCGTGTTGTGAATCAACATTGATCGCTTGTTACCAACGTTTCCATGAATCTCCATGATATTGACTAAAAATAGGCTTTCATATGATCGGACAATGTATATATGCTAGTATTTATGTAGGTATCTGTGTTATAATTATGTCGGAAAAGCTTTCAATTAATGTTTTTAATTGTATATGTTGAGCAATTTTAATTATATTTTTATTGCATCACTGCACAATACTACAAAGTTTTCGCTATACGTACGGTGGCGTTGTGCAATGGGTTACCACATTTCTCCCCCAGGAGCTATTCGCAAAATGACTGAAACACTTTCTTCAATGTCGGCAACACAACAGTGATGCCCAGTGAATAGTCTTGCAGTTTTTCATAGGTGATGATAAATATTTATCACCTGATTGTAAACACAGGCCAGTACAAAAATCACGGCAACTGACGGAGTTCTAAAATCCATCGGCATTTGTCGTTGTCATTCTGACCTGCAGGTCTCACCGGATCTGGATATATTTATTTGAACCTGAAACACGACAAGCGGAAAAAGAGTCACTATGTCGGGTTAATTACCATATACATGTTGATCACAGTATAGTCATCTTAACATTCTGCTTGATTACTACTGTATATATACACCGGTTAAGCTCGGACCGCGACCAATACAGAGAGTGGTGACACAAGCTGTAGATATGGTGGTCTCGACTCAGTCAGATGCAATTAGCATGTTCTACCACTTGATAAGAAATAACTGTAATTAATTACTGCAATATTTTATAGCCTTTTGGACATGACATGTCTAAATAAGCCTTGATTATAAAAGTATCTAATTTCTACATAAATCGCATGTCACGTACAAAAAGGTGTAGCAGTTACGTAGGAGTTTACGCCACAAGGATGCAAGAATATTTTAAGCTTAGAAGATATCTACAACGCGATTGACAATTTCAAAGAAAATTATGCGCCCTTGTTATATATAAACCTCAAAACCATACATAAAAAATGTAGAAAGACACCCGTTGAATACTGTTTAAATTAAAGGGCTCAATCCCATTAACTGCCCAACTATTTTAATCGCCACCAGTTAAACCCTTAAACCTGCGAAAGTATAAACTATCGCTGCTATAAAAAATACAATAAACCCGTAACTCGGCAGAATGTGCGAATAAACGGCGCCAGCCTCGTAAAACAGTCGAACCGATCGGACACGGAGTATTTACACAAGGTGTGTTCACATTAAAATCATTCATTGTTATATGTATCATAAATGTGTTCTTAGATAATTAAAATTTTATTTAATATCTCGTATTCTAATATTATTAAGGTAGAAATTAATAAAAGTTATCCATCTATCTCATATATTGCCAAGTGTCCAAATTTTTTCAACATAAGTTGGTTCTTTGAAATGAACTCCCACTGGCGATGTTTCGGGATAAACATAACTTATAAACCTTCAAGAAACGAGAGTACTCCTTTCTCAAGACCCGGCAATGCATTTTTCGTGTTGCAGGTGTCTATGAGCTGCCATAATCTCTTACCATATGACCCGCATCTTCGTTTGTCTTCAACTGTATAAAAAATAATTATATAGGTCAATAGAAAAACTTACGAGTGTGTAAAGGCACAATTTTTTTATTATTATTATTAATTGTAATAATCATTAAAATACGCTTTCTTGACTATTCGTATCGAATAAATTTTGTTATCCATTATAAAGGAATTTCTTGATAAATTAGTACTTGTAACTTTTAGCATAGTTTACAAATAGTTTACATTAAAATAGTAATATATTTCATCTCCGTTTGTTTGTTTACATCACATATTGATGATATCATGAAAAAAAAATGTGACTAGTTAAAAATCGTCTGCAGTTTTGCACACAAAAAATATTAAAAAATAGAAAATAATTACTTTTACTATACCGCATTTTTAACGCGGACCAAAATACTACTACAAAAATAACGAACAAATTGAGATGCACGCATAATTTACATTTAAAATATAAATAGGTTTAATAAAAATGATTAAAAACATAAATTACACGTACCCAATGTAGGTACGTAAATGGAAGTGAGCTAAGTGCGAAACCTCCGTACAAAATCAGGTATGATCCGGATCACATGAGCATTAATAATGATAAATTCGCGTCATTAATTCGTTCGGATTAGTCGTGAGGGCCGAGTGCGCACCGCCGATAACCAAATATTAACTCAATTAGTGAGGAAACGCGTTGGTTCTGAATTCAAATGTCTGCTAATCCAACCCGTCGGAGCCGAGAGACCACTGGAGGAATTAAGCATGAACATTACACTATTGTATGAGACAATTCAAATTTAACTCAATATTTCTAGGATGTCCTATAAATAAACGGAAATGTAATTTTAAATGTAATTTTATCCTAGTAATAACTTATTACCACATAAACACAGACCGTTTTATTACAAAATATTTAAATACGCATCGAACACTTGATTGAGAAAAGTTTGATTACAAAAGAGTATCTTACATTTGATCAGAGATAGACAGTATTTCATTTTAAACATTGTGTAACACTTGTCTAAGTTGACAGTTCTTATTTTATTGTTCTGATTCTATGTATTTGTATTTGCCGACACAAGACATTTCGTAATAAATTATTGATTTTAGGGTTATAATTAATTTAGAATATGTAGTTAAATTAAATAATTTTGGGGATTCACAAGTAAATTACAACTACTACTATATGACATTATTAAAATTTGACACCGTGCTTAACCTTAGATTAAACTGTTGTTCCAATGCACACACTTTGACGTAACATATTAAACTTATATATTGCTTAATTTTACAATTAAATCTTTTTATTTTAACCAAAATATCACGATAATAATATTCAATGTCACTTAAAAGATATACATTTTCTTAATGTAGATCTCAATAAAAATATTATTCATACATTCAAATTGTTTGCAATCTGTATTCTGCATGTAATGGAACGTTTTTGAATGACGAGATTGAATGAATGAAAGCTATGCGGAGTTACTTTAATAAAAGAATTAAGCCACATGTTTAGTTATAGACCACTTAGACACGTTTTTTTAATAAAGTATTTTAAACATGTGTTTAACAAGGTTTCAAATTTTAAACACTGTTTAGTAAAACTGGTATTAAACGCTTGTACATTTTTGTTTTTGTAATAAGACAGAGAATGTGTGATCCTGGACAACAAACAAAATGATGCCGCTTACAAGAGAGAGGCTTACTTTGCTATAGTTACCCGTTTACGAAATCGTAATACTACAAACATAAAAGGTTACAATTATTAATAACAATTAAATTATAAATATTATCCAAACAACAGTGAAAATTTCACAAAACTACTTTACATTGCTTTTGTATTATATTTATTATCCATCTTATAAAACAAGTGGAATTTTACTTTACCTTTCTAGTATTTCTACATGTTTTAATTCCCAGTAGGTTTTTTTTGTCGAAAACAGTGAACTAAGTAGTAATATCAAACTGTGTTAATCAAAATTACATAAAAATATTTTTCATTTATGAAAAAAACTATTGTTTTGTTTACAAACAGACTTTAGTCTTTTTTATACACAATTATGCAATTTATTATAATATATTTCGAATGTTAAGCTGTATGGTGATTGCGTCAGCGTCTCTCCTTGTACCTGCGCACGCATTACTTACTCAACCAACAATCTGCGTGAGTTTTTGGCGGGATTTTAGTCTGTCTGATCCTTAGCCTGACTTTTATATTTTATTCATAATCTTTCGTTATTTGATTGTTGATTGTGTAATATTGGAATCATCTTACGTAATAAACTTGATAATTGTGAACAAGTAAATTGAATGGGAAAAATAATAACGCAGAGCATGAATTCTGAGAGGTCACAAAAATTACCTAGAAAGTTCTAAAAATGGGGCCACAATTTTGTGGGTATTGTAAAGTCATCATAAGACATTTTGTAATTATTACCCATTTAATAATGGAAATGTTCAGTAAAGAGGGTTGATTACTACAATAGGATGAAGGCACTACGTGAATATAAAAATTCCTTGAGCTATTTTTTACAAATAATAGTCTAACTATTGTTTAATTTTATGAAATTTTATTTATTGTTGTACTCGGAAGTGTGTTGGAAACGTGTGAGTATTGTTTGTTGAACTGCCGGTTCCATTACACTCTTACATTGGACTCATACTAAAATAATTCAGCATCCAGCGACCGACTCAGCGCACTTTTATCGTAATGCTCTAATATAAACTCTATAAATATAATGTAATATTAAATATATCGATATATGATTTCATTTTCATAAATATAATTTACATGTCACAAAACGCTATAAGTTGAACGCTATGTATAAAAGCTTACTAATTGCAATAATGCAATTAATAATATCCATATATAATGACAAATGCGTAGTTAACAATGACAGATTGCTAATGCGCAGCTGACGTAGCTAAAGCAGAGTGGCGTGTAACGATGCGACATATTCATCATTGCATATCATTATAATAGTAGTACATACAAACTGGATATGTTTTAGTTATTTCAATTGTATTGTAATTTTGGTATCAATTCAGTGTAGTTAATCCACGTATCGAAGGTAGAATGTATTTTACAACTTTACTATTAAAAACAAATTAAATAAAGATACAAATGTGCTTATGTACTTTTTAACCAATTTTTATTGATAAAGTAATGTGTGTTTGATTGAGAATATAAGTTAAGGTGAGGTACAAGATCTAGGATGGAGAGTATTCTGAAGATACCTGCTGCTGAATTCCATTACCGAACGACTCGACACAAAATAAAATTCCATCAGTGTCATCTAGATGGCTGGAAGTCGTCTACTATGCAGTTCTCACATACTTTTTACCCACGTACGTCGGTCCTCTGGAAGGAACTCCAAGTGTCAGCGTTTCCGAACCAATACAATCCACAAACCTTCAAGAAAGGAGCCTACTCCTTCCTCAAAGGCCGGCAACGTATCTGTAATGCCCTCCGTGTCGAAGGTGTCCATGGACGGCAGTGATTATTTACCATTAGGTAGCAGCCCGTCTGTTCGTTTGCCTCCAATCACATAAAAAAGGTAAGTAAGTAAGGTAAAGTGTTTGATTAAGAAATTAGTTTAAAACGATTCGATGTAAATAACAATAAATTAATATTGCGATAAAAAAAAACGACTTAATTCGGAGTCGTAATAATTTGTACTGTAATAAATCAGAAACATGAAGTATTTAAATACCTTACAGATGTACACGATTAACTTTGTTTTAATAAGGTAAGAAAAATATTAATTCATAGTAAATTCATCGGTTCCTTTACAATTATTCCGGGTGAACAGCTTTTCTTTACAAAACAAACGTACCCGACCGAAAGCAAACTTAATCCAATCCGCGACTAACCGAGTAAGACGCCGGCTCAAACAAATTATTTGACATAATATCGTTAATTAGAAACCCTCCTTTGTTAGAGAGGGTAGGGTAATTAGGTTCGGATGTTCTGAATGGGCCCTTTTTCTGCTCGTTACGACTGAAACAAAGGGGCAAAGAAGTAAACAGTCCGTATTCCGACGAAGATTTGCAGTCTCAACAATGCCAAGAGTTTTACTTTCATTCAGTTACAATTCTGGTTTTCAATGCTTTCATAATTTTATACACCTATTTATATTATCATGGATCTACTTATTATAAAACTTCTATGGTCCAGTTGAACTTCTATTATTCCATTATTAGCATGAGGTTATACATAAACCAATACATTTATATTTATATAGAACAATACGTATAAAGACAAATTACAACTAACACATATTATGTATGACAAGTATGTCCTTTTTTTAATTGAAAGTATGCAAAGATACATATTACATTTTCTGTAATGCTTATCTATACCTTACCACAGTATAATATATCACCTTGTGTATTAAAAATCAATAAAACCTCTTTTACAATTTTTAAATCAAAGGATACCATTTTTATGTTTTATAAATCTTTACCCCCAAAGTGAAGTGGTTCGCGGTTCTTGTCAAGTCATTTCCCCTCGCGGGTTTAATTGCGTCACCATTGTTCCAACTGATTTGATTCTGTATCTCTCTATAGGGCACAATCATAATAACGATCTTAGCGGCTAGCATACTCCTCGGTTATAAATCCACAACTAGCTATTTCTATAAACGATATTAATAAATTTATAGATTAACATCATAACCTTTATAAAATCTTTTTAACTGGATAAAACTCATTTGTGCTGGAAACATTTCTCGTCCAAATCTCAGAATAATTCTTGTAGAATTTTGAATAAACTATAAGTTATTAATTACTAGTTTTTCGCTAAACTTCTGAACAATTTTAAGAGAAAACAAATCCTCCTTACAACGCTGAATAAATTTTTGAAAAGTTTAAAATAACTATTTGATAATAAATTAAATGACCGTTTTCTTTTTTTACTTTCATATCACATACTTTTTAAAACTTTTTCAGAAATTTACTGATTAAATAATATTTAAACGGGCTTATTCAGAATTGTATAACATTTTTATTTTGCATTTTTGAAAAAGACATTTCCTCAAAATATGGTGTAATAAATTATTTGGATGGCTTAATTTCTTAAATTCTAATTCTAAAATCTGTGTGCAATAGATTCTTATAAAAACTATATATACCAACACTATATGTATAAAATTTGATTATATTGTGCATATAATCAAAATGTATTAATAAATATTGGCAAATTTGAGTAGCATTCCGATGCTTCAAGAGCGACATGTCATGCACACTCTTTCTGACATTTTCGGCAAACAACAACTTGCTCCTAATTGTGTTTGCGATTCCTTTGGAAAGCTCTTTTGACTCGGCTCAAATTGTGAAAACTCGTTTTGAAACGACATTAAATACGGCCGAATTTAAGATAATTAACTCAGATTACGGCTTTTCAGCGAATAATTTCGCTTTTGTTGCAGAATTACATTTGAAGAAAAGCTAATGTTGACAGTTTGAATGGAAAACAAAATGTGATATTATTGCCATAGATAAGTTGGAACAATATTAGTTTTATTTACATCTCATACCTAATGTAACTAATTTGTATTTAATTAGTAAGACTATCAAATAACGGTGCGGAGTAGTAGGACCTGGCAATTGTCTCCGGCTCAATCGCTACCACTGTACCTTAGATGTAAAATCCTCGTTACTCTTTTTGGACGCTTTGAATATATTCGTAAATTCATGCTTGCGAATAATATAGTAAAGAGTTTAATACAAAACACAGTTAAAAGATTTTTATAGGAATCTAAAATTACTATTTATCTATCCTTAAGTGGTCCCGATGCTATATATGTAATATAATATACATTTATATCTAAATTTGTGTTCTCCAGAACTATATTCAGGGCGATCAAAAAGTTTGGTAAGTACTATAGTATATATCTAGCATACATAGCCGTTGTAAATCTGGTTATTAATTAGGTTGGTAAGGATCGATATCCGTGGGATATCCGTGATGGTGGAGTCAGCATAGCATCTGCCTTTTAGTTGTGTCTCGTTTTGGAGATTACCCAGTGGATATCCTGTAGCCAAGAGGCTTGTTGGTCAGCATCCAGTAACCACTACCGATAATTTGTAAATAGATAGTTGCCGTTGTTTTTTAATTGTACTATGTTAACCATCAGCTACCGTGAAATTTCTATTTGTCGCAATACAATAGAAAAAAAATTATCACGAATAAATCTAAAATCCTTGTAAAATGATATCCGATAATGTAACGGAAAATGTATAATACTATACATTTCTAACCACACGTAATCGCGTATACGGTTTCTACTGGTACAGTAATTAAGTCCCTATATTACCCTGGAAAGATCCCTTGTGTAAAAATAGAATGCTTAATGATTATAGCATTTTTTAAGATTTGATATGATATGTGATTTGACGAGTCTAGAACATGTGAAACACTTACTTTGGTTGCTTGATGTCTCGGTCGGGATATACAGACCGTGGTAATGTGCTAATTGATGTATTGCGGTATCTTCCTTAGTGAGGAAAATTTCTAGGATATACCCTCATGTGATCACTAGGGATATTCCAACACACTATACTCACTACAGCTATAGACGAGGTTTGAATTTTCTAGCACCAGATTCCATGCCAACGATGATTTTAGTCCGTCATCCCGACTAAAAGGTTTACGATTCTCAATTTCTCTCGTTGCTCTTACCATCCTAGAGTATTAAAACGCTCCGTGGAGAGGATTTTGGTCTCATATAATTCGATCGAGTGGCTTGAACTCCCTTCTTGTGGATGTTCCACGATGGCCGACTCTTATTTTTATCGATTTTTGATTGCAACTATATATTCTTTAACCGTCGAATCTATTAAGAATATATATAGCCCAGTCAAATAAAATTTAAAATATTCTAGTACAATAAGTAGATTTGAACAGTCCCTCTATATTCCAGCAAAATCTATAATTATTATAATTTAAATTTTGCCTATACTAATTAGAACTTAACATTTTTTACAGACACAGAAGTGTTCTAACGTGTAACCTCAGCCTACGGAGAATCATGGCCATGCTACACTCGTGATGAAGGTCATGTAGACGGAATAGTTTCATTTGCGATGAAGCCGTGTAAATAGTTGGAGTGATTTGTAATGTTTTTATTAATATTAACGAACTATACATAAAGTAACCGTATGAAAAATCACTAACAAATATTAAGCGGATCTAGACCGATGCGTCGTACGAAATGAAAATTAATCAAGACCAGCATTCGGTAAACAAGAAACACTGACAAATTGTTAAATACAGAACGCACAATAGTCCAACCGCCGTGCAAATATGGAATATCGAATAACTTAAAACCCATGCATATTCGGAAAACCTATTATAATCTGCATCGCACACCGCTGGACGCTCTTTTCATTCGATGCCTTTTGTTGGCGGATTCAATTAAGTTTACATCGGCGCCGAGGTCAGTTAATAAAAACCGAAGCCTACAAAAATTGGCACGTAAATCAAATTCAATAAAGTGCAGCACAATAGAATGGAACGAGTTCCCGGAAAATGACGCCGGCAAACAATGCGTACCTGTACGCCGACGCATCACTCACTTTGTATTAACCAACGACGATTTTTATTATTTACACTTTTGATTAAATTAATATGTAACTTTAATATCTACACAATTTGTAATCTAATAGAAATTCAGAGTAAAGTTAAGGAGTCTGGGGGATTTGTATAACATTAAAATGGACTGTTATAATGCTAACTAAGCAATTTATTTACAACAATTTAAGTCAAATAATGTCTATTTGTGTCTGCAGTTTAGTTGTCTTGTTTTCAGAGAAAAGTTAAATAATTATATTATTGTGTATTAACTGAAATAAAGCTTTTTAGATGATACACGAACATATTTAATATGCAATTTTATTAACTGATACTTCTTTCATTTGCTTTCTTTTTTGTATATTTGTTTTTCTTTGCTTGTTATACACTCATGTTATAGATAAATATGATAAGTTACTTTAAAATTGTAAAATTACAACTATCAAATAAAAATATTTTGTTCAGATACTAAATAAAAATGTAACTTCTATATCTTCACAACAGCATCACTTATGGACCCAAGAATAGCCAAGACTCATCCGCCCCATGACCATGATCATGGATTCCATAACTACAAGGAAAAAACTATTTATTTATGTATTAAGACTTTTTTTTGTACAACGTTTTGTAAAATGGTCGAATAGATATTAAATGGTTATTTTAAATATAAAATAACTAGCATTTGCTCGCAGCATCCTTAATATACTGCATCCTAATAAACAAACTGACACTGCATTTATAATATTAGGACGAAAAACGTGGGACGCGTGCAATATGTAATTGTAAGAAGCGTAGAGATGAGACGTCGTTAAATAAACTAGATGGTGCCTACGACTTCGTTGCCATGAAAATTATTTTACTTTTTATATGCATTAATCTATCTATATCTATGATATATATAATATATCTATCTATATCTATAATATATATAATATATCTATCTATATCTATATTATCTATAATCTTTTTTTATTGCAATTTTGTGACTATTTTTTAAGGTATATATAATATTTTTATCGATTTTTAGTTACTTTTAGTTCAGCCCTTTTTTTCAAACTAACGCTATTTTGCTGATCGGCCTTCATAGCTTCACCGGACTAATAGGGAGAGTGCTTATAAGGCTCAGCCGCTTGGTTACAAGCCCAAGAGTGCCAAAGTGACCGAACCTCGGCTTGGAATGTTGCCTTTTTTTATATTTTATAAGGGGCAAACGAACAGGCGGGTCACCTGATAATAAGTGATCACCGCCGTCCATAGACACTAGCAACACCAGGGGAGTCACAAGTGCGTTGCCGGCCTTTTAATATATGTGGGCCTTCGGCGCTCTCCCTGACCGAACGAAATGCAACAGTGCAAACTCTGCTACTTCACGTCGGCTTTCTGTGAGAGGGTGGTACTACCCCGGGCTAGCCGACCCATTCATTCTGAAACCAGTAATAGTTTCAGCGTAGCTCTACCACCACCTTGGATGCAACAACGTGAATCTTACTAACCTAAATTAACTAAGCTAACCATACATAAAATAATTAGTGATGTATACATGTGTTCCACCGTGTGTGCCTCACGA
Source organism: Antheraea assamensis (assembly GCA_035772565.1). Classification (NCBI taxonomy): domain Eukaryota; kingdom Metazoa; phylum Arthropoda; class Insecta; order Lepidoptera; family Saturniidae; genus Antheraea; species Antheraea assamensis. The sequence continues at coordinate 1,440,152 of JAQQSE010000042.1, forward strand.
ATTCAAACATGTATTTTGTATCTGTCAACACGGCTAAACTAAACTAACCAAGTTCGAAAAATAGGGCGTAAGAACAAAACTGTTCCACCATATGCACCTGTTTCTGTGTGCACGTATGTGGGAGTTATATGTGTTATGTGCGTTAAGCTGGTGAGTGAACATTTTAGTTACTGTATCGCATTAGCAGCGTGCTTGAGGGCTCTACTCCGGGGATCGAACCTAAGCTGCAGTCGGTGCCGAGGGGGGTCGCTGCAAATGTGCGCGAGTGAAATTCACCATCAGTCCATGGCGGCGTGACCTGTGTTTGTATATATGTATACATATACATATACATCCTAAATAAAACTCTGAAATGTTATCTATCTATAATTAAAAGTCATGTTAAAATTATTCAGCCAGAACAAACAATAGACACTTGGTTTTTACTTTAGGACCATTTTACAAAAGAGGTTTTAAAAACAAATCTTTAATTAAATAATTATACACACTTCATAGGACAGGGACGATTCAGTAAATAGAACATGAAGCACACCCTTTCACATTAAGAATTCCCATCCACCTTTCCACGTCTCGGAATTAATCGCCCGAGAGCCTCTCTCTATTAAAGTTTCTTCTCGAGTTGTTTAAAAGGCTCAACTCGGAAAACTCTGCAGATAATGTTAAACATTCATTTAAGTGCAGAAGGTCCGCCCAACTTCCCAATTGTCGTATAAATCTTATAATTCTTCGAGCGTTTAATATTCATATCACCGTTCGCGAACGTCGTGTTCTGTAAGCCGCCTAAAAGTTTACTAAATGCCTGCCAACCGTGGATTTCGCACGTTATTCAGATGCCAACTCAAGATGTATTTATTTATATAAATACTTAGTCTGGCCATAAATACTGTTACAATTAAAATTAAACAAAATATTACATTTGTATTTGGAATCTGTCATTTTTATATGATTGTTCATAGAGTTTTCTCATTTTGGCATCAATAAATTGTACAATATTTTGCGATACTAAAATGGAGTGGGGTGATAAAGAAAACCGAATCGCTGTGATTGCATTACACAAAGTAGATATGGAGCCAAATGCAATTTTTAAAACTCTCCATACGCTTGGTATTAGTAAAATGTTTGTGTACTGCTCTATTAATAGGTACAATGAGACCTCCTCTATTTGTGAGAGAAAAAGGCCTGTCCATCTACGTAGTGTTCGTACGAAAAAGGTAGTCAAAGCAGTAAGGGAAAGAATTCGAAGAAATCCTATCCGAAAGCAAAAGATTTTATCTCGGGAGATGAAGATAGCACTTAGAACCATGTCGCGTATTTTAAAAGAAGACTTAGGAATTGCAGCATATACAGCAGCTTGCAGCATAGTCATTTCTTAACTGATAATTTTAAAAAGAATAGGGTGGTAAAATCGAAACAACTAGTGAAGCGGTACGTAAAGGGAGGTCACAGAAAAGTTTTGTTTACGGATGAGAATTTTTTTACAATTTAGCAACATTTTAACAAACAAAATGACCGCATTTATAAGCTTCCCAATTAGTCGATAGAGTGCAACGTGGGTACTATCCGACTTCAGTGATGGTTTGGTGGGGTATTAGCTATGAAAGAGTGACTGAGCCATACTTTTGTGAAACAGATATCAAAACATCGGCACAAGTGTATCAAGATACCATTCTTGAGAAGGTAGTGAAGCCCCTTAACAACACCATGTTCAATGATCAATAACGGTCCTTCCAGCAAGAATCGGCGCCGGGTCATAAAGCTGGGTCTACGCAGTCTTCATTGGAGCGAACGTTTCGGACTTCACCAGAGCCGAAGACTGGCCGTCATCTAGTCCCGATCTTAATCCGCTGGATTATGATTTATGGTTAGTTTTAGAGAGTACAGCTTGCTCTAAACGCCATGATAATGTGGAGTCTCTAAAACAATCCTTACGAATGGCAGTGAAGAATTTTCCCATGGAAAGAGTACGTGCTTCTATTGATAACTGACCTCAATGTTTAAATGACTATATTGCAGCCAATGGAGACCATTTTGAATAAGCTTTTATATATGAAATTGTTTTATATTTATGCATTAAACTAACACACTGTAAAAGTAATAAATGTTATATGCAATAGAATTTCTTATTTTATCTTTGTTTCAGTATTTATGGCAAGACTAGGTATATGCTATATATAAACAGGCAAAGAAAAAATACATCAGTACATTTTTCTCCTCTGTTTCTATTCTCATTTTTCACCATATTACTTTTTTTGTTTAGTGGTGATTAGCGTGCATTATTTACTTTTATTTTCCATATCATCTCTATTTATAAGTCTCTATTCGTCGTAATTAACGCTTCTTAAATCTATGAACTATAATATTTGTGCAATACCCAATACAGTTTTTACCATGTAGAAAAACAAGTCAAAAAGGAATACAGATAATAATATCTATATATTAACACTTGATGAAAAACTTTCGACTCCTTATTATGGTCGAATTTTAACTTTTAATTCAATTTGTAATTTCGTAACTTGTGATTGTTAATTCAACTGATTGTCAATATTATCATAATCATAACTAGTATTATAAATATGAATGTGAGTTTGTTTATTTTTCTGTGTCATTTTCACGCTTTAGCATAGACAGACATAGAGTTTCAGCCAGAAAAAGTATTGTTCCCGAGGGAGAGGTCAAATCTACATTTCAAGGAATATTGATGTATTTTTATACAAAAATCGATTTCAGTATAAAAAACGAGATGATTTTGTTCATCAATTGGACCTCAAGCTTGAATACAAACAAACGATAGTTTTCCAAATATAAGTATTTATGTTCAGTCCTTCTATTCTATGCCTTTAGTAAAACACTACAAAAAAATCCTATTGCTATGATTTTCGTAATATTGACAATCAATAAAACATCGTTTAAAAGCTTCATTTTGATGAGGTTACTAAAATTTTATACGAAATGTGTGTAATAAGATTTTATGAAAGAGCATGAGCGAAAGATTTTATATTTTGATGTATCTGGTTTAACTATTCTCAAAAGTCCCTAATATAAGGAAAATTAAAAAACATAAAACCTTTATTGTATTAAGGTAACTTTGCTTAAAATTTTTTTGTAATTTATAATATACATTTAATTATAATTTATAATTTTAATGTATCTGGTTTAACTGATCTGAAAAGTCCCTAATGTAAGGGAAATTAGAAAATATAAAAACTTTATTATGGTAAGGTAACTTACTTAGCTTAACATTTTCTGTAATTTCTAAACACAAGTTGACCATTACTTTTCGAAGTATCTTACAAAACTAGAGCAATTTATGATGGTTTTGATTTCGATATGGTGTCTCGATTGCAACTATTACCTGTGCCATTATTATATATATGAAATGCTTAAATAGAGTAGTAACTTATATTTTAATGTATTGATACGCGTTCCAATACAGAATATGATGGACTTGGTCTATGAACAATAAAGATTATATTAAATTCCTTTTTTAAGTATTTTCTTACATATTCGGGTAAAAATAAATCATTCGTTATACTGTCGAGTATTGTAATATTTAGTGTATGTGTAGTACTATTAAGTGTGGTAAATCTGTATAATTTTGCATATACAGTTTTCAATATGAAATTATAGCAATATCAATAGCAAAGAGTGAACAAAGACGTTGTAATTGAGTGGTTTGCCATATCAATTCCGCTGTCCGCAGGTTAGAACCCCGACGTCCACCAAGGAACTTTTTGTAATTCGCGTAGCAAACCTAAACTTGAGAAATGTTCTTGTAGTACCGCCATATGTGTGAAAATATAGAACGGTGAATGTATCTGTCTGAATTGCCTAGTATGTCGTGGGTTGGCGTGCAAAGTATGCCCGTACTTTCTTCGCTCGGCAAAAAGTCTTTGGGCCAGTAGTGGAACTCTTATAAGCTGAAGTTATTACTATTATTATTAAAAAGTGAACACCGTTTGTAGTAGAAAAGTATATGCAACACATACGCATATGTGCGTATAAGTTAAGAAATCTTTGTTAAGACTCGTCACCACTTTGTGAAAATTTTGAATTACTGTTAAATATCAAATGTTAAATGATTTCTTTATGATTCCTTTATGGAATTGTCTTTAAATCCGCTGTGGTGTAAAACATATAATACTAAGCCCGAGATAAAATAAAATTTTAATACCATCCACCTCTATTACCATTACAGTTCAATAGGTCCCGCGGGAGACAGTCTCGTGTCGATCCCGTGCAGGCGGTAGATAGCTCACTTAAGTTTGTAAAGGAAATAATGTAACCATGTGAATTCACGCGAAGAATTAAAATGGTCTAATTTTAAACGGGATGGTATAAACGTTCAAAGCATGACGAGAGCTTGCTCGTGCGACACAAAGTAAGTTACAGGTACCTAAAATCATGATAATATATCTTAAAAAAATATATGGACGTGTAGGAAACTATATATGTGTGTGATAGGATTCCATTTTATAACTATGTTTATATAAAAAACACATATATATATATATATGTATTTGTGGTTTTATTTTTAGCTCCAGTGCTAAATAAACTATATCTACGAATGTTCGATTAGCTCGTTAATTAATTTTCCAAATTTCAATGTTAAGGGATAAAACAACATTTTTAATTGTTTTTATTGATAACACTAAAGCTCGTCAATAGCCGCTAAATAAAAAAGAAAAGAAACTCGTTAGTGAAACAGAGGAAGAAGACGTTATTAACTGTTCCTTCTGCCTATTTATATACATATAACTATTATTAATAACATCAGATTAAAAAAAAAATATTTATATAGCCGCAACAAGACTACTTCCGTTGTATAAATGTGAGTATCTGTTAACAGAACCATCCATTTCATATTCACGGACAAAACAATAAAATCTCTCGTTGGACGCGTTGCCTATAAATATTCGTACAATAGCCCGAGTATAAAATCAATGAAATGAGTGATAACCCATTGTTCTCTACAAATATTTTTTATTTTTCTTTTGTATACATTATAAAAGTTAATCGTGCCAACGATGAAAGAAAAGTGTAAAACAATTGCGAAGAGTCGCCAAAACACGTACCACGTTCACTCAGATCGTTATGAAGTAACCAGTTTACAGAGACACACGATGGTCTAAGTGAATTCAATAATGGGAAATGAAGGAAGGATCCTGTTAAACTGGCATGTTCTAGTCGTCTGAGGAAGTAATTCTGACGTTGCTGCATCAGCGGTTGGGAGACTACAGTGTATTCACACTCATTCATAGACTATATCACGACGTAAGTGCACTTTGAAATAGTCTTACAATGTAATAAATAGTAAGTCTGCACTCTGCTGTGTTCAATTTTTTTACTTTTATTTCCGAACATCTATGACTTAATTCTCTTTGGCGTAATATTTTTTTTTAAATTATGTATCCTGAAACGATAATGAAGCATAATCTATATCATGTCAAGTAATGATTCAGACAATAAAGGGTAAATTCAAGTTTGGTTCGAAATTCATGACAATTGTATAAGTTCGAATTGATTTTCCTATATCAATTAATAGGCGTAAGACATGCTTACTTGATAGCGGAAGCCATACCAAACTGCAATTTAATTTGTGTTTATGTAAATATATTTTATGTACAGTGTAAAGCATAAATGAAAAAATAAATAGTATTTTTTAACTCGGAAACAATAAAAATATTAAAACTTAAAAAATTCTTTTATCTTATTTCTATTTTCAGTATCTAAATAAAATTAAAAAATTGTTAAATTGAGTAGAAAAGCTGAGACCATAAACCTTTATTTAATACAAGCATCTGATTTTAAAACAAGCAAGCCGTGTAGAAAGCACTCGTCGTCCCGAGCCCGCCCAAGCCATGTTTCCGTCCGCAGTATTTTAAACAAACTGCACTTTTTTTATATTCTTGGCATATTTTGAAAAAGTCGGTTCACTCTGAGCGTATTAATACGCGTACTTAAACACCCCCGACATGAATAATTAGGTGTTCCTTGAATTTATTATCCGCCGTTATCTGTAAAACACGAGTTTAAAATTCGCGAAATCATTCTTCTCGCTTTATTGGGGATAATACGTCCTGGCTTGGATGTGATTCTGATTAATGCCTCCAACTCGAGTCGGCGCAACTTTGTCAAAGATAGCGGAGAAAAATAAAAGGACGTGACTCGACTAATTCAGTTTTTACGGCGAGAGTTAGAAGAGTGATCGCGTTTTAAGAAATTTATTTAAAAAGAGGTTAAGCTCAATTTGTTTTTGACTACGTGACCGGAAAATATTTCTAAAAAAATTGTCACATTCTTCTTTCGAACTTCTAAATGTCAGAAAAATAATATCGACTCTAATGTGTCATTCAGAGCCTACAATTATAATTTGGTTTTAATATTTGATTCTTGAAATATGCAAGCTCGTTTTCTAATTATATTTGGTTTTGGTAAGTACTGAAACTATTCTACAGATTAAAGAATCATGATTTCAGTATTATAAAAAGTTATTAACATGTACATAAATTCTGAAAAAACACCTAGATTTATTTTATTTTCATAGGTCAATATTAAACAGTAATCTCACTTGATATTAAATGCACACGTAGCTCCATGACTCGTTAGTATTAGAGGGGTTTTTTTTTTTTTTCGAACTGACTAAACGCTGTCGGCCTAATAGGCCTTCACAGCTTCACCAGACTTTTAGGGCGAGCGCTTAGGGCACTCAGCCGAGAGGCAACAAGCTCAAGGGTGCCAGAATGGCCGAACCTCGGCTTGGGCAGTTGCCTTGGGATAAACGTGAATCGAACTAAAATATCTACATAAAATAAAATATCTATATGCCATACATGTACACTTTAGTGAGACACATATGCATACCTTCTTATGTGTCACACTAAAGCGCACATGCATATAGTGCCTGATATTTTTGGCTAAGTTTAACTAGCCAAAAAGGTAAAACGGTCCCTTACAGAACCAGTGTACGTACCATGTGAATGTGCACGTGTGTGGAGTGCAGTGTCGTGTGTGCAAGGAGCTAGTGAATGTGGTGTCACTGTATCGCGCTAGCAGCATGCTCGAGGGCTCCCGTCCGAGGGATCGAACCTAGGCTTAAGCTGCTGCCGAAGGAGGACGTGGCGGGTGTGCGGGAGCGAAGTTGACCGCCCGACCGTGTCGGCGTGATCGGTGGTTGATGGTTGATGATTAGAGGGGTTATAACTCCAAGTACTAGTGCTTCCATATATCTATAGGTGCTTGGCTAAAGACTTTCAATTTGGGTGCTAATTACCCAATTGGACATAAAAATGCCCTTTTCAATGTTGTATAAACAATCATAAAGAATATAATATGTTTGTATACAAAACAGTTTTTCGATTACTATCCATATGCATTTTCAGTTTTTTCTCTCAGTGAAGAAATCATTGCAGACACCGAATATGAGGTTAAACGCGGCGCTTATCCTTTTATGGTTAGTACAAATTAATAGGTTGATTTATGTTAAACAGATTTTAGTTTATAGAAAGGTTGTTTTGTGACCTATTAATGTTTATAGGCATTTATATACTACCCTGATGAAAAGGTAGTCGATGTAAAAGGTATGAGATTCATCCGGAGCGCAGTGCTAATCCGATCTGAATGGCTGATTACCTCAGCAGTTGGATTGAGTATAGACGAGGGCAATATCAATGGCTTTCCTCGAAATACTCTGTTAGCTAAAGCTGGCGCCACAGTCATCGACACAAAGTTAACACTTAATGAAGACGAAGACGAACAAGAGCGCGAGGTAATTTTTACATTATCAATTTTTACATATGAATATTGAAATTTATTTAGTTGTAAAAGTAACAGTTTTGTAACAGTAATTTATCACTGGAACCTTGACACTTTACTGAACATACTTCTAATTCTACTTTATAATTTTTAAGTACACTTAACCATCAATGCCTTTGTGCCAATACTTAATATAAATACCATCGTTTGTTTTTAATAAGTTCTGATGCATTAAATACTGTCTGGACTAATTAAGATCATAAAGTATACTGGCTAATACGATTAATAGTTGGTCTTATGAAGGAAATATATGTGCAGTGTGCTTTTTAATTACATTGTAACCTTGGTATACCCTTGGTCCCTTAATTTACCGATTTTTTAATGTTTTAATTATATACATTTGTACTGATCGTGATGACTTTATGACAAAGAAAATGTTACTTATTAATTGTTTATTATCCTATCCAGATTATTCAAATAATCCGGCCTTATAATCATAGTGCAACACAGTGGTGGCGCACTGACATTTCCATGATGAAGACTTTATTACCATTCAATATAACAACTAGTGTTGGCGTAGGTACTATTAACTTCAAACAAGAATATGAAGAGAAAACGTGCATAATCCTCATTTACACCGTAAGTAGAGCCTTATTTTAAAAGCAGATGTTTTATTATTTATTACTCTTAAATACCAAGTCGCATTTTGATTGCAGTCGAAGTATAGTAACGGGACAGATACAGAAGACAAAATACTGATGCAATTGAGTGTTGATTTATTACCGTCGTCTATGAAGCACTGTGGTCATCATTACGTTGAAAATACAATGATCTGCTCCTCTGATAGTCGAGAAAACAAAAATGCAGTTTATGATACTAACTCTTTTTGTCAAGTAAGTGACTTAGTAATCATGTAGTTTGTGGAACTATGTTATCGTTTTAATGTTTATTACCATTTGCAATGACATAATTTTAAGCATAAAATTATACAAACCTCTTGTAGCTTATGTTATTATACATATGTGTAACGATATGACCATATTAGTTAAAGAAATTAAAAATGCTTCGAATTACCAATTTCAGGGAAATAGTGGAGGACCTTTAATATGTGACGGTAATGTGATCGGACTACAAACTTATATCGAAAATAACTGCAAACAACCACATTTGTATCAGCTCTTATCAGCTTGGGAAGATTTTATCACGTGCAGTACAGAAGATAAATGTCAAGAAGAACATTGTGGAAATATTTGCATTGTCGCCAATAAAGACACTATACAAACTACCGTCATGATATCTAAACCTTCTTATTCGACAACTGTTGAAACAACTCTAAGTAGTGATAAAATGACAACAACTAATATAGAAGTTTCTGATGATAAAAGCGAAATTCAGACTCCTACTTTAACGTCTACATTAAGTACTACAACTACTGAAAGATCAACAACTGAAATTGAGTCTACGTCTATTGAAACAATCATTGCTACGGTAAATACTATTACTACTGTAAAAACAATGGACGTGGAAAAATTAGATACCAAATCTTGGCCAAATGAAAAATACAAGGATGAAAGTAAAAAATTAGAAGAAGCCGATGATAATGTTGAACGTAAAGTAAATGTGGAAGCAAAACAACAGCAACAGGTTAAAATGAAAAAAACGCATAGTTCAGCACAAATGAATAAGTATATTTTTGAAAACTTGTTCTTTGCGTTCTTATTAGGTTTTATTTAATATTAATATTATGTCCATATAGTATTTCAAAGTGTATCGAAGATTTATTTGCAAAGTGTTCCTACAAAACGATTATTTTGTCTTTATTCATTTTCTCTTACCAATCGTAATTGTTCTAGGGCGTTTTTATTAATTAAATGTACAAAATAGAACTATACTTTTTTTATTTTATTTTAAATCAATGACAGTGTGGATAGCCATTTTTCAACAGATTATTTTAAAAGAAAATCTTGAAAGATCTAACGGCCCCACCACATAACAACAGGGTGAAAGTTTGCCGAATAAGTAGAATTAAGTAAGGTTCGAAGCTTAACGCCTGCGAAGCTCTAATAGCATTAACAAGTTTCCAGACCGTATTGAAGGAATATTTGTACACGTACTTAAAATTTTGTTAGTCATACTTGAGTCTGAAATATACATCGGTTTTATTAAGCAAAATGCAGTAAAAGGTTTTGTTGTTTTCCAGTTCATCGTGATAATTATTGTCTTTCGGCAAAATACTTGAAAGTAAAATAATTTTAGTTGTCGTAAAAATATTTAAACCAAAGATATTGAAAGAAGACTATAAGTGCCTGAACAAATTTTACACCATAAATAATGTTTATTTCGTCAATGTAGCCATTTGTATTATTATTTTATTGAAGCTCGACTAAGTGATGACACTGTGTCTATGAAATTCAAACACTGTGTAATCCAAAAATAAGGATGACCACCGAGAAATCAGTTGCAACTTTCATGGCAGCCTTCTCAAAAATTTATTCACGCTGTTTTTGAATGTTGTAAGAAAGAAGCGAATATAGTGACCGGGATGCGGTTCCGCAACTTCATAGTATGATAAAGATAATATGATATAATTATTAATTAAACTAGTATGTTGGTGGTGTATTAACAGATCCATAGCTGAGCTGTTGTCGCCAGATGTGTTGGGAAACAATTTTATCAAAACATGCTATTTCTTATCAAAAGTCACTACATCGTGTATAAATCTATCAAGATGACCGTAGATCTCTCCTGCTATGATGGAGATCAATGTTTGTCACTTAGCAGGGGGCAGTTCAAATTAGGTATTTTTTGTAACTCTGGGTACATGTGCAAATACATCAAAGCTTATTCTCCATTACTTGTAGATTTCGTTCAATGCAAATCAATAAGCATACGTAAATATTAGTCTTGAAAGGTATTTGTATGAAAGTTTTGATTATATACCTAAATTATTACATAGATTCCACCAAAGATAATATAATTTTAATTATCTGTAAATCAGTATTTATGAAATTTCAACAATGATGACTGAAACCAAATACTTGCAACTGAGTAACGGCTGATTAAAAAATACATAACGTATACTCCTATAAGGTTCTCAGATCTCTGCAAACTTTATGTAGGCAACCAACCAAAGAGTAATAATATACGTGTATTACTAATTCTCAATGAGGCAGTTTAGTCTGTTTAGCATATCGGGCGATAAACGCGGTCAAATCCCCGGCCCGAACCCAGAAACGGAGGGAACCTAATTTACATTTTCACAAGTCGCGGTTAAGTACACTTAACTTACCGAGTCCACAAGCTATCTTTAATTTGTTTCGAGGGCGTTAAAGTCTTGTTTAAAATGCTTTATAGCTTAACATAGTTTATGTTGTTTGTTTAAATTTGAAGCTTACTTTAGATATCTTGTGTCATTTGTCAACTTTCTAGGTTATAATGGTTTAGGAATGAATGAATTAATTAATACTGTATTGCATTTCCAATTTGTACACTTGCGAGCTTAATGCCACACGGCATTTTCTTCCAGCTAACCAGCGATATCGTTATGATACATACAAGTTTATATCTAAATTCATTTGTTAATGGTTGGTTTCGTTTACATATTTTATTTATTAGTTCGGAATAAGTAACATAACGGTGTATACGTGTTTTCTTTGACAATAACAATATTGTAATTAAAATGCCTTCATATTTAAAAATATTTAGAAATAATCAGAAGACAGACTTAATTTAGGTCAAACTTTTGCACTCTTCTGATTTTAAGCTTTATAGTGTAATGGAACATCGATATTTAATTTAGACAGGAGATAGAAACGCAAATTTCAAAATTTTCTTGACAACGAAGATTAGATTTTGTTTCATAGAACCGCGAGGTAAATTATGAAAAATCAGATGGATCTTCAACTATCAAAAACTCGTATAAGCTCGTTATTGGATAGAATATCGGAGACAGCTTTAGTAAGTTTTTACCAAATTAGGTAAGTCAAGAAGAGGAGTACGAGTAGTGGAGGTGAGAATGACGTACATCGATAGAGATCCGTTAAATCTACACTTGCGTCGCAATTCTTAAGCACTGTTTCGAGTTCCTAGACCTTCAACAGGATGAACCTGGTAACCATATGATGAATCTATAGAAGGCTAAGATCTTCGTCGCGGACATAAGTATTTGTTGATATTTCGTAAATATTCAGAAATTATTAAACAATGCATTTATAAATGGAAGTGTAATTAAATAAGAAAATTAAAGTTTGCTATTTATTTTTGTATAAACAAAAAATGTGATAATGAGTTAGTTATTTTTTATATTAATTAATTAGGTTTTAATAATGTATTCATCGTATAAATTATTAAGATCGTGTAAAAATAAGTAAAATGTTTGAAACACACTTCAAAAATCATTTCATATAACAATGTTTTATAAGAACTGTTACTGGAATTGAGCAATGGTCTGGTATCAGAAGTAAATAGATTTTCTTCCTTTAACTTCCGAAGTGCACTGAATCTAAATGTAACTTAATACGACTCGATGTGTTTAAATTCCGAAAGGGGATCGCATCGGAAAACTGTTATGCATATTTTAAAGTTAAATTTACTTACATCGTATTCGCGGCATCGAATGAAGATTCGACTGGAATATCTCTTTGCGGACTTTAAAATGTTTTATGATATTCAACGGACGTGATAACTGTAAATTTGCGAATAACTCTCTCGATCGAATGGCTTTTCAAAAACGTAACGAGTCGAATTTATTCGATAGATTGGAATGAGAGTCAGAATACTCTGGGAAATAAATAAATATAATAATAATTATTGTTTATACTCCGGTATTGGATAAATATTTTATTCTTAATTTCGATATGCTTTTAATATGTAGAGATTAAAATAATTTAGCTGATTTTCGCGTCTTCGTCTTCGTGAAAATAGTTATGTTTTATGTTTCATGGAAATGGCGTGTTTTATTTGAAATTATTGTTTTATTTTACAAAAGTAAACTGTGTAGAAAGAAATGCAAATTATGGTGGACAAGCTATCTGCTAAACAATTGAGACTTCCTACCTTCCTTCCACCGCACAATGGAAAAATTTATAAATTCGATGAAGCTGTGAAAATCCTGTATAAAGATTTCATCGATTCCAGTGCCCAAGATTTCTATAGTAGAAGCATTAATGGACTTCCACTAAAACGATAAAAGTGCATCGACAATAATTGTCAGTAGTTCGAACGATTAAATATACACTTTACATTTGTAAAAGGTCCCCTAATACAATAATGCTTAAATATATTTTTTTTAAGGTAGTAATTTTATGGAGAGTTAAAAATGAGTTTTTTTCATATAATACAATTGCATTTCACGCAATTGAGTTAATTGGATTATTTGTAATCTGTTTAAAAAAAGATTTTTTATTTTATTATTTAATAAAAGTAACTTATCGTATGACAGCAACTCTTTTGAAGTTCTATTTCTTAATCTTCTTTATATTTTTTACTATATTGTGTTACAACTGACTTATTAAAATATTATTATCAGTATATAACTAAGCATAATCAAACTTGAATCGAGTTTGTAACCTCTTTAAAAACAATTAGAAGTCACGTGTACAACTTTTACAACGCCTAACATAAATATTATAGCAATTAATTCAAAAAGAGAAATCCCATTTTCCAGTTCGCAATTAATGCAAATGCAAAATGGAATGAGTTAAGAAACAAAAGAAATTAATTCAACAATCCCATAAAAAGAAATAAGCAGTTCATAAAACTTTTAATAATTAAAACTCAAATGAAAACAGAATCATCAAGGGCAGTGAAACCATTTTGTAGGGCCGACCCTGCCTCGTGATACTCTATGTAAAATTACGGATGAGCGAAGGATGTCTCAATGTTTAAGGGGTCTACATAAAATAGCTATAAAGGGAGAGGTATATTACTGGATAGATCCCTAGTTGAAACGAAAAGAACTGACAACTGTCGTTAACTCATTCTGACTATGTATTAAGGGCAGAAGACAGTAAAATAAATTTTAGATTACATTATTGAACAAAAGCAACAGACGAGAGCATTAAAATATTTCAGAAGGCGAAGAAATTTCAAAAGTGTTTACAACAAAATACATTAAGCCCGCATGAACATAACAATATTTTAGTATATTATTGGTATAAAATCAACATACAAAAAAAAAATTCAGTTGTAATAAATATTGGAGTATACTTAATTATCATATTTTTTTACAACATTTCCGAAGTGTCTCGTGCCTAAAACCTCGATTAGTGTATAAACAATGCCATAAAATGCTGCTATACCGCCAGTTCTCTAGGAAAGGTTCCTTCTATCAGCGAGTTTGATGGCATCCCTCGTCTACAATTTCATTTTGATTTAGGTATCGTACTTTCGCGGTGACGATTTAGTATATATTTGTTTTTATATAAATCGTTCTAAAACTGTGTCTAAACATCTAAAACTCTTCTACAACTCTAAGCTTGTACAAAACAGATTTCATAATAATATTTTTAGTTGCATAGAGACGTATTAATTCTAGATTCAAGTTAAAAAGTTAAGCAAATGTCAGACACCGTTAAATGGTCCACAAAAAATAGATATCTTGCTTGGAAACGAATCAGATTTCCGTTTCTTAATGAACTCAAAATATGTTTTACAGTCATCACAGATGAATAAATGTGGTCTAGATTAATCCTGGTTTATAATACGAAGGAAGACAAACAAAGATAAAAGACGGAAGCATAACGAATGTGCTGTTTGTTATCTGGAAACCAGTATCCAGTAACTACGCTATTCTTAGGTCTTCAATTTTTACATTGATCTAGCGTTAACTATAGTTTTTTTTAAATTATATACATGTTTTAGCGTTGGACCACAATTTCATTTGACATTAAGTGACGATGTAGTCTAAAACGGCAAACACGCTAAACCTAGAGGGGGACTGGCTCTCATATGTAGTTACCGGAACACACCAACAAGTTCTCGGTAACAGATTTTCAAGTTGAGGTTGATAGCTAGCCAGACTGACTTAGAATAAGTTCATTTATAAAGATCACGTTATGTTTTCCTTCACCGAAAGCTCCAACTCTGTTGCATGGATTCGGAATACGTCGCTCAACGCCACGCTGTTCGAACACGCGATGAACTAAGCCATTATCGCTTTAAAAAGGAAGTATATAGAAAAAAGTTGTTATTGACAAGTGTGTGTCCCTTTTGTTACATATTTAATGTGTACAAATAAAATCGAATAATTTATTCTGTTCGTGCATGTCCGAAACATTGTGATAGAATCCAAAAAAGCATTTAATTTATAACAATGCATAAAACCTAGTTAACTAGATATTGGTCGTATCTGTCGTTACTAAATGTGGGTGCTTTTCGCGACTTCACACACTTTAATAAAAATACGAAAAGTAATAATAATGAAGCTCAACCTACCTACACACCAACCTACACAGGAATAATATTTTTTTTATTAATTTTTGAGTTCAAATCAACTGTTCTGAAGACTACCTTCAGCGAACAAATACTTTCCTCTCTTTACAATAATAGTATGAATAAGCCTATTATCATAAATGCGAAAGTGAGCTTGTTTGTTTATTACGAACCGATCATTATCAAATTATACATACAAGTTGTTCAGGGATTTTAAAAAGGGTATATATAGTTATTTTTCATCCAGAAAAAATATACTAGTCCCGAGGAATATATCAAAGCTGCATTAACGAGAGCGAGACCGCGCGCAAAAGCTAGTCATTCATCCATCCATCGTCTTAATCGTCTTGATTAATAAATAATGAGCAGCTAAAAGTAACTATTACATTGGGGATCACTTTTTGTTGATCAAAAAAACATAATAAAATCTCCTTTTGGAATTAATTTATTGAAGAAATTGATTGATGTAATCAGTACAATATACATACAAAATAAATCTCATATCATTGCAATAATAACGCAATCAGAGAATCGTCAAGAGCTCCGCGCCGCCGCCTCGGTAGGCAATTCTCAATCTTTTTTCTATTTGTGACGGTAATAAAGCAACCGGGAAAAAGTCAACAATCAATTTTGTATTTCAATTTATTCCCAAGCATCTTAGTTTGTGCGGTGATAAGAAAAAGAAAAACGCCGTCATTGAAAGCGGAAATTATTGCAAGAAGCCATCAGTGGTGTGCGCCGGTTTCCTACGTTTCTTTTTTTTATTTCCATTTCGGCCGTACGGTTTCACAGTTTTGATTTGTAGGCTGTTGTGTTAGCTGAAGCCATTTTTCACGCACCTCATTGTGCGGAGTTGCCGTAGTCGGAAGTTTAATCGAGCGTCGCAACTCACACCTCTATTTCGATATCAGTCAATGCGTAGTTCACGGGCTTTATTTAGAGAATAGTAATAGCTTTGATTTTGTGCTTTACTGGTAATTTTCATACTTGTACTGGTAATTTTTCATGCATCTGTCTATATTTTTTAGACATATCAACGTGCGTAGTTTTTACGTTGACATTTACATAAAGTTTAATAAGAGGTCAGAGTGTACCAATAATGTATATAATTCTCACTATACATTATTTTTTATATCATTATAAAGACTATAATTAAGTTTTCCACGCAATTTCGTCTACGTGTATTTCTGTGGATGGAGAATAAGATATGGCCTACCACTATCTTAACTCCAAGGTTACTTGGCAATATAATAATAAGCAGACAGACAAAGTAACTTTTGAGTATATAATATTAAGCTTTTATAGTGTTCATTTTTATATTATTTTTGTTTGATTAAATTCAGCCTGTGTTAAATTTAATAATAGCATAATAAAGCCAGTAATTAATTTAAATGAATTGATATAATTGAATTAGACAAGCGACAAGTAAATTTTCAAATACATTTCTACGTGTATGCTCTTTTTAAATGAAGTATGGTGTTCGTGTATGTTTGCGCTGGCGAAATTAAAGATGGCATCGATAACATTTCTATCACAGTGTGCTGGGGCGACAATAAGGGCAGGCGGGGAGTCGGGAAATTGGGGTGATTTTTCTCCTCTTTGCACGTACAACGCTTTGGTTGTGCCGTCAGTATAAAAATTACATCCTGAATTAAAACGTGTTACTAATTTAAAATTGCTAAAATTTGAAAAAAAAAACGAATATAAATATATTCATATCCAATATTAAAAGATATCGAAAATTAAATAAATGTACAAAATGATGATCATTTCAGCATTATTTAGTTTTATAATAGCAATGCTTTATTTCATATGCTTAAAAATAGGCGCAAGCCTTCAATTAAACTTTTAGTAATATGCTAACGCTACATTCAATTTCATATATGAACTCTATTGATATCAGTAAGCGCTACAATGCCGCAAAGATGACATTTTTATGTCCCTGATATGAGGTCGCCGTGGACTTCATTCTTTCACTAAAGAGGCACCTTTTCAAATTTCCTTTCGCCCTGTCTTTAATGAGAATATTACGTTTCTTTACGTGGTTTATTGTTTTCTTGTAAATCTAGAGTGCAATTTATTTTCAAAATAAATAGTTAAAACTGATCACGACTTCATTTTTATGGAAATGCCTTTTTTGTTTCATCAGAAGTACGTGTTTAATTTAGAACATTTATAGGCTGCATCTTTTATAATTATAACTTTATCGTGAGTGGTCAAAATATATAACCCTCTTAACGATTATAAGTTACGTCTAAAATTTTGTCATAACTGCTTAACTATTACCTATAAGTATAATGGCAAATGTAAACGAAAAGTCATTTATCTGCCTCTGAAAGTTTCGTCAAAATAGGTTCGGCCGTATGGAAGTTTATGCGGACAAACAACTGACACTTCAATTTTATTTATTTATGTGTCTATTAACGGTTATAAAAATTTTAATTACGCTGTAACTGATGGGTCCTGCCATTAAACGTAACGAATACCATTTAACTCGTCTGTTTTTACAAATAGGTTTTCTTTCATAAAATTGATTATCTTCATATTATGTAAGGTTTTTCAGTCCACATTTCACTACTCCATGTATAGACTGGGCACTGATATATATATCATAATTAAAATCGATAAACGAATCGGTAAGCCACTAATGGGTGCTGGTAGTAATTAAAACAAAATGATTCTGAACAAGGCTTTTAATGAGCTACATCTTTGGTCGTATCATTGGTTAAAAAACTGACATCCATATTAATACGAATGTGTTAAACGAAATGTGGAAGAAAGATCTAAAGCGATCGTGCGTACGCGCATTAGGAATGCATGATACTGTACAGTTGTCAACATAATTCAAATATGTCCATATAAATATAACTTAAAAGTATAATTTTATTAGTAATCACTATGGATATTCTTACATGAGCTTAATGGTATATTCTAGAAAGCGCATATGAAAGAGACAAAAAAAAATCAATGAAAAATGATATAATTGGCAACCGTACGTTATTAAATGCAAACAATATATCACACCCTTAGTAAAGCAAGTAGTTTTTTGGGAAACGGCAGAAACAAATCGACGATCACAATTTATTTTTACAAAATTAGCCCTAACTCCCTGATATACAACGTCATTACCATGAAAGTTTACCCTTTCTGTAAGATACACCTTGTAGAACTATTTACAATGAGCCCTTCTATTGCCAAAAGTAAAATACCTAAAAATTCGATATGTACCCTTACTTTATTAAGGGTGCGATATTACGACAATATTAGATTATATCAATAATAATATTACTAAAGTAATTAATTTGAACTATTTCAAATGGATATCCGTTATTTTGTCTAACACATATTACGATATTTTACTAATAATTCAAATATTATATCCACAGACGCACTATAGACAGTAATCTAACTATGGTTTATATATATATATATACACGAATAATACAAACATCGTAACAATGTTCATGCAATAAACTTAACAAATTATACAATACACATACAAAACAAATTAACAAAATGTATGTGTCTACGTAATTATTTACAACGTAAAAACTGACATAATATCTTCATAAGAAAGTAGATCATAAATATTTCAATAGTTTCTGAAAATAGTCTTCAATGATATGTCATTTAATTTATAAATAAATTAGATAACCCGGTGAAATTCGTATCACTTACACATATTTGTGTAAAATGTGGTCAAAGTTTAATACAAAATTTTTATTTACATTATAAATGCAACACGGTTATGCAGTTTATCAATTTTTTTAAGCTTTCTCATGTACTACTTTTATTTATGAAAAATCTGTTTTGTGTTCCAACAAAACAGACCAAAGAGATCGCACCTCATACTACAGCTATGAAACAGACAAATTTCTGAACGCACCTATAAATATTTGACAAACGAATTACAATAATTTATATCTAAAATGACAAAAGACATCAAATGTTTCATAGCTTGGAACATTTTGTATTTGAAAATTGATTTGTCTTTTTCTGTATGTTACTTTACTTATTATTTATGTTTCTCACCGTTTAAACCTTCCCTGAACTTCCACAAATATTTCAAGATCAAACTTAGCTAAATCGATCCAGCCATTCTCGAGCTTTAGCGAGACAAACGAACAGCAATACATTTATATGTATATTGATAGATAGATAACAGTGAGTCCTAGTCACAAATATAAGTACCCATCTTGGGGAACAGAGTATTACAATGGACGCAATACAGATATCGTTCGCAAAAAAAAAACATAATTATTTACAAAAACAATCACATTTTAATTTATATTTTTTTGTTAGCATTATATCAGGAAAGCTGATAAATGAAAACTGCTTGCTTTAAATTACTTGCTTGTGATTATGTCAAATTTTTACGAAATAAATAGGTAAATTAATGAATAAAACTTTCATAGGGTAACCAAAACTGCTGACGTAAAACAGATACGTGTATGTACTAAATAAATCAACTTATTATTAATTAGATTATTTTATTATAAAAAATGGAATTATCCAGTTCAAAGGTTACAATATTAAATATTTACATTAACAATTATTCATAATTTACATTTTTGTTATCGCTTACACAAAACGCAATCAATGCAGTCTTTCTTATAACTGACTGTAATTTACACACATTTGGAAATTGTAAATATACGTTTGGACTTTTAAAATTGTGTCTTATTCTAATGACAGTAACATTACTTTTCTTGTATATTACTTACCAGAGTTGAACTAGTTTTGATAATGAGACTTATTTACATTATACAATATTTCAATTAACCTAGATTATCATTTGCTCATTTGAGATCAAATTCCTGAAATTTTTACAATAATTAAATTTACATTCATAAAAGTTATTTACATTTATTTACCTTAATATATAATTTTATAGTTTTTTTTTTCGTAAAGGAATATTTTAAAAAACTTTAGCTACTAACAATGAAAATTCTAACTACAGTTTGGCATTTACTTTGCTATCAGTAATAATTATAATACAATGTGTAATTATAATACACTCGAGAAGGAAATCCGTTAGAAAGCGTCTCTGACACATCGACAATGTCTTTTAACATTACTGTTATATTTTGTTATAGTACGCCTCATCAGTTTTGATACTTGGCGTACGGGTGAGCTGCGTCTCACACACGATAGTCTCAGCTAGACGCTGATAGCCCGAGAGGCTTGAGGTGTGGAGGCGGCACGAAAGAAGCCGGGGACGAACCAGACATGTTGTTGTTGAGATCACCAGAACGACTAGAACCGTTCATTAATACACCCATGGCGTTACTTGTCTGTTGAAAAAACATTGATTTCTTATTATATTAACTATAAATAGACAAACTAAACTTGAAATTATTCTATGGATAGTGGTATAGATTTGTAGAATGGAGTATAGGAATTTCATAGCAATTGTTATTGATTTTTTTAAACTTTCTTATGAATGTCATCAAATATAACATGTTTTATAGAGTGTGCCCCTTATTCGTTGGTTTATTATTATTCTATTATTTGATTCCGAGTCGTAATTGTGTGGTAGAAATAATGTGCGTCATTTTTTTTTTTTTGCACGCCAAATAAATACTAGTTTATTTTTGTCGGATATATTTAAGAGCAAATTACAAAGTTCCGCTGACACCAAATTAAATACAGTCTTAGTTTATCTCAGTTGCACTTAAAAATGCTATGTGACTTGTGTCACATATATCTACTGTCGTAATTGTAAAATGATACAATTTCTACCGAATTTGGTTACGAAATCCATCTACTGCCAACATTATTTTCTAATGTTCACTAGTTAGAAGTTCGAGACGTTTTATCTTATTCCTTAGGTGCAGTAACCTATCTATGCTACCTACCACCTTACACCGGGTGAATGTTATGTTTTATTTTAATATTTTTATACAAAAACGGGTCTAAAATTAAATACAATGTAGGAAATAAATTCTGAAATATTTACCGGTGGTGGTGGTAAATGAGTCGTTTGACGCTTGAGATGCGCAAGCGGCGGCGGGTTGTAAGCCATATTTGCAAAAACCAATCTCTCCTCATAGTCGTACTCGCAAAGTATCTTGTTCTCGCATAAGTAGAATCGGTCTCCTACGCAGAATCTACGAACAAAATACTCAAAAATAATTCATGCGATTAAGAAAAATGCAAACGGTAACAGTGCGGATATTATTGAAAAATGTTTTAACATGAGACATGCATTACATTAACTAGGAATCTTTTCTGAAGAATTCAAGACAACAAAGTTTGATAGTAAAAACACTAACGTAACAAATAATAATAGGAAGAATAACATTGCGCTATTATTTCCACAACAACACAACAGTACATTATAATATACATATTTCTAAAGACCAATATGAGATTCAAATTCAACGTGGACATGTACTCATAAATAATAAAAAAAAGTAGTGTGTACTTATGTACACGCGTTAGAAGTTATACTTCGGTGGCGTAATAATATAAAAATCTTTTCAAAAATTTGTATCTTTCGCCTTATTCAACGTTTGTGGAAAAAACGACACTAACAATAGAAAAAAGGTATTTAATACATACATACTTTTTTTGGATACAAAGTTGACTATAACTAACTTCAGGGTGTCGGTATTTCGTGACGGTGTGCGCGCGCATCGTAAAAATTTACTCTCATCATTTTTCCCTAACACGCCAAAAGAAGTATAACTTCAAAAACCAAGAATAAGATCATTTGAATTTACACTATAAATAGTAAAATATAGGTTTATGTCTATTTATTTATTCATCATAGGTCATCAACACGACAATTCATTTATAAATATACTAGTAGTAACAATTTTGTAATTAAATTTAAATGTAGTCACATTCATAGACAAGGACGTCATGCTCTAACAATAACTTAAATTTCTAAAAAACTAAATATTAAACGATTTCAGAGATTTAAAGAGTTAATATAAACAATCTATAACCGAAAGATAAAGAAAACAATAAAACCAATTATTAATCTCTACAGCTAAACCTTAAAATAATATGAAAACTTAACCAACTATAACAGAGAGAGAAAGGAAATACTAAAAACAATTACTACTCTAAAACTCTATGAATAGACTGATATGTCTCCACCGCTGTTTTGAATTTTAAGATATAATAAGATATAGTATATGTTACGATAAAACACTAACATTTCTTAGCTCAAAGGCGAAGTATAATTTGTTTCAAAATTAAAAGTACATCGAACACATCAGGCACGCTTTAAAAATAATAAATAAATAACGGACCACAGACTGCCTACTTATCACCATCGTAACACACAAAAAGATCCAATTAGTAAACTGAAGTCCACGTACATTTTAAAGACTCGCTTTAAATGTTATAAACCGTGTACAAATTTACAATGTTTTAAACTTTAGATACAATCAAGCCTATCACTTTGATGAATAACCAAGAAAGAACTATAAAACTTCTAAGGAATAAAATTTACTATCATGAGTGGAAAGGTCAGCGTGAAGTAAGGAGACGCGATAACGTCACGCAAGCGAGCATCCCTCAATGTGGCTAAACAAAAGGTATCGCCTTCTACTCGCCAGTGGCCGCCATCGCCCGGAACCGCCGGTGATAACACCAACCTTATCTCCCCTCTTGCCTCCGCCCGTCTTTCCCCACGGACCCCACGTCTCAGGCCACCCTGGCAACTCTTTTGTTTCACTTGTCACAAAAATTAAGCGCAATAGCTCCGCTACAAATGTCTCTTTTTTAAGGGGCCAATTTCCACCGCAACTCAGTCGATTTCGCAGCACTTAATTAACTTTATTTCCTGTTCTCTTCGTTCCCGACTTTTGTTTCGGGCTTGTCGCTTGTTCTTTTTTTTTTATTTCGTTATTTTTTTGTCTGCAGCCGCGTAATGGAAAAGATTGAAACGAAATTTTAATGACTGGATGCAAGTTAAGCTTTGTACGGTGTCCTATTGTGCGACGTTGCGTGGGTGGAGGCGTTAAGTTTGATGTTTTTCATTAAACGGTTCCCTTGTGTGACAATTTTACGTCGACTGCAAAACAATACTGACTTCTGTGATTATTAACTAACAAGAAACCTTTGTAATGGTAAATCGACTAAACTGAGTACTGAAAATTCATTGTAATCATTTTGAACATTATGTAGGTAATAAAGTAAAATGTATTCTTAAGGTTCAGAATGTCTTCTATTTTAGATAACTATGATCAGATTTGTTAATCATTATTTAAAGCAATAACATCGATGATATTTAAATAACGTATACTATCTATACCATAACATAAAAATTGTAATAATGCTAAAATCATACAATTTGTGCCATGAAAAGTAACTTTTTAAAATATCACAGATATTTATTATATTGCGGTAACTGTTTTAATTTCTGATACAAAATTTATAATTTTCACTTCAAATCAATACTTAAATGAAGATGTGACAGTCCCCGCTGGCGGCGGACGTTCCTACGGTTCACAGCACGCAGCTTCCGCCGCGACCGCGTCTACCGTCATCCGTCGCCAGCCGCCAGATTGCTACTAAATTATTAAGCCGTTTAGCGATATTCGCCCGTGAACGTGATATCTACCGTCCGCTCCGATCGGACAGCCCGCAAATTGGATTCAGATTTCTACCCACCGTGGAAATTGATTTGTACGTGATATTTAATAGTACGAATCGTGTGGTATACTGTTTAGCACATCACAAGCACACATGAGTTGTACACATTTATAATTAGAATAATATTTTTTGTTCGACTACTTGAATCCTTACTAAAAGTATCTACCGAATATATATTTGTGAACTTCAGCAACATTTTTGTTTTAGTAACATATATGCTTATTATATTCCATTTTATAAGCATAAAGGTATAAACATAAAATGCCTATATTTTAAACTGAAAATAAAACGAATTACTCGACAGTAATCTGGCTGTTGAATCTGGATTGTGTCAACAGACGGATAAATATATAATTCGGTGAGAATGTCGCGCGGAATCTACTAACAGGAGAAAGGTCCACAAGTGACATATAAACCATTCAAAGCGGCTCCAATCTTCGCGACCGTTCTATTATTTAAACGGACACAGTCCAGTAAAAATTGCTCGACGCGTGTCTGTATTCAGAAAACATATTCGAATTTACAGCGAAAACAACAAGAGAAAACGATATTTAACTTTTTAATTTGTTTGTAGTTTACATTCATGTAAAATAGCTGTATGATATTTACTTAAATTCTTTCTATACCTCTTCCCTTCCTTTCCCTTCTTTTCCATTCTTTTCGTGGAGCAGATTAGTGAAAAGCTATATTTGCAATATGGTTTTATTCTTTTAAACGTAACTCGTTTTCTAATTCCTCCTAACGGCTAATAATACTTCATACAATTTATACATACATACATATTATAGTGTACTTTCCTATACAGTTTATTTATTATTTACTGATAATTGTAATAATTCTCTCATTGATATTTCTTAATACTCGATCAGGACTACAAGTCTGGTATTTATTCCACTGAGCTTGGTAGCACTCCAATGGAATCAAAGGGTAAAAAAAATAGTTTTCACACAGTTAAAAAATTCAAATAAACGTCATCGTATTAAAGCAGGACGAATAAAATCAGTTTGCGCCTGGGAAATCAACCCGTGTTTACTCTATTCACTTAACGACAACCGGAGCTAAACAGACCTCCGAGACAATAACGGAATAAAATTTCACAAATAGACACCGGCGGTACCGGTTTTTATTCTAAAAAACAACATATAGTGTTCTACAATCTATGACATTAAGCTGAAATCAGTAAGGTATGTACACTATTTTTTATGAAATTGAAACCTTTAAAAATCTAACACAGACAAAAAAATAACGTAAAAAAATCAAAATTCAAAAATAGGACAAACACTCTTTCATACAATTATGTGATAGCTTAGCTACATTATCAACAAAAAAGGTAGACAACTTTTAAGATATTTGGTAAAAGTGAGGTTATGTAATAAGCTATGCCTAAACAAACAATTTTTGACACGTGATTGCTATTTTTGATATAGATAGTTAGTTGTGCTTATTATACTTGTGATAATTTTATAAAAAACCTAATAATAATCATAGATCGAATAATAAGGCTACAGAAATATTAAACAACCTTTGATATTGGAATTGGGATATTGGAATCCATTGACACAGACCAAAAATACCCTTAGGATGAAAGTGCAACTTATAATCGATATGTAAATGTGAAAATCGATTTTAACATTAACTTTTATTATGTATCAAAATATCTTACTTTTTATTCTGTTATTCTTAATTATTTAACACTTATTTTATAGAATTCATTATCTGGGACTAGTGTTGTTCTACGAGTATTTTTATTCTTTCAATTCATTCACATTAATCGATTACCAAATAGGTTTATATTTTAACTTTCTTTAAAATGTTAACTTGTTGTAGGTTGTGAGTAGTTTCTTATATTTTAAAATGTAACAGTTTTCATAAATCAATACTACGAATTATTATAATCAGGTCCATAACTACCTGCTTCCTCTATTTTTAATAAAATACTACATACTAATAAATAAATAAATAAAATAATACATAAAATACTATTAATAAAAAGTAACGAAATATTGAAAGTATGAAATACTATAATTAATCATTTAATAATAATTATTTATTTCTACTTCAAAACTGACGTTTTCATATATCTATTGTTCAAGGTCGGGATCGATAATTATTGTAATTACTCAACTTATTTATTTTAACTCACGTTAATGGGTATATCTATATTTGCTCAATGCTATAGCATTCCCAATATTTACTTATTTACAAAGAAACATAGACTATGATAAATAAACGTATAAAGATATTAATGAAACCACCAGAAACTTTATGTCTGATGAGGTGATATCATTTCAGAATCCGTCAACCCAAAGAAACAACACTAATCTCTCTATAAAAAAAAAACCAGTAATACATTCTATTACGCGTGAAGGTTTGTATTATGTAGCGGAAAATTTAATCGCACCCTTATTCTCCGTGAGATGAATATACAGTTTAAAAAATTTTGCTGCAAAAATACGTACAGACTATGTATTCACTACTTGAGTATTTCGCGAATGATTTGTTTGTCGATACTGTTGATTAATTGATATAAGTAATATATACTATTCATTAACAATTCTATTAATTAATGTAATTGTTAAATATACGTTACCTATGATTGCACTGTTGACAAGCGAAGCACTCAAGATGATATACATTGCTTCGCGCACGCATCACCATTTCGAACGCGGGAATCACCTTGTTGCATGCTGCGCAGTATCCAGTGTTACCAAACAATCTGATAAATAATTTAAATTTCAACAATATACCTTTAAGTATATAAATATGTTTAATTATTACGTTTTTGATTACATATAGAAATTGTCTCAGGAATCATGTCCTACATGATTAGTTCTTAGTGTGTTAGTTTACACAACTATAATTATGTAAGTGCAATACTTTTTTATATTGTGAAGTGGCTCGTTGGTCTAGGGGTATGATTCTCGCTTCGGGTGCGAGAGGTCCCGGGTTCAAATCCCGGACGAGCCCAAAGTAGCTTTTTTATTTGATATTACCGTTCGAAAAAATATATTACAAATTTATTGATTTAATGGGTTTCCCTTTGTATATTAATACTTTTTGCGCTATTATTTTTTACCGTCTACCTGTTGTTGAGTGATTACTGCAGTCGGTGCCCAACTAAAACTAAAAAGACGCCAAACCTGAGGCTGATCATAACAGGTAGTGTTAAAAACCTTCTTGTATAATGTGTGACAAACTTCTTTGTGTATTATAATATTATTTTCTATTTAAAAAAGTATATTTTAAATGGGACATATTCGATGTCACAGTTTTGGAAAAAAGGTGAAAGTAAAAACACTCATTATACAAGAAGGTTTTTAACAGGTAGGACTTCTAAGGACTGTGTTAAAATATTTTTACCAACCACAAACTACGTTCTGACACAGTACTGCAAGCACTGCGCTACTTTAATGCATTGTTATA
The DNA here is from genome assembly GCA_035772565.1 of Antheraea assamensis. Classification (NCBI taxonomy): domain Eukaryota; kingdom Metazoa; phylum Arthropoda; class Insecta; order Lepidoptera; family Saturniidae; genus Antheraea; species Antheraea assamensis. The sequence continues at coordinate 1,467,368 of JAQQSE010000042.1, forward strand.
TTATACACATAGATTCTTACCTTAAATAATCTCTCTTGCATAGTATAAGATTAGCACGCGTGTACAGCGTGTGACCAACTTCTCCGAGCCGACAGTCACAGCAGCCGCACTTGAGACAGTCTTCATGCCACAACTGATCCAATGCTTTCAGTAAGTACCGTTCTGTGATCACTTTACTGCAACCGGCGCAAATCTGCAATTAAAGTATTTGTTTACAACTGGAACTTTTGAACTAGAACTAAGATAGTTGCGGAATTATTTTAATCTAGAGTCAACTTTATATAAAATTAGTCTCCTGCATGTCCGTTAACATGTAAAGCATTCACTCAAAAGCGGTGAACGCATCTGATGGATTGTCTATTTTCATGTATTTGGAGATACCATGAATAAATGAAAACTTCGATGCCACATCGACTAACTTCATTTTGATTCGTACAATAACACAATACAATACAATATCTACCAATACAACTATCAACTAATATCAAAAAATAGAAATTGAATAGTTACAAGTTGTTAAGGTACCATAAACTGAGTCTTTAAATGTCTCAAAAGCTTCAAAAACTCTTCAATCGTGTCTGACTAGATCGAAACCACCAAACACCAGGTATAACATCTGATTTCGTGGAATACTTCGTCTTTTCGCGTCTGATATCAACCGGTGTTTATCCACTAACAAGCGATATAAGGATCTGTACCAGATTGAGTCGCGACTAACGCATTATTGTACAATATATATATAGTAACGGAGAGGCTCATAAGGCGGCATAACGGCAACAACCGACGATCGATGGCCAATTTCTTGAGTTTTGTCGTGGTTTTTGGATTGTAATACTTATCACAAGGCATTGCGCCATCAATTTACGGTACTACTGTGGAAAACTCCCGTAAAGGCCTTTTGCTATTGAAACTAACGGATTACAGTGTTCTTTTACTCTATAGGTTTTAGCATTTGACTAGAATCTCACATAATGTTGATGATGATGTGGTCTAAGATGATAAACTGACTAAACGTGGACAGGGGTGGCTTTCAAGTGCAACTAACGGAATGCGGAACGGAACAACCTATGCGTGTTTAGCAATATATTTTCAACTTAAGAGCTAATGGCTAATGATCAGGCAGACTTAGAAAAAACTGTAGCATGCTTAAATGATCCCATGTTTTCCTACATCAAAATCTCGGACACATTTGCATTTCTATAATCGGCTCAATCGCTTGACGTCAATTCAAATATCAAAATATTTTATTTAAGGAAATTAAAGAAACAATTACTTGTGGCTGCGTTGTCTGTTGTGTTGGCGTAGCATTAGGTTGTTGTGAGGGCACCGGCAGTGGGGAAGCGCGGGACTCCTTCACCTCCATGGCGAGCATGTGCGACCCTAAGCCTGGACTGCCGCCGCTCACTTGCTGCGGCGTACGCCTCTCACACTACGTAACAAAAACATATATACAATTATTAACCTCATTTCTATATATAAATTACATCTCAAGAACTCTAAGGATCAATGATCAAAACAACAATTAAAATAATAGAAATGACGTCCATTTCTATTACGGGCGTACTAACATAGGTGTAGCTTATTCCAGTGAATTAGTCGATGTATAATTGGTATTTCATATTTAGCCAATGTTAAGATAATAATACCCATCCGAACTATATTGGACTGACATATTACATGCTTTTTAATTTAGAAAAACACCAATTGCAAGCAATAAGACGTTATACAAATTGGTATTATATGGCTTCGAAAAACAACTTAGATTATATAAATCAAAATATATGATATAAAATATAAAACGTATATACGATGCTGTGAAATATATATCTCGAAATTCCTGATGAATCCCTGACATTCCAATCATCGTGGAAATTGCATTAATTAAAACTTTATAGACGAACATTTAACTTGTGAGGAAACTACTAAATTGCATACTATTGTCGACAAATAATCATTATAAATTAAAGCATCATTGAACACCATATTTGTACAATCTTGTTAGTAGACTAGACAACTGTAAATATAAGAATCACGATAACTTCTACCTATTCTATTAAAGTCAGATCAAAATACTAGTCTAGACGTTTTATTTCCGTAACAACTATATCAGTTTCTGCCTATACCGGTATACGTGTTCAACCCATAACTCACAATGGGCTCCGGTACACAGGGACCTTTTTATGTTACGGCATAAAATCCAGAACCATGAAATTTATGGTCTGTAATATTATTTCTCGAAAAAATTAGCACAACTATTCAAGCGTTTAATGAGAACGTGAAACACGACTCGCCTTTTCTGAACTATAGAAAATTATACGCCTTAAAGTATCGTATAAATAATAAAATAAAGTAAAAAAGCCTTTATGATTGAGATCGTGCTGGTGAAAAAAGTAGCAATAAAGTCCGCTGAGCGATCACGGCGCCACCGTCACGGTTAATTAATATTTTAAATACGTTTCAATTAAATTTGGCAACCGGTGCAGCCTCGCACCATTTTATTGTTGATGTCGCGTTGACTGCACGCGACCTTTGGTTTGTTTTTTTTTTTTTTTACTCATTTCGCACAGAATCGTTTTCTGGTACAACGGAATCGGGCATTAAGAGCCGGCACGCCTGAAACAATGCTGGCCATTGTGAACCCGTGACGAATGGCTCGCGTCTCTTATTTTTGTGTTTTCGAGAGTGCGTCCGATCGAGCGGCCATAAATAATGGGATACGGATATTGACCGGAAGCATGCACACTGCGCTAACAAATTGTGTCAATGACTGTTTGTTTAATGAACAAAGGTGGCTTAATCAACTATGTTATTATGACATGGTATAATTACATGCTCCGAGTGCAATACTAAAGAGGTAAGCTACTGAAGAGTAATAACTCGTTTAATTAGCTATATAGTATAACTAGCGGCCCGCTCCGGCTTGGCACGGGTATCAAATATATAGCCTATGTCATTCACTAAAAAAATGATTAAAATCGATCCAGTAGTTTTGATTTATTCATTACTGCCCGTGGCCCGCACGCATTGAATTTAGAGTAGCCTCAAAAATAACAGTATTTCTTCACTATTTAATTTATGTTATTATACATATAAACCTTCCTCTTCAATCACTCTATCTATTAAAAAAAACACACCAAAATCCGTTACGTAGTTTTAAAGATTTAAGCATACAAAGGAATATAGGGACAGAGAAAGCGACTTTGTTTTATACTATGTAGTTATTATTTATTTTACATAACTAAGTTTTATTGCTGTATTCTGCCTTTAAATAAAATTTATTTTAAAGCGGAATCATGTGTCAGCGCGTGCATGGCGCATGGGATTACCAATTAGTGGTGGAACAACCAAAATGAGTAACAATTAATCATTTCTCATAAATTATGTAGTCATAATTAACTTTTCTGTAGTTTCAATCCGAATTATTTTTAGTTGATTATGAATGAGAATTACTCATAAATTAATTTACTTGTTTAATAACATTACAAAATCTACATTTGACAAGAATTTGGTGTATCGTAAGTCGGGATTTGGAAAATTCTATTTATTTTTTAATTGGAATGAACACGATAATAGCGTTTGAAGTGTTTGAAAACATAATTCAGTTCATAAATAAAATAAATCTGTAGAGACAAAGATCTTCTTGAATATTCATATGTCGAATAAAAAACTTTCTTGTTAGACTTACGATATTGATAATAACGCACATTGGCACTTTCAGTGGGAGAGCTTTTTTCCAACTGGCCAGTCGGTGAAGCGAACCGTTGTGAATAATTACCGATCGGTGACAGCAACACGCTACGCTACTCGGAAAACAACCCGTAGCGAATGCAACCATCCGAGATTAGAAACAGTCGAAGCAAAAAAGCTCACGCCTTCCATTAGCTGTGACTTTCCAAACGTCGCGTCAATACGCACGAATTAGTATTTAACGAGCCTCCGACGTGGAAACGGGGGAGTAAATGTTAAAACTATGCGAAAGTACATTCACGTCACTGTCAGCGACTAATTGTTAGGTTATTAAAACGGAATAAAACAACGGCTGAGAACATCGCAGGATTAAATTGAAGGATGCTGCAGTTGAATCGCTGGGGAGCTCGCATCCGCGTATCCACTGCGTTCCATGCCAGTTTAATGATTAACATGGAGTCGGTCCGAGACCAATTATGCGCTGCCGCCACGCTCCAAATTAGAAACTATTTTCGCCCATTAGTGGCCAACTTCATAATCAATTACACGTTAAAATTTCACAGCGCTGTTTCGGGCGCTCTATGTTTGGATAATCGGAGTTTGTGGTCCCAATGCGAGCTATTACGTGCCGGCTTACGGGCCATAAAGGTTTTTGTTGGGCAGCCGGTGAATTTTAATGTACGTTTCGAATGCGTTTCATTTCAGGTGCATTTTATTATTTCGTCTAAATTTATGCTCGTGATTTTATTACTATGATGATAGTTTCATCAAAAAAATTGACAGACAGGTTTTAATATACGTAGAATGTTTTATCAAGAAAGGTATAGAAAGTAATTATATGAATAACTACTACAAAAGTTTGTTATATAATAAAACTCATAAAGCTAAGATCGTTCCAATCAACTTAAAAAAACACCCTTTTTTAATGTGGGAAGAAATCCTATTTTGTACACCCACAGCCCTGGAGAGCTGTGGGGTATCAAACTCTTACTGACTAAAAAAACCCACGAGATACCGTCTGCCACGCTATGGAGTGGCACAGAATCGAACAAGCGAGCACCATGCCACCCCGGCCACAAGGCCCAGCGCGAACGCCCTGACCGCGACGATAGCCCGGTTAAGCTACCTACCCGTCTACCGAACCAATGTGCAATGGAAGGTCAGGTAAACTCCAAAAACACCCACCGCAAACCGTGTTAAGGAACTTAATTCCGCAAACTTTTATTTATTGTTAATAAATATAACCAAATAAACATCATTCAACCACAGTCTTGAGAAAAAATAAATCTACAAGTCTAATAGAATTGAGTGCACTCAGCTAATCATAATTCATCAGCGAGATTAAAGAATGAGCGACTTCATGAGGGAGATTTGTAGTATATGAATCTCGGCACACTCACACCGTTCAATAATAAAATTAATACAGATTAAACAAAATTTCTAAATACGAAATGTTTAGTTTAAAGAATAGCCAAACACATAATCAAATTATACAAATAAGTAACGTTTAGTTCCAACTCTAGGTAAAGCTTTTCTAAATCAAAATTAATTTTGCAATAACACTGCGCCTTCTGTTGTGCTTGTTTTATGAACGTGTGCGCGACAGAGACAATGATAGTCACACCTGAGGAAACGTCAGCATAGTAACGAGACGAGAAGCTAAATAATTCAACCAAGTAACACCAATCTGAATATTGCTCAACATAATAATTGTATTTTGACTGTCGTTACGGCAAAGTTTATTAGACTAATATTCTAGGGCTGATGATTAAAATATAATGACACTAACAAAACTTTTACTTTGTGTAATTTAATATGTACTATACATATAGGTTATGATTTTTTTACATTTCTACTTATCAGACATTTCGAATAAATTGTTTAGTTTTATCGGTTATTAAATTTAACACGTCTGGTTGTTCGTTACAAGCAATGTATGCTTCTATGCAATTTATGCTTGTCATAGCAATAAAGTCATATTGTCAATTATAACCTACAATTGTGTGAATATAAAATTCCCCGTCCTTAATAGAGTGTTTATACATAATGATTATATAAGGATTGAAAAAGCAAAATGTCTTATTTGTTTAAAACATTTTTCACGTACCTACTTTTAAATTAACCACGTACCTAATATTATAATAGGGCTGGACAATGAAATAGGAAATGTAATATTAATTAACCCTTAATATTATAATTAAGAATACTAAAACGTTACTGCGAAATTAATAATATTATAAGTTACCAAGCTACAATGATTTAGAACTTTTAAAAACAAACTATTAACCTGAATTTGACAGCATTATCACTACATATTATTAAATAAAATTCGTCCGCCGCGTCTGTCTGTCTGTATGTTCGCGATAAACTCAAAAACTACTGAACGGATTGTAATGCGTAATCAATAGATAGAGTAATTCACGAGGAAGGTTTAGGTATATAATATGTTATGGTTTTGTGTAAATTGGTTGAAATATAACGATAATAGTTGGGCAGGACAACGTCCGCCGGGTCTGCTAGTTGTATGATAATTTTTTTTAAAGGGAAGCTATATTTCTATTTCTTCTTCCTTTTCCTAAGTTGTCAACCAACGGTAACTATTGAAAATGATTACTGCTATTTTTTTAATCTGGACATTATAATATTTCGTTACGTAGACAGGGAATTTTTCTTACATGTTAATATTCTTGCTCCGAGTCATTGTTTCTAATCCTTTTTACTTATTTCAATTAAGCACAATCACAAAAGTATATTATTTAAAATAATATTACACGATATAAAGTCAAAGAATGCAAATTTCAAAAATTCGTCAATAATGTAATTATCTTTTTAATTTTGCAATTCATGCGTTCCATTCCAATAAATGTATTCGTATTGAAAGGTACATTTAAAAATTATATTATTGTGTTAAAAGTAGAGCATCATCTCTAGCATGTTTCCCACAGCGGTACTTATTTACCAGATTGCTTTCCTTTAAGTTGTTCTTTAATCAAGGTATGGCCGCGGCGCTGTGGGCTGGTGCGAGAAAGCCGCGTCGCGACGCGTCGGTCGCGGTGCCGCGGTGCAGAAGCGGCCACACCAACACTTCGCACCCTTCAATACACACACACACATTCGTTTCGCGAGACTATTGTTTTTAAAAACTCTCGGAACTCGTATAACGATTTTGAGTGGCATTATTTATTTTTACACGTAATAAGACAGCGTGAATAATAATAATTTTCATTTCATTCGTTCTCGTAATAATAATAAATTGAAACTTTCGATTTTTAAACTCCAATGTGTGTATGTAACATAAGTTTATAGAATGGATAAATGTATCATTGATGTGTTTATATATACTTTTTTATATTTGACGCTTTGTAGTTTTTATGCTGCACAAATGTATGCTAACAATTTAGATTACAACACAAATTGTTCCAATAAAACTAGCTATAATTAAAAAATGTGTAGAGTATCGGTAGATAATGAGAACAAAAACGTCAGAACATAATGGAAACGTGAACTCGAAGTGAAATTTCGTTAATATCAACCCATATTGGATTACCGGCAGCACTCGCCCGCCGCAATAATATAACGAAATTCAAACATTAATAGGTTGAAACACAATCACGGATGGCCGCATAATCGAGTTAGCTGCTATTCGGTTAAACCCCTATCGCGTAATCTGCCCCATTGTCTGACAGTCGTTGCGCCGATCATGAGGGCCGATTATTGTGGCAATTTCGTGTTTATTGTTTTCAGGTGTCTCTTGTCACCCGCTACCATTCTGAAGGAACGGCACAATGCCCCAAGAGCCTTATCTATCCTTTGAGATGTTCTCATAAAACGTTACGATGAACGATTACTAGTTCTAATGTGAAATAACGTAATTTATCTTTGAAACCTAAGTTACGTCATGCAATCATTAAATTTTATCAAACTAGCTTCTGCTTGCGGCTTTGCTCGCGTTAATGAAGACTTGACCTATTCGTCGGGAACTGTGCTTTTGTCTGAATAAAAGTTACCCTATGTTTTCTTCTGTTGAGTAGTTAAGATGCCACAAAACCCTAACAAACTAACTAAAAGCTTCCATTTCGCGACTATAGTGTTAGTTAGTATTGTCAAGTTTTATCAACGTTTCACCGATCACCATATGAGTTAGCACACCTAAGTGTTTATCACACAGAGAGTTTTTCATAACTTACAAGTATTAATTGGCATTGTATTATACAAATATTTCTAATTACAAGAACTGTCACAATCTAAAAACATTCACAGAAAAATATTCCGATCAAATACTCGGTGAATAGCAAAACGCTGTAGCCAGTCAGTAACAGATAATAAAGAAAATCCCGCACAGTTCAAACAAGTGATACTCAGGTGGAATATACGTCGGTGGAGTTAAAAGTTTCACCGCAGTTAGATGCAGTCGAAGGAACAAATAAGTAGATAGAAGCAGTGTCAAAACTGCCAAAAACAAAACTATAAAGTTTGCACAACGAGTAGTATAAAGGATAGATATCGCTTTATCTATTTGAAATGTCCGACTCAATTTCGATTCCTGAACTTGTCTTTCATAACTTCTACTACCTATATCCGAGGAATATTATACTCCGTCTCATATTACATTTTCGTTTTACCATTCTAATAATAAGGAACGTAAAGTTTTTTTCATTAAATCTAAATAGTTCTGGTAATGGAACAATGATTACTTACAACATTCATTAGGTTATTTATTACAGTAATTCATTGATTAAACCAATTCACAATTCGACGTTAATGGATTACAATATTAGAAAGTTCATTTGAGACAAATAAAATCGAAAGTTATCTTACGATTACTAAAACATTAATAACGTGTGTTAAAATTATATAACAAAGATAATGGATGTAACAAAACTGATAGGGGATTCTGCTGATGCTTTATTACATTATAAAACAAACGTCTCGTATTAATTATGAGACGCGATGCAGTCACATCCCTATTGATCATAAAGAATGTTTGATGGCTGTTGTAAAATGTTCCGAATCGTTGTCGTGATAATTTATGAACCGTATATATGGACGAATTTATTAGTTTGTTATTAATCTATACCATGTATATGCCGTTTCGATTCTATGACGATGCTTTTGTTGTAGAACCCTTTGAATATTATAAAGTAATACTGTATACTATAGCCACTAAATGTTTAATTGATTCTATAGAAGTAGTATTATTTATTATTAACTATAGTAATTTATGGAACAATCCGCAGTAACTGTTAATTGAAATGTTAGAGTAGGTTTTTTGGCGGGATCTTGGTCTGTCATGTAGTGGCTTTTATATTTTATTCATAATCTTGTGTTATTAGACTCTATATTTTGTAATATTGGTGGTGTTTTACGTAATATAGTTCGGTTATTATGCACAAGTGAAGTGGATGGGAAATAATAGTACGGAGCATGCATTCTGAGATGCCACCAAAACTCCATGGAAAGTTCTAACAAGGAAACCACCATCTTGTTAGAACATTATAATTATCACAAGACACTTACTTGAAACAAAACATTGACACTGGCAAATGATTCTGCGGTGCCAAAACAAGAAGAAGAAGAAGAATGTTAGAGTAGAAATACAATTGACGTTTCATTTGAATCAAGCATATGAATGAATAAAATAATCCAAGAATTATTATTTAGAAGACCAGGAAAAACATATTTATACAAGACGGACTGTTAAGGCGAATTAGTAAAAGGTTCGCGGCAACGAGGACGAAAATGAATTAAACCAACACGGAGCCTATTACGTGAAGTGAGTTATAAAATAAAGCCGCGACGAGTAACTTCATACATTACAAGCCGATAACCAGACGAGACTTCTCGAGACACAAACCAGTCCCTTTTAGTGAAATTGAAAACTTTTTCTGTTACTCATACCGCGGCCATGATACGGCTCCTTTTAAATCAATTGCCTTTTATAATTAACTTATTCCGTTACTGGAGTGCACTCGCTCGTTGACTCAATTAAATATCAATCGAGATGTAAATCTATCGATTATAAAAACGAGTTATTCTGACAGTTAATATAATCGAATGGAATTGTGTTATTTATCTAAGCTGTTTAATCGAAGTGGCGACACTGCATCGCATTAATTAGTAAAACGATTGAAATAATATTAATTTTATCTCGTTTTAACTTACGAGTACTGTACTGGACGGCTTTGAAGTTGTTTCATATGCATGAAATCAAGCAGTCTCACCACTGTATGTTTTTTTTGTGCTGCCTTCGTTTCTCGGAATTTGATTATAAATGTTGAAGAGCTGGTATTTTATTAAAACATCCCTAATTAATTGATATTAGAGAATGCAAAATCTATTTTTCTACGTATCCGTCGGTTTACTCTCGGTTTTAATTAATTTAATCTTGACACGGTCTACACAAGCATTGTTTTTTCTTTATTCTAGCTCTTTATATAATACAATAAGTTATAGTATACACTGTATAATGCTTATATTCATTATATCGAGATTCTTAGCTACGCAGTGACACATTTGATATTATGCACCATTCTCTAATGTTATGATCATCCCCTATCCTTGGTCAGGCAACGCCACTTTCAAGTAATTCATATTAAATATTTATTACATTAGACAAGAGCTATTGGAAGGTACTGAATACAGATGTTTTATGTATTATCTTCTACTGGATTGTTATTTCCCTTGTATATATTCTATGAAATAAAAGTCGCTTAGGAATAAGAAATTGGTTTTGTTTTATGCCTTAATGTGTAAATATGATTATAAAATAATATAACAGGTTATTGCTATTAAATATATATTATAGTAATTAATATCGCTCGCACAGATTCTATAAACTTGAATACTTTTTGAAATTACCCGATAAAAAATTAAACTTGGTTATTTTCATAACAACATATACAATTGCACCTATAAATTTTTATTTGGTTATTAGTGGATTTCACTAAAACAAAATATAAGGGTTTTTTTTTGTTTTCTCATTAGCATTTGCAAGATTTTGTAATTTGATGATCTCCAAGACTTTAAGCTTCGCTTCACTCCGTGATTATTATTTAATCAGGGTTATGCGTTCCATTAATTAAATTACATTTGCTATGGGCAGGGCAATAAGAAAATTGCTTTTATTTGTGGGGAGTAATTCAATTAAACATTCATTCGTTTGCGGTCCATCGAGTACGTAGTATCCATTACTTTTAATTATAATTTCAACCGCCTTTTCAATATCTACATGGTATTTTTTCCCACTAATAAGTGTTTCCTGTTAAAATAAATTACATTTTCACGTGGAAAGATTCATTTATCGGAACAGTTAAAGGGAAATATATATTTATGAGACTATTATTTCAAGTGTAGTATATATAGTATGTAGTCCGGTGAAACTGTAGAGGCCTTGCCAGGTCAACAGTGTAGACAGTTCGAAAAAAAAAAGTGTAGTATATAATGATACTATGATATAATAAATATAACAGATTTTATTTGACCAAGATAATATTAGTCATAAATTTGATTTACACTATATCGCTATTGTGTAGATAAAACAATGCGTTGTCCTGGTTATTTCGTCTTATTTTTATTGCGAGGGGATCATTTAATAGACATTTCTATTTGTGTAAGTTGTCGCATTGCACCTTTATGTCTTATATCCTTGTTATTATAATTAATACCAATAAAATTACCTTAAAGACTCATGAAAGCTTTATTAATAACTAGAAGTACTCGCGTATCCGCATACTTTCATTGGGCGGTCATTATGTTTGTATTGTAAGTTTATTTTTACTTATATTATGTTTTCTATTTGTTTATTTCATATGTTTTAGATATTTGATCACAATAACATCTGATGTTAAATGACGTCATAGTCTAAAATGATATACAAGCTAATCCTATACGTAGACTGACGACTCTCAAGTGCAGCGGCCGAAACCCATCTGTAAATGCTTGGTGATGAATTTTCTATTTAAGAGTGGATAGCTTGGCAGGTGGCCTCGTAGAACGCCTTACGCTATGCTATAGTTTCATCCCGATGTTTTCCTTTACCGTAAGATCCGGCTCGTTCGCAAGGATTTGACACTATGTCGATCGACGCGACATCCGAAAACAATAACCATTAAGCTATCATAACTTCAAAATATTAATAAGTATTATTATTAGTCGCTCAATAAAATGATCTAAAGAAAATTTCATAAACTTCGAAATTCGATAAAACGGTTTTCGAGTCAAATTCAGAGACGCAAACAGATAATAAAGATTAATGCCATTTTTGTAATCAGTGTCCTTTATATTAGACATCTATCACAAAAATTAAAAAAGCATCACAGATGTACAGATTAGACTACAGGTTCATTAATATAGACTAAAAAATATGCTTCGGTGCATACGATTCCTATAATAAATCTGAGCTTTCGATGAAGATAAACATCGTGTCAATAGCATAATATTCTATTGCACACCTGATTAAATACCTATGCTACCGTTGAGTTGAAAATCAATTGTTTAGTACACTTTCATATTCTTCGACAGCTACACTAAAGAATTAGTACACTATTTCTAAGCTTTACATATTAACGACTTCAGCCACATTGTTACTTAGCATCTGCTGATTATGTACTTAAATACTGTCATAGTGTAATCAGATGATTTCTAGATAAATTTGTCTTTTTCTTTATTGGTCTAAACTGTCAATTTTAGCGGAAAAAAATTTAATGTATTCTAATGAACAATATTGGATAAAATTGCAATGGTCTCTCATTGAACGATAATAGTCGATTGTCTCATCATCATCATAGCGATGGTTTTCTTCATTGGAAACCGGAGTTCGTTTCTGAGAATCGAACTCAAAATCAAAAATACTTTGTTCAATTTAGGCCTTAAGAAGGCGCTTATGAACGTCAAAACTACCACCGGTTCGGAAAACATCCCAGTCATCGAGAAGAACCGGCAAGAAAGTCGAGCGGGTTTGTCTTTTTATCATACAATTATATATTTAAAATACGTTATACGTTACGATCGGTTTAGTGGATGCACAGAGAGGAGTCAATTCCAGGCATCACCATCGTTCACATATTGATCCACTCTATAATAGTTCTTTGACACCAAAACCCGCTTAACATTACACTTAAACTTATAGTCCGGCAAATCGGTAATATGCTTTGGGACTTTGTTATAAAACCTAACCTAACCTAAAAAACTTTTACTTGTTTTACTGAGTCTAAAACATGGAACGACCAGTTTGTCACAGTTTCTAGTCTTTAGATCATGCCTGTGTTTCATGAACTCCAGCTTTTCAAAGTTTTTGCGAACATACATTAAATTATCAAGAATGTATTGGGAACTAACTGGAACTGGAACTAACGGCGATAGACCTTCAAATTTTGTTACTAATATAAAAATGTAAATCCAGTATACTCATTCAAATATTAACTATACAATTAATTAGCTATGTCTTAAAATTTGTTGTATTCTACACCTTCTTACCGTTGAGTAATTAAGGTATAATTAACTTTAAAAAAAAAAATCATAAATTATTAATGCTTACCAACGTAATGCGAACCGTAATTAAATCACACAATTAGTGTTATTAAAAATTCCATCTAAATTAAGGTAAATTAGTTACACGCGTTAACTTCACAAACTAATCTAATGTTATTAATTTAATTACAATGTCTGTTAATACTAAATATGTTCGTTAAGGGGCATCTGCTAAATAATTAAAGTGTATTTTTACTGTTACTAATATGTTTTTATACCGGTTTGTATATATATTTTGGTACTTTTAGAATTTAATAATTAATCATTTTTAACTATTTCTAATTACATACTGCAAATGAGGAATATATAATTATAAATTTATATATTAGGTACTAACAGGCCCGGCGGACGTTGTCCTGCCCTGATAATAAAAAAATATATACTTATGTGCATGAAACGCGTCAGGCGGTTTGACTTTTCCGATACTTTCAACAGTTACCATTATATTTCGACCAATTTACAAAAACACATTGACAAATTATATACTTAAACCTTCCCCGTGAATTACTCTATCTATCGGTGAAGACCGCATTGCAATCCGTTCAGTAGTTTTTGAGTGCTATCGCGAACATTCTGATAGACAGATATATGCGGCGGACGACTTTGTTTTATAATATGTAGTGATATAAAAAGACATACAATTTACATCTAATAATGTAACGTTATCTGTATGAAAATTACACCACTTGTAGATTCAATGTACACATATATACATTACTCCCCAATAAAGCCAATAACAACTCTATTGAGATTGTATCTAGCATTCTTTGAAAACTTCGATTCAGTATTATATTTATACAATAACTATAAAATCTGGTAAGTGCTTTAAACGCTCCTCTTAGTAGTCCGGTGAAACTGTAGACGCCTTACCAGGCCAACAGTATAGTCAGTACGAAAAAATAAATAAAAATACAAAAACCAGTTTTTGCTCTCGGCGTTGTTCGTATTACAAAAGAATTGATCTATGCGTCAGAAACAATACTTTTTTTCTGGATGAAATATTATTATATCCTATGTATTTTTTATCTCCTGACAACGTGTCTATAAAATTTCATGTTAATCGGTTTAGTAGTCAAGGCGTGCTAGCGTAACAAACAAGCTCACATTCGTATTAGTTAATATTAATTAGTAAGAATTACATAAGGAAAGTTGCTACAAAATTTTTACAATATTCCTGACCATGTAACATGATAATTTCAAGTCTTTCAATAGGACTGACACAGGAATTTTAAATGTTTAATAGTCGCTTTTTATTAACATAACAAAATTGAGAGTTAGGTAATATTTGTACTGAACACAAAACATAGGATGCTTTGTTATGATAACATGTCGTAATTCATGGTCGCGAAGTTTTGCGGTACTGTGACATCCGTTTTCCCTGTTGATTGCAAATTCTAATTAAAAATCAACACTCATTTGACTATTTTTATTTTATCAAATATGCAGATATAATTTAACATGTTTCAAATAATAATGTATTACGAAATTAAGATATCTTGCAGCGGAAATGTTGTCTGCGTGAATAAAGAAGTAATGATATATTTTTGGTGTTTTTCAGTGCAAGAACGCAATAACTAAGGGTACAACTAAGATATATAACGGTATATACATTGATTTTGCGACCCTCATATAAAAAATATATTTGTTATGTTAATACTTTAAATTGTATTTTTTTTTTTATGAAACGAACATGTCTATTAAATGTTTAATGTCATTTTATACACGTCGAATAAATACTAGCTGATACCTGCCTGCTGGGCATTAAATAAACATTTAATTAAAATAATGCAAACAATGTTTCAATGGAATCTAAATAATTACAACAAATTACGCGTCTAATGGTTATAGTCCTATGCCGACACGTTCAGTAGTTTCCCCGCGATTGAACCTCAAGAAAACTGTATTTCCATTATATATAAAGATTATTTAAAAATAGCAAATGCATTTTACAAACATTGATGAGATTAAACGAGAAGAATTAAAAACCTATGTAAGGCGATGACGGCTTAGTGGTAGAGAGTTAAAACACTGTATCAAACGACATAAAAACGAAAGAAAATATCTTGACGACTATAGCATTTGATTTGATTGATAGGATTTTTTCTAATGCTCGCCTAGCTACGTTAGAAAAGAACATACGGTACCATTTGTTTATTGAGAAAAAACCCTGTTACTGAGTGATAGGTTAAATCTGCATTCACACGAGCGAAGTAAAATATAACGCTTGTAAAACATAATTGATACTTACAATTATTGAAGAATGGTCTTTATTTAATTATTATCACTAAAAAACGTGAATACTGTACTAATTTAATATTAACATAACGAATGTGTAACAAAACATGTTTACCAAACACACTCTATTCAAAACTGAATGAACATTATCAGCTGCTTCCTGCGCGGTTTGATAACACCCTTCGGCTCTTAATGACATGTCTGTTGTAAATGTTAAAGCTAATTGTTAATGGTTCGTACGCAGTTACAACACTTATGTGACAATGAGTCTCGCATTTATTTACTCAATTCAGTGTTATTTATACAATATATTATAATTATTTAGTTACTAACCGCACGGCCCGGGAAAGAAAATGTGACAAAATCTTTCCTTAACCCCTCGGCTGATTTTTTAAGACCCAGATCTCAAAATGGCGGACTGTTTTTATTTTTTTATTAGACCCAGATCTCAAAATGGCGGACTGTTTTTATTTTTTTATTTCACGGCATCGTACATTGTAAATTTCATGGTTTAGTAAAAAGAGTTCGTACAAATGAAAAAATAATTAAAAAATACTGTTCACATAAAAATTGTAATTGTACAATACATCATTTGTAATTTTTCAAGGTTTTGTAATCAATCTGGTATTTTTGAAGCTTATGGTGTCAACGGTCTGTTGTCCTGTGCCTCATGTGGTCTACATACGTTTCTTTGGAACTTATATTGTTACGGTTTTGTACAGTCCAGGGGTTAACAGTAGTGGTCGTAATAAAATAAAATGACAACTGAACAAATCAGTGTTATCTGTCAATATTCTTTAGGATTTTCCTACTGTCTTCTGTTTCACTTAATAATAACTCACTCAATTTTTATATTGAGAATTTCCGTACCATATTTCAAACATTTTCTTTCCTACAAATCTTAGAAAAAAAGAATTAGTGAAATAGGCTCAGCCGTTCGGAAGTGATGCGCTTTCATGCATTCGGCAATTGTTTTTTTTTATTTATATAAGAAGATAATACAATTGTCATTTTTAGGCGTTACGTTAAAAGGCACATTCGGAAAATTCCCGCATCATAAGTGTAACTCATTTATTATGTACCATAATTGTTTTAGAGCAATCAGTTGAATTAATAGTTAATTTTTTATCGGATCATGGCGAATTGACTGCGAGCCTCTTGCCAGGCGGCTAATGGTCATATGCATGTTGTAGCAATCCATTCGGTTATACATACTTGCATTCTAGATATTCTTTAGCTGACACCAGAACGTGACATAACTAAGCGTGCCACTAAGGCGAGAGTAAGCTGAGCTGGCCGCAATCTAGTAGAACATAACTGGATGTTCTACTACCAAATCGAAACAATATTAGCTGTTTAAGTATTTTTATCAATTACTTTATGTCGTAAATCCATTCACATCGTAACTACAATTATAAATACTAAAGTGAGTTTGTTACGTTTTCGCGTTTTAAATATTCAACCGATTATTATAAAATGTTGTATACCTGTTATTAAGAATTTAGAAAAGGACATGGATACTTTTTGGCCCGAACAACCAGAAAAAATGTGCTGTTTCCCAGGGATACCTAAATGAAATTGATATTAACGAGAGCAAAACCGCGAGCAAAAGCTAGTAAAGAACAATTCATAGATATAAAAGTGGAATCTTGTTTTAAAATGAAAGGTAAGATCTGAAATCAATCAATCTACGTTTCTATTTTTTATTATAGTTACATCGATGAAAAAGGCAGGAGACCGAAAAATTATACGTGAAGAATCATTGTTTATTTTCGAGATTGCACATGTGCACTAGTAGGAAAAAAAGCGCTGTAATATTATTTTACAATTCTCATACAAAGGTGGTCGGTGCGCGCCGGCAAATTGGTTGTATTGTCAATTTGGGCAGTGCGTGCCGGGGCGCAGATGAAATGTTTATTTTCAATTTCCGCCATTTTCCCGCCGCGCCAGCCACAGTATTAGCTGGTTGAACAACTAAACTATCACTATGATAGTTTTATTTTTTTAATATAACAAATATTTAAATAACGAACGTTATCTTCGAAATTTCTAAATTATTGAAAATCACATAGGTGCAGGAAAATTTAATAAGGCGATGCAGGTATTATGTTCGATCACCTTGTCGATCGCCGTATAGTAACGATGCAATAAGCCAGAGGTATCGGTTAAGGAAAACGCCCTGATCAATCTGTAGCATGGTGGTAAGTTGTTATCTAAGTCACAGCTGATCAGCAACCGTGTTCAGGTTGAATATATAGCGCCAGGTACAACCTATAGGTATGCTTCACTTGAGAGGCAGTAAGTACCTTTCGAGTTATCCTCGATGATGGTTCAGTGGTTAGCGTGATTCGATGCCGTGTCAATCAACATAGATTCGAATCCTAGGGAATGAGCCGGAGATTTCGGTAAACGAAAATATCAGGATTTAACTATACCATGGCGGTATGGGTTTTTCTAAGCCCAATTGGCTTACTATTATCCCAATCTGTCGGCAAGCGCCTATGGTGTTTCAGCAGCTGCACTTAAAATCGCATCGTCATTTAACATCCGATGAGATTGTGGTCAAATACTAAAACCTGTAAAGTATATATCAAGTTCTAAAGGATAAAAAACTACGTCACTTTTCTGATTATAAATCAGCTAGTTAACAATAACCAACCGGTTCTCCTGTATACAGTTTTTAAACTCGTAGAATAAAAATAAGTTAAAAAAACTAAGCGTATTTATTTCTAACAGTTTAACGGTATCAAAGACAAGTTTGAATGAAATAATGAACGAAATATCATAACGTTTACGAGCAACTTTTTGTTCGTTGTTTGATTTTCGCAGTTTCGTTTTCATGGTGAATAGTTACGGTACGAGATTGGTACATCTCGTTCTGGTGATCGTGGGATGCGGTGTTAATTGTACTCGGATCGGTAATTGCGTGTAATCGGCGAATGACGAGCGTGGTGCACGTTTTCAATTCACGATCGCAGCGGT
Source organism: Antheraea assamensis (assembly GCA_035772565.1). Classification (NCBI taxonomy): domain Eukaryota; kingdom Metazoa; phylum Arthropoda; class Insecta; order Lepidoptera; family Saturniidae; genus Antheraea; species Antheraea assamensis. The sequence goes on from JAQQSE010000042.1 coordinate 1,485,800, forward strand.
CTGCGTGCCCGGTCGATCCGTTACTAATTCAAACCTATCCTTTATTTACTGAATCGCGCCAACATGCACTCCTTAATTTTAAATTAAACTCGTCTTTTAATTAAAAAAATGTGTGTGTCAGCTCCGATGCATCCGACTGAAGTTTACTCTTTATGAACGATTGTCTTAGTAGAGACACAAAAAATGCTTACTAGACTAAAAAAAATACCGATATTATATGAAAGGGTTAAATAAACGCCTCAATGATAATACTTAAACTATGTATATATTTTTATTCTATTTACATTTTTTATGACAATTTAGCAAAATATTATACATCAAACATTTTACATAAGTAGAACCATACCAATATAAAAAAAATAGTCGTGTCTTCCAGTTTTATTCGCGGTTTAATATTTTTCACTCTCTGCCCCATATATCCTACACCTCAAACCAAAGCCTACCTATACTATAACTTATTGTCGGTTTGCATACATACTGACATACACCGTGTATGTTACATCGCTCCTAGCTGCCATAGCGTGCTATTAAATATTCAATAACCTTCTTCATTAACTAGACTACAAAGCGTAATCTTTCAAATCAAATTTACGGTCCTGAAATTTTGCGCGTTCAAAGAAAGTAATTTTTTTAAATTATAATATTATAGATTAGTCCCCAATAGAAGGCAGCAAAACCTTTGAACTCTCCGCACTGTTCATAAATTGCTTTGTTATTTATCTGTTGCTTTAATTGTCGGTTCAAAGTATCTTCGTTGGTGGCACGAAACTTAAATGTTAGCACATTTTATTATCCGATGTTGACGCAGTACTTCCTTTGAAGGGGTACGTACGGAGCTCGATGCCGGCGGGTACAGACTAGATAAAGGATACATACCGAAAAGGTAATGTAAGTTAGTTCCTTGTCATCTTTGCTTGCATAGGACACACAGACGAGATACAAGTAATGTTTTATTTCATAATAACATTACTAGTCTAATTTGTACCCCTTTAAATATATCACAACGAATTATTAATTGATAATAACAAAATTACAAACATATTTGTAAAATGTGTATTTCATAGATCCGATAAACGAATTCTTTTTTTTTATACTTTATAGGTTAACGTTTGACCACAATCTCATCTGATGTTAAATGATGATGTGGTCTAACATGGCAGTCACGCTAAACGTAGAGAGAGACTGACTCTCAAGCGTAGCTGGCGGAGCACACCATATGATGCTTGACAAAATATATTTAACTTGAGGGTGGTAGCTAGTCAGGCGGACTTAGAAAAAGCCCTACTACCATGCAGATAAACATATCGACAGTAATCCTAAGTAAGTTCTATTATAAATGCCAATGTGGCTGTTTGTTTGTTACGCTTTTACGTCTTAACTACTACTCAACCGATCATCTTGAAATTTTATATTGTCAAAGGTACAGAAAAAAACACAGGGTATCTTTCATACAAAATAATCAATCAATCTAACAAATCAGAATACAAAATCTGTTACCAAGGATAGATAAAACCTACATTAATGCAAACGAAACCGCGAGCAAAGGTTGATTCAAACACAAGATAAGCTCAAAATACACATGCTCGTTACTCGCACTCAAGCATGCCAGTTACTGGTAAGAATAAGCTACTGGCATGTGTATCGAGATTCTGCCCGTAGCTCGCGTGCCACTACAAAGCATACCAGGAGATCACAGAACGTTCGATTTTTTCCACTCGCGAGAAAGTGGGGAGCACGTTACACTAGCACGAAGAAGCTTGATTATAGAAACTGGAATACCATCCTCAGGAATGTGTATCGTTGCTTCACGCTATGTCAGTAACCTGGCAGCACCTGGTAGGATATTTACAGACATGTGTTCTAGCCCATAGATATCATAGTTGAAGCGAGGAGTTTTCAAAATCATTACAATCTGACAGATTTTTAAGCCACACACTGCCAGGTGCAGAGTGGTTGCTAAGATAATATAAATAAGAATATAAATCTTATAAGGTATTGAATAAATATAAAAGAATATGTTAATTTATAATAGATAATAATATATGTATATAACTAGCGACAGCCAGCGACTACATCAACTTAATAAGAAAAGACTATAGTTTATGTCACTCGGAGAGAACGAAGCTAATTGACGCAAATCTAATCAGTAATTCCAGAGTTTATATTTAAAAAAAATAACAAATAGTCAAATTTGTATAACAATAAAGATTATGTACCCATAGAATAAAGATCCATACAATAAAAATCATAAACTTCTCACAATAAGCCCTTTATACCTACAATAACTTTTGCATGGGTAAGTAACGAAAATTATGCAACAAACGTCGCCAATTTACCTGACATTTGTTTGAAAATGCCGCCACGACAATTGCATATCGTTACAGTTACGTCATTATTTACGAAGAAAATTCTTGACATATAAACAGCGATGAATACACGTCACTTTACCATTAATGGTGTACAATTTGCTCAAAATTATCTGTCGGTTTGTTGTACTGACGGTAAACAGTAGCTTATATATGAATATCAGTTGATTATTCTAGCAGTCAGTGGTATATACCTATTTTGTATTTCTAAATTAGACCTATGTAACTTGAAGGAAAATAATATATAAAACGATTCAAATAGTTATCACATTCTCTATGATTCTGTGATATTTGAAATTAAAAAAAAAAAACATTTATTCGATGTTAACCCACCATGAACAAAATTAAGAAATAAAGAGACAGTTTAATTGTTGTAACCAAAGCAAACAAATTATATTATAGACATATAAAGGAATAAAAAATGCCCAGAAACTGGCAATCCCATTCAGTAACACGCTGCAGTACAAGTAATACTGCAGCGCTCATTTTCAATGGGAACCCATAAGATACACGGACGGCCAGTCGGAGGACATTCATGTAACAAAAATCAAAAAGATTTCACACGCGCAACTATAAATATAATAAAGTATTACATTTAATTAATTATTTAAACATTGCCGAAATCATTACCGCATTCGACACCAAAGGGACCTCAACCTATCTGATACAGCCAATTTCAAATGAGCCCACACTAACACTTATGGTCGAATAACAAACAATACCGAACGAATTATACGAGTATTGTATCTTATGTATGATACGTGTGAACGCCATCGCGTTACAGGAATACCGACGGGACGGCGCGGCGCGGCACCGGCCCTATTAACACGATCCATTAATTAAATTATTAGAAATCTCATACAGGACTAATTAACGAAGAATTCCAACATTTCGGTCCACCTATCCAGCTTTAATTAAAATTGACAAAGCCGCCGGCGCGGCGCGGCGTGCGAGAGCTCGCCAAATATCACCTCTATTAACGAAATGATCACTCGAAACTAATTAAATTATGGAGGTAATGGTGCGTGCATATGATACCAACGATTCACTCACTATTCCACGTAATGTAACACCTACGCGGACGGAGCCGTGTCTTGCACAGATACATATCAAATAAATTCATTACAACGCTCCATCATTTTTTTAATTGTTCAAATTCTATTCGATAACCGTAAAATTACTGATGAAAAATTGATTTATTTCTTTAAAAAATGTTCAAGGAAATCCGTAATGGGATGGATTCCGTGTTATCCGAAAAACAGGTGTTAAGTTATTAGTCACGGCTGAAATGGTTGTTTAGAATTTAAAATTTTTGGATTCGTGATGGTTCATATATCGGTTTCCGATAAAATATACAATTTCTAAAGAACAGGCAAGAACTAAAATAACCACGTAATATTGAATGCTCTCGTGAACACAAATATTGTGGATAAAATATTATGACTATTTCAAAAAGTAATCCCATCAATAGTTAATTAACTACGTCATTGATCCAGATTTTTTTTTTTTTATGTTATAGGGGGCAACCGAACAGGTGGGTCACCTGATGGTAAGTGATCACCGCCGTCCATAGACACTAGCAACACCAGGGGAGTCGCAAGTGCGTTGCCGGCCTTTTAAATAAGATGTAAATAATGACGTGAAAACAGTAAAAACTCGTTTTTCTCTTAGATTTCCAAAACTGCATAGGAACTATTTTATATCAAACTCTATTGGAACTACAATCTAATTCCCATGCAGACTATAGGTCTTAAAAAATATATTATAGTTTTATGTTACTAAATAAGGCAAACTAACTACCACGTTTGATAATTTAATGACAATTGAACTCTCTCTCCGTAGAAAAGTGTTTTGACCTTAACCAAGACGCCTCTAATAGCATAAATAAACCTAAAATAATACAATACTCCCTGAATTATGAACACAAATATATTCGTTCGTCCAAAGATTTTTTTTACTTTATAAAAAAATATAATAAAACAGACAGAACCACGTTCCATTTGAATGTAACATTGTAACGGACACGACATGGCTAGGCGCAGCTACATTAAAATGAGTAATTATAATAAAGCTAATATGTCCTCATAATTAACTAAGCCCGATGAAGAGCGCTTTGACAACTTCGCTGATAACTCAGCGGATGTAGCGCTTGTATAATTTTTTTAACACTTAATGTTTTATTATTTGACATAGAAAAATCTAATATTTATAAATTCTAAATATAAATCGTATTTATACCACATTCATTTTTGTAAAAATTTATGATACATCTATTACTAATATCATTACATTTATCTAATATATTAACAAAATTTTTTTAAATATCCCAGTAGTTCAAACAGACAAATAAAACCTAAATGAACATTACACTATAACCTAACCATAAGTAATGAGAAAGCAATAATTAGAGGTTACTTAATTTGTGAAGAGACTACAGAATACTACATGTATTTACTTCACAAATTGACATTTTTTAGATAACAATCGTTGAAACACAAATATTCTTTATAGTACTCTATAATTATACAAAATACATTTTTATTATTTCCAACATAATGTATAAAGATCTAATTACAATGCAACTTACAATTGCACTAAATAATTAACAATTTGCCAAATACTTGATAAGCTACTGAGAACTAATCAATATAATTTGTATTGGCTCATTAACCTCAATAACACATGCAATGTAAATTTGCAGACAAACTAATTACTCAGGTATTACTCCAGTACGTTTCACCGATACAGTGGGATGCAGCGCTTAACAGCTGACTTGTTTCTCGTTACTGAGACGGATGAAGTGTTACCAGAAATTTAATTAATAATATTCAATACCTAAATTTAAAAATAAATATTAGAGTTTTTTGTCCAGGTTGTCAAATAATGAAACAAACTTGGTTAGAATTAAACACAAAATCAGTTATTAAAATGGGTATTATTAAAATACATATAATATAATACATATAAAAGACACTGTTTGAGAATCACTATGTTAATAGATTTTAGACTTTACTACTATACGTTTATTATCCAAATTAAAATTTAATTATAACTTTGAAAATCCAAACGAAATATAGAAAATGAAATTTTAGCATGGCAACCCTGAATACAGCAGCACTAGTACTAATTAGACAGAGTGACAACCCACTCCTGCCATAAAGCGTTGCAGATTTATCGCTGTAGATTATTTATATTATGTTTATTAGGCCCCGCCCTCCAAGCCCTACCAGCTTTCCCGCTAATTGAATTGCCCGGATTTTTATACGTAACGGCACCTGAGGAGTTTATTAATCCTAACGTAGTTTGGTGCGACATTTCTGCGGCAGTACTTCATCAATTTTGTTATGTTACCTAATAAAGGCTTAGACGACTTTAAACTATACTTCTTTTCTATGTTTAAACGGACTATAAGTACAACTATTATTAAGATTTCAGATTTGAATAATTTTGAAATTAATAACGTAGAAATCCGAGCAATAACTATTAACAGTAAATGCAAATCTTCTGTCGTGTCATAATGCTTACAATATTATTCCTAACAAAAAAAAATACTAGTGTCATATTCAATGGATGCCCTCAGGATTACTTTTAGGGATGTGCATCTGCACATTATACTATAAAGTAATATAGAATGATACATGTAATAATATATGTGCATATATATTATATATATATGATGATATCAAAATTGGTTCAATTATTCCAGCAACAACATGTAGCATTGAATGTACATTACCACGTTACGACTAGTGCATGTGCAGTATTCATTTGAAAAAAGTGTAGGAGGATACTGAATTTCTTAACAAGGTACTGAACAAATTTGGACAGTAACCTAGACGCCTTCAGATTTTATTCAAACAGTAACTTCATTTTATTTTTTCGAACTGACTACACTGTTGACCTAGCCATCCATGCCTATGCTACAATTTTTCTATGTGTTTTATTTCCTAGCAAGAGGGGCACTCTCTTACACCCTACTGCCCGCGCCCACGCTCATATAGTTGTAATCTCACATTTACAGGAACACATATAATTACAGAACGATTACAAATCATAAAGTTCTAGTTATATATGTATCAACTGTCGGTCCATTAAGATGGTTATATCATTTTGAAAGATAATTTACAAACCACATTTTCGATGTAAGTCAATAGTGTTCTAATGTTGGACAATGATATCTTTACATTACTTACATCTTTCTCGATTTATTGCAAATTCGAGTCTAATATAGGTTAAAAATAATCTGATTAAATATAAGTGTATCTGGACAGCTTCACCTTTAGGTTTAGTATGTTACTTTTTTAAGCTACATTATCATTTAATTTCATATAAAATTGTACTCGAACGCTATAATCTACAAAGTAATGTAGTTTTTCTCATAATTTTTCCAGTTAAAGTCCAAGTTATAATTTTAGTTTACAGCTTATCAGGTATTTTGTAAGCATGGCCAACTCAAGTCTCGTTCATCTTCCCAACTCTACAAGCAATATTCACAATTTTGTTGTTGGATCGAGAAGTTCTGCCAACCATAGAAAGCGGAGCGCACCTACTTTTTTTTACAATATTTAGTTTTATATATATTCAGAATTAGGATAAATGAAGCTTCTTTTGCTCACATTTCACAACGAGTTATACGTGCTTCAGTAAAGGCGCACACTATAAACTTTTCAATTATCTCCGATTTCTGTTATAGTTAGATTTGTCCCTTTACCGTACGGCGTAGCGTGATGGAAGAGATGTGTTATAAATACCATCAGCAACTATTTATATGAAACATTGTTACACTAGCATACGTTTATTGCATTTATAATATTTATATAAAATCAATTAAAATTGATACCTTTCTTGTAGTTCCTAATAATAATTTATGATTATGGGAAAGAACCATACCATAATCAATTTACAAACGATTTGTTTTTAAATATATATATGCATAATCATTAATTTAGTATATGATTATTTATCACAATGTAATACAAAAAAAAATGATGTCATACACACACATTTTATTAATTCATGTTAGTACAAGAAGCTTAGACCTCGCAGATGAATCTAAATTACTTGGCTACTAAATTAAACTAATAACATAAAGAAATATAGTGTTGTAATTAACGTGAAAGAATAATAAATCATTATTCACAACGAATACAAGTTATTTTGGCAATCGCTCTCGTTATGATTAACTACGCCTCCTCCCGTACGACAAGATGATAAATTGACTACTAAAATAACTGTTATTTTATAATAGTTTACAACACTAAACTCGGTCTATGATAATACATTGAACTCGACATGTACTATTTGAAAATATTATCACGACGACATGCAGAATAATTTTTAATCAAATCATGTAGGTAAGAAATCCACACGCCGCCATTATTGTTTTCGCTATGATTAATGCCATTATTTGTTTAAGTGTATTAAATTATTAAATTCAAATGAAATTTTAATTTATTTTAAAATAGGGATTGTAATGGAGTACTGAGCGATTGAGATAAGGTTGAGATAAGCATAGGTAATAAGTTAAATAATGAAAACAAATTCAGTACCTAATTATATTCAAATATTTTCAATAATTATAAGTCAATTTCTCGTCGATTTTTTTATATAAAGCACGCGATTTCGAACTCGTTAAATTATAATATTAATCAAGAGCATAGCCTAACGCCGCCTAGTTTTAGGTAAAAATGTTATATATACTTAGATTCTAAATCATATGGTATAAAAATTGTATATTTAGATCAAAAGGTACCCTGAATAACATTTTGACTTTACCTTAAACTTATTTAGGTGTTCATTACACTATTCACTAGTATTATACATAAGCGTCTTGCACGAAATGTACTAATATTTCTTACTAAAACCTTAGACAAATACAATATTCATCAATTGTTTTAATTTATACCTATTTTGAAAAACGAAACGACACAAACCACTTATGGTTCCGTGAGTGCCGCGCACAACAGATATATATTAAATTGTAATATCCAAAAACAACTAATAAAGTATAGCCAAATTGTACAATTTTTAACCTTTTCACATCATTTTAGGATCCACTTTGCAAAGTCACCAATCAGTTCTTGGAAACATGTACTTATCCGCGGACATTGCTATCCGATGTTGTATCTTCCGTTGATTTGTTACGTAGCCTGGCGCGGTGTGTTCCAAAGCTAATTAATTTTAATTGGACTGAATTGCAATGCGTCTATTATGCCCGGCTTTTGGTTCATCTTCGTGGGGTGTAAAATTAAATATTATTAATTGTATCATGGGTATGTGTTATTTAATACACAGTTTTAATACAATACTATTATAATACCTAGTTATGCGGTCGCCAGGAAACGTTATCACAACACGTTCACACGAAAATGCTGTATAAGCAGCATAATTCTCACTAATGTTCGTATAACTCATGGGAACAATAAGTTTACACGTTTAGTTTATAGTTAAGTAAAAGATGTAACGGTACTCGACAGAACACTCGTTTTAAACACTATCAAATAAAACTTTTTGTACTTAGTTAAAATAAAAAAATAAAATTATTTTTTTATTAATATATCGCTCCCGTATACTTGATTACCTATATAAACGAAATATACAAATAGAGATTAATTAAGACACATGAAACATATTGAATTTTGTAAATACATCTACATCAATATATGACGTTGACGCGTATTATTCAAAAACTACTGGATAGGACTAGACAGATCAATTTTTTTGTTTGACTTCTTAGAACTTGATCCTTATTTAAGAAATAAATTACTAGGATATCTTCATTTAATACAAGTTATTAGAGTTTCAAAAATCTATAATTTTTATAAGCGCTCCAAAAAAAGAACTAAAGACAATTTGTAAGCAAAATATATTTTTCCTTTAAATTTTTTTTAATGATTTTTATACTATATATAAAATATATTGTTAAGATAATACACAACACCGACGAAGACGCAGTTACCAGTTAGTATTACAATAAAGTTGTTATCAATCACTAACTGGGTTAGTAGTATCCACATTATTTGTGTAAATTATGATCTTCGCCTATGCTAATAAGTAACTCATAAGAAATAACATTATAATCCTGTGAAAATATATTCTACAACAATGAAATTTGGATACATCATAATTAAATCGATATGTTTTAAATAGCATTTGAAAAGAAATATAAAACAAAAACAAATGTTTTTTTTTATATATATCTAATACTTCATATAAAATAACTTAATGTAAGTATAAACGTAATTAAATCCCTAAAATTTGATGATTTCTTACACAAATCAGAACAATGAATAAGAAAGAGATCAATATCAGCAGTCGACTGGGCATTTACTAATCCTTATACAACGCCGCGTTCAGGGCTGCCACTTGCGAATAGCAACCAATTGTAATCGCATTTAATTTTCCGCTCGTGCGCTCTGATTTATAATCGCGACTCTTAATTTGAAACGTGAAAAAACCCATATAAAAAAACTTATGAATTAATTATAGGATTCACTGATTTTATATACAATGTAAAAGTCGATTAATTGAAACCTTTAAAATAGTTAAGCTAGCTTAGAAATAAATACCTCAAAGAAATGTAAGCAAAAACGTATGTGAGCTGGTCACAGATACGTTTCTTAAAATTTATTATATAGAGTACAAAGGATGTACATAATGACTTATATGTAAAATGTAGCGAACATCTATGTACACTAAAAGATTAGGGCTGGCTCATGGTGATAATAGAATTGATTTATATGTTAAAAACCTCTTGACACCACGCTATGGAATATCCTTTAATAATATGCATGATTCATATTTATCGCAATCAAGTTGTTTTTGTTTAATAGCAGTTAAAGAACTTGGAATTACCGAAACTGTATTTCATTCATAAATACGTTACTACAAAAGGAAAATACGTACATAAATAAGGCAAACGTTATGATTACATACTTAGCCATTCATATAAAATTATTACACAATATTCCGTGGCATAATAATCAGTCTAGAAGTGTTTCCTCTGGTTTTAATTAAACAATTATATTTTTGTTATTTGCCGCCTTTAATGATTCCACACATTTAATAATCTCAACGTTGTTGTACACTACATTTAATTCAGTATGAATGTTATATAAAAAATAATAACGTCCTTCATGAGAACAAAGTATTAATACGTTACTCATGCTTGTCATATATCTATCATAGAGCTATTGAATTCGGTCAGCCATTACGTTAAACTTGACAAGGGAACACGCGCTGCAGGCGATGCAAACGGGTATGGATAAAAAAAAATCTGGCGGATACACGCACTCAACTTGTTTAATCTCATGAGCAAGCTAATTGTCCGCGGCAGTGACGATGACAGTTTGAAGGGGGGTGGGGGGTGGAGGAGAGCCAGTGCGCGGGACGGGGAGCACGTGACCCGTCACTCGCAGGGAAATTAAAACATTCCGTTATTATTTTCATTTCGCGGGACAGAATGGGACGCTCTGCATTAGGGATGTCGGTAGAGCAATTGCAATTAAAAAGAATGCTAAAAAAATCTTGTTTTGTATTACACTGAGTTACACTATAGTTGCTCGTTATTTGTTAAAATAAAAGACTTAATAACGGAACTGAAAAGAAATTAAATAAAAAAGTAATGCTGAAAAATGATATGTGTTTGTCGCAGCATTATAGCAGTACTTTGTTCAAATTATGACAGAATGTTCTACGACCTACTATTAACCATATCTCATCGCCAATTCTTCTGATGTAATCCTACAAAGGATAGGGAACAATTAGACTAATCATTTTGTTTTAGATGACAAAAACATATTTAATCAACATTCCGTATAGATCTTAGAATCATCATAAGAATAATTATAAGCACAATTACTATTGATGATTAATATTCATCTCATGACGATATTGCAACGAACCAACCATCAAATGTAACGCAGCAATTTCGCATGGTCATAATATAAAATATAACCTATATTTTAATTAAATATTAACTTTAATATCTGTATACAAGATTTGATGTCAAACCCTAAAATTGTTATATTTTAGATCTTATCCATAATCATACATAATAGAAAAACCTAGGAACATTAATTAATAGTACTCCAGTTTTCCACGTCGCTTAATGTTAGTTTAAATCCAAAAAACCTGAACTTTCAGTTAAAGAAACTATCGTCATAAACCCATAGTACTATACTAAGTATTGTTTAGTGATGTCTGGATATTTACCACCCCCAAGTTAAAAACGTAACTGTTGAGGGTCGGTTCCTGTTCTAAGATTAATATATCTTAATCACAGAAAACCATCCTCACATACTGAATAAAATTGTTATATAATCCTTAAATAAAACTCGACAATAAAAGCAATAAAAATGCATACACAATTTTGTTATTGAAATGTTCAGTAAATCATAGAATATTATTACAAGGTTAATTAAAATCAATACTTATTTTGAGTCATCCCCTTACGGAAATCAGTTTTATACGATTTTTTGGTTCACTAAGAAAACACTACATGAACACATTTTCATAAATAACAATACATAATTTGTCCCTATATATAAACGAACGATATATGCCAATAATAGAAACAGAGTTCCTATCAAAGTTATATCAGCAGACGCCGGCGGCGTAGAAATTTAATAATTAAAAATCACCCCAACTACACCGACCATAAAAGGACGAATTGAGATTAGTCACTTCGCAAACAGTTCTAAAATGTTTGTTTACATATGAGTTATGAACTAAAGAGTTAATATCGTGTTAACTTTTTTTATTGTAAAGCAGAATTATGTGATATCCCAAATGTAACAGACCAAGCACAGACTAAAAAACAGTGAATTGTAATAAACGAGTGAACTGACGATAATTATAATGACAGTCGTGATGCGAAATATCGCGCCGTGATTTGTTCGTTCTAAACAACACACAATAAAATATTAATGTGATTTTTTAGTTTTTATTTTCATAATAAGTGGCAATGGCATTTGAATGTTTATGCCATATTATATCTGTTTTGCCTATTTACAAATGGTATATACTAAAATAAATAATGGGAAAGGATCACTTTCTCCCATTTAGTTGTCTTTCTAATAACACACTGAAACTAATTTTAATATAGACTAGTTATTCAAGCTACATCGACGTTTTAAGTCAGAACGATGCGTTTGGGTAGCAAACAACAATTATTAGATCGAATTAAATACATATTAAATTGCAATTTGTTACTTAGCTAATATTACTTCTTTCTGCCTGTCATGAGGCGACACAACACTAAATATAAAGAAATACAGAAAACGACTAGTTTTATGGGCGTTTGGTTCTAATTGCTACATTTTTGGATAGTAAAGACGTATAAGTTTACTCAATCATTTCACTGTAGTATCTTGGAAGTCTGGGAGTATATTAAGAACTAAGTGGTAACCTTTCACAGAGTGAAGCGATTACAACAATTTTTATTAGTCGCAGTGACATAAGTCTTTTATGTAACTGACCTTTAGAAAAATAATAAAAATATTTTGAACCTTCTGCATTTCCTTATTTATATTGTGTATGAAAACAAGTAAGGGAGCATACTACTCTGCAGACTGCACATTACGCGTTATCATTTTTAATTAAAACTCGCCCACAACTTACTATACTTATAACAATTACATTTGACTACGTTATCGCTATTATAGCGATTTATGCGCCTCAGTAAGTACCTTACGTTGCGATATTAATTAAATAAAATCTAATCACAACTTATAGTATAATGTAGTTCTTTAGAAACATGATAGTTAAGAACTGTATTATCAATAATGATCAGTTTTTTTTATCATTTTAATTACAATTTCTGTATTTATTATATCTATATCTAATTTTTGGATTTCATCTTTTCCAAATGATGGATTGTTGGATTATCATTCAAATGCATGTCTCACAAGGTTTATTAATTAATAAGAATTAATAGTGATTTAGTCCGGTGCAGAAATCTGCAATTTTTTTTTATAGATTAATGCTTGACCACATTCTCATCTGATGTTAAACGATGACGTGGTCTAAGATGGTAGTCACGCTAAACCTAGAGGAAGACTGGCTCTCAAGTGCAGCTGCCGGAACACACTAACAGGTGTTTGACAACAGATTTTTAACTTGAGGGTGGTAGCTAGCCAGGCGGACATCGAAAAGACCCTATCACCATGCTATGGTTTCATCACAATGTTTTTTTCACCGAAAGCTCCGACTCAGTTGCAAGGATGCGAACACACGTCCTTCGACGCTATGTCCAGACACACTACCAACTGAGACATCATCGCTTCAAATGTATAATTTTTTTTATCAGTTTCTTAACGTCGTAACTCAATATAACTTCCACGTCAATTTCGACATTTTGCGAATTATCATTTCAAAATTAACATGGTTTTATTATGAAGTAAAATATAACAAAATATTTGTACATACATTTGGTTGTGCATGTGTGTACGTGTGTGTGTATGTACGTGTTATCCTTAATAATAAATTCTGATCATGTGAAGAAAATGTTAATAAGCACAGCCTTCAACCATTTGTTGAACAATATATTCGTCAATTGAAAAGTTTTTTCACACTTTAGGAATCATTGATGGGATGAATTTTTATAAACTCCTTTCTAATGCTTACATACTTCATTCATATAACGAAAGTATATGCAATATTTAAACATCGCTAGATTTTTATGGATCGTATGTTAGTGAACCTTAAGAATTGCATGAAATAAATGACTAATCGTATCAAATAATCTATAGAAATATCTAGTGGTCGTGTAGTTTCTAAAAAACAACTTATAATGAAATCTAACAACCGCAAAGCCACTTCACGCTGTTCAAAAGGTATACTAGAAAATATTACTACATAACTGGAAAACAATTTTTAATTTACATTCAATTAAACTCGAACAAGCGGTGTTGGTAATATAGAAAAAATAGCAAACATTCACAGCGATTCCAATAGGCTAATCGTGAGTTATTAAACCCCTCGCGAACCCACCTGATCGCCTCCCAGCTGTAATAGAAATACCAGGGACTTATTATTAAAATTGCTGGTAAATTGTTCCCCTCGCCCCTCGGATGTCGAGGGTCGAAGGTGACTTATTGACGTTATGATATTAAGGTAAAGTAATAATGTTAATTCACTGTGGTTCTATGGTAATAATTAAACGACATTTTTTCTGTCTTTTTACAAGCTGCTACTGGATATATCGCTTATGCTAGATGGTGATATCTGTGAATTATCAGATGACCGCAAAATAGAGACATTCAGGAAATAAATACGATATCTGTGTAGTAAGTGTTATTGATAACGTACTAAGATTTCTTTTTTTCAAAATCAACCTTTCGTATGTGGCGAATTGCTGTGGGCTGTGAAAGACGTGTTTATTTGATACTAGGTTTCTCTCGCAACTTCGATTCGGTTGATTTTTTAAGAGTCAAATTTCAAAATGGCGGCGTATGTTTTTAATTTCACGACAACATACATTGTAAATTTCATGGTTTTATTAAAATAAGTTTGTAGAATACAAAAAAAATAATTGAAAATACATTTTACATTAAAATAAAAATTTACAATACATCATTTGTGATTTTTCAAAGTTTTGTTAGAAATCTGCTGATTTTTAAGCTTATGCAGCCAACAGTCTGTTGACCCGTTCCTCATGAGGCCTACATTCGCTTGTATGGAACTTAAACCTTTATGGTTTTGAACAATCCAGGGGGTTAATGTAGATGGTTCTTTTCTGAACCGATAACAATTTAAAAGTTGATACAGGCTAAGTAAAACTCGAATGCAACTACTTATTAGTAGTTCAGGAACAATTAAGTTATTGATTCGGTTCTGGGACATTAATTTAGTAAGTAGCCCTTAGTACACGTTCGTTACCTCGATAATTAATTGACCGTATTATTAGTGCAATGTCTAACCCGTTCAGTTTATGACGAACCGATATGTACGTGAGTCATGTGTACGCATTTCATTCAGTTACGTATTTTCAATACAAAGTGGAGTTAAGACTCCATTTGTAATTATGACTTAGAATATGAATAATATGCAATGGAAAAACCATACAATGATGTGCTAAAATCCTTGGCACATTTTGTTATCCTTGTGAATGAAAGTGGCTCCTTATATAATTGTGTTTATTTCAATTAAATACCCACAGTTTAAAGGTTAGGTGGAACCACATGGAGATGGTAAATTTTCTAATTCCTATAATTCGAAGTTGTAGTTCGAATTAGTTAGCCTCATTGTAGGTCACTGAAAACACCATGAGAAAACATGGCATGAAATTTTGGTAATTACCATCATACTACCATCTACCATTCATACTGCTGATTGCCACTGATTAATAAATGGAAATCAGCCAGACAGATGCATTTCAAATCCTGTCTCGTCCATAGACTGAGTGGACAAACACTAGATTGCTGAGACAGACTGACCGCGTCTAGAATGATGCCGACGTTACTCAGTTCATCGAGCTGTTTCAGTCACGAAGGCGCATTGTTTCTCTGAGCGTATTCTACCACGTGTATTGTGGCAAATATTCTGAGGAGCTATTTCATTTAATTCCTTCCCCTCCTTTCACAGTATGGGCTTTAGCACCACAATTTGATAGATAATTCCATCTGCACTTGAACTTAAATAATCACGACGCCTTCTCTTTTTTTGCTGTATCGTGAAGCTATGAAGCAGTTTCCAGGCCAGTGTATTACCTTCTTCTTATGACATCGGGGCCTTCAAGCATAACGTGACGTAACGTGAAGTTGAAGTGAAGAAGTGAATGTGAAGTAAAAGAATACGGAGAGCAAGATGTACTGCAGTGACAAAGTTACTTAAACCTTTATTATATAAACTTAAAGTTAAACTCAGATTTCGTTTAGACAAAGGGAATATTAAACATTAAACGAATCGTATCTCCCAGGGGCACTTAAACTGACTATACAGGTAAATCCGTGAGTGATTAATTGAGTGCATAACATGCCTAGCCACAGACACGGCTAATCAGTCAGTAATGCGATCGACTGTTTCACAGTCATGCGGTGAAATGTGACGGCTATTGATTGTTACTCGCGTAGATAACTCCCGACAACACTACGGTTGTAAATAACATACGCAGCAACTGGAGATTCATTTTAATATTAAATAATGAGTGACAATATATTTTTAACACCAATAAATAATACATAAATATAGTGTAATAATTTATTCTATCAACATTAAGAATTACGGCTTAGAAGTATTTATCGGCTTAGACATTATTTTCCTTGCGTGTCTTCTACAGTCAAAACAATAATATCAAAATTTGGAAGACTCTTTGAATAAACAAATGTGTAAACTATTTTTGTATTACGTTTTTGTAAACTAACTCGGATCTCGACTTGCATCGGCAACCATCAATAATGTTATCACAAAGAGGTAATAATGATGGAAGGTCTGTAGGGTTGTAATCTTCGTAACTATATTGCCAGTTAATTGTGTGTCACTATAAACTGACTTTATTAATATGATTACTATCCCGTTATCCTTGAATAGTATAGGCTGATTTATTATTTTTATATTTTGCTATTAACGTCTGTATGTACACAGAGATACATAAAATATTGTGCTACAGAATTGTACATCTTAAAAAAATTCTACAGTACTAAATATCACAAAATAATTAATTATTTACGATGATATTTTAATCAATGTAGCATTCATTCTTATTTAGTTAAATACTTTAGTTACGTTAAGCATTGAATGTAGATCAAAATTACCCTTTACAGCGTATCACAGCATATCACAGGTTTAAAATTACGCGCTACAAAAAGATACTATTCCTTCGTAGATTCTTACGTAACTTCTATTAATTTGATTAAGTATAAATATAAGAGCACCAAAATAATGGATCCATATCTTTTAAACACATATTATTAGAACCCACATAATTACATTGTACGAAATGCGAAACCGGCGCGGGTCGCTAGTACTCGTTATGTAAAACGTCATACTTAATAGCTTTCCTTCAATTATATATTTATAATAGGAAAATAATGTAGATTTTAACATATACGTATAATCACGAACAGCCCACTGATATTATTGAAAATGCTCAAGAGCATCAGCATTCTATTCATTGCTTAATTATAATTAAAGTACAATTTACATCCAATACTGGATCATCGACGACGACCATACACGATTAAATTGATGCATACTTGTTCGAATTAATTCGTACTTGCGCTATGAAACAGATGCATACCGCCACATCGTACCCGAATTAGTCATGGCAATTATTTACAATTTTACGCTTTGTTATAATTAGAACAATTTATACACGTATATAATATAAGAATACATAACATATTATATGTAACATAAATCTGGATTTAATCGCACCAATTAAACAATAATAATAAGCGCATGATATTCCACGATAATTAGAAATTACCCAGTGGCTCTTGATTGTGAAATTAAGAATAAATTAGTTCATTTTTTATACTTTGATAGTATATAAATTGGAAATAATTAAATACCTGTGTATTAAAGTAATATTTTAAATAAAACAGACCTTAGTAAACAAAATTGTAACCCTATTATTATGTGTAATGCCGATCAGAAACATCTATAGAATAATTATTAGAAACACAGTTTATAATACAAACTTTACTTCAATTTGCTTAAATTAATAAAGTTTATTTTTATTTTAAGTTTTACAGACACGCACATGGCGTCGATCTTACCTTATGATAAGTGTAAATGAGGCCGACGATGGATCGCGCTTACCCGCTAGATGCCTATTCACTCTCCTCTTGAATACTCCCAAGTTATTGGAGTATCATATTTACCTTAATAATATCTATAGAAAATTACATATTTTGACTGTTTTTTTACTATCGAATTCTAGACAAAGAAAAATTGTTCGAAGTAAAGAAAATTCCGTCGCCATTGCAAAATGAAAACATTCAAAATTTGTCAGTGAAGGCATGCCCTTAATTTTGAATAGTGCTCTTGATAAAGTTGAATAAACACAATCAGTGCATATTCATAGCGTCCCCACAACGATTCGAACTTACAGACATAGTGCACCGAGACCCAGTAAGACAACTTCGTACGACTCGGCGACATTTATCTATTTAATGTTGATTTATTTATTACAACTAACTTAACCATTATACATTAACTGATAAAAGTTTTTTTTTTTTAATATTAACCTACACGTATGTATTTATGCATCTGGAAACTAATGTGTTTATAAGTATTGCTATTTATACAAAACATGATATAATTAATCATATTCATGTACTCAGTATGAAATATATAATGGAGTAAAAATGTTATTTTACACACTACTCCCGACTAAATAACGGCATCTAATTTTCAGGACCCTTCTTTCCCTCAAAACAGAGCGTGTGCGCGCCCACGCCCGCGTAATCAGAGATCACGCCGCCGCGGCTTGACTGTGAATTTTGCTCCAGCACACTCGCCTAAGTCCTCCTCGGCAGTGGCTCAAGCCGAGGTCCGATCCTCCGGAATGGAACCCTCGAGCACGTTGCTTGAGCGACTACAGTGACACTGAATAAATAATATATACCTATACACAATCGGGTGATTGCCTTAAACGCTCCCCTTAGTAGTCCGGTGAAAGTGTAGAGGCCTTGCCAGGTCAACAGTGTAGTCAGTTCGAAAAAAAATTAAAATATATATTTTACATATTACAAAGAAACTATCAAAATATTATATGTATATATTTTTAAATTTCTCACTTTATTATAAACATTAATTACAGAATCAAGTTCTTATACTTTAGATTAAAACATCTCATATTAATCGTAGTGACCGTAATTAAGTTCCATCAATATCGATTCACTGCTAATCATTAACCTCTCTCGATAAAATCAGATAATATATTAGGAAAGACGACATTCACCACGCAGGGTCTGTTTGCTAAACCATTAATGGACCTGCCTTATGGAAACATGGAATAATCCTCCGACCAGTGTGTTCCCTTTTTCCTATGACATAGGGTTCTTCAAGCATAACGTGAAAAGATGATTACCCAGGCCAGCGTGACAACGGCGACTAGCGATTAATAGTTTATATCTCGGTGGTCGCCGTTGTTTTTAGATTATACTGTAACTACCATGAGGTATAGTGCAGTCGCTTAGCCGTGCTAGAATTAAAAAAAAACGAAATTGCTATTACGAGGCTATATATTGAATATTTAAGGCAAGTTATATTATATGCAGTCTCATGAAGGTCTGCGATAACAATCAACATGTATAAGGTTAAATGACTTCGAATAACTCATTACATTAAGTCTAGTTAAGTGTTTATTTTTATTTTATTTAGGTAAAGATGTATATTTATGTACTTTATTAAATGCCCAATAATCTAAAGTAAAAAATCAAAGCAAGACGATATTCTAATGACATAGTTAAATCAATACTAATGTATTATAGAAAGCTGTGTTACTTGATTCTATATCTATACTATGGTCACAGAAAATGATCGTCGACTCAGTATGTTTTTAATTAAACGCTTATTTTTACTCGGAATGATTCACACAATGGCTCATTGTGCGACACTTCTATTGCACTATTGACATTTTACGGCTTGAACAGGGCTGGTGACGGCTCTAGCTTCCATATTAAACTTAAGACCGATAATATTAAGGTTCAAATTTATCGTTAAATAGAACTTGTTATAAAAATTCCAGAATGATTTTCAAATATTTACAATGTGAACCAACCGAGAGCGAATTAAATGATAATTGTAGTATGCCGTAGGTATCCAGTGAATCATTTGAGCAATATTTATAAAGCGTAGAAGATAAATACCACTATAATAATTGAATCATAATGATGTAAAGGGGGTTTAGGAACAACATTATTTTTCCTCAAAGAGTGGGTACGGAGTGTGTCTAAGTTCCAGAAGGTTGAATATTTTATTCTGTACCACTTTCGTACACGTAACAATTAATACCAGTTGTTTATGTATTGATTGAACAAATTGTGTAAAGCATTATTACAGACAAAATATATCTAATTTAATGTATATATAAATAGATAAAGAAAAAAGAGTTCAGTGCCTTTTACTCTATGTTTATCAACAACGATTTTTATTTTAAAAAAAATTTAAAAACTGTTTTTTTTTAAATAGATTGAACCTCTCATTATGGTCGAATTTCAACCAATGAACGACCTCTAGTTATTAGAAGTAACTGCTGTTACAACAAAACAAACTGAACAACTATTTTATATATATTAAAAATAGATGTTGGTAAGATTGATAAGCCTTTGGACGATCAATGTGAGAATTGACAATCTAAGTATTTATTTATGGAGCTGGTTTTTATACCGTTCATTTTACTATGACCCGCCATTTGATGACGTTGCAGCAAATCGAATAAAATAAATAATGAGTGAAATAATAGCAACGAAAAATAACAAAAGAGTGTGGAGCCGCAGGCACAATTCGTTTCAAATAAACATGTTACCAATGTGTATATCTTCTAAGAATTATAAGATCCATAAAAATATAGTTCAATGGTACGACGTTTGAATAATCTGATCTCTCAAATGAATTGGTGTAAGTTACGTTATAGAGAGACAGGTTAAGGCAAGAGGCCACGCAAGCTCTGCAACTTCAATGTAGAGCCGGGCATCCAGTTTCAAAGCGGCACGCGAGTTACTGTAAGTGGATTAATTACGAGGATGATGTTCCACGTAAATTAGTCTAACAGCCGTATTCCGTTACGGGATTCGTGCCCGCCTGCCTTGCCTTTATAAAGGTAAATTACACTCGGTATTGAAATATTTATGTACATTTATAATCTGTTCGTGGTCGATTTTGTCACTAGCTTTTGCTCGCAGCTTCACTCGATTTATAATAGACTTGAATTGGAAACCTTCGGAAACAGTACTTTTTTCCCTGTGTTCTTTAGTTCTTAGTATATGCAAAATTTCATGACAATCGGTTTACTAATTAAGGCATGGTAACGTAACAAATTCACATAGGCATTTACAATATTAGTCAGGATTAGTATTAACGAACGCTTGTAGCTTCGTCTGCGGTAAATAAAAAGGTGGCGTTAACAAAATATTTTTAAACACATTTTTTAACAACTACGGGAAAGTGGCGAGTGTCACCGATGATGAGAACTACATAGTCTGGCAACAACAGCGTTTAACAACATATTGGCAATACCATCGCCTGTCGTCACTATTAGACGTGCTTGCAGACTTCCCAGCGACAAGGTAGGTAGATGATCCCGAAACTAAAGACATTTCATTATCAAGAGTTTGTTACCATGTGTTTGGTTGTCACGACCCAATTGGATGTATAACCCTACGGTGCCGCTTGGTTACTGGGTACGGCGGTTAATTTGGGAACGTGACATACCTAAGCGTGCCACTATGGCATGTATCTAGAACCATCTTGTAGTGATATATAATAAAACGGGTAATATAGAAACCTTCATGAAAAAAAAAATTATGTATCCCAACTCTCATGATTGTTGATGTTCGTGACGGTGTTGAAGTTTACCGATTACTGATTACAGATATACCAACATACATTTTTATATAGACATGAAATGAAGTCATCGATACCTAAGAATCAATGCTGTACATTTCACCGAGAGTGAACAAAAACAAAAGCAGATTGATTGAATAATTATACGAAGACTGCCATTTCTATGCCGAATAACTTTCGACACTTTGTTCCAACGATTTGAAAAGTTAAACGAAATTAGGTTTTAAATCTTACGGCATTCAACAAGTGACATTTTGATAGAATTAACGCTTCTATGTTGATATATCACAAGCCGTATATTCATTAAAATGTTACATGTTACGAAGTCATATTAGCTATTCATAACGGTTAATATAACTAGTTAGTAATAAAAAGCCCCGGGGATTATAAATCCTAGTAAAAAACAAATAACTAAATACAAATTCAGATAACCATAAACATATTATCAAATTCTAAAACTATATTAGTTAAATCGTCACAAAAACCACCTATTCAAAAGCATCGTTTAAAGCTACAAACAAACAGACGGCAGCTGTCCAAACACTCGACTTCATCCAGTGTTTTCATATTCTCACCAAATATTTGGCCCACAGCGGTACATTCGTGGTCAATTGAACGGAAAAACCGGGGGACTTAATCACATGAACCGGTCCGAAAAGGAAATTGAAAATTCACACGATTTACGGTCTAATTGGCCTAAATGCCATACTACGGCTTTAGGTTAAAACGCATAAAAATTGAAACATATTTTTAAAACAGGTACTTTATTTTTTGAACAGGCAATTTTAAATAACAACAATAAATATACTTAGGAATGTGCATTAACAAAAAATAAGGATTTATTATGACGCATTCCCTTTTAAAATAAAATAATGCTATCTGTACACAGAACCGACTCCCTAAATAAATAAAAAACAAAGCCAATAGTAGACATTTTTGGAAACCAGCTCTAAAATGACAAATTTAGATAATTTACCAGCCATAATGTAAACTAAAATACACTCTTCTAGATACACTTACAGTCCTATGAAGTACTTTGGCTTACAAAGATATCATTCTTATTGCTTTTCTAAGTCTGGGATTTAATTCATACATTATCTAAATTTGCCATTTAGAGATCGTTATTTAGCTATTCTTGCGAAATTCATAATTAACGGGCTTATCATCATGCATGATAAGCAAAATTTTGTTTAAATTTGCTATCTCATTATATTGACTGATGCGAACAATATCAGATACAGTGACGAGAGTTCAATGGCAACATGTTCGGACACTACTTCGGCAGAGGTGTGGGTTCGAACCCTACAATGAGCTTGAGCTTACGCTTTAAGAGAAAATATCGTAAATGAACCATATTACTGTTATAGAATATTTTCTAATAATTCTCCGTCAGGTTAGATGACACCTATAAATTTGAAAATCTGACTCCAATTCCTCGAAAACCAGTTTCTCCAGACTTCTATCCAGACTATGTTATCGCCATCTTAAATCAGATCAAATACTGATCAAGCATTACACTACATATAAAAACAAAAGAATAATTAATATAATTAACGCAACACATATAATGTAATGCACATATATACGTTCAACAAATTACAATATTGGTCCATTCATACCTAAATGGCTACTAAATATTCAGAATCAGTGTTTCCTATGAAACGCACGAATTCCTACAATGGTTGTAATTCAATTTGAATCGCACACAGCATTCTATCAATCGAGCCGGACAGGTGTAATCAATCCGGAGGCGATGTTGTAGCCGCCATATTATACTGCCATGCCCTGCTTCTGACAGCGAAGTGAATACGGCCTACCGATATATCAATTAACAATAATTACCTGTATTAGAATACACAAAAATGCTTTAATCAGTCATAGAAATGGTTTACAAGCTATGCCAGTTTCATTTCATTTAACTGGTCTAATCTGAATTCATCTAGCACTATTTATATAAATAAAAGCCTGCCTCGAAAGCTACTACATAGATTTTGTACCTAAAACTTGAATTTTAGGTTCAACGTATTTATAATATGACGAATTAACACAAAACAAACTGGCAGAAATATTTTTGGACCGAATTTTTTTAGCGCGGTTTGTGGTCGGACTTAATTGTTAGAAATCATCACGTAAGGAAAAAGGATTATGCTGCATCCGTGCAACTTTTCCCTTTCTACCTATGTCTATCTATATATCTCTTTCCATTGTATACGAGTGTGTATCTATACATGTAAGTATCGAAATTCTAGTAGACGAGCAATATGCACTACCGGACGTTTAACCTCAGTACCTCGACACATAGAAATTTCATTAAAGCTTATTTCTTTAGAATTAATTTTAGACAAGTTATAATTGACTATTTTAAATCTCATTTTTAGTAAATGAATATTTTTTCAAAAATATGAAATTAATACCTTTGTTTTGATTCCTTAGTTTATGTTAAGGAACTTCATCACTTTTTTTTTTAATAACATTTGTTTATTTAACTTACTAAGAATTAAACGTATTTGTACAATAATGAATATACATATAACGCCCGATTATTTCTACATATATGTATTTTTAAAGTAAATCAAATTTCAGTATAAATTTTAACAAAAGTGCCTACGAGGGTAACACAATACATCGTAATAGCGTCTGCCTCAGCATCTGTCACAAACAACACTAATGAATAAATAAACCAAACAAACAGATAACAAGAGATGCCAATTAAACAATACACTAATTAATTCCAAACATTGGTGTAGTGGACTTAATTAGAGTAGGCAACATTATCAAACGAACTGTATACAGGTATAATTTGACAGTACGTAAAACATAATGAGGTATAACAATCATGATTATTAATCGGATATCAACTCGCATAATGATACACTTATATGAGTATCTCTAATTAAGAGTCAGTAAAAAAACATCACAGTAAATGATATAATGTATTTATCATAAATAAGTATCAACACGCATGTCCCCGAGAAACATAAACTACTTTACGACAATCTCATAAAAGAAGCCGCACTAAGTCGACTGCGGCTTTTTTAATATCGGGGGCGAGAGCTCGCCACACTGTACCACGAAACATTTTCCATTAATAAAACGCGAAAAAGGAATATTACATATGAAAAAGACATATATCCGTATCGCCGGACCCGCCGCTATCTCCTTGGAAGGTAATAACTTCTTTACAAGTCCAAAGTCCGAGGGATTGAAAAGCAATTTCAGCAGGACACCCCCGTCCCCGCGCGGGGCCGGACTCGCCATATTTCTTTTTCGCCGCTACTGTAATTCGCCTTTGATTTAATCTTAAGAAACAAATCTTTGAATGTGAAAGTTTAGTGATAGGCATCAGTAGAACTAGTTTCACTGATTGGATTCTATCCGGCGGCGCGTGCGGGGGCCCGATCGTTCCTACAATTTGAATTGGTCACTACAGATATTCCGCTATTTGTCCGATTTCACTATAAGATTGCAGTTTACTTATTCTCTAAAGCGAATTTCGTTTTGGTTATTTTTATTATTTCTCGACAAAATTCTCTAACAGGATGTATCACAAAACAGGGTGTCTGTCATTATAAAATCAGTATGTGGGTTATTGAATTGGTAAAGTGATTAATATTAATTCAGAGTATTGCACTAATACAGATAAGTTCAGAGTAAAATAAATAACAAAGAAGTATGTTTAAAACGCAAACAAATAACCTCGTATCGAACAACTTTTGTTGTAAACAAATTGGTGTGAAAATCAAACAAATTCAAATTATCGTACGAATCAACATGTACGTGATAAAAACATATCGTATGTCAACAGATCAATTTGTAACGTATCAATAAACAGGATAGGAACGTAACTAAAACCGGTTCGATCGTGGGCGGCGACACGTCTCGACGGTATCGTCTTACCACCTCGTAGTCGTACACTAACCAAACCGCAACGGAATATACATTACACTAACCACGAAAACATAGATGCCGCGCCGCTGCGATTTTCTTCACTGATCATATTATTCGATATGACAATTTAATACCCAGTACTTGTTCTTTGGTATTTATTATCTAATATACCACCAATAAATATAAATGTAATTTGTATTAATGTTAACGCAAATATATTATATTTTTAAGTTCTTCTACAGTTGCCTAATAAAGTCTCGGTAAAATCTACTCAATTTGAGGGAAACCGGACCGATCGTCCGGCCGCAGATCGCTATCGGTTACGCTATTCCGACCGCCTTATTTATGTAATCTAACTATTTGCAAGGGACAAACACCCTCACGACGTTATTTCGTTTTTTTTTTCTCAAGTCAAAATTTTGATACGAAACGGAACGTTTTTGTTTTTTGGAACTTAATATGTTGTAAGAGTGTACTTTATTCTAATTAATATTGTAAATAAAAACCATAGTGAACATTACCGAATAGAGCACTGTAATCAACATACAACAATCTTAAAATCAATATAATAATTAAATAATATAACCTCAAAAATAAATTAGTAAAATGTACAATGTTTTATAATATTTTAACCACTGGACTGTCCAAAACCGTAAAGGTTTAAGTTCCATACTAAAGAATGTAGAGCTCATGAGGCAGAGGTCAACAGACTGTTGGCGGTATAAGCTTAAAAAATATTTAATATTACAAACCTTTGAAAAATAACAAATTATGTATTGTAAAATTATAATTAATATGTAAATTTTATTTTTATATATTTTTTTCATTTGTACGAACTTTTTTTTTTCTAAACAATGAAATTTATGATGTACGATGTCATGAAGTTAAAAAAAAGAACTAAAATCATAATCCGCCATTTTGAGATCTATGTCTTAAAAATCTGCCGAGTGGTTAATGTAAAATTGCATATTTATATAAATTGAAATAACGTGATTGTAAATACCGAGTAGAAGTCTGTGGTATTATGTTTCTATTTAATACGACACGGCGTTTGTTATGCTATGGTCATTTCGTCAAATCATATGAAGAGACTCTGTGGACAATTAAAATGCTACGCTAAGCGTTACCGACTGTAGTCTTTGTCAAGTTAAAATTAATATCTTATTGTGAACTAGTGCCTAATTATTATACACAGCTATAATTAGATTATATTTAGTAATTAACTTACCTAATTAGTTTAATTATCTGTCACAGGAGTCATGTGATATAAATCGTTAAAACACGTATTGTACGACTCATTATTAATTCTGTGTATTGTACAGTTCTGAAAACAATATCATTATTAAATATTTCTTTCTACAATATTTACTTCGTCAGAGGTTGATTGTAATGTAATATGTCTCAGATAAACAATAACAACTAGTTTCTCTTGTTATGCGTCTTTAATTAACTTGACGTGGGTGAAAAAACTGTTTTTGATATTAAAGCCCACTCCTCTTTTTTAATATTTGCTTTACTAAGAGGTAGGTATTAACGATATTATTGATTGATTGCCCTTTAAGAAAATGTGTTTATCTTTATTTTCAAAGGGGTTATAGTTATTTGCTCAGGATAAATTAAATATATTAAAAACTTTTTATACAAAACATTTCTGTATTTGGCAGGTGATGCTAAATATATTAAAATACCTGTTAATGCACTTGTATTGATATTTTGTGTCTACATATGCACTTGTATTGATATTTAGTGTCTACATATTATTTAGTAAGGCGAAATACATTGCATTGCACTTTATAATATTGTTTACAGTCTTCAGCGATGTGGTTTTTGTATGTCAGTACTGACTAAGCAAAGTAATTCTCTGAACCAATTAGAGGGACTAAACGTAAAGCAAATATGTCGTATTATTTGTATTTTTTACGACTTTGTAAAAGGAAATTATGTTTAGTCGCCTAATGGAAATACTAATAAGTGTTTATAATAAATTTATACTTGAATAAGCGTTTTAAATATACGATATAATTTTACATTTAGTTATATTTTGAATTATATTTAAAATAATGAGAAATCATGAGTATGCATTTAAAGCAGTTCATTTCATGTCACATAAGTTGTTCAGTCTACTATAAGGTTTGCAAAGTTGTTCTTTTTGAATATTGTATACCGTTGATACTGCATTTTGTATATTTTATAGGTTTATCAGTAACATTTGCCCACGATCTCACCTGATATTAAATGATGAAGTAGCCTAACATGGTAAACTAAAAGGAGAACTTACATTCAAGTGCAGCTCTCAGAACACGCTTATAGGTGTTTGGGACTTATTTCGAACTTCAGGGTGATACCTAACTAGGCAAGAATTACAAAAAAAGCTGTGTCATGGTGTGCTATGATTCCATCACGATGTTTTTTATTCACCAAAATCTCCGGCTCATTGCAGAATACGAACTTACATCGATCACTGCTGTGTCTGAACATGTAAAACTATTGACACATCATTAAAATTTATATAAAATATCTTTAAAAGATTGCAAAATTGCATAAATTACTGCAAACAACAAATAGTCATATTTGTGTTTAATAGATTTATTTATGTCGATAGAATATTGCATACTTCTCTAAAAAGTAGAAACAATATGGTCCGCATATTGAATTTCTCGGTAAGTATTTACAGAAAGTATTGGTTTAGCAGAATGCATAATGGGCGGAAAAATGTCAGCCGTAAGTGTATTAAAGTTGGGGCTATGTTACCGCTGCGTGCCACCGCCCGCTGATGTATGGTCGCTGGCGACAAATTGAAAACAGTAGCAAATGGCCCGATCGCGGACCGCTCAGTTCTCCACAATAATCGAATTCATTTACAAGGAAAACAAACTATTCTTATTATTATAGCGTCTTTAAAAATTGTTTATCGAAGATTTTTATTAATAGGTACGTATTTTTACACATATTTTATACGATGGTTGAGTACAGTTTGAAAATTATTATTATTATTTTTTTAATTTTCCGGTAGGCATTAGAATATATTAAAGATTTATGGAAATTATTTTGTTAATATATATTTCGAAGTAATAACATTTGCTAGTGCTGTTGTTTTCTTTCCATGTGAATAATGTAGCAGGTTTATTCTATTAAACCTGTATTCAATATAGAGTTTCGTTCGCGCAGAAAATGATTGCGGAACGCGTGAGTGGCGACCCTGGAGCCAACCCTCGCGTCCGCGTCGCGCTTCGCTCTTTTACCCTCATAGAATTACACTCGCGAGAGCAAACATTTTGTTTGAATTCTTTTCATAAACGGATATTTTGAATAATGGGTGTATTCTAATTAGATGTATAAAATATAATTTTTACATAGAAATAGTTTAACAAGAAATAGTTATGTATAATTTCGATTCTAAATGTATGGAACTGAATAAATTATTACCCTCGGTGAACGAGTATTAGAAAACATGACATAAAAAATATTTATTTTATGCGATTATAGATGTATAAGTAACATAATTGAAATTAAATATTAATTTATTATTATTTTTTATAATGCACGGATTTAATTTTCATAAAGAAAATGAAAGTAGTGATTACAAAAATGAAAATTAAATTTTTTTTATCCAATAATGTTACAAAAATAAAATTGCACATTAAACATGCTTAAACACTACAATAATAATTCTTTCATTTTTATATGAAAATAAATAGTAACTAAAAATATGTCTATTAAGCATACAGAATTTTTTTCGATACTGATAATTTTCCTTTAATATATTTTACGTACTTCTGTTACGAAAAATAGAAGCTTTAACGACACATCAGTGGCAGCATGTTCGAACACCACGTTAATCGACGAGCCAAGCCAACCACACTTAACTTGAAAATCTGTCACCAAGGACCTCTAGAGGTGTTCCGACATTTGCACTTAAAACTACGCATCGTAGGATAAGATTAGCATATCACATCATCGGCATATCATTGAGTTAAGCTAGAAATAAATTAACCTTAGATGTGTACTACGTATACAAAAAATTCGTAACACAAAAGTGCATAACATTAAACAAATACTTCAATTAGACCTCATTTTGAAAATTACAAAACATAACGAACTGGTACGACAATTGTTGTAAGTTTTTTTGAGGTACCTCTGTAGTAATATTACAAAGCTCAAGAGACTTGTGTTTTTGTTTCTTCAACTAATCGCACTAATCTCTACAATTATGAGTCATTTTTGAACAATTATTTGCAGAAAAATCAAATTAAAGGATTAATATCACAATATAATAATTAGAAGAGGAGTATGTGTATGGATCGGAAAGTGCGCGACAAAATAATAGTGCGGACAAGGGCTTTATATAAAATCCGTTTAAGATTATCAAAGTATGTACGTTAAAAGAAATTCAACATTTTATAAATTAAACGCTACTGGTGTCACCGTTATTAATAAAGGTGTATATATTGAATTATATTGAAATACATTGAATTTGTGACTGCAAAATGAACACAAAGTTACATGACACCATCAGCGAAGCTGTGACGTTATATGAGTGATTCCCAGTTTAGTTCGTTTTTCCCCGCGCCATGCAATGTTTGTGTTGTTATTAATTCCGCTAAATTGAAAGTCGATCTGGTTCACCGTTGGTTGTTGACTCCGGACGGCGATTTATTACAATGAAACTGTACTGGTTATAATGTTTTGAAATTCTACCTCGTTGTAATCAGAGTTAGGTATGTACATGTTTTATATAATTTGCAACTCAACAAAAAAAAATGTCGGCACAACACATACGCATTAGTTCGTTAATAATACACATCTATAATAAATCATATATAATCATCTATATAAAATAAATCAATCAATAATAAAAATAATTAGAAGCCTACGAGTATTCTCAACATTTGAAAAACTATAGGAGATAGTAATAATAGGAACATAAATATTAAAAAAGCCTACATAGAAATCTACCACTTCATTTTATAAAGGCAATTATTTTATTATTATTTCTATCGCTGGTTCTATTTTTATATAAAAATGAAAAATGTGAAAAATTCAATGATGATGAAATGGTCATCTTATAACGGGAAAATTTGGTCACATTTCCTTCGTTACTATACCCGTGTAAAGCCGGAACGGGCAGCTAGTTATTAAGCTAGTACACTATGAATACAATACAATATACAATAACAAAGACTCTACATTAGATTCATATGAAAAATAAAAACAGAAAAGAAAACCTAACTGCCTGTAATTGTTGATTCCGGCGTGTTTAGTCATTTACGCTAAGCAATAATAACCAGTTCAATTTCCTACATAATCAAGTAAGTAATCAAAACCCGGCAGGTATAAGCACTAAGTATCGAGCAGTTGTAATTTCGAGGACTGTTGGAGCGCGCCGGCCCACTGAACGTTTAAATTGCCGTGGCGATGTACGCCATTCCACTCATTCATTACTGCTGGCCGATGTTTGCTACTCCACGAATCAAGTGAACTACAATATGAGGAAATGAACGACTTCAGAGATCACTGAACTTAGGTATTGTTGACTATATTGGTAATTTCGAACGGTTATATTTTTTATGGATAATTATTATTTAAGAACAGTCATTCTAGTAGAAGCATTATTATAAATAGAAGTAGATAAATAGCTTTTTAGTCTTTAAATTTTCTTTCCTATTGCTATGATAGCATACATTATTTCAAACTAGTTAATTTAAAATTAAATTTAATATTTCTTAATTACATATATGTTATAACAGTAGCATTACTTCAAATAAGGCCAGCGAAACAACGTCAATATAACTAAATTCAATTTTCAGATAAAGAAGAATGATACATAACTATTTTCAAGGCCGGCAACACAACAGTGATGCCCCTGATGTTGCAGTTGACTATAGGTAACGATAACCATATAACATATAACATCAGATGGGTCGTCTGACTGTTTGCTGCCCTTTCGCATAAAAAAACTCCGATTTTTTTTATAACACATTAATAAAGGATTACTTCCTACATATTAATAGTTTTCAGAAGTTAAACAATTGAATAATGACTATAAAACTTTACTAACAGATAATTAAATGATTAACATGGCTCTTTGAAATCAGTGGCGCTACGTTGACCCCCTATTTAACGATGTCCAGCTTTGAGGTTCTGTGAACTCTTTTAGCACGCGAGAAGATAACTTATAAATCAAACATATATTTGCCGGTTATATTTATTTTTGAGATATTTTTAAAAATTATATTGTAGCTGTTAAGTTACTCGGCCTAGATTTAGCAACAAACATTTTCGTGCCATTTTCTCTTATTTAAAAGGAAAACAAACATGACCCCAAATATTATATTTTTAGTATGATACGAGATAAAGGAACTTTTTATGCGGAGCTTCTTTGGCTACTAAAGGTTGACAGTCAGTTGATTCCGGAGTAATCCTGAAAGCTATTTATACATGATACAACGTATTTGCGTTTCACAAGCGAAGGAAGGGTCAGTAGCTCATTGTTTATATACAGATTACATGTCATTCTATTCCAACGTCTTTAAATCCACTCGAGTCTCTATGGAGTGATTTTTTATAGAATACATGATTATAGTACAAAAATGTTAGTGCTTGTTTGTTTACTTGCTTCTGGGGTTCATAATTGAACTGTATAAGGAATAAATTTAATATAATTTAATTTTTACTAGTAAGAACATAAATAACTATATTTCGTACA
Source organism: Antheraea assamensis (assembly GCA_035772565.1). Classification (NCBI taxonomy): domain Eukaryota; kingdom Metazoa; phylum Arthropoda; class Insecta; order Lepidoptera; family Saturniidae; genus Antheraea; species Antheraea assamensis. The sequence continues at coordinate 1,518,272 of JAQQSE010000042.1, forward strand.
ACAGACAAATGCCGCATTGCAAACAAAACGTTGATTTTTTATCAACTGAATCTGTAATTATTATTAATCAAAATTAAATGATCTATGTACTATACAATATATTATATACTTAATTTTCTTCCTTTTGCGCATTTCTTATTACATTATCTTTACAATTCGGCAGAACGTATATTGCTTAAATGATCACTAACACAATCAAAAACAAAAAAAATTGAAGCGATTTACAAAAAGTTTCACTTTAATAAAATACCTAAATATTATCGGACGAAATGGACCAACCAACCTTATTAAAAACAAATCTTTTTTTTTTTGTATAAAACAAACTTTAAAAAAAGATACACCGAAACTTTCCTTGAAAATAATAAAGTGGGCGCATTTTGTTACAATACTTAAAATGTCATAATGTCATTTGCATAAAAACTGTCGCAGCCCACGTTTACAAACTTTGAATGTACTTTAAAAAGTACTAAAATCGAAATGAGCTATAAATGAGGGACCCTAATTTTTTTTTCTCGTGCAGTCACAGATTATTAAGGAATTTTGCTTAAGATAACTTCATATTCGAAGAAACGAAATTAACTTCTATCTGTATAATTTTATTTTAGTTTTTATAGACGATGTAGGCAATGACAGTAAATTATAATTTAATTGTTAACTGGATATAAAGCTATATAAAGCTAAAAACAATAAAACGTAATACACCAAGACAATCTACATCATATTCTTTACATCTATATTATGTAAATCAAAACCAATTACCGATTATATTATGTAAGCAAATCACTTCAGAATAGATGCACTTATTTAGCTATTTTTGTTATTGTGTTTGTAATTGTCAGGACAAGGTTTGTATAAAGTAAAATGTCTGACAAACCGAACGAAAAACTGAAACATATAGGTTAAAAATCTCCACGTAAAAAATGGAAAGAGTGAGTGAGACAGAAGACCAGAGGGAAATATTAAAAAATCTTGACAGAACTGACATATTGACGTTTAGTTATTCAGTTGCTATTTTGTTTAATTACATGTGCGTACTGTAAATGGAAGTATGGTACTGTAAGGGATGGTATGGTCGTACGGTAAATGGAAATATGGTCGTACTGTAAATGGAAGTATGGTCGTTCTGTAAATGAAAGTTATGGTCTCGTTTTTTTCCTTAGTATACCCGTACGAAGCGGAGTATGTAATTAGAACATAAATATTTATATTTAGCTGAAAAAGAAGCATATCTATATTCTGGTGTTAGATAACTAATTTTGCTAAACTTTAATTCAATATCGAAACCCCTACTTTTTTCATCAATTTTTATCTATATTCTCGAAAAAAGGTCAAACTTTTTTCATATCTGCGTCGAAATAAAAAAGTGTATATTCTCAAGAGTGCATTCGAACACTTGAGAGTTGACATTAACGACGTAAAGATCATTATTGGGTTCCATATCGGCTTATCGCGATGAGAGATTTATTAATTTCGGAAAGTCCAAATAAGCAACCCTTAACTTTTTTATGGTTTTTCTTTATCGCTCAAGTATTCGTGATTACTGAACCATTTGTGCTCAGTTTTCAAACAAATTATTATTTACTAAAATTGTTTGTTATTTTACATCGATGAGATAATAATATAAATACGTATTGCTTGTTTTCTTAAAATTCTACTCGAGACATTAACTACGCTAATTGCCTTATATTCTCAACTAACAACCCGACCTGCCTTCGCATGAATGTAAATGTTTAAACGATCTAGACCAATTTTTTCATACTTCAATATTTACAATTCATAAAAGTCAAATAATCTTCATGAACATTTTCAAGCTAAGAACATTTTATAACTTTTAAATACAGTTCTTTTGAGGCTTAATCGTGGGAAAACTATTGAAGGTATCAGCGTAGGTCTATGACCATTCGATGCGAAATTTTTTGTAAATAGTATATCTTAATCAGTGGTCGGCAAACTCGTCATCCAAAAGAGCTTAATATAAACAATATAAAATAGACGTTTATTCAAAGAGCCATTTTTAAACTTAAGCTTTACTTTAGTAGAGACATTTTTATGGAAATAATTATGATTAAAAAAACACTCACAAGCTTACCTTTGTGAAATGTGCCTTATTTTGCCAAGTAACCTAACCGTGTTGCTTTCTAAATATGTGTCTCTTTTCTGTTGGCTTGAGTTTCTAAAATGTTTACTCACCTCTTACAAGGCGAGTTAATAAATAATATTCTGTGTCTACACTAAACATTTTGTGCAAGAGTGAAATTGCCAAGGAATGAAAGAGCAGCGCATGGGGCTCGCGAGCCCCGGTTTGCCGATCACCGTTCTAGGTTACTTATTGTTTAGATTCTATTGACTCTATGACATTTCTCTTATATTTATTTAATGCACCTGAAGTTGGCGGATATCCGCTTGTTATTTATATTATGAAAAGACAGTCAATTTATCAATCAAGTATATATATTTGTAAAAAAACAATTTAATGACATCTACCGCAACCGAGATAATAATAAAACATTATCTACAATAATTAAAAATGTATATTTATGACTTGATTACAAAATAAATAATTAATGTTATTTATTTTTATACGATAGCACGAGAATGTAACTCTTATATTATATCTTGAAGCAAACAACTTTTTATTCAGCATGTAATTCCCAATCTGTGACATTATAAGATACGATTGAAATGATACGCTGTAAAGGACAGTTAGATGTACACGAAATACCCAATATAACCGAAATATTTAATTGGTTAAGGATTACTATTATTGTATTGATTGAAATAGCGCCGCAATTGACACATTATTATTTAATTAAAATATAAAAGAATAAAATACTTATTTGTGGGATATCCTTAAGAAACAGATACTATCAGAGACTTTTATATAGGCATTTTTAATTTATACAATTCTGTAGTACATTATTTTGGTATATATCATAAAGTTAAGCCAGCGCTAGCAACGTAAGCGCCTTCAAAATATGTTTACGACTTGATTACATACAATACATTGACTTTTCTGTACATTATATAAACAATATGCATGCAAGCGTAAATCCACCGTTGCAATGTGGGCACGATAGACATGCTCATAATCCTAATAGACTTGTGATGTTACACTATCATGCTGTAAATATAAATATAATTCGAAAATGGAATAAAATCTCTAAAACTGTGGAAACCGTCGCAAAGTTATTATTGATCATTTATAATTTTCCAAGAGTTCATTACAACATCTCGTCCGGTAAATTCAATATTTTAATGAAATAGTAATGAACTCTGCCTACCCACCGTGATGAATATAATAAATCAAAGTTTTAATTAAAAACATTACGATCGTAAACAAACAATCGAATTGAGTGTTTAAAATACCAATACTCTGTTATTATTATATTGATATATAATAATGACAAATAAACAAAATTTTAATTAAACTTATTATTGTAACAGATAATTATTGTTTTTATTTTTTAATCACAATAGAGGCAGAGGCCTAGATATAAACGACACTCGTGTGTACTCTAGATACACTGCCCAATTAATGGATGGAATTAATTAACCTTCGACAATAACCTTAAATAAAAATGATAACACTGTGTATATAGGCATAAAACATAAACGTTATAAAACGTATTTTTTATGCAAATTAGCAAAATAGCAAATAAGTTGAAGGATTAAGGAAGGTCGTCTCCAGTAGTTTATGGTGAGAGACAATATGAAAGTATTCCTGTAATTTATCAAAAAAATATTATCTACTAGCTGTTCACCCTGTTTTCGCATGGGTGTGCTTAAAAAGATAATAAAACCAAATCTTCCCATTACACTACGGCCATATAATAAAATTAAATGGCAACTGAATACCTGAACGTAAATCTGAAAAACTTTGTCAAATTCTGTCTGTCTTCGCCTTCTGACCCACTCACTCACATTTTATATGGAGATATTTAAGCCATTTTATTCATATGATTTACAAACTAATCTTTTTTTTCTACATACATTTGTCAATGGGCAAAAGTACTATATTCAATGTTTATAAACGGTATAGATAATAAATTTATCGGATATGGTATCTTATCCTAGGTCCAAAATCGAAACTGTGGTTAAACTTAATAAACACTATACGAAAGTCGTTTGGAACATCAACAATATTTTTTGGATTTAAATATTTAAACCAAAATAACAATCACTAAGAAGTCCTCCTCTTGAACCTGCTTTAACTGACCCCACAGAAGCGGACAGCTGAAACCGCGTAACATTTACAAGAAACGAGAAAACAAGAACGGTCTCCTAATTACTCTATTACGCAATAACAAAAGAATACCAGATATGGAGAACCGAAATCTTCTCACAGGTAAATCTATAGAGAAAAGTGTATATTTTATCGTGACAATCGTATATCAAGTGAAGCATCGTGATGAAACCACAGTATGGTGGTTGAACTTATTCTACAACTATTGGCTAACTACCAACCTCATGTAGAAAATCTGTCGCCATGCACCTTTTGGTGTATACCAGCAGCGGCACTTGAGAGTTAGTCATCCTCTAGGTGTATACTATCTTAGACCACAACAGCGTCATTTAACATCAGATGAGATTTTGGTCAAGACGCTAAAACCCACCACAAAAATTAAAAAAAATAACCCAATCATAATTTCAATATCTGAATTGTTAGTTGACATAGGACTAGTTAAATATTTTCCTACTTTCTAAATGTAAATACATTTGCGTACATAAATCTGCATCTACATTCGACAAGAATACGTAGATTTAAACATTGTTGGTTCGACAAAGTATTGTTTATAAAGGTTAACTATTAAACTAGACTTCATTATTAATATATCTCAAATAAAATTAATTATGCATGTACATTGCAAGCTCATGCTTTATAATTTGTGATGTAAATAAATCTAATTGAACTAATTAAGAAGGTATTTCTTAATTAGTAGTGTTTGGAACGAGCCATATAGGTACACGTAGTGTACCGAAACGGGTTAATTACGATCGATAACTCTTTAATTAACCTGCCTAATAACAGAGTATTTGCATTCGGGCCAATTAGGGAACCGACAAGAACGATAGAAAATATCATTTAGGTGGATGCTTGTGAAGAGTTAAAATATTCAAAAATTGAAGTAATACGATCACAAAGTTTAATGTATTTGCCTGATATTATTACAATTTAAGTTAACAATGTAAGAGACCGCGTTTCTGAAAACGATATTTAACCAGGATATTATTATATTAAACATAACTCGATTATATGACCGTGAAACAGTGGATGCGATTTTAAAGTTGATGACTTATGTTTGGCCACGTCTAAACTACTGAACCCATCGGCGGCATAGGAATATGACCATTCGATGAGGAATTTTTGGTAGATGGTTCTAGGCTACTTAATTTTTGGATTTCATCGACCCATTGTCATTTTTTTTTTTAAACAAATATTTATCTAATGCTCAGCAATGCAGGCTGGTATCAGATAGTTATTACAATCATTTAGATACAGCAAATGTTACAGTTTAATTCGTAAACAATTTAATGACATCTAATTACCGCAAGTGAAATAGTAATAAAACATTATCTAGTTATTAACATTTTATATTTACGACTTAATTAAAAAAATATAATAAGTAATGTTATTTCTTTTTATAGAATAACACGGCAATGTGACTCCTATGTTGCTGATAATAAGTACAATATTGCTACAAACAACGGCGACCAGTGAGTGATGACCTATTCTTTGCCAGTTCGTGTCACACCATCCTGCATAAATATCTATTCATGTTTCGTTATAAGGACCTGATATCATAGGAAAGACGTACACATTATCCCGAAGAAAGTTCCACAATTTCACCGTACGGAAAAAAAATATTTTTATAAACTTTTTTGTCTGTTCCGAGACGGGCATTACCTAAATGCTGTAACCCTAAAGCCCAGTACATGTAGCTATAGCATAAAGGGAGAAGTAAATCAAGTTAAACAGCTCTTCAGGACACTCGGCTTGAGACAAACGATAGAACAGGCTTAACGAGATAATGTCACTGCGCAGCTGAACCGGCTCGAGAATTTTAAGTAATATTTACACCATTTACAATACCTGTCCATGTCGTCAAGGTCATTTTAGGGAACTATCTAAAGGATGTGAACGTTCCATAAACGATTTAACTTCCACTTTTACATAGGTTTAGTCTTATATTATTTTGTAACTTCATTCGAATTGATTCAGTCATTTTAGAGTGATGTGCGTATTATAATGGAACGTTGGTGCGAGATTTGATTCCGGACCGCTCGGCTCGCTGAGCATAATAAAAAAAAACTTTCATCAATCCGTCCAATAATTTTAATTTAAATATATATACTATTACATGTACTATTTGTCTTTACTACATAGTATAAAACAAAGTCGCTTTCTCTGTCCCTATATCCCTATGTATGCTTAAATCTTTAAAACTACGCAACGGATTTTGATGCGGTATTTTTTAATAGATAGAGTGATTGAAGAGGAAGGTTTATGTATAATAACATACATTAAATAGTGGAGAAATACTGTTATTTTTGAGGTTTCTAATGTGATGTCATAAATAATTACATTTTTTTCGCTTACATTGCAACAAACGCAGGCTGAACCCTACGAGATTTATCAAAATAATGTGTGCGAGCCACGGGCAGTAATGAATAAATCAAAACTATTGGATCGATTTTAATCATTTTTTCAGTGAATGACATAGGCTATATATTTTACACCCGCGCGAAGCTGGAGCGGGCCGCTAGTATATAAATAAAATTATAGAGGTCTGCCATTGTGCTCAGTCAAAAGTCAAAAATCACTTGATGGATTTTTATCAAATTTGTTTTGTTTTTATTTCTTGGATACCTGATCCTTATCTACAAAAAATATTATCACGATAACTTCATTTCATATAAAGTTATTACAGTAATAAGAAACCACGAGTTTGATAAGAATTACACGTTTATCGATGTGTTTTATGTCGTGGAGAAGTGGGGGCAAACGATGTAGTGCTGTTTCTTCCTCAGTGCATAAAATATATTGTAAAGAAAACAAACGACTCACAAGAAGTCGCGAGTACCAACTAGTTTAGAATAAAGATAAACAATATTGTTTACAAATTCATAATTTAATAATAACAAAATTATTAAATAAATGAGTGTGTATACTTTATAAACCATAGGTAGTACCGATATTAATACAGATATTCCGTTATAACGTTTGAAAATGTCGATTTTGTATTTTTGGTTCAATACTGCGTTCGTTAGGTCGAAATAAATGAATACTGAGATGAAGGATGACTAATGAATTTTGACCGCATGAATAGACAATATTACTGGTATAAAATGCTGGCATGTTTAAATAAATTTTAAATGTAAACGTCTAATTCGATATGTAGTGGTAAAATAAATGTGTACAAACATTGTACAAGCAGAGAAATACGTCAACATACGTCACTTGTCACGCCACACGGGGTTATCTGCGCACCCGAGTGCCCATATTGTCGCACAGGATGCCCTAATGAGGGACCCGAGGTTAACATTACTTTCTAATTACCAACCATATGTACATACTTTTCAATTTATTATTTGTGTTGAATAATTTAACGTGAAAGTAAGGAAAAATGTGATTTAATTATTACAATTTTATACTTCATTATAATCTTATTATATAAGTTTCTCTTAATGTAAACTCTTTCTTATAAAACATTTTCTACTATATTTGTTCAGCCTTTTCATGCATAGTTGCGTATAGCGTCACACCAAGGGCCTTTTATAGATGGTAGATTATTTGTTCTAAACACTTTATAGTCCTTATTATGTAAATCCCAATAATTTATGAACCAAAACGGTTTTGTCCAAATAGAAATCGTTTAATGTCCTCTTTGATACCCATTGTAACACATTCTGTATAGAAATGACTATTGCATTTCATGTATATGGATCTTGTCATTAATTAAATACAAGTGTCAGTCTTCTGTAGAATAAAATACTAAATCCTTAATAAAGAATAAATAAAGAACTAGACGAAAAAAAAACAGAAATATACATAGAACGAGGCAGAGGTCGACTTTTATTATTAAAGGAGATAACTAATTAAAATAGTGATAAGAAAATACAGCACAACATTCATTTCGATGAAATCTTAAGTCATAAATCAATTAATTTGACAAGAACGTTGTAAAATGATAATACTACAGCGAACATGAGAGACGGGGTCCTAATTAAATAAGTAACAAGAGGAAGCAGCATCGCCCTGCGCGCACTCCCGCTGAAAAACATAAACTTTACGAACAACCTAATTACTGGTGACCTTCGTTCAATAGGGTTGAAACAAACATTTACGTTATACAATAATCACCAAAATTTAATGCTTTCTATAACATTTTTAAATAGATTAGATTTCTATATTAATCAGTATTGTTGCGTTAGATTTACGTCGACAATTTAAAACTCAATGTCTGCTTTTTATATTAAATTTGCAGAAACTATGCCATGGCCTCAAATGAATAAAGGTTTAATTTCTCTCTATATTTATTAAAATAATGTATTTCTTCAACTAACATAAATATGTATAATTAACTTTTTGTTGTAGGATATTTTAATTTACTGAAATAAATACCTTGAAGTAAAATATCATTTTCTTTTTCATATTTATATATAACAAGATAAAAAAACTTGCCCCTTTTAAATTGTTCAATTATTACTAATGTAAAATATACTGGAACAGAATACGTGTGTATTGTAAAAGTTGCCGGCGGTAATGTGACAACCTTAGATCGTGTCAACGTTCGTTTCTCGAGCTAATTTGTTTGTAGTACGGAGAAGAAACTGCAACCAGAGCAATTAGTGTGCGCGGTGACCCTGTACACTAAGGACTTTAGTGACAGCCACACGGGTCTCATATCACTTTAATTACCTTTAACAGAATAAATAAAAAAAATGCTATGGCCTTTAAAAACGCTTACTTCTAAAATGTTAACGGCGAGTTGGTTTTTTACATAATTAAATAACAATTACTGAAAAACAAACAGCGTAATCAATTGTTTCATTATTTTACTTTCAATTACATAGAAATAGAACGTTGAACTGTTTTATAAATATCGGTTTTATAGAGTTTAATTCCGCCGGGGACGTGAAAGTGTTATTATTATAAATGTATGCTTGAAAGCTAAGAATGACTTTATGATATATATTTGTTTGCATGTACAAAACAAATATAAATGTCTATTAAATTTAAAAATATTGTCTGTTTGCTCCTAATCTACGAAACGGTTGAACTGATTATGAAGAAACCGATAACTGATATTATAAGGAGTGACTCAGGATTTTTTTATTTTAGAATAAAATGCACGCGTCCCACGCGCCTCTTTACACTGAACTCCACTTTTTTATTTGCTAAATTGCATGCGGTTACAATCGCGAGTAACAGCTAGTTAGTAATAAAAACATTAAATTTTGTAATTATTATTTTCCTCTGAGAAAATCACATGCATTATCAGATATTAAGATAGCTGTACTGTAATAAGAAGACTGCTCAATAGAATAGTGGTTTAAGACTAGCCGTCTCCGCCACGCAAGTGTTGTGGCTTCGAAGCCAATACAATGCAATAATTTGTCACTTAATACAATATTATACCAAAGCTAAATCTAATACAATATCAACAACGACAGACAATCTATAATATAAACTTATATTTTTATCATAGATTTAAATTATATTATATTAGATTTAATGTTGGTATAATATTGATATAAGTGTATCTATCTATTACTAATTAGTCTGTCTATAGATCTGTATAATATAAATCTGATATAATTTTTCCATCACCGGGTGGCTCGATCACAGTTGATTAATTTGTCGTACCTAACATCCTCGTTAAAACCGTTTATTAATTAGATCCAAATTAATTAATGAAAATACATTATTATCTCTGGCGCTATTGTGTTAAAATTGTATCTGTTATGTTACCAGGCTGAGTAATTCTCATTAAATTAATCAATACAGCTATAAATTATGTATATAAATACTCGATAATAAATACGTAGTCAGTATTGCTACCGATAAAAATACAGCGAAATTATTGACAATATTGTCAACGACGTATATTGTTATAATTAATATACATTTTATTCTAATTATATAAGAACAAATAAAATAACCGCAAGTAATATTCGTAATATTTACGTCATAAAACTTTAATTATATTATTCTATTTAATACTTTTATTCATTGGATCTGTGAAGAGAGACGATAATGCTTCGAAGATTAGAAGAAATGGAAAGATCGAGAACGCCACCAAAGCCGGATCAAATGTCACCGGTGAAATAAAATCTCATTGACTAGGCTGGCTTGGTTACGCGCAGAAAATAGGTAAGGATAAAGCTGTCAAAAGAGCATACTTGAGACCACCAATCGACATTGTTGGCGTGACACTATAAAGGAGAATCCTTGCGAGCATCAAGGCAACATTTAGCAAGAAACTGCGAAGCATCGAGACAAAATGATTACTGTGAATACATACCATTCATTTTAACGACAAAGATACTTTATGAATCGCTGAGACGAGATATAGTTCATTAGTCAGTTCTTACTTTATTAATGCCAATCGCCTGCGAATTCGTACGCGTTAAAGACAACATAACCTTTACTACCTAGAAAATATTCCCTTCGTCACTTCGGAGATAATGTAGTTTGTTATTAGTGTAAGCAGTCTAAGAATCGGGCAAGTAGTTCCAGAGATTATCTCCTGTATACAAACAAACTTTACTACTTTATAATAGTACTATAGATTACATTACAGACTACATATGTAGTATAAACTACATATCTCTACATATTATAAAACAAAATCATCCGCCGCGTCTGTCTGTATGTTCGCGATAAACTCAAAAACTACTGAACGGATTGTAATGCGATCTTCACCAATAGATAGAGTAATACATGAGGAAGGTTCAAGTGTGAATTCGTTGAAATATAACGATAATTGTTGGAAGTAATGGAAAAAGTCAAGCTGTCTGGGAGCTTTCATCGAAAACGCTGCGTAATTCTTTTGAGTTATAACAAAACGACGCATAGTGAGATATTTATCTTTTATTGATCTATAAAAAAGTCAGTAATGTCATATACCTATCTTTTAAGGATAACTTATATAGCCATTTATCTACTTAAAAATGGTCACATATATCGTGGTAATTGGAACGCTATTTAGGTGGATACAGTATTAATCCTTATCGAATTAAATACATTAGTTTCCTTAAGCATTTCATGCACATAAGTATATATTTTTTAATATCAGGGTCAGGACAACGTCTGCCGGGCTTGCTAGTATAGTATAAATTAACCGTTATTGTACATATATATACAAATTAATAGAAAATAATGCAAGTGCAATTTATAAGTAAGAACAATTACGTACGTACTATAATTATAATAAGTATTTCCGAAACAGTTTTCCTAAATAGTTAAAGTGATAAAATAATATGAACACTGATAAAATACATATTTCAATTCAACCTTTAATTAATAACATACTTTTTTATTCCGATGAAAATGAGCACATCTTTAATGTATTTCAAAATAAACACAGCTAAATACAAAGTAAGATAAGCAATAAAATGTTGTCCATTAAATTGTGCACGGTAATTATTTGAACAGAAGGAGCCAATGTTTATAATTAAAACGAATGAAACACGCTCTCTAGTCTAGTGATGTAGCTCTAATGAGCTACTTGCTAATTAGAGAATAAACAAGCGGATACGGGATTCTAATTGGCTTTTGGGACAACCATGTCGCGAGTACAGTTGCCCTGTGTCTGTCTTTTTGTTACAAGAATATCGTGTCTCTTACATTACCAGATTGTCTTTTTCTGAATCATTTTTACGACTCATTAAAACAATATTGGTGTCAATTTATGAGTTGCATTAGATTACATTCTAATATAAGATATTTCATCAGAAATGTGTTATTGCGACACGGACCTTTACATATCGAGTTATATACGAATTTTTAAATTAACCTTTTGTTGTTTTAAAGATATCTATCTATCTATAGCTAATTTTATCAAAGCCAAACAGATTGATCATCTTTTGTTTATCTAAAGCCGCTAATCTCTTAAAATACCAGGGAATTTGATTTTTTTAAATTCAAGAGTATATTTAGTGAAGAAGATTTATCTAGAAGGTAATCTAAGAACAACGCGTGTCAAACTGCGGAACACTACTAATTATTAATATACAAAGAAACACTAAATTGCTTTAACAATATGAGTAAATATGCTAATAATGAGCTCTTTCGCAATTATTATCGATTATTCATTTTTTGTGGTCGACACGTTTACACCTAACACACACAGAGTTTGCACATTTCAGTGAAATATATGTAATCCAGTTAAAATATACAATAAATAAAAAAAAAATAGCTTTTGGAAAAAACGTTTAAACAAAATGTACAACTCTCTCGCCAACAATATTAATGAATCACAATCTTCTATTTATATCAGACAAACAAATATTAATATGAATGAACAATAAAAAATTAGATTTAAAATTATAACTTACTATCTGGAGTTAATTAAACGAATTTATCTTTTATTTACAACTTGATAAACTTTAAATTAACAATAAAGTAAATTATTTACATTTTTTAGCTACCGGGTTTAACATGCAGATATTATATAGAAAAGTGAAAAAAAAATTTACTTATATGTACGAGTATACATACATCTCCGTACCATAAAACAGAATATCCCGTTTTTCCGAAAGAACACAAAACATATGTATTTTGTCAATTCATTTTAAAAATCAGCGCGAAATCTTCATTTAGTCTACCTAAATATAGAGAAACGAATTATTATAAATTCTTTACTTTATAACAGTATCATTAGGATTAGTTATTTATGAATTACAAAAATATTTTTTCAAACCATAATAAATCGCGTCCCAGTCGGCCACAAATATTGATACATCACGAGTACTCCAAAATTGGGAAATAATGACCCGTAGGAAATATGTACTTTGTGCAGTGTTTTTGTCCTATAACGAGATATATCAATATCTTTCCTTGTGGTGGCTTGAACGCAGATGTGCAACTTAATAAATACAAAGGAAACAAATTATTTATCTCATAAAACTTGAATTAATAAAATGCAATCAATGTTATTTGATTCGACATTGATTTTATACGAAAAAAATCAATCAGTCAACTGGTGGCAGTTCTTGGCAAAAATTATTTGTTAAATTCAAATTTTAGTATTTTTTTTATCAAGCACCGTGTTATTTCACGCGTTATCTAGGTTTTGTTGATGTTTCGTATTTAGTAATTATTTTAATTTAAGCGCGAAGTAATATTGATTACTAAAAAAATTAAGGGCTTCAATTTTCTATTTATTGTCTATATGAATTTATTTACTAATTTATGATGTTGCATATTTCAACAGATAAATGCCATCAACCATACAAAATTAACTTTATTTTAAAACTATGGCGGCATATTTTTAAAAATACATTAATTAGTAACTTGAAATTTGAATATGCCTGTTTATCCGTTGTTGGTTATAATTAAATATCGTAATTAGAGGAATATTTTTAATAGTGTATAACCTCGTAGAAACATCATACTGATTATCAATTATATAAAAAAAATAATTAAATGAACAGTATATTGTAAAAACTTAAACGTATATCTTAAAACGTCTTTACCGTAACGTGTCGTCAATCTGATAACATAAACCCTAATCCTAAGTAGACTAATATAAATAAAAAGATTGGTATTAAAAATAATGAGAATTAAAATTGCAATTATTATCGAAATTTAACATCATGAGAACTTTTTACAACAATATTTTAATAATTATTAGAAGTTTAAATTCAATGCAACATTATTTTTTGTAATGGGATGTAATTCTAAAAACAATGCACTAATAAATTGTATTGTCATTCTCTGATGTCGCATTAGACACATAAGATTAATTATTTCAAGAAGTTTCGTATTTACTATCTTAATAGTTTTTAAAAGAATAAATTGAATGTTAAAGATCATTAAGCGATTCTTCAAACCTGTCGCCGCATTACACTAATTGAGGCAATTAGAGGGATTGCCGAACGGAAATAAAAGTGGGCTCACCTTCATGAAATGCCGGCCCCGCCAATTAGCCTAGCGACTTGTAATTAGCCTTTACAAAGCACTTACGGCTTAGTCTTTACACAGTAAGAAAACAATCACAACACGTAAAAATTATGTTCATTTTTGTATTCGTCTAAAATAATTATTGTTCACAGCACAGAAAAGTTTTCCGCGATCGCGTACGGAGCGGTTGCCGTCCGTGTTACAACATGCATTCACGTCAACCGACGGAGAGCGAATGCGCGTTTCGTAGCGGGAGGAGGTACACGCAGCAAGCCTAGTCCTAGGCGGGGTTACCCTTCCTTTTCCCCCACAAACCCTGCGTCTGTGAAGCTTTTCATATAACGAGAAATTACAGTTACGTCCTTCTGAGTTTGAAGCGCGGGTAACTTTGTAAGTGGACAGATTTCATGCCATATCGCAAGTGATTACTTAGGCCTAAATTAAAATCAATTAAGCTACGATTTTTTTATCTTTTATATTCAGATAATTAATTTGTTGTTTAAATTTGAAACATTTGTTTAAACATAAATTACATTTATATTCATACTTATGTCGTGCGCTCAAGACACCTGTGGTGTCGGTTTTTTCTAAGCGCAAATCTCTGGAAGTACCAATAAGATTTGAAATATTCTTTTTTCGTTTTAAAAACGATTTACTGAGGAAGTTTATATGCCATACCATCATGCTACGGCCTTTAGATGTAGAGCAAGTACCATGGAACTTATAGGGACAAAGAAGCTATAACAAAATAGGACGGGCCGTGTGACTTGGCGCGGAGTGTCGGTGCTTGAGGAAGAGGAAAATTAAACGCATGTGTAAGCCTCGGAGCAATGCTAGTTCTTTATAATATCATAAATAAGTCATAAATTAATATTATATTACTGTTCTAATAAGAACTATTAATTGACTGAAACATTCATTCATTTTGAATACTCCTAATGAAACATTTTAGGTAAAAAATATACTATCGTATTGTTTGTTGTCGTTATACGTTTTAGATAAATAAATACATTATTCTGCTTCATCCGAAAAATCTGACATTTAATTAAAACCATAGTTTTTATTTAGCTCAATAAATTTACTGCCTCAGCTTATAATTTTAAGCGTGTTCTTGGTGTAAATTTACAAAAAAAAATTGTTCGCTTCGCAGATACAATATTTATAGTAAGTATTTAATATAATTCATAAAAATTGTCGCATATAAATTTACAAACCTGTTCTGACTTTAATTCACGTTATAGTGAATGATAATAATTAAAATCGCTTTGTGAGTGAATGCAAAACGCAAGGAGCCATTCATCATTGATAAAACTAGTTGACGACACCTATTCACTCGGTGCGCTGGTTATAGCCCCTACCGACAGACACCACGGTGTTGCAAATTAAAGGGGCTACAGTAAGCTGTCACGGACTCTTTTGTTGCCCTTGTAAAGAAATTATAAGATATTTAGTACATCTTACTATTGGTCTAAATATATATTTTCAAAAACAAACATGAAAGAATGTTGGATCACAATCTCGGCCAATATTAAATGATACTGTAGCCAAGAAAAGAGTACGAGTCACGCAAATCCTATAAAAGACAATGGTTCAAGTGCGGCTGCCACAACACGTTACCGAATTTTAACATTGAGGGTGCATACTGGTGACATCGAGTGTGCATCCTCTCATTCAAACACACGTTGGTCGACACTGTCTTCAAGTATACTACCAATGTTTATATTACTCACTGACACAGTATCATGTAAGCGAAAACATCTACCAATATGTATACAGATGTCAAAAAACTTTTGTTCCTATCTAGCTGCTACCCGGGACTTCGTCTAGATTGTTTATTGTCTTAAAAATATATTCGATGTACAAGAAACATAAAAAAGGTTAAAAGCAATAAAAATTATTTGTAAACAATGTTATCCGTTTACTTGCCCTCTCCTACAAATGCGCACCACACCGCTTACCTTACTTCACACATCGCTGAACTCGTAATACCGATAAAAGTCGTAGTATCTTAAAACTTTAATAGCTTTATATTAAATAAAGATATCACGTAAATTATTAGAAGAGACATTTTTAGATAATGACCAAGTGTCGAAGAGTTGTACTAAATAGATTAGATCGAAATCTATTCAACAGTTTTTGCGTGAGACACGCACAATGGGATATTTCTATTATTTTTGTTTATTTCTTCTGCGTTACTTATTATCACAACAATATATTTTATATACAAAGAAATAACATGAAAAAATTGAAAGTAAAAATATACTATGCTTCCTCAATTTCTGTGTATACAATGTTATCCTTAACTCCATCGTTGCTGTACACCACACCACGCGCCCCACTTCACACATTGCTAAACGCTTAGTGCTTATAAAAATTGTAGTTTCTTAAAATTTAAATAACACACAACTTAGTAGTCAGATACAAAATACACGTTTGCATTCGTGAAACATGCATGGCTTCACATATGTATGAGATGGATAGCTTTGCTTAGTCAGATCGGGAAACTGCGACAGTTCTAGCCGAGGCGCACCGAGTGCCCTTGCGCTGATCGCCTAAAGAAATCGGGTGAGTGCGATAATCGCTCCCCTTAGTAGTCCGGTGAAACTGGGAAGGCCTTACCAGGCTAACAGTGTAGGTTACTAAGAAAAAAAAATCTAAAAAAATCTATATTAAATCTAGACATCGTGATATTTTTTACATAAGGATGAAGTGTCTAAAAAATTAAGCTACAAAAATTTGGTCGATCACTATCCTGTAGTTTTTACGCGATGTATGAATTACAGCAGACCGCTATTATTTTATTTAAAAGATATGAGATATACTACAAAATGTCCAAGCTTTTGAATGAGACAAAAATACATATACTTACTTATTTTTTCTCGTAGTTAACTCGCGTCGTTATTTTAATTACAATATATATTTTGATAGATTGAACCGATTATAATGAGACAGAGACTAAATGTTACTAGAGGATATGCTTGACGATTTTCTTGGTGGATTTTTATCATAATCGCTACACTTTAGCAATGATGCATACACAAACAAACGGACAGATATTTCTAAATATGATTGAAATGTATTTAACTATTACTTATTCTTAGTCACTTGCAATAACTATTTATGCAAAAATCTGAAAAGTAGACACACGTAAAATTTACAATCTTATAATTTGTATAGATAACATAAGGTTATAGTAAATGCCAGTAAATGTTTCACCACTGGTGTCAGGCCTTTCCTAGGGATGCCTGTGCCAGTTTGTAACATACCGACGAACTGAAACATCGAGAATTCTTATAGTTCTGTATTTTTCCACTACGTAAGAAGTGTTATGCAAATATTTTTTTTCCCATTTGAGTTTTCTTCAATATCAGGCAAATAGTGTTTTAATTAAATTCAAAGTCATAAATGTATAAGCACTTCCTTGCAATTCTTATACACATTTGTAGTTATGGATTGAAAAGCGATTTTAAAAAATTGACATAGTGTTGTGAATGTATAAACAAATTTTCTTTCTTATATATTATAAAACAAAGTCGTCCGTCGTGTCTGTCTGTCTGTCTGGATGTTCGCGATAAACTCAAAAACTACTGAACGAATTGTAATGCGGTCTTCACCAATGAGAGAGTAATTCACGGGAAAGGTATAGGTATATAATTTGTCACGATTTTTTTTTGTAAATTGGTTGTAATATAATGATAATTGTTGAAAGAATCGGAAAAAGTCAAGCCGCGTTAAGCGTCTCATGCACATAAGTATATATTTCAGGGCAGGACAACGTCCGCCGGGCTTGCTAGTAAATTATAATTTTAAGACTATAAAACAAAATAAGTAGGTAATTATAAAGTAAAAGTTGTCACATAGCAACGGTCCAAATGCGCAGTTTGAACTAAATTCACTGATCTTAACTGTACGGTTACCATAATTTTTTTTTAGTTCATTAGCCATAGTACTTTCAGGCGGAATTGAAGACGACAAAAAAAAGTTTAAATCAAGAAAAGGGAAGTTTAGCTAAACTGTAAAATAAATAAAACTTTTATTAAGCCCACTTAAATTAATTGCGTTTTAACAACCGATATTCATTACCGACAAATTACACTAAAAGCATTTAAGTAGGTATACCCGTCGACAAATTTACATAGAATCCTGTTCGATATTTTATTTACAAAAAAAAAATCCTTTAACCGAAAACTCGTTTTATCACCGAGTCGCCATTTAGTTATCATTTTTATGGTGGCATCTTTCTATTGAATCAATTAAGGCAACATAAAGGGGTGTAATAAAGGATGATTTATAATACACGTACATAATAGATTTTAATTATTTTTCAAGGGGATCCGTAGAGTGAAGCGGTATCATAATTATAATCTACTTTATGAATTAAAAGCTAGTAGATATGTATTTAAGTTTAATGCAACGTCTTCTAACGTTTCTATGAGCTATCACAGCCTGTAGATAAGTTGTAGTTAAACCAAACAAAATTACAAAATGCTTATTGTTTCGTATATTTTTTTTAACGTGTAGTTATATTAATTCGTCTGAATATAAAACGATACAATCAAAATATAATAGTTAATCAATCAACAGTTATTGATAAAAAATGAAAAAAAATCGAACTCGGTTTCGAAAATTGTAATTCAACTGTTGTATGAATGAATACGTTTAAATTACACGTGTTAAACAAATCTGAACATACGCCTTGCGTTCTGTATCAATTTGCGATCCATTCAATGCGTGATGTGCAAAAAATATTGTTGCGACACATCAGATATTAGGAAATAAAAATATATCGATTGTATCTTTTTAATGTTATTATTGTTATTGATAGATATTAAATTATTAATAACAATTTATTTGGATTTTAAATTAAAACCAACAAATTGGAATTTACCAATATTTTATTTTATGATATAAGTTAACGTTTTCCTAAGAATTTTGATAGAATATTCCCTCATTACTAGTTTAAATTTATCTATATTTGCTTATAATAGATTAGATCAGAATTAAACATTGATCAATCGCAAATTATAAATTTTCAAATATGAATAGTATCTACACACAATATTTAGGTATAATTCACTATTTGTATTATATACTAGGGCATATGTTAAAGAAAATGAAGAAACAGTTATGGTAGTGTAATAATTAGAAGATAAAAACAAGCACATTAACAACACAGACGATAACATTTTTACAGCCTCGTTGGGTCATTGTCATAAACCACAACTTCAAGTAAAGTGTTAATTATCTCGTACAATATTACTTCATCAATTACAACAGCGATAGTGGTGTTAATTATACACATATGAACTCAGTTTAGGTTCATTTGTGACTACTGAATTATTTTCTTATGTGTATAGAAACAAAACAGAGTAAATACAAAATATTTATTACACCATAATTTAAAATAACTTAACAATTATTAGGATAATAATGCCCATTATCAGTTATCTTAAATTCAATTCAGTATAAAAACGGATACTGTACTCGTCACAGTTTATAACGTGGATCTACATTTTTCAAATTTGACACACAGTGTTTTGGTTTATGTCTTATAATGTACCACAATTTTGATAATGTTTAATACACGTTATGAGTCTATCATAGAAAAGTTAAAAAATAAAATTTCAGTGATTTGCTAATATATTTCTCTTAAACTTTTATCATCCAGCTGCTACACTTTTTCTCGTACAGAGTTGGCAACATTGCATGTAATTAATTTGCTCAATTATTAACACAAGTAATTAGTCTTCTGTTGATCTCAATTAAAAACATAAGTATAGCATATTCTTGTTTTTGCTCAACAATTATTTGAATAATACAACAATGAACATTTTTTGTCATCTATATTTTTCCTAATTAGTGTAATTAAGAGAATATTACTCTAATTACTTGGATCGTGTATATTTCATTCTGCGTGAAGATAAGTAAGGCATTTTTTAAAGATGTTATTTTTTTTGTTAGAAGATAATACGCACAATTGAGTTCTTTTTAAACACCCACAAAAAATGGTAATAAAAAATATCAATATCTAAATGTTCAATTCAATTATTTAAAAAGTGCTTCAATATAATCAGCATCAATATATATGATACATGTAAATTAGTTTAATCTTGTACATGTCAAACGAACAGTCATAGAAATACTATATCAATTTTTTTTTATTCTTTGTCGATACATCGAATGAAAGGAACATCACTATAGCGTTTGTAGGGGGCAAGGCGCGCGGCTTAATATTGAAGCATTCACTTTCTGTGCGCATTTAATTTATTGCTGAGTAACTCGAGACATGTTCGTTCGCAAATCAACTGAGCTTTTACGCATTTTCAGCGGCGTTTTGTTAACCGCTCGTTCGGTAACGCACTCGCAACATAGTCTAGAAGGGTAAATTTGAAAGGAACTTTAGTTCTTCACAAACATGGATTTCCTCTCCATAAAATAAACTCTCATCCTTTTTCTCTTATAGACTAGAATAAGAGGTTATTATACTTTTAGATTGATAAGGTTCTCACTCCTGTTCTATTGAAAATGAATGGCCCTTCTGTTCTTTTGAAAATGAATGGAATAATTTTCGTTCCAAAGATCTCGGCCTAATATAACCGAGACCTGACTACACGACTTGCCCGCACTGTTACTTCGTTATCGCTTAGCGTACTTTCTGACCTCCAATTTGTATTGTAACTGCTCGTAAGCAAAGATACTCAATATGATCATAGATAAACCACAATATTCCCCAATAAATGAAATCTGTTAAATCCATAAATAATTTTTTAAGTCTGTGTGTTTTTTTCAGATATTGGCGCGTTAAAAAATAAATAAAAAACAGTCTTTTAAGCTTTATAAAATTTGTGTAAACTCTAGCATCTACATTAACTTCTGCAGATTTTTTTTATATAAAGCTATTGCTCGCGTTTATGTAAATTGAGTCTATTTGTCGGGAACGATATGTTTTCCTGAATGAAAAAAATAATTATGATAATCAGTTGAGTGAGTTAAGGTGTTAAAGCGTAACAAGCAAACTCACATTCGTATTTTGTAATATTAGTAAGTAATTAATGATAATACAATTAATAATATTACAGATTACATTTTAAGTATTGCAGCGCTGTAATTATTTTTATCAGCAGAAGAAATCTAACCTAATAAAATTTACATATTTATTTAAGAACCCTTGTTATATATTAGCTATTCTAAACACGTCTTGGTGGTCTAGTGATTTTGACCGGTGGAATATCAATCCGAGGTCCGCAGGCTCAAGCCCCGGCATGTACCAACGAACTTTTGGGAATTCACGTACAGGTCACTAATTTAAATTGATAACACTATCGGCTGACGGTAAAGGAAAATATCATGAGGTAACCTGAACCTGAGAAATGTTCCTATAGTACCAACATATGTGGGAAAAATATAGAACTGTGGATTTCTCAGAATTCTATATTCGCCAATATGTAGTAGGCGGTCGTGGTGATTATGCCCATACATTCCTTCGAGAAGAGGCCTATGGCCCAATATCTCTTGCAGGTTGTTCATGATGGTTGCGGCAGTAATTCTTTGCTACTCAAAATATTCGCTTATTTTAAATTCAAATATTTATATGTGTTTCATTAGTTTTATAATTTAATACGCTTTTTATTAGTTTTATCTGTATGTATGAATGTAACGGAATCTTTGAACGTGATTTTGCAACTAAAAAGTAACTCTTAGCATAAGAAAAAAATTACTGTGGAGAAAATTAATATCACTATTATAAAAAACCGTGGGGTGTTTTATATGACATTTTTAAACTAACTCTTGATTTCGTAACCATTAGATCTGGTAGTTAGTTTAAAAATATCATATAAAACACCCACGCTTTTATAACAGTAATATTAATTTTCTCATCAGTTATTTTCCCTTGTGCTAAGAATCACTTTTTAGTTTGATTATCTCTAAAGGCGTGTTTTTATACTATAACTTATTATAATAAATAACTTTTACAATACATCGTTTATATTTAATTTCAGATTGCAAGAAAAAACTTTAACCAACAAAAATAAAATTAACAGTTTCAAAAGATTTAAACTGGCTTATCCGTGATTCCGAGGGAAAAAGTGCCTCACCGTTTCCGAGTCGGCTTTCATTGAATTCGACTTAAACCAATTAATCACTCTTATCAGGTTGTTTCTTTCGAGTTTTTCGCCAAGGGATCGACGGCTGACCATTGAGCCGTTGTTGGGGTAAGCGGGCTATTGTTACGCACCGTGAACCGTTTTAGGGTATTGTTGTTGGCCATTGTGATATAAACTGACGATGCCTTCGACCTCACACTGTAAGCTGACTATTAGTCTTGTTTTAATCTGGAAAATTAATCTAAAGAGCGAGCGTAAAGTACATGAAGGAAGAATATTAAAACTATTTACTTTGTAATCAGAAAACGTTTGAGAGTAAATCGTAGACATCAAATTATAATATTTTAGCCGCCTATCCCGGCTTCGCACGAGTTTATTAACGAAGAAAATGCTACCAAATGTTCGCTTTAATGACCATGTGGTAAAATAACATGGCAACTGAACAAGGTGTAACAACTTGTAGGTGGTAGAGCTACGCTGAAGCTATTACTGGTATCAACATGAATGGGTCGGCTCGCCCGGGCTAGTACCACCCTCTCACAGAAAACCGTCGTGAAGTAACAGTGCTTGCACTGTTGCGTTTCGTTCGGTCAGTGAGAGCGCCGGAGGCCCACATATTTAAAAGGCCGGCAACGCACTTGCGACATCCCTAGTGTTGCTAGTGTCTATGAACGGCTGTGATCACTTACCATCAGGTGACCCACCTGTTCGTTTGCCCCCTTTAATATAAAAAAAAAAAAAACTGACCGTCAATCTGATAATATTTTTGAAGAACTTCATATCACTTTCTGTTCCGCTCAATTTGTTATATGGAGACTTTTTAACCTTTCGACTGATTTTTTTAAGACCCAGATCTCAAAATGGCGGATTATGTTTTTTAATTTTTTTTTTGTTTCACGACATCATATATTGTCAATTTCATGGTTAAATAAAAAAATTTGTTCAATTTAAAAAATAATTTAAAAATACATTGTACAGAAAAATTATAATTTTACAATACATAAGTTTGGTCATAAATCAGGTATTTTTTAATATTTCGCTGCAAACATCCGTATCACATGAAGTCTACATTCGTATGTACGGAACTTAAACCTTAATGGTTTTGGACAGTTCAGGGGTTAACCTGAAATTTTTCAGTTATGCGTTCAATTTTCAAAGATTTATGTTTATACAAATCTTGTTTTGATAATTACAAAAGCAACAAAAAAAGAACTAACCCAATGGTTGAAGCCTTTCTGAAGTGATGCCCTTACATACATTTAGAAATTGCTTTTTATTTATGCAATATACAACAATACTTCAGTCATAAAAATCAACATATGTTTTCATTAATTCAAGTTTCCTTTAGAAATTTCAAATAAGACAAAATATATGACACATCCTAATGTAAAAGCATGTTTTCAATATTGAATATTGAATTGAATTGAATATTGAATTGAATATTGAATTGAATATTGAATTGAATATTGAATTGAATATTGAATTGAATATTGAATTGAATATTGAATTGAATATTGAATTGAATATTGAATTGAATATTGAATTGAATATTGAATTGAATATTGAATTGAATTGAATATTGAATATTGAAAAGTTAACCAAAACTATTTTCTAAATTTTAGACAGTAAATCATATTCTGTACGTTATAATTAAATCTTATACCATGGTAGAACAAAATAAAACCATCTTATTATCATTTTTTTAATGAAGAGGCCCGGTGCTCCATAGCGCCCAGTATTAAGCAATTATGACATGTAAACGTTACAAGGTGCGGCGCCGCGTCGCTCTCTGTGAGTTCCCGTAACTTATTTGAATTTTGTTTACTTGAGCTGTTTTAACAACACGCTTCCCGTCTGAATTTAAGCGGATTTTAATTCGACGCTTTAATTATCTTAATTTACTTTAAGATTTCGACATAAATCTTGTTTCAATTTAAATAATTGCAAATAATTCGTACATCATTCTATACCTAACTCGTAAGATTGAATGAAATAAATAATAATTGTATTTTGTATTATATTTAAATTTAACAATAATCTTAAAAATTAAAAACAATTTAAATAATTGCAAATAATTCATACATCATTCTGTTTTTAAGTCACAAGTTTGAATAAAATAAAATAAATAACAATTGTATTGTACTATACTAAGCTTCGACAATAATCTTAAAAATTAAAAAGGAATTTATTTATAAACAATTAAAACGATCACTCACGCAAGGAAAAAAATTGTGTATTGAAATGTGAAACTAAATTTTAAAGTGCAAATTTAATAAAACTAAAAAAGTCTACCAAACGAATATCAAAGGTTACGAGTTATAATAAAAAATGTTTCATACAAGCATCGTAGTTACCCAGAAATACTAATTTATTGTCGTTCATATATTTACAATGTTAGTCAATATTGGTTAATATTTTAATACACACCTAAAGATATTATTATTGTTATTGTGTAAAGTTACCATGATCTCAATATCTCAACAGATTTAATTAACTATTTATAATAAAACTAAAAAAAGTACGGCAAAAAAATAAGGTCACAGCAAAATTAATAATACAACCTTAAAATAGTGATACTGTTCATTTGAGTGTAAAATAAGTAAATTTTGTGTTAAATTACGACAGAGAGATAAAAAATTGTTATACTATTACAACGCGTAAACAATTATTGTAAATACAGTGACCGAATATCTGAGTTTCGTAGCAACGAGCTATTACCTAAATCAATGTATTTTTTTTATTTCCATGATTTGGTGTGAAAAATGCAGCGCGACGTTGCATTGCCGCGTAGTGCCTTTGCAAAATAAACATCATTTTGCATTCGAGAAATTCACAACCATGATGATTCTTTAATTATTTATTTTTTAAACAATGAAATGATTAATGCAGCAAATGCGCAGACAATACAGTTATCTAATAATTGGAGTTACAACGATGTAAATAACAGAACATAGTGACACTGAAAAAATATTTTGAAGCACTAGTTTTTACAACATTACGTCGATCACCCCACACACGTGCGCACACACACACACACACACAAACACACACACACACGTAGCTACACATAGTGGTTGGGTTATTTTTTTTACCCTTTTTCGAACTTGAATAGTTTAGAATAACACAGTAGTCAGATGCAAAATACATGTAAGGGCTAGCTAGTAGTAGTCGTCTATATAAAATCGGGTGAGTGCCTTAAGCGCTCCCCTTAGTAGTCCGGTGAAACTGTACAGGCTTTGCCAGGCTAACAGTGTGGTTAGTTCGAAAAAAAAAGCAAATAACAGAAAATAAATAAAATATTATAATTATGCCATAGAGCATAACTGGTTGCCAACTTAGCGGGTGACCCTAGCGCTGGTTTTAAAATTGTGGCCAAGTACGTTTAAATACCTGTAATATAGTATAGTATATAATAAATATATTGATAAATAAGTATTACATAGATACAACATGCCATATGAATTAAGCAAAAGATAATGGGGTTATATTGGCGAGACGTTCAAATTATAGTTTTCGAAATATGTCTGGAAGTCGAGTAAAAACATCATTAATACTACGTTGTTATTTCAAAACGAAAACGATTTAAAATGCATGCAGTTCAAATCGATGTCATTAACGTGACGAATTTTTTTACGGGGATTTAAATAATGAGATCTATATTTTACCCCACGGTTTAACCACGCAAAAGCCATGGGAAATGCAAACATCACGGTGGCAGGGAGACCGGCCCCATTATGATGCTTATAATAATCCTTGAATTAGTCAATATACTATCTATTTTAATAAAACGACTAATTGTTCATGTTGATGTATTACATTCATTAGACAGAATGTTCATATAGCAAAATAATAATAATGAATTCCAGGATTCATTTAAATTGTAGGAGTTAACTTATACCATAACAAAACCTTATTTGCGACAAGTGGTTTGCACCAACGCGTAGTAGGTGCACAGGTCAACATAGTAATGGCGAGTACTAACCGTTTATCAATTCTCTGCAGAAATGTGATAATTTTGCAGAGATTTTTTTTCAACGTTTTAAAAAGACCACAAATCAAGAAGACATTATCAGTGTAAAGTATTAGGTATATTGAAAAATACAATTACTGATTTTATATTGAATCTACAACTATTATAGAAATCAACCTTGGACAAAGTATAATCAACTAAAGAATAGAGACGAAATAGACTAACCCTCCCGCAAGCTCGTCGGTTGGCAATCTACCATTCAGCACGCAGCGGGGCCATAAAATTAAATAAATCCGTTATTTTTCAATGTGACAAATGTAGTAGCGGTGGTGTGCCGTGGCCGGTCAATCGGGTAGTACGATAACGACCCACATTTGTAAAGATTTTGCGGCCCATGCCGGCCGAGACTATTCGACGAAGTAGTGGCCATACGTTTACGAAGATATACGAATACTATTAGACTGGAAAAAATGTCTTAAATATTTTTTTCCATTGTTTTCATTTATACATGAATTTCAGTTGGAAATTACAAAATAATTTGAATAAGCTATTAAATTTTCATACTATACTAATATTTATTGTAAAAACATTTAAGACAAACTTTTCACAATTGCAACAATTCGAAATGGTATTGTGTCTAACTTAAATATTGATGTATGTACGTAATAATACTACAGTGTAATGATTTTTTAAAGTATTTAGTTTCTAATCTTTATATTTATAGTTGCATTACATATAACATTATTATATTTATGTATTTATAGTTGGGATACAAATTTAAAGTTGAGCGTAATTTGGAGACATCCCATTTAAACATGGTTATTTTGTTCGACTATCTACCACAATGGCACGCTTAAATGTGTCGTTTCCTGGGATCAATCGATGCACATCCAGTGATCAAACGAGGTGGTAGGGGCTGTTCGACTGAATCGCTGCCAATACATTCACACCACCACAAACCCGTAACAGACTCTATTTAGTTTACGTCATTTCGAGATTATCCATAGGCTACTTCTCAAAGGAAGGCATGGGCATAATCACTACGCCAGCTCTAGATATATTGGCCGTTTAAAACTCCGAGCAACCAACGTTTTCCCCACATACTACAAGAACATATTTCAGATTATTTACAATATTTTCCTTTACCATCAGCCGACGGTATTACTTACTTAAGTTAGTAAAGTTACGCGAATTTCTAAAAATTGATTCTCGGGGTTCACACTTGCGAAAATCGAATTGACATTCTACCGGTCCAACCACTCGACCATCACAACTTTTCGGAATCAGACAGTGTGTATTCAGCTGTCGAACCACTTGCAAATCAGCATTACAGCGATGACTGCCGATGGATTACATCATTCTATGGTCCCCATTATTTTTAGATTCTCACTAAATCCACTGCTTTCACTTTGTCATGTCATAATAAAAAAACATAGCTAAGATTTTTTTCTGAACTTAAAATTATCTTAATCCTAATATTGTAAATGGGAATATGTGTTTGTTCATTTGTTTGTCACGCTGTCACACTTTAACACGTCGTTGTACACGTTGTCCGGGCTACAGAAAACAACATAGGATACTAATCAGCCCGAGAGATAGGTCAAACATACGTTAACGCGAGAAAAGCTGCGACAAAATCTAGTTGTACTATAATTGAAGACACAAATCTAAAAGTATTTTAATTTTAAATTATTACTAAATTAAAAATATTAGTATTTATTTTCAGTAGGTTACTCTATATGTTTTCTATGTTTACGTTTCGCTAAGCTAGTGGAGCTAAGCTGAGAATAAATGAAAATTGATTTTAAGATTGCGTTGCCCAAGCCCCGACGCGTTGACAAATAATATAGGCTCAGTGCCATAGCCCGGCATTAACTAACATCGTATCATAGAACTTTTCTACTCATACCAAACCTTTCTTTCACTCATTCTCTTTGAGGAAAAAGAGATGACAGAAAACAAATACATTAAAACCGTACATTAGGTTCGGCTAGTTATTTCTTCTATTTTCTTTTATATTATTTCTTTTGTAAAAGTAGACTTTGCAATAGAAAACGTTGTGGTACCGATAAAATTAAATGTTTACAAATATGTTTAATTGCTCGATATAAATAACATTCAAAGAAGAAATGGGTATGGGGAGTCAAAGAGCATTGGTGGTCACAATCATAACTTCAAAATGAAACGCGTCACTAGAGTCAGAATAGATGGGAATCTAATCCACCATAGCCTAAGGCTCTTCTACCAACGTTTGTTCAGTTGTCGCAACATTTGCGAAAGAGGTGTGTGTTAATCAACGTTGTAGATCAATGTGGTAACGATGATAGGGAAAAGAAAATAAGTGTATCATGGTATATTCGATGTCATAAATATATCGTATTTGGAAGAATAAATTAGTGACTTTGTCACAGTTACACTACGTATGTGCGGTCTCCGATTACAGTCTCTGAGCAATCATTCCTTTAATGGCACAAGCCGACCATAATTATCTAGACAACTTGTAAATTATTCAACCAAAGCTAAAATTTTTATATAGTACGTATATTATTAGGTTAACTTTGTAGTCTAATGATTATGTATGAAGCGATGGTGTTCGGACACCACATCTACTGACTTAGATTCTAATCTTTACAATGAACTAGACCTTTCGATGACGAAAAACATCGCAATAAAACTATACCATGACGATAAGACCTTCTAAGCTCGCCTGACTACCTACCACTCTCAAATTGAACATCTATCCCGAAGCACTTACACGTGACCTTAAAAGTCGGATCTCTTCTAAATTTCGCGTGTTTACCATTCTTAAACCACATCATTATTTAATGAATCAAGTCCGTCCACACATGGAATATTGTTCTCATCTCTGGGTTGGAACGCCTCAATGCCATCGACATTCTGTAGGTGGTAGAGCTACGCTGAAGTTATTACTGGTTTCAGCATGAATGGGTCGGCTCGCCCGGGGTAGTACCACCCTCTCACAGAAAACCGACGTGAAGTAACAGTGGTTGCACTGTTGCGTTTCGTTCGGTCAGTGAGAGCGCCGGAGGCCCACATATTTAAAAGGCCGACAACGCACTTGCGACTCCCCTGGTGTTGCTAGAGTCTATGGACGGCGGTGATCACTTACCATCAGGTGACCCGCCTGTTCGTTTGCCCCCTATAATATAAGAAAAAAAAAAAAAAAAAAAAAAAGACATCCTTTTGACCTTATCAAACCTATAGCGGCTCCAATCGTCGGCGACTAGGTGCTTTCCTTGAAGCTCGATTCTTTGGCGCTCCGTAGAGAAGTTGCGTTACTTTGCATCTAATATACAATCTACCACGGAGAGTGTTTCGAAAAACTGTTCAGATTGATACCTGTCGCATAGAACATTACCGAACGACTCGACACAAATTGAAATTCCGTCCATGTGATCTAAATGGTTAGAAGTCGTCTACTGTGGGGTTTTCACGTGCGTATTTTCCACGTACGTCGGTTTTTTGGAATGAACTCTCAGCGGCTATATTTTCGGGCCAATATAATATAACTTACATACCTTCAAGAAACAAGCCTACTTCTTTCTCGAATGCCGGCAATGTCTCTGTGATTCCACTCGTATCGTAGTTGTCCATTGGCGACAGTGCTCACTTACTATCAAGTAAAACGCATGTTTGTTTGCTTCCAAATATATATGTATTATTTTTATATTTTGTAGTTTTAGCGTTTGACCGAAGTCTTACTTGATATTTTTTTGTGCGACTGGAAGCAAACAAACATGTATATATACATATATCCTATTAATTTTTGTACATGTAAATATATATACATATATATATAATGATATTTTTGGTTGACGTTAACCTGAACGACGCAGCAATTAAAATAAAATAGTGTTTTTGAAATTACAGTTTTTGTTTTATTAATCTGACACATGTGCATTGTATGATTGAAAGTACTATACTACTAAGTAAACTTTACCTGAAATTAGAGAAACGATATTTAATGTAAGTAATCACGATGTCGATCCCAAATTAACAGGAATAATAATACTTTTGACAAATGTTACTTTCAAATATGTATATTGTTATGTGATGACAGCTCTCCATCCACAGATTATATTTTTTATTTTTACTACAAATCACAACAAATAAATCTGTGGTTTGGCTATGTTGTAACAATATTAAAATTAAAGGAAATAACATTTTTCTTTACACATATATATATTAACATTTTCTCCTTAAGTTGCTACCATTAACATTTTAACATCTACTTTACAGTTAGTAAACTATAAAACTTATGTTAGTTCATTTTAATTATAAACGGATATAAAGTATATTTTCTACAAACGCTATAATAATAAAGTAGACACATGCAGGAAGTGATAATTAGACCGATGATGGAAGAGATGCGAGAGTACACGTGACGTCACTAATCTACATTATTCCCCACCGTGATGGAATTTTAAACTCTGTTTAAAATTCACTTTTCGTTTTACCTTGTTCTTTTATTTTTGCGCAGCTGTTGGCTAATTAGTAAACAAAAGTAAAGATACATTTACAGGATACTTGCATACGGTAATTTATTTGCCTTATTATTTGCGCATTACTACGCAATTATATATATTAGAGACCGTGAAGGTATTTCTAGGAAAACCTAAGTTAAGCTACAGTTATTATGAATTTTTCAATTAACAGATATATACACATATATACATACTATCATTATGCACAATATTATATGGATCACGTTCTTATTAATGGACTAGCTTTACCCGCGACTTCGTCCACGTGGTACGGAATACAAAAACACAGTGATTAATGAAACAATCTGAATTTATATCTGTATATCTTGTATATTTGTAATCTGACTCTCGGGATACGGGGTGGTACTCAAAACAACAGTTAACCGTGCGTCAAACATCTTTTTATTTTTATATGATCGACATGTAGGTCTTGGAAAGAATGAATTTAAAGTAATATATGATCCGTTTGTTATTGACTTTGGTCTCATTTAGTAGCAAGTCTCACCGAACCGTTTTACTGTCACCTAATCTCATCTCAGAAATACTCGTTTTCATTACTCAAAACAAAATATTATTTCGATACTATCTGAATGTGAAACTTATCAGTAAAATTTAAGAAAAACTTCTTGGTGATACAATCACTCGAAATAATAACAAAATACAATAATTACAGACATTAGCCGACATTTTTCAGAAATTTTAGTACCTAATAAAAGTCTAGCTCTTCAACTGCGAATTTCTAATTTCATCATGTTTATTGGAGACAATAATTTGATGCCTTATATGAGATACATTTTTCATAACTCAACAAATACAAAACAATAGTAGAAACCACATAATAAATACTCCTATTACCGTAATTTACTTTTATAACGCTAACGGAAAAAGTTCCATGGCCAAATTCGTGAAAGTTCTAAATAAAAATAAATAAAGCAAACAAAAATAAATTCGCAATTTTAGTGTTGTGTAATTTAATGTTCGTCTTTAAATACTCCAGAATATTGAAAACTATAAAAATAATTCATTTAACAGCATGTACGAATTATAAAAGTATATGTTTTTCTTTTATTAAAGCTGTCATTTAAGAGCTCACACTCTAACGCTAAATTTCGGATACTTCAGACACTGTCAGGCTAAAACCTAATAATAGTCGCACCCCTTTGTCATTTCAATAATAACTCAAAATTATGGTTTCCAATTTTCTTTGATATGTGTAAAAACCGTGGGCTCAGCTATCGTGCTGCGTCTATCGTCATACGGTTAGATAGTTCGTAACACACGACGGTAATATGTGCCCACACCTAAATTTATTACGAACATGGACAAAACTTCGTGGCGATACACGCTGTTATAGGAGTAACATAACACTAATATTCTAATTTTACAACTGTAAAAACAATATTAACCCCTGGACTGTCCCAAACCATAAAGATTTAAGTTCTACAGAAAATAATGTAGACAAGTGGAGTCAATTTTTTTTGACGTGGTAACGTCTTATAAATTGATGAACGCCGGCTGTACGCACGAAAAAGCATGACTCATTGTCACGTTCCACCTGAGCCGAGCGTGCAAGCGAAAACGTGAAACCGGCGATAGAGAAGTGAGATCGGCTTGTGACGCATAATTTTTCATCAATGTTTTTTTATGACGTTGACACGTAAAATTATAGTCCATAACCCGACTTTGCAGACAACCAATTTTTTTTTAGTTTTACTCTTTGCACACTTGGTACTTATCCATAAATTATCGCAATAGCTTTATCGAACATAAAGTTATTAAAATTTCAAGAAACTATAATTGATATAAGCACTATGTGTTCTTAGAAGTCTTTTTTTTGCCATGTAGAAATAGGGCAAGCAGTATGGTGTGTATGTTTTTTCACTTGTTTTGTCAATTTATTATTACCATAATAAACGACATAGACGAAATCGCGGGAATCAGTTAGTTATAAAATAAAACAACTGTATATTTTTTTTTCAACATTTTTATTACTATAATTATTTATTCCTTTCTATTTCATATCTATATATCCCTAATTACCTTCTACTTTCTAAATTTCAAGTCTTCCTTCTTTATCTTATATTTTATCAAAACGTTACCGTAGATCACACACTGCAAGGATAAAACCGCTGTATTTAATTGGAAAACGAATACTGAATGCCCTATTCATACGTCTTTAAAAGAAATAATTTGAATGCACCCAACGACATCGAAATTATTCAGCGTGAACGCATTACTTCACGTATTTAATTGTGTAAAAATAACTAACCAAAAAAAAAATAATTTCGTGGGAATTTAACGGTGTGTAATGAATGAAATGTAAAAAATATTGTCTGTTTAATATTGCCAAAGGGACGTGATTAAGTTTGGGGCATAATATCCGGCGGGGATGCGCAAGACGTAATGCACTTTTGACTAACCTTTAGGGTTGCTACAGCGAATCGCTTAATTAAGTATACTTTTTAAGACTACTTTGTCTTATTTATGTGAACAATATATATAGATATATATACCATATTGTTATATCCTATTGTAAATGAATGTGAACGCTTTAACGATATTTACATTTTCTTTATTGTACAAACAGAGTTTTTCTTCGATTTTGTTTTTACTTTTTTTTAATGGCAACTTTCGTACTATTGTGCAAGCACTTTGTCGCGAGATACTTCACATACATATAATTAACAGACATAAGATACATGCGCAGACTCAAAACAATCACTTGTTTATTAGACAAACAATTGTGCGATATGGGATTCGAACCCAGCATGAAAACTACTGCAGAAACTACAGCGGTATTCGTACAATACTTCCATTATAGTAATGAACATCAATACTTAAAAATCTATCATAAATAAAATCTGACAACAAATTTAGGCGCTTCTATAATAAATATATTCGTTATGTTCCACAAATAGTATAATATAAGTATTGTGATTGTTCTTTAATAATAATGCCAAATTAAATTGTGACACTAATTATATACACTTTTAATATTAATTATTTTAATATACCGTTTCCTTAATGTTCCACGAAATATACCCAAAAAAGCTGTGAGCTTATGACCATACGATAGAAGTGAAAACGTATAGCTGATAACAACTGAAGCTGCAAATACACGATTCCATACGTCACCGACCCGAGCACACTTTACTGTCGAATGCAACCGAATAAGCAAGATTCAACGTCACCGATCCGAGCGTGATGGTTGAGTTTCACTTACTGTTCAACACGCTTAAAGAAGTTTTTGCTCTAAAAACTTACAAATAATCGTTACAGTCCTCTATATTACTTGAATGTCACTAAATTCAAAATTAATTTCACAACCCTATTAATTTGCCATATCAAACTGCCCAGTAGCAAATAGAACACGACTGCCATGACAGTAGGGACGCGAGCCACCCATTATTACTACAATTAATTTTCTACTTTCAATTTTTAAAGTATTCAAATTTAAACTTTAACTCATACTGATAGGGACCAAATATGCAACATTCCTTAGCAAATAAAATAATCGCGGCATAGTTAGTAAGGGAGAATTCGTGTATATGACGTAACAAAATAAAATTGAAGCCACAAGAGCACTCCACACGGATCTAATTAAATGATAAGTGTGATTTAAGATTAATGCCGTTTGAAGAAATTAAACCAGTAATTAAGACGGAATTAGCTTGCTCAAAATTAAACAATTTTTATTTACTCTCAGAACATTCATATATTGTATAAGATTACAATATATAAATCCTAATTGACATTGAAATTCAGAAACACCATTTTTTTTTAATTCAAAATATTTTTACAATTATACAAGAACATTTTTTTTTAATATCGTCATTAAAAAATTCTCGAAAATATATATCTAGTGTTATTATACCTACACCTACAAACTGTAACTCTCTCGCTACGTTCTGCACAAATTAAATTTGTACATCATATTTATTAATATAATTTCGTGTCCTGTAATTTACTGATAAGGAAAATTTTTGTACATTTTTAATGTTCATAATTATAGTCCGTTGAAATAATAATACTAAGAGAAAATTCACACCGTACTTTTTAAATAGTAACTAAGTACAGGAACAATACATTTAATGCTGCCGACAGTCTGTTAAACTTTTTTTTTTTTTTTCGAACTGATGTACACTGTTGGCTTCGTCAGGCCTCTACAGTTCCACCGGACTACAGTCTGTTGACCAGTGCCTCTCATGAGGACTACATTAGTTTGTATGGAACTTAAAACTTTATTGTTTTGAAAAGTCCAATGGTTAATTAAATTTAAGAGTTTTACAGGCATATAGAGGACCTTTCAGTCTTATTTAGGCTAAACAGTTCATAATAATCTAATAATAAGAGACGTAACTTATTAATAAAACAGTTATATAACTTAATTCGTAGGTAAATCACAACTAATAAATAACCAGCCCATAATTAATTTAAATGTATCACATAATTTCCACTAAATTACAAACCTGTTTAAAAACACTGTAGTCATAGATGCCATCTAAATAGTAATAAATAACTGATAAAAATCATTTTCCGCCTTATTCTACAACTAGGTGTCACTAGTGTTACCAGTGACTTCGTCCGCGTTATTCATTATTTTAACAATATATTTGTTGTGCACAGTTAAAAACATCACCACACTGCTTGCCTCTAAACTCCAAGACAAAAAAATACACATCGTTAAACGCGTAGTGCTTATAAAACGTAGTTGTTTCTTGAAACTTTGTATTAAATTTACCTTATATGATAATATTTGTACACATGGACCAAGTGTCTTGAAACAAAACTAAAACACAGTTGATCGAAGTCTATTCAGTTATGTTTTGAGTAATGTGCGTGTAACCGCAGACCTCAATAATTTTCATCATTCATTAGATAAAATCGACTTATATTTTTTTATTTTTTATTCTTAGCGTTTGACCACAGTCTCATCTGATGCTAAATGATGATTTGGTCTAAGATGATAGTGACACTAAACCTAGAGGGACCTAAAGCTATGCAAAAGTTCATAAAAATTCGCCTATCCCTTTAAGCATTATTGTAGGATAATATCACGTTTACAATATAAACATATTAAACCTAATGTTCACAGTTATGTGTAGAATCGAATACGTAATAATTTTTTACGACCCGTCGCTGGGTTTTTTTTTTAATACTTTACAGGTTTGCGTTTGACCATAATCTTATCTGATGTATAATGATGATGTGGTCTAAGATGGTAGTCACTGTAAGCCTAGAGGGAGACTGGCTCTCAAGTGCAGCTGCCGGAACATACCAACCGGTGTTTGGCGACAGAGTTTCAACTTGAGGGTGATAGCTAGCCAGGCGGACTTAGAAAAATCCTTACCATAGCAATGGATTGATCGATGTATTCCATCACTGAAAGCCCCGACTCAGTTACTAGGATTCGAACCTACGCCTTCGACGCTGTGACCGAACACACTACCAACTGAGCCGTCATCGCTTCAATTGGCTGTTCTTATTACACCAAAACAATGATAATAAAACACGTTGGCTTGTCGATTTAAAATATCTCACATGAACCTTATTGCAAACATCATTTGCTAATGTTCCTCATTTTGCTATGCTAGTGTAATGAAGTCGATAACTAGCTTAGAATACGTACAGATCGTTTAATTATGGCAATCAGCTTTATAGTCCGGTGAAACTGTGGAGGCTTTGCCAGGTCAACAGTGTAGTCAGTTCGAAAAAAAATATATGGCAATCAGTATGAACTAAATCAATTCCTATTAAATGATTACCGGAATTATATCTATCACCCATAATGATTCGTTTTTTTTTATTCGACACAATATCTTTCACACGGCGTTTAGCCGATAGTTAAAATAATCTTTATTTATTCTGCGGCTAAGCGACCAACGCTAAAGTTAATGGACCGTAATCCTTAACATGTATTAACACCAAAATAAGTATTAGGGGTACAAACGACCGCGTCACGTCATATTAATAACAGGAGCGGTTAAACTAATCCTTATTTATATTCGAAATCTTTTCGTTACCATTTAGTTCATGATTAATGTAAAATGGACTATTCATTTTACAAAAAATCACAATTACATACAACAATAATTTTGTATTTCTTATATTGCGTGTAGGTACTTAATTGTAGTTAAACTAGTTTATACCCACGACTTCGTCACGGCGTTTATCATCTTCATAATGTCTAATAGGTACAGAGGAATAAACATTACCAGCAAACCGCTTGCCGCACTTCTCTACGGCAATAAGACGTACATCGCAAACGCTTTTTTAAAACTCTAATAATTTTATATTCAATTAAGCTATTCTGATTAATTTATTAAATTAACGACCAAATGTCTCAGAAGTAAAAATTTAAATAAAAAATATCGCAATCTATCCAGTAGTTTTTGCGTGATGCGCGCACACAACCTACTTATACAAAATTACCTGAATCCAGTTAGTTGAATAAAAATGATTAAAAACATATATAAAAAGGAAATCGTTAAAATTTCGCACACCTAAATATTTTTATGTTATTCATTTCACTATAACCCGCCAATAGGGTGTCAGGTTATATTTTGTTCTTTTTAAGTTGTATAATGTAATTTCACGTGGTGAAAGTCGTGAGTTAATGGTATTATAGTATAACTAAATAAATCTTTAGTAAACAGCATTATCGATATTAGCATATACTATTATAAAAACACCATCGTCTTTGATCTGAAATAGCAAATAAATAGACCTTATACGAACAATTCTCTTAGGTTTATTTGTAATGCACTTGAATAGGTATCTGTGTCAAAAGCTTTCTCAATCGTCATTAGGCACATTATTCGGGATTTTCGACGCATCAGATTGTTCCATTCGTTGCCCGACTGTACTCCAGTGCAGCGTTGTACCCGCAGATCGTAAGATAACATGCCACGCGCTAAATGATCCCATAGCCACATTCGCGGGCACACCAATAACTGCTTATAGATTTACGAAGACAAATAGAAAAGTCAAACGAAATAAAATTGTAAAAATAGCAGATTAGAATGTAGAATGTATAACTTGACTAAAAAGAGTGTATGCATGTAGAATATTATGTTGTCAACGCTTAAAATATCGTTTAATCACATGTGACAAAAAGTACCGATTTAGATAGTGATATGCCAAATGCTAAACTTGTAAATCTAATTGGTTCTCAGTGACTAAATTTAAGAAAAATCGAAAATGTTTTCTTTAATTATAAGATAACAAAAAATTCTTCATACCCCCTGATATTAAGTGATTACTGCAGTCATGACTGTATATACCCGACCTCATTAGGATCTGAGGCTACGGATAATAGATTCCTAAGTACTCAGTGCAGATGCCCCGTGTGCCTGTATATGATGCCAACTACACCCTTCGAACCGATGTGTACTACTGCTTAGCGGCAGAAA
Organism: Antheraea assamensis; assembly: GCA_035772565.1. Classification (NCBI taxonomy): domain Eukaryota; kingdom Metazoa; phylum Arthropoda; class Insecta; order Lepidoptera; family Saturniidae; genus Antheraea; species Antheraea assamensis. The sequence goes on from JAQQSE010000042.1 coordinate 1,556,392, forward strand.
TACTTGTGGTAGTCGTACTCCTTTAGTTGAACTTGCACAAGCTCCACCAATCTTGAATTGATAAATGCTATAATTGTATTAAAATATAATTTTTTATCGTAATCTCATTACATATAAAATTACATATTTATTTAAACCTTTAATAAACACAGAATCATCACGAAGTTTCTAGAAGATTCCTGAAATATCCGCGATCTAGAAGAACTTTGCTGTTGTTCAGTTATAATATCATAGAGTTAAAACAAAACCACATATGACAAAATTCCCATAAAAGAAAACAAAACGCTACATGTCCAACCATAACAGTATGGAATGGAGGTATGATGCTCTTGATTAAAGTTTTTTATGTACCGTTCATCTCCACTTTCTTGAAGCAAATTTAAACAGGGTTTATAATCAAGTAGTATACTCGTACTTTATTTTCAATGATGTCTGAACTCATCATTAACTTACAAATTGTGCTTTTGTCCATAACGATGTCTTCATTCCTTATATTTTTACATTATTTTCATATCTTGTAAATACGACTTTTTATTTAACCTTTAAATACGTCCACATTTTTTTCGTAAGACTTGCTCTACCTAACCGAAATTTATTAAATTATTTGAAAAAAAATAATTGTATAGGCATGTCTACTATATTACCATATCTACATTCGGTTTCGAAATGGACACACGCGGCTTACACGCTTTCCTGCCACGCTCGTGGTTTATCTTTATTTCACCGCACAGTAAGCTCGACTCCTGACAAATGAATTTAGGGATAGGATATCATTGCCCACTAGTACATGAACTATAGTTAGTTATACAGCCTGTGAGTAAAGTTAAAAATGTACGGAGTTAAAAGTGTAAAAAGTGTTCTGATGTCATATTTTCTAAGATATGTATATCCTATAAGAAATAAATAAAACAAATAATACTATACCGTATGTATATATGTACATATGTATGTACGTATGCAACTTTTTATAAAGTTCCACGATGATCATTAACTATATTAATTAGCCGAAAACCATAATAATATAGTAGCTGTGCCAACAAACACCTATTTGAATATATCAAAACAATATAAAACTATAAAGTATTTGAGGTGTATAGAGAAGAAGCTTGAATATCTTCCAGAACATTGCTATGTAAATTTACAAGAATATTATAATAATTTATATTACAATGCCAATAATGAAAGTAGGAGTAAAGACAGGGAGAGACCGAGAACGGAGACATCCTTCCCGTCGGAGCCCCAATAACCCGTACCGTAAATACCTGAATAGCTAGCGCGCCGCACCGCTCATTTGTACTGCCGACATTTTAATAATCGCATATTTTTATAAAAGTCGCAGTTAAAAATATAAATCTGTCAACTTGTATCATATCTAACTAGGCGCCAATGTATTTTTAACAAATTGTCAGATTTTTAGTTTTGTTATCCTTTTTGCAGGTTTTTTTCCTTTTAAAATAAAAAAAACTACGAATTATAAATGAATATGCAGGTCAACTATATATCCATCCCTTTATGTTACAGATTGTTTTTACCAGGCCTTACTTTTTACCAGGCTAATTTTAATACATTACTCTTAATGATAATTTTATTTCACTGGGCCTAGGAAGATGACTTGCTCTTAATCTTAAATGTAGCTCTATTAAATATCTAGCAGCTATCTTAAATACCAACTCCGATAAGTTTCAAACACTAAATTTTAAATTAATATGAACACTTTATAGTATTTTACCATCGTGCATTAAATGATCACGATATTTTTATAACGAAAGAATCACTGTGAAACCTTATTAGATTAAGCTAATAATTATATTTAACAAGTTATTGACAAACAAAACTTCGGGAGACTATACCACGGAAATGTATAATACGCCGAGTACGGATACTAAACTAAAATCTTTTGCATAAATAAATGCCGTTAAAACTAATTTTAGTTAATACACACATAATAAACTTTAATTAATACAGTCATTAGTCTTGTACAGCGTGCTTATAGAATCCCTGAAAGCTTTCACAGAAAAACCGTTTCTCCAATTTTACAGTAACACGAGTGGCACCGCATCGAGCCACCCGCGCCCGTGTCTTTAGAATTTTAATTAAATTGTTCATTGGCTCAATTAAATCGATTATTAAAAGCGGAGCCAGAGTAATAGGAGTAAAATGTTGCAATTCCTGATTCAACTTACACGTATGAAATGCATACATATGCCTTTATATTTTGTGCTTATTTCACATTAATCTGACATTCGATAAATATGAATTATCAGTTTGATATCGCTTCAAGCAGGTCATCAACTGCTGTTATTATTATCCGATTGCTATCGTCATACGAATTCACAAACTCTTCTGTTTAATCGACTATTTATTAGTAGAATTTGAAACCTGACAATCAGTTCACTTTGATGATATTTTCGATATTTTCATGGTTGTGATTCAATCAGATACAACGTTTGCTGCATCTGCCATTGCTTTACCAATCCGGAAATAGACTCTCTTTCCTTCCACAAATAGTAATTGAGTTTGATTTCCAGTATTCAGCGCCGGTTGAAATAATTATTAGGTGACAATATTTTAAGCTTTTGTTCAAATATATAATGAATACAGTAAGTTTTATTTGGCCTGATACGATTTTACATTTCGCATTGTTAATGTAAGACTTAAGAATTTTATAATCTATTATATTTGATTGCACCCTACGATAAATATAAATATTAAGGATATTCTAAAAAGCACAATACCTGAACTACAAGCACTCGTTGTTTTAATTAAATCAATTTCAATCTAAGCATCTTATGACGTTTAAGTATATAGATTGACCAACAACTTATTAGTATGAATTATTTGAATAATTCATTTGTAACATAAAGACCAAAATAGGGTCTTTGTTATTATAATATCATTAAACTATAGATGTAAGCTTCTAAATAGGCACTGTTGGAAGTAAAGTTAGTAACCAATTATAAATAATGCATTTTTCAGTCTGGAGGGTAGATATTTTATAACAAAAATATGATTGTGATTGAGTTTGTTAGCGTTACTTATTAGTATGAATTATATGAATAATTCATTTGTAATATAAAGGCAAAGATAGGGTAATTGTTAATATCATTAAACTATGGACGTGAGTTTCTAAAGAGGCACTGTTGGAAATAAGGCCAGTAACCAATTACAAAGAATGCATTCTTGAATTTGAAGGACAAATATTTAAAAACAAAAGCTGTCCCTTAACTTTCTTATGGTTATGTTTCAGTGAAATACAAACAGGGCGTACTGTGTACAGGCTGCATAATTTAGATCCAATTATCGATAAAATTAATTTGTATGCATCTTTTGCTTGCCGCGTAACGTTATTTTAGTGCTTCCGGAGTGAAGGAAATGTCATTATCTTAGTTTCAAACAGTAATTATGTTATATTTATAGAGGAAAAACTAAGTTAAAATAGCTAGATGGTTTATAAAATCTGCATGTCGATGCAAGGAGTCGGTGAAATAGAACCGTATTTTGATCTCAACCGGCCAGAACTTTGAAATAGAGGTTATTTAATCGGCTACAATTTAGTCATACAGTAAGCCCTAAACATTAAGATCTGGATTAAAAAGTATATAGACCTAGGAATGGAATGTAAAAATCGTAGTTGTCCAGTGATTTGATTGGTGGAATGTCAATTAGATGTCCGCAGGTTCGAACCCCGGCATGTACCAACGAATTTATCGAAATTTATTTACTACATTCATTCGTTAGCACTATCGACTAACGGTGAAGGAAAATATCGTGAAGAAACTCGAACCTGAGAAATGTTTTTGTAGTATCACCATATGTGGGAAAATATAAAACTGTTCATTTGTATGAGTTTGAAATCGCCTATACGTCATGGGCTAGCCTGGTGATTATGCCCATACTTTCCATTGGGAAGAAGCCTATGCTCTGAAATATGTCTCTTAAAGTTTTTTTTTTTTTTTTTTTAATTTTTCGGAGAACTTACAGTTAAATAAACATTGTAAAACAAAGAGTAGGATACATGAAGGCCATTTACAAGTTTTCACAAATAGTTCACAAAACTAATGCGATAATGAGAAAATGGAGTATAAAAAAGGCAAAAAGTAATTAAAAAGCAAATGTTAGAAAAAGTAGCTTAATCACTGCATCCAACAATAATCTCAAACCAATGTGAAAAAAGGTTGCAGTCGCGATGAACGCCATCACTGATAGGCTTCTACACCCGAAAGCAGAGTTGGAACACCTCCTATTTTAGATAGAGCATATTATAGAACACATTCTTCAAAGCAGAAGGTAGCAGCACAAGCGAATTAGATTATATGGTTGTGTTACCAACGCAAAATGTTGAACAGCTTCTACTGTTTTTACCGTTTCATTTACCTTAAAAGGAATAACAGATACAAAAAAGTCATCTTTGAGTCGAAAATTTGACATTCTATAACTTTCATGTCTGAAATGTTGCTATAAGTAACAAACTATTTCAAAAAGTCGTTGGAATTATGTTGTCATTGAAAATTCGTCATTACGTTTAATAAAATAATACATTATTTTACAATTTGTAAGGCGTATAGTTCGTATAAAATACCTTCGCGTATGTCACAGTACAAGCCTATTATTGGCTATAAAACGTCTATAGACAATAATTGCAGACGTAACATATCGAGGGGTTATAAATTGAGGACAATTAGTAACGGCTATAAATCGTGTAACAACTCTGTAGTCGGCTCCCGGGGGTGTCATCGATATGTAATTTATTATTTTTCTTCCAAGGTACTTTGAATTAAGTCATAAGTTAACTAATACAATAATATATCATCACCCTGCAACTTTTCCGGAGTAAACAGGGATACACCAATACCAACAGTGCAGGTCATTTATTATAAATTGTACCGGATGTGTTCAATACTTAATAAAAAAATGTAACTCCATTCTGAAAGCATCTATTTTTTTCATCATCATCATCTTCTTATCCTTATCCCACCTAAGCAATGTAGGCACAACATGTTTATCGTGGTTGAGATGTATTAATTTTTTTCCATTATAAGCTTACTTTTTTAACCTATATACATAAATAACATTGATGTGTCTATTTGTTATTTTAAAATATTCACTGTTTATTTATTTATGTTTATAAAACCATACATAATATGGAAATAGAATAGACTATGATCCTCTAAATGCCAAATCAGACTTCCCTGTATCTGGGAGGTGGTTTCCCTCCAAAGAAAAAAATGATAAAGCCTGTCGTTCGCTTTACCCATTACTTAGATGTGAGGAGTAGAAACAATAAGGTATAAATTACTGTCTAAAAATAGAGAAAAATAATCAACAAAAAAATTATTAAATTAATATGTAAATAATTAGCCGTTACTCGAATATACGTAGTGTGAGAATGTGTATTCCTGAGAAAGTTTCTACGCCAATGTCATTATATCTGCGATTGTGTGTGATCATGTTTCTGTGTGTCCGTGAACGTATGGGATTGTGTGTGAATATAAAGGATGTGTTTCACATTCATTCCAGTAAAATCGGGTGAGTGCCTTAAGCGCTGCCCTTAGTAGTAAGGTTAAACTGCAGTGGTCTGTCCGGCCAACAGCGTAGTCAGTTCGATAAAAAAAAATGACTTCAGCAAAAAAAAAACCGAAGATTATCTTCCGAATAATAGTACTGCAACAGAATTTAATTATTATATTAATGAGTATTATTTACAGTTGAAGTTATCATTTCATATATTTTACAAGGACCTGTCTAACTTATCTGCCAGTACTCTGCGGTTACACCAATGACTAAGTATATTAGTTTATTGTTCATAAACTGCGTAGTATGATTTGTTCAAAGGTCAGATAATAAAAGTTAACGATATATATTTTATACAAACATGTAATAATTACTACATCATATGTAAAATTTATATTGAAAAACACATACCAGCTTAAGACGTATAAAAATACAGCAATCGTAGGGGTAAATAAAGAGATATATATAAATCATAAAATTCCAAAAACAATAAACTAATTCTCGATAATAAAATACGAACATGTCGACGTGTTGAAACTTTGTAAACACACTGAACATGTGTTCTTCTCGAAAGAAGTTTAAGTATAGGAAACGGGCGATCAATCACCTACAATGGTAAGGAGGTGCTCCCCCGGGGAAAAAAGTTGAACGGGGTGTAGGTGATTTATCGGGGTAGTTAGAATTATCGCCATTTGCAATTCTTGCCGCGGCGAGTTTTAGCAAACAAGTTACCGAGATAACGACTTGTGGGAGAATCGGAGAGAGAGTGCGCTCCGAAACGTGTAGATAGATATAGGCTTTATATTTTCTACATTCTTATATATATATATATATATCTCTTTTTCATTAATTAGTCTATTAGTAAGATATTTGTGTCTATCTAGATAGCGATCATTGGTATACACATTGAAAACCAATACAAGCAATTACTTCCACTATGATACATTAATAAACTGGTGACGGAAATTTTTAAAGGACAAATACCCATCTATCGTCGGTTTCTACTAATTTCAATACTACTAATCACAACATAACAATTGTAAAACAACGATAAGATTAATGATACACGTAATTAATGCATATAAATAAAATGATAGAAAGTGCTACTGTAAAGATTTCGATATTTTTCTGTTTTTAGTTCTTAGGCAATTATCTATAACAATATCACATCAGCTTCATTTAATATTAAGTTACACTGCTTTTAAGAAACTACTATTTTTATAAGTACGCGATGTATGTTTGTATGTATGTTTTCTTGCCGCGGAGAAGTAGGACAAGTGATCTGGAGCTTTGGTTTCTTACTTATACACAAAATACATTGTTAAGATAATAAACGACACAAATGAACTCGCGAGTATCAGTTATTGTACTATAACAAACAACTGCTACCATTACTGTATTTTATGAAACTGTGATTTCAAGATCCTATTTACAGCCGATAAAGATTTTGTCCTTTACCTAAAGTAGATATATTTTTTTTAATATAACATTAAATTGTCATATCTTAAAACAGTTACAATAAATATAAATTATGCAAAGAATGAAAACAAGTGTAATGTAAATTTTCTCGTACAATCATGAAATCAAACGACAATCTAAACAAGTAGAATTATGAATATAAAAAAAAGAAAAAACCCGCCTGCAAATAATGTCTTCTTTATTCAATGATGCCATACTTAAAGATTATATAGTCCATGAATTAAGATGGCTCTAACGAGACCGCATAATTTAAAAACAATCAACTACACTAAAAGGCTACTAGGTTTGCCATTCAAAGAAACTCAATACACACAATACAGTCGAAACACGTTAGTCTCCTTCAGTGCAGTAGATATGGTAAAAAGAGTGACGTATATAACCTCATTTGTATGTCATATATATTTGTTTCAAAAATATTTTTTTCGAACAGATACGTGGAAAGCGAAATTATTTGTAAATTTCTAGTTCTGCTTCATTTCGGAGCAAACTGTCGCTGGAGGCGCCGACAGATGACACCCGTGGGACTACAGAACGACTTGACTTCGACAACACGGCTCGTGGCTATATTTGTAACTAAAAAGATTTTTTCCTGTAATTAGAACATTAGCAAAATATAATACGTTAATAATAGCCAAATTAATTATTATTATGATTATTATTTATTAATTTACAATGTTTTATGGGACCACCACAACTTGTTTTTTTTTTATATTACCGTCATAGTTTTCTATCTAATCCAGTGATATTTATATAATATTGATTAAGGGATCGATCTTACATTATTTTTAGTTCAACAATAAATAAATAAGTACTGTATATCAAGTGAAGAAATGTTCGAAAGTGCTATTTTCAATATATCAATGACTGCAATCCACTTTATGGTTCCAAGAATCGTATGTGTACATCTGATTACACGAAAATACGGAAAACAGTAAACAATTCCAACGCACTATAATGACGTAACAATCGTAAGCACGACTTTTTCTTAAGGTATTGTTGTATTGTATGCAGAATATATTTACAAAAATATCGACTAATACTTACAAACAGTTTGTTTCATACAGAAGGGATTTTCTATAAACGGATTCGGCCTCTTCAAACAAACCGTGATGACGTATTATTGTAGACCGGGACGACAGTAACAACTGCCGTTGAGGTTTTTAACCAATGGTCGTCATTTTTACTGGATTGCACCGTATTTGTGGAACCATTTTATCTAATTAGTATTACAAAAAAAAATGAAAAAATATTGCGATCTGTAATTTATACTAGATCCTAAACTCACGTTATTGGATGTGGGACTAAGAATTTTCTCATATTTAGCAATTTAACGATTTTCATATAGAGTATTTGTAGATGAAAAATATCAAAACTAAAAAAAGTTACTTAACTTTAATTGTATTAATTATCCTGCTATACAAATCTACGACAATTCAAATCATAAACGGTTCGAGGGTAATAAACATTGATGTAATCATCGATTTTCCATTCTTAACCGGCAAGTTAACAACCGCGCTCGTCGGTCGTCAAGTCCTAAAGACATTAAAGTGTATGTGACGCAGTGGTGCGACGGCGGCCGCTCGTATGGCCTCTTGACGATTATCTAAGAGTTAACCCGGCCGTTACGACGTTGTTTGCGGTTGCACTGTACTCTGAATGTGTAAGTTGGGATTACAATGCGGGTCGGGAGTCAGTTTAACTAAAATCGAAATCAAATAGCATATGACATTCATTTTATGTGTCTTTAAATCAACGTATGGTATAAACATACGTTTTACAAAGTTGTATTCTCTTTAACAAAATATATATAATCTCAAGATACATATACATATTACCTGCTAGCTTATATCTGTCGTTTATTGCCTTAGCTATATATTTTATGTACAGAGGAAAAAACATACACACCAGACCGCTTGCCCCACTTCTCAGTGGCAAGAAAACAACGCGTAGGACTTATAAAAATCACTATTTTCTTAAATTGTAATAACAATACTTTAAATAAAGCTATCGTAGTAATTTTAGATAATTATCAAATGTCTAACGACTAAAACTAACACAGTTTGATGAGAGTCTATCTGATAGTTTTTGCGTGATGCGCACACAAAGGCAGACAGACTTCAATCATTTTATTCGTATGCAATAAAAGATAGCATATTATAAGCAGATAAATCATGTATTTTCATTAATGATTTACTCATATAAATAGATCAGTAATATAATAATATTAATAAGGTTTATTGAGCATATTAAATGCTAATAATTTATAGGTAAAGCTGCCAAAAATCCCACTTTTAACACAAAAACTACATAGTAACGTTTTATGTTACGATAACATCAATGTAACACAAAAATAACCCGATTTTTTGTAATGCTTGCTCCACATAAAAATGTATGAAATTCGTAACACAAAAATAGATAAAACAAAAGCAAAAAATTAAGGTATATTCTGTAAAGAACATAAAACCTGTAATGCATTTAATATTTTCGCAACATAATTACTTATAATTGGAGTTAATTATCTTACATTGAATCTGGTTCTAACATGAGATTTATTAAGCTTAAAAGAAATGAAAAAGAAATCTTATTTATAACATTCTATGTCAATTAACGACGCTGTGTATTCTTGACTAAAGTTGAGAATCCATAGGTAGCATTTCAGTTTATATTTTTATTGTTGTTTAAGTACAGTCTATGATTTGGAAAAGCTAGCGAATTAATCACTTCGCAGATTTCAACCATCAGGAGAGTTATAATGTTCGATTTTTTCCCGAAATTAATGTTGTGAGTTTAATATTATTTGCTCCTTATAAGGTACCTTCGTTTTGGTTACATACACAATTAAATCGATACACTAAATAATAAAACAAAATAGGTAAATAAGGATGCGTATATATAATTATACCTACTAAAACGCCTTCATATAATAAAAGTAATAATAGAATGAGTTTACGATAATGTAAAGTACGTAGTCGGATATGTGAGTGTGTATGTATGGCAGCATATGAATGTGTACATATGTGGATGTAGTCCGTGTTGTATTTGAAAATTTATGACCTGAATGAGTTGTGTGTTGACACACATTAATTCCTAATATAATAAGGATTTTTTAATGAAATATTAATCTTTCACGTGTTTAATTTCAGAAACTTACATTTTTTAACCAATACTATGCAATCTTGGTCGCCTTTTGCACCATATAATTTGATTATTGAACACACGTGAAATGGATTATGAATAATAGCTAGAAACATGCATTTTGAATAATTACAAAAACTCTTTTGACAGTTCTTGAAAGAAAGCCGCCATCTTGTTGGAATGCCGTTTGAAAATTAAAGAAATAGTACAATACCAGGTTTTAAGAGCATTAATGAAATGCCCCTAACCTGAATTAATATTATAAATGCGAATGTGAGTTTGTTTATTTGTTTGTTACGCTTTCACGCCTTAACTTCAATTTTAATTTTAAATTGAACCGATCATTACGTTGTAGATATGTTGTCCGGGGTGCAGAAAAGGACTTAGGTTACCTTCATCCGGAAAAAATACTGTTCCCAAGGGATACTTTAAATATACATTAACACGAGTGAAGCCCCGGCCAAAAGGTAGTAAATAATAAAATAAACCAACAATATAATAATAAACGATATTACCAAAAAAGTCTTCAAGCCATATTAACAAACTATCAATATGTGTGTATGTAATATTTACATAGATTACTTGATTTGACATTATTTTAAGTCAGTCGATTACGCGGTGCTACTATTATTTAAAAAAATGATGATGTTTATTAGAAACTGACCATTTGATTTTCTATATGCCGGTAAAATATGGCCTATCGTACTTCATAACATTAGGTAAGCATGATGGTTATTACCCGAACAATTTATATGCATACACATTAAAAAATAGATTAAAAATACGGTCACCAATTTTCGATAATTCTCTCATAACATTTTTTATATCGTCCAATTGCAAACATTGTATACTCACCAACCTTTGTGATCACATCTAACTGTAACCAGATAGACAATTACAGTGTTTGCTGAATGAGATGCGACTCGAATGGCCGCTTAGAGTCGCAAACTAACCGTTTGTCTGATATTGGGCCATTACCTCACCGCAGACGTCAGCTTCGATTACAACCTCCTCTAAAGTCGTAATACTCCTTTGTTTGCTCAATTCGAATTTGATTCCAAAGTCGTCGCATATTCCTTAATAACCATTAAAGGGAGGTGTATCCAGTATGTATAAGAAGGCTTATTCAAAAATGAATAAATATAAATGATAAACAAGTATTAAAATTATGCACAATTATTAATAACTACCTAATACACGCGACTTCGTTTGCTCCTTTTTAAGAATATTTTATGTATGAAGGAAAAAACAAAAGCACCTAGTCGCTTGCCCCACTTCTTCATGGCAAGAGAAAACAAAACTGTAGTGCTTATAAAAATCGTAGTATCTTAAACTTTATATTAAATGAAGCTATTAGTTTGTCTTTTTTTTATATATGCTATTTATATACTATTTATTTAAATTAAAATTAAAGAATCCTGAAGAATAAAGTGGCTTAGTGAAAAATACAATATCGTTGCCGAAATTTTTAAACGCTTACATCGCAAACCATTGGGAGACTATATGATAAGTTAAAACAAAAATCATAAAGAGACGCACGAAATATTCAATAACAATGAGAGAATCAAGATGGGAACTTAAATAGTTATATCGGTATGTAGAACGAATCGGAGTCCTTGATTTTAAAAGCAAATTCAGTTTTTGAATGGAGCATAGGTGAACTAGATCCTAGAGAGTATTCTATTTATTATACTAAAAAAAGAATGTTACATTTTTATTACCTTTGCAAATTTATACGTATACTGCCGCACGTACTACTACAATATTAAAGCTAAATTGTTAAAAGCAAATAGCTAAATGCAGGTCCCATGAGATTTTATAATGTAATACCTAATTAATACCAAAATTTTATAGAAAAGTTCCATTCTCTAGATACTTTTCTTGAACAACTTTCGGTAAAATAAAAGCGAATATATTAGGAATTTTCAAACTGTTAATGGTTTTTATAAAAATAGTAGTCATCATAATCGGTGAGTTACTTCCTTCTTCTTATTTCCTTTTATAATAAATGCATTCTTGGCTATATCTATAGGTATCTAAAATTTTCAAAGTGGCTATAGACGTATCTCGTATACCTTTCGAACCATGAGTCGAAGGTTGGCTAGGTGCTTAGAATTTACATTACGTTACACTGCAACTTACAAAGTAGTAATTGTTTTCGGGAAACATAGAAAAGTGTGTCTAGCTAGCCGACGATCTTTTAAAGAAAAATGCAGTTTTAAGAGTGTGTGGTTAAAAGAATTATCTAAGCATTGTTCAAGCTTCCTCCTTAGTTCTTGTAACCGAACCTATCAATCATAACGTTGCAATGTTGCGACAGTTACGACCAAAATTAAAAGACTTAGCGTAACCACATGGGATTTCATGTAGGACATATGAAATTAGAATACCAATAATTTGTAGACGTTCTCCAAGGATAAAGGCTCCTTAAGCTTCACATCTTTTATATTATAACTACACCGCAATCTTCAAGAGTGAACAAACACAATGTCGTTGATCAAGTACAACTTTAAATCACCAATACTACCCCTAACATAGGCTATTTACTCCAGGTGCTTTTAATGACCTTCATAAGACATATTTCTGTTTCTCCTAAAAATATGCTATTTGATATTTTGCAGTTCCACAGCAAATGGAATATCTAGTTGAGTGCAATTTAAACTTATTACAGCCTTAAAAACTTCGTAACTCGAATGTATTGAACAAAATATTAAAACCCTTGTTAAAAGTATTTGGAAAAAAATAATTTTAAAATGTTCCAATAGCTGCTTAAAGATATGTGAGATAAATCAAGATTTAAAAATTATTGCAAGTCTGTGCATATATTGTATTTATAAAGTAAAGAAACCTTTAAATTATTACCCTCGTGTATATTGAGCGGTTAGAGTATATTCTTCACCTTTAGCTACTTCGCGGTTTATAATTGGAATGCAATTATTTAAAAGATCACATTCGTATTCACTCATTGGTAAATTGCAGCAGGTTTGAATTATACCATATGGTCCAATACTTGTAGGACCTGCAAAAAATCTTGTACCAAAATGTGGGTTCGCCGTATATGCACTGACAATCACCTCAACGCCACCTATGGCATCTACTAGACCATCCACACACTCATTGATGGACCATGCCATAGCCAAAGTAGCCGATTCGGTACCTTGTTTATAATTGATAACTTCCGTACCAGCTTTTCTAACTAACCTTGTAAGAGAATCAGCTTGATAAGGATCGATACAGTAATGACCGGGAGTTAAATTTGAAAAGAGAGGTACAATAGTCTCATCTGAGTGTCCACCGATAACAGGTACTTTTAATTGATGAGCATTTACTTGCAATGCATTTGCAGCAAAAGTTCTGCTTCTTGCGGTATCAATAGTAGTTATACCAAAGATTTTAGATGGTTTATAACAATTATATGTATGCATTAAAGCACTAGCAAAAGGAACCAGGGAGTTTATTGGGTTAGTAGATATGGCAAAGAACACGTCAGGATTTTGATCAGCAATTGCTCTGCAAACTCTTTGTACGATAGCCGCGTTTACGCTTATCATTTGGTCTCGCGTATAGCCAGGTCTCCGTGGTATTCTAGAAACCAATAGAACTAACTCGGAACAACGAATTGCATCTCTTAAATTGCATTCGCCACTGAATGCACAAATGGTAGGACCTCCTACTATATGTTCCAGCTCCATCCCAATTCCTTTGACTCGTTCGTCATCATCGTATAAGTGGAGTTTTCTTACTTTGTGATTTTGTTTAATTAACAATGCTAAATTCGACCCAATACTATTCCCTGCCCCTATTATTGACACTTGAATATTTCGTCTAGATATATAATTTGTATTGTTCTTGTACACTTTTTGGAAAACAGATATTATTCTGTGTACTATCATTGTACTACAATTTAAATGCGATATTAAATTACGAATATATGGTAGAAAGAATTACAAAATTAACGTTGTCATCAGTAATAATATAACGTAGATAAAAAACTGACCTTGCCTATATCATAGATCTATGGTGACATCAAAGAGTATTTATTCTACACTGTTATTTTGAAAAAGTAATTTGTGGATACGTTTGCGAGCGGCAATTTCTAGAATTCTATGCTGATCTGAAACTGTAATCTAGGTTCAGACTGATTTAGGCTATGTTTCACAATTATTAAGTCTTAAATTATGGTGTTCGTGCGTACCGTAAACCTTTACTGTCATAAACGCATCAATAAAACTTTATTTTCTATGTTACTTATTATATCATTGATTTGTATTATCGGATGAACAATATGAAACCATCGAAACCAAGTAACATCTTCACATTCATATTTAAAAATGAGTACTTCTAGTTTTTAACTATTTCAAACCAACTATTTTATTTATACAATAATATACAAAGAATGTAAATACTTAAAGATTGTATTTCTTACTCGTACTTCGTTTAATACTAATATATTTTTCTAAGACATTCCATTGATTTCTTTTTAATCCATTCATTTAAATGAATTCATAGATAATATACTATAGTGTGACGTTTTATTTGGTAAGGTGACATACTTGTACACATAAATTACTGGTGAACATTTATGTCAAATTTTTGTAACATTTGTCAAAAATGTAATGTAGGTAACATTCCATTCAATATTATGTATTTTAATCAAAATTATTTTACAATGTTACTAAATCGCAAAATTATTACCTCGATACAGATATCAGCAAGAAAATATCAGGTTACTGTCTTGGGATGTGCTAGCGAGGTCGGCCAAGTGGCATGTTTATTACTTCGGGCACAACCTTCTATTACCAAGTTAATCATTCATGACAATAAGGAATATACTCCTGGAGTTTTACTGGATTTGTCACACATACCGAGCCCGTCGAAAATAAGAGGATACACGGGTGAAAATACGATAGAGAGGGCATTGAAAAATTCTGATCTTATCATAGCTGCCGGTGGTTTATCTTGCAAGCCTGGAATTAACAAAAGTTCCTGGCTTTCAACGAACACCAATTTTATAAAATCACTGGCAACAGAAATAGTGAAGATATCTCCTATGCCTTTCATTGGTATACTATCGGAACCAATGAATAGTTTAGTTCCAATGGCGGCGGAAATAATGAAGAACAAAGGTGAATACGACGCAAAGAAACTCTTCGGCATCACGGTTCTGGACTCACTTCGAGCTCGGTCATTGTACGCTTCCGAAAACAACTTTGAGCCATGTAATTGCATAGTACCGATTATCGGAGGGCATTCTGATAAGACTCTCGTACCTCTCCTCTCACATGCCAAACCGTCGATGGACATGAATGAAAATGTTATCCAGGATTTTACGGCCAAACTTCGTAAATGTGACTACAACATCACTAAAGGCAAAAAAGGTTGGTCTCCTACACTATCTGTTGCGTATAGCATCTTAATCTTCACCAGGGGAATACTGGACGCATTGGACGGTAAACCTTCGAAAATCAATGCCTACATTGAAAACAACGATTTCGGTACGTCTTATTTTTCGGGACTTGTAAACGTGAACCATTTAGGTGTCACCGAAATGGAGAGATATTCCAACTTATCCCAATTCGAATGTGATTTACTGGAACGTAGTATCGATCAATTACGGAAAGACGTGTCGAAAGGGAAACGAATTTTGGAATTGTCGTAAATAAGATCACTTACGTTGTTGTGGATAATTTAAACGCTTCGATTCACAAATGCATGAGGGTTTGTATCCAGTCTGTTAAAAACAAATTGCTTTCTTATGGCGCAAGAAAATTCGAGTCAAAATATTAGGGTTTTTGCACACGACCCTTTATAAAACACAATACAGACGCGTGTAAACAACGTTTTAACAGTGTGTTTTTTTACCTCGTAAACTTCTCACCATCCCATCCGCGTTTGAAATACTATCAACAATTTTAACTATATTTTTACAAACGAATGTTTACATCTCGTACGTATTGACGTAACTTTATTTGCAACGATACAAACGCGACGCTCAATCATATAATGAATGTATGCAAAAGTACAGAGTTTACCGCTTGCACTGCATTTGCAGTAGGTAAGTACGTCTTAGTTGTTACGACACGCTTCGTCCGTTCATTTAAAAAGTGTTGTGTACATAGACATAGGCCCTTACTTTGATCGACCTATATTGTATGGTTTATGCTACCCACAACAACTTCTATTATTGTTGTTTTACTTTGTATTATGAATGTAAAATATATTGAAATAATTAAAAATACGATTAGTATGAATTTTACTATATTTATTTACACACTTATATGTACAAACTTCTCAATTGGCTCGTACAAAGTACACATTAATATCAACATCCTAGAAAGACCTAATAATATCACAGAGAACAATTAAGAATTGATCGGTTTTTTTGAACTTACCACCTTACAATCTAACGCAAACAATGTTATTGTAATAAAATAAGTAATTTGTTTTTCCTATTCCTTTTCACTGATTTAATATAGAAAAGGACGGAGAATTGATTGTAAAGTGTAAACAACAAACACGTTTGGGGTAATTACCAAAACGTAAGCAATTTTTTTTTGTAATAATTATACTAACCTAGTTAAATATAGGAAATTCAAATACTGAACACTTCAATTTTGGCTATTAATTTCATTTTAGAAAAATAAATTTCAGTAAATTCGAAAAAACGTGGAATTGATCCAAAACTAAAATTAACACATTATCTTTACTACATTTTAATGATTTTCAATATACATAATAATATGATAAAACATGCCACAATCGATAAACGATTTAGAAATTAAACAATTATCCCTCAAAACACGTACAACGAAGCTTATATCCGTATATATTTAACATAGGATTTTAAACTAACTTAAAATTTCATACATTCTAAACATTTAAAATAGAATTCATAGTATAATTATAATATATGATAACCAGTAATCTTTGACCGTTCCATAACGTTGGCCAAATTACAAAGAAAACAACAGTAAACTCAGGGATTAACTTCCAGATCTTTCCAGCTGAAACAAAAATACATTCTTTGCTTTAAACATATACATTTTAAAGGGGAACTAGACATTCTATCCTAATATTAGAAATACGAATATGAGTTTATTATAACACTAGCTGACCCCGGCGACCTTCGTAACGCCTAACAGTCGATTTTTTAGTACTTATTCTGCTATTCGGGACCATCGTATAAATATTGACATTCATATTTTTACGATACTAACGTCACTCAATTGTTTTGCCTTCCCGGAACCTCTCCACTAACACTTAAACTTTATAGTATGGTATTAAAGTTCAAATTGACTTTTAAGTATTATTACGAATCATTTGTATGGGAGTATAGAAAAGTGTCGTTTTAAGACTTTTCCAGGTAATTTTTTTAATTTTTCTCTCCGTAAGATCCATCCTCGTACTTCAAGGAATATTCTAAAAAAGAATGAGCGAAATCGGTTCAGCTGTTCTCGAGTTTTGCGCTTAGCAACACATTTAGCGATTCATTTTTATATTATAGATTATTCATTATTACAACCGACCATTGTTCAGCAGTTAAAGTGTCACAAACAAACAAACTCATATTCGCATGTCTGAATTGTATTAAAATATGTAGAAACCGATAACCTCATGAAATACGGTCAAAATATATATTCTTATCGAATAAAACAGACAGGCTACAACTAGCCAATTTATTATCAGTACATTTTATAAAACAAAGTCGTCCGCCGCGTCTGTCTGTCTGTCTCTTTGGATGTTCGCGATAAACTCTAAAACTACTGAACGGATTGTAATGCGAGGAAGATTTAGGTATATAATTTGTTTAGATAAAGGTGTAAAAGGTGTAAACTTCACCAATAGATAGAGTAATTCACAGAGAAGATTGATCAATTATATATAATTTATCAAGGTTTTTTTGGAAATTGGTTGAATAATAATGATAATTATTTAAAGAATCGGAAAAAGTCAAGCCGCCTTAAGCATTTCATGCACATAAGTATATATTTTCGTATTATTTTAACGTCCGCCGGGCCTGCTAGTGTATATATACATATATAATATTTTCGACTTACAGCTTCATTGCTCATTGCTTATGTCATTCCTCATTGCTTTTGCTTATCTCGCTACCGGATTCACTTAAGGACGTTGATCGAACGCTGATGGAGGTCTCTTTAAACTGGCTAATGAAGTCCAAAAGTTTCTGGAGGTTTCTCTGAGTCTTTATCTGATCGGCGAGGAGTTGCCGCTTCTCAGCGTTGTGCTCGTCGAGGTTCGCTTTCAACGTCGCAGCTCGGGTCTCTAGTTTGCGCAATTCCACGCACAATTTGATATTTTTCTCTTGTAAACTTCTACGCTCGGCAAGTTTATCTGTTAGACAAAATACAAAAACGATTTACGATTATAAAATTGCCGTTTTCGTTATTTCCATAAAAGAATAATTTGGTAACAGACTGTGCATACATTTGACCACTAAGTAATGTCAAAGTTTTACCGCAGACTGACATCAATTTGCTGACGCAAGTGGATGTCAAATTGCTCACGCAAATGAACGTCAAATTGACATCGAAAATTATAGAAAAATAATTGCAACCACATTGCGAAAAAAAATTAGAAATAGCGAGGTTTTGGGGAGGTTGGGAGCTATGGTGTTTAGATACATTTTAACATTCGCCTGACTACCCTTAAATTTATAAATCACTATACATTCATCTATTTGTTTCAGCAACTACACTTAACCCCTCGGCTGATTTTATAAGACCCAGATCTCAAAATGGCGAATTATATTTTTAATTTCACAACATCGTAATATTGTAAATTTAACGATTTAGTAAAAGAAAATATATTTTACACATACATTATAATTTTACAATACATCATTTGTTAATTTTCAAAGTTTTATTATAATAAATCAGGTATTTTTTTAAGCTTATGCTGCCTAGAGCCTGTTGCCCTGCGCCTCATGAGGTCTACGTTCGCTTGTATGGAACTTAAACCTTTATAGTTTTGGACAGTCCGGGTGTTTAACACATTGTAAATTAATTATAGTCAAATGCTGTAACTCGCCAAAATGTTATGAGGCAAAGAAGAATAACAAAGAACAAAAATTACATAAGCGCGTCATCTTGTCATATATGTTATAACAAAAAACTAATCAAAATTATAGAGGAATTTTTGCCAGGATCGTAATCTATCATTATTTGACTCTATACTATGTAATACTGGTGTCATTTCACGTAATATACTGCGCACAAAAAAATCCTGGAAAGTTCTAACAAGGGGGCCTGGGGTGATCCTGTTAGAACATTGGAATAATAAGACGCTTGTAGATATACTTAAAACTTAGATAGGCTAGATTTCGTAAAGGATCGACATAATCTAAATACAAGAAACAATAACAAATTGATCATTCTATGTTTTAAGCTCACTGGGACCGGTAACAGTTTTTTTGGTAATAGGTTTATAACAAAACTTTAAAGCACATTACCGATTTGGCGGATAATAAGTTCAAGCACCATATCAAGCCGGTTTTAATATCTATAGGGTGGATCAATATGTGAACGATGGTGACGTCTAGAAATGACGTCCCTCTCTGTGCATCCACCAAAACCGAATGTTATTATCTATGTTTACACAATGTCTTAAAAATATGAATTATATTATGTTTGGTGACAATATAAACCAGAATGAGTTTCTTGCCGGTTCTTTTCGATGACTGGGTTGTTTTCCGAACCGGTGGCAACTTTGACGTTCATACACGCCTTCTTCTCAGGGCTTAAACTGAATAAAGTATTTTTGATTTTGATTGAATGTCATTACTTACTCGACAATGGCAGTAATAATGTAGAAGATCGTTTGGCAAAAATAGAATAATAATAACCTCTATAGAGCGGTGTGTCGTCATCGAGATCGACGTCCGCGTCGGTGGGGAGCGCGCACGCATTGGGCGCGGGCCGAGCGGGGGATACGTGTGCGGGGTCCGGAAGCGGCGCGCGGCACGACCCGCACCTCCCCGCGCTCCCGCATCCCGTGTGTATCCACACGCTGCACCCGCTGCACCATACCAACAGCGACGGCACGTCTGTTTTTAATACAATTTTGATGTGAAACATCTACAGCCGCACGTAAAACCGATTGCTGACGTGACGACACGTCACCACATATACAGCCTGTACGGTGTGACGACAAGAATCGAGTTGTCACAATTTAAAATCATTTTTTTTCATTTTCGTATTTAATGAAAATAAATGTTTATTAAATAAACAGGCATTGTTTTCAAGGAAAAAAATCGTAATATTTTATTTTTACATTATGCCATATTTAGTTTCTCCTGCCGTGATCTATAATTTTATGGATATATTACGTGTACAAAATAATTTCAATGTTTCACATCTGCCAGGCGTCCCGCAACGGCTCACAGTGTTTTTATAACCTTCACATCTATCATTCAACATACATTCTATCTTTTGAGCACTACGTCGATCGACATCGGTTCGAATCCTAACAACTGATTCGACGCCTTCGATAAGTATTGTAAAAATTAATAGCAAGCACCTCACACTTTTCTTACAATAAAACAAACTATACCATGAATAAATACTCCAAATTTAAAACTTTTTTTCATGTCTGTTACCTATAAAAGTTTTTTTTTTAATTATATATTATACACCAAATATAAAGAGTAGTAAGTATAGTAATAATAAGAATCACTGCGTCAAGCCCACTAAGTATTAGTAATTTTAAACAAAGTGAAATAAACACCTGCCCAGTTCTTGATTTTACCACATACGTAGGGTTAGTACAAGAATATTTCTCAAACGTTTAGACTATGTATCTCACATCATTGTCCTCACCGTCAAACGATAGTGTTACCAATTAAAATTAAACAATGTAAGCGAATTCCGAAAGTTCCATAAGTGAAATCTACCATCATAACTTAAATAGGACTGAGTATAATACAGGTTTGTAATTTGATATGAAAGGAGTTAAGAATATTTCGTGATTGATTGGTTAATTACAGACGACGGGTAACTTCAAATTCTCACTTACATTGGTGTTATGTATTTTTATTTTCAACCATTAAACAATTAATTTCTAAACATTTTACTGTAATATATTTATTACACACGAACACTCAGTGTCTTGTAACAAAAAATATATACGAAGCTCTCCCTTTGACACATCATTTTGTGTTGCCAACAGTTCAGTAGTGTAGCCATCATTTTATTTAAAATTAACCAACAATTCAACGCTCATTTCACGGCCAACTAATACCTTCAAAGCATAATAAAGGAACAAATTAAACTTATTTTGTAATTAAAACTTAAAGGAAATAGTATACGAGCGTTAGTAATTACCGTTTCTCCCGCAACCGTGGCAAACTTTCTTAACCGGTGGATAGACTGGTTCAACTGATAAACTGGGCGGTAACGCTGCGACCCACGCTGGCTTATTATTACTCCAAGCTGTTAAAATTCCCATAAAAATAAGAATCCTAACGAATATTATAAATTTTTATGTACGTTTTTTGTTACGCTTTTGCACACATTTTGCCGATGGTACAGCAGAAAATAACATACGACTTTTCTTAGAGAAAAAGTGTACTGTTCGCTTGAGATAGATTAAAACGACATTCTTCGCGCGGATAAAACCTAGTACCAATATAATTTGTATAGGAATAGTATTTTTTCTGGAAATACATGTTTACGTCACTCACATACTTTCGACTAGCTTTTGGCTGCGGCTTTACTCGCGTCAATGTATATATGACCTATCCCGCGTGAACAGTACACCTTTTCTGGGTGAAAGGTACCCTATGCCCTTTAAGATACTTCTGAAAACGTAACGATCGGTAACTACACATAGTTATAGTTACGGACTTTGAAATTACCACAACATGCACGTAAATCATGACCGACGAATATTTTCTTTTTCGAACTAACTATACGCTGTTGGCTCGAGGGGCCTTCACAGCTTCACCCGACGAAACATTGTGATCTTATTATATAAAGCTCATTCAACGCGTCAAGAGGAAGGGAAGTGACTCTGACGTGTTTCTTAATATTCTGTAGCTTTCCTAATATACTAACGACAGGAATAATAAATGCAGTATATTCGTTGACAAGTTTATTTTGACTGAGTTTACTAAAACTACCCAATTCACAATGTTACCGTTATAAAATACATTACAGCCTCGTATCAAATTACGACCAACTCTCTCTCCCATTGATAATATCGAATGAATTTATGCAAAATGAACAAAATTGAAAAAAAGAACCCTTCATTACGTCGTGAAAGCGTAACAAACAGACAAATTCTCTTTCGTATTTTAATATTAGTTAGGATAACTAATGTTAAGCAATTAATATAGATAAAAAAAAAACATACATATATTAACAGAACTCTACGAAACCAATCCCTTCATATGCGCTAACTTCCTCCGTATTGAACTGAACAAAGTTTATTTGATTACCTTTATTTTCTGAAGATGACCCTGATGGCGAACCCTCTCGTGAAGACTTATTTTGTAACTGAAAAAACAACAAAAGCAAATCTTACCGTTCAAACTTATTGTAGCTTCATGTAAAAAAAACACAATTCAGGAAACAAAATACTTTACATATAGAGATCAGTTATTATACTTTTAAGTACTGACGAATAACTTCGAGTAAATAAATCTATAAATATAATAAGAATGTAAATCTGACGTATCTGTACTTTTTTGATTTTGGAGAAAAAAATTGTTGTACGTGTCTTGGAATAAGTAATAGAATATATTTCAACCATTTTTAGAAATGTCCGTCTGTCTGTTTGTTTGAACAGGCATATCAGGTAAATCATTAGGTTTCTGATAGAACAAAACATGATCAAGCATCTTCTGTAGCAACATTTAGTCTGTGTTTCATTAAAATCTGTATACTCTATCAAAAGTTATTATCATTTTAATGACGACGGAAGTTAAGTACTAGAGAAATTTAGATAAGTAAATGGACTTCAGTCTCATCTAAAACCCAGGGTAATTTATTATTATTGATTTAGAATTTTCACGTATTTGGCAACGGAGTTTTTAAGCGTTATAAAAGTAAATTGCGGTAATAGGAGTATTTATTATGTGGTTTCTACTATTGTTTTTGTATTTGTTGAATTATGAAGAATGTATCTGATATTAGGCATCAAATTATTATCTCCAATAAACATGGCTGCTTTCAATGGGTTTCTGATTCGGTCTGTTGGGTGAAATTATAAATTCGCAATTGAACTACTAGGCTCTTATTAGGTACTAAAATGTCAAGACAGACAGTATCAAATTAATATTTGGTTTTGAGTAATAGACTGGTATAAATAAACGAGTATTTCCGAGATGAGATTAGATGACAGTAAAATGGTTCGGTAAGACTTGCTATTAAATGCGAATAAAGACGATAGCAAACGAATCCATTTATTACTTTAAAATTCATATTTTCGAAGACCTACATGTCGATCATAAAAAAATAAAAAGGTTTTTGAAGCACGGCTAACTGTTGTTTTGAGTACCACCCCGTATCCCGAGAATCAGATTATAAATATACAAGATATACAGCTATAACTTCAGATTGTTTCATTAATCATTGTGTTTTTGTATTCCGTTCCACGCGGACGAAGTCGCAGGCACAGCCAGTAACAAATAAACCTGGTTCAAAGCGGTAAAATGCAAACAGAAATGAAATTCAAAATACGCTTGAATAATTTATTTATCTTTATATATATATATATATGTATATATGGGAAATATAATAGAAAATGATGTCTAACAACATGTCAACACGTATATATCTTGAAATACTTATATTATTAAAGAATTATTTTTTTTCTTAGTTCTTAATCTTAATAAAATATATTACGACATTAAGAAACTATTAGTTTATATCTACTATAAAATTTTTAAGAAATGTTGTAAGCAAAGAATATCATTTGCTTTCAATTATTTATTTTTTTCGCTTTTCTTCTGTACACAATAATAATAAACAATGTAAATAATGTTGCAGGTATCAGCTAGATCTTTATAAAAGCTAAGCAGTAATAATAAAGCTTTACTTTTACCTCAGAAAACACTTACACCAATGAAACAGTGAATTCATTTACACAAAAAAAAAAAAACAAAAGTACATAGTTAGTTACCTGTTGTTTTCGTAATTTGGCGGATCGGGTCTGAGGCGGGTCGTTGTGTGATTGAAGATACGGAAATTGATTATACTTCTTACGTTTCTGAAAAAAAAAAAAATATACAACATGTTAAAAATGGCCTTGGATAAGATTTTTAAAAATTACCCTGATATATTGTCTTAAACGCGAAAAACTTTTCAATTACTAGTAGTAGTAATAGTAACTAGTTTCTGCTCACGGCTTCAAATCAAATCGAAAATACTTTATTCAATTTAGGCCCTAAGAAAGCGGTTATGAACGTCAAAACTACCACCGGTTCGGAAAACATCCCAGTCATCGAGAAAAACCGGAAAGAAACTAGATCGGGTTTACCTTTCAACATACACTTATATATTTAAAATACGTTATACGTTACAATCGACTTTAGTGAATGCACAGAGAGGAGTCAATTCCAGACATCACCATCTTTCACATATTAATCCACTCTATAATAGCCCTTCGAAACCAAAACCCCATTAACATGGCACTTAAACTTATAATCTAGCAAATATGTAATATGCTTTGGGACTTTGTTATAAAACTTAACACTGTTACGTAAAAAACTGTTACTGGTTTTACTGAGTCTAAAACATGGAACGACCAGTTTGTCACAGTTTCTAGTCTTTAAATCATACCTGTTTTACGAACTCCAGCTTTTCAAAGTTTTTTGCGAACATACATTAAATTATCAATTCCCCCGCCTTAATTTAAATTTGATTTAGATTTGACCTATCCGTCAGGAACAGTACTTTATCCTGGATGAAAAGTCCTTGTCCTTATCTATACTCCTTAAAATGTCTATACGAAATTTCATGATAATCGTGCCAGTAGTAAGAGTGAAAATCGAACATACAAGCAAACTCTCTATCACGTTTATAATATTAGTAAGGACAGTACGAATTCTGAATCATTTTTTCTAAAACTAATTGTATTTTTTTTTGCTATTTAAGACCCAGATTTCAAAATGGCGGATTATGTTTTTAATTCACGACATTATACATTGTAAATTTCATGGTTCAGTAAAAAAGAGTTCGTACAAATGAAAAAATAATTTTAAAATACATTTTACATAAAAATGATGATTTTACAATATATAATTTGTTATTTTTCAAAGTTTTGTAATAAATCAGGTGGACTGGCAACAATCTGCTGACCTGCGTCTCATGAGGTCTACATTATGGTTTTGGTATGTCCAGGGGTTACTTTAAATATATTTCAATACCAGAAAAATTAAAGAAAATCAAAAACTATGCTAAAATGTTAGTAGCAAAGTCTAGTATTTTAATATTTCAATCTAAATAATAAATTTCACATAATAAACTTACAGGTAACATATCATAATTTCCATACATAAATTCATTTTTATTTACACTCGTGGCATTCCTTTTGCGTCTCTCACTTCGTTTCTTTAATATTATTTCTTTCTGTGATTGTGTAATTAATCCGACTAATCTGAAATTATTTAAAATTAATAAAACATATGTACTCTTTGCTTTAAACACACATTGTATATTAATCATTTTATATAATACTGTATGAGGTTTAAGGTGACAGATTGTCAACTTAAGAATGGTAGCTAACAGTCGAGTATAAGGACCTACCAACCATGCTAGCACTGAAAACTTTGGACATCGCAAATTCGAATCTACATCGATTTAAATAGTGACCAAATAAGCTACCACTGAGCCTGATTATTTTTAAAATCGAATGTACTCTGAGTATCCAAGAATTATAGTTTACTTTTTTTTTTTTATTACATTTTTGTTGATATATTTTATAGCTTTATCAATCATCTAACGACATATACTTCTGATGTAAGTCCATATAAATACAGACAGACAAAAACAAAAATAGAAATGTTAAATTAACACTTATTGATCACATGTACAAACTACATTACATTATACAAGAATTAGTATAAAAGCCAAATATGAAAAAGAATTAAATGTCAAATACATGATCAATGTAATGCTTAACAATTATGGATCATGTGTACAATCTACATTACATTATACAAAAATTTCATATCCAGACTAAACCACAGAATGTAATTTATAGACATCACAACTTGTACACATTCCTTTAGATTAAATTAAGATGTCTGTACTATTATTACAAGATTTGTTTGTTTGTTTGTAGGAAGTAATCTTCAGAATACAAACAAATGTTACTTTAAAAGGAAACTACAATTTCTTAAATATTGTTACATATTTGTTTACCTTAAAAATGTTTCTTTTGAGACAGTTACACCAGGTCCAGGTAGAGGTGGTGGTGAAGGAGTTGGTGATATGTCGGGTCCTCTGGATGAATCGGAATCAGATCTTTGTTCTTGCCATTCAGTATTATTTTGATGTTTACTGCCACTAACATGAAATTATTTTAATAATTTAAATATTTTTTGATCCAATCACAAATTACGAAATTAAATGTGGCGCACTTGCAGCCGCTACCTGTGTTCATTAAATCAATAGCTCAGAAAAAACTCAAGAATTCTTTTTTTGGCAAGTAGTAAACAGTGTCTAAGTAGTTACTAGTGTATAACTATAAAAAACCAGTTTCAAATGGACTGCATTCCTGATGATAATCACAATAGGCTGCTATTTCTGAGCACTGAGATGGAATACTACATGTGCATGTTATATTATAGCAAGTGTGCCAACCACACTATCAACTAGAACACAGCAGTACAAGCATTACTATTATGCAAGAGCAATAAATGTGGTAATTGTGCTTTGATTATCATATCTCATGCAACCCAGCTCATCCTGCTTAGCATCAACCCACTAGATTTTACCATACATTTATATATTTGAATTTAATACATGCTAAGTTGCGGAGGTGGAAAGTTTATACCTGTGGAATATTGGCTTAATGTTGACAGGTTTGAACTCTAGTGTTTACCAATTAATTTCTCAGGACTTACATATGTTCACTAATTTAAATTGGTAAAATTATATGCTGAATGAGAATAAAACCCGAACCTAAGAAATGTTATTGTAATATCATATGTGGGAAAAATATTAAATTTTCTTGACATTTCAATTCACCCACATTCCATGTGCTGGCATGGTAATTTTACCCCTATCTTCAATTGGAAAAAGGTGTTTGGTCTAACAGTAGGACAAATAGCTATTATAATTGTTATTATATATATATATTTTTTTTATATTATAGGGGGGCAAATGAGCAGGTGGGTCACCTGATGGTAAGAGATCACCGCCCTCCATAGACACTAGCAACACCAGGGGAGTCGCAAGTGCATTGCCGGCCTTTTAAATATGTGGGCCTCCGGCGCTCTCACTGGCCGAACGAAATACAACAGTGCAACCACTGTTACTTCACGTCGGTTTTCTGGGAGAAGGTGGTACTACCCCGGGCGAGCCGACCCATTCATGCTGAAACCAGTAATAGCTTCAGAGTAGCTCTACCACCTACCTACCTACACCTATTATATGTTGCACTGTTATATTGAATTTATGTGTGGTTTGATTAGAACATTATATACTTACATAAAAGATTCTTTCACTTTGTTCAGTGCATTAGCAAAGTTGCTTCGGCTGTCATTCACGGTGTTTGTTAACTGAGAAAAATTTCTCTGATATATTTTCTCTTTCTCGTCACTATCACTGTGATTGGAATTCTCTTTTTCATTGGATGATTTTACATCATTTTCTGAATCTGATATGCATTCTTTTAATTCCTCATTGTGATTTTCAATTTTAATATGTATTTCATTTAATACTGATGGCTTCAGAAGTGAAACACTTCTGTTTCTGTTACGGTACTGGATCTGATGGTCCCTTAATTGTTGGGCTACATAACGGTTGTCATTTTCCAAGTTTATTAATTTGTTTTTAGCTTTAAGGCGATGTTGATAAAGCTCTAGTTCTCTGCGAAGTCTATCTACTACTAATTTCTGCAAAGAATGATTTATTTATTTCATTATTTTTTTTCATACATTTATTTTGATGTCAGTCTCATAATGTATAACATTAAAAAAGTATAATTCATATAATGTGACTATCACCAAATATATAATAATCTTATATCTTACTTTCTATCTTTATTACTTATTTTTTAATAAATTTTCTTTACCTGTTTTAATATAAGTTATATCACCTAAGTTATTGGTAAATTTGGGATATATCATGCAAGTAACTTTATATTTAAAGTAGATACTTCTGTTACAACTAAATTATAAAACACAGTTCCATGTTGGTCAAGCATTTTTTTATGTGCTTTTCTGACAACAAAAAAAAACAATAAGTAATAATGATAACAACTAAAATTTATGACAATTTTCAATAATTCATAATATATATGCGAGTATTTTTCTAAAATATAATTAAAATTTATTTTGTTTTAAACACTAAATTATATTATACAAACGAAAATTTCTGTAAACTTACTTGTGTATGTCCAATCGCAATAATTTCTTTTTCAGCTTCTTTAACCTTTGTTCGAAGATGCGTATTCTGTGAGATAATTAAAATATTGTGAATAATCTAATAAATAACATAATATATGCATAAAAATATTATACCGTACGTTTTCATCTTCTTGCAGGCGTGCGATCCAAACCTGAGAACAATGAATACACTAAGCATTAGGCAAAAAAGTAGCTGTGATATATACATCTTTGAATAAAAATAGTATAACGATGAACCAACCTGATGAACTCGTATCGCATTTTTCAATTCCGATTGAGTTTTACGGATATCTTCCTTTATTTCATTAGACACTTCCATTTTTAATTATATCTAATGCAAATTAATTAAAATTGCCTAATATTATCATCCACCTAATTTGATAAATCTTTATAAAAAACGATATGTTTCGGAATATCAACTTTATGAAATTATCGTAAACAGTAAAAATGAAACGCACTACTTTGTCCTACTTTTCGTAAGTTTAAATTACTAATTATAAATAGATGATTCCACAAAAAAATACATAAATAAATTATATTGTTTAAACATTGCTTTTATCTAAAATAACAACTTCAAACGAAGTCCAATAATACATAATCTAATAATGAATAGTTATTTTCTGTAAAGTTATATGTTCGAGTGTGGCCAGAAATAAATATACAATCCCACTGATCTGCATAACAAAATACAATAAAAAATACTTACACATTTAAATACAATAAATGTGAAATAAATACACGATAAGATGAGTACACTGCCATTTTGTATTAATTTCAAATATATACAATATAAAAAAAGTCTAAATAATCATCGATCAAAATGAATGTTTCTCGAGATTTTTGTCATGAGTCGTTAATAGAGTATTAAGTTATTATATTTTTAATAAACTACGATTTTTATAAGCTGATTTCATCAATGTGCTTTCTTAACCTGGAGGAGTAAGTCCAGCCAGTAGTGGGCATGAAGGATTTGTTTCCTACCTCTGCCTGACATAAAATATTTTTTAAGATAGTAAACAATAAAGACGAAGTCGCGGGTTTCACCTAAAGGGTTACAGGGGTTAACTTCGGTAATCTTATTTAAAAATAAAGATATGTATTTTTTGTTATAATCAAACCTCACTATAATATTAAAAGTTTAGAAAAACAAAAAGAAAAATTAACACAAATTAAAAATCATAATGATACCTACGGCAAACGACTTTACGAGCAACGAGTCAACGAGCCACAACAACATTTGTACTATACGACTTGTATTGTATATATAGAACGAAATAATTAATGTTGCGGATAGAGCTGATTTACGACCACCTCACATATATTCGCAATATTTTTGGGTCCTTAATGTAGGTTTTTCTAGTTTATGTCAGATTCAAAAAGAATTAAATTAGTCTTAAAACTTTATCTATTTCTAAAAATAACCAGGTGTAGGTGTATAAGACAATATTGGACAAATTAATCAATTAATTAAAAAAAGAAATTGGAATTCCCATTATTCCAGTCGTTTTTTTATCCTGGACATCATTATATAGGTGTGCATTTAATGTGGTAAAAGGCTTTGCCTTTGGAAGAGTTTGAGGAATTGTAGATAGATAAAGAAATTTTTTTTGCAAGGAATCTGTTGATATTTATTACCGATACCAAAATTATCGAATTTCGCGGTCACGCAAATCGATGTAAACTTGAAAATGAAGAATGTTTTGACGACACCCACCGTGATAACCGGAACCTCTGCTTTTGCTGATATAGTTGTAAGCAAATATAGTTTACGTTTTGTTTCAGTTAGGATTTAATTTTGTATAGATTTAATACGTAAAGCCGTTTACATCGACAACGCGAAAGAGAAATAACATACTATATGCTTATATTAAAGTGGGATAGTAAAACGAGACCATTTTGTTTACGCTATTGGCCTAACCTCAATGGTGATCAAATCCCGCTTGTTTTTGTATAATCTCACATTATAGTTAAATGTGTAGGGCTTTGACATAAATCATCTAATTAGAAATCTATTTTGGAATGTGTTTCATAGTGGCCCCTTTTGTTTTACCGAGCTTGTACAAAGTCCCACCTCAAATCATGCAAGGTAATTTGAACACTGACGATACATTTGAATTAGCACGTATGGTTGGTGGTGTTACGGGCAAGAGCGTGTAAATACCAGTGCTTCCTTATTTTATAAAAGCTAATATTTTCTCAGCGCATGTTTCTAACACTGATGAGAAAGATGGACTACTATGGAATTTGAATCATTGTGGCTTTAGCAGGTTGGTAGATTAGCGGGTAGTAAAGGTGTATAAAATACCAACTTAAATATATAAAATAATAAAGCGCTATTTTCTTATCTTTTCTTTTGAATTATATTAGAAATCACGTCATCAATTGTTAGACATTTAAAAATATATTATACATAAAGATTATACAGTACGCTATTCACATAAATAAAACACATCTGAAACAGGCTTTATGCTTCATAATAAAGAGTTGTACGTTCAGTGAATTGATTTTATTATAAATATATAAAATATTATTGTATTTATAGGTATTATCAGAAATTTATTAAATTCAGTTTTAAATAAAGTTGGCAATGGACTAAATTAAAAATTTGTGCTGTCTTCCTCGGAGAAATAAATATCTGTTAGAGTTACGAAGTAATGCTATTAAAATGAAGTTTGAGGCTAGCTCATCCTCACTCTCTCTCACGCAGGCAACCTTCAGTTCAGGTAAAGTGAAAAGTAAAGACCAATAAAAGTAAAAGTAAGGAGTATTGAGACTTCAAATGTTAAGCAGTACATGTTTAAAAATTGATTAGCTCTTACATTATTTCGTTATGTACGTTATAAATGTTCTGCCTCATGTAAGTATTACTCTTAGCCCGGTGAAGCTATGAAGGCCCATCAGACCAACAGCGTATAGCTAGTTCAAAAAAAAATGTTTTACACAACATTATTTACGATGTCATACAAAGCATACAAATAGCTGCTTTGTATGTAGTCCGGTGAAACTGTAGAGGCATTGCCAGGTCAACAGTGTAGACCACGGAATAAAGAAAGGATTCTTCCGTGGTGTACACAGTTTTTAGTAATATACTCTGTGTACACAGTTCGAAAAAAAAGCTGTTTTGTGTCACAGACTAATTTTTATTTGTCTCTGTTACAGACAATGAAGTCTGTGGACTATGAGATAGTACTAAAAATCTATGGTACTAAATAGGTACCTACATTATAGTTGGATCGTAATTTCTCTTTATCTTGGTATTTCTCGACTGAGCTATCGTTTAAAATCCAATTTCTAAAACTAAGTTTGTATTCTAATCTTAGAATTCCTAAACGTATACAATTGTTGTTCAGTTGAACCTTATTTCATTAGGTGGAAATAGATTTTTAAATATCATAAAACATGCCACCGATGTGAAACAATACGCTGCAATAAAGTACTAATAGTTTATAGATATTGAACTAAAAGGTCATAAAAGTAATATAAAATTGGCAAAATGTCCCTAAAACGACGAGCATCTACCGAACTGAACCATGACAACTGGGACTCGGAAGATCCAAAAGAACACGAGGAAATGGGCACACTTAAAACAGCGCCTAAAGAAGTTCTTGAAAAGCGTGTTATACGAACCGCTAAAAGACGCACACAGATTTCTGGGGCTGAGGTATAGTTCTAAGAATAAATTATGTATAATACTCTCTAGAAATACATAACATAGCTTAAGCTTGAAATTATATTAGATAGGATTAAATAAAAAATATCGTATCTTTATAATCATTGAAATTGTACAAAAATAATTTTGATTTAATTCAATTATTTTTCAAATAATCAATGAATTTATCCATATTACTCTATTTTAATCCTAATATTAAAGGTAATTGATAGACCGCAGTAAACATAAAGAACATCTTGTTTATTGTATATTAGAAACACTAGACTAAGTCTGCTTTATTAGAACTAAGATTTACTGATACACCTACCTTATGTATACTACTTATTTGCCAGAGTTCAAAATATGTGATTAGAAATTTAAACATTTTTAGTCAGAAAATATTATTTACTTTAATATAATGAGCACATATGTATAAATTATGTTATCTACTTAAGGTAGTGATTTAAAGGGGTGCCAATATCAGGTTGTAAAATAAAACCTAGGTTCACTAAAGCACCTAACATCCAAGGAGCAATATATTATTATTTGATTTTTGTCATAATTAATCTCATATACTGAAGGATAGCCACTTTTTTTTCGAACTGACTACACTGATGACCAGGAAAGACCTTTACAGTTTCACCGGACTACTAAGGGGTAGCAACATTGATATCAGGTTTATACTTTAGTTATAGGTTTATACTTTAGTTATGAAAAATCTTATATTCAAATATGATACCTAATAACATTAAAAGTATTTGGATACTAGATATTTTGGATAGGTTAGACTATTAATAATGATAATCACAAATATTGAACGCCACTCTTGAATTTAATTCTGTTAAGCTGTTGGATTTTATGACATCACTCAATAAACCAGTATTTGTAATGAGTACTTTTTAAATGTATGGTTGTGTATGAAGAATCTTTGTTAATAATATGGGTTAAATCAGTGGTTAAATTAAATTTATAATCACTTATAATGATTTTATAAAAACTTATAATGTGTTTGTTAATCTTTACAGGCAAAAAAAAATATATTCAGTGGTTTTGGTGGCGTTAACAAGATGCAAAGGCCATCATTTGATATTTTGGCTAATTTGACAAATGGCAATAAAAATAGCAATGATATTTCAAAGAAGCCTGAGGCATCAGTGACATCAAGTTTATTTACAAATAAACCAGTATCAAGCAGTTCTGAAAATAGTTTTGGAACCTCTTCACCACTTTCTAAAAAAGGAATGACTTTATCTGAAACATCTACTCTATTTGGAAGCTCTAATACAAGTGCTTCTGTATCAGTTTTTGCTTCAAAAGCAGACTCAACAGTTAATGATTCAACATCTAAAACTCAATCTGTGTCCAGTTCAGGAGATGCTAGTAATATAGAGATTACTAAAGTCACCAATACAAGCACAATTATTACAACACCACAAGTGACTTCTTCTATTTTTGGTACACCTTCTGCTACCACACCAAATAAAACAGTATCTTCTACCACTAATTCTTCACCTTTCAAAACGCAGCCTATATTAAATAGCCCTACCAGTGCTAATACAAGTACCCCTGCAACATTATCTGTTTCTCATGTTGATACAAAAAAGGACTTAGAAAAAGCCGAACAAAATAAAATAGAATATTATTCAAAATTAAAAGGATTAAATGAATCAGTATCAGACTGGATAAAGAAACATGTTGATGAAACCCCATTATGTATCCTGACACCTATATTCAGAGACTATGAAAAATATTTAAAAGAAATACAAGCTGAATATGAAAGTCCTAAAAAGGAAAATGCAAATAATAAAGCAGAAGTTATATGTAATTCTGAACCAATTAAAAGTACACAAATTATAGCACCATCTAAAACTACGTCTGTGTTTGCAAACACTAATAATTTATTTACTAAAAGTAATCTATTTAAGACAGATAATTCAAAACAGTCTTTATTTGCTCCTAATGTAGACAACTCATTAGGAAAAAAACCAACAGGATTTTCTTTTGGTATTAATAACTCTTCTATAAAGTCCACACCTGTAACTGCATCAACAAGTCCTGGATTTTCATTTGGCATAAAACCATCAATACAAGCAAGCACTCCTACAACTACATTACCATCAAATGTTACAACATCCACACCATTTTCCTTCACTACTAACACAAATACACCTGTAAATGGTGCTGCAGCACCCTTTTCCTTTAGTAATGATAAGCCATTTAGTTTTGGTAGTAA
Source organism: Antheraea assamensis (assembly GCA_035772565.1). Taxonomy (NCBI): domain Eukaryota; kingdom Metazoa; phylum Arthropoda; class Insecta; order Lepidoptera; family Saturniidae; genus Antheraea; species Antheraea assamensis. Next base: position 1,590,991 of record JAQQSE010000042.1, read on the forward strand.
CACTAGTGGAGTCACAAATAAACCTGAAGATAAAAATGATATTAAAGATGGTCAAGATAATGAAGATGCCCCTCCAAAAGTGGAATTTACTCCTATCACAGAGGAAAACAGTGTTTTTGATAAAAGATGCAAAATATTTGTGAAAAAGGATGCTAATTTTGTTGATAAAGGGGTCGGTACACTTTATATCAAGAAGATTGAAGGTAGTGAGAATCATCAGTTGCTAGTTCGTGCTAATACAAGTTTAGGCAATATCTTGCTTAATTTAAGACTTTCGTCTGCAATACCAACCCAAAAAATGGGTAAAAATAATGTGATGATTGTTTGCATTCCTACACCTGACTCCCAACCACCACCAACATCTGTTCTAATCAGAGTAAAGACATCTGAAGAAGCAGATGAATTATTAGAAGTGTTAAATAAACATAAGACATAAGTTTTCATAATTACGACAGCCAAGAAATCTTTTTAATATTTCATAATTTTGTTAAAATACGCATCCCAGAAATAAACATATTTAGAAACAAAAAAAAGCTGTTAATTGTTTTTTTTTTATATTATAACTATATTTTATTTTGTGTACTGTTTATAATGCAGGAATTATTAAGCACATGGATACAAAGCTGATGTTTAAAATTAGTATGTTGATGTCACAGATGTCTGTTGATTTGATAAATTATAATGTTGATTAAACTGTGGGATATTTTAATTATTGTGTTGGCATGCCATTGTATTGTAACTGCAAATGAGTTTAATACCCCTTTGACGATATAAATTCGATCAATTGAAAGAACATCGACTTTTACTTACAAGTATATATTCTTATTTCAACTTAAGTTATTGTACTAGAAGTGTATAACTGAGTTTTTTTTATTTCTAAAAGACTTCAAAATGTTTAAATTAAACATTAAGTTTGATTTTACCACCTACTATATTTTTTTATTTTGTGGGTCAACACTACGTTTGTAGTACCGAAGTTATTGCATAATATTAAGGTACTTTCGTTTACCCAATGGTAATGTTCAATTTAGAATAATTTTTTTTAAGTTTTTATTACCTTAATACATATAACAATAACATAACATTTTTTAAATGACGGTCTCAATAACTCTGGTCACATGTATTTGCGATTCTCCAGTGGTCGAATACTATGAAGGTAAATCTTGAATTAAGTAACTTGTCTATTTGGCTTCTCAGTTTCGTAATAGTTTTCAAATATTTAACTCATTTTTAAAACAAGTAATATTTCTGAAGTTTAGCAGTAATACTTATTCAGACATAAAAATGTGTAAACTGAATTAGCTAGTAAGTTTAGGGATGTACCTAACTTGCTGCGCAATTAGATTATATCTACAGATATATATTTTATCCATACTTACCCACGCCGTCTTATATACTAATTACCGTTATATTGTGACGACATACCATATAACGACAGTGTATAAAATGAGGTTTATGGTATACAAAGGATTTAAGAAGACAATTTTTCATGCCACGTCATGGTATGGACAGGTATCGATAAATATAATAAATGTAAAACTTGATGATAAATGTAAAAAAAAGGTATGGTTCTCTTCATATGAAACATTTTTACGTTAATTCTTAACGGTTTATATATATTTTTGTAGTAATTTAGCCAGCAATGATTAGCAACATAAAAAAAATTGTTTACATATTAAAATAAAAAGACATTAGCCTGTAATTTATTTTAATAAAAACAAAGTTGATTAATACATTTGAATTATTAAGTTCGGTAGAATTGTGTAAATCATAAAAACTTCAATTATCATATATATCAATCCCTTTTATTTTACAATGTTTTTAAGTTAACTAGCGTAGAACAGTAAGTGGAATATTATTTGATTAAATACATTAATTACAGCACAATGTCTTAAAACATTTTAAATATAGTTGAAATGTGTCTGTAATTGACCTACATAAATAAAATAATTTTTACATCATTCTAATTTAATAAATTTTATTCTTATTCCTATAATGGTTTTGCTCATTTAAAAATTTTATACACACATTTTATTGCACTACAAGTGATAACAGTTTAACTTGTTGTCATTTGTCCTAAGCCCATCTGTATTCTATGCATGTGAATTTCAATATTACTTTGAAAAATCCTTTGATGTTTAGGATCTAGTTTCATTTTTATTTGGTCCATTGTACCTTGTAAAACACTTAACTCATATGCATTTTGGTCAGAATCAGATAAGCTTTTAACTTGCAACATAAGAGCTATTAAGTCTGTTATGAGATCCATCAGGGAAGCATTCTTAACAGACCCTGTGTTATTTTTCTCTACAAGTAATAATGCTTCTTCCCGACATTTTTCTCTGAGATGTGATGGTGCTAACATTGCAGCTACACATGGACCAGGTGCTATCTGTTGGCAGTATTTTCGTATTTCATTCATATATTCTTGTAAGTCCATGTTCATTCTTTCTAAATCTATAACAACTGAAGCATATTTTTTTTCAAAATCCTCAGGCATTTTCTGACCAAAGCATTTTCTTTTTTCAGCTTCACTGTTGTATTCTTTAAGTTTGTTTATCTTATTCTTTTTAGCATTCAATATTCGTCGTATCTTCACAACTAATTCCAATAAAGGAAATGGATAACTACCTATATTTCTATCTGAATATTTTGGGAGATCTGCACACCCAATGAGAGGATCTCCTTGAGAGTTATTTGTTGGTTGGTATAAATTGAATATTTCCTGCATTAAATACCGTGGTCTGAATTTTTGTGTAATACTAGACAAACAAATAGTGTCAGGAGGATCGTTTGACAATACTTCATAATCCGGTACAGAATGTGTACCCAATTTAGGTCTTTCAAATGTTATCCTATAAGTATTGTTAGAAGTATCAACAGCATCAATACAACCTGTAAATAAGCCATCTTGAGGTTTACGCAGCCTTGCTGTTACTTTAGTACCTACAACCAGTTGCATAGGTATTTCATTTGGTAAATCTTTGACACTAATATCAGGAGTTTTTCTTTGCTGTATATATCTTATTAATTTCCTTTTCCTCTCTAGCCCTTTTCTTTCCTCAGCAAAAAAGGCTTGTGAACATCGTCTTGGTTTACCCATCATTCTTCTTATTTTAGACCACTGTACTTGTGATAATTTACGATTTGTCAGTTGAGGAAATGTTTCTTTTAAGCATAATCTAAAATCATTTTCTCCATCAAATAGAGCTTTATCAATATTACTGTAGAAGTATTCAAAACATACCCATTTGTGAGCCTTAGGTAATTTTAATAAATTCCTTAACCTCATTCCTATTCTGTGACCAGATTTTGTGTCAGGTGTAGGACTGCCAGCAATATCTGTTTTATCATCATATTTTTCATGATTTTGCTGAACTTTTGATGGTGATTTCTGTTTTTTTGCACTTGGTCGCTTACTTGGTGTTTTGGAGATCATTTTTGGAGTTCTCTTTGGTGACTGTCGGGGAGGTGAAGTATTGACAAAGTCATCTACAAAGATGAATCTGTTTTTTTTTCTAATACGCGCAGGCATCCCACGAGCATTTAGTTTTTGAACTGGTTCACTTGGTGTTGGCTTTGGTGGTAATTTTGTACCAACTCTATGTAGACCAAGTGCGGCGGGCCCAAAAGCCAGTGGTTCTTCATCATCTTCAGAAAAATCCAAATCCATCGGTTCATCTTTAATTCTACATTGAGATCGCAGCGACTGATATTCATCTTGCTCTTCTAAACAAAAAAAAAATAGTAATTCTATTAGACTGTGAGTTATTGCCTTCATAATACAATTTTTCATTACGCATTATCATATTTGCAAAGTAGTTTCCTTCCAACAGTTCCAAATTTCGATTAAACTATGTGACAATTCGCATATAAATTTGAATTTTTTCAAATTTTGAATCTAGCGAACCTACTACAGTTCAAAATTGTGTTAGGTTGCGCGCCAAAAAGTGGATATAAAAAAAACTTATGTATGTAATTATACCATAAGTTATTAATGAAGAGCATATTTGTTGTTGAATCTTGAAATAAATTGTAAAAAATATAAACAAAACTTACTTTCTGATTTATCCGCCATGTTGATGTAGTAAATTTTGATTCAATTGAAGGTGAAGCGCCAACACAATTCGTTCGGATACTGACAGAATAAAATACCATATACCTAATTCAAAAATGATATTCTGCACTATACTGTATAAATAAATATGAAAATAACGTAAGTAAAACACCTGATAAAATATATAATAAAAATTAATTACTAATAATTTAAAATGTATCGTAGAAAAGGAATAAATAGATGGTATATATATATATTTAGTATAGTAGTTTACACAATGTAATCTGTGCTTATAACCAAATGTTTCGGACGTATTATAGAGATGGTAACGAGAAGTTTAAATAATTTCTCAAGCTACAAACTATTTTATTATGACTGTTATGACAATAGGACACGCTTAGTCTAAATTTAAAAATTCTTGTAACTGTCCAAAGAACGTGATATCATAGCTTTACTTGTTCTAGATAATTAAAAGGCAAAATGTTGTAAGGATGGTGGTTGGCCCTTATAAATAAATTTAATAGCTGCCCGCCATATAAAGAGATATGTTACTGGTTTGTATCTAATTGAACAAATACGTAGTATGCAGACGATTTTAAATAAACTGGATGGCTGTCATTTCACAAAAAGAAGGTTTTTTTTTACTCTGACAAATTGGAACGCAGTCTATAATAATTTTGCTCACTCTTGTATTGATATAACAACTCCGCTAACGCTTTTCATGAAAGTACGAATCTTATGATCTAATTCTACCTGAAACTCCGTACGAGGTGCCGAAATGCGGGTTAGTGCATGGTCTTTATTTGGGGTCTTCGATGTTTTATTTATTTATAAGCAAGGCCACCTACCACTCCACGCTCATCATCATCATCGCATCGCCTGTAACATATATAGAAGTCGTGAGTAAAAATATTTACCGTGACGAGCTTTGCCTACTTCGTACGTAAAAATCTTTGAAAATATTTTAGTGCATCACAAATTATTCACAGTGAATTCACTTTAAATTTGTAATTTAATTTAACCATCTTGATTTTATTATTTAACGACTCTACCGTTGTTTGATGTTTTGTATGAGATATGTGTGTTATAGTTATTTTGGAAAAATGTTTGTAAAAGTAATCCTTGTCAGGGTGACGGAGTGAGTAAAGAAGTTTAAAATGGCAAATACGGTTAAATACCAAAAAACTTATTGATAAAAATATATGTATGTAACTTTTCACGACAAAAGTAACTTTTCATGTAATGAAACATAACTTTCCATTTGTGAGGGCAGGCAACACTAGTTACTCTGTATTAGGTATAGGCTTAAAGGACTTGTATCCAGTGGCCTTAATAAATTAAAAAAAAATGTATTAGGTATAAGATGAAAAGTTCTAAAAGTTGATACAAAGTTGTGGCCGTCGTTTACTTAGTTTCTTTTTGTGTAAAATAGAAAATGAATTGCTTTAATTTTTGTATATTAACTCTATTGTTTTTAATATTTTTAGGGGAGACAAGTTGTAAGTTTTCAATATTTCTCCTGTTTTTTCTGACGTAGAAAGTCAAGGTGAAGTGAGAGTTTAAACAATGGTTTTATAAAAATTGTGTATGTAATATGTCATAATTTATACTTTTGAAATCATTTCACCTAATAGTTTATATACATTTTAAAATACTTGTTGTTGAAACTTAATACAATCATGAATAAATTATTTTGTTACAATTCTTCAATAGCTATCAAAAATTTCAATGAAAACTGGATTTAAAAAATATTGAATAAATGTCTCCATGGCATAGAGAGATTTTTATGTGAGTAAACTTTAATTTTTATTTTCATTGACTTTGTTATAGGTCTTAATAAACGATGCATGAGGTGTAGATCTCGGGGTGAACTTGGAACATGTGGGGACCCTTTCCCATTTAATGTAACAGATCCAGAAGCTGAGGTTGGAGTTCATGTCATTGCTTGCCCATCAGGGTGGTGTGGGAAATTAAATAGGGGCTCTACTGGAACCTTTCGAAGTGATGGTAATATATATATATATATAAATCTGTAATTATCTATATTAATAAAAATTCACTTGGCAAATTTATGTAATTAATATAATTTTAAGCACATCACTTTAAAACGGCTGTACCTAGTTGACTAATTCTTTTTTTATTGGTTTGGAATGTTCGAAAAATCATAGTAATGTGAAAAATATAGGTTAAAAATTTCTTTATATAAAAATTGATTGACACAGAGGACTGTAGATAGAGAGATGTTCAACAACATTGACCAATTAACATTCAGTTGACACTTTGCTTCATTATGTGGTCATACTGTATAGGGACAATTTGGTCTTGTTGTCTTTGACAATGCACTTGTCCTAACTGGGTAGCTGATTTTCTATAATAAAGTCTTCTGTCTAAACTTATTATGGTCGTTGTCCGAATTGTCACATAAAAGCATATAAAATGTTGATCAATCACTACTTTTGAATATAAAATTCAAATTTTCAAGATAGTCATGGTGAAGATTACCTAATTAATTGATCAGGTTTATTAATATGTAATAGTTTAATATTTCCAAAGCTGAGTAGAGTGTCATCATATTTTTATATATCTGAGCTAACAAATAGAATAGTATGAGGAATATATGTTTTTTGTACATTTTCTTAATGTAAAAATACTCTGCAAGTCAAGATCTAGCCTAAAAGGTCCATGTAAGGCCTATTTGTGAAACATTTGTGTAGAATTATTTAAACTTAAATTGTAAGTAGGTAAGAACATGTTTCACATAATATTTATAATGTGATTATAAATAGTATATATTCTTTTTACATAAGTTTGTGAACTGAAGACAATGGCTTGTACAATTGAACAAAGAAGTGTAAGATTTAAAATTAATTTCACTTATCATCTTATCTTTATCCCACCTAAGTAAGGTCGGAACAACAGTTTTCCATATCCGCTCTCCCCTGTTAAATGTTATCTCAGTATTCACAACTTATGAATAATTTTATGATAAATAATAATGTTCTAATATTATTAATTTAATCTATGTATCATCTTTTATTTATATACATCAAATTTTATAGATTATGGTGCTGTAACAGAAAGGATGTGTCTCCAGAGACCACCAAGTGACTATGAAGAAAGGTGTGCCTACACAATGTGGAATCGGAAGAAAGTGTATATGTGCTTCTGTAATGGTGACCTGTGTAATTCTGCTTTTGCTTTATCATCTTTTCCATTGTCAATGTTAAGTACAGTTGTGATTACTTTTTACAATTATTTTGTTTGACATGTGATATATAATAGGTGGTTCAAATGGAAAAAGACCAAATTTAAAACACAAAATCAAACAAGAAAAAGTTTCATTTAATAGTTTTATAGTCTTATGTACTTAAATTTAATATTTTGGCAGGTGAATGTTTTATATGAACTGTGATGTTAACAAAATGAAATATTATCAGTGTATTTTGGTATATTAATTGTTTTTCTAAAACTATTTGCTCAATTTTATTAATATATTTAAAAAAAATAAAATGTATGATAGAAATGTACTGAACTTAAAAATCCATAGTTATATTTAGTAGTTTATTTATGGTTTCGCACTCATAGGCTGACTTGCACCAATCAATATTAACATCAAAAGTTTGGTTAAAGTAATTGTTGGGCGCTAAATAAGTTGCACCAGTTGACAATGATTAATATGACTTCACAATTTAACGTTAACAATTACCTGTTCATGTTGGCTGGTTAACGTTATTGTTATTGTCAACTCTTCAACGTCTTGTCAAGTTTACTAGTAAAACTTTAAAATATTATGTCGTTACTGTAAAAAATCCTGTGGGAAACTGTAAATAGTTCTTCCGATGAATAGAAATAATACATTTTAAATCATTCACATATTATTGATTAGATTACAATTAATAAACAGTGCTCTCTTACTTTTTTGTTGTTCCTCTTGATGGTCAATATGCTGTGAGAGTTAATAAAGCTAACAACAGTTTTCTTTCCTATTTTACCTATAAGAAGAATGCATTCCATAATATTTAAGTGTAAGAATTATTATGATTTCTATAATAAAATCAAATTTAAAACAAATCAGTACTGGCTGATATACATTAAATAAACATTTGGTGATTGTGGTTAAATACTACAGTTAACTTTAATGATCACTTATTGAGTGTTTGTTGATATGAGCTTCATATTTTTCATTATGTTTTATATGAAAAGTGATTGCGCCTTTTAAATGTTTTACATATATCTGTATTCAATACATCTCATATAGGAGAAAAGTTAGTTATTTATAATAAATATGTAAGTATTTTGCTTTTGTATACATAATTTTTTTTTTCATATACTTGTATGTGTGTATTGATAAAAGTAATCAAGATTTATTTTTCTGAATGGGTTTGCCATCTGTCTCAATAGCTTCAAATTACAATGTAACTTTATTGCAATCTGAAACAAGTCAAGGGCTTTGTGCGAGCTCAATCGGTCATGTAATATTGTGAATAATTGTCATTATTATTTCAAGTGAAAACCTTATCATAATATTTGAAGTGTATAATCTAATATTAGAGAGTGTTTACATCTCTTATATATTGATTTTGTTGCTCTGCTGTAGTAGAAATGATTTTTTATTTACTATTGTGATTGTGTTTACACATAATGTAAAAAATACTCTTAGTAGCCTTAAGTAGTAAAGATCTGATTCCATAAAAAAAATTATATATAAGTACTTATTGTACTTTAACATTGGTACCATAGGAATAAATGGTGCTGTATAAGTGTTGTAGGTGGGATTAGGGTAAGATGATGACGTATAAGTGTCACATAATTTTTTTACCAGAGGATTTATTAATGATATTTGTAAGAAATATTTGATCTGACATATAAAATTAAATTATTGTCATATACAGTCATCATTGGGTATGTTGGTAACTCAACAGTATGTTTTTTTTTTTCTCAATTATTGTAAATATGACTATATCACTGCCTTTTTTTAAAGTATTTTAAAGTTAAGTATATAATATATTGTATTTTTAAACCTAAATATGACTTATAGTTTGTTAATGTATCAAGAAAATTTAGGGTTAGTCAAATAAAGCGGAGCATCCAAATTGGAATTAAATATTGAGATTACAAGAAAAACGAAATTTATTTCTTATGTAAACTATATTATTTACATTAATATCATAACATACGTTTGTTATTAATTGTCACATAGTTATACATATATTTTTATCTAGTACACTTTTGAAATTTTTAGATTTTATATATAATACTTAAAAATATATAAATAGAAGAAGTGTATATTGAGATACTTATGTAATATGAATAATGTATTTGAATTTATAACAATGATATTCGAGTAGTTTATACATTTTTATACAAATATATTAGTTTTTTTTATTAAACTCTGTTATTTTATTTGTCATTTTAAAAGTTTACGGTCTGTTGTATGGCCACGTGAAACGTATGCTGCCGAGTATGTGTGGTTTCAAATTATTTTTGACTCGCTCCTCTTGGTTTGCTAGTAACGATTCAATATGTGGTATCTCGTGGAAGTAGAGCTCGCCGTGTTTTATAGACCGTTGAATCGCATCGATCGCGTCCAATCCTTCCAAAAGATACGGGTCATGATATTCTGCAAACATTTATTGTTCATTACTTCTTTCTCGCACGTTTATTGTATGGTTACACCCTGTATGCGAAGTTGATACAAATGAACAGTATATTGACTCATCGACCATGGGAATGGAATACAGTAGAGTTTTAAAACTAGCCTGTTGCAAACTATATGGAATCGTTCGAGTAATGACGTTCGCCTTCCAGAGTTTTCCGTCCATCGTTATTAAAAGGTATATAAGTGCGTCGCGGTGTGTCTGACACGAGCATTATTTTAGACAATGCTCATAAGGCATAAGTATCACTGTACTACAATTGTTAGATAGTGAGTCTATTTAATTTTTTTCTGTAAGAATAAATGACGACGATAATCTGCGGGCGTAGCAATTTAATATTTGTTGTATTTTATCTGAAAAATATAAGCAATAAAATCCAGCATTTTATTATGGAACTAGCAACCAATCCCGGCTTCGCACGGCTGTCATGTACTTACTAGATATGGCTGTATTTCTTTTTAATAATGTAATAATTTTTTGGCATATTTATTGAAGTGATATGTTGTAAGGTCAATTCTGGAACAAATTTAATCCTAAAGACAATCAACATGTTTATTTGTATAAGGATTAATAGTATAATGGCAGTATTAAAGGCGAGAAGAGAACGATTAAATAAATAAAAAAGTGGTGGGTAATTTATAATACACTCATTTTCTCTATTGTCTGTACATATAATATGCATTTATTATACAAGCTATCACCAAATTATAGTGAAACCGTATCAAGATCCGTTGTCTAGTTTAGAAGAACTAATATCGTACAGACACAAAATGTTTTTTTTTAATAATATTATTTTTTATTGATAATAATATGATACATGGAGACATCATCAGTATCATAGAACGTGAACTTAAGCATCAGCACGCCCCATTTGCTGTGATGTATTGGAAGGACCTCTTCCTGTAAGCAAAATAGGCGATAGACCTTTGGGTCAAGCTTTAGAGCTTTATTATGGAAGGCGACATTTTGCAAACAAAAACAATTTTCTTTTTCGAGCTGTCTACACTGTTGACCTGGCAAGGCCTCTACAGTTTCATCGGACTAGAAAACAAACTCATGAGGTTCTAATACATGGTTTATATTAATCACGTACAATCCATTTCATCTTCGTTAATTGTGCGTGAATATTTTTTCTTTCGTAACTTAAAAAGGGGGAATGTATTGTACATAAATTGAAAAAATCAAGTTGCACAAGAAGAAACTGTAAGAGTCCGCAAATTGTTTTAGCGTTAATATACTTTCTATTTTATGTTTCAGCATTTTTTTTTTTTGGGGCACCATCAAATTCATTTGTTTAGGGCGCCGAGTTTGCTCGAATTACCCTGAAACGGTAATTTAAAATGCTTAGAAATTAATTCTAAACGAACTCAATAAATTAACGTTATCATAGAAGTGGATAGTATCGTCGTAATCGCCAAGGGGGCCGTTCAAGTATAACATAAGCATAATTTTAGTGACCTTTCAACCTCCCTATTTTCAGCAAAAATAAGCAAAGTTCTCACCTCCTCTTATAGACACTTCACGTAAGCACTGAAACAAGTTTTGGCAAATCCCTCGAAAGTTTCATTGTAAGTAAAAAAAAACGAGAAGACAATAGTTAAATATCACTGACGTAATCGTGATTCGGACTGTCAATCCCCTTTTGGTGCTTACATAATACTTGTACAGCCCCCAGTGAAAGGTTTGCGTTTCACAGAACTTATTTCGCACGAAGAAAAACAATACAGTAATTTGTTTTGCTACCATGCGATCCTAAGTAAAAAATATTGTCCTCAAATGCCCGTAGTTTAGGTATCTGAGGGTGCGTCGTTTGAGGTTTGCGTTCTGGCATCCGTCTGCGAGACCAACCTCTACTTATGATGCTAGAAGTCAATTCTATCTTGAAATCAAATATATAATGTTTTGCTAAGCACTCAGCGACTAGTAGTAATATTTATCTGTAAGTAAAATATATAATTAGTAAGCGAGTCTCAGTTTAACTCTGTTGTACCTATATCCGAGCGTCGGCCAATACTGGGGGCGAATCGTGGTGGAGATGATGGAGGTATGAACAATCCTTCCGGCCAAAGTGATTCCGGGTCCGGCGAGTCAACTTTATATGGAGAAGGAGGTAATACAGGGATAGATACTTCTGTAATTGAAAATGGTTCAGATCAGGCATGTTTAAGTAATTACATTGTTCCAGACATCAGTGCTACTGCCAAAAGATTTTTTTGCGATATTATGTTTTATATCAATTCATAATCAGCAAAGGAAGATACGGTGCAACGAATAGTATTTTTTATTCACTTTTGAACTTCTGCCCTCATATTACACTTAATCAAGAAACGAGTTATTCGTACATCGCTAAAAGCGCAAGCTTCAGACTTTTTGGACTTTCTCCGATTTGTGTTTTAGATAATGTGACCGTTTTCCTTATGGCGTCAAAGTACTAATATGTATGGGTTTCGTCGAGGGAATACATATTTTAAGTGTGGTTTGTTATATGTACTAATAGGCACACCGCATAACTACGCTCAAAGTACTACTTATCACGAAGTGATCTAGCCCAGAACTATATATGGATATGTTTACTGGATGTCAGTTCCTTGCGTCGATTATAAAACAGAATCTGAAGCGTCGATGGCATGTTAGCGTGTTTGGATAACGCATCGATCACCGCAGCAAGAGATGACGGTGAAATAAAACATCGTAATGAAACTGTAGCATGGTGTTACGTCTTTTTCTAAGTACACCTTACTAGGGCCAACACTTAAGTTTAAAATGTACTTACCGCCAAGCACTTATGGGTGTATTCCAGCAGCTGTACTTCTGAGCTAATCTTCTCTAGGTTTAGGTTTATTGTGTATACCATCTTAGACCACATCGTCATATAACAGCAGGCGAATTTGTGGTCAAACCTTACAAAACCTATAATGTATGTAAAAACACATACCTACCTCTGACATTTTGCTGCCAAGGAGTAACTCTTAGTGTTCTTGCCGGAGGTACTTCTTCGTAATTAAACGGTACAGTAGGTTTAATTCTCTGGTATCCGTTTCCGTGACCCATTTGTAATGGATTCGATGATGGAGGATCTACCAAAGAAAAATTAGAGTTCCGTATAAAATGCTATAAATTTATTGCGACATAGAAATATTGTCGATTAGTGTTCCATTGGTTTTGTTTTCCTCAATATTGGTACAATTACTGTAATAAAATATCTAGATAGAGATTTTTTTTAACTAGAAATCTAGACTACACATTCACGAAGGCCACCATTATTGGCTCATTATACGTCATATCTGACTACGGTGTTAACTTATACAATCTTGCTATGTTTATGGTAACATTACCTATGTCAAGAGTAGTTAATAATTTGTTACTTTTTTTGTATCTCTGTTACTAATAGTATTTTTTTTGTCCCCTCACAGGTAACTAGTGCGGTGTTAATTTAAATATATATAGTAGGTAGGCAACTTTATAAAATGCATAAATGAGACTGTAGTATGTAAGAATAATTTCTTACTAAATATTTTTGACAAAATGTTTGTTATGTAGTCTAGAAACTTCACGGGAAATTTATGAAAACATAACGGCATTGTTTTAAGATCAGGAAAGTTAAAACGCCCACTTATGCGCGATCGGGACTCGGATAACAACCACGCCTTATAATTTTCATTAACAAGCGATTCATTTAGTTAACAGTATGATAGTAGAGCTACGCTGAAGCTATTACCGGTTTCAGCATGAATGGGTCGGCTCGCCCGAGGTAGTACCACCCTCTCACAGAAAACCGACGTGAAGTAACAGTGGTTGCACTGTTGCGTTTCGTTCGGTCAGTGAGAGCGCCGGAGGCCCACATATTTTAAAGGCCGGCAACGCACTTGCGACTCCCCTGTTGTTGCTAGTGTCTATGGACGGCGATGTCACTTACCATCAGGTGACCCACCTGTTCGTTTGCCCCCTATAATATAAAAAAAAAAAAAAGGAAAACTCACTTCGTGAATTTCGAATTGTATATTGTTGCGTTTGACGATTGTTAGCTCTTCTATTTAGTACAGAGATTGGATCACCAACCCCGTGAGTGAAGCTTCTCGCTGGTGTATTCACGCTTACATGTGAAGCGAACTGCGTGCTTGAAAGAGCATGCGTTGCCATGTGTACAATATAGAAAAATATGCCCAGCATATTCTTAAACTTGAATCTTGTAATCTGAAAAAAGTTTTTATCTTTCAAAGTGTTATGTTTACAAGGTCATAATTAATTCCAGTGTATTAGATTGATGAAAATATTAAGATATATTGCCTACATAATTATGGATGTGATTACAATTTTTGTACAAATTATATTCTCACCAAGAGTATTCTCTGAACGTGTGTTCTTAGAAGAATTGATGTAAGAGGATATGATATTATGATTATTAATATTATGTATGCCGTCATATATATATATATATATATATATATATACGATAATTTAAACAGAGTTATATTTAGGTGTATAAATTTTCATATAGCATACTTTTTTTGTATTGCATTATATAAATATAATGATAAACCGTAACCGTAACAACCGATTACCCAATATAATTAGGTAAATAGGTATGTATTTGTATACAGGTAAACATACTTTTTAATTGATTTAATAGCTTAAAAAACATGTAAGAATTCAAATTATCTCAGTAACAAATTTGTTAAAAATCTATTATTATATGCAATTAGAATGATACGCAAAAATGGTTACCCACGTACCGTTTTAAATTGTTATAATTCCAGGTTCCAGTGTTGCCAGACTCTATTTAATATAATATATCAAATCATATTATGTGCTTTTGTCAAATTGTAACAATGCAATTTTAATGAATTGTTAGTGTAATAAAATTATTCTTAGTTAAGACTAGCTGATACCCGCCCGCTTCGCTGCGCATTAAATAAAACAAAGGGTCAATGGAATCCAAACATAAGTACCAATTAACGAAAACTTCCCCATCGAATGGTCATAGACCTTTTCCGGTACAATCAGTGCCTAGTTTTGACGTGAGTGAATCTCAGAAGAACTTTATTTTCAATACAACTATATAAATTTTTTATACAAATAGTTGAATTCATAATTGAGTATACTTATACATATCTAAAATAGTTTACTTCCATACTCACAGTATATTTATATTCTTGCTATTTATTATTGTATAACTATTACACTATTGCATTCGGTCACACAATAACACTTAAGTAATATCCGAATTAATCTCGATATTATTCACTGGAACTACAAAACAGAACGTATATTTTTTGTTTTAGTTAATCCCAATGAAAAAATCTCATTTCGTTTATAGGCGTACAGACAATGTAACTAAAAGTTAGATTACTATCGGTCCGTTCATCCATAGCGTTCTCTCACGGCGCACCGCACTTTACTTTGGTGCTGTTGCAAAACCATAGCGGCATAGTCTACCAACCAACCTGCAGCGCGTCATATTATCATAATTAGAGTCCCGCTGCGTGTCTGATGACGAAACATCGAACACCAAAACTTACCAATGATATCTAGAAAACTAAAAGGTCTACAATAATAATTTAAATTCATTATATAAATCTATTGAAAATGGTGCAACTGAATCTAACAAAAACGGGAAAGAACCGATTGTCGATAATCATACACATAATTTGAAACTTTTATGTTCATTCACACTCATAGGCATTTGCAAGCAATCAGCATGAAAGCAATTCGTATAGAATGACATTAGCTTTTTAGACCGAACCATAATGCGTTCTCACCCTTGATTTGTAAAGTACCTGGCTATCAGAATACATATTTGAAAAAACACTGATCTCCCCACACACGTGCACATACACACATGTGGGTACACATAGTGTCTTAAGCGCTCCCCTTGGTAGTACGGTGAAACTGTAGAGGCTTTGCCAGTTCAACATTGTAGTCAGTTCGAAAAAAAAAAACATTTGAAATAGGTTTAGAAGTACTTAGCTGGCAGAGTATACATTTATAATGAAATTATATGAGGTTTCAATCTACTTCAAGTACTTACAGGTATATTTAAATGTATAAAGATGATAAGTATCAACATTTTAAAATTATACTCTTAGTCACAAAATAGTTCACATAGTTATTTATCTTGTTAAAAATTCCTCATTAGTGATAAGATACATTATTATTATTCGAATAATAAAAACAGGTATTGAAAAAATAACGATAACGGTGCAAGTGTTAATGATTTCAATTTATAATTATTTTATACATTAATTTACGATAATGTTATTTGTCATCATGTATTTTTGAAAGAAAAATATAACGGAAGTAATTTAACGTAATGATGTTGTGGTTACTTGTATTAGCTACATGTTTGAGTTGAAGTTTATCAGTTAAAAAAAGTGGGTGTGTACTTATACCCACACGAAAGAAGTGAAAACTTCATTAGACCGGTGAAGTTGTGAAGGCCCATCACGCCAGTAGTGTAGTCAGACCGTAAGAAAAAATAAAACTTCATTACAAAAAGTACAATAAAAAGCCAAAGTCATGCGGTGTTGGTCCCGCTCATTCAAGTACTGAAAGCGGCCTACGTTACTTAACTTCGGTAATCGGACGAGAACCTGTATTTTCAACACTCTACCCGACACAGTGTTTACCTCCACCACTTTTCGTCACACAGAACATTTGCCGATCAGAATTTCAAAGTCCTCCCGTAAGAAGTTTCATTTCAAAAATATATAAAGCATGTAAATGATCCCAAACCTCTATGGTTAAATATTCGTTGAAAGAAAATAAGGGTTAAGTATCAATTAGGTGCCCTTCTCAAGTTAAAAATCAGTAAATTATATGTTCTGGCAGCTAAAATTGGAAGTCAGATCTTTCCCATATTAGCCACCATTTCTATTATATAAATGCGATTGCACGTATTAGGTGAAAGTAGTAAGTAAAAAGATACACACACGAGCGTATACAATAAAGAGAAAGAAAGAAAGAGAGAGAAGGAGAGAACTCCTTCTATCAGTCAACTCTTTTTTGTTTTAACGTTGGAAAATCCAGCATTGGACACTCACTACCTGAGGGAGAGTTGAGGAGTGTTCGAATCTTACTGACTAAAACCCCAAAATGAACCATCTAGTGTTCTAACGGAATCTCAAAGATTGGTGTGAGTAAGCACCGCGACACTCTGACTGCAAAGTCCAGCGCGAACGCTAGGCCGCCTACTGACCGAGATAGCCCAATCAAACTGTCTTCCCATCTATCAAACCATTGCAATGGAAGGTCAGGTGAAGGAGACACCTCTTCCAACCGCAACCCTCAATTGATTTTTAATGTGGTTGTATCCTCACTCTCTGTAACTATTTTACGTAGTTTTCTCCTATAGTATTAGTCAACTCCTTCCTTTTTTTTTAACGTGAGGCAAGCCATCATGAGTACCCTGCTGCCCAGGGGAGCAGCAACATTATGTCAGATTCTTACTCACTAAACTCTCTGTCTCCTCATCCGTAGAAAATGTACAATGGGGAGATGGGTTCAGCGTTTGATTTTAAGCTAGAATGATGTTAAGAGACAATGTGGCACAGGATGGTAATACGCTAAGCCTAGAGAGAACTAACTTTGAAGTGCAGTTGCCGGAACACACCTATAAGACAGATTTTCAACCTCAAGATTATACGTGGGTATTATACGGAAACTCGCTACCATGCTACATTTATTACGATGTTTTCATTCACGAAAAGGTTAGGCTTATTATAAGGATTCAAATCTACGTTGTTCAACGCGGTGTTCAAACATGCGACAAAAAACAAATCATAGTTTCGAGCTGATAAGTGAATTGCCAATGGTATTTTGAAATCATTTGAAAAAATTCTTCTTAGTGATAACCTAATATTATTATGCTATTGTTATACCGATGATCGTAAAGAGATTACAAGTTATTGCAATGAACTCACACCCACAGGCTGGATACCTTCTGCTTGCATCATTGTTTGGAGTGTTCTAATTTTCGACGCCAAAATATTCAATTGCAAGTGCGTGCAATATGCCGACACATGTGCACGGCCGTGACCTTACAACTCTGACAAATAGTTCTCTTAAAACGAGCTCAGATATAAAAAGAGTCAATAATAAGAACTAAATATTACACCAAGGTGAGATCTGAATTACAATGCTGTAATTTCGAAGATAAAGCCATACGGATACAATTGTTACTAAGAATAAAGGAATACAAATTTAATTATGAATTAGGAACTGGATATATTATACTATATGCTTATATAACCGACTATTGTATTAAAGGAATCGTTAATAGTAATGGATAAAGTTACTTACCAAAGACATTTTTAGTAAGTACATTTTTTTAAATAATGTACCTGTTTAGAAATTATTAAAAGATCATGTAAATATAAATAATCAGAAAAAAGACCAAGCGTAGATATAACCAGGACTGAATTAGTCAATTTAGTGTAATTAAACTACAGTGTAAGCTCTTAATAACGTTATTCTCTATAACGAGTTAGTCCAATTTTTTTGGTTTACAGTAAAAATTTAAATCCATACATTAGATACATAGTTTATAGCTTAACAGCCATTCCCCATTACGAAGAAATCCATTAATAATTTAGACGTCGGTAAATAGTTACAGTAAGTATTAGCAGTACTGTTATTCGTGTTATCAATTTAAAAAAGACTCCAATTAAATCTTTGAAGTGCCGAAATTTCCATGAAAGAAACTACAAAGAAGTTGAAAATCTGTCGCCAAGCACCTGTTGGTGTGTTCCGGCAGCTGCACTTGAGACCTAGTCTCCCTCTAGGTTTTGCGTGACTAGTATCTTAGGCCGCATCATCATTTAACTCAGATGATGTTGTGGTCAAACGCTTACCTATAAAGTATATAAAAAAGCCCCGAAAATACTAGCTTGCTTTTTTATTATAATTTGCCTAGAACAAATATTTTTAATTTTAGTATTGCAGGGTCTCCAGCACATTTTAGCCTTAGCTACTAAAAAGGCGCTGTAACGTATTAACTTTTATTGCATTTAAAATTTCTATGCTAAGATATATGACCACGAATTGAATACTTATTCAATAACAAACGCGTGTGGAGCTAGCTATTTATAAATTTCAATTGATTTGCTATATTTAAAACAACTATATACGATAACCAAAACAAAGCCTTAATTTACTAACTCGTCCAAAGTACCTTAATTCAAAACTCCGTGGAACGTGACTACTGACAAAGCTTCGGATAATTACACATTCATCGGAACAAAATTTATAATAGTTTAAAGTTGCGCAATTCAACCCTCGTTACTACAGGTAATCACTATATTATCATAAGAGTTCTCTACTATTATTCATGCTTTATTAAAGCGGAGCGCTCAGTCCATTTGTCACGAAGCTTGTCGCGAGGCTTACGAGCGGTCACGAAGTAGTATAACAACTTTTCTCAAGGTTTATACGAAGTACACGGGACTTGCTTTGAATTACATTTTGGGATGTTTTCGTAAGTAAAATCGTTTGGGAAAAGATTAACCAAATAAGGCCAGCGCGGTACTGTACTTTAAGGAAATATGGCCGATGCTTTATTCCTACCTTAATATTTTAACTATTTATGGTATGTGGTATATGAAATATGAAGGACCATAATGTGGATACATGTTGTTATGGAAGATGTTATCCGTTTGCAACCAAAATTCTGTTAATTATGTAATTTTGGTATGAAGCCACCACGTTGTTTAAATTTGTTTTAATATTTTAAGACTAGCTTCTAGGCGTCTCCGTTCTAATACAAATGGTTGTGTTGTTTCATGAGAACTAAGTTGATGGTGTATTCGTACACCGTGTCGATCGATGTAGTTTCGAATCCTTGCAACTGAGTCGGAGCTTTCGGTGATGGAAAACATCGTGATGAAAATTTAGCATGGTGGTAGGGCTTTTTCTAAGTCCACCAGGCTAGTTACAACCCTTAAGTATATTACCAACACATATGATGGTGGCGTGTGCACATGTTGTGAAAGTTGTCAGTTATATAAATAACGTTCCTTTAAAACCTGTGTTGCGAGGGGTGTACCGAGACCAGTAGGTGCACAGAAAATTTTTCACTAAATAAGAAGGATTGAGACAGAACAGGATGTATAACTTAGGAGGACGCTTTTAACAATCGGAAGTGAGGCTCACGTACTGTTAATTATTAAGATATGCCACAGAATATAGGTAAGTGTATCTAAGAATAATTAACTCAGTATGCTATTGTGACTTCAGTTTCACAATGTAGGAAGCATCTTATAATTAGACTTAACGGTCGTTTCTGTTATGACTATAAATTAGATTCAATTGACGCTGCCGTGAGAATAGCTAGATTTCGACACACATAAACATACTGTGATAGACAGGAATATCTAATAAGTTGTTAGTAGTATATAAATAAAGGGAATATTGTATTTTACGTAGCACTAGAAAACGCCAGCGAATTCGTCTGCTTTCAATTACAATATAAACCTTAATAATGGTAATGTTAGAGTCATATAGATTATCCAAAATAATAACATAAAATTTTGAGTTCAAATAAAAAATATAAATGCAAATTACGTCTCACAAATAGAGGATCCATGAACGTCTTCCATTTTGTCATATTGAATGGATCTGCTTAAAAATGAGGTAATCAATCTAGCTCTGAGTAAAACTATAGTTAAAGATTCAAACGTTCCAATTAAATGAATGTAGGATAAAATATCATCAATATTGAAGAGAAAGTCCAAACAAAATCGAAGGGCCAGTGAGACTGGTTAAATAAAGTAAGTGGCTGTAGTAAATAGCTTTTAGATGTTTCAAATTAAGAGTAGTGTAGTTAATTTCTAATGATGAATTATTTATATATTCAAATTGTGGTAGATTCGTAAGTATATTCTACATTATTAAGTAATCAAAATTACGAATATACAGAACTAATTAACAAACAGATTATCACTATAGAAAAGAAGGCAATCAATTTAAAATTACATATAATTGTTTTAAAATTAAAGTTATTGTAATAACTGTTTTTACACAGCTACTAATCACTTCGACTGAAGATTGATATATCTATTAATCATACTTATTTGTAACTGAATGACAATTGGAATATGTCTTATGAATATTTAGATTTTAACCTCTCGGTTGATTTTTTAAGACCCAGATATAAAAATGGCGGATTATGTTTTAATTCTTTTGTTTTTTAATTTCACGACACCGTACATTGTCAATTTCATGGTTTAGTAAAAAAAAGTTCGTACAAATGAAAAGAATAATGAATAAATACATTTTACATAATAATTGTAATTTTACAATACATAATTTGCTATTTTTCAAAGTTTTGTAATAATTAATCTGATGATTTTTTAAGCTTAAATTGCCAATAGTCTGTTGACTTGTGTCTCATGAAGTCAACATTCGTTTGTAAGGAACTTAAACCTTTATAGTTTTGAATAGTCCAGAGGTTAATAGGACACAAATTTTTATTTTCGAATAAAGAGTAAAAAATATACCACTGTGGTCAATTTCAAATTTTTAATAATGGCGTCTCGTAAATACGAATTCTGGCAGTGTCACTGTGGCATATACTTTTACTGACTAGGCCTGGTTGAGGTAGCAGCGGTCATTGACATTGTGAAATCAATCAATTTTAATCTATCAAATAATATTTCTACAGTTATCAGTTAACTAGGTACGTCATTATGTAATTATGGTGAATAAATTATTATTATTGATGCTAATAAAAGATATATCTATCCCTTGTTAGAAACTTATTCCAACGTAGGTAATTATGATAGTTTATTTTTGTTGGATTATCTATGGTTAATTTTGCATTTTTAAAAGTGCAAAAATTAAAACTGTTTACGCACTATCTAAACCTAATTTGTAGGTGGTAGAGCTACGCTGAAGCTATTACTGGTTTCAGCATGAATGGGTCGGCTTGCCCGGGTTAGTACCACCCTCTCACAGAAAACCGACGTGAAGTAACAGTGGTTGCATTGTTGCGTTTCGTTCGGTCAGTGAGAGCGCCGGAGGCCCACATATTTAAAAGGCCGGCAACGCACTTGCGATTCCCCTGGTGTTGCTAGTGTCTATGGACGGTGGTGATCACTTACCATCAGGTGGCCCACCTGTACGTTTGTCCCCTATAATATAAAAGTATATACATATATATATAAAACTTTCTGTAAATAATTTAAAAAAGTAAGCCAAAGAATATATTTCAATGTAATCATTCTTATTTTCGAGGTTATAAATACCTATAATATTAGTATATTCCTACATGTACAATAATTGACTAAAATAAATATTCAATATAATATATAAAAGCGTAGTAAAAATGTAGTTTCCGTTTGCAATTTAATGATCAAGTTTTCTGTGGATACTTCCGCTAAAGTATATAAATACATTTGTGCTACTATATATTTATGTTTTTGATACAGTGTGTAAAAATTAAAGAATGCATTTACAAATGAAATTAATTATACATACTCTAAAATTTAGATCTACATTGTAAAATTCAATGTTAATTCAGCTCCTTGTCTGATTACTTTATGATACCTGTGAGATAAAATTATTACAAATGAATTTGCTCCGCCTGTCATACAACTTCGTCATGTGTGGCCATGGCACAGCTAAGCCGTTTACCTATTAATTTTTTCAGGTGAACTTGTCGATTAATGTGGTTTACGAGTGACAGGTAATAATAGGTATGCTATATTAAAAGAAAATTAGTTTTGTTCTACTTTAGGTTATTTTAGGTACATTATGTTTAGTAGGACACTCAGTAAATACGTGACTATAAATTGACATTGCACACAGATTATCCCAACTAATATTATAAATGATAATGTTAGTTTGGCTATTTATTTGTTTGTTACGCTTTTATACTTTAACAACTCAAGTGAATTTAATTAAATTTTGAATAAATGTTGTCAGGTTTACAGAAAACGGCATAGTATAACTCGCATCGCCGCGGTCTCCCTCGGCAACAGCTCAAGCGTTTCGTCTATCTTCTGAAGTGGAGCCCTCGAGCACTACTAGACCTATACGGTGACTCTGAATATTTTCACTCACTAGCTTAATACACACAACACAGATTACCCCCATATACATGCACACACAGACACACATGTAAATACACATATGGTGAAAGAGTTTTATTTTTTCCCTTTGTTTTTCGAACTTGGTTGATTTAGTTTAGTCGAGTTCATAAATACATTTTTAAGTTCGTAAGGCACACATCCTGGTACATACGAGTATGTGTGATTCACTAATACACACCTATTACTACGTAGTAAGATTTGCGTTGTTGCATCCAAGGTAACAAAAACCCAAGCTGAGTTTCGGCCACTTTGTCACCCTTGAGCTTGTTGCCAAGCCGCTGAACGCTGTAAGCGCTCGCCCTGTTGTCCAGTGAAGCTGTAAAGGCCCATAAAGCCAACAGCGTATAGTCAGTTCGAAAAAAAAGTGCTTTTCATCCAGAAAAAAAGTACCATTCTCAGTGATAGGTCCAATCTGCATTAATACATGTGCAGCCACGAGTATAACTTAGTATCGTCACATTTATTAAGATGGAAGTTCGTCCCGCGCAGGTGAAAGATATTAATTTTCTAGGTAGTCATCATCTTCTTATCCTTATTCCATCTAAGATGGAACGGCACAACCTAATTCCTGTACAATTTTATTATATCAACTGTCAACTGAGTATTTATATAATTATAACTTGTATTTATATAATTTTATTTGCATTATTTTTTGTAGTATAGTTTTTATATTTTATATTATTGTATCTAATTTTGATTTATTCGACAATTAATTCTCCAATATATACCAACTCAATATATTCATGTCAATATACACCGATGTACGTGATACAAAACCCTGGAGCTGCACAGGAGAATTACGTTATAAGAATCGCCAACGTTGAACAAAAATCAGTGAGTAATAATGACCTGAAAAGTTTGTACAAAAACAGTGGCAATATAGAATGGGTAGTTGGCAGTACTGTGAAATCCCTGAAACCGTGAATACCGGAAAACCCCAAAAATGTAGTCTAAAGCTGGCTAACTTTCTATTATCTAAAAATGATAATATAATAATCAAACCATACATCTTGAATAATTTCGTTTTTATAATGGATGGTAGTGCCGTGCATCTCAAACAGAAACTATAAATAGTCTACCAAAGATAGACATCGACAGAAAAATGATAAAGCTAAAAAGGATGTATATATCAGACCTCTTAATCATATTGATAGGTACACCATTGTAGTTATTACTCATACCACGCTAACCTATTACTTTTTATGTGGCTCTGGCTTACGTGCGTAAATTGGGTTTCACTTATAAATTTTGTTATATTACCAGTTGATATAAACACATTTATGAATTATGTATTTACAAGCACGATACACCGTTGCCGTCACATTCTGATTCAATAATACATTTACATTTATTTAGAAACCACTTGCAATAATAATTTGTATACACCGAAAACAGCGTTAAGAATATTTATTTATGTAATCTTAATACACTAAGGAAGTTTATTTAGTATACGTATTGCCTAAATAAGAGTTTTTAATAGAGGGTTAATGGAAGCATAACAATTCGTTCAAAGTCATGGCGGTGATGGATTACTACAATATGACGGAAGGAATTATGAATGCACTCGGTAAGTATTTAATGTAAGGACTTGACCTCAACACAAAACGAGGCCGAAGTCATAGTATGTTCTGTCCTCCGAGCAAAATGGAAAGACACATATCGCTTAAGAGGGCTATAATTGGATCATGGATTAAGAAAGCCGTTATCCCAAAAAATTGGAAACGATTTACATTTTATACATTATGTTAAAAACTCTTAATATTTTGTCGGCCACGATAACGCTTCCAAGAATGTTTCTGTCATTTCGATGATATAATATAAAGGTATTAACGATTTTAAATACGCGATATAAAAGTATTGTTATACTATTATTCGAGATGGATGTGCTTGCATAATTTGGAATGTCAAACGTTTACAAATAGCACATCCTTGGCCAAGATTAAATTATAGCAATAATAAGATCGAGGATAGCTGACGTTTTAGGTCGTATATAATAAATGTTATCAGTTTCCGTTCACAAGTTAACGTTCTGATCTCATCACGTGATACTTATTTATGGACTTGGTCTTGTTCCATAAAATTGTACGTGACTATACTCGGCTTATCAAGAGCAAGGTGCAGTGATATATCTTATAAGCTTTAATAACTAATTCGGTATTCACATGTCATTTATAATAAACTAGCTTTCTGACTTCGCACACGTAAACTATGAAGTTTAACTACACAATTTCTAAATTGTAGGTAATTGTACTTGCATGTTCTTATTAGGTACTATTAGATATTTACTATTGAAAATTTAGACACCACCTTTCACCTCCTTATGCGATAAATTTTGAGACTACACTTCTTATCAATAATATAAAGTTCTTCTCAAATTTTAAATTTCTGTTTTCAGTATTCTCAGTACTTTGAACAGGACGAAGAAGAGGCTTTAGTTAGCGTGTTCTGTGAGATTGTAGGCAAATGTTTAAGACCTTTAAACTATAAAAAAATGAACTTTATACAAGTATGCGGTATTTAAGGTGTACCAAAAAAACCCAGTTTTTTATTCTTCAACTGAACGTGAAGTTTTGTAAAAGAATATTAAAACAAAGACTCTGTCAAGATCAGAACCTTTAATATTGATGTTTAGAGTTCGCGAATCGCTTTTTTATTTTTCATATAATTCACAAGGAACAATTATTGATGTTTAACTTTTTGAATTTTTTAACTCAGTCTCGGACTATCGTTCAGAAAAAAGGAAATTACATTCTTGTAGGAAATTGAATGCCTTAGAAAAAATATATGTTATGAATTTTTGATAAATCGACACCTGTAAAAGTTATTCAAGGCGAAAGTTAGACATTTATATAATTTTGAAATTTTTAGAATTTCAATGAAAGTTTGATACAAAATGAAGACGATTTCAAAAATTGTATGAAAGCATAAATAGGTTAATTGAATTGAAATTGTTGTTTGACTAATAAACATAAAAATCAGTGTAACTGAATTTTATAGTTAAAATATATTTTATTACTTTTTATTTATTGACAATTTCTTCATCCTTCTTTGCTAAATTCCCCGTAGTAAAATATTTAAAAACAAAATATACACATTGATTTTTTTTTAATAATTAACCATATTTAACATTAAATTATAATAACTTCCCGCAAAAGAAGAAAAAATTTAAAAATTCATCAAATGTCTAACTTTTACCTTGAATAACTTTTACAGGAGTGGATTTATCACAAAATTATAACATACTTTTTTGTAGGTCATTCAATTTCTTATAAGAATGTAAGTATATTTTTTTCTATATAAGTATATATATCTATATAGTATATAAATTTTTCTATATATTTTTTATATAAGTAATGATTTTTTCAGTACGCTAGTCCGAGACTGAGTTAAAAAATCCAAAGTTTAAAAATATTTTTTTCAATGGTCTGTCTATATGAGAAATGAAAAAAAGATTGATTCGCGGGATCTTGACAGAGTTTTCGTTGTAGTATCCTTTGACAAAATTTCACGATAATTTGAAGAATAAACATAAGTCGATTTTATTAGTACAATCTAATGTGTATACGTAATAACACAAGTACAACAGTATACAAGTAAATGCAAACGATTAAATAATAATACAAGGCTGTAACTGGTACGTAAAAGCGTCTTTCCGAAATAACACAATAACAACAGTCTACACCGATTTCTTAAATGCAAATTATACATTTCCGTATTTAACAACTAAGTTTTGGCTTACAAAAAGATCTATCAATGCGTTAGAATATTTTCTCACTATGTTATCCTTCATCGTCAGCCAATAGTGACGTGGTTACTTTTTAAATTCAATTTAGTAAATGTAGGCTAATTAAAATAAATAATTCGTATATGTACGTAATAAACCTTTTCTCGTTTTATCATTCATTTCATATAAATAAAGACAAAAATAGTCATGCGTGTCCGCTTAAGGTAGGCGTCCACATTTATGCATCGTAAGTATGAAACGTATCGCATCAAACGGGTTATTTTTTTACAATGCGTCTACAATATCAGCAGCTATCGAATTTACTGACGCAACTACCAGCAATCGGATTGCCGATTCGAATTCTAAACGAATGTTAATGGCGGACGACACGAAGTAGAGCGAGCGAGCGCGCGGAGCCCGTCTATTGATAGAAATGTTATATGACGTCATCGGGACGTATCAAAACGGAGCATCGGCATCGGCATTCGTGGTGTAGATTCGGGTAGATTCGTGCGATCCGTACGATGCGGATCAGAGGACGCACTTGTATGACTTCCTATACAAAGAATTCTCTGATCCGTTTGATGCGATACGCCCGATATTTACAATGCATAAATGTGGACGCCTACCTTTAAACTACATTAGTAATCTAATAAGCGGTTTAGCGTGCGCGATCAACGTCGCGTCAGTGTGTAATGTTTATGGATTATATATAAGTACTTCAATACGCTTATGAGGGTCTGTATCGATGACAACATCTTAGACTTTCATTTTCCAGTCTTTAGTTTAGTTCACGTTAGCGAGAAGTGCAATATATTGTGTTACTAATTTTACTTACAAAATTACTAGTTATGTGTAATCTAAAGCATAATTTTGTAAAGTATAAAAATATTTTTCTACAATAAAAAAACAACAAATACTGCTGAATTATTAAATAAAGTTATACGTATTTAGTACGTTTATATTTGAGTCATATCAATATTCATTTTAGAAAACGTTTATGATTTTTGACTGATGACAGTTTGATTATGAGTGTGAGTTGTACATATACAAAATAATCCCAAAAATAAACTTTTGGAATAAATTTACCATTTTTGTATATATTAGGATCGCCAAAAATAAAAACCATATTTTTTGCATCTATTGTGAGAATATTTTACTTTTATATTTATGTGGACACACGCTCACCAAAATATAGTATAATTATTCACGTAATTCACATAATCATTTATTGGTGATATTATAACTAAGACTGTAAATGCGAAAATGAGTTTGTTTAGTACTTTTTCAAGCCTTAAGTACTCAATTGCTAATCACGACATGTTACATTCACGTTGAAAAGGCTATAGGGCCCATTTCATCTACAAAATATATACTATTCTCGAGGGAAAAAATTAAATCTAGCGAAGCGAAATCGAGCGAAACCGTGAACAAGAACTAGGGGACTATACAAATACTTCGCTAAAAACATGACATACGGCAGTGTTGCATGGTTCGAAGTATAAAAAAAAATATTATATGAATCTTAACATTTTTTTGTAGCTTTTTGTACCAAAAAAGTTTGGACGTATCTAGAACTAAAATTATAATTGTACGCTAAATTTGAATTCAAGTGTTTAATTAGATTTATTTTGAAGTGTAAGAATAATTAATGTGAGTATGTTACCAGGTATTAGATTATATTATTAAAATATACGGTAGTACAGTCTTCGCGAACCTTTTTAACCGCTCTGATTATAGCTTCGAAAAACACAAATTTAGGTATAAATACATATTACATTATATGTATATCATCGAGACAGCTTAAGAATATATAAATGCCAATTTTCGATTCCTATAATAATATTTCAACTTTGTTTTGTGGTCTTGACGATATTACGCGCAAGACCGAACGTATTCGACAAAAGTTTCGATTTATTTCATACTACTGTTTCCTTACTTAAAAATAAATTAACATCTCCATTCTTTCGTTAAGTTTTTTACTTTTTCGAAATACTATTATCAACTGTTCGTAATTTCTTTCTTGAATGCTTGTAACTTCTATTTGTGAAAACTTGTAAATGGTCTTCATGTAACCTACTCTTTGTTTTATAATGTTCACTTAGCTGTAAGTTTTCCGATAAATTGTAAAATAAAATAAATAAATAAAATTACAGCTATATTCAAAGCGGTCAAGAACAGTGACAAGGACTTTATATCCTGATTACTTGTGGCAACAGGAAATAAATTTGATATTTAGTATCATTGGAAAGTATATAAATTACTAGAAATATCAGTCTCCCGTCATACCATGTTCGTTAGAGAGTTCATGTAATAGGTATACTACTTGTATATAAATTAGTACACTTCACATATCAAGTCTGACGATCATTTCTTCTGTCTTGAATGGGTATGTAACTTGTCACAATTCTCCGGAAAAGTGAGGTAATTTACGATTTTCTTATTTTTCTTTTATTTTGTTGCACTCAAATGATACAATATATTCATTTATTTTACATCAGGCTTCGTTGTTTATGATTGAATATGAATGATGAATCACACTACTGTTTATTCCACAACAATTTTATAAACTGTTGCCAATTCATTTAATGTTTTGTACCGTATTGGAAATTGTAATAATGAAATGATAATGATATGAATATACCTTACTGGTATCGTGACTGGGTGTGGGCAACGTGAAGTGCTCTCCCTTTCACGCCTATTGGTTGTTGCATAATTCTTGCTTGTTCGCACGTTGGGGTAATTTTATCAGACCATTACGAAGTCAATATTAATAACGTACAACTGACAATCGGATGCAGAATAATTATATCTTTAATAATTGTCAAATCCTCTTCGTAACAATAATACTAAGGAATAATACGTTACATTATTTGTTAATGTCAATAGCGTAGTCAGTTTGAAAAAAAAACTGTTTTAGTAATAACCGCCAACTCTAGTCTGAATTAGAAGTAGGTGAGATGGTTTGAAGCTCTAAAATTTGAAGTTCCACTTCCGTAACCATTAGTATCGGGGTGATCTTGAGTAGATTATGCAAGTACCATAATAATTTAAGAGATGGCGCTATATGACATAGGCTTTAATAGTTTTTTTAATTATGCAGATATACTTAACAAGCTGAAACCTTAGGTAAACAAAACATTTGAACAAAATCGTTATAGCCGTTTCCGAGATATAGAAAATAAATTCATACTCGTATGTATATTCCATAGTTGCTAGTTTAAAGTTATAAGAAAATCAGCAATAAAGATTTTTATTTTGTTACGTGTTTATTAAGCGGGACCGTTTATTATTTATATCGGAGATCATAGTTTTTCTTTACTTTGATTATAAACATATAAAATTGGACTATGCAGCTAAAACAGCATATAAAAGGAAATCGAATTTTTATACGTTTCCTTTATATTTTAATATTTATTGTACGAAACCTGTTGTATAAAAATAATTATTTAAAAAAGTAATTAAATAGGCTATATGTACATATGTAATACTATTAAAAAAGTATTCGCAATGCGTCGATGAATATCAAGGAAACAGAAGGTGTTTGCAAGTACCTATAAGTCGTATACGAGTTCTTTCAGTCTTCCTGTATAGGTACAGTGCAGCATAATGATAAATCGAGAACTATATTTTATAATTTCTACATAAATACACGTGATATGTTCAATTACGTGGCTCCGATAGGACAAGTTTAAAAACAAGGTAATAAATTATGCGGTAAGTCGATTTTAGTTTACTCCCTCAAACGTAACATACGTCACGTCGCGGTCGTAAGAAAATAAAATATGGTAAGAAATACAACAGATTTTAAGGTTTCAAGCTGTTAAAGCTGCTAAGCGTAATGTATATTCACTTCAAGTATTTATGTACAACATACTTACAGATGGTCATTGCAATATATTCACAGAGGTTCATTGCAAAGTCTCACGTTAGTAATAAAATACATGAAATCTTTTATGTTGTTAGTACTCGCGATTTCGTTCGAAAAAGGTTTTATTGTTTCATAGGAATAATCTATGGCTTTTATCTGGATTAATTCTGAACTATTTTATCTTTTTCTTGACTTTGCTATTACTGCGTACTTCATTTCGACACCCTATTTGGTGATTTTAAGTTACCTCACAAAATTTTCATTATTACTACTTAGCCCCCACGAAAAAGCGTAATATTGTATACTCTTAAAAGTCCTAGATCTGCCAGTAAAAGTGTCGTCGTAATTGGTTCTGCCGTTTCGTAGACCACAAACAATAGACGCTTCAATTTTGCATGCTTTTAAGAATCTCTTTAAATTCTCAACAAACGTGAAGTTCAGAAAAGCAATATGTTTATAGTAATTTAAAAAAAGATTTTATTTTAAAAAACATCGCGCTTTATACATAGATGAGTCTTGAATTTAAATTCCAATTGCATATGTCTTGGCGAAAGTTCCATTAAAATAATCACAGCTGTTCTATGTTTTAAACGTGTGTGAAATATATACATAGTAAATTATTGTATATAAAAAGAAAATGCGTTGTAGGAAGTCTTGTGATAGAACGATTGTTATGAGACATTAAAATATAAATTATATATGTATAATAAATATATAAAAGTTAAGTGCCTAAGTTTTTTTCACATTAATTAAATATGAATTGGTGTGTAAATTCAGTAAAATCTATCATAGCCACTAATAAAGATAAATAGACGAACAAAGAACGCAAAATCGATGGTAACCGAATTGTCACCGTGTTCGGACACCGCGACCTTCGACATAGGCTTGATTCCTTGTGAACGAGTCGGGGCTTTCGGTGAAGGAAAACATCGTGAACCAAAAATAGGATGATTATAAGGTTATTTCTAAGCTTACCTGTCTAGTTTTCTACTACAAGTTAAATGTCTATTGCTAAGGTAATAATAGGTGTCTTCCGGCATTTGCACTTTAGCGCAATTCCCATTTCTATGTTTAGCGTATTTATTCTTAGGTGAGTGACGTCGTAGATTCTAGCATGACAAAGTGACGGTATAATAATTGATGGTAAGTATAGTACAATCCGTAAACAACGGCAAATACCGAGAGATCTAAAAACCATCGCCAGCTAACGCTCATATCGGTTCAAAGTCTTTTGGCAGTTAGATATATACTTACTGAACTCGTTACTTTCGTCGATTTATTACAATGTGCATGTTCCTCGGAACCCAATCGGTTATAGTTCCCTACCACCCCACTGGGTTCAAAATCAAAATACTTTATGTCCTGAGAAGGCACTTATGAACGTCAAAACTACCACTGGTTCGGAAAATAACGCAGACATCGAGAAGAGCCTACAAGAAATTCGAACGGGTTTATCTTTTCCTCGTATATATATTTGTTTAATACTATTATAGTTACATTCATTTTGGCAGATGCACAGAGGGGGTGTCGCTTCCAGAAATCATCATTGTTCACATAATGATCAAATCTACGCCTTTAGACAACAAAATCCGTTTGACATGATGCTTGAACTTACCATTCGGTGAATCGGTATTGGAACTTTGTTGTAAAACCTAACAGTTTTGCCTAAAAATTGTTATTGGACTTACTGAGTTTGAAATATAGAATGACCAATTTATCATTGTTTCTAGTATTTAAATCATGGCCGTCTTTTACTAAAACTAGCTTTCCTAAGTTTTTGCGGGTATACATTGAATTATCAAGAATATATTGGGAGGGTAGAGTTAAAATACCGAATTCCTGCAATGCGGTCTTTCATAATTCGCGAGTTTATTGGAAATACACTGGTTGAACTGGAGGAACGTTACACCACTAATCATACCAATATGGTGGGTGTTATACCAACACCTGAAGTGTGTTGATCACGATTTCATCAGACAGAAAATTTAATTTATTAAACTTTGATAACGGCAAAATTTTACAATATTTTGTAAATTTTGGTCTATAATGTGACCTTTATATGAAAATAATTTTAGTTACCTCAATTTTGAAGATTTCAAAATATGTTATTATAAAATAATTGTTTGTGAAATTGCAATATGCCAAGAGCATAAATCCAAACATCCTCTATTGCATAATTTGTTGCAGATTAAAATTTTATCGTTGTTACCACGTCCATGTATTAAATATATACGTTCATGACATTCTTAAAAATCGAACATTATTACATTTGAATATATGCTTAATATCTAATGAGGATTGATTATGAATGAGAGAAGAATTATATTTATTAAATGAAGACAATATCTGAGCATTGGATTCCTTTGGTCTTAAGAAAAATCTATACTGATAATGCATTTACGGTTCCTGGCAACTGTAATAATATATTGACAAAGGCTTCAGTGGTTTAATTTTATAGATACGATTTCTGAAGTTATACTTCTTTTGGCGCGTTAGGGAAAAATGATGAGGGTAAATTTTTACAGTGCGCACGCACACCGTCACGAAAAACCGACACTCTGAAGTTAGCTATAATCAACATTTTATTCAAAAAAAGTATGTATGTATTATATACCTTTTTTCTATTATTGTGTCGTTTTTTCTACAAACTTAGAATAAGGCGAAAGATAAAATTTTTGAAAAGATTTTTATCTTGTTACGTCAAAGAATTATAACTTCGCGTTAATCTTAATCTATGTTTAGTTTTGTGATTTTGTTGTGCAAAATAAAACTGGTAAAATGGATTTCGTAAACGTGTGTTTCAATTTCAATGTCTAATCGATTCGAGGAAATGGAGCAATAGTAGTTCGTGATCCACGGCGCAGTTCCACAATGGGAATTATATTGCCAGATGTGGTTCGATACATTTCGCAACTGCTTTAACCTTCACACCGCCACATAATCCCGTCTAATTGTTTGTGCATGCATTTCTTTAAGTACCTACATAAAATTAGTATGCAGTTTGACATTGCGAGATGAAAAGAACTTTATCTCAATCCTGGATCAGCTCTGGCACAACTGCTTTGTTAACTAATTTTTTAAGGTACAATTAATGACTTAGCTCTATAGCATAGTTCTAGAGCAATCAATTGATTATTTCAACATATTCGCTAAAATGAGTTCTGCGAATTATTTGATAAAGGAAAAAAATATATATTGTTTTGATTTACATTTATAGTAGCTTTTGCACGTATCGTCACTCGCTTTAATGTAGATTTGTCCGATCACTCGGAAACTGTATTTTTATAGTAGATGAAAAGTACCCCCGGTTCTTTTCTGTACCCTGGCAATGTGTATAGAAAATTACACGATTGTTGGTTGAGTAATTAAAACGTTAAAGTATAACAAACAGACCGATAGTCTCATTTATTGTATTAATCATTACATGTATTTGACCGTAATTTGTCATAATTTATTTAGACGATAATTACTTCATTATTTGCATATACGCAATGCCGACCTTAATCACAACGCATGGTTATTAAAATAAACAATCGATTTTCAAAGTATTTCACAAACACAAGAGGTATAAAATAAACAAACTAGATGATTGATTGAAATATAAATATTGGCGTCAATACAGCTTCATCAATTAAATGAATAGGAATGACAAGGTTACCAATTGATTGTGCTCGAGTATTTTATAGGCCCGAAGATGATCACGTATTGCGTGCTTTAGACATTCAGTTATTGCCATCAGTAATTACACGATTAAATTTTTTTTCATCGGCATCTAAATAATTCAGGGTTAGGTTATGATATAAAATGTCGAATTCTATCACTTGTATCATATTACCGATATAGATACAACACGAATTATAAAGATAAACCATTTGGAAAATAAACAGATTTTGCATGACAGGAATGTAATACATATTATAGAATTGTTAATATATAAGTATTCTTCTTGTGTTGGATCTTTTTTTACAGAACTTATTTAAAATCATTAATATTCTTTTTATATATTGATATACAGTAAATTATATCTTGAAGTCTAAAAAATATGATACTAAAATATACAAGAGAAAAGATAAGTAAAATTTGAAATAAATTGTAATTTGAAATTCTATTCCAGTCGGCTAACATTCTAAATTGTAATTTTGGTCGAGACTTTACACGCGTTTTCTATGCAGTAATTGTTTTCAACTCTTTAAACAACAGAGTGACGGAAAATTAATATAAATTTTCATCCCCTTTTACACCATCTCAGATGTAGAATTTCTAAAAGAAAATCTTAGTATTCTTCTACAGTGTGAAAGGAATCCGCTTGTAAGTTTTCACGGTCTTCGCTACAGTAGTTTCGGCTGTACGTTGATAAGTCAGTCGGTATGTTATTTATATATATAAGTATACATATAGACTGGCTAGACAATTACGAAATATATGTCAAAGACGATAAAATATTTGAAGTGAACTTGTCACTATGTTCATTGTAGTACGAACCATTTATACCTATACAGATAATCAATTAGCTAATTACGTCCATATTTATACAATTCTTAGATAATTAATTGATCGACTTGTTTGAGGTATTAAGATGCTTTTTGCACCGAGTGTTCGTTCTGGTTTGCTTTTAGAGGACAGTCAAAATTCGAATGTAGAATAAATGTAAATTATATCATATTTATGCCCATTATCTTTTTGTAATTTATATTTGTCAACCATTATGATTATAATGGTAATATTTTATTTGAAATTTATATGTTTGAAATTGCAATGTCTTAACATTATCTAAATAATTATTTTTCCCAAAACCAAAAAAAAAATAACAAAAATTAATCATTTTAACGCGATATTATCGATATTCGATTGGTAAGCCAAATATGTATAAACTAGTTATTGGCCACGACTTCGTTCCCATTAACGTAAATTATGTATAAATGAATATATATAAATTATACCAAAAACTAAGCTCCAATAGGAACTGAGTTCGTATGTTCCATAGACTACATTTATATATTTTATCGATATTAGCGTCTAACCCTAATCTTACTTGATGTAAACCATGATGTGGCCTAAAATGGTAACTCACATAAAGTAGAGAGAATGAAAGTGCATTTTACCGAAACATGCCATACAGGTACTTGATTCATTCAATTAATTTCAATTTGATGGTGACACTTTTTTTTTGAATTGACTACACGGTTGACCAGGCAATCACCGGGCTACTGATGGTGACACTTAGCCAAACGGGCATTAGAAAAAGAAACTACCCAAATGCTATACTTTTATAACAGCAACACACACAACATTAAGGATAGATTCATAGGTCGGGCATTTGACTAAGTTTTCGGTATCTTAATTCTACCCTCTAATACATTCTTGATAATTTAATGTATGTTCGCAAAAACTTTGAAAAGCAGGATTTCGTAAAAGACCGGCGGCATGTTCTAAACACTCAAAACTGTGATAAACTGGTCGTCCCATGTTTCCGACTCAGAAAACCAGTAACAGTCTTTTAGGTAATAGTTTATAGTGTTCGGTCTTATAACAAAGCTCCAAAGCATATTACCGATTTGGCGGTCTGTAAGCTTAAGTGCCATGTTAAGCGGGTTTTGGTGTCAAAAGGTTATTATAGAGTGGATAAATATGTGAACGATGGTGATGTCTGGAATTGAATCCTCTCTGTGCATCCACTAAAATGATTGTAACGTGAAATGTATTTGAAATATACATCTATATAAGTTAAAGAGATAAACTCGATCGAGTTTCTTGCCGGTTCTCCTCGATGACAGGGTTGTTTTCCGAACCGATGGTAATTTTGACGTTTATAAACGCATTCTTAGGGCCTAAATTGAATACAGTATTTTTTTATTTCAACAATTTGATGAATTTGAACAATTACAAAGCTCATTACAAGATTCAAGCCTACATCGATCACTATAGCAATCGCCGTTCTGGACTAGGAAATTATACATCTTTTGACTATTTAGGTCGTTTTTTTCGTATTTCAATAAAAAACACATAGATTATAACACACTAAACACATAGATTATAGACGTATTTTATCATTTTGGACTGGCTTACAGTATTTTCATGAAACTCATATATTATATTAACAATAATTGTCCACCCTGGCTTCGTACGAGCAAACTAACGAAGAAAGTCAGAACAATATACCAAAACTTCCCTTTACAGTACGACCAGGTAATGAAATAAAATGTTAACTGAACAATAGAACCTCAGTCTGTTAATTCTGCCAATATGTTTGAAGATCTCCTTATTGTCTCACTCATTCACTTACTTTTTATATCATATTTATAACCCATTTTGTTTCACTTTTCCTACGATGTTTCAATATTCTAATACTAACCTTGTCCTAACAATTATACAGACAACAAAAAAGAATCAGCAAAATTGGTAAAGAGACGCCTTTTCAAAAAATCGACAATTGAGTTTTATTCATATATCATACATCATTCATAATTAGATAGTAAATTAGTGTCCTATTAAATGTTACAATAATTTTAAGGTTACACTTCCGAATTTAAAGGCTTTTATATTACTAAAGTGACAAGGTGGAACTGGAAGAAAGAAATCTCGTTTCTCAGTGATGTAATAAAAATTAGGCTGGACATTATTTCGCACTTCCTCACGTAGTTCATTGTTTGGATTAACGTTTACTTTAAAGTTTTAATTTTAACTAGTCCTTGTTCAGTGGTCGAAACTGGGACGTAATTCATTACTTTTTCAAGTTTCAATATTAAGGAAAAGTATACACTGTTTTCAAATGTTTTTATTCATAACACGAAAGCTCGCGATACCTATTAAAACAAAAGAATAAAGAGAATCGGTTGTGACAAATAGGAGGAAGACTTTTTTAATTGTTTTGCATTGCTCATTTATATATGGATTATTTTACCAGATTTAAGGTATTAACTCAAGCTCGATAATATTGATAGTTGCTATTTAATAAGTTATCTATAGTTATAAATAAATTTAATTTGTTTCGGATAGCCGGAATTATTTATGAAAATGCTGAAGCGACGAGATTCTTACTCTTAGACTTAGACTTTTTCTGTTACAATTAGACACATATCAAAATATTTATGCTTTTGCATAAGGGTTAAGTGGTAATGATAGAATTTGTCAGCCTTTTTTTATGTCGAAGATTTGTTCAAAAAGAACACGCCAGCCACATCCATACAAAAATCAGAAACTTGCAATCACTTTTTTGCCCTTATACCAACGTCCACCCAATTACATATTAATTTGGCTCCTTCCGATGCTGGGAATGACAATATGTCGTATATTATAATTCTCCTCAGACTTAATTTAGAATCGGTATGTAAAAACGAGAAATTCAAAATAAAAAACAAACTACAACCCATAATGACAACATCCAAATAAAACCATAAAAACAAATACGATTACGTACATATATTAGAAATGCTTAAATTGATAAATTAATGTATACATACTTACCATAATGGTACACAAAATCAATTTATTTCTTAAGAATGTTTCTATTAAACAGCAAGATGCAAACACTTCGAATATATAGATTTTTTAGGAAAAACAAATAATTCGATTTCGTTTCCCGCCAAAAGTACTGTCGACACGCATGTGCGAGACAACCGCACGTGAAGTTTTCTGCCCACGTTGTCCGCATCAACCGCTCACCGACCATCAAACCGGGTTCTTTCTCCTGTGAGAACGAAGGCACGTGATGCGCTTTATGAAAGCACCGGTCGTGGGAGGTGTTATGCATCCTAGCGATGATACCTAGATATCGCTGTCGAGTTAGAC
This sequence comes from Antheraea assamensis, assembly GCA_035772565.1. Taxonomy (NCBI): domain Eukaryota; kingdom Metazoa; phylum Arthropoda; class Insecta; order Lepidoptera; family Saturniidae; genus Antheraea; species Antheraea assamensis. The sequence continues at coordinate 1,629,173 of JAQQSE010000042.1, forward strand.
CGTATTAAGTTTAGTAATATTCTTGATTATAAATATTATTGCGTTAATAATCTCTTCTCTATGTATAAATAAGCAAAGATAAAACAGTACAGTACCATGTTTTTTTCTGTTGACAACTGATTTTCTTTTTTTTTTAATACTAATGACGAGTCGAAGCCTTTATTTATAATAAGCCTTTTTGTATTATAATTCATGTTCCTTATGCCTACAATATTTGTACAATATTAAATACAGATAATAATATATAGAAATTAAAAGTTTGAACCCCTTATTAAGGTCGTATTGGCCGGCCATTGGACGACCACTAGTAATTATTCAATTAACATTAACTGGGTCGCCATTTGTTTACGTCAAATGACAATTCAATATGTACACATAGGTAAAAGTCAGTATAGTAACTCACAACTAGAGTTTTTGGTGGATTAGGTTTGAGATTAGGTACTATCATGTAGTGGCTTTTATATTTTATTCAGAATCGTGGGATATTTGACTCTATATTTTGTATTATTGGTGGCGTTTTACGTAATATAGTTCGGTTATTGTGTATAAAAGTAGTGGATGGAAAATAATACGACGGATCATGAATGATATACGTACTCGACAATGGCAATAATAATCTACAGGATTGGTTACCAAAATTAAAAAAAAAAACACAATTACTTAATGCTTTTATTAATTCTTCTCTGTAAAGCTTCTTTTGTAGTCATAGGTTATTCTATTTCACGGGAACAACGTGTTTTATCTCGATTAATTGTGTTTGTAATATTTAATTGTCTTTTTTGGTAATTTTGTACTTACCCTCAAAAATGCATTTGCTGAATTTAAATTACCTCTCTTAAATTTTGTTATTATTGGTTAGTTCATATGTAGAACTAATTCAATTAAACTTAAATAACATTCTAAAAGGTCATTCAAATGGCATTAAACTTTCTTTAGAATTAGTTCAGCAGTTTCGGATATCAGCCCGGGCAAACAACAGGCGATTTTATGTCATATATATTGCATCCTCTGAGTGAATAAATTAAATATTATTCATTAAGATATCCTAATTTTATTTATATTGAGTAGCCGCCACCTAAAGGCCACGCTAGGCATGCTTACGTGTCTCATACTTTTCCTTACATTTATTTTATATATTTATTATTATTCGCTAACTGCGTTTTATGTCGTCGCGTAAATGTAAAATATTTCTACTATATTTATATTAAACGTTATGGACGGAAATAAGTTGTTATATTGGAAGATTATCCAAGTAACCGGACAAGATCCTCGGTTTATTAAGTGGAACGCCTTTACGCAATGACGTCTAGAATCTATTATGAAACTTGGTAACAAAAGAATGTAATAACGAGATTACTGTAGAAGGATCTATACCGAAATAGTTTGCACATATATGAATAAGCTCCACTGTTGTTTTAAGGAGAGGTCTATCTCATTTAATGTACATACTATAAATGTACATACACATGAGAATTACATATTTTGTAATGATCATGAAGTTCACTGGTCGTTTGCTTATCTAGTATCTCCCTGATTAAAGTCAGGAGTCGTAGCACTTCCTTCTCTGGAGAAACCTTTATAGATACTCACACTTTTGATGAGCAGAAGTGAGCAGGATATATTGCATTCCTACCGACTATAAACCAACGATTGTCCACTCGGATCTGAAGTCGGATCATTTTTTAAATTCTCGTATTTGGGAGCTTTTAGGTAATTTTCTCATACTAGCTTTAACGTAGCTTTATATTAGTATATACGTATGGCATTTACTTATTTGATCATAAAGTGAATTGATTTGTGTATGGCAGTTATCACATCAGTAGATTTATTTTCTTATATCTCATTAATAATCTTAACGGTTATTTTGTTTTAAATATAAGTACATAGAAGCCATCAATTAATTACATGAACTTAAAATAGGGGGGAACGGTCGAACAAAATCTCATATAAGAGAAGGGGCCAACTACAGTTCCACGTATTTTTTTTAACAAGCTATTCCATATAAACACATATTTTAAATTATACATATGCTTAGGATTTCCATAGTAATGATATGTACTGGCATTTAGATGTTTAGTGATATGAAACTAAATTCATGAAGACATGAAAATAATTGAAAAATTGTAAGGTCAATCTCACTTGAGAAAGGGGAAAAAAGTTAGGAAAACATTCATGTAAATAATAAACATCCTCGTATTCAGTTCTGTGGCATAAATTTTGATCAGACTTGGGTAATTGATAATTTTATACACAGGGAATCATAAAATTCGTGTAAAGACGTAAACAATATTCCTAGTTAGTATCATGGACGAGAAGCCATGAGAAATAAACATTTCATTTCCATAATAAATCTATGAAAATATATTTTACAAAAGAGGTCACTTTTAAAAATTTTACTTATTTCACGTATATATTCATTAAGAACATAACCTGCTTAAGCTATGTAAAAGCAATAATTATACTGGGTAGTGTCAAAAGTAATGACAATGGGTATGACACGTTTTTATCCAAATTTTGCAACATATTTTATATCTATCGGGTACAATATATTATTTTTAATCAATGTTGGAATTCATAGATCTTGTGCGAAATGATTTGTTAGAAGAATTTATAGAAATACTTGATTTAATATCTTTAGAAAGCTTTAACTTGTATGAGAAAATAACTGGAAACCTGATAATAGTACTTCGAACAAAGTTTAAAAGACCTAGATGCGGTGACAAATTTTTGGTATGAATTAATGTTAATTAAATGTAAGACAAAATTTTTGTGGTCTAAAAAGAAAGACAAACATAGTCATGGAGGAAATTGCCGAAGAAAATGCTACAATACCACAAGATGGCACACAAGAAGAAGACGTCATACAAGAGAAAGATGACACACGAGATGAAGTTTTCACACAACAAGATGACGCCACACGAGAAAAGGATACAAAACAACAAGATGGTGACACACAACAGGAACATGCAGATTTGGGAGGTGTTGATAACAATAATATATTGAAAGATATGGAGGTATCACAACAAAGTGAAAATCAGGAGAAACTAGGTGTGGAAGGTAACATCCGTGAGGATTTGGAAGCAGGTGAGAGAGAATACATTGAAGGAGAACACGAAGAAGATGAAAAAGTATACAATGAAAATAAACAAGAAACATTAGCTGAAGGTGATGAGATTGTGAGTGAACAAGTTGAAGGAGAACATCTGAAAGAGAATCAAGAAAAAACAATAGCTAAAGAAGACCATGAACCTCCAGATGAAGTATTAGTTGAAGAGGAAGTTGGCTATGTAGAAGAACCTCCTCCTGATCCCGCAGCACCATTTGATTTTAGTGATTCCAAAGAGGCATTGAAAGAACCATTTGAACTACGTCCAGAGCAGTTAGCAGAAGTTGAACAGCTTTGGGAATTATATCAAAATTATACTCCAGCTTATACTGATATTAATGGATACATAACTGAAAAAGAATTACCATATATGTTAAAAAGTTTGTTTATTATGACGTTTACTCCAGAGCAACTACAAGAGCTTATAGCGTATTGTGTAAGACCCCCACATCCTGAAGGGCACATCACGTTTGAACAATTCTTGAAAATGGTTACAATACGTCAGAGGACTTTTGATATTGAAGATGAATTACGAAGCGCATTGCAAGTATTTGATCCTGAGAGGACTGGTTCTATGGATAGAGAAGTTTTAAAGGAAGTTCTCGCTAAGCAAGGGTATAGAATGCCACAAAAACAGTTGGATAATCTTATCAAAGAAGTTGACTTAAGTAATGATGGAACAATAGGTGTCGAAGATGTGATAGGTACGATGTGTATTGACCTGAACAAAGAAGACTTGATTATGCTCAGGGCTGCATTATTTCCGGACGAACAGCCGTCACAAGTAGAAGATATATAGATTTTGAAACAAGAATCGAATAGCAATACTATGTCCTGAAATGATGTAATCGTCATTACTACTTGCACCGGAAACATTGCATTTTTTGAGAAACATCTATGTGAAACACGATCGCATTCTCTTTATTATATTTTTTTGAATTTTATTATTATATCAATTATACATATTATGTTTAGTAAATATTTGAAATCAATGTGTTTTCCAGTATTATTTATTGGATATATTGTACCTTAGTGAGTTAATACGCTGTAGCTTATACTATTCTATCTTCTATCTCTCTTATTCATTCACTCAAAGTACAATGTTTATGAAATGTACCGAAAAAACACTTTTCGAGACCAAGTAAAACATTATGACAATTATGTGCATGTACTTGTAATTTATGTTAGTTACTTAAATACTAACGACCACGATAAGATGCACTTGATATTAAATATCTGTGGAATTGAGTTACGTATAAAAATCATAGCCCGTTTATTTGGGTTTAATTATTATAATTATAAGCTTATTGAATATCATATGACTCTCAAATCCGAGTACGCCTTTCCTTTACATAATTATTCTTGTGCGATATCTTTATGTATTTCTGTTCGTAATGTTCGTAATTCTTCTGTTCCTAAATGGCTTCACCAATTTTGATGACTTTTTATCTATAGTTTGTCAATGGCGCTTTTACCGATATCTGGATTTATTTTTTTAATTTTCTGAACAACATTATTTTTCTTATTTTATTGGATTTCTTATATAAAAAAAAAACAATTCCAAATTTTGACCCCTGGTCATTTAACGATATTCTTGATTTAATTTTTATTTAATATACCATGACTTATTTAAGTTTATGGCAGGATAAAGTCAGCATACCAGGTGTGCTAATTACGTAAAAAAATGTTCGGCAGTAAGAGTACATTCCAGATATTCAGGCTAAACATTTTTGACTTTAAAAGTAAAATAAGTCCGCAATAATGGCAAAAAATAGTAGAAATTTTAAGAAACATTGAATATGGTCGTGGTTTATGCGAATGATACTATTTCCTTAATCAATGTAGACAATGTTATTTATCAACAAGATAGTGAGTTTCCCATAATAGTAGTCCGGTGAATCTGTAGAGGCCAAAAGAGCCAACAGGGTATGTTCTTTCGAAAACAACAAAAAAACTATAATAGTATGTACAGCTAGTAAATGGTTTTTAGAGTCATTTTCCGGGCCGTCGCGTTGACTGGGCACATTAAGTTTGATAAAATAGGGGTCATGTTAACACGATTTTTTTCATACCTTCAAACTGATACTCGACCTGCAATTGACTATTTCACGGCCTTTGCAATAATGTACTATTACCTAGAATTAACATATTAAGCATAAAATATAAACAATTTAATTTTTTACGTAACTCGTGGCTTTGTTATGTTAAAATTGTTTAAAGCAACCTATGTTTCCTACGTTTTCTATATTTACCCGTAATCTCCCAGTCAACAAAAAAAACGATATATGCAATAAATATTTTAAAATGAATATACATATTTAATATATCAAATAAAAGTGTAGATAAATCGATACGACAATAAAATTCTATCAAAATATTGGTAGTTTTAAAACTAGCGTATAATAAGTAGTTAGTAATTTAAAAAGTTGACAATTTATATCTAGACAATAGTACCTATCTATCAGAAAGAGATAAAAGAAAAATTAGGTTTGGGAAGTGACGAAGTGTAATTTAAAAACGACATTAAAAAATTAAATTTGAATTTCATTTACTAAATTATGTAAGACAATTTGTTTTAAAAGTTGTACTGCTATATACACGAAATAGGTACCAAATTCTGACATTTTTGTATTCAATCTTAAAGGATATATTGTTGTGACAGGCTTGTTCAGAGAATGTTACACATCTTGAAATCTATCGCTAAAATAAACAACGAAAAACACGTAAAATTAAAAACTCTACATACTTAAAATGTAAGGCAAATTTAACTTAACAATGATGTTGAAGTTGAAGGTAACAATATTAATATATCAATACTAATATATATTAGCATATCGATAGTAACTGTTCTTTTATAGATTTTATAATGCAATTTCAAGCAAACTCGAATGAATTTGACGTATAGTAGTAGTTATAACGATGAGGATCTTCCCAAAAAAATTGAACTACAAATCGATTCGAATTGTATTCATAACTAAATCGATGTCTAGAAGATTCAACATTCAATAATTTTGGAAAACACAAGCGAAGTGATATTTTAAATTTAACATTTTTTTTGTTAATTATAGAACACATACAAAGTTGAATATTATAAAATTTATAGTTCTCAGTAGTTAATGTAAAAAAAAAACATTCATTTTGTTATTTGCAGTAAGACACAACGCAATGTTAATTCTACACATTATTAAGAATGTTGCCAATCCTAACTTTAAACTACCTGCATATTTTAGAAATATGTAGAAAACCAGAAAATATTATAAAGAAGAGAACAAGAAAAAATTAATAAGATAACGTAATTCCATTTTTTTCGCTTTATCTTCATTATTTTATCATAGCAATAATAACGGAAAAAACAGTAACTAAAAAAGCTATAATTATCATCAGATACAAATAAAAATGATAATTAGTATAATATTATCCCATCATTTTCATTTATCACTTTTATATCATAATAATTATTATGTGCTATAATTAGGGTTGACACTTTTTTTTGCAGATAAAGTTCATTAGTTATAGGTAGGTAAAAAAAGTACATAGTATTAAAATAAAGTACTTTTTATTTTTTATCATTACTAAGCATAAATCTATAAAACTTTAAATCTTATTGTTATTGCATTTAAACCACTTCGCAAGAAACAAACAAGAAATTATGACAATTAATGAGAGATGCTATGTATTTGTATCTATACTTGCAACATACCATTATATATTATTTCTGTGGTACCCATATCTCAAAATTACTCTTCTGTGATTGTTCTGTGTCGTGCCATTTTGGATTATTCTACTTTATACTGAATATTTGGCAATTAAGTTTAAACCGTGTATTTGTCACACTTGACACTGGCGAAATTGCCTACATAGGCAGAGGCTATACGGAAAAAAAATGAGAGTGACATTTGAGATTAAGTTGCGTTCAGAAATATTTGTTAAAGAAACGAGTACTTAGGTAATGCGGCGTTAGCGAGTGGCAACATCGATTAAGTAATCGATGTATTTCTCTTAAAGAAAAAATACAAATGAATAAAAAAATTTAAAATCCCAAAGAAACCAAATCATTCCAAAAAAAGGATTTTCGTTACTTTATTGTTCACATAAAGTATAGAGTACAATTGCTTGAAATAACGTACAATACTTTATTATAAAATACGGGTGGCAACCCTAGCTACAATACTATTTTCAATTTGCAAATCTCGATATCTTAAAATGCTCATTTTTCTTATTAAAAAAACCTAGATCAAATTTTAAAATATTGAAATCTGTATTTAAAATTGTAGTATTAGTTATCCTGTAGTAAGCCTTTATTGGTTAAGGATAAATAAAGGTATTTATGGTTATACAGTTATGTTATTAGTTTAGCTGTTTCATAAATAGATTATATGTAGTGAAATTATACATATTAAATAAATTTTCCTATGTTCGAGGACGTTAAGCTAATTGTAAATTATTTTTAAAGATATACTTATTTGTTGCATTTGGGAAAATTAGAGTAAATTTTTACTATACGTGCGCACACCGACACCTAAAAGTAGGTTGGTAATTGTCTGCAAAGTATCAGTGAGAACCGTTAACTATATTCAAGTTTATTCAAATGTACATGAATCTACAACATGTATTTTATATTAGTGAAGATTTTTTAAGTGATTTTTTTTACATCGTTTAAACTTTTTTACATTTTCCAATTATTAAGTTAACATTAAAAATGCGAATTTAATACTATAAATCAAATAATTTTCGTAAAATTTTAAATTAAATGCCTGTAATCCGAAGAAAACTGACTTGTTATTGTATAGAGATACTTATATAGAAAATTAATTTTAAAACCTTTTAAATTTAATTATAATTATTTAATTATGTTATTATCAATTGCGTTTAATGTTTTTTTTTATAATTTTGACGTGCGTAAAAAAATTGAATCACAATATTGTAGTATTAGGAATCAATTCGTTTTCCAATTTCTCTAAGTAATTGATTTTCAATTAATCGATTCGAAATCGACATCACTAGCACAATCACTAGTAGCTGCGTGCTTGTTAGTTTTCATACTTTGATTTTATGTTTGTGATTTAGAGTTCTATGATTCTTGCTGATTTTTAAATAGCCACAGCGGAAAATGAAGATCTTTTTTATGTTCTTAACTTTGGTGTCAGCGTTCAGTGAAAGTGAGTAATAGGTGGATAAAAAATGCTATTGTATTTTATAAGTATGTTGGGGTGCGGTTTAGTAATCAGTTGAAAAAGTTTTGAATACGAAACGTTCCTTTATGTTATGTTACACTAAATGGATGCATTTGTAGCATAGTGTATGTTTCATTATATTATCTTCGTAATTTACATTACTTTGAAATATTTTGTGTCACTGTGAGATACTAATAGGCAAAAGTATAAGTTATAACTTAAGTGCGACGTTTAAATATATAAGAAAATTATCGAAATTCATGTCATTAAAATAAGAGTTTCATTGATCTATGTCTCACTATATTTGGCAGATACTATATACACAACATAAGGTTTTGACATTGTGGTTGGACTTTATGTAAAGTATACCTAAATAATTATCACCCTAAAGTAGAAAATCTGTCTCAATGCACCTATAGATTAGTTTTGGTATTTGCACTTGAGAGCCAACGGTCTAGGTTTATCATTTTTCTATTCTTTACTTTACCAGTTAATATTTAGAAAGAGCTGAGATTGCGATGGAATATTAAAATATAAAATGTAAAAATGGTGGATAGAATGTAATTTTATGTAGTCTTTAAACTCTAATATATCTTAAAGATTACCTGACAGTTGGTATACCTAAGTGTTTTACTATAACAGACAATTAAGCTGTTTTATATTCTTTTTTTGTTCCTAGTTCCTAGCTTTTTGTTCATGGCTATGCTTGCTTTAATTTAGATTTGATATATTCCTCAGGGACAATTTTTTTTTATATGAACTACTCTATATCTTCTCTGTATCCCTGACTACATATGTACATAATTTTGTGATGTTTACTTCAGTAATTAAGGAGTATAAGTGTAACAAACAAAGAAACTGACATTCTCATTTATAATATTAAATTTCTATTATTTTTAATTTTCGTATTGTTAGTTAATGTGTACAAAATAACATAAGATTGTTGTAAATAAATTTCAAAACATGGATTATTTATATCAAGTTATATGTGATGTGTGAAGAAGGGGTTAGATTTGAATGACATTTATAATATGCAATGGTTTCCAGGTTTAGCAATATGGTGCTATCAATGCACAGCCGCAACTCCTGGATGCTTGGAACCATTCAACTGGCACGGTGTGGGATATCTCGGCAATCCATGTCCAGAAAATGATGATGTTTGTGTGAAACTGATTGAGAGAAAAGGAGGTGGGATCTTTTTATATTTTGTTTATTGTTAATTCGGTAAATTATTTTTATTTAATTATGAAAATCTTTATCTAAGTGGTAACTTGTTTTGAAATATTTACTTTTAATAAATTTTAACTCATCTAAAAATAACTTTTAGTTATGGGTCAAAATGCATATTTTTAAAGTGTGTGAAAATGTTGAGAAATTGATATCATATTTAGTGTGTAAAAAAATAAGATTTCTTTTAAAATTAAGATATTTTTGATTCTTATGATATAACTCTATTGCTGAAATTAATTTTAGCTCAAGAGGTAATCACAAGAGATTGCTTAAGCAACTTTAAAGCATTCCGGACTGACATACCAGCTGACACATATGAAGGATGCAGACCTGCTGCTAAGGATGTGAATTTGGCTAATTATGTCAATAATAGCATCAAAGAACTCGACATAAAAAGGTAATTTTATAGTTGGATTTAATTAGTAGTTTGTTATCCTTACTTAATGTTCTAAATGTATAAGTCAGTTTGTTTCTTACTATTGAACCTATCATTATAAAATTTTCCATACAAAAGGACATAGATTTCTTTTCATACAGAAAAATGTACTGTTCCTGGGGGATCCACCAAATCTACATAAAAGTGACTGAAGCCACGAGTAAAAGTTGGTAGTTGTTAAATCTCCATATTCCATGAATTTTGATGTCATAATAATATTTTACTTTCAGGGATTGGTATGATGAGACATTGTGGTGTTTTTGCTTCCTGGATCATCGTTGTAATGGAGCATCCGGAATATTTACACCAGTCTCATTTTTAACTATGTCATTAAGTTTACTCTATTTCTTTTGTAAAATATTGCTTTAATTCTTGTGACTAGTTGTCCAACTTTGACCAAAAACATATGTACTAATTCGACATCGCCAATCTTGAAAATCACATTTTTAGTCACTTTATAGTTTGGAATAGGATTTCTTCCAGATATATTAATTATGATAATGTGTATATTTTTTGTCTTTTTGTTATCATAACACTATTTAGTAATATTTTTTTTTATATTCTCAATATTATTAAAAAAAACTTGTTAAAAAATATTATGTAAAGATTCAATTATATTTATTTGTATTACTGGACCAGATAGATGCATTAATTATCTTATTTTAAATCTTAAAATATGGTTTTAGACCTCTCTTTGATTGGTTGTGAGAAGAAGTTTGTTATTATCTCATTATTTGAATCTCGAATAGATAAAATTGTGTCTTGTAAATAAATTTATATTTCTGAATAAAAACAACACAAAAAGATTTCAATAGTGTCTTACTATAATAATGTTTTTATCAGAATGTACTTCATGTAATAAAGATATTCGAGGTTAATTTTTAAAGTATTTGTAATCATGTAATGTAAAAATGTATTAATAATGTAAAAAGTATGTACATTTTACATAACGTCCACATTTTGTACCTATTATTATCCGTCCATCTAGTGTAAGAATATTTACAATTTGTTACATTATACAATTATAATTATAAGATATATTTAATAAGAAACAGATAGTGTTATAGCTATGATGACTAACATGTTATAATATGTTTTCATGTATTTTACATTATCATATGACACAATAGTTTTACAATTTTTTACATAGATTTTACAACTTTCTAACTTTTTGAAAAGCACATAAAATATAACAAAAAAAAATAATTGTGTTTTTATTTAATTAGAAGTTAATTATGTTATGTTGTGGTTATAAACGGGATAAATATAAAAATTACAAGTTTAATACCTCGGCTATTTTTTTAAGACCGCTATCTCAAAATGGCGGATTATGTTTTTAATTTTTTTTATATCGCGACATATTTGTAAATTTCATGGATTAGTAAAAAAAGTTCGTACCAATGAAAAATATTGTTTAAAGTACATTTTACATAAACATTATAATTTTACAATACATGATTTGTTATTGTTCAAAGTTTTGTAATAAATCCAGTTTTTATTTTAAGCTAACGCTACCAACAGTCTGTTGACCTGCGCCTCATCAGGTAAGTTTGTATGCAATTTACACCTTTATGGTTATGGACAGTTCAGGGTTTAATAATCTTTGGTTACAAACTTTGTAATCACGATTAATTAATTTTAAATGCTTAAATAAATAAAATATTTTAAAAATTATAACTTCATACAATCTATTTGTATACATACAACACTTCCAATTGTGACGCGTTTTTGTTCAAAAACAAACCTTCGTAAAATACATTACATTTCATCGTTTCTTGTAATTGCTATATACTAAATGTATATTGAGAAATCTATAGTTTTGTGGGTACACTTTTTATCCAAATTTCGTCATAGATATATATTATGAATACAAAATGGATGTTGGTATATATTTGAGCTTTATATATTCCAGCACAGTACGACGGATTATCTTGTGTACCAAGTTGGCACACGTAAGTTTGTTGTCATGACGGTTCTTATATATTATATTATATAACGTTACTAGGTAGCGTTAAGCTATTATTTGAAATTATTTTAATTTAATCTGGATGAATTTGTAGGCGATTGTTAGTACATAATTAACGCCTTTGATCAGAAATATGACGCTAAAAATAATGTTGCTTTATATCTCTCGATTAAATTAAAAAACGGCTTCAAATGTAGTACACAAAGTTATTAAATTAGACATTGTGATTCCGCAATTGATACGATTTTAAGAATTGTCAATAATTGTTGGAAATTCGAAAAATTATAAAAAAAAGAAATGTACGATTTTAGTGTCATTTTGTATACGGGTGTGTTATTCCAATATTGATAGACTGGAATATTTATAAAATCTATAGAAATCATAAAATGAGTGTAAAACACAATAAGGAGTTAAAAATATTTATTGTAAGAAAACTGGTGTGGAACCGCGGGCATCGTTAATATATCGTATAGGTGAAAACTAACGAAAAAATACGAACTGTAGTGAGACAAAATAAGTTATATAATTTTAAACATTCATAGTTTCAAATCCCATTTATATTTTAAGTTAAATCGATTTTCGTTTTATTAACCGTTTTGTATTATAATAAATACGAATTGTACTTTTACAAAAAAGCGAACTGCAATAATGTGACTACTAGTGTTGTGACCAGACTAAAGATTTTCACAAAAATGTGTGCGTCCAGACGCCACATGTCATACACGGAGAAACATGGTGGTGATTCTTCGATCATTTTTAGCATCTTTCTTGCTTTCTCCCGTAATGGCCCTGAAATAGTACAGTTTTATTAACGCATCAAAACCGCAAAAGATTGATTTAGAAGTATTAAAGTTACGTGGTTCATTAAACTTTATAGGATAAATATTATATCCAACAATGTATTATCAGTACCTAAGTACTTGTTGTACTCGGTAACAAACATAGAATAAAGATATTCAACATAGATAAAATATGAAATATTATATTTTACCGGTTGATTAAGGTAATTCAAGTTAAAAATATTTCTGGAGTATCCCATTTCCGTAAAATTTCTAGTACTACATGATGCAAGTGAAACTCTTTTCGGATCGTAAGCATTTAATTGAAAATTATCGGAAAATTCATTTTAAAAACTAAGCACAAAATTTATTTAAATCATGAATTATTTTGATTCACGGCCACATTGATTTTGGCTCCTTTGCCGAGCGCCTTTCACTTTACCCCTATTCCGCGGCCGGGTATAATGTGACATGCGGTAGATGGACGAAAAAATTTGAGGCGATGTAAAAAAGTTTCACTTTAAAATTTTTCAAATTAATGCGATTTATTACCTTCTTGATATTTCAACATAACTCCAATACACAAGCGTTTCGATTCCTTTACTTCTTTGAAAAACATTTCACAGCGAACGCTTAAGAATAGTGCGATAAAAAAATCAATTGCTGGGTACGACGCTATTAGTAAGATTTCAGCAAAATTTAACAGCTAAAAACAGTCGATTCAAATATTAATTTATAATGTATTGCCTACATAATACATTAATAAAATAATTTTATAAGTTAGTAGGCGAGGTGCCGACTACATAGGTATAGGTATGACGTAGGTATAGGTACGACAAAGGTATAGGTACGACGTAGGTATAGGTATCTATATTTCAAAATATAAGTGATATAATATAAATTGATTGAAATATAAATATTTTGCTCACATTTAATGTACAGTATTCTTTCGATAAAACCAATCCTTCATTTGAAATATCCTGTGAGTTATAAGGATCAAAACTATTTACTTACATTTCTTTGAATAGCAAATACGCAATATTCGAACTCAACTAGTGATGCTAGAACTAGTTTGACGCAGAATATGAAAACCTGGAAATATTAACAGAAATACTTATTAGTGTAATCAGGTCAAAGGGGTAGAAATATTATGTAATTCATATATGATTCGTACTAAATAGTTGAACGGTAAAAGTACCCAGACAAAAACATTTAAACAACTCACTTGAAATCTATACACGTTTTGGAATTTTTCGAAGCCATCAAATATTTCATTTAAATAAACATCTGTGGTGCTGATATTGAAATCATGTATTTTTCCCGCTAAATGGTTCATTCGTTTATTTGTTGCCATCATATCGTCGAATGCGTTCAAATGTTCCTCTGAATTGATCGGATTAATATGGTTTCTAATGATCGAGTTAAGGAAGCGCATGCGAATGAAGAAAAACAGCACTATGTTCGAGCAATTAATTATTTCCAATAAAAAAGTGATTTGGTTGCAAACCGAACCAAAGAAACAGAGTGACGACAGATTGATATTATTTGTAAGCAGAATTGTAATCAACATGAATACCAATAGGCTGATTATAAACATAACTGTGATAACATTTATTCTCTGTAACATTGTATTCATAACTTTATTTCTATTGATTTTCATAATACGGTCTATATTTTGTAATTTTAGATAAAACTCTGAATTCGATTCATTGTTTACGAAACGCACATGAAATATGTTACAAACGTATGAAACAACATCTAAACCTGATAAAAATACTAATAAACAATAAACGGTGGTATATTGGTAAAATGTTGAAAAGTTAAATTTAACCTTCAAAACAAATAACACTACAGTGATTGTGATGCACAGAATAGTATACAGTTTCTGGTAAAACGTCGGTGGTGTCATAAATTTGTCTTTAACGTAAACTCTGCATGAGCCTAAAATCATTTGCACACAACTCATCAACCTATATATGTTTATATATTCTTGTTCTATTATATCTTTTGAGAGGAATTCCTGTGTGTTAACTTGTACTGGTCCCATTTTACTGCATTTAGTAACTTTGGTAATCATTGAAAGTCTATTTTGTAAATTAACATTAACATGTATGTATGATCTAGCAGACGAGTTTGTAATGTGTATTTTATACTTTACAAAAACATTATGACTCCTTGTCACTTACCGTTGATAAGTCATTTATGTAATTGTCGATTGCTCAGTAATTAATCAATGGTACTTTAATTTACGAAAAATGCTGTTATGAAATGAAATACGATTTCGGGGTGGGATTAAGGATAAAATAAATACCAGGTAAAAGTCTGCACTTTAAAACCGTTGAGATGTATGTGGTGGGGCCAATTTATGAGGTGTTTTTACAAAGGAAATAATCGCAATGATCAGGAACTAGAGTTAAGTTAAAATTGTCTTCACTTTCTGATGGAAATTGTTCTTGAAATATTACATCAATTGTGACGAGTTTCACTCGTAGGTCAACTGAATCTGACAAACGACTAGTTTTGATACATATAAAAATATTCTAATGGGCATTCGACTTTATCACGGCTAAGTAATTTTAAGTAACAATTTGCTGTTATTATTTATGTCGAGGCGACGTTGAGGGGTCAGTTATAAAGTAATCCACTACTGAATATAGTTACGAATATATGTAGAGATGTGTACGATCCGATGATCCTCGTGAAAGTGAGTCCACTCTTTTTTTTTCGAAGTGACTTCGCTATTGGCCTGACAGGCTTCTACAGTTTCACCCGAATACTAAGGGGAGCGCTTAAGGCACTCACGCGCCGATTTTATATTGGCTACCAGTATAAGGGCGCACGGTGCGCTTTGGCTTGGAACAGCTTACAGTTTAGAAGCAACAGCTTAGTCTCCCGAATCTGACTAAGGTAACTATTCATACATATAGGAATTCGTGAGATACAAGCATGTGTTAGTACCTCACGAATTCGAATTTGTATTTCGGATCTCACAACGTTTTTTTTTTACGAGGGGTGATCCATCATGGACACGTCACCCTCCCTGGGGAGAGTGTGGGTAGTGTGAGACTCCTACTCACTAAAACTCCACGGTGTACCCTCTACCGCCATAATGAGACGACACGAAATCGCGATTGCAGTCATCGTGTCGTTCTGGTGGTCAACCCAGCCTCGTGCCAGGCCTAACCTGTGCTATAGAGGGACAGCCTGTTACACCCCGACTGTCTCTCAGGCGGCCGAACCAGTGCAATATAGAGACGGGACCCCCGGACCATCTCCATCTCCTCTTGGTCCGACAAGGGTTAATGTAGGAGGTTAATGAACCGGCACTGGTGGTGGTGGTGACCTGCATCTGTCTGGAGGGGGCCTACAGCTTGTCCCCCCCCCCATGTAGTGCCATGTCTTCCGGCATCGACGCACAAGGCGTAGTGCAGCTTGACGGCTACACACTGTAGCGCCTTTTGGCCGGGTTGCTCACACCGAAAGCAGAGGCTGCTTCGGTCGATCGGCAACGAACACAGTGGGCGAGTGTGGCCCATGCCCATTCACTTGAAGCAGCGCATGGGCTTGGGCACCAGAAGGTGGACCCGGGCTGCACTTCAGCCCACCAAGATCCGCCTGTCCCCCTCCGCCAACGCCTTGGTCGCGTCCACCGGGAGGGACATGTGCACACTGCTCATGCCCCTATTAGTTGTATATCGCCGGCCTTAATTAAGGCTGGTTCGCACCGCGCCTTCATCGCCACTGCGGCAAGGACGTCCGCCTGCTTTACGAGCCTGTTAGCGACGTCGGACAGCACCACTGGCAACCTCGCTGCCAGCTGGTCGGCCTGGTTCGTCCCTTGCGGGCCAGAGGTATCAAGGACCCTAGTGCTGGTAGCGGTCTTCCGGACCGACGGGTCCAAGATCCCTAAACTAACTCAATTCGAGTATGGGGAAAAAACTAAAACTTTTCCACTACGTGTACCTACTTGTGTATGTGTGCACGTGTGTGGGGTGATCTGTGTCACGTTGTAAGACTAGTAGTTGAAAGATTCAATGTCACTGTTTCGCGTAAATAAGGTGCTCGAGAACTCCACTCTGAGGGAACGTACCTAATCTTGTGACGCTGCAGACGGGGGGGCCACGATGAGTGTACAGGAATGAAGTTTATCGCCGGACTACGGCGGTGTGATCTGTAGTCATGAGGGCATTGGCGCGAGCAAGCTCTGTCTTTGAGAATTGAAGTGGTACATTTGCTGCAGTTATTTCATAGAGAGGATCAGTAAAGATGTTTCGCAGCCGCTTTTTGTGGCGTCGGACGCCGGGAGCGAGGTCGGGTTGTAACTCGTGGCGGATACCACTAAAGAGCTGGGATGGTTTAAGGCTTTATCGAAATAGTTGATCGTGAGGTACTTTACGTACATCCAGATCGAGGGAAGCTCCAAGTCCTTATGGAGATCGGCGTTCTGAACGTAGTATAGTAGTGGCACCGAGAGACTTTCGTAGGAACTTTTGTATAACCTGTAAAAATGATCCCCGATGCTTTTTGCATACGCCTATGAATTTCATGGGCTTGCTTCGTATTAGAAGATATAGCATAATATTTATGTCAATACAAATATCTTTTGACAGTAGAACGAGCTTTTGCGCCGACAGTCGACAATAAAAATGCTGCTAAAATCACGCTAGTTTTTATTAAACAGTGAAAAATGTAGATACATATTTTTCTAAAAGCAAAAATTATATTATATTATTAGGCAGAAAAGACTGTACGCCGCTTCTTTTTAATAATTTTCGCAAGTATTAGATTCATTCACACATTCGTGAATTTATTAGTTTTCCTATCACTACAAATATTAAATCCATTAAATAATTGTGGTGTGTATATAAGGTAATGTAGTAATGTCCGAGGTTATATTGTACATAGGTATTTGTTTTAAATAGTTTCTACAATCATAGATGCGAATAACAAATCAGTTTAGAAAAGTTTAATAGAAGAGATCTATAGAAAAAATTATAAGTCAACAGTGTATTTATTAACTAACCATCTATTGGCAAGATACAATTATATTAATTATAGCGAATGTAAGTAAATATTCTTACATTATAATTAAATCATAGAAATTATATTGAGGTTGTTCATAAAATACGTAACGCAAGATTCTAATTTTATAGACATCTCTCCTTTATAAAAAATACATTCGCAATAATATAACAACAAAACATAGCAAAAATTGTTTAATGAGCTGCGAACGTAACGTTTCCTTCCCTCCTCCGGCGCTCCTAGTCACAGTAAGCAACACCCCTCCTCCTGTAAGTGCGAACGTATGTTATGAACAATCCCACTGTCATAATTTATAGTCTAAAGTAAAATTTTGATACAACACATAAAAGTTTAAGCTAAAATTCGTACGGTATACAGATTAGTATATATTTATCTTATAAAAATTCAAATTGTAGTAATGTCAAGATTAGGCTACTGATTAAATTAAATATTCTGACAAACGTTTCTGCGTCCATGTACCATATTTCGTATACAGAGAAGCACAGTGGCGATTCAGTCAATAATTTCAACATTCTTCTTGCCTTTTCTCTCAAAGGACCTAGAAAGAACATAGTGTTTGGTATAAATATTACATTTGACTTGCATTATTCCTTTTAAAGATAGATAAATTATATAATTTGTAATACACAACAACCACTAAAAGGTAAAACATTTTATTTGTTAAAAATACTATACATATAAGTTACTAAAACTACTAAGTGCTAGAAAATAACTTTAATAACACCTACACATAAAAGTTCATTTTTGTTTAATATATCATACATAGGTTTTTCTCTCATGACTACAATCTCATTTGATATTAAATGAGTATGTTGTCTGAGATGGTGACACATTAAAGCTAGAGGGACTGGTGCTCAAACGCAGCTGCCACGAGACTCCTATAAAAGATTGGTGACAAAATTTTCAATAATGGTAATTAATAAAGATACGAATTATTGCGATTATTATAAGTGCGAAATTCTAATTTTATTTTGCGTGCGATAAATTTTGCTATAATTATAAATACTTAAATCTATAACAAAATACATTGAACTGAATAAAATACGATTTATCATACTTGTTGTTAAACCTAATAGCTACGAAATATAACAACCAGTCATAATAGCTACAGCATTATGCAATGTGTGTTTAAACAACTAAATATATTTTAATATAGTTCGTTTTCGTTTACGAAATTGACACGTGATTATGTTTGACCAATCAGAGTGTCTCGTTTGTTTTCATTTTTATTTAAAATCAATATTCATAGTACATTTACCACATTATAAAGTTTATAAAATTATATGGAAGAAATGAGTTCTGAAATCAACGTTATAATAATTGCTAAATACCTAATATATTATTAACCACAACTAAGTATTTCAAAAGCTTTATTATCGTGCTATAGTCTCATCATGATGTTTTGCTTTGGGATAACTATATATAATATTTCAAAAATTAAATACTAGTAATTAATACTGAAGGGACTATGAAGTTCTGTATTTTTTTATTACCTTCTTGGTAGCGAATCATTACTGTAATGGACAAACGTTTCGTTTCTTTGACTTCTCGAAATAATAACTCCAAACGTGTACTCAGGATCAGTGTTGTTATGAAGTAAATCATATAGTATGTTGCTACGAATATAAGTTCTACTGGTTTCAGTAACTGGAAATAAGACAAAGACAAATAAATTAATTCACCTTATTTCAATTTTATCTAATTAGACATAGTTTATAATTATTTTAGGTATTTTTATCTGACTTAAGCATAAGTGATTTAAAAATCTTGTTAATACGCTGTCTGTGTTAACATGTCGAAATAGAACGAACACAATGCAATATTAGATGTCAAGTATTTAAAATATACTTACATTTCGTTGGATCGCTAACAGTGTAAACTCAAAAACGGCCAAATTTAGTACAACCAGTCTAGTGCAGAATAGAAACATCTGAAATTTTGGCAATTCATTTGATTGATAAAATTGTGTAATAACAAAATGTCACTTGTGTTTTAATTTATCGCCTTAATATATTGCTTACCTCAAATCTATAAGCAGTGTGGAATGTAGAAAAACAATCGAATATTTTTTCCAAATAGACGTCAGTCTCATCGAATTCGAAATTGTTGAATTTTGCTGCCAAATATCTCATTTTTTTTTTGCTTAAAAACCTTTCTTTATTCTTAATAGGTGTTTTTGGTACCAGGTGGTTGCCAACAATAGAGTTTAGGTAACGTATATGTATAAATAAATGGACTATAATATTCGAGCAATCAGCAATTTCCAACATAAAAGTAAGATGGCTAAGTAAAATAGAAAAGAAAAAAGTTATCAGCCCGATTTCCTTAATTAGTGCCACGAGGACACTCAAATATGTAATTATGAGAAATATAACAGTTATTATATTGCTCCTATGTAATACTGTATACGTATATGTATTTAAATTAATCTTCATGAGACGATTTATATGATGCAGTTTGATGTAAAGTCTTGAACTGACCTCACCGATTATAAAACGTATGTGAATCATATTAGATATGTGTGCTATTAAATCTAATACAAATAAAGAAGAAAGTAAAAAACTAAGGATAGTGTATTCGGTGAACTTACAAATAAAGTATGATTGCGTCGAGGTAAAGTAAATTATTGTATTTAAAATAATGCACAAAACTGTGTACACCTTCTGATATACACTCGGAGAAGACACAAATCGATCTTTTATATGCACTCTACATGAACCTAATACCATTTGTATACTGGTACTAAGTTTAAAAATTCTAATGAATCCTTCATCTAATATGTCTTCCGACAGATATTCTACTTTGTTTTTATTAACTGTATTCATTTTTTTTTATTAGTGAAAATATTTTTAAATTGTTCGGGAATTTTCGTCGTAATTTAAATATGCTAATAAATTTAAACGAGCTAAAGAACTGCAAACTGTTGAAGAACTATAGTATAGCTTGCTGTTACAGCGAATATATGTAATGGCAGCCGAGGCCCTAGCGTGTAAATGTTAAATACAGTCATGTTCCGTTTTCCTTTCACTAAATCGATAATTCGTTTAGCATTGTACCGGGTTTTGTCTGTAAAATAAATTAATTATTTATTATGGCTTAATATTTATTATACAAGAAAATTATGTAGACGTAATTCTTGATATCATATATTAATTCTTTTGTGAAATTTATATTCTAAATTTATAACGTACGAGTAAGTAAGACATCTAATCAAAGGTGAACCTACAATAAACATGCTAATCAGTCCATGGATTACTAAAGACTGCAACGATTTTATCTGTGCCCTTGTTTATGCAATTTTCAGCTATATATTTCCTTGCTTCACAGTGTCACTCATATATATAACACATATATGATGGTATGTTAGTATCTAAGCTTAAGCAACGGCATAGAATATATTATCCAAGATAACTTTACATGAAAATATTTGTTGCGAACAAAAAGAGAACAGCGGTATGGATAATTTGTGCCCACGATTAAAACTAAGTATTATTAATGAAGGTTGAAAAAGCCGTCATATTCATTCGCTTGAGTATTAGTAATAATACAGTGCAATTACCTATGGAAAGGCCATAGAGGCATAGTGAATCGGCCCTATTAACATATTTAAACGGTACTTAGGGGATAATATGTAGGGGCTAGTAAGATATTGAGATCCTGGAGGTTTCAGATCTCTAATTTAATCGGTTTCCGAGAAAAAGCGAAATATGTCAAAAACAGAAAAATATCCATGATCTTATGAAGCTATATAGCTCTTAATTTTTTATCTAGAAGTTATTAGTAGCTCCAAAAATATATTAAAAATTTAGATCAATAGCTTCAGTGAATGGTAAGATTTTTTTTGTCCTTTTTTTAGATATTTCGCTTTTTCTCAAAAACCGTTAAAATTAGAGACCTGAAACTTCCAGGATCTTAATATTTTACTAATCCCTACATATCCCTTAAGTACCGTTTAAATATCTCCATGAGGTTGTTACAGTATACTAATACTATGGCCTTTGTCGTAATATTTACGCCCAGGACAAAAAGTAATCGAATGTATAAAGAACTATCACATACATTAGACTACCGGAGCAATATTTATGTATGATATTAAATATATATAACAATACATTAAAACAAATGTAGTGGTGTATTCGTCATGTACAAAACAACCGCTATATTTTGTTCGTGTGTAACATTAAATGACATAGTGAATATGACCGCGCACCTACTTGTTAATTCAAGGGTGGTAATTTAATAAATAAACATGTTTTAAGAGCTACCTAGATTGTGTTACTCTATTCGTCGAAGAAATTCAATCAATTATCGGTGTTTCGATTAATATTTTCATGAAAGGCTAATGGGTATTGATTATAAATGGTATATTAATGTAAAAAAATAAAATGATACCTTCCCCTTTCGAAGCCGTTATGCTGATACATAGTTTTCTAGTCTTTTCGATTTTCAAAGTAAAGGATTCTCCCATGAAACATATAAGCAGCATCAAGGTAATCATTGATAACATGGCCGGTATAATGCATATGAAAGTATTAGCATCAACAAATATCTGAAAATGTAATTTTACCAATTTTTACCTCTTTTTAATCTCGCCTGATGTTTTATGACGTTCTGGCCAAAAATGGTAAGTTTAAAAAAACTCACTCTCATAATATGTAGTTGTCTTTCTTCAAGGCCTCTCGCAAGAACTTTATGAAGACATTTGTAGACTAATTTGTATTTATGAACTTTGGCATGAACTATTAATACTACATTATTGAATATGCTTTTTACATTATATTTCAGTAGTATAGGTATTTAGTAACTAACTGTACCCGCGACTATGTCCGGTTGGAATTTAATGTATGAAAACAGTGATATACAGAAAATCATAGGAAAATAGGTATATAAGATTCAACATCGACAATTTAACCGGACCTCACCCTTTGTGAACGATTCTGTTCTCCGAGACACAGCGTCTCACTACAGCAGCCAGTTGTTGCTCACGCTCTGAATAAATACACACATATATTATATTTATTATATGCATCGATGATACAATATTGTTGGGTTGCTGCATAACATACTGTCGTTACACTGGTTACTGTTTACAAGATATGTGGATGATATTACAAAGTAAATTACCTGCTTTTTAAATGACGTAATCAAGTTTTGCATTGTTATCAAATTACAAGCCAATAATTGACACGTGAAAGAAAATATCTGAAAAAATATAAACTTATATCTCTAGTTATGTAAATAAGAAATAATTACGTGATCTCTACAAATATTGGAAAAAAAATAATTATATAATATATATATACAGAAAGAAAAACTTACTGAATATTGGAAAAGATCCATAAAAATTCTGAGAGTATCTAAAATGCACCACACGCCAGTCACCATTTCATAGGTTATACTATTTTTCTCACGAACATTTTTTTTAGGATGAACAATATTTGGTTTAAAGTAAATAAATTTTCTCGGTGCCTTTTCATCGTTTTCAGAGAATTGTTTGTTTATAGCTTCCATTCGAACTACTAAAAAGTACATAACGAAGAAAACTAGTACTAATTCTATGTAGTTCCCTGTACTTGTTATTAAAGATATTGATAGCGATAGAGAGAAATTTTTCAAAATTATTGTATTAAATATTATGAGCCAAAATGCACACCAAATTATTATTGAAATTGTCACCACTAGCGACAAAATCCCGAGTTTTTTATTTGATTCTTCTAAATCCTTAGTTTTCAAATGACGTTCGATCTTTTGTAGTTTCACAAAAAGTTCACTATTCAAATTTCCATCTAAAAAATTATTCCGAAATGCTATCACAGCACAAGTGGGCCCATTTACTGCAATTCCTAATTTTATTGAGAAATCTGTCATCACAGAATCGGAGTTAACAAATAATATATAGTGAATAATGGACATTATATTTACAATCCATATAATGACGCTATAAACAAGTTGCAGAAAATGTGGTGGTGTAATGAAGCTATGTTTGAAGTTCACTCGTAGGGTTCCAAGAAAGGCTTGCATTAAGAAAATAGGTTTAAAAATATTTATGAAATTTTTGTCTAATATATCTCCGGTAATATTTTCTATATTTTTTAATTTCATCTTTTGTTTTTTTTAAATGCGTTATACGCTTTGTATGATTTGTAATGTTATGTGAAAATTCGAAAGATAATCAAGTACTATTTCCACTTCAAAATACATCGTTATCGGTCCCGAGAGATATATTAATACTGATGAATCGTTATTTTATTGCATAGGTATTGATTCTCGATATAAATTGTAGAATGTTAGCTTTATTAGTCTAGATGGAATTGTGTACGTGTGCCACAGATATAATTTAAATGCAAACGCTTGACCCTTCAATCTTAAGTTAATTATAAATTTAATTAAGTATATGGTTTGGTTTTATTTTATTTGAGAATAGACTGTTAATAACACTCTAACATAACCAACGTATCTATTTTACAAAATATACCCTTGATTAATAATGATCATTTAGGTAAGGTGAATATTTTATGAAGTATTAAAAATGCTATTAACTTACAATTTTTCCATATAACGAATATTACCTAATGTTCATTTTAAAAAGGTTAATAATACCTAATTTCATTATAATTGTCCTAAATCACATTGCGTGTATCTTTACATTTTGTATTCAAGTACAACATTTTTGTATGAGCTGATAGTACATTTTACTTTGTACTTTTAGTCCATACGAAGCGCTATAAAAATACTGACGTATCAGAAATTACAATTTAATTCTAGTATAATGAATATAAAAAAGGCAACAAATAAATTCAAACTGAACGATAACATAGTTACTTGGTTGACTCCTATATATTTTGTTACTAAAATTTTAGGTTCTTCGCGTGTTGCCATTAAGAATAAATGTATTACAACTAATAGCTCATGGGAGATGTTTTACTCTATTTTATGGATAGTCGCAGTGACTACATCGCTGGTTCACTATGTCAAAGTTTATTATTCGTGTTATTACAATAAGAGTGTTATTGTATATTTCGGTTTTACATTGATTATAGCGCTTCTATACTTTTCTTATATATCAAACGTAGTGTACACACGATTTTTCAATAAGGAAGCAAATGTGCAACTCATTCTTTTGTTGCAAAAAATCAATATCGATTTGAAATTGGACAAAAATATTTATTTAACAAAGAGTGTTATTTCACGTTCCATATTGTTCTTAATACTCGCAACAGTACCGTTCGAGATATTTTTTGCCGTACATGTTATTAACATCATAGATGAGCCTATTTACACTGTTTTTTTGTCCTTTGGCCTTCAGACTATTTACATAGATATTGTACTCACTGGATTTTTTATCGTGTGTCTGACTACGCATATTGGACATTTGAATAATTTGATTATACAGTACAATGTCCATTCGATGCCTGACTATCAAAATCCAGGGATCAAACGTTGGCGATTCTTAGACAATTGTTTTAATGACGTGACAAGGGAGAACTCGAATATAGATCCATTGAAATTTTCTGAATATCTCGGTACTTTGAGAGATATTTTAAAATGTTTTAAAATTGTAACCGATCTCTTTAGTTTTACTGTGAGTATGTTTTCTTTTTTTATGCGATTATAGGCAAACGAACAGACGGGTTACCTGATGGTAAGTAATCCATCTATGGACACCTGCGATACGAGGGGCATCACAAATGCGTCGATGGCCTTTGAGGAAGGAGTAGGCTCGTTTCTTGAAGGTTTGTGGGTTGTATTGGTCCGGAGACGCTGCCACTGGGAGATCATTCCAGACGACCGACGTATGTGGGAAAAACGCACAAGAGAACCGCACAGTAGACGACTTCCAACCATCGAAATGACACTGATGGAATTACATTTTATGGCGATGGTCATGGTTCGGTAATGACACTGAGCAGTAGGTATCGATCCGAATAGCTCTTCAACACTCTCCGTGGTAGATCTTGTGAAGGATGTAACGTCCCTACGAAGTTTAAAACTGTCGAGCCCTAAGGAAAGCATCCGATCGTCAACGATTCGAGCTAACATTTTTATATTATTATTAATACCGTCGCATAATTACATATTTTGAAAGAGTAACGTGATAGGAGAAATGATTAAATATTGACTTCAATTGGCAATTTCAGGTCATGCATGAATCACAATATTAATTAAAATGTATATTATTTTCTATTGAATTATTCGTAGTATACTTTAATATAACTTTTACTTACATAATAGGCTGGCACTGTCATTGCTTTACTTAGGTTTAGAAGTTGATTTTAGTGTTTTTGCTATCATTTAGCTCTTGTGAAATTCGTAGAGGGTGGCCTTTAAAAAATATATGTACGTATAATTTTTCATTTATATTTCAGGTTATGAATATTGCCGCCACAATATTAATTTGGACTTTTATTGTAATAGCCGCTCTATTTTTCGGAATGCAATTACAGGTAAAAAAGTATAATATATAAAAAATATATGAAAGCTTTTGAGTTTTTGACCTAAGACCTAAAACTTAATTAGTACTTATCTTATTAAAATTTGAAAATGTTAATATTAACCTATTACTTTATTTTTTAGATATTGTCCCCAATTATAATCATTACTGACGCAATGTGGCCGGTTTTCTATTTTATGCAGCTAACGGTTCTGGCTCTTGTAAGCGATACGTTTTTACAAGAAACAAAAAATACGAAATTGCTTTGTATTCAAATTCTGTCCTACGTTTTCGATGGTAAGTTATATTTTTAATAGGTGGTAGAGCTACGCTGAAGCTATTACTCGTTTCAGCATGAATGGGTCGGCTCGCCCGGGGTAGTACCACCCTCTCGCAGAAAACCGACGTGAAGTAACAGTGCTTGCACTGTTGCGCTTCGTTCGGTCAGTGAGAGTGCCGGAGGCCCACATATTTAAAAGGCCGGCAACGCACTTGCGACTCCCCTGGTGTTGCTAGTGTCTATGGACGGCGGTGATCACTTACCATCAGGTGACCCACCTACTCGTTTGCCCCCTATAATATAAAAAAAAAAAAAATGCAACATCAAATGGTAGCGTATTCGAACACCGCGTCGATCCACGTACATATTTGAATCCTATAATAAGTTTGGAACTTTCAACATTGTGATTGAACCATTACCATTTTTAATGACCGCTTAAGTATCCATAGAAGATGTCACATGATACTTTGATGAAACGGTAAAATTTATGAAGCATAAATAATATTTAAAAGAGTGAAATGTTTCATAAACTCTAAAGGATATAAGATGTGACATAAACAAACACCTGAGATATATATACTTTTGTTGTAAATTTGATATAAATTATATCTGAAGTGAAGTGACGGTGTGACCGAAACTGATAACATCAAATGTTGAAGGCAACTCCACTACATAATATTTCTAACTTAGCAATCAACGCGATCACAAGATAATGGAATAGTGTAGAAAAGTTACGGTGTCATTACGATGTCTATAGTCACCAAAACTCTCGTATACTATAGAATTTCCAGGCCGTTTCGTTTGACGCAGCATCTGAGTACACTAGCATTGATCTAACATCACATACATAGTATAGAATTATGTACGATACATTTCAAATAAGTAGATAATTAGAGATTTTGACTGGTTTGTAATCTGTCATATGTTTACTTTTTGTTCATAATCTTGTGTTATTTGACACTATATTGCGAAGGTTGGTTGGTATCTTATGTAATATAGCCTGATTATTGTGCCCAAGTGAAGTAGATGGGAAATTATAATACAGAAAGTTAATTCTGAGATCCTGTTAAATCTCCTTGAAAAGTTCTAACAATAGAGGAACGAAGCATCTTGTTGAAACATTGAAATTATCACAAGATACTAAATAATAATTACCCACTTTATGATGGCATTAATCATTTTTAATAGATTGGATCAGTTGCCTAAGTAAAAAGTAAATAATTGTATATTTGTCATCTTTTTCGCTTTTCACGTGCAATTTCAGTAAAAGCTATACGATCGTAAAAATAATTACTTATGTATATTATGTTGTATGTAACGCTAAAGTATAGGTCACACAAAATGGCTGTCGCTTTTTAGTAATACTGTGAACATAAATAATTCTACCAACTTAATTCCGTTATTTAATTATATATACCGAAATATTTTTGTTGTTGACAAGTAGTGAACGGAAATCGATATGGACGCGATTATATTATCATGTGAAAAACGTTACTGGTTACAATTTTTTTTAATTCTAACTGTTGTAATGACCATTTCAGGGCCTATTCAAAAAGTATCAAGCAACATGATTCGAGAAATACAAATTGCTAACCCAACATTTTCAGTTTACGGGATTTTTACATTAGATAAAAGAATACCTTTACATCTGTTTGGAATAATTTCTAGCAATATCATTGTGTTGACACAGTTTAGTGATACATAATTCACTAATTTTTTATTGTACCATATTTTAATGTTGTTGTTAACATGCACTTAATTTTACATATAGTATTTCAAAGTAATATATCCACTGCGGTTGTATAATGTTTTCACGAATAGAGACATAATCAGTACTGCCACCTGTGACACAAGATTACCTAGTTTAGGTTGCAGCGGTGATCATGTTTTAGCAATTTTTACCAACCTTATGATAGTTTGCGGTCTATATTTCTAGTTTCCAACATTCTATAACTACATATTTAAAATTAACCTCTTCCAAATTGTTGTGTGACTACTTATAATAAGTTATAATTACTTGAAACCATATAAGAATACCTTTTGTAATATAAATATTGTATTGTATCGCATACTTTAAATGTAAATTACTGTTGTTAAATAAAAATTTATTATAATTATCTATGTAGGTAATAAATTAATCGGCATCAAGCATTCCTTAAACTAAAATAATCTGTGCTATTGTTTAATTAACTATATAAATTAACACCGATTTAGCGCTTTATATTAAATTAGACATATGAAGAAACACAGCTTTTCGAATACTTAAACAATATATTGACAACTTTAGATTTGGCAGTATGGATTAATTCCTTCACCTGTCCTATTCTACGAATATTATTACTAAAGAGTTTTTGGGGGGATCTTGGAATGTCATGTAGTGGATTTAATCATTTATTCATAATCTTGTGTTATTTTACTGTGTATTTTGTAAAATTGATTTCGTTTGAACTAATATATTTGGTTATTGTGCATAAGTGACGTAGATATGAAATAATTCCACGGAACATGGATTCTGACTTGCACACGAAATGATTGCAACTTGTAATACCATTACCTACTTGCTAATGGCAATAATAATCTACTAGAAGATTGGTTGCCATAAATAAAATAAACAATATTACTAACTAAATAACTGAATAAATTATTTGAAGCTTTTTCTTTAAGAATATTCTTAAAGTAGCTAATATGTATCAGTAATGGATATTAATAATTGTGTAATATTTACTTTCAAAGTAAGAAACATTAAATTTTGAATCGGTTATTTACATAAAAATATAACGTATTCTATTTTTTGTAATAAGTATTTCTATTTATAACTAAATAATTTATATACAATTTCATGTAGTTCCTATAAAATTAGACATATTGTTTAAAATGTTTTTTTTTTTTATATCATACGGGGCAAATGAACAGGTGGGTCACCTGATGGTAAGTGATCACCGCCGTCCATAGTCACTAGCAACACCAGGGGAGTTGCAAGTGCGTTGCCGGCCTTTTAATATATGTGGGCTTCCGGCGCTCTCACTGACCGAACGAAACGCAACAGTGCAAGCACTGTTACTTCACGTCGGCTTTCTGTGAGAGGGTGCTACTACCCCGGGCGAGCCGACCCATTCATTCTGAAGCCAGTAATAGTTTCAGCATAGCTCTACGACCTTTACACATTTGTTGCTTTGTTTTACATTTTCCACTT
Organism: Antheraea assamensis; assembly: GCA_035772565.1. Taxonomy (NCBI): domain Eukaryota; kingdom Metazoa; phylum Arthropoda; class Insecta; order Lepidoptera; family Saturniidae; genus Antheraea; species Antheraea assamensis. Next base: position 1,658,811 of record JAQQSE010000042.1, read on the forward strand.
TAGCAGGGTTGCAATTAAACAGAGCCCGTTAGTCTGCAAGCATGTAAAGGGAACCAGCGTAGTTCTATATTCATTAATATTGTAAAATTTGAATTCTAGGAAATATATAGAATAAGGAGAGGTTTTGCAAATCTTTTTTGTGTTTTTTTTCGAACCGACTGCACTGTTGGTTTATTACGGCCGCAACAGTTTCACGAGACTACGTATCACAAATTAGATTTACGCATGACAGTAAAAAAACGAGTAGTTTTTTACATCGTTTATTACAACAATTAATGATTATATTTACCATTGTAACAAAATCTACACTAACATCAATACACACGATATATTTATTTATTTTACATATATTTTGTAATTTTATCAGAGGTAGCTGTATTTACTATAGTAATTGCATTTATTTATATTGTTGGATACGAAAATATATGAAATTAAATTCGAGCACTTCATAACCTTGAACACTACACTATTATTAGTAATAAACGGTATAATTATTTGTTCATTTCTTGTTTGTGCTCTAATATTTTTTTGTACTAATGCAATAAATCTTATTAAAACAGCATAATTATTTTTATTACCAATTATATACAATTAAAAAAGTGAAATGAATAAATCTGTGTTTTCCCTAATGATTTTGTATTTTTAATAAAATATTAAAAATGGTTTATGTATTTATTATTTAATCTTAATAAATTTACTCTGAAAGTTATATTTTTCTTTAATTAATAACAGAAACATTATAAAAGCAATGGTGAATATCACACGAAGTCACAAAAATTTGTGTCGATTTTAAATAATTTGTCGTTGCATTATTCAGAAAAAGGGATTTCTCCATTAATTCCGTTTGATGGAATGTCGTATTTCGTGATATCATCGCATATTGACCACAATTGAAGATATTTAATTATATAAATGCTACCGAAATGTTTTTGTACAAAATTCTTTTTTTGGCTTTCATAAACAAATTTGATTATGTACTATTTTATTTATATGTTCAAAATTGATTTAATACGCAAAACGGTGTTCTTCTTTGAATCCGAGTTTGTCGAGTGCCGGGTTGCACGCGAAGTTGATCATTGGCGGCGGACCGCACATCAATACAAGAACATCGTCTGTAGCCGGGAAGAGGTGATCACGAACCATTTCTTCATTGATAAAACCAGTGCTGTATTTCCATCCTGCATAAAAAAGTTATTACTCATAATTGTGACATGTTTTTTGCGACCCCTTAATTATTAATGAGTATCAAGTACTCAGTATAAGAAAAAAAAACACGCAATTTTCTTTCGATCAGATATTTTTTACAATACGTTAACTAGTTCCAGAGATTAACTTGCAGAAACGTTCACAACATTGACCATAGATATAGATATGTACAATCGATAAAAAAAAATAGATTAATATATTAAAACATCAGTCATATATTATTTGAGAGATAGTTAATAGAAAAAACTTAAGACGATTATTATCTATTAAGATATATGTGTAGAATCGATTAAAAATAATCGATTAGTATTTTACAATGTCTGTCATAAATAATTTCAGAGAAAATGTTATAGAAGAAACTTAAGACAATTATTATCTATTAAGCTCATTTATGTCGAAACGTTTCTATATTTTGATTTTAAACTTTATAACGTATAGGAAGTTCTCTGTTAATTGAAAAATAAGAAACAAGTACTTTAGAATTTCGCTGATATCGGACATGGGGTTTTAGTCTGTAGTATAAAATATAATAATTAAAAAAGGAGTAATGCAAAACCCATGGAATTTTAAGTAACTGAAAATAAAACACACGGAAATGTATAGTTTGTTAAATACACACGATAAGTATTCGTTGATAGTTGTGAATATGTAGATATTTTTCATTGTTACTCTTGTGATTGTTACAATACCTAAAAAGACAGTCGAAGGTTTATTGTTTGACTTCATTGAATAAATTAATTATTAGTTAGTTTTTAACACTATACCGATAATCGAGTCACGTCGTTTCGAGGTCGTCAATTGATAATTTAACACCATACTTTATATTATCCTTATAATATGTTCAATTATTTCGATTTATGTCATTGGTGAAAGCATTTTAAAGGCTTTGCAAATTAGAAAAATGGAATTGAAAATTTCAAGAAAAACGAATGGTAACTTTGACAACCAACTATAATAAAAATTGGTAAAGCCAATCAGTGTTATCGATATTTCTATGAAAAACAAGAAAAAGAACCGAAATAAACGCGAGTCGATCTGTAGTTTAAATTTACTTTATCTCTTTCCAATATTTCACTAAATTAGATATAGTGAGTACCAAAAATTTGTCAATTTTGAGATTAGGGTTTTTTCCATGGTGTATTGTTAAAACCCGACAGTACTGACGCCTTTTCAATATATGACTTAGTTGATGGTCATTTTAAATAATATCTGTAAAAACACCTAGGCTGATGTAAACCTTAGGGCTGAAATATGAAATTCCAAGAATAAACAAATTTAATCGAGGGATTAAGGGATTGTTTTTAGTATATTTTGTGATAAATGTAGTTTTATTTATGCTTTATTTTTTATAAAAACTAACCCCTAGAAATATACAAAAAAAATTCAAATTACATCGATGCTAAGCACAAGCAACTTTATATACTACGTTTCGCTCGCGTCATTGTGAATTTTGAAAGTAAAAGTAACATGGACTGTATGCTACTTGCTGATAATATAGCTTTCTACAGGTAAAAGATTTTGTAAAATCGGTTAAATATTTTTTAATTTATCCGTTACAAATAAAAAAAACAAAGCTTTTCTATTTATAATAGTAGTTAAAAAAAATCTTACCGTCATTAGGTCTGTCAATAGTGTACCATAATTTGAACTGTTCGGGGTGTTCATTCTGGTACTTCTCTAGTTCATTTCTTAGAAGGATGTCTTCTTCAGTTTGATTAGCGAATAGAAGTCTCAATTCGGTCCGATCATTGGTGTCCTTGCATATATGTCTGATGAGTTGCAGCATAGGAGTTATGCCAGTGCCACCTGTCGAAAAATATTATTTATAAATATGGTATACACAGGTATGAAGATTATAGCTATCTTAATATATTCGTATCGCAGTGAAATTAAACTTTATTGTTATGAGTTTTTTTTATAAATATAAAAAAAAACCGACTGGCAAATTGACAGAAAATTTTCATACAAACTTTCATCACCTTCTTCACCACTTTAAGGGTTGAACTTCCTTAAATCCTTACTTAGTGTTCACTTAGAGTGTAATAGGAAACGACATGCAAATTTTCACAGCCCTAGCCTGAGTAGTTTGGGCTGTGCGTTGGTATGTCAGTCAGTCACTTATTCTTTTATATATATATGAATAGATAAATCACCGAAATAACTTCTTACGCTTTGGTTACTGGAATACCATAAACTGTAGTTTCTGAATTAAGTTATTGAGTACTTAATTGAGTAATTAAGTACTTAATAGTATCAACAGTATTCAACAATGGGAAGAATTATATAATTTTAAAACAGTGAATTCTGATTACTCGTGATATTTCTAAATGATTTTTTTTTATTTCTTCAAACTGGTTACATACGTGTCTCAAAAAATTGCTTGTCATTCAACATTACGACACCGATCGGTAATCAGTTTTATTGCAAACGAACATGACAAAGCAAAATAAAAATTTGCTAAATCTAGCAGTTTAGAAATACCATCTAGTGTAAAATAATGAACACGAATGTAACAAACGGGTTATACAAAGGGTGAAAAAAGGATTCTTACTGATATTATAAATGCGAAAGTGTTTTTACTTGTTTGTTTGTTTATTACGCTTTCACGCCTTAACGCCGATCATCGTAAAACTTTGCATACTGATTGTCAGGGGGTACAGATAAGGACATAGTGTACCTTTTATTCAGAAAAAAAAACGGTTCCCAAGGGATAGGCTAAATATACATTCACGCGAGCGAAGCCACGAGCAAATGCTAGCATCTTATAAACAACACATGGCTTGATAAGATACACGTTATCGTATGATTAATATGGGTCGTTATGTATTAATCGATATTTTAAACGTTCGTACCTGCTATCATGTTTAATTTCTTGGCTACAACTTTTGTAGGCGGATCCTTTCTGAGCTTTTTGATGAGGAAAACACCATTGCCCGTATATTGCAGTCGTCCTGAAGGCCCACGAACATCGATCGTGTCATTGATCTTCATGTTATCCAGATACTGAGACAGTTTGCCACCATCAGGGAATTTCGGATGTACATTTTTGAAGTATACCTTGAATGGCGAATTAGCTTGTTTTTTTATCGTAAGTAACACAACTATGGTAGTTTCGTTTCAATGGCAGGCGGAAACAAGTTATATTGACTTTTGAATATAATTATCATGGTTAGACAACCTTTTTATGGGGTAATTTTTTTTAGCTACTTCAGATAGTTTGAGTGAATGATAGTCACGTTTTTTACAACACATGTTAATAAGTTAGATGATAGATGCGACTTTGTTTACGTCGTTTATTATCTTAAATATTTTATGTACAGAGGAAAAAATATAAGCACCACACCGCTTGCCCCACTTCTCCACGCCAACAAAATACACATCGCTGAACGCGTAGTGCTTATAAAACACATAATTTCTTGGAACCTCAATAATTTTGTATTAAATGAAGCTATCGTGATATTTATTTTTAGATAAGGACCAAGTATTTAAGAAGGAAAACTAAAAAAATATTTTAAGTCTTTACCGAAGTTTTTGAATCATAAGCGCACATAAGCAGACCTCTATCATTTTATTTATATGTCCTTTTTTCTATCTATAAATGTTATATGACGTTGAGGTAGTAGAAAGTAATCACATACTTTGAACAAAAAATACCTATGTCACAAAAACCATATCAGAAATACATATAATTATAACGCAAAAGGTGATCAAGTAAAATATATTATTTATTTCAAAGAAATTTCTTAAAAATAATTCTTTAAAAAAAATTTTCGCCAACTCTGATTTCAGTATAATATATTTTTATAATTTTTATTTTATTGTGTGGCTAACCTAAACTTCTGTATGTAAAGTAAAATACCAATTATATAATCAATAATTAGATTACATAAAATATAAGTGGAAAAAATTGTAATGAATATTAAAAAAAACACTATCCACAATGACATGCAATCATATAAAATACCTAACAATTTTGTTACTGTCACACAAAAAAACAAATGATAACATAAATGAATGTACGTGAGAATGAGTATGCATATATGATATATATAAGTAACTTTAAAAAAATAAGCTTCTTACAGCATATTACTTAATGATAAATAAGAAACAATTGAGACACGGTTTGAGAAATCCATGTGACCCAGTAGACATATTGCAATACTGACATACAAAGTAATATATTAATACTTGTAACTAATATGGAATAAATTTGTGATACGTCTGATCATATCAGTAAATCCATTCAAATTATTGAATTCAATGGTATGAAAACGAGAATGTATATACCTTTATAACTAACTCCACATAACCCTTTTCTTCATCGCTTGAAACTGGTGTATATGATCTTATAATTAAATCATCATTGATTTTAGCCGACAAGTGAATGTGCTGTCCAATTGGTAAACCTGAAATAAAATGAAACTATTTAGTTGTTGAGTACTTGATTCAATTTATCTTATATAATATTTCCTATATGAAGTGAATGTTGACTTGAAATGAGACTGTAACTACTATAAATAATATTTTTTTTAAAGTTTATTTATACAACACAACTATATGTCTTCCATATTATTGCAGTATATGTTAAAGAGACTGTCATGAAAACCTATTTTATATATATTAATTAGAATTATTTAATTGCAAATATATATTTTCGATTTTAAGAAAAACCTAATGTTAATGTAATAATTAAATTTCATTGAGTTTTCTTATAAGCTATTTTATCCAATAGTAAAAGGTTTAACAACACATAAAAGATCTTGAGCTAATAGTAGGTAGTTACTACCTACAATGTTTTTTTATATTACAGTAGCTTATCTTAAAGAGAACAACTTGTAGCTACAACCTTGCTGGTGTATAATAAAGTATTTTATGAATAACCGGCTTTCTACAATTAATTAGGATTATTGTAATCTGTATGTATGTTATAGGTTTATAAAAACAGTGAATTAACTTTCATTAAAACAAGTAACTTTATATCATACTAAGCCGAAACAGGATTTCCTTATATAAATACAAAAAGCTGTACAAAAAAGTAAGTGCACATAAACACTTCTTAGTGGAAACAAGTTAGCAACACTAAAGCCAGTCATAATCAGACACAATAAAATACAAAAAACATGCCCATGGACACCTGTGATAACTTATATCTGAAGAATACATAAATACTTCATATATAAACAGGTTTAGAATATGAAAATGGCTCTATTTACTATGTTTTTCTTTTAAATATTAAGATTAAGTAAAACTATTTATAATAAAAAATAATACTTTATACATGTACAAAAAGAATTTATTACTTAAAACAAATGTTTCTACAAATTTTCTCACCTAAAACATGTTCTGAAGAAGGTAGTCCATAGCGGAACCGTCTTGTATCATGGTTTATTTCTTCTCTTTCAATAAGTGGTAGTGCATACTTAACATTAGGATCCACTAATGCTACTAGCTTCTTACTTGGCGCCTTTGACTTTTTGCCCCATAAACAATTGGCAACAACTGTCACTAATACTACCACCGAGCCAACTCCAACAACTATTGGTAAAACCTAGAAATATAAAGAAATGAATTAATACTCATGTAAGTTTAGAATAGTTATAATATCCTATCAAAATTATTTGGTTATATACACTGGTTGTAGGTTATTTATATTTGTTGTCAGTTTCAATAATTCATTTTTAATTTTTATAACCAAAAAGTTTCCACTGCACTGAACCTTTTTAAATAATCTTATGATCAAAGAGCAAAAGACATTCCATATATTTTATGACATTATTAATATCAACAGATGGTGATCAACTACATACCATTATTTGAAAATTAGGTACTATTTAGTACAGAGTAAAATAGTTAACTTTTATTGGGACTGAAACATGCTGATGATGTTCTATATTTCTCATGAAAACACTGATGCTAACAACCAACTCACAGCAAACAAAGTATTAGACAATGAACATAATTAATATCATGTTTGTACAATACATTTTATATAACATAATTGTTATACATATAAATTTCATCTAAGCAATGTATGTACTTTGCAATTTGTATGCATTGTGTGATTACACTAATTGTTGTAAAAAATAAATAACACAGTGATTGTAACATTGTATACATACAGTTGTGTTTTCCAAAAAATCAATTACAGCCACTTGTAAATTGCTCATTTTATCAATTAATAAACAATATAAATTTTGTATTCACTAAGCCTACGATATACGATACGTGCGCACTGTTCACTCGTTTGGGGTAAATAATGAGGTTCGATGAGGATGTTTCAATATCAACCACTGGTCTACCTACCGAGATCTACGAGCAACCTTGAACTGTCCTTATCTTTGTAATTCGTACTTACTTATGTACGTAATGTTTTAGTACGTATTACATAAATAGATATAAACCTACAATAGGTTATAAAAATTTAAATGTAACCTTATTTTCCGATAGTATAGGTACTAACCGCACTTTCCATTTCCCTCATGTTGCTTGGATAGCTGCTCGTATTACAAATAAGATTATATTGATATTAAATGAATAAAATTATCAGTTAGATTTCATACCGAAATGATAAGAAATACTAACGATATCACTAACCTTAGGAATTTAATCTAAACATGTCCAAATAATATAAGTACATACAATCAGACTTACGATTTTAGTATTCACAACTGGAAGCATTTTCTCTTTTCTAAATCCAGATTGTAACAATAAATCACAGTAAGCATCAATGGAACAGCTGTGCTATTGCATAATAAATAAATTCTGCGAAGCAGAACACTGTGCTCTAGCGACTGGCGGATGGCTTTTGGCTCGAGGAATTTATTTCAGCTCTAGTTTAAACGCGTTTATTTTTGCTGTTTTGGGGAGATGACAATTGTTCCAAAAATAACAAATTCCCAGCAAAGTAAAAAAAATATTGCTATTATTGGTACTTAGGTATATTAGGTTTGATTATAGCCGCAAGGTCGGGCTTGCGCATAATACAGTGAAGAATTTAGTTAGAATATTATTATAGGGTAATAATTGTAGATCTCTTTTATTTTTCCTCAAGTTGTCTCGATGTTATACTTATAAAATAATACGTATTTATACCTAAATACGCGTTTTGACTAACCGTATTCGAAACTGTTTAAAATATTGGAACAGACGACGATGTAAATTAAATCGAGAAATAGTATTTTAGATATACCGTAAAGAATGCTTAAATTTTGCCACTATATTATATAGGTAGTATAGTTCAACGATGGTACAAAATTTTGCTAGCATTACTTTTTATATACACAGAGTCCTTTATATTATAGGGAAGAAAGAAAAAATATTATATAAACATATTAAAAATGATTATAGCCCCTTTTGAAAATATACTCCTCAATTTGTATATTACATTGTGATAATTAGCATAGCAATTTTAAGATAATATTACATGTACCTTAGATTTATATTGCGGGTTAACTTACTTTAACCTGTGTTTATTCAAATGCAGAGTTTAGTTTAAAAAATTATTCGATACACAAAGACAAAATATTATAGAGAAATCGATTTGTCTTGGTTATAGTCCTCTTGTGCATTTAATGGAAGTGAGAAGTTTCGAATGTACTATTTTTTGAACTTCTTGTTATGTATAGATGTAAAGTGTCTTAATATTCAGTGTTTGTAAATAAACATTAATTTGACGAGTGAAAATAATTAAAAACAGACGTAGTAAGCTGTATTATGTTTATTATGGCATTGGCTACGAAATTAAAATTATATGATACAGAAACTTTATTGTCGCATACATACATCCATTTGAGATTTTTAAGTTTTAGAAAAGCATTCGATATAGTCCGCATCAAACTTTTTTAACCGCTCTGAAGTATATGCGCAGAACACAAATTTAACCCTCGTGAGTTTTTCACGTCTATTGCACCCGTTCCGATACGTGTTTTAGTGTGCATGCTAGTTATAGTGCTGTCACATTCAGCATATTGTGTATACGTGTTATTGTTATTTTCGTTCTTTCCATTTTCTTATTGATATTATTAATTTTCAATATTTTTTCTCTTAATTGTTACTTGTTAATATATGTTATTATCAGTAGTTATTATTAGAGCACCTATCAACTTCGAAAAATGATATTTCTATGGTAACCATTGCTCCATTACAAATAAATGCTTATTACATTTTTTTCATTTACTATGAATGTATTTTATCTACAACTAGCAAGCCCGGTGGACGTTGTCCTGTCCTGATAATAAAAAATATATACTTATGTGCATCAAATGCTTAAGGTAACTAATGTATTTAATTTGATAACGATTAATACTGTATCCGTCTCAATAGCCTTCCAATTACCTCATTGTATGTGACCATTTTTTAGAAGATAGATGGGTATAGTAAGCTATCCTTAAAATATAGGTATATGCTATCACAGACATTTTTGTAGATCTGTAAAAGAGGAATATCTCACTATGCATTGTTTTGTTATATCTCAAAATAATTATGCCGCGTTTTCAATGAAACATCCCGGGCGGTTTGATATTTGAAACATTTCCAACAATTATCATTATATTTTAACCAATTTAAACAAGCCCTTGACAAATTATATATCTAAACCTTCCTCATGTATTACTCTATCTATTGATGAAGATCGCATTATAATCCATTCAGTAGTTTTTCAGTTTATTGCGAAGAGACAGCCGCGGTGGACGACTTTTTTAATAATATATAATGATAGTGATAACTCTATTGTAGCGGCATACATAATATCTACATAGTATATGCTACTATATATAGCATATAGCATATAGATATAAACAATTAGGTTCTGTATAAGGTGGATCATTCAATTGAAGTACGCGATCACTCAAAACTCACCTGCTAGGTGGTGTTCAAATGTTATCTGGAGTTAGTCTGGAGTAATACTGACATATAGGAAATGTGGCGAATTGTTATGATTCTAGCTTTGTCTATTACTTTATTATTCAGTGACTATTGTTCATTTCTAGTTTTTATTTTATTTTATTAATCTAGTTTAATTAATTTTTTATTGTCTGATAATTTTTATCTGTGATCCTTTGTAAATAGTGTATATATATCGTATGTATGCATATCCCCGATCAATTTAAATAAACAGATTTTCGTAAATTTGCTGTCAAACTGTTTACAAGACTACCCGATATAATCGAAGTTATATCTTCATTTCACATAAAAAATCTTCTGAAATTAGCAACGTGGTGGTTATACTGTCATATCCTTTTTACTTAATATAATAGGCAAGTATCTACTTGAATCATTATTAATTAAAATGTATTATAGTGTACGTATAATATCGAGAAAGCTTAAGGATTATTTAATGACAATTTTAAATTACTATAATATTTTGACTTTGTTTTGTATTAATCCTCTTGACTGTACTATGCGCAAGACGGAACCTACAGCTATATTTCGAGCAGCCAAAAAGCTTCATACGGTTTATTCTTTATGCGCATTTCTACAGTGAAGCTATTTTTTTTGTGTAACACAGAAGTCATTAACGACTACCTATAGCCGTGGATTCGCAAGGGCTATATGTATTTAAATTATTTATAAATATGACAATTAATTTATTATAAATTTGCAAACATACACGACTTCGCACTCGTTTACTTCCTACAAACAAACAAAGTTTACCTCTTTGTTGTATTAATTTAGATAGTAACGACTCGCTCCACCCACGAGAGGTGTAATATACTAATGTGGCATCATAAGTACCTACATGATATTTACAGTTAATTAAAGTCATAGATGCTAAGACATCAACTTTTACTTTCTGGCAACTTTAAAGAGCTCTAAAGAGCAATTTTGATCTGATTTAAATGTCGAATATAACTAGAATATTTAGTTGGATAAGAATTAATACTACGTTTGTCAAATAGTGACATAAATAATCGATTGATATTTATTGATATGTCAAAGATTCAAATGATTATTATGGGTTATTTTTAGGAGATAGGCATTTTTTGTTCTTTTGAACTTTTTGTAGGCATTTTTAGATGTATAATTCTGTAGTACATTGTTTTTATGTATTTCATAAGGTTTAAAGCGTTACCAATGTAAACACCCGAAAACTCCTTCTTACGACTTCATTAGAATATACTTTAATTTTTCTCTACTTTGTATATATGTTCAATATAAAAGTATTATACACATAAACTTCTTTTCAGTAGAAATTCTGTATATTATATTGATTTTTACGCATTTTATTTTTATTGAGGGCAACAAATAATTACACACAATAAATATAGGTAATGGATACGATCTATTCATCGTTTTTCAGTAAAATAAGCTCCATCGCCAACGGATTAGGTATTCAATTAAGAGCAGTAATTTAGGAAAGAAGATAAAAAAGAAACAGGTAATTCAAATAATTAAATGATCGTAATACAATATTTTTTCTCTATTTTCTATTAATATACTATGAATGTTGTACTATGAATAAAGGTAGTGAAAACCGTATCAAAAGCCGTTGCGTAGTTTAGACACAAAAGCTAAGTGTTTTATAATATCTATAGATTAAAGTATAATATAGATATGAGATAAAAATGCATAGTGCAGTCTTAGTGCTATGCATTCCTACATTTATCATTTATGTAATAGTGCGATAGCTGGTTTAATGTAATAACGCACTCATATATACAAATTCTTCTTGGAAATAAATAAAAACGTTAATAAAGTTCAATTATTTTATTTACAAAAAAAAAAAAAAATTAACAAGTAGTATATTTACAAGCGTTCACAAAACCATTCATTAACAGTTATCTAGAATTAATAGCAATAATCTCTCTAATACTCTGCGTTACTCCGGCTATTAATACAAATAATCCAAAAACAATTAACGTAACATCTTTTATTAGAATCCACTTGTATTTTCCTAGATCTCTTTCCCAATTGAAGACTAAGTCTATCATCGTTGGTGCTATGAGACCAAGAAAGGAATAGAAGAACGCACCTTCGAGACCAATAACTTGTTCCAGCTGTGGTAAGGTTGCAGCTGCTGCCACTGAAATTGTAATTGTAATGTAAATAACGACGGTTATAAAAGGAACAAGTAACATAGTCTCTGTTAGATATTTGTTACTGTATTTGTTTTCTTAGCTTTCAGTAAGGGCCTTTTTTAAGTTAACTGAGGAAGGGCTAAATACCCAACACTGAGTTACAAAACTGACATAGAAATCGTTTTGGAAAGGTCTTAAGGCCTAAAATTTACTAATTACATTAACTTAACTTTATTAGGTTACTCATAGATTTTACTTAGATTCACTTTTATTGTTTTAATCTAAATATTTTTATTATTGACATTAAATTATATAATATTTTTTTATTTTGTGATATTAATATAATTAAATAATAAATTAAACGTATTCGGGGACAACAAAGAAAACAATTGTAAGGGTAAAGACACGCCATTTGCGTTGCGTTACGGTACGTTACGGATGTTACGTTAACAATTTTAAAACTATATTACTTTATGTATAAACTAATAAACTAAATTTATATTACTGATAACCGGCTGTCAACATATTACATATCTATTACATTCGATGTAAAATAAGGTTTTGTAAATGAGTTACTAAATATCAAGAAATATGACGGCGCAATAGGAAACATGAGGGAACGGCTGTACGCTTGCCTTTCTTAATGGTTCAAGGGCTTTAATTGTAACTGATTGTTGGTTTCAACGTTTTAATTTGTTGACATTATTAAGAAGTAATATGTTAACTATTTCATATCTTAATTTTTTTTTAACTTACTTTTGGAGTAAATTATATTGTTAAGACATTGAACTCAAAAAAGATTCAATCAATTGCGTGTATACGATAAATATACAAACCTGTTAGGGTTGCAAACACGGCTCTCATGGTTGCTTGAGCGATATTGTGATACTTCCGCGTCACATATCCATTGGTATTCCGCCATACTATTTCCATAGGCACGTAGAACTGCAGTGTATAAGTAAAGAAAATAGCAAGAATGATAAAGACCTTTGCCATTAATGCTGGTCTGTGAAAAAAAAAATTGGATTAACTTTCCCGTTAATAATTACAAATAGGAAATGACTATATATTTGTTTCTTTACTATATTTGTTTTCTTAGCTTTTGTATTTTCAGTAAGGGCCTTTTTTAAGTTACTTTATGGTACAAAGAATATAATGTAATAAAATTATAAATAACTAAGAAATACATATTTTATGTATTTAAAGCTTGTATGTGTGTAGCCTTTATGGTTTTGAAGAAATAAAGAATAGGTTTTAATAAAGGTTTAATAGGTTAAAATAAGATGCAATTAAATGTAAGGCTTAATCGATAACAATACAATAATGAAACTTTGCATTCATGTATAATTAAAATAAAATCTTAAAATAAATTGATATCGAAAAAATATTTTTAAAAACAAACTTTTATTAAAATAGGCTAATTAGTTTAATTCATTGGATTATTTTTGTATGTGGGTGGCGGCCATTTTGAAATTTGACATGTTGTTTTTATTTCTTTTTCGTATATTGTCATCAGGATTGAACAGTCATGCAAATTGTAATGTCGTCGTATATTTAAAGGAACTGGTCCTAATTCATCTTGTAAGATTTGATGTAAACAAACTACCAAACATCAACTTAAATAATAGCTTGTAATAATAATGAGAGCTTAATTTCTTCTACATACTCCATTTTTTACAGCAATAGTAACGAATATTATAATACTAATTTCAGTATCATTGTACTGCCGAATAAAAACCCTCTGGGTAGAGCAATAGATTTTAATTTTGACATAGAATATACTCAGATACCAACCAAGGGATCTGCGTTTTCCAATTTTTACCATTATTTATGGCTTATATTGTATATTTCCTCTGTTGCCTTAACATAATTTTCCCTTGTTCGTGTAGATAGTCTTGAAGTATGGATGTATTTTATTGTATTGTTTTGAATAATATTGAGTAGCTAACGTATATTTTCTTACAAAATTAAGAATAACTTACATTTCACCAGTGTCTAAGTTCAGTGTGATACTCCCCTTTGCTTCGTTACCGTAACGCACGTAGCCTAAGAACCCCATGATCATGTAAAGCAGCACAACTATGCTCATGGTTATGTTCAGAACACCAGGACAGCCCAAGAAATGTTGCGGTGAGGCCATTGTATTCTCAACGGGTAATACAACGCCAATGCCTTCCATCGCGAATATAACTGTACTGAAATCAATTGATTTCAGTTTTAAAATCTTCATGTTGAGAAAAGTTTGAAAGACCTTCATTTTACAATTACAATATGTCATTTTTTTCGGCTTTCTTATTTTCGTTGGTTTTGCATGTGCAAAGTATACTTCAAACTAAGTGCGTAATTTATCACTTCGACATCATCACAATATCAAAATTATATTTGTATGAACGAATTCGTAGGCATAGTTTAGGTTTGAAGTTAGTTTTGTATTTTTTATACATTTTAGCTATTCAGAGCCTCACGAATACAACAAAGACAAATATAATTAAATGTGTCACTTATTTTACATTCATTGTAAATTATTCAAAATCACTTACCCGATAAAAAGAGGTAATCTTCCGATATCCACGGACATAGGTCTTGAGTCGAGATTAGGAAATTCCGAACCAATGTAGTACAAACAAATGAGGAATGTCAATATTAACAGAACATTCGCGAAACCCGAAAACGGAGCCAGGTATTTGAGGTTTTTGATTTGTGTAAATATTAGTATTGGTACCAAAAACATTAGATAATACATATTTTCGTTGATTCCACTACCTGCATGCAAGTCGTCTACGATCTGAAACACAAATTAGATCACTTTAATTTGTAATATATTGTAATTAATTCGCGGGTCACGTATCCTATTTCATCATAATCATCATCAGCCAGAAAGAGGCCCACTGCAGGACCATAAGCCTCTTTCCGAAGTAAGGTATGGGCATATTTATCACGCCCACGACGTATTGGCCTCACGATGTTTTCCTTCACTGTTAGCTGATAGTGTCAACAATTTAAACTTAGTAAATGTATGCGAATTCCAAAAAACTCGCTACTACATGCCGGGGTTCGAATCTGTGGACATCGGATTGATATTCCGCCAGTCAAACCACTAACCACCACGTAATTATTTACTATATAACGTTGCTATAATAGCATCATAGTTATACTAAAACTGATCTATAGCCTAGGTTTATATCGATATTTATATAAAATAAAAATACAGTTCTTTCGAGTCTCAAATACGCCAAAACTATTGAACGTATCGGTGTAGGACTATGATCATTAGATACAACATTTCTAGGGCATTTATTTTTTGGATTCAAATGATCTTTTGCCTTTTTTAATGACCAACGAAGCGAGCGGGGTCATCTAGTAACTTATATAATAAATATCGAGAGGTAGATTCCATTTAACCCATACGAAAATTAACGTTCGTATATAAGTATTTATATGTAAGATTGATAAACTTCAACAGCGCTTAACAAATCACCAACAAAATTGGTATATCTAGTTGTTTTTATGGAGGTTTGTATGTACGTATGCGAGATTCGTATCCATCATGCTGCAGCTTCTGTAATGTTTAACTGGTCGTTATGAAATTTGGTATGTGTAGATATTTTAATATGGATAATATTTACAAAGTAATCGTTTTTTTATAACTCAACTATTTATTATAAGAATTAGTAACTTCAACAAATAATAACTGACTCGTGCGATAAACCTAGTTATATTAGTACATTATTAAACAATACCCGGCATTTGGTTGGCTAAGTTCGGTTTCTTCTCGCGTTATCTTTGTTTATCGCAATAATTGTATTGTACGATAGAAAGAACGCTTTACAAAACTGAATCAAACCGAATTCAGCCGGACATCTCACTCTTACCAAATCAAATGACGGGTACTGTACTTAAGTAAAATTGGGTATATGCTTTTAATTTGGTGGTTTTTATAGCCATCTCTTGTCGGCCTCAAAGGGAAATGTAGTTGTTGTAATAATCGAACTTCATATATTATAGATTGCTTTTCTAGAAGTCTGAGCTGGATCACTATGCCAGTTCACTATGTTAAAAATCCGTTAATTAAAAATATATGTGCAGTAGTGGTACTTCTGAAGTTGAACCATAAAGTTCGTACCTACTAACCTACAATTTATAAATCAAGGCTTATGTGGAGACAAAAAACTGTGAAGCGACTATATTGCAGTTATGTTACACAAATGTATGAAGGCTTTATTATACAATATTAACATTGCAATTCATTTTTTGGTGTATATAATAAACTGTTTAATCACTCTGATGACGTTTAAAATAAGAACATTGTTATAACTGAAATTTTCTCATGTTCCAATTTAGAATTCGAAGTTTTCACGCACTGTTAGCGTGATTTGTAAGAAGTTTTTTCATTCGCACATGTAATACATTAGTACTTGACAACTGTATAAAAAAGAATTGTCAAGTATCCAAGTACCTGTTTTACTGACTGGACGAGCAGGATGACGTAGACCGAACAGGCGCCAAGAATGGTGAAAGCCATCGTCCAGTCTATAAATATTCTGTAACACGTGCACATATTTAGTTGTCAAAACGGAATCTTTTTCTGGCGCTACAATATATTGTTTATTTTTCAGATGTTTTGGGGGCTATAAAAACTGCGTTGTTATACTGTTTGGATGTACAGAGACTTTTTATGCATATTACATTGAAATAAAATTTGGCATTAAAATATGTTTGTTGATAGTATTCATATATTTTAAAACTTTGTTTTTACATTTTGTATACTCGTTATGTGTTTCGATTCGTTGACACTTCACTGATCAATATTTGCCTCAAATAATATTCAAGAAATTGCTTTCTTAGTTGCTAGCTATAGTATGAAATGCAATCTTCTATAAATTTATGCATAGTACTAAAATAAATGTTTAGTAAATTGTTAATTACTTAACGTATCCTTCAAAAGTATACGTACTTAAAGAATAAAAGTTTAACTAAAAAAAATCGAATGTGTAGTGGCGTGCCTAAAAATAATTGTAGTCTTTCATTTAAATATAGGTTACTTAATCGTAATCTAATTGCTTATTACGATTTAAAAATTAGACAAATAACCTTATATTGGATTTCGTAAGGGATCATAAAATTTGTTGTTATTCGATTTTTAATAAAATTTAATGTATATAAATTAAGTTAAGAGGAAAAATGTCATAATAATCTACAAAGGCTGTTATAGGCTTGATATCATTTTTCTTTTCAAATGAAATAAATCTGATAACTACGCCGCTGGCTCTAAACCTTGGAAATTAAGTGATAGTAACTTCAATAGAGTTGAATTTTGATTGTAATTGTACGCTATACAGGGTAATTAATGTTTTAATTGTATTAATTTCTAGTTTTATTTACCACAACAAAGATACTATTTTTTGTATGTTATGAAATAAAAAAGAGGGATGCAGTCTACCAGATAATAAAGTATTCATTGTTAAGGTTATGAGGGACTATCAACCTCAAAAGGATCTTAGTACTAATTCTATCACAATAGGTTACTACCCTCGTATACTGAGATGGAAGGTATTGTATATCATTGAGTGTCGCTAAGCACACCCTTTCAGCTGGCACACATTAGCGAGAATCAGTAGTGTTCACTTTACGGCAGAAATAGGTGCGATAGTGGTACTTCTGGAGACCAACCTTGCACACGTTATACTACTCTTAAATTAGTTGTAATTACAATATAGAAAGCATTTACTAGGAGCAGTATATTCATTTATTTGTTATTAAAATTTATCGCATTTTTTTGTTATATTTCATTAAATACAGTTTTTATGTTATAATATACCTTGATGCTTTCGATAATTTTCGTAGTGGCTGCGGTCCGTGGGCGAAAACTGCTTCAACGGTTTCAGCATAACCTAGTGATGGAACTTGTGCAACTCTTGAAACGCGTTGTGAAGTTTTCACCTATTAATAAATATTAAATATATATTAGCGGTTTAAAGTGTAAAGTATTTTTTTAAATAATAAATAACAGACTCTGTCTTAAAGGCATACGACAGATGTTAAACTTTTATATTTTCGGGGAAATATTTGATATAAATACAAGTCACCCATCCAAATACTGACCACGCCCGATATTGCTTAATCGGACGAGAAACGGTGTTTTCATACACTACTCGATACAGTGTTTATTGCCATCACTTTTCGTTACATAAACAGGTTGCCGATCACAATTCAAAGCCCTCCCATAAGAAGTTTCACATGAATAATCATAATGGTTTTAATGTTCCAAGTTAAAGTGTACATGATTTACAGCAATGTTGGTGTCTGTACTGGCTACAAACCTTATGGCAGACTTCACCGTTTTTTAAAACTGACTTTCAAATATGTAATAAACAAAAGGTTACTAGATGCTTAAATTACAAATGTGTGAGTGTCTTAGACAGTATAGCGTGAGACAAGTGTGAGTTTTGTGTCACTAATGAATGGCTTAGTGTTTTAAGTAACAATGTATATCCTTTGAAATATCTAAATTAAGTTATATCTTAAACTGACAATAAATGGGTAAAGTAATCAGATAACATTTGCTATAATTTATTGTATGATGTGTCATGTAATTTTTGTTCTGTAACTTAATTAGGGTTGTACGCAGTATTGTGTCACTTCTGTTGAGAAAAAAGATAATCAAATTTAATACAGTTCACTAAAAAATCGTCCAAGTTAATATTTTATTTTTATATTATTTATATATATATAAATATAAATAATATAATATTGTTAAAGAAAATGAACATTAAAAAATCATGACGTTATATAAAATAATGTATAATTACCAGTAAGTAAACACAGTGTGTGCATATATATCCTAGTATGATAGTACCAAAAATGCCGACTACAGTTCCAGCGTTTTTGAATGCAGCCGGCATCGCCAAAATACCTGACCCCAGTGAGGACTTTAAAAGGTTAGCGAATGATCTCACATCTCTGGAAAAAAATTAAGTACAAAAACGTTTGATAAATTATACATTATCTTCGAAGCTTCCAACTTTATATATTGTTCTGTAAAATTGTATCAAAAATAAATAAACAATATGTTTGTTTTTTTTTCGAACTGACCTACACTCTTAGCCTGACAAGGCCTCCCCAGTTTCACTGGACTACTCATGAATAATGGTGTATGACATAATTTGTACCATACATAGTATTTGTGCGTGCAAGAGATGGAAGTTACAACAATGGTCCTGCTATGAAATATATTCCACAAGTGTTACATTGCGTAAATACAGATATCATTGTTATTAAATCAATATTCTATTACAATTTTTGGTATTATGCGGCTAGTAGATAATGCTTACTTACGAATTTGGATGTTCTAATTTTCTGTTCTGAAATGGGTCGTAATCCCTTGTCTCCGCATCTTTGATTTTACATTTCGTGTTGATTGTATTGATAGATATTGTTGATGGATATACGCCATTTTCTGTTATGATTGCTCTGTAAAGTAAATTAAAAATGTACTATGTATATTATGTTTTCTAAACCTTTTAAACTTCGGTAAAGAATACATAAAATTCATTAACATTTTTTCCATGTTAAAAACATACTTTTTATATTCAATTTCCACAGTTCGTTGACCAAATAGTCTATGCAAATTATTCTTAACTATTCTGTCTTTATTATTATAAACATGTAATAAAAGATAATCTTATTCAAGATATCGTTAAAATAACCATGACCCAGATGTAACATGTATAATACTGTTAACTTTGAGTCACATTTTTATTTAAAATTTATTTTACTAATTCTAATAACGATGTAAGTGTAGGCATAAGAAAGATGTACAAATGTTTCCATTTTTGTAGTGTAAAAAACAGTCATTTTTTAATGCGATGAACTAAAGTTCCCTTTTTTTTTCGAACGTCTATTTGTCGGTCCCTGCAAATTCAGCGGATTTGGAGACCAGCGCGGAAGGCACTCAGCCGATAAAATATGTTTAAACCTCTCTTTTAATAACTATTATTGTGTGGAATATTTTATTGACGCATAGCGATAACGTGATTTGGTATCATCCTACGATATTCACTTTACAGCTAGTTAAAAAAGTTAAATTGGATTCTTGTAATTTGTGTACTGCGTGTATTAAAACATAAGTCCTACATCCACCAACAGCAGAGTTCATATAATAAATGGATATAGTATTTTCGATATAAAACTAATTCGTCGCTGATAGTGGGATAAAGGAAACACGACTAAAAGTGCATTTTCTATTATTTCATTCGCGTTTTAAAAGTTCGTCAGAGACTTTTCAATATAAACGCAAAGTCTAAGTAAAATAATGTAAGCTACTTTCACTTATTTCATTAAATTTGGCCATAATTCACCAATTAAAAAAATAAACAATATGAAGGACAACATATATTTCGTTTTATTTTATTGGTAACATTAAAGCTTGTAAATAGCTACTAAACAGAAAATAAATGAAGAATATCGATTAATAAACACAGGAGAAAGAAAGCTGAACTGCTTTATTTTAGCCTATTTACTATTGTTGAATACTAATTACTATACTATTAGTAGTCCGGTGGTTGAAAAAAAGAGATACTACCTTTTTCTTTATATGTTACCTTTATTGTACAAATATTGTAGATCATGAAGTATGAGGAGCTTAAAAATAACGAAAAGAAGTTTTCCCAAAATATCCTTTTTTGATAACCATCAAGTTCATCAATATCTACTAAAAAAAAGAAAGAGGAAGATATAATTAACTGTCTCATCTCTACCTATTCGTGTATATTTGTTACAGGACAAGACTGTTAATATCATACATCTGTATAATATAATAGCACATCCAATTTATACAAATACGTGATTGCTTTATGTACATCTAATAACTATGTACCTCTCAGAGCCATGGCCATAATAATATAAATTATTACACGCAATTCAAGCTTGTCCTTAGATATTATCCAGGTATTAATATATAAGTAAATAAGAAATTTTCTTGAGACGACGTTTATATTTAACTTGTTTATTATTTCCAGTATTGTCTCATTGCGTATACAATTTTTTGTTTAGTCAGCTTAGTCGTTTAAAGATGTAGTTATAAATAAAAGCGAAAAATAAACTTTTCTGACTTCATTTTAACGTGCCGTTCTTTAGTGTATATGTTCTTTCAATTACGAATATTTTATTAGTATCAAAATATGGACGACGGGTGACTAAGGTGGTAGAAAATCTGACAACACTATATGAGATTTCTAAGATAATCTGATAAAACCTTTGTCCAGTTTAAAACCAAAATATAATGCATTTAATTATAATATAACAATTTAATAATTCCAAATATAATAATTTAGTAGCAAAAAAAAATTATACGAATAATATATGTCGTACAGTTTTAGTGTTAAATATATAGATAGTGATAAAGTCACTGTTATTAATTATGTACTATAATATATTTCATAAAATAACAACTGCACCTATATAAATTGTGAATTATTATTTTGGGTCAATTTTACATAAACGTATTTTTAATAAAATAACTCATTGTTTATACAATTATTATATCACCGATTACCATAACAATAGGCAAATTTAAATGTATTTTCACAGAGAATATTTAACTACTTATAACTCTTCATTAGATGACGCTACGCTGCATCAAGTTATTTTTTTTTTTTTATGTTATAGGGGGCAACCGAACAGGTGGGTCACCTGATGGTAAGTGATCACCGCCGTCCATAGACACTAGCAACACCAGGGGAGTCGCAAGTGCGTTGCCGGCCTTTTTTAAATAAGTGGGCCTCCGGCGCTCTCACTGACCGTACGAAACGCAACAGTGCAAAAGCACTGTTACTTCACGTCGGTTTTCTGTGAGAGGGTGGTACTACCCCGAGCGAGCCGACCCATTCATGCTGAAACCAGTAATAGCTTCAGCGTAGCTCTACCACTATCACTTACCACTTATTTACCGTTCAAGCGATTATCATGAATATTGGAATACGTAGACATTTCAAATATTTAGATAGAAAGAATTGTAAAAACTTTATTATAAATTAAGACTAATGTTAGTCATTATTATAGCAGTACTGTATACATAATTTGCTTTATCAAGAATAGTATAATTGTTGTTCTAAATATTTCAAGAAGGTATTTTGTGTATAAAAAAATTGTAACGCAACTCAAGTGTAATCGTAGTGTATTGTGGTTGATTAGCTTCATTGCGTTCATGATTTTTAGATTTATTTCAAACTATGTCCTATTGGAAAACACTTTAAATACATTTTACATTGATATAAATTTATCTTCACGCTGCATCTCTTACCTTGTGAGAATGTGAAATGAACTAGTTATGCGTGACAATTACATTATGTGCATACAATGCAGATATGATGTACAATGTATTTATAATAAATAAACTTTGCCCGTAAGATTTAATGTTTATAAGTATACTCGCTTTTGCTCTCGGCTTCGCGCGCGTTAATATAGATTAGACTTATCCTTCGTGAACAGTACTTTTCCTAGATGAAAAATACCCTATATCCTTGTCTGCATTCGTGACAACGTGCACGCAAGATTTCCTGATGATTACTTGAGTAGTAAAGGCGTCAAAACACAACAAACAAACGTGTCTTCGTATTTACAATACTAGTAAGGAGTTTTAAGGATTCCTTTGACTGGAATAGTTTGTAAGAAATAACGATTTTTTATATACATATAGATTTTTTTTTATATGGATGTAAAATTTAAGCTGATTCTATTTATGAAGAACGTAATAAAATTTGTCAGGACTTTTTTGATTTATATCGTCAAACTTGTTTTTATACTAAAAACGTAGGTTTATTACAGTCTTTGAAGTAATATATCAAGTAAAACGATGATAGTTTAAGATTAATTATTGTTAAAATAATACATTGTTCTTTGAAACAATTTGTGTCAATAGATATTTTAATTAATGGAATCTTAAATATTTATAGAAAATGATATTAAGTAGAAACAACTGACTTACGTTGAACTGAACTCCTTCATATTATAACTGTTCGCCATTATCACAGGTGGAAAATCTAATTATTGATTAATAACAATATCCAAACGGCACACCAACAATGAATCACTAATTGTCTTAACGTTTCTTCGAATCAAAATATTAATTCTTCCTTTGAATTCGTGTACGCGTCATCTTGGGCGGACGGCGTCTCAGTCAATGGTAATTTTGTTTAGCCTCCTATTATACATGATTTTCTGGTCTTTATAAATATAAAATATATGACGTCTCGGGGACTTTAGTTCAGCGACATGTTTACGTCAAGGACCGGTCGCAGTTGCAAACTTAATGAGTACGTTATTATATAATACAGTTTTGTTGCTCGACTCTCTTTGATTTAGTCTATTGGAAGCGCTATAATAAATAGTACATACCTCCTGTTGATTTTTCATATTAATGGAATTCGATATATATATATAAATATATATGTTATCTATTTTAACATATTACGTTAACTGGATAAACTTAAATAAATATATAGAGGAGAAATTTTCATACGTGGCCATTTAATTACAAGGTTAACATAACTTGTATTATGTTAACCAAACAGCTGATATATCGTACATATATAGATAATAAACATCCAGGTATATAACTGACAATCATGTAAAAAAAATCAAGTCATCCGGTGTCGAACCCGCGACCTTTCGGCTCCATAATAGAACATACTACCGCCGTGCCACGAGGCTTATCACCTACTTAATTTGTTATAAGCATTAGTTATTTGCAATTTTATTTTAATACTATTCTCCAAACCTACATTAAGCGTACAGAAAGTACACTCACATTCTGAACAATCAAACACGGAGCGCACAAATGAAGTATGTCTAATGTAGGATTTGAATCAAAATCAAATTCAAAAATACTCCACAACACTCACAGTTAAGGCAGCTGTGACGTGACCACTTTAACAATTGCACAATCCGTCTATTCTTATTAAATATTACAATTTAATTAAAGTGACACCATAAAGATTGTATCATAAAATAATAACGCTATTAGCTACATTCATTACTTAATTCGATCGAGTTTCTTGCCGGTTTTTGTCGATAACTGGGTTGTTTTCCGAACCGGTGGTAGCTTTGATGTTCATAAGCGCTTTCTCAGGGTCTAAACTGTATAAAGTATGTTAGAATTTCATACGTTTTGAGTACGGTAGTCCGGTGAAACTGTAGAGGCCTCGCCAGGTCAACAGTATAGTCAGTTCGAAAAAATGCATGCAAAAAAAAAGTTTTGAGTATTAGTAGAATTCTGTCGCAACAAATAACACCCCACTCACCTTTGGACTAATAAATGAATAAATCATAATCTAGGTAAACCTAGTAACTACATTTTTGCTCTAATTTGAAATGATTAGTGGAAAACATCCTTGAGTATTTCAATTATGTAAAACAGAACTTCACATGTTCAAAATGATGATGAACTAGTCTTAGTGATGTGTTTTTTTCTCGTATCTAAATTTAAATTTGAAAAGTGAAAATCGATTTTATCAGTATCTGTGAATTCGTGACTTTGCAGTTATGCGATTTATCCATAAAAGGGACGATATATGTGTACAAGCAAACATTTCGAGTGCCGCGTGTAGTAAGGAAAGAAATGCTTAATAGTAGAAGTGTGGAGTGACCGTGTGTAGGCCACATGTATATGACAAAAGCATAAAATGTGGTTTACAAGAACCCTGTGTTTCGTACTCATTTAAATGTTTTTATTACGTCTTTATTATTTGCTTTTTCTTCTAAAATTTCATTTAAAATTCAAATATAATTTCAATTTTGTAGAAGACTTATACGAGATTTTTGGTGAAACTTATTTGTCTCATTAATTAAATTGTTCTATTATTTGATAAACAGTATGCAATAAATATTAATTAAATGTATTAATCAAGACATAATTGAAATACCATTTACTAGGATTTTGGTACTAACACTAGTATAGTTCCATCAACCAAGATAATGACGCTAAAGCAAACCGGTTTGCATATTTTACATATAACAAATCATGGACAGTACAAACTCCGACAGGTTTTCGATCTCAATGTCACCATTCCGATGAATTAAATGTTATTATTGTCGGACGAGTCAATATTCGTTTAAATAAAACATCATTAATATGTGCACATGGCGGTCTGGAAGCGTTTGTAGACGCATTTACATTATTTAGGATTTTACAACCATTTATACTAATTACTAAGCATCTAAATAGTAAATTATACTAATTACCAACGTAATTATTTTCGTTTAAATTTTTTTACTCTTATGTCTACCACTAAAAGCTTAATTAACACTTTCTATTTCCTATTAATTTTGGAATCATACATACCCCCGTATTTCATACAAACTTTCACTTTTAACCGGTCGAAGATAAATAAAAAAATATATTTTCTAATCATTTTTTTTTCACTATTTCTCAAAGCATTATCAAGAATAATTATAAGCCTATCATGCAGTAATAATAAATGTATACCTTCCTTGTACATATTATTTCATGATAATTGGTTAAGATGTTTTTTTACTTAAATCCAGATAGAATATAAAAATAATTGCTTTTTTATAATAGAAATTTATCACAGAATTTACGCTTATAGAATTATTTATTAATATTGTATTTCCTATAGTTACCGAGAAGGCCATGACATGTGTGTGCTCGGAAGACATTGTATTATAATAATCATAGTATGTTCTCATTTGGCATGACTGAGCTCGTTTTCAAATTATAAATAGGTTTAGAATATTAACGTTTCACTACCTTACAAATTATTTGGCAACTTTAAAAGTGATTTAATTGTACCTCCATAATGTAATTTGGTCGCTACTTAAAAGGTTGGTTGGTAGGACGTGGTTTGTTCGAATGATCGCGACGACCATACACCATAAACAACATTCGCCATAGTGGCGTGCTTAGATATCCGGTACCCATACGGCGCCGTGGGGATTTGCACCCGACTAAGTTTGGGCCACCATCCATATGGAGATTGGACCGTCACATTCATTGTTCTTTTAGTTTGTCGCATTTTGGTACTAGACCGTGGTAATCAGCTGTCGAGAGTGTTAGAAGCTGCAAAGACTAAGACCACTGTTGCTGTTGAATTGTAATATGCTTACCATAGTATTGTTACAGTGTGAAACGAAGTTCCTTAATGTGGCTAGCGGTAAGAGATGATGGTAGAAATCGTCACGTAAGAAAACAGCGTTATGCTACTCTGTCTCTCTTTCTCTCTCTCCATACTGCTTTCTGTCTCTCTCTGTCTGTCTATTTGTGTGTTGTACAGAAGTGTGCGGACATGCGCGTATTACGATTCGACCAAGTTTCATTCGTTACGGCGCGGTCAATGATACTATACGTAAAAAGGTGACATTTGGGTCAAAAAAAAATGGTGGTACACTCATGCCACAGAACTCATTCATGGAAATGACCTTTGATACAACATGAGTTACGGCATACAGTAATCTGAAATACAATAAACTCTTTTACTTTAATCGTTACAGTTTAAAATTACAAATGGTGTCTTGTTTATGGTAACGAATAAGTTATACAAACTTCAATGCAGATACACCCATTTACTTATGCCACCTGGGTTTAGAACACGAAGATAAAGTTTTGACAGTTAAAATTTAGACTAATGAACAATATTTTTAACTCCACCCACTCTTATTCTGTTTTCAAGATCATGCCAAATTCTTGTATTATTTTTCAAGGCACGTTTTTACAAATAACTTTGTAGTAATTATATTCTTCCTTTGTATGCCGGTGGCGTATGTGGGTGATGATAGACGTGTTATAAAAAACAGTTTTGCATACGACAAAACACTAATTTATAAAAGCGATTATCATGAATTAAAATATATAATAGGAAAGCTATACAATAAATTCACGAGTTTTGTTATACAATACTACATTAATATAATATATATCAGCACTTTCCAACCTTTTTTAATCTTAGACAACAGGTAGATTCTTCTGTGAACGTCACGAAGTATTCTTGTCAAGCGCTTGGTATATCATCGGTTTCATTTCATTTTTTTTTACGGAAAGTATTAAGTTAATGTCACATAAAAATATAATAACTGAATTCAAATGCCACGGATCGTGATTCTTTATTTCAGATTTTATAACCTAACTGGTTTTGATAAAAATATCGTATAGAAGATATAAATTCTTCCTTATTTATTATAAAATGCAACTCCTCTGGCCCTCTGTCCGTTAGTGGGCTTAGTGCTTAGTTACTATAGTACGAAATATATGTTTGATACGAAAATGTCGTCTGTGAAGATGTGTTCTTAAAATATTTATTTATTTGTATCGAGTTAATATGTTTTGATATAATAAGGATATAGAAATCACAAAAGAAAACGACTCCGTTTTATATTCTGTAGTGTTTTTATGACTCAAAAACCACTGAGCACAATTACACATTACTAATTATATAACAAAAATTATGTCAAAATAATACACTGTTCTTTCTGCCAGTCGTCTTTTCCACCTTTACGTAAACCCGATAATTCCCTGGCTCATATTGCAAAGGAAAAAGCAGATCTTTTTTGCAACCTCTTCACATCAAACTCCACTCTAGGCGATGGGAATGCACCACCGCCCAACATCTCATGGTGTGCCAACTCAATGCCCAACATAATCTTCACGCAAACAGCGATACGGCGCATTCTTTTTTCCCTTGACATCAACAAGTCGAGTGGGCCAGACGGAATTCCCGCATTAGTTTTAAAAACGTGTGCTCCTGTTCTCGCACGTTTGTTTACAATTTGCTACACATCTGGTCAGGTTCCGAGATCTTGGAAGATAGCCAACATACCTCCTATACCCAAGAAAGGTTATTTGACGGACCCCAATAATTACAGGCCGATTGCGATTACCTCCTTTATTTCTAAGGTGACGGAGCGAGCCATCAATATACAGTTGTTGAGATATCTCGAGGAGCACCAGTTGGTTAGCGACCGCCAGTATGGTTTCCACCGCGGCGTTCGGCTGGTGACCGTCTGGTTTTTCTCACACAAAGATGGGCTGAAGCTATTGAGAGTAAGGAAGAAGCATTGCCAGTTGGCCTTGATATCGCAGAAGCTTTCGACAGGGTTTGGCATAAAGCTGTCCTCTCCAAACTAAGGTCCTGCGGTTTCCCCGAGGATCTTTGCATGTGGGTATCGAGGTTTTTGTCCGGGTGGAGCATAAGAGTTGTAGTCGATGGCTGTACCTCTGATGTCATGGTAATAAATGCCGGTGTCCCACAAGGTTCTGTGCTATCACGTACACTATTTCTTCTACATATTAATGAACTTTTGGATGTCCCTAATGTTCATTGCTATGCGGACGACAGTACGGGTGATGCGGTATACTTGGGCAATGCAAACATGTCTCGGGTACCCGTGGAGCAAAACGGAACCGAACTTGTGTCTAAAATTGAAATGTCGTTGGATAGGGCCTCCGATTGGGGAGAGGCAAACCTTGTCCAATTCAATCCTTCAAAAACACAAGTATGTGCGTTTTTCACGAAAAAAACCCCATTTGTCATAGCACCTAAGTTTCAGGGCTCTTCTCTCAATATTTCTAGCGGTATCGGGATCCTTGGTGTCAACATTTCCAGCAATGTGCAATTTCGATCTCATCTGGAAAGCAAGGCCAAATTGGCAGCTAAAAAGCTGGGTATCCTCAACCGGTCAAAGCAGTACTTCACCCCAAAGCAACGACTTGTGCTCTATAAAGCACAAGTACGCCCATATATGGAGTACTGCTCACACATCTGGGCTGGTGCTCCTACCTACCAGCTTTCTCCTTTGGACTCCCTGCAAAGGCGAGCTATTCGCATTATTGACGATCCTGAATTGACATACGATCTAGAGTCATTAGAATATCGCAGAGACATTGGGTCCTTATGTGTGCTTTACCGCATGTATAACGGAAAGTGCTCTGAAGAATTTTTTGGTATGGTGCTCTCATCACCGTTTCAAACTCACATCACCCGCCGTTGGCTGGCTGCTCATCCACATACACTAAAGCCTAGTACAATGGCGACAACCGTAAGGTTCTCTAGAAGTTTCATTATGCGCACGCTAAGGTTGTGCAATGGATTACCAGCCACGGTGTTTCCCCAGAGTTATGACATGGGGTTCGTCAAACAAAGATTGAAACACGCACTTCAAGGTCGGCAACACAACAGTGATATCCCTGGTGTTGCAGTTGTTCATAGGCGACGGTAACCATTTCACATCAGATGAGCCGTCTGCCTGTTTGATGCCCTTAGGCATAAAAAAAAAAGTTATATATATATATATATAATTATAATTACATACCGAATCTGTAATTTTCTTGATTATTACATCTTTGACTTTTTGGCATAGGATTTCAGGAAATCATAAAGTATGAAGGTATTGACGATTTATAGATACTACCGCATTTGGGTTGTACCTATAGTGTATAGTTTAGCATACTTCGTTTGTTACTTTGTAGTAATTGCTACATTTGGTCCAATTCATTTATTTATGAATAGAGAATATCTGAGTGAAGACAGACGTTATTAGAAACAATAGACCACTCCTATTAATAATCCTAGTGAAGATCTAAGCAATTATGAGATGACAAATTTAGTACGCAGTCCTAAAATATATCTTTTGGTTTGCTCTTTTTTGGGCTTTATGTGCTCATGAAATTTTAAAACCTTTTGTAATGAGACCTTACAGAATTTGTAAAACTGTTGTAATATTTCGATTTTTTTATTACAAATATATATATATATATATATATATATCATTTCTTCATATTGAAGAATGGCCTTGCGACCCAAAGATGAGCATTGATCTAAATGTTCTGCATTTACGTGTGGTATTTATGGTAATTATCTATGGTGGTAGGATATTTTAATAACCTAGGCTAGCTATTACTACTAAATTGAAAATGTATCACAGAACCCTTGTAAATTTGTTCTAGCAACTGGTACTTACAAGCCTGGTAATCTCCCGTATAAGCTTAGTGTCTTAGAGATATAGGCAACATCGTGACTCAATAAACATATAACATTTAACAGTCCATGTTATATAAAAATGTTCTTATTTATTTCTTATAGGTCGTATAGTTTTACAAACGAGTTGGCAATTTTGGCAATAGCTCATGCAAAATACGTAACTTAATTACGGTCCTATAAAAAAGAATGAGTAACAACTAGTTAAATATACCAAATGTAAGGTCAAGGAACAATGTCAATTTATTAGAATACCTACTAGACACATTCAGAAGCGATTGTTTCATTTGTGATGCGTATTTGCGACAAGGTATTGTAGCCAAAACTTTTATTGCATAGGTTAAGATCACGTGCAATGATTTATTTAAAGGTTCATAGTGGTGAGAATGTTTCCAAACTACTATTGTGTTGTGGATTTGAATCCCGTAGTGTACCGGAGTGATGGTACTATAACGTTGAATATTTTTGAGTCCGCGATTGCTTACCATTAGAAATTTATCACCGAGCAAAAGCAAATGCTTATGTGTAGAGCCAGTTGATTTTTTCAGCTGAACTGCTTAGCTATTATTATCAATCGTATCCTTATCTAATAGAAGTAAGATTTAAAAAAAGACTAAATTATATGTTTGTTAATTTAAAAGGTTTCCTATAATGATTTGTTAGCCTTATCGGTTTTAGTAGTGTCGCAGCGCTTTTTCTATTAGCGTCTATCAAGTGAGGCTCGAAAAGGTCTTGTGAGATTTTTACGCGTAAAATCCTACGGTCTTCCTTCGTTCGTGCACATTTTGATCTGTTTCTACATTTCTCCTACTAAAGCAAGCGGGTTTAGGTTACTTACTAGGGCTATCCTTTTGCAATGTGACGTTGAAAGAGATAGAACCGTTGAGATGTGCGTATAAAAGCAGTACTCACCTCGCCTTGAATCTATTCATTTTCTGTAAGAGCAACGTAAAGTGCCCTTATTATCCCCAAAATTTGTCTTACATATCTAGAGGTTGATGCTTACTTTTCATCGCGCTGCGTCACCTTCTTTTTGTTGATAGTAGGTAGTGGGTTTGATGATCCACTGACTTTCCGGCATCTTTTATCTTTATTAAATTTTGTCATAATTGTTGTATGGTTGTTGTTATATTTGTTATTCCATGAAATATTTAAACTTTTGTTTTTATACTGAATTACACATTAGTACATAGTAACAATGGAAGTCCTTTACGCTACTTTATCCGAAAGCAAGATTTGCTGTACAAATTAAATCATTGTAAATAAAACTTCGTTTCTTTTGAATGCGGTTTAATTTATTCTTAATTTGATTTATTCAATTTTTCTATGTGATATCTCTATAATGTCTGCTATAGATACGACACAACCAGAAACTAAACTACAGATACCGAATAAAACAATTAAAGTGTTCTTCCATAGAATCCATTTAAATTTTCCAAGGTCTTCCCATCGGGACACAGTCTCAACAATACCAGGTACGATAAGTCCTAGGGTGGAGTAGAAGAGAGCGCCGACGATGTTAATGATCTGCTCAAGCATAGGGATTGCGATACCGATGCCCGCTGGAAATTTTAAGCTTATTAGATCTCATCCTATCTTATACTCGGCATACCATATTATAATGGAAAATTAATGGATAACTAAAAGATGTAGTCATATAGTTAGATAAAGTCCAAAAAAAATGTAGCCCTTATACCAGTTAGTGTTTCTTATTGAGATGAATATAAATTAATGGATATTTAAATTTTGATTTTTAATTTTCCTTTAGTTCCACGTCAAAAATTATAAGCTATGTTTCAAATACATTGTACCAATAAAGATCATAGACCTGGCGGGTAATTAGAATAAACTTTATAATATTATCTATAGATTTAAATATGTAAATGTCTACTTTATTTTACTTTATTATTTGGAGAGCAGTTTTATTAAATAAATATATCGTTTTTAAGTGTTACTTATATTTGGCATTCACTCATTGAAGGCCTTGGACAGTGACCCGATATCCACAATTAGAACGGCACCGCATCTTAATATTCAGAGCTATTGCACGTCTATTTATAAATGATCACTGCAAGTACTTATATTAAATACAATGTTAGCTGATATACAAAGATAAGTAAGTTTCATCTTCTATGAACATACAGTATATAATATCCTTTGTAAAGAATTTTTTTTTTTAAGTCAGATAAGAAGTTGATTGTTTTATTGTCTTTACATTATAAAACACTCTATATCATTAGTTTTAAAGAAACTTTGCCTTTGTCTTTGTTAAGGGGATTGAATTAATGAATGAAATTAAATAATTATATACTGTTCAACAGTGTAAATAGAATTGAAGTAGTAGTAATCCGAATATTTTATAAAGTACACGTTGTATTTTTTGTATGTGGCGCATGATAAAACATAAGACTAAAAAGAGTATTGACGCGCGTATTTTAAATACACATGACTTTACCAGGACGTTATTTAAAACCCTCTGGCAAAGGAAGACGGTGAACGACCCTTATTTACACTATATTTAGAGAAGAAAAATGGTTACATATAAAATATTGAAAAAGACCTCACCGCAAAAACACACAAACAGAATCCTTGTCAATACTTGTGTAATGCATCGATATTGCCTCTTTATATGTGGTTCAGTATATCTGGTAAATATATCAAGCACTACGAAGAAATGCAGCGGATACGTTAAGAAAATTGATAAAGTAATGAAAATTTTTGCGCAAATTGCTGGCCTAAAATGAAATAAGCACATATACTTGTAAGATAAACGTTACACGAATAAACAATGAAGAATTGTAAAATTTATAACATTTAAATTATGAAAGTATTTAGATAAGCCATTCTCATTAATGTAGAATATATACGCACAGCAGATACCGTTTCCACGTGTTAGTGCGGTGAAACTGTAGCGGCCTTTACAAGGCAACAGTGTAGTCACTTCAAAAAAAAAATCCACAAGTATCAATATACAAAACCTTACATTTCAATTGGATAAATTCAGTAAATAGGATTTTAATTCGTTTTAATGGAGTTATAACTCGATTACATGTTTGAATCTTAGTAACTAAAGAAAATCTTATTAAAAAAAATTATTCGCAAATAATTCGTCTCCTCCATTTCTTACGTGATCTTTGCCTCTTAGATATAATACTTAATAACAAGAAAATATATTTTATTTTGACCATTAACCTGAAAGTAGCCTTCTATCTGTCAAATAACTCTTTGGTATTAGATAAGGAATTACAACGATTACTTCCTGTTTACATACTTTTTATTTTGAAGCGATGACGGCTTAATTGATAATGTGTCCGGACACCTAGTCGATCGAATTAGGTTCATATCATTCCGAATGGGTTAAACAAAAACATCATGATGAAACCATAGCATGGTTGTAGGACTTTTTATAAGCTCGTCTGGTTGCTTACTACCCTTATGTTGAAAATCTATAACCAAGCATCTGTGTGTGTGTTCCGGCAGCTATACTAGAAAGCCAGTTCCCCTCTAGATTTAACGTGTTTATCATTTACGTCGTCATTTAAGATTATGGTCAAACCTTTAAATGGATTATAAAAAAAAAAACAAACTTTAAAAATAATTATATAGAACTAAGAGATTAATCTCATTAATTAATTGATTAATCTCAGTTTTCTACTACAAGATATAACTGTTTTCGTTGTAACTGATATAAAAGCAATTCAATAATAAAAAAATATACAAAAAGACATTAAATTTTATCATTACGGGAACAATGGTTAAAACGAATAACGAATGTGAAGAAATTATAACTACATACTTGATTTTCATAAACTATATTTACTTTAACAAGAATTTATACAACATGATGATTTAAGAGCAACAACTTCTAGTTCAAATAAGTAATTTGTTACTTTTAGATATCATGAAAGTCTTTGCTATTATGATAGTGGATATGCGCACCGGAGATTATCACAAAACCACATGATGGCATAGCAATAAATACAAATTCAGTGGTGTAACAAAATTTAACTAGGGTCTTCAAAGAACGATATTTCTCTTTATGTTACAAAATAATATGTATGTCACTATAGTAGAATTTGTTACTTTGATTTAAAAGTACTCACCAATCATCAATTGGTAGATTCAATGTAATTGATCCCTTGAGTACATCACCGTATCTAAAGTAACCGAACATACCCAAAACTGCGTACAGTACCATAATAAATGACATGGCGATGACGAGAACGCTCGGACAACCCAGAAAATGCTGAGGCTTTTTCATTGTATTTTCAACTGGCATCACTACTCCTATTCCTTCCATAGCAAATATAACTGTACTGTGAAAAAAAAATCGTTTGTGAGTTTTACTATTTTTTGTCGGTTCCAAATTTTTATATTAGTAAAGCAAAATAACTTTACTAAATTTGATAGCAAGTACAGTGTGAATAAACTTAATAGGCAAAAGCAATCAATTAAAACACTAAATAAGGACTTATTTATAATACCCGTAATTATGACGGTATAACATGTATCTAGCTAGATTGGCATAGTCTGATAACGAAGGGCAATTGTATCGGAGTGATTATGAAACGTTTTCTGTCAGTATATTATCTACAACATCATTAGGGCATGGCAGTTGGGCATTTTCTAATGTCTTTTTGGCTGGCCATCGTTCTCAAGTTCAAAATCTGTCGCCAAGCATTTATGGATGCGTACCGATAGCTGCACTTAGTCACGATTTAGACATAATGTTTAATTTTAGGCCAATTAACATCAGGTGTAGTTGAAAACAAAAGAAGTAGATAGCGCAAGCAGTGAGGTATTTCTGACTGACTCGCAAGTGCAGCTACCGGAACACACCACCAACAGGTGCTTGGCGACAAATTTTCAACTTGAAGGTGATACTTAACCAGGCGGACTTAGAAAAAGCCTTACCACCACGCTATGCTTTCATCTCGATATTTTCCTTTAGCGAAAGCTCCGACTCAGTTGCTAGGATTCGAACTTACGTCCTTTGACGCTGTGTACGAACACACTACCGCGTATTTTTAATTATTATCATTTAATATTTTTCCTTATTTCTAATAATGTTTAAGTTATTTTTCTTAGCACTGCTAATATTCAGTACTGAACATAACATATCTTTGTTTAGAGAATATTATATTTTTTTGGTATTTAAAATAATAAATATATATGACTTACGATAAAAAAGCAGGAAATCTTGAAGGTGTTCCAACGATTCTTTTATTAGAGAAATCGATGTTGTCTCCAAATATATAATATAGACATATAGCAAATGTAGACACAAGCAAAATGTTTGCTAGAAAAGAAAAAGGCGCTAGCCATTTTAAATGCCTGATCTGACATATCAAGCAAAGTGGCACCACTAGGAACAGACAATAATACTCCACAGGTAGAATTGTTGTTATCACATATCTGTCGAATAGCTGAAATAAATAATCTTGTTTAAATTATCAATACAGTATTAGTATAATACGGTATAATAGTAACCGTCGGAAATTGATTGAAATAATGAAAAAATATGAATAGTTGGATACATTTACTAATTACATTCAACATCTAAATACCATTATAGTATAATTATCATAAACTTATTTTTATTTTTTATAAGAGGCCATTCAAGTATTAAATACGCAGAATATTAATAATTTTTAACCCGCCCCACTCCCTCTTCAGCAAAAGCAAGCAAAGCTTTTACCTCCCCTACTTTTGTTTACGTAAGTGTTGCATATTTTTTTAGAAAATCTTTTGTTTATGTTTGCTTATAAATAAAAAAACCGAGTATAAACTTATTTACTTATTACAAATAAAATTACCGATGTAATTGTTATTCAAAATTTCCAGCACCTATGTCAACAAAAATAAGCAATGTTATGAATCGTCCTTCGTGATTACGTAATACCTGAACGAAGTATAAATCGTGTCTAAATCTAAATAGCGTGTAAAACAAAACGCTATTTAAGATATTGTGTTTAAATTAGATCATTTATATACATTCTATTTAAATTAATGCTGACACTACAAATACAGTGTACCTATGTATGACAAATATAATTATAGAATCTACTGTATATTACTAAAACATCTCGCTAACCTGTTTCATTGAGTCGGCCGTGAGTACAGTGAAAATGCAGCAGACGCCGATATAAGTGGAGAATAGTGCAAATTCTGAAAATACACTGAAATACCGAACGCATTAATAAAAGTCTAAGTACAACTTAAATTAAACATTTAGAACATTTCAGTTAAAAACCATACTAAGTATTAAGTCATTATGAGTAGTCATAAATCTTGGGTAGTCTCAATTTATCGCACCTGTATTCTCACTGCAAACCGAAATTTACCTATATTATTACATTATAACAAAGTATAATGAAAAAACGCTACAAGCTGTGAAATTCAGATTATTTAAAACTAAAAATAAATATTAAACCTAAATGGATCGTTTATAGTGAAACAGAAGTTTTTTTTTATTACGAAGTATTTAAATAACAAACAGTATTTGATTAATATTTATTTTAATAGAATTTACATAATCTCTGTATTATTATTACCCATACATTATATTTATTTATTTTATAAAATTTCTATTAATATTTTGATAAAGTGATAAAAAATAAGAATCTAAAATAAAAGGTCGTGTTATTGTCTATTGAAAATTCAAAGTACCCTAAATTAGCAAGTCATGATATGATAACTTTGAATAAAGGCAACAAATTTTATACAAAATGGCTAGATAGTAAAAATGTTAACCAGTTTAATAACATCATATATAACACATACACAAATAAAGAGTTACTGAACATAATTTGTAATTGATTATTGTTGTTGTAATTTGGAACTTATCCGCTTAATTCGCCATAACGAGAAGAAGATATTATAACGAGAAGTTTATATCATTCCTCAATTGACAAGGTAGTAGACTTTACAGAGCTACTCCTATAAATTGTATTTAATTTAAATACCTTTTTCATTTCCAAATCGACTTTGATAAAATTTTGTACACAAACAGTAAACTTTATTGGAAAATTGGTAGGTACAAAAACGTTCATGAATACATTTTGATTTTGTGAAAAAAAAAAACAAAACGTTATTAGTAAAGAAAATGTAATTAATCGTCAGTAGACTTTGATAAAAGGTTTATACACGGGAAGTATAAATCAATTCCTCGTTAAAATATTATAAAAAATGACAATGGTTCGTTTAGGAACTGCAAAAATTTTGTTTATGTGAAGTCTTTTGGCAGTTGATAGAATATATTGTTAGTATAGTCTTGGAAATTGCAAGAAAAGTAGTTATAATATATTTTCATTATCAATCGTTTTTCGATCGAAAGCGCATGTGGAATGGCAGGCAGTTGTTAATAAAACTTACAATGCAGTAGTGGAAAATGGTCGTAAACTTTTTGGACCGTTAGCAAAAGCCGCTCTACAAGTCTCGGAGTAATTCAAAGCAGGCTTTCGCTCCTGTTTACAGCACTTCCTCGATGTATTAACCTAAAGATTAAAAAAAATTATTATAAAAAACTGGTTGGGTTTCAGAGACCTTCCAGTAATTCCGTTATGTGGCGTCTGTTACAGTTATATTATTACATTATTATGTTACATTATGAAGAATATACATATGGTACCTAGCGTCTTTATTTTATGCAATTTATATATGTGTGTAGATAACAATCAGTTCGTACTGTTGTTTATTCTCGGAATGTTCAGAGAAAAATACTATTGAAACTATTAACATTTAGCTACAATGTCTTATCTAAGGGGGAGTTTAAAATTTAAAAAAATACATTTAACGTAATTAATAGCCATCCCCACACATGAAACAATTAATTTGTAAATACGCAAATATTATTGGTCTTGTTGCGGATAATGTATTTTTCTAGGGTAAAATGCCCATGTTACGACATTGAACTTGTTACTTTTAATAACTGTTTTTTTGTGTTTAGTTTAATACATTTTACCTATGGTTTGTTTTTTCCAAGCCGAATACAAAATAACAAATATAAAACAATATTTTCAAAACTTTCCAACATAAAATAAAAACAAAAATTTCTGACTCATCACTCATAAACGATATACTTGTTTTCTACCGAAACCAGATATAAAAAATCCAAATAATAATAGTAGTTACATAAAAATAAGTTTTAATGCCATAATGAGCAAAGTTGGATTTATAAAAATGTATCCATTGCCCATATCACTAGATATTATAAACCAAAATTGACCGCCGCGTCTGTCTGTCTGTATGTTCGCGATAAACTCGAAAACTACTGAATGGTTTGTAATACGGTCTTCAACAATAGATAGAAGAAGAAGAGGAAAGTTTATGTATATAATTTGTTAAGGATAGCTTGCTATACCCATCTACCTTCTAAAAATATGGTCATATACAATAAGGTAATTGGAAGGCTATTTAGACGGATACAGTATTAATCCTTAGCAAATTGAATACATTAGTTACCTTAAGCAATTCATGCACATAAGTATGTATTTTTTATTATTAGGGCAGGACAACATCTGCCGGGGCTGTTAGTTATCTACTAAAAATACTTTGTTTATACTCACAAATATATGAACACAGTGGCCACAAATGAACGCTATGATTATTGTACCCACAATTCCTACACCCCATCCAGCGTTGGAAAATGCTAGAGGCATTGCCAGTATCCCGGATCCCAAAGATGCCTTAATCAAGTTAGCCAGGGATCGCATGTCTCTAGAAATATAAAAAAATGTGGAAATTTAATGCTTGAAAACTGATGTCGTTTTGCGTTTAAATAAA
Organism: Antheraea assamensis; assembly: GCA_035772565.1. Lineage (NCBI taxonomy): Eukaryota > Metazoa > Arthropoda > Insecta > Lepidoptera > Saturniidae > Antheraea > Antheraea assamensis. The sequence goes on from JAQQSE010000042.1 coordinate 1,697,800, forward strand.
ATTATTTACGCGATAAGTTATTTCATCGATAAAACATAAAGCACGTAAAACATATTGTATGTAACATACATATATAATATGAATATGTCAGTAACAAATTTGAGTAATGAATCCCTATTATTGGAAATTTAAATATATACAGAATATACCATATAAATTAATATTTCTTTTATAATCATATAATAGGAATAACTTTGATGCTAAAAAATTCAACACAATTGGACATATATTGACTACCGTATTATAAGCCACTACGTGAGTTTATGGCACTCTTTCAGATTTAGTATTTTGTCACCGCGTCCAAGATCTAAAACATATTAATAAGTACATATTACATATTCTTAGTTAATATTAGTTTATATTCTGTGGAAACTAAAACCATTTTGTAGATAACTTTCTAGAGAAGAGATAACTAGAGTGCATTGTGGTGCACCTGTTTACTTTTCACGATGCGACGCGGCGCCGGTGTATAGTTTGGGAATCTAAGGTCTGGTTAAAAATCAAAACGAATATAGGTGTTGAGATTATGCCTATTTATATTATTAAATCGTCATAATAAATAACATTATTGTGTACTTATTATTTGATAACGTCATTTAAAGAGTTTTGCGTATAGGAAGGCCTATGGTATTTAACAACACAGAAGATAATAGCAGAAATTTTAATAAACGCAATAAAGTAATGGTAGTTTTCAAATAAAACCGAATTCTAAAAAGGTTATCATGATATAAATAAAAAATAAATATAATAAAAAAAATTAATAATAAATCAATACTCACGAGTTAGGTTTTTCGAAATTTCGGTGTTCAAAAGGATTGTAGTCATCGGAAACCTTATTTTTTTCCATGATTAACGTGTGTAATTATTAGTGATATCACGGACTGATTAACATATAAGTTTTTGTCTTATCATGTATTATTTAAATGAGTTATAGTGTGCTATAGTTATATGTATATAGTTATAGTGTACTATAACTTACTAATGTAATGCTATAGCATATACATATTATTAATTCACAAAACATCTATTCACTTTCCAAGAATATTTTATCGCATGAATTAAATGAAAATAACTTCAATACGTGTATTTAATTGTAGTGCAAATACAATGACGTTTAAACGAAGACTTTGACAGACTGAAACGTTTTCATTTGTAGTGTACGGGTAAGTAACATTGTTCATTTTCGCACACTGTAAGAAGTGAGCGTTTAAATGTAATTGTTTTACTATTATAATCCCATTTATCTTTGATGTATTTTAGATAAAAACTTAACAGCACCTTACAGAATGACCTTGTTTCTGTAAAATGTCTTACAATTAATGTTTCATATTAATTATAACATCAAACACTTATGGAGTTCTGTGATTTTTTGTGTCATTTAAATGTAATGTATAATGTAACAATATTCTAGTTGATTATTTCTTCTTGAAGTATCTCATCGAATCGATCAGCATTCACGATTCTATACAATGTTTAAGCGATTTAAAGAAAACATAGAGAAATTTATATTTATGTATTCTCGTCACAACTCAATTTTTAGAAGTATAATTAGTCCATAATGTTACTATATTAATAACTACATAACCAAATGAGTATTTTGAGGGTTTGTGAATTTATTGCTAAGGGTTGAAGCGGGAATTGCGATGAGTATCTCGCGTTACTTTAGAAGTGTAGGAATAGGGGGTTGATAGGCTTTGTACCAAGCAGTGATCGCCTGATTCAGGTGAAGTCTCTAAGGTTAGCGCTGGACTTAATGGTGACCAGAAAACATTGCCCCGCCGGGTCGGGTAGAAGTATTGCAGAGGCAGTTCCTGTCCACTCGGTTAAATGATGCGAGAAGAACATCGAGGAGGTTTAATCAGTACATTTCATTATTATAACCCAACCACTACTATACAATAGTTGAAGTGATACTAAGTTATTTCATGTCTCTAATAGCGAAATTCTCAAATAAAAAATGAAAAATCAAAATGTCATTTTTTTTGAATATTTTTAATAATAATATACTATAATTATATTCACTAAGAATTAATAAATATCTACAGATGTAAACATATATTCAATGAATTTGTAGTCCATTTTATTATAAGTGTTTAATATTTACAAAAGAAATATAATTTATTCTGTTTTTCGAGTAAGAATATCAATTATATCCATTATTGTGACAGTACAACCCGAAATTAAAGCACCGAGGCCGAACAGAACGATGAGAATATTTTTCCATAATATCCAATTACATCTGCCCAAGTTATCCCAACGGAAGACGGTTTCTATTATGCCGGGTATAACGAGACCGAGGGTTGAGTAGAAAACTGCGCCGACGATGTTGATGATTTGTTCTAGCAAAGGTAACGCCATGCCAATACCCACTGAAATGTATACAACAAATTACATTATGAAGTGCATAATATAGTTCTACACTATTATACCACTTTGCATCGTATGTTATATTTAATTCTGGGTTTAATTGTACTGTAAAAAAAAAGTGTTAGGTACAGAAGTAAGCAAATATTAATAAAAAAGTTTATACTGTTATTGTTAAATCCAAAATGACGGTGGAATAGACAAGGACGTGAGGAATAGGATAAATGCAGGGTGGATGAATTGGCGAAAGGTGTCTGCGGTGGTTTGTGACCCACGAATGCCGTTGAAACTCAAGGGGAAGGTGTATACAACTATAATAAGACCAGCCGTGTTATATGGATCCGAGTGCTGGGCTACGAAAGAGACGGATGAGAAAAGATTACATATGGCAGAAATGCGAATGTTAAGATGGATGTGTGGTGTAACAAGGATGGATAAGATTAAGAATGAGTATATCAGAGGAAGTTTGAAAATAGCACCAGTGACAGAGAAGTTGAGGAGTAGTAGGTTAGCATGGTACGGGCATATTATGAGAAGAGATAAAAGTCATGTAACAAGAAAAGTTTTGAGTTTGAAAGTGGACGGATATAGGAGTAGAGGAAGACCGAAAAAGGTGTGGGTGGATTGTGTGAAAAACGATATGTGTATAAAAAGTGTGAATACTGAGATGACATCTGACAGAGGAGAGTGGAAAAGGAAAACATGTTGTGCCGACCCTACTTAGGTGGGATAAGGGTAAGATGATGATGATGTTAAAGTGATCGTGCCGTATAAAAGTGTCTATTTATGTGTATATACTTTTTTTTTCAAATAGTGTTATTAATATTGCTTTATGTGTAAGTATGGCGGTCTTGCTTATTTATATCACACGAAATAGCTTCATAACTTTATATATACATATTACATAATATAAGACTGTATGTGCACCACTGCTGGGGAAAACTTTCTGCCTGGAGGAATCAACTACCATAATCATCTCTTCAGCCCGTATCATTGTAGTAAATGAAGAGAAATCAACAGTTACATATGTTTCTCAAATATAGTGGTCATACCCCCTATAAAATAATCATACATCACAATATGACAAACATGTTGTGCCGACCCTACTTAAATGGGATAAGGGTAAGAAGGTGATGATGACATGTGTATGAGTATATATGTATGTGTTCGTATTTTGAAAACAAAACAAAAAGATTTAATTCAAAATGCACGTTTCTCTAGTTTTCACCAGAAAGTAAATTAACGCTGCTAGAAGAATACGTCAAGCTCAACAGCCACTTCAATATGATGAAAACTACGAACAGAAACGATTGTTTATACTACGAATATAAACAACTGTCTTTTGATTTTAACGTGTGAAAAACTTAGTCATGGAAGAATGTAATAAAGTGAAGTATAATGAAATAAGTCGTTGAAATAAGTTTTGTAGGTGGTAGAGCTACGCTGAAGCTATTACTGGTTTCAGCATGAATGGGTCGGCTCGCCCGGGGTAGTACCACCCTCTCACAGAAAACCGACGTGAAGTAACAGTGCTTGCACTGATGCGTGATGCGGGAGGCCCACATATTTAAAAGGCCGGCAACGCACTGGCGACTCTCCTGGTGTTGGTAGTGTCTATGGACGGCGGTGATCACTTACCATCAGGTGACCCACCTGTTCGTTTGCCCCCTATAACATAAAAAAAAAGTCGATATTTTAATATAAAAAAATTACCTTAATTTATTAAGATTCAAATTAAGTTATTTTATATTAAAAAAAATGTACCTACGTAGTTTTTTTTGGTGAAATTGTGATTTCATTTAGTTTTATGCTAATTGTCGCAGAGCATTATACTATTACTGTGTGAAATTATTTTATGAAAAAGTAAATTAACTACGAACTATTTTTGTAAATGCTTATTTAAACGTTGCAAATTATGATATTTACTACAACGATTGAATAGCGATATAATTACACTACTTATCCCTACTTTTAGAAGTGATTTAAAGCGCTGCCATTTATTTTTAAGATAAATTTAAGTGGAACATGTAAACATGACACTTTAAAACGAATTTTCCCACACAATTGAATTTTTGAGTTACTTCTATTTCTGATTAAACTCTCGATTTATCTTTGCGTTGAGTTGAGTCTAATATGTTGAATGTCTGAAACCCACCTTATAAGTAAAACTTGAATGGATTGACGTCTGTGGTTTATTTATATGACGTCAACAATACAAAATAAAAAAATACTGCCAAGGACAGATGATCCATGAATCTATCTATCTATCTAGTTCTTTCTCTAATAATGTTTCTATTTCTCTCCATTTGAATTTGTATTATTTTTGCGTGTAAAATAGATAAAATAAGCTGAGAGTATGTATATAGTCCAAGTACCAACAATTTACAATAGAAAAAACATTAACCCAACTGCAAAAAATGGACTAGGCTACACGGTTTAATGAGGTATATCAAATAACCAGAACATTCTTATTCGCACCTTGACTACAAACGAGTTCTATTACCCAACATACGTGTTATGTCTGGCGACATAGTGATTAGTGGCTTTGTGTTGCGTTTTACAAACGGTTAATTTATACCCAGTTAACTAGTAGGTTTCGGCTCATACGGAAGAGTAAAGACAGCGGCCTGTTGACATTAAATTTTATACAAGTACTAGCAAGTTTCCGTGGTTTCGCATGTGTCTTTTATTCAGCAATCATTTTCGACTTCTTTTATATCTAGGTACATAAAATGATAATTGGCTGACTGACAGAAAACTGATGAATTCTCATAAAGAGTGTTATCACTGTAGGAGGTTAAGTTTTCAAAAATCATTTCTTAGTGCTCATGTAAATTGTAAAAGGAACACATATGTAAATTTTCACGGCTCTAGACCCTAATAATCTGGGCTGTAGGTCGATATGACAGTCAGCCAATTAGTTATTATATTATAAATATATAGATTATTTATTATTCGTGGTGACAGATAGTTAAAGAAAAGTGAATGCTGTGTAGACATTTTTTATGTCCAAATTTTCTATACATACCAATTTTCAAGACGAAAGATTAAACGGTAGAGAAATTAAAGTACTGCAGCGCCATCTAGTGTCAAGATATAGTAACATGGATAGCTTTGAACCTTCTGAATGAAAAAAAAACTTGGACAGACCAGCTTTCATGATGATTGACCAAACGTTATCGGAGTTTATCAAATTGACATACCGACATCCATTTCCACATACATATTAATATACAACTCTTCTGTATGCGTGTACGTGACTGAACTCCTTCTAAACGGCTGGACAGGTTTTGGATGAAATTTCCGTGTATTCAAGTGGATTCAGGAACGACTATGATTGATAATTGGACATGGTAGGTGGCGTTGCGGTCTAATTCTAGGATTTTTTTCTATTATCAGGGTAGGACAACGTCCGCCGGGTACTCTAGTAGATATACGAGTATATTTCCTGAATAAAAAAAAAACTTGTAGAAGAAAAATTGTGATAATATAAAAGGAAACCTTACCACAGCAACAAACACCAATAGTTCTCGCTGCTAGTTGAGAAATGTTCAGATATTTCTCGTTGATATGTGGTCTCGTATATTTCGTAAATATGTCAATCACAACGTAGAACTGTAGGGGATAGGTGAAGAAAATGGAGAGTGCTATTGCTATTTTCGCTATTATGGCTGGCCTGTAACAAAGAACACTTTATGTATGTAGGTTGATCAGTAATAAGGTTCTTGGTCTTTGTAGCTTGTTTTTAATTTTCTTATGGTCATTATAATATTCAATTTGAATAATGTATGTAGGTATAAATAGGCGAGCATAAAACAGTTCAGTTTTCTCTTTTGTATGTTAACCACTATTCTTTTTTTTTTAACAAAATTTTTGTTTATCTAAATTCCACGCTTTCGAAATTACGAGTAACACCTAGTGTCGAATAGTTTCTTGAATTTCAAATGTATTCGTAGTCAAAACTCACCATTCATCTGTTGGCAAATTTAAAGTAATAGTGCCTCTCAAGACGTCACCGTATTTTAGGTATCCAAAAATACCCAGTGTGCTATAAAGGAATACTATAACTGTCATTGCAACTGTAAGAACGCTCAAGCAACCAAGGAAGTGTTCAGGCTTCTTCATGTCATTTTCAATTGGCATCACAACTCCTATACCTTCCATGGCGAAGATAACCGTACTGGAATTAAAAATAAATACTCAACTGTATATATGGACAATAGGGTGATTCGTTTTAAATTACTGTTTTTTCTTTTGTTTTCCAGCAAAATATTGTTCTATACCTATATACTGAAAAAAAGTCTCTGAAAATTTGAGCCCTTAATTTTATTTCTAAATATGTCCTTTTTTCAATTACCAATAAATTTGCGGCATTTAATGTTACTGTAAAGGACTAAGGCGTAATTTGTAGACGAAGTCGTTGACATGTGGTAGTATTGTATATCATTGAAGAAAATAGTATGAAGTAAATAAACTTACGATATAAAAGCTGGATATCTTGCCGGGTCGCCTACAAGTTTACGATCAGTGATCGATATACCGTCTTGAAATATATAGTACAGACAAATGAAATATGTCGCTACGAGTAAAATATTCGCGATTATAGAAAACACAGCAAGGAATTTCAAATATCTGATCTGACATAGGACGCATAATGGTAGTAATAGTATTAAACAATAATATTCGACGGTCAAATCAACTGACGGGGCGTAGCGATCAACCAGCTGAAAGAAAAAAAAAATACAACTTTTTTATGTATCACACGTTATCATTATTTTGTATTTATACCTTTTGATTTTAATTCTATATATAAATATAAGAAACTGCATGGTGTTAGATCATTTAAATTACTTAATTGGTTAATTTTATAACGACCGTTAAATTGTAAATCTATTGCCCGAGATCTAAAGTACCAACTTTGACAGTCTTTACATTTACCGTGTTATCTTTCTCATTTGAGTTGTTATTTAATATCATTTGAGATTGTTACAGGATTCTTGTAATGATAAGGCTTTTTCTTTTAGATTCCGAAAATAATAGGTTCCGAAAATTTATGTTAATTAAATAATGTTTTGTGATTTCTTATTGATCATATAAAAAGTAACGTGATCCAAGAGAGACCTAGAGACCTAACACGTTAGGCCAAGAGAACAAAAAAATCGTTCTGGAATGCCGCTACCGGGCACATGTACAAGGGCTTCATGAAAGATTTGGGTGGTAGCTAGATAGGCCATCATTAGAAATAGCCCCGGTTATCATTACCGAAAGCTAGTACTCCATCATTAACTCAGCCACTTTATTGTATAATATTAATTTACCTGCTTCACGGAATCTGATATTAATACTGTATATATACAACATACTCCGACGTAAGTCGATAGTAGCGCAAATTCCGCAAACACACTGAAACAAAATAGAAAATCGTGACATTACATTACATCAAGGTTAGATTATAATGCGCACCATTTGTTTAGATTGTTATTTACCTCGCAGCGCCAGAAAACGGTCTTAAACATTTTGGTCCATTTGTAAACGCCGATCTGCAAGTTTCTGTGTAACCCAATGACGGTTTGTTTTCAATTTTACAACATCCTCGAGACGTTTTTACCTGTGAATATCGTGACCGAGTAATTTGTAAGTGCATGTTAAATAATTCAACAATAGCGATGTATGTAAGTGTATACATGTACTTACTAATATGTGTATACAATGCCCACAAATTATACCAATTATAACAGTCCCGAATAAGCCGATACCCCATCCAGCGTTTGCGAAAGCCAATGGCCCTGCAAGTAAACCGGAGCCTAGTGAAGCCTTGATTAAATTTGCAGTTGATCGTATGTCGCTGTAAAGATGAGTTAAAATATATGGTATATTTTCATATACGTATTACATTTGTTAGTCTTATGCTGTAGATCTCCTAAATATAGAACAGCGATTAAAATAAATATAAAATCAAACTAAACTATTAATTACAAAAATAAAATGCATCCTATTCAACGATAGACTATTTTTCCGAGGACGCATTTGCAAGATCGAAGTAGTAATATATAAATTTGCTACATATTCTGAACTTTTTATTAAAATAATGATTATTAATAATGATTCAAACTGAAGAACGTTTTACTTGTCAGTATTACTATATATTTAACAAAGTGTTATAATATATCGGATACACGAATAATTAATAACATAAATTGTAATGCGTTTTGTTACTATCCTATTTGTAGGTAAATAGTTCCTTTTCATAGAGTTGTAATCAATTTTAACTTAGTACGTTTATAGCTGAATTATCGAAGCAATTTTCATAGTTAAATTTCCGTAACCGATTAAGAAAGTTTGTGAGAATAATAATAGCACATAAAAACTAATACCGTAATTCAGGAATCAAGGTAAAATTAAAAACTTACGAATTAGGCTTCTCAACTTGTCTATGTTCAAAGGGATTATAATCAGACGCGGTGTTTTTCTTATTATCGACGTTCATCTTTCTTGAATTCCCATTTAAGAGTACGTATCATAGAAAAATCCTTTCGCTTAATATTTGTAAGTTTATATTACTTCGATGACACAACAATGTTGTTTCAAGTACATTCTTAAAAAAAAACAAACAGCTATCTATAGTAAATAAGTATAAAATACGAACTTATAAGTATAGTAATATTAACGTGGTTTTTTTTATTAAATCTAAAATATAGTAAAATCTACAACACACCACTAAATGATGCCAGAAATAGTGTTTGAATGTTAGAAATATGCGTGTTTTACGTTTTCAACTGGATATAATACTGTGTGTGTGTGTGTGTACACGACATATCTTAATAAAATAACTGCGACTTTAGTAAAACATTGATATTGTTATATAACGGTGTTGTTGAACGTGAACAGTGCAGTAAATGTGACGTATTTTTAATTACAAGTAATGTTAATTTGATGAATGCCAATCATATGACACAGATGTGATGAACAAAAGATCAGATTAAATTTAAATGTATTAATTAGTTACATATTCTTTTTCTAGAATATGCTTTCTTGTTATCGTAGTTGTTTAATCAAAATTTGTGAAACGATTTTTGTTTTTGTTTAACTGGATGAAACCGAAAACTATATTACTACTATTCAATTTCAATTCATGTTTCTTTATGTAATCCTAACTAATATTGTAAATACAAAAATTAGTTTGTTTGTTTGATACACTTTCACGCTTTAACTACTTAACCGATCGTTATGAAATTTTGCATACACTTTGCCAGGGACATAGGCCTTTGGTTAAAAGACATATGGTACATTTCATCCAGAAAAAAGTATTGTTTCCCAGGTCATATTTACATCAACGCTAGCCGAATTGCGTGGAGAAGCTAGTTTTTCCTCAAGTGAACTATTTAAACTGAAGTCACCATCTTGATTACCCGTTAAAGTTATCATAATTATTTTGGAACACATTTTTCTATTCATATCTAAGCTTAATCAACAAATGTTTTTTTTAAATAAATGCCCTTAATATACGATTTCAATTTTTTTTTCGACTGTTGACCTGGCAAGGTCTTAACAGTTTCACCGGACTACTAAGCGGAGCGCTTAAGGCACTCATCCAATTTTATAAAGGCAACCAGCACAAGGGCGTGCGCCGCGCCTCGGCTTGACTGTCACCAAATATCCCGAGTCTAATTGAGATAACTATTATTTCATACATATATAAATCCATGAAACATACACGTGTACCAAGCATGTATGTTCCACGAACTTATACATGTATCTTGAATGTGACTACTTTTTTTTTTTTTATTAACCTGGGGAGATCCATCATGGACACACCACCCTCTCGGGGGAGAGAGTGGGTAGTGTGAGACTCTTACTCACTAAAACGCCACGGTGTACCGACTACTGCTTAGGTTGCGGTGACACGGGATCGTGCATTGCTATCACCATGTCGCCCCAGCGGTCAGTCCGGCGGAAGGCCGCCGAGCGTCGTCCTTATAGGGAGGCAATCTGGGTACACAACCAGTCACCTCCCGTCGTCAACCGAACCAGTGCAATGGGGAGATGGGCCCCCTGGCTCGGCTACGGTGGTGAAAGGTGAGAGGCCAGGTGGCCCCCCTCCCCAGATCCCCCCCGCCTCCAGCTCCCACGCCAGGGAGCCGGTGAGCGTGAAGGCCACCATCGAGGACACGGTGCGGTATGCTCTGATTGCCCTCAGTGCCATAATGCGCTGCGCAGCGCGCAGCACCCGCACATTAGCAGCACCGAGGGCATCGGACCACACCGAAGCCCCGAATATGGCCATCGCCTGCACGACTCTCAAATAGAGTCAGCGATACCCGGCACTTGGTCCCCCGATATTGGAGAGCCACCGGCCAAGCGCCACCGCCGCCCCATGCTATACGCGGTCCAAGCCCCTCGAAATGGGGCTCGAACCGTCAGCGCCCATCCAGGGTGAGGCCCAGATACTTCATCGGGGTCCCCACCCTGATACGGGCACCATCTACAATCAAATGGGCCTGAGGTGGTGGCCCCCGGCGAGGCCCGTGAAAAAAGAGTGCATCTGTTTTATCGAGGGCCACCTTAAGCCACAACCTCCGGACGGTTGTGTCCGCCGTGGCCAGGCGCACCAAACTCTCCCATTCCCCCCCACGGGCTACGACCAGGGTGTCATCCGTGTAGCATATAATGCGCGCTCTGAGTGGGAGCTAGCCGCGGAGCACCCAATCGTAGCCCAGGTTCCACAGGAGTAGGCCCAAGGTTGACCCCTTTGGAACCCCACAGCCCGTCTCCCGCCGGATCCAACAGGCGCCGTCCACATAGGCGACCTTCCCGTCCTCCAGGTACGCCTCCAACAGGCGCCGCAAGTAAGGGGCACCCCGAAATATTGGAGTACTTCCCTTATGACTACGTGCGGCAGGCTGTTGAAGGTGTTGGCGATGTCTGAGGGAGACTGATAGGGTGATAACTTGTGGGAAGCGTAGCTTTTTTGCCCGGTTTGTGAATGCCTATGACTACGGCCTTTTTCCAGACGGCTGGAAAGTGACCCTGGGACATGGCCGCATTGAAGATGCAGACTAGGAGAGCTATGATGTGGTCAGGAAGGAGTTTCAGTACCTCGTTCCTGATCTCATCGGGACTTGAGGATTTTCTAAGCTTGAGATGCTTGAGACGCCAATTCTTTGTAACAATTTTGTTTTACATCCATGGTACACGTCAAAAAACCCTGTTAATATATTTTTCATTTCAATATAAGTGCACTACTTTGAAAGAAAAATCTAATGTAAAAGGGTTCTGCTTTAGTCGGTTTTTGACTTAATATTTAACTGTACATTTTCGAACTCAGGTTTATTTTTGTATTCTTTATAGGTTAGCGTTTGACCACAATCTCATCTCATGTTAAATGATGATGTGGTCCAAGATGGTAAACAAGCTAAATCTAAAGGGAGACTGGCTCTCAAGTGCAGCTGCCGGAACACACCAACAGGTGCTTGGTGACAGATTTCAACTTGAGAGTGCTGGCTAGTCAGGCGGAATTAGAAAAAGCTTTATCATCATTCTATGGTTTCATCACGATGTTCTCCTACACTGAAAGCTCCGACTCAGTTGCTGGGATTCGTACATATGTCCTTTGGCGCTGTGTCCGAACATACTACCAACTGAGCCATCATTGCTTCAATTCAATTGGTAATTAAATAGGACATTGGCAAATTATATACAATAATAAATATAATAATAAAGATCGATTGCTGCATGGAGATTATCAACATTTTACTGAACGAATAATTGCACCATAACGAGTAGTACGAGTATACTTTATTTAAAATTCATAAATTTTATTTAGCCGATATCATGAGAATACCCTTGTTTAATAAACATGGAAGTGATGTTGATAACTTCTGTTATCATAAATGCAATGTTAACGAAGATTATTATTATGATCCCATAGGCCGATGGTAATGTACGCAGTTATATATGTCTCTAGCATTCTGTGATATCAATATTGTTTTTCTTTTTTGCGTAGACAAAAATACACAGTACACCATTTTTTTTTATTAACGTGGGGAAATCCATCATGGACACGCCACCCTCTCGGGGGAGAGAGTGGGTAGTGTGAGACTCTTACGCAGTAAAACCCCACGGTGTACTGGCTGCCGCTTTGGTTGAGCCGACATGGGATCATGCAATGCTATCAACATGTCGCCTAGGGGGCCAGCCCAGCGGAAGGTGTGTCCGCCGGGCGTCGTCTTAATAATGGGGGGCAAGCTGGGTACACGCCATCCGCCCCCTCTTCGTCAGCCGAACCAATGCAATGGGGAGACGGGCCCCAACCCCAACGTTTGATGACTTATTCTATCTCACGAGCGATAATATTGTACTTATACAATGTTATAATTGTCCTTACAGATTTATTAGCTGGGATGTAAAGACCATGAAGGCTAATCACGTAATGGAATTATAAACAGAAAGTCGATAAATCATATTGCAATCATTTATGTTTACTACACAATAAACGATATTTCGTATGTTTTATTTAATTATGATTTTACATTACCAATTAAAGGTTTTTATTTTCTAACAGCTTATGTCAGTGGCGTTGTACTTTATACTACTATTCTGCGAAGGTTTTTACTTCTAAGGGTTGATTTTTTTAATACAAAATAGTAGTGAGTTCGTGATCAGTTTTTTATACAAATATCGACGTTTTGTTTTATTTGTTTATATCCTATAGGACTAGCTTTTACTCGTATTGCTCATTGAGTAGTTAATGCGTGAAAAAGTAACAAACGGTCAAAAGGTGTATACAAAAAAATTACTGTTCCCGACAAATCTACCACGACGGGAGCGAAGCCGCCAGCAAAAACTAGTAAAATTTAAACTAGTTAAAATTAAAATAAAGTATAAGTAGGTTCTTCACGACAAATATTTAAAATAAAAAAAAGTGTGTGTGTATTTATGTACACGCTTTAGAAGTTATACTTCCTTGGCGTAACAAGATAAAAATCCTTTCAAAAATTTTATCATTCGCCTTTTTCTACGCTTGTAGAAAAAACGACACTAACGATAGAAAAAGGTATTTAATACATACATACTTTTTTTGAATAAAGAATTTTTAGAATAAACTATAGCTAACTTCACAGTGTCGGTTTTTCGTGACGGTGTGCGCGCGCACCGTATAAATTTACTCTCATCATTTTTCCCTAACGCGCCAGAGAAGTATAACTTCAAAAAAAAAAATACTGTGAATTCTTTGTCTGATATGATATTGGAATGTATTTGAAAATTTTAATAGTCTTGATTAAATTAAGGAGACACAAAGTCAATAGTGTTCTTGTGATAAGTTAAGTAGTACGTAATGCAAATATAGAATGTATGATAAAGTTTACGTCATATTCTAATTTGGTATTATTATATTAAAAACGTATCTCATAATATTTTTACTTGACAATTTTAAGGTGAAATGTCTTTGTTGGATTTTTGTGTTGTGAGTAGTTTAAAAAAAATCGTTATGATTTCTTAAGAGCAGAAAACGGTATTTTTATTAATATAATTGTATGATTCTACCTTCTAAGGATTTATTTAAACATTAAAAATTAAAAAAAAAAACCACAATCTCATCTGGTTTTTTTTTTTTTTCGAACTGACCTACACTGTTGACCCGGAGGCCGCTACAGATTTACCGGACTACTAAGGGGAGCGCTTAAGGCACTCACCCGATTTATTTCAGGCAACTAGCGCAAGGGCACACGGTGCGCCTCGGCTTGGGCTGTCGCCGAATGTCCCGATCTAACTAAGCTAGCTAAGCTATGCTATCTCATACGATATGAATTCGTGAAAAATGCATGTGTAACCATGCATGTTTCACGAACGCATATGTATATTTTGTGTCTGACTACTCTAAGTGTGTGACCTAATTCAGTCCGAAAAGGGCAAAAAAACAGCCCACCACCATGTGTGCCTATGTGTGCACGTGTGTAGGGTGATATGTGTAAGTGTAAAAACTAATGTGTGTAACTGTATCGCGCAAATAACACCTCGAGGGCTCCACTCCGGGGGACGACCTAGGCTCGAGATGCTACAAGAGAGACGCGACATGTGTGCGGGATCGAATCTTCAACCCCCACTCACGGCGGTGTGAGCAGAGAGAGTCGCGGGCGTGAGCGCAAACACGCAGCATTAAGAGGTGATCGAGACTAAAAGTGAGACGGCGACGGCGCCGTAATTAAACTAAGCAATCATCCGGATTGCCCCTAATGGTTCGGTTTATTAGGGAGAGATAGACATAAATACGCGGATTTATTCCATCCATATCTGAAATAAAATTTATTTGACTGACTCGCGCGCGAGGCGCTGAAGAGTGGCCGCGATGCCAGGAAAGCTCGAGATAGCGTTAAGCAGACCGAGGTTCTGACTACTATTAATCATCGCGTTGAAAGCAATGATTTCATCGATTTCATGGACAATAAGGAGTTGGGCGATCCAGTCTATACCGGCTAGGGAAAAGGAAACAAGGTTCGCCTGAGCGGGCTTACCCTGCTGTGGTCGGGGCTGGGAGTAGGACATGGGCTTGGCTGCCCACGGGGCCTGAGGGGCCCGCGAGGGCCGGGGCGGCGCATAAGGCGCAGGAGCAGATGATTTCGGGAACTGGGACATGGGTTTAGGAACCCAAGGGGTCTGAGGGGGCCGAGCAGGCCGGGGGGGCACGTAAGGTGCAGGTGCGGACGCTGCCGGTGCACGAGAAGTGCCCGGCAGGCTCGGGAAGGCGACTGTGGACATCAGAGGCGGAGGCGGAGGGCGGGAAGAGGTGGCGGACGCCCTAGATGGGGAAACCTGCCTGCGGAGTCGGGGGCGCTTTGTGCGCGGTGCTCGGGGACAGCCGCGATAATTCGCGGGATGACCCGATGCACCGCACAAAACACAGCTAGGAGGCTCGGGTGAGGATAGAGTGCGAGAACACTCCCTAGTGGAGTGATCGCCGAGGCACTTTACACACCTGGGACGCAGGTGGCAGTTTCGTGCGGAGTGACCGTACACCTGACAGTTGTGACACTGTGAGGGAACGAACTGTTTGCGCGGGGGCTCGACTGTGACGCCAGTGAGGCCGCACAGGGAGGACAGGGTTGAGATGGCTTTGCCTTCCCTGGAGCGGTCCAGAATGACCAACACCAGGTTGTAGGGGGCCTTCGTGCGAGGGTGGTACATACGATGTACCTCTCGGACAGGATAGTTAGATGACTTAAGGTCATTGGAGATATCCTCGATTGATAGCTCAATCGGGACCCTACGGAGGACAACTCGGAGGAGACGCTCGTCCTCGAGAGCATGGGTGAAGTAGCCATACTTCTTTTCCCTAAGGAAAGAAGTTAGACGACGATGATCGTCGGTGGTCGGCACCTTAACCTGGATACCAGTGGGAGTGTTAAGGGCGGATGTGTAGGAAATCTTCCTCGAGTTGAGGCTCGAAGAGATAACGACCCAAGACGACTTGTCTTGAATCGTAACGGGTGGCGGTGGGCGGGGCTTCTTAGCCGAAGCTGCGGAACCCGGGGCTTGAGTTTGAGAATTGTCGGGGGCGTGGCTTATGGCCGGCGTCTTGTTGACGCATAGTGCAGGTCCCGTATGTACGGAACCAGTGGGTGAGGCAGGACGGGACAGACCGGCTTTCCGGCGGTAAGAGACGGTTATGAAACCGTTCTTAACGGACTCGACAACGGGTACGGACGGGTCTACGTCCATATCCGAGTCTGGAGGAGGGGTCGAAACAAGTGACGCGACATTGCAATCCGGAGAGAGCGGCGAAAATGAATTCGCCACTGGAATGTCGATTTGAGGGGGTGAGACGGTCAGAGGCTTCTCCTTCCGTGACTTAATCTTGGGATTGGCCTTTTTGGCCGAGAGTGGGGACCGCGAACGGTCGATCGTGCTGTCAGACTGAGTTGTCTGTACAGGGGTAAAGCCACATCTGGCCGCCATTAAGGGACTCTGCTGCAGAGCGGTTCTGAAACCGGCTGGATCAGTTTGGCGTAAACCCTCGAAGATTGACTTAGCCTCGGCTAATTCACTGGGACTATAGGTTGGTGAACGGGAACGGGAGGGGAGTGCGGAGCTGGACATGACTAACCTCCCTGCCTGAGGGGCAGGGGGGCGCGCCTGTTTGAATTTAACGGACAACCGTGTCCGGACCAAGGGGGCTGTGGGCAAAGTGCAATGCCTCACAGGGACCTACGAAGCCTAGGGGGAGTTCCCTAACACTTCTTTCTTCGAACTTCGTTCTTCTATCTCCAGATGCGAAGCACAACACACGATGCAACACGACGAATCGACGAACTGCACGACGCGCTGCCCGGCGACTCGATGCACTGCTCTCAGTGTGCTCGGCTCGCACCGAAAAGTGCGGTTTAATTGGTGCACTATAGGAGGTGCACCGGCGCTCTGAAAAGAGCGTAACGATTGACAGTAGCCGATCGAACACACAATACTACCGAGTATCACGAAATAATTCAATAACTACGAGTTATCGAACGATCTGACCGTTAGGGCTGCGAGAGAGCGCACGTGCGTTCCCGACGAGTCGAGAACAATGCGGGTCGGGCGGCGACGAGACCGTTGGAATGCGGACATCTGGCGCGCAGGTAGGCGAGCGCGGCGACCGAGGATAGCCGAGCGCGGCGAACCGAACGGACTTGTCAGAGCTGCGAGCGGGCGCACGTGTGCACTCGACCGCTGTTCGAACGAGACTCTCAATCTCATCTGGTGTTAATTGACGATGTAGTCTAAGATGGTAGTCACGCTAAACTCGGAGGGACTAAAGGGACTTGCCAGAACACAACAACAAATGACTGGCGACAGATTTTCAACTTAACGATGGTAGGTAGCTAGGCGGGCTTAGAAAAAACCCTATCACCATGCTATGCATTTCTACTTCGACAGTTTCGACAGTCATAACTATTCGAAACTACGTATACACTATCAACTGCGTCATTATCGCTTAACTTATTATTTTTTAACTATGACATCGATGAAAAAAGAAAAAAATTACAATGTATCCGCTATAAAGGCTATAATTTTTCTGCAGAATATGAATCCCAAAACAAATTAATATTGGTAAAAACGATTGGAGTATCGAGCAGGAACATATCAGATACACTTACGCATAAATTCATAGAAACATAAGAACACACACGCAGTCAAAGCTAGATTGCACTAAGGGGAAATACCCATACTACATGGTCCGTTCCGGGGGGAGGAAGGTTTTCAAAGTACCACGCTTGGTTACAGGGAGAATGGGGAAACCGAATTACTACATCAAAACTAGAGGGAAGGGGTTTTCTCATATACAACGGATGGTCACCAAGGAGAGGGAGAAACCTAAAAAATTGTCAAACAAGAGTCCCGTAGTTTGGGTACATTCCCTAACTTGAATGTGCAATAATTTTAATTGATTGTACTATATAAAATTTAATAATTATTACTTTGTAAGTGGAACAACATGTTTACAAATATTAAATTTTATTATGTGTTAAATGTTCTGTAAATTTATATATAACGAGTAAATATATAAATAAAAACTCAAAAATAAATTCGAGTCACTAACATAGATTTAAAATTTATTCTAATAATTAGCTGTAACTAGTTAAGTATAATAATAATATCTTGTCTTGCTCATTTTAATATTGTATTTAAGCTGTACTACATTAAAAAGGTTTAATTTTAAAATTATTTCAGTAAAAAGGTGAGCCCCAAAGAGTATAAGGAAAATGAATAAATAAAAAAAGAAGTATCACATAATACAATAAAGAAACATTAATATAATAAAAAAGCTTGCTAAATCTGTAGTCGTTTAACTTTAATGACAAGTACTTACTGTTCTGTGTTATATACCATTTAAGGTTTATACTACACCTCGTTTTGCTGACGTTAGTGATTTGTTGCACACTTAAATTGTGTTACATATATTGAACCACATGACTTTAAACCTGTAATAGTGCTTAGAAAAAAAATTTGATACTATAGAATACGTAGTTTCAAATAAATCTTGAATATTACAGTAACGGCAGTAAACGATTCGTCCAAACGCTTGATAGATTATCTGATAACATAGGCTGGGGTAGAAGATTCGATTGTAGGCAAGTATTACTTAATTTGCCATTGTTAGGTTAAACAAACTAAAAAGCCCAGAGTAAAAATTCAGTTAATCAAATGAATGAAAATAATAACTGCACACATAATTGTTCCGATACAAAATAAATAAATTCGTATATAAAAATAATTAAACACATAATATAAGAAACGCCTTTAATTCAATAATTTTAAAAAAATTGGTATAAATAAAAACATTACAAAATCAACAATAGTTCTTATTAACGACCTTAATAATAAATATGTTCCTACATATTTGAAGCCAATGTATGCATAACGAAAAATATTAACTAACAATATTCGACAAATAATTGGTAATGTTCTAGTGTTATGTTGATAATGGAATATGAATAGTCATTTGTTAATATACATTTAAATGAAATATAAATATATATTAAATGTAATTATAAATATCCAATAGAACCACGTCATTTAATTCACGAGGCTATGTGACACGTCATCATTCGACAAACAAAACTATGGTTAATAGTTATTAGTACAGTTGATTTTTTTTCCAATCTGAATTACGGATATAAAATTTACTACTAATTATCCACCGCTTTCCCGTGTCTTGTTACGGGCACATTATTGTTATTTTAGAAGATAACTCAATAACACTCAAAAGAAAATGTTTATTGAAAGATGACGTCACTTTTTTTTACTAATGATTTCAGTCAAGTTGCCCGCAGGTAAAAACTTAAATTTCCCAGGGGAAAATAGGTAAGTTAACAATTACGGTATATTTGTATTATTGTAGGCTCACTATGATTACCATAATATTTTAAAATAATGAATTTACAGGTTTTAAACATACTGTGAACTCGTGGAGTATCTGTTAGTATATACATGTGTACTAGAGAATTTAAAATTTTATGATCAAACTCTCAATATGTTATAATTTAATTATATCTAGGTCATGTTATATTATAGAAAATATATCATTTAGCTTCAATTATAGCTTTGATTTTTTTTTACTTTTTTTTTTTTATAAAACAATAACAAATTGATACATTACATATTTATTTTACAAGAATAGATAAGATATTATTATCAATAATATAATAATAAAATATCAAATAGATTAATTTGTAAAATATTATTTAGTGTTCACGTACTTCATAAGTATTTTCCCTTGGATTATAAGTACTAATCCACCAAGAATTTCTGTTCGGTTTACCTTTCACGTATCCTTGTGATAAGTAAGGAACCGCTTGAATGTAATTTTGGGGTTTTGGACCATTTTTTATTTGTGTTCTATAAGCGGCTAAAGGTTCAGGTCGAGGCGAGGTTATTGGTGTGTAAATAGTAATCGGTATAGAAACCTCAGATGGGTTCGAGTTTTTCAGGTTAGATTCGAATAAAGAATATCTATTTGCGAATTTCGTATTGTAGATCGGTTTCGGAGTTGGTAGGGTCTGCAAAAATTGTGGAGGTGCTTCGCACACAGTTCCTTCAACTAATTTGTTCAAAGGCACCGTGTAAATTCGGAAATTGATGTCACTATAGTCAAGTTCTGCTTCAAGGAATACTGGCATACGATCCGACATCACCCACACATTGCGTTCATCGTCAATTTTAACATCGCTTGGAAACACTAAACCGACATCATCTTTATCTACGATACCGATATTTTGTGGGATATATGGCAGATCGGAACGCCAACAACCAATAGCGTTTTGGTCTATAAGACTGAATAGTTGGATACCTGAGTCATCCATAACTTTAGCGGTGGTATGTCCATCAGGACCACGCACGCCAACAACTGAAAAGTCTTTGTAAGATCCTTTTACTTTAGTTTCGTTTCTCAAAATGCGGGTCGATACAGCAAACTCTGTGTGACTGGAGAGTGGAGAGAAGAAAAGTGTTCTGTATCCGTCGATGCCAATAGCAGAAGTAGTGATTCCAAATATACCTTCGGCACCCCATTGGAAGTTAAGACCAGCGATATTAAAGTCTCCGACGAGGGGATCGGGCATGAAATAGCTATGAGTAAATCTCCATGAGGTATTCTTTTCCCAGGAGTAAGCGATCAGTCCGTATCCGAGCTCATCGGAGAAGTAGGCAAAGGCGTCGTCACAGCTGGAACCGATGTCAAGAGCGATGTTGGCGATGAATGTAGTTGAGACGATATCTTCAGGGCGAAAGACGTATCTACGAATTCGCTGATCGGTATTCAAATCATATACGTTAAGTGCGTAGGGGCAAAGGTTCTTTGCATCAGAATCTGAAATATAAAGACATATTTAAACAGTTTAATTATAGTGGACTACGTAATTTACTCTTTCTTTACATTTATTATCAATTCAAATTAAGAAATTATGTTTTCCTTCCGTTTCGTTGTCCTTTTCGTTTTCTTCCTTTTTAGGTTTTTATTTTTATATTTTCCAGCAAATTGAAATAAATGATTGTTGGCTTGATAATAATATAAAGGAATGTAAATAATCATTATATACTTAGTTGGACAATCTACAAAGAAGTATCAATGTAACTTATCAATTAACGGGGAATTTTTAATCAGTATTATTTCTTTGAGATATTAAATTTAGTTTGTAATTTTAACTAATTATATAGCATTTAAAAAGTGACTCTTTTGGTACTTATTATTATTATACAAATTATAATTCCATTGGCGAAATTATACAATACTTGAGAGAGATTTAAAGATAATTTTGTTGATAAACCAGAGAACGTTTACAACCAAAAGAGCCATGAAGATTAGTTGATATTTACATAGGTATGATAATAAATGTATTGTTGTCCTTAACTGTATTTATCATTTAATACCACTGTCTTCATCCTTGGGTATTTAAAAAGAACATTAATTATGCCAAATCCTTATAAACTTATTTTACCTCGTTGACATTTGTAAAAATCATGTAACTAAAGGAAGATTTTTTTATTATAATAATAATATCTTCAGGCTCGATAAATGCAGTCTCTATTTTATTATTTGTTAATTCGAATGCAAAACAATCTTCCTTACCGTATCCATATGTACCGACGTCTAATACCCAGAGGCGGTCGCATTTGTCAGCTTTGATTCTGTAGACAGTGTTGAGTCCAGTTTGGCAGTTACCCAACTCATTACCTTCAAAACTCGGGTAAGGATTTAATTTGGGCGACGGTTCGTAGGGTGTGTCCAAAGGAATATAATTTAACGTAGCAGGAATACCTGAAAAAGAGTAGTAGGTAATGTTACAAGTAACGTCTTTTAGCTAACTCGTCAGAATTAAGTACTACTACAATAATATGTTTATTTTACATCAGAAAATATTATTAAATTTGTCAATGTATGAATAACATAATTAAAATGGTATATGGGCATATCGAAATGATGTCACAGCGAACTCTCAGAGGTAGTAAATTACGAATCCAAACTAATATATAATACATAATATGAGTTTGAAGGTATATAAAACTATTTTTTTTTTCCAACTGACCTACACTGTTACTCTGGCAAGGCCTCTACAGTTTCACCGGACTACTAAGAGGAGCGCTTCAGGCACTCAGCCGATTTTATATTGACGACTAGCACCAGGGCGCACGGCACACCTCAGCTCGGGCTGTCACCCGAAAATCCCGAATCTGATTAGCTAAGCTAAGCCTATCCGTATCATACATATATGAATTCGTGAAATATACATGTGTACCAAGCATATATGTTTCACGATTCCGTACATGTATTTTGTATCTGTCTACTGTATTCTAAACTATTACAGTTCGAAAAGGGCAAAAAAGAAACAAAACAGCCTACCACTATGTGTACCTACAGGTGTGCGTGTGCATGTGTGTGGATTGGTTGATGTTGTGTTGTAATGAGTGTTTGATCAACAGTGTCACTGTGTTCGCGCAAGCAAGCTGCTCGAAGGCTACAGCTGCCCGAGGCCTCCATATGAAACTACGATAAGACCAGCCGTGTTATATGGATCCGAGTGCTGGGCTACGAAAGAGACGGATGAGAAAAGATTACATGTTGCAGAAATGGGAATATTAAGATGAATGTGTGGTGTAAAAAGAATGGATAAGATTAAGAATGAGTATATCAGAGGAAGTTTGAAAATAGTACCAGTGACAGAGAAATTGAGCAGTATTAGGTTGGTATGGTACGGGCATATTATGAGAAGAGATAAAAGTCATGTAACAAGAAAGTTTTGAGTTTGAAAGTGGACGGATATAGGAGTAGAGGAACACCGAAAAAGGTATGGATGGATTGTGTGCAAAATGATATGTGTTTAAAAAGTATGATTACTGAAATGACATCTGACAGAGGAGAGTGGAAAAGGAAAACATTTTGTGCTGACCCTACTTAGGTGGGATAAGGGTAAGATGGTGATGATAATATGAGTTTGATTGTTACGCTTTCACGACATATCTACTTGACTGATCATCAGGGCATTTTGCGTACACTTTGTCAAGGATACATAAAACATAGGATTTACTCTTTATCTGGAAAAAAATATATTGTTCCAGAAGGATAGGTCAATTGTACACTGACACGTACGAAGCCGCTGTCATAAGCCAATTAGATATATGCCTCATTTTATTACACATTATCAAAGTTGACATACTGAATTGCTCTATTTATTATTATTCTAGCTGCAACAGTTGTACCCACGGTAAGAGAACGTGGTTAAGTGACATAATTGGAAAGTATGTAAATATAAAACAATCGAATACACTTAAACTAAATATTAATTTAGAAGTGAAACATATACAAATATTCACCTATATTTCTATATTAACATAAATCCATAAAATGATAATAATACTATGGATTCTTAGGCCCTGTATAATAATTGGTAGGTAGAATAGATTTCCATATATTTAAAAGTAGAAAAATTTCTTATATTTCAATAGAAAGCTTAATACGAAATTTTAGATGTGAAATTCTAATAACAACATCAATAAAATTTATATCTATAGGCTTCATGTTACAATAAATTATTTAGATTACGCCATTAACACTTATTCGGGGACAAATATTTGCATAGACGTTGTGAAAACGAAATTATTTCATTGTAATTCTAAACGATAATAATTAAGCAATGGAGATTCTTGCTTCAGTTCAAGTACAATACATTTAGGGCCTCCCTAATATCGGTTAAGGCTGCTCTAACCATTAATTATAAGCAAGTGAATGTATTTGTAAGACACCGCTTGTGTTATATTTTCACATAATTAAAACCTTAATAAATTGAGATTTTCAAATTTAATACTCTATGTATTTTCATTGTTACTCACGGAAAAGAATGCTTTCAGCATGAGCTGTAGGTACTTATACGATTTTAATTAAAAATCAAAATATTGTTTTCTGGACTACTACTACATGTACTATGAAATACAACATAATATAAAAATATAATAATCTCGATAGAAGTTAATTAAATGATGTGCTTCTCAAGGAAAAGCATTGATGGTACTATATCAAATCTTAATTACATACATTATCTTTTCAGTTAGCTCGGTGTGAGTGATAAGTATTATTAGAAAGAAGAAAGAAAGAACACAGATTTATTTGCAACACACAGTTATTACTACATATGATTACATACATATAATTGAAATTAAAAAAAAAGAACATACAAATAAAAACTTTCACTTATATATGTGTGTGCCAAATGAGCCCGGAGTCAGCATATGTACTGAAGGGGGCTAGACCTCCAGCGCTGATTTTCACTCAGGACCCACAGAGTTATGTCTGCGCTAAGCGATGATGTGCATGTGTTGTGTAGTGTAATTTGTGACGGTTAGTGATTTTATTAACTCAAATGTAAACATTTAACATATTTCTTTTCGAAAACATCGTCAAGAACTTTTAATGTGATCTAATAGATGAAAGGAATTATTTCTGTAGCATAGTGAGTTTATATTTCGATTATATTTTTTCACTTATGTAATTCTATGGGTTTCGATATTTTATACAGTTTATGAATATCCAAATGATATGCAGCATTTATTATAATAATCAAATCATAATACAAGAATCTATATATTGACTAGCTAAATAATGCCTATTATTATAACGCCAGTCTGTTAAGATTAAACATTCCTGAACAGTTTCTTTGACTGAAATAAATGCATTATTCAAAGCTGAAATCTCCACGTTTCAAGGCAGGAAAGTTGAGTTGCAAAAAAACAGGATTTAATTAATTGTAGGTTTAAAATTTCAACCCTTAATTTTATTCATTTCGATTATGAGAATAAAGAAAAATAAATATAATTTATACCGCTGCGCTTACGAATGTTCCATAAATAATAATAGGTTTTTATACCAGACTTTATGTAATTTTTTTTTTATATGTCTATAAAAAATTATGAGCCTTCTGTATTAATTGATTTTCCTAATTGGCACCATTCTGATGATGTTTAACAAGTTAAGCATTTAATTAGCTTATGTAAGATTTATATTTCATATAGTGGATTGTGGATTTTAGAAGAACGTAATTGTTAAAACCGGTGTGTCCTCTTTCTAATCTAGACTTTTTATTGAATACTTTCAAAAATAAGTATTCTGCGAAGATTACCAAACGACTTCAATTTAAATCAAATACTTCGATTGCTTCGATGATTAGAGTATTCGCTTTTTCAGATATTCCTGAAATCTATTTGTCGTTATATTATGTGGTAAGTCTATTTATTGAACTCTTATATATCTAGCAAATAAAATAAAACTGAGCCGTCAACTGCGTCTGTTTTCTTTTCGAACTGTTGGCTTGTTAAGGCCGCTACAGTTTCACCGGGCTACTAGCACCCGAGTCTGTCTCTGTGGGTGTGCGTATTTTAAACTACGCAACGGAATTATAAGTATATTTATTATTATGATATTTTAACACAGTTTATATGAATAATACTTGCATATTATAATAATGAAAACTTTAAAAAAGTCGATGATTTGTAATAAAAAAAAATTTCGGGCGCTTACGTTGTTAATCTTGGCAAACTTTAACTTTAATAAACACATTAAAATAATGTATTACTAATTAGTATAACATAAAAGAACAAATGGAAAACTCTAGGATAACATATCTCTGTTTTTTAAAGATAATCCACGGTGACCATTTTTTTTCTTTTACATATTATTTATATTAATGTGCCAAAAAATTGGATCGGATAGTACATGCGCCTAAATCGGTCGGATTATTATGACGTCACATTACATACGTCCGAAAAAGGGGCTGGTCGTCAGCACCATATAACCTGTGCATCAAATGCATAGTATAAAGTTATAGTTTAAGTCTAGTTAACACTTATATGTGATTTGGCAATTAAAATATAAAAATTATATCTAGACGTATTTCGCTTGAAATGATGTGCTGAAGTTAAATACGGTTGAGTGGAAATTTCTCAATTCGAATGACAGTAAAACTTCTTAACTGCCATAATCGTCTACTACGGCATATATACGCAAACTATTCGGAATTCGAGAACAACTATTCCCTTGAATTTAATTAGTAACGCAATCTGCTGCCAGTGATGGAATACACCGTCAGGAATCCTGAACGGATTGAGAAACGTTTGTAACAACATTGTAGTGGTTATATACAGAATTGGGTTATTACTTGGTGTTTCAAATTGTTAATACGTTGTAAGGGTTAAGATCAAACCTACCCTTTAAAAGACAGTATCGATATGTCATGTGTGACATTACAAAAAATAGTGTTATTACTATACAGGATTTTATGTACATCAACTTATATTACGAATGTATTAAACGAACAAACATAACAATTTTAAACATAATTTTCATTACAAATGACGTGTAAGGATTTTTCAGTTGAATGTGAAAAAATGTTCTAATAAATAATTTTATATGGTGATACTACATTTTTAAGTAATGGCCTGCCTAGTTACCACTTTCGACTGTTTAGTACATCATCAAACACTCATCACTGGTCTCTGGGAACAGTTCTGAAGATCGATTACGATTTCTCTATAATTATGCGTAAAATTATATCCATCTGTATTGCATAAAAAGTAAATAATCACAACTTAAGTACCTGATTTCCATCTGGGGACACTAACAAACAGCTTGTTCCTCCACCTTTCTATGCCCACGGGAAGAGCATTTTCAGGGATCAGAGCACCAGCATTAATAGCCTGCTGTTTCGAGTTCTGGTCAGGATAGTTCCAGTCAACGACATTCCACGAAAACACTTCTTGGAGCTTCACGGCTGCTGACACGATTGTGATTAACCCGCAGAGGAGAAGTAACTTCATCACCATTTTGAAATTACTGTGGATAATAATAATTGTTCTTTCGTAAATAATTTTAGTTTAATTTTGGATTCGGCTCTGACCCTTAGCAATTTTTTTCCAACGAAGCAGGCGGGTATTATTAGTTAGTATATTAACATATTGTTTGTATTTCGGTATGTATATAATTAAGATTAGAGGAATAAAAAAAGTTTCCTTAAATCCAAAAGCGATCTCGACGTGTATTTACAGAATAAAAGTTCTTGTTTTTTTTATATCATAGGGGGCAAACGAACATCATTAGTCATCAGTCTAGTTATAAAAAGTTGAATAATAAATCAATTTTGTGAATACTGTAATAATTACAGTCCTATAACATTTAAATTTTTTTTTACAATTTAATTTTAATTAATTTTTTATGAATACTGCAATCTCTGTCACAATTTGCTATTACGGTGTAAATTATTCTAAATTCAGTTTCAGTTTTAAGTACAAAAACTAAGGTGTAAGTTATACGTAACATGGTTACAATATCATAGTATTAATTTCATAGTACTACTAGTGTATCTGATATGTAGACATTTTCCTGTCATAGATCTCAATAAATCATGAGTATACAAATAAATATTGAATTAAAAATATTGAGAGGTGCGCAAGACTCAAAATTTCGGGGTTATGTTTTTTTTTGTTTTTGTGAGATATCAAAATTATTTGTTCGGTATATTTAATTTTGAGTACATATTATAAGAATCATCCGGTTAACTCCATAATTACAGAAGAAGTGTATCAAATACGTAATCTAAAACGAATTGAATGACGAACACACGGACGCGATAATTTTGTATATAAAGATGACTAGTAGATTAATGCGGGACTATGAAGTTTATGAAATAAGATATCTCAAATTAAATTCTTTACTCAACGAATAATTATTCGCGGCTACGGTATATCAACTGTGTCCATATTTTCAGGGAGTAAATAAAACGAATAAGATAACCGGTTTTTTTTTATGCCCGACGTATTTCATTGAATTGTTTCGACGTACTTTAACACTGGCGCACTTATTAAATTTGTCCGTGATACTAATAGGTCGATGTAACTGAATTTGAAGGATTATGTAACACAACCTGATTTGCGATATACACATTGAAATAATATGTTTGTTACGTACTCTGTTGACGGCTGAGTTACCCAAAGCCCACGACAGTCCAGTTTATACTAAAATCTTGGAGTCGAACCCCTACCTTATAAAACATAGTTATCCGTTGACCGCTGCGTCTCCTACCAACGACGGCGATTCCGCGCCGCATCGAAGAAATAACCACAGAATTAAGAAACGAAAATGTTATAGAATCAGCTAATTTCTTCATATTTTACTATCAAATATTTCATTATTAAAAATGATACATATATCAATTTTACATGATTATTTATAATATACAGCTAGTGAGAATATTATAAACATATTAATTAGTTAGAATTAATTATTATTAATTGGAATATTTATTAATACACTATATATGCATCTATAACATAAAACATATACGCCTATATATATAGTTATTGTTATAATTTACCTGCAATAATATTATAATAGTTATTTTTTCGGGCATTTTAAACCTTAAATACATAAAAACCAGACGCATGTTTTTGCTTTTTGTCTTGTGCTTTTTTTGAATGTAATTGTTAATATGGATAATTATATTTATTAACTACACCTTGTAAAAACCACAAAGATGTATATTGTTGTTAGGCGTTGTTTTAGAATCTATGCAGAATAAAGGCGGGAAAGTCACAAGCTCAAATCACATTGTGAAATATTAATCCAGGGGAACGGCCGTCTACGGGGCTCCGGTGTGGTCCGATGCCCTCGGTGCCACTAATGTGCGGGCGCTGCGCGCTGCGCAGCGCATTATGGCACTGAGGGCAATCAGAGGATACCGCACCGTGTCCTCGGCAGCGGCCTTTACGCTCGCCGGCTCCCTGCCTTGGGAGCTGGAGGCAGAGGTTCTTGCCGCCGTGTACGAATTCACGGCGGTAAGAAAACGTTTGGGAGAGCCTCCGGCTCCCAGGGAGATAGAGGTAAGGCGTAAGGAAGGGAGGGTAGTTGCAACAGAGCGGTGGCGGCAGGATCTGGCGGACGCGCGGTATGGGCGATATACGGTGGACGCCGTCCGCCCGGTCCTGCCGCAGTGGCTTGATAGGGAGTGGGGCTCCCTGACGTTCCGACTGGTGCAGGTGCTGACCGGCCATGGCTGTTTCGGCTGGTACCTGCACCAGATCGCTCGCAGGGAGCCGACCGCCGCATGTCACGAGTGCGGCGCTGAGGAAGACACCGCGCAGCATACTCTGGCTGAGTGTGCTGCGTGGGAGGTGCAGCGCCGCACTCTGGCTGCGGCGGTGGGAGAAAATCTGTCGCTGCCGAGTGTGGTTGCGGCCATGCTCGGCAGCGAAGACGCCTGGACGGCAATGGCCTCCTTCTGCGAGGAGGTTATCTCGCAGAAGGAGGCAGCGGAGAGGGCCCGAGAGGCGGACCCTCTCAGTGGCCGTCTTCGCCAAAGAAGGGCCGGTGGAAGAAGGCGGCGATTTGCCCGCCTTCTTCCACCTCCGTAGCCGGATCTGAGGGGATGGGCCGGGGGGCCCATCTCCTCATTGCACAGGTTCGGCGGACGAGGGGAGGTAGCTGGTCGTGTACCCAGTGTACCTCCCTATAAGGACGGAGCCCGGCGGCCATCTTTCGCCGGGCTGACCGCTGGGGGCGGCATGGTGATAGCTCAGCACGGTCCCATGCCGCCCCAACTTAAAGCGGTGGCCGGTACACCGTGGGGTTTTAGTCCGTGCGAGTCGGACATAACCCATTCTCTCCCCCGGGAGGATGGGTATCCATAATGGATTTCCCCACGTAAATAAAAAAAAAAAAAAATAAAAAAAAAAAAAAAAAAAAAGGGGAACTAAAACAAGTCCCGTTTGCAAGATCACTGAGTCCTTTTTTAGTTATATTAACAAGTTGTTTCTATTATTTGGGTATTGGTGTGTTAAAAAAAACTGTTTTCTCTTCTATCATTTTTTATTTATAGATTCCAACTTAAATAGTATTAACCTATATACTTTCCACAATTAACTCAAAACTAACGACACATCATTTGTTACAGTCCATTAAACAATTAATGCTAAGGATAGGCATGTAAATGGTTATATATATACACACACTTAGAAAAATTACCCCCAGTTATGCAATTGGTTTTTTTTTTCGAACTGTCTACACTATTGACCTGGCAAGGCCTCTACAGTTTTACCGAACTACACATGCAATTGGGTAATAAAATAAAAATAGGTTTATATAAACAAGATATATATTCTTTATTCCGCCTTTTAAAAGTTTTAAATTAAATGCGATATAATAAACCATTTTTAAAAATCCGTCAAATTCTTATTCAAATTAAACATCATTGTCGAGTGGTTTTGATTTCGATTCCATATCTGCTAGTTCGAAGCCCGACGTGCATCTAAATTTTATACAAAAATCACGTAGGTACTTATTTGAATACTTGAAAATGAGTAATGTTCTCGTGGTACTGCTGCATGTGAGAAAAATGTAGAACTGTGGGTTTCTTAGTATCTGAAGCTTCATATATCGTGGGCTGATGCGGACGTGGTGAATATGCTTGTATCTTTCCTCGGGAAGAGATCTTTGGCCAAGCAGTGGGATTATTATAGTCAAACTACCATAGAAATATTTTTAGTAATTTAGCATATGATTATGTGATCTGCTTGAAGAACGTTTCAAACTAAATGTATATAATATTGAATTGTAATTTAATTTGAATTTAATAATGCCGGCTCTATAAGATTGTAAAGTGTGCGTTATGTAGCGCGTGGGTACTATGAAACTACATTTGTGTTGCTCAGACGCAATTCGCTAGTCATCAGTTGATAGCTCGTGCAAAGATAATGATTTAATGATGGAAATTAGGTTTCGAAGCGAAATTTTGCATTTTATGATATTACGAGGTTTTGTTATTATGATAACCTCATTACATATTTCCGACTCATAGCATAATTCTTAAAAAAAAACGGTATGAATTAACAAACCCATTAACAATGCTTGTAAGGTCGAATTGATAAAAGATATTTGTCCATTTATATCACATTGTACATAATACAATAAACAATATTTAATTTATGCTAATGTTATAACTCAAGGGATTGTTTACTTTTTTCTTTCAACATAACAGCATTTTATGTTGTTGCTACATTCAAAAATGGGTTTCACTGGAAATTTAATGAACATTCTTACTTAATTATTTCGCAATTGAATATGCCTACAAAAATAATGCAAAGAAATATTTAAAAAATTAATTAAATTCTCGATTAAAAATCCTAGGCCGCATGTTACCTGAAATAAAACGCATATTGAAATACTTACCTTATTAGAGCTTTATTGAGAGTAGCATCCGTTTCCGTTGAATTATCTTTCTACCGTATGTATTTATCTCTTTCACACCTTTTCACCTTGTAGCCGTGGCCGAAAGCCGCGGCAGATTTGTTCGTCAGTGTGTCTATCGAAATATACACCAGACAAAATAAAAAGTAAGATTCTAATAAAGTAAGTATTTTAATATGCGTTTTATTTCAGGTAAAACGCGTCTATTAAACTACTTGACCGTTATTAGAAGCCTTATATTGAAACCTGTTTGTTATCGCCTGGTGAACGCACCAGTGTGATATAATCGGATAGGTAAATATTTGAACGCCAATACATATATCTAGCTAAATATGTATATGAGGTTCGAAAAATAAAGCAAATGCAAGTAATAATGTAGCTCATTAACAAATAAGCGAAGAGAAAAAGACTACATAAATATCATGATTTAAAAATCAGTAACCTTCTCTTTAAAGTGCTAAATAAAACAAACAATCACCTGACATCTTGGTGAATATTCACACACACACGTATTTTTAGGCATACTGTATTTTGACTGGCCTCCACAGTAACATAATATATAATTATAAAACGATAAAATGTTTATGATTCTATTCTCTGAGAGAACTTTATCCGGTCCGAGATATGTTAAAGAATAAAAAGGAATTTGATCAGTATTTATTTCTATGTAGTAACTGATCTGTACGGAATCGCCAACTCCAAAGCTTGAAACCGTGTTAGCTTGGAAATACCACTATTTAAGTTTCTCATTCAGGCAATTAATTATTTTAAGTCTCTACGTATGCATTTCCAGAAAAGTCTCTCTTTTAGGATAGTTATATATGTGTGAACTTTTAAATGGCTTTATTTATGTTGTTACTACTTTATTTGTTCTTTTGTTAGCTGTAAGATCACCTACTACTCTAAAATAAAATAAAATAAAATAAAATTAATGTGACAGGTGTTGCAGTGTAATCCCATATTTCTAACATTCTCTTCTCAATACTTTCCCAACAAAATACTTGGTCTGATTATTTCTGTGTACTATATTAGGATAAAGATAATGTAGGATATTACTTATCTCTCACACCATTACTTAATTACAAGTAGCGTAGCTTATATTACGTAATAACAGCTGGCTTACTATGTATTGACATTTAACACATAGACGTAGAACTGATAATTATGATTACCACATTAAAGTCATTGCTTGTTTGACTTTACTTAATCGTAGAGCTTAACGCAGATCGTACTGCTGTACTGAGAGGCACGGTCCCAGGTATATAAAAAATCTTAAGTGAGTATTAAAAATTTCTTAGTTTCAAGCGTGAGACGTCTTTTCCTTACAGCGTACATATTCTGATTATCGAAGACATCAAATATCTGGTTTAAATAAAATTGAATCATAATCAGCTTAAAACTTGTACCTTACTCAATACTTTATACTTTGATAATATTTATTACCTTTACTAGCTGTTGTCCACCTGCTTTCATAATTCTCCCGAAACGTTATCAAATTTACTATTATCACGTGTTCCCATGACCTTTTGATTAGACATAGCATTTTGTATAGCACACGTTTTTCCTGGAACATATATTTATTTAAGTAGACAATGTCATGACAGTAAATCTTTAAATGATACCCTTCGTGGCAGTAACTATGTATTGTAAATGTGAATTTCATGCAGGGCTTACCCCGCGAGTTTTGTTAGTCATCATTTTATATTCTCAAAAGTTTATACTTAGCCGCGAGAGTAGTCGCCGATGAAGTATGTACAACTTATATATCACTATCATAAATGGTATTTCCTGCGAGGGTTCATATATATTGAATGTTTCGCATTAGTATAAGATCTTACATATCAGTGAGGGTAATTGTAATTAAGTGGTCAGAACCAGCATGTAATGTAATGTCTTGGTATGCATACCCCGCGAAGGTTTACTATAATATAGGTATTACTAATAATTGCTTCATATTACCATAGGATCTTACTTGCCCACGAATATACGTACACTTAGTGCCGAGAACTCACGTGACTATCATGAAATGCATGCCCCGCAAGAGTTACTATAGATAGGCAATGAATGTTTCACACTACCACAGAGGTGCATTAAATCGTTCATAGTTAGTATGTGCTCATCATGAATGGCATATCTCGCGATAGTTACTTTTAAATAAAAAAGTATTGTTTAAAAAAAATACTTGTATTTAAATAAAAATGCATGCTTGAGGCATTAGTGAGAGCACACATTCAAAACATTCGAACGAAAAATATCACACCAATGACGAATAAATCTTTTTTTTTTATTAACGTGGGGAAATCCCTAACGGGTACCCATCCTTCCGGGGGAGAGAATGGGTTATGTCTCATTCGCACGGACTAAAACCCCACGGTGTACCGTCCACCGCTTTAAGTTGGGGTGGCATGGGACCGTGCCAAGCTATCACCCTGCCGCCCCTCGCGGTCAGCCCGGCGAAAGTGGCCACCGGGCTCCGTTCTAATAGGGAGGTAACTGTGTACACGATCAGCTACCTCTCCTTGTCAGCCGCACCTGTGCAATGAGGAGATGGGCCCCCCGACTCATCCCCTCAGGTCCGGCTACGGAGGCGGAAGAAGGCGGGCAAATTGCCGCCTCCTTCCACCGGCCCTCCTTGGCGGAGAGGGCTGCTGAGAGGGTCCACCTCTCGGGCCTTCCCCGCTGCCTCCTTCTTCGAGATGATCTCCTCGCAAAAGGAGGCCATCGCCGTTCAGGCGTGGTCGCTGCCGAGCATGGCCACAACCACGCTCGGCAGCGACAGATTTCCTCATACCGCCGCAGCCAGAGTGCGGCGCTGCACCTCCCACGCAGCACACTCGGACGTGCAGCGCGGTGTCCTTCTCAGCGCCGCACTCGTGACATGCGGCGGTCGGCTCCCTGCGAGCGATCTGGTGCAGGTACCAGCCAAAACAGCCATGGCCAGTCAGTACCTGGACCAGTCGGAACATCAGGGAGCCCCACTTCCTATCAAACCACTGCGGCAGGACCGGGCGGACGGCGTCCACCGTATATCGCCCATAATGCGCGGCTGCCAGATTTGCCGCCACCGCTCTATAGCGGCCACCCTCCCCTCCTTCCGCCTACCCTCTATCTCCCTGGGAGCTGGAGGCTCCCCCAAACGTTTCCTTGCCGCCGTGAACTCGTACACGTATGTTACACAAGGCCAAACATTCTAAAAACATGCAACTAATTATTCTCATTAACCGTCATTTTTATTAATTTAAGAAAGCCCATATCTGCTGTAGTGTATTTCTGCTGTTAGTCGCTGGTCTCCCGGTTTTTCTTATGAAAAGCAATAACCGTTACCATTCTCTGTTACGCGTGGATTCGATGAGAGCTCCGTGAATCATATATTTTTCAACTACCGTAAACTGTCCTAGGTCCGATCCCCCAGATAGGTGTGATGTCCCAGAGTGGAGTCCTCGAGCACACTTATAGCGCGATACAGTGATACTGAATGAATGTTTTCACTCAGTAGCTTAACAGACACAACACAGATCACCCACACATACGTGCACTCACACGGGTAGGAACACAAATGGTAGAAGGGCTTATTTTTTCCCCTTGTTTTCCGAATTTTGTTAGTCAGTTTAGACGAGATGACAAATACAAAATACATGTTTGAGTTCGTGACTCACACATGTGTGCTTCACTAGTTCGTTTATGTATGATTAATTTAGCAGCTTAGATAAATTTGCGATGTTGCATCCGAGGCAACAGCCCAAGCCAACGTTCAGCCACTTTGGCACCCTTGTGCTTGTTGCCCTATTAGTCCGGTGAAGCTGTGAAGGCCCGTCAAGCCAAAAGCGTATAGCTAATTCGAAAATAAAAAAATACTGTCTTGTTCCATATAGGGTTTTCTTCCTTTCATACGATTCCTTCCCAGTAATATTTATGTAATGTTAATGTCAATATATTACTTACGTATGCATTGTCCCCATTTTAATATAATTTACTGTGTTAATTCATTGCAATAATATAACATAGTAATTGTACTTCATAGTTTTAACGGACCACCAACACATGCTTGGCGACCTTCAACTTTCAACTTGATAGCTAGCCAAGTGGACTTAGAAAAAGCCATACCACCATGTTTAACTATAATTTATATTTTTGTAATTTTATACTATCCGTGAAAAGTCTATCATAAAATACTATTTATTTTGTGAGTGTTTTATGTTATGCCATGTTTTTATGTTTAGTTTATTCCACATTGGACTGAACAATTCGTGAATATAGATTGAAACATGTACAATTCACCTTGGCATAATTGCCTCGAAAAACTCACCTGAGAAAAAAAAATTGGTTATTGACTTTGTTAATTTCGGTTAATTCGAATTCCTTAAACCGAATGTTCACATTACTATTAGTTTTTTTTATAGTTTGGCTGTACGTATTTTACTGTTGTATGATATTCTTTCCAACGATTTTTTTTTTTTTCTAAATAAATATGTAAAATAAATATTGTGATTTTTTTAGCTATTTTTCCCTTCATCTAGACCCTCAAGCAAACACAGTAATATTAAAAATAAATCACTTTCGTCAATCAGGCTACTAAGGGTTAAGTGTCGATAAACATCATTTTCATGTGTTGATTTGCACAATAGATTATAAATATTCTATTAATCGTTCACAGATTAAATAAAGTCTTAGTTTTTAAATTTGACAGATCTTATATAAAAACATTCATTTCTCTCGTTTCTCTCCTTGAAAAACCAGCAAATTAATTCGTAGATGCACTATGGTTGTAAAATAATGAATAATTCTTAGTAATATCATGAACGCCTGATTTATATTTATTCTTTCTTTGAATATTTATAGTCAGGAAATATGAGAATTGACAATAATGTCACAAATGACTCTTTTTTCATAGAATATATAAAAATAGGATTAAAATTTTGATATTATTCGATTGCTACCTAGTTTGAAAGTTCAAAAATGTAATTAGAACAAGCTTTGGTTATTTTTGATTTGTAAGTTGTATTAATAAAGTATAATGCCATTTCCAAGTGGAACAATATCACAGGTGTTGATCCATATAAAGGCGGATTTTTTTTTTATGTTATAGGGGGCAAACGAAAAGGTGGGTCACCTGATGGTAAGTGATCACCGCCGTCCATAGACACTAGCAACACCAGGGGAGTCGCAAGTGCGTTGCCGGCCTTTTAAATATGTGGGCCTCCGGAGCTCTCACTGACCGAACGAAACGCAACAGTGCAACCACTGTTACTTCACGTCGGTTTTCTGTGAGAGGGTGGTACTACCCCGGGCGAGCCGACCCATTCATGCTGAAACCAGTAATAGCTTTAGTGTAGCTCTACCACCTTCGAAGTATATGAGAATGTAGTATATGAGATGCGTATCTGAGCATTTTAGGAGTAAGCCGGATCTGTGGCGTGAATATATTATTCGTTTGTAAAATAGTTGGTAGCCGTAGTTGGTAGTAGTGTTAACATTTAGTCCGATGAGGCTGTCCAAGTCCCATTAGGTCAATAGCGTTATTCAGTTCGAAAGAAAAATAGTGGTAAAAGTAGCAGTAGCAGTAGAGGTAACAGTAACAGTAATAATTGCAGTAGCGGTAGCAGTACCAGTAGCGGTAACAGTACCAATAATAGCAATAGTAGTTCTAGCAGTAGAAGTAACAGTAGCATTAATAATAATAATAAAGAAAACCAATAGCAGAAGTAGAGATATTGATATTCTATTATGTACAGGATAAATATTGAATGTTCCGTTCATTCTAAAGTAGACCTTTTTTTTCGTAGGGAAATCCATAATGGACACGCCACTCTCCCAGGGGAGAGGGTGGGTAGTGTGAGACTTCTACTCACTAAAACCCCACGGTGTACATCCGCTGCTTTTGTTGGGGCAACACGAGAATTCTAAAGTAGCTCTGAGATAATGCCTGCAAACACTGTGTTTGATATAATCAAAATGCATGTTTACATTGATTAACTTAAGTATTACAGGATATACCTCAGGTAACACTTATACCACACCTTCATTTACCGCCAACATCAAATGTTTTCTCATATAATTTAAAATGTACATACCATTAGTAATAAAAATGGTTTGATTTTACTCTTAGGCAATATAAATAATCCATTTGCCAGATCAAAACTTTTCTGATTTGTTTGGAAAAGTGTTAGTAAATGAAACCTTTGCGGCGTTGATAGAATTTTTTGGAAACAATTGTGAGTGTAATAAAATTAATACGGTACCTATGGTGTATAACTAGTTATTAATTACAATGTTCCAAACAATATCGTGATACAATTAGTTGGCAATATGATTGATGTCATCGAGTTGCCTTGTACTACATATAATGTAAATCAATCACCATAAATATCTGTAGCGGATTTCCTTAGATCTATACGTATGTAGTTGGACAGTTCATGCTACAGAATTTAAATACAGAAAATTATTCATTTATTTATTTCGTCTGCCTCAACGACTTTCAATCTACATAATTACATTTGAGTTATATTATTTGCATATTTTTATTACTTTGTTTAGGCATATTTCTCTATAACGGTGGTTTCACAATATTATTACGTTCCAAAATATGGTTACTAAATTTTATAATTATTATTTTACTAGTAGGCCCGGTGGACGTTCTCCTGCCCTAATAGTAAAAAATAAATACTAATATGTATCAAATGCTCGAAGTAACTAATGTATTTAATTAAATAAGGATTAATACTGTATCCGTCTAAATAGTCTTCCAATCACCTCACTTTATGTGACCATTTCTTAGAAGATAGATGGGTGAACTAAGTTTTGCTTAAAAGATAGGTATATGCTAACACAGATTTTTTTGTAGATCTATAAAAGAGAAATATATCTATATATATTGTTTTGTTATATCTCAAAAGATTTAGGCAGCCTTTTCAATGAAAGCTCTCAGGCGGCTTGACTTTTTCCAACACTTTCAACAACTATCGATATATTTTAACCAATTTACATAAAATCTTGACAAATTATATACCTTCCTCATATATTATTCTACCTATTGCTGAAGACCGCATTACAATCCGTTGAGTAGATTTTGAGTTTATCGCGAACATACAGACAGACAGATGCGGCGGACGACTTTGTTTTATAATATGTAGTGATGTTGTTTGTATCTCCGATGCAAGGTTTAAACGAGCAGATTAAAAAACATACTACTTTTACTTACTTTTATCCGCGGTTTCGCTCGCATTAAAGTAGATTTTTCATTGATACTTTCTTCAGTGCCCTAGTCATAGTGTGTACAAAATTTCATGACACTCCAGTTAGGGTATGACAGCGTAACAAACAAGCAAACTCACAGTCGCATTTATAATGTTAGTAAGGATTATTAAAAATGAATTATTTTTTTGTTATATTTAGTCACATCTCTATTTTTTATTAAAATTATTGTATTAGCATATGAACTTCATATATAATCATGCAAATCGTTATGAAATCATACATGAGGAAAGGATATTATCAAATCGACTGCATTTAATAATGCTACGATTAAAGGATATCCATTCGTTCATAATTTATTTAGCTAAATAAGGTAATATTCACAAAAAATTGTTCCTCGTTTTGTACACATAACACGCATTTAATTTCATATACGTTTAAAACTTCACTCATCATCGAAGTGAATAGATTCAGAGGATGGGCAATTAAGTATTACTAGGGCTACGATTGGGCTCAAAATGGGGTGGATATGTGAATGATGGTGATGTGATGTGATGTCTGGAATTGATAACTCTTTCTGTGCTTCCACTAAAAACGGTTGTAACTTTAACGCATTATAAAAAAAATGTATGTCTCGATGACCAGTTTGTTTTCCGAACCGGTGTAGTTTTCATGTGTATAAGACTACTTACTTTAATTTATTGGTAAATGCCAACAAGACCAAATATAAGATATTAGCCTTGTTTAATGTGTAACTTGTTTTTTATAGGTTATCTTTTGAAAAGTTTTCGCAAAAATTGCATAAGTGTTTTATTTCTTCACAATTCCTAAAAATAGGTTTTTCTATTTATGCGATTGGAGGCAAAGGAACAGACGGGTTACCTGATGGTAAGTAATCACCGCCGTCCATAGACACCTGCGACACGAGAGGCATCTCTAAATGCATTGCTGGCTTTTGAGGAAGGAGAGAAATATTTCTACCGATATGTGGTAGAAATTCCCTGAATCTATTAAACGATTTCCTCCTTATTTATTATGCGAACCACTAAAAAATGTAATTCAATCTTGGCATCGGTCTTACGGATTACCTATAACCTATAAAAGAGTGAGTAGGTATCTGGTTCATAAGGGAGACCCATCATCGGTGTCATTTCCACTTACAAGCAAGTGAGAACGAGATCAAGTGCATGTCTGTAATACTTAAAAAAACGTGTAATAAGTATTTGAAGATCTAATGTATGTCCGAATAAACTAGAATGAGTTAGTACTTGAAAATTTTGCTACTGAATGAGACACAAATTATCTTATATTTTATATAAAATAAATAAAACTTTATAAGGGGATCTTTGTACAATGTACAGAAATGTCTCCTTCTCTGTATATCCAATGGAATATTATAGTTAATACTTATAAACAATACTTTTCACAATAAAAAAAACTACAAATGCTGACCAGCTCAACCGACATTCTTACCAGTTCTTCTCGATGATTTGCATGTTTTCCTAATGTGGTAATGATTTTACGTTTGTAAGTGGCCTCTCAGGACCTTAATTAAATAAAGTATTTTGTATTTTTATCTTTGATAAATAGCGGTTGCTTTGTATTTTGAATAATTGATTTCTTATTATTTCTAGAGTTATTTATTATAAGCTTAATCAAATATTTTCCATTGCTTGTGTGTCAGCATGTAATTTATAATTCATCATCATCATCTTCTTACCCTTATCCCACCTAAGTAGAGTCTGCACAACATGTTTTACTTTTCCACTCTTCCCTGTCAGACGTCATCTCAGTATTTACACCTTTTATACACATATCATTTTTTACAAAATCTATCCATATTTTCTTCGGTCTTCCTGTACTCCTATTTTTTTTTTGAACTATCATACCCTGTTGACTCTCGGGCCTCTACAGATTCACTCCTAAATCCGTACACCTTCATACTTACTTTTTTTTATTTCTTTCTTGCTCCCTTTCATCTCTCC
Organism: Antheraea assamensis; assembly: GCA_035772565.1. Taxonomy (NCBI): domain Eukaryota; kingdom Metazoa; phylum Arthropoda; class Insecta; order Lepidoptera; family Saturniidae; genus Antheraea; species Antheraea assamensis. Next base: position 1,738,096 of record JAQQSE010000042.1, read on the forward strand.
TCGTGATATGCCCATACCATACTAACTTGTTACTCCTTAACTTCCCTGTCACTGGTGCTTTTTTCAAACTTCCTATTATCGATTCTAGTTATGCCACAAACCCATCTTGACATTCATATCTCTGCCACGTGTAGTTTTTCCTTATCCGACTCTTTCGTAGCCCAGCACTCAGACGCAAACTGCTTGTATTTTATATTTACTGGCTAAAATAGTATATTTTATTTACTTTAACTTTTAGATATGTGTGACATATTTAAAATTATTAAGAGTCAAGTTTTCTGCAATAACATAAAATTTTTATTGTGTCTTGTTAGACGTTATGTTCTGCAAACACAAAATTATTATTTTTTTCTTAAATGTTTTTTTGAAACAATACTTCTAAAAGTTTGTTTTAATTAACTCCACCTAGTGTTCTTTCGAAAACAATTGAATATAACCTAAAATATTTTTTGTTTTAGTTGTATTGACTACGATATTCAATATCTTTGTTTCCTTTGGTAAGAAAATTAACAATATTTCTGTTACAGATACGGTTTCTCTGCAATTCAGTTATATTAAGTACATTACGTCATACAAAATATTTTTCTTACAGCCTCTCTGATGGGCTAAATAAAAAAAACGTTAACTATTACATTCACAATTCACAAGTTCATAAATAAAATATATGTGTGTGGACATAGGTTATTTGGTACCATTATTTTATAATTCATTCATATTACTCAATAAATCACTTGAGAAATATAATTTTTAAAATATAAATGAGAAAAGTAATCTTTATTTTATACAAATAAGAACATAAATTTGCTCATAGGCTCATAATAAGTTATCGTTTATGTAACTTTGTGTCGATAAATAACGCAAAATCCACAAATTAGGTAAGGGCCAATAATCATATACCCGCTGCTACATTTTTGTGCAATAACCAATAAAACGTTTAGGTTAAATAATGCAAATCAAGAGCTGTGTGGAAAATATTTTCTTTTTTTATTTAAAAATTAAGTAATAGATAGTCTATTGACTGTCATAAGTACTGCAGTTAGTTTTTTTTTTTTTCGAACTGACCTACACTGCCGGCTTATTAGGCCTTCACAGTTCCACCGGACTACTAAGGGGAGCGCTTAGGGCACTCACCCGGTTGTTTTTAGGCGAAACATCTCAAGGGCACTCAGTGCACCTCGGCTTGAGCTGTCGCCGGATTCCCGAACTAACTAAGCTAGCTAAGCTATCTATCCATACAATACTCATATATGAATTCGTGAAAAATGCATGTGTGACCATGCATGTTTCACGAATGTATATGTGTATTTGGTATCTGACTACTGTGTTATGTGATCTATTTCAGTCCGAAAAGGGCAAAAAAACAGCCCACCACTGAGTGCCTAGATGTGCAAGAGTGTGGGGTGATCGTGTAAGTGTAGAACATGTGTAAATCACTGTATTCGCGCGAGTAACATACTCGAGGGCTCCACACCGAGGGACTACCTAGGCTCGAGCAGTTACAAGAAAAATCGCGACGAGTGTGCGGGATCGAATCTTCACCCCCCGCTCACGGAGGCGTGAGCAGAGAGAGTCGCGGGCGTGGGCGCAAACACGCATCTTTTGAGAGGGAATCGAGCTAAAAAATAAAGTACAACGGCACGGTGCCGATTTAACTAAATAATTACGTAACAAATCCTAATGTATCGGTCTATTATGTATGAACACGCGGGTTCGATCTGATATTTTGATTTACGCGAATTTATTTATGCGCGGCGCGGGTTAATTGCTGTACCGTGGTCGCGACGGCCGGGAAAGCGGAGATAGCGTTTAAGAGCCCGAGCTCAGACGTACTATTAACTAACGCGTTAAATGCGATTATCTCTTGTACATCGTGTACCAAGAGTAAGCGAGCTATCCAGTCTATACCGGAGGTCGATGCTGAAACCGCGATAGGTGGCGCAGGAGTGGACAGAGCCTTTGGGGGCTGGGGCTTGGCTTTAGGAGCCGAAGGAGCTGGCGGGGAAGGCCTTACGCGCCAGGAGAGCGCGCTCGGCGCAGGAGCGGATGCTGCCGGCGCACTGGAGGTGCCCGGCAGGTCGGGGAAAGCCTTCTGGCTTTGTATGGGTGGAGGCGGAGGCCGCTTCGTCCGAGCCGGCGGGCCGTGCGCCCTGGACCGGGTCGCACGACCGCCGCGACGGTGATAGGTCGAGCGAGGCGCACGGGGACACCCGCGATAGTTCGCGGTATGACCCGTTTGCTCGCAGAGGACGCAGCTCGGAGGCTCGACGGATTCGGGAGTGCGGGGGCACTCCTTAGTGGAATGATCCCCGAGACACTTGACACACCTGGGACGCAGGTGGCAGTGTCGGGCGGAATGACCGTACACCTGGCAGTTGTGACACTGCGAGGGTACCTGGGACTTGCGAGGAAGCTCGACGTAGACAGGGGACAGGCCGCAAACTGAGTTGAGGCTGAAAATAGCCTTGCCTTCCAAGGAGCGGTCCAGAGTGACCAACACCAAGTTGAAGGGGGCCTTCGTACGGGGGTGGCGCATGCGCTGCACGCTCCGGACTGGGAAGTCCTGACCGTTCAGGCAATCGCAGATGTCGTATTCGGTGAGCTCAGAGGGAACTCCCCGAATGACGACACGGAGGCGGCGCTCTTCCTCGAGCGCGTGGGTGAAGAAAGGGAGCTTACGCTCCCTGAAGTATTTGGTGAGCTCGCGATGCTCATCGGGGGTCGAGACACGAATAGAAATGCCGGCAACAGTGTTGACGGCAGACTTGTAGACGATTTCCTTCGACTTAAGGTCTTCAGAAATCTCTGAAGAAAGGCGTGGCTTCTTAGCCGCGACCGCGGGTTCCGCAGCCGAGGCTCGAGCCGAATTCGCGGCAGAGGGCGTGGGAGAGGCTCGGGGCACCCGAGCGCCACCTATATTGGGCTGCTTTGGGGTCGGACGTCCCGCAGCAGAGTCGCTATCGGTCTGAATCGCGGCGCGTGGGCGTTTACCGCGGCGCGTGACGGTTGTGAAACCGTCGTCATCGGCGGGCGTGGTCGCGGGCGCAGGCACGGTCGCGGGCGCAGGCACGGTCGCGGGCGCAGGCACGGTCGCGGGCGCGGTCGCGGGGACTGTATCGTAGTCCATGTCAGAGTCGTCATCGGAATCGAATTCCGAGAGCCTCGTGAACGGGTCGTCCGGGAGATTCGCGAAAGGGTTCGCGGAGAAACAACGCGGTATCTTACCGGGAGGGTTGCGCGCGTAGACTTTCCGGAGTCTATTGTATTCCGTGACGAGATTCGGGTCTTCCTTTTCGACGAACATGTGGAAGCGCAACAGTTCTTCGAGGTGGACGGTATCATCAACGGCCGGAAGGGCCGGATGGGCACGCGGGGTCGCGGGGGTAGACATGACTAACCTCCCTGCCTGAGGGGCAGGGGGGTGCGCCTAATTCAAATCTAACGGACAATCCGTGTCCGGGCCAAAGGGAAAACGCGACGCGACGCGAACGCGAATCTTCTCTTCAAAACTGCACACGGCGCGGCGCGAAGAACGACGCTCTGCACGGCACACGACGCGCTGCACGACTCTCGAAGCGCAGCACGAGGCACGACGCGTAGCACGGCGACTCGACGCACTGCAAACAGTGTGCACGGCTTCGCACCGAAAAGTGCGGTTTAAATGGTGCACTAATGGAGGTGCACCGTCGCTCTGAAAAGAGCGTACGATCGACAGTAGCCGCTCGAACACACTAAACTTCCGGACACACACGAAAATATCCGACAACTGCGCGCGAGTTGCCGAACTAACGGACCGTCAGAGCTGCGAGCGGGCACGTGCGCACCCGGCCGCTGCTCGAACGAGACTCCCCCCGAAATGAGGGAAAGTCAACGGCCAAATAAGCGAACGACGATCTGGGACCTTTACGCGCGCCTACTGCAGTTAGTTCTTTACTAAAATATAAATATATATACTGGGAATATTACTTAACCTTAATAAAAATGTTGCTACACTGAAATATGATATACAGTCGATGACTGCTTAAAGGACTTCCATCCAGTCGCCTAAGTAAATGAAAACGTGCATAATAATGACAATTATATTTTTGGGGTGTATGGCGAGATCTTCGAATGTCATCTAGTGGATTTTATATATTATTCATAATCTTGTGTTATTTGGTTCTATATTTTGTATTATCATTGTTTGGTTATTGTGTACAAGTAAAGTGGATGGGAATTAATACCATGGAGCATTGATTCTGACTTGCTACAAAAATTCTCAAGAAAGTTCTAACAAGATGGCCACTATCATATTAGTTCATTGAAAGGAGATCGCAAGAAATCTGTAATACCTACTCGACAATGGCAGTAATAATCTACTAGAAGACAGATCGCCAAAAAATATGTTTTTCCAGACGAGACCTTTGGACCTTCGTAAAACTATTGTAAAATGTGTTATTGAAAAAGGAATTAAAACTGTTTACTCTTATTACTTTCTGTTTATAACTTTTCACATACATGAAGAAATTAGTGTACTGAACACATGTTTTTTTAAATTGCATACCTTAATCATACTATTAAAATACATTTGTCAACAGCGAAACAGGTTTTATAATTTATATTTCGGCAGGCATTTTTTAACCGTGTCGTTAAATTACCTAAGCCTATTGACCTTACTATTTTAAAGTCACCTTCATTTCAGTAATAACTGTAGGTATATGTACATATAGAAAATATCCATTAAAGAGGTTCTTGTTTTGTAACGAAATGTTTGAGCTACAAGAAATCGTTTCTTCTGTAACTAGTTTTTTTTCATAATAACTACCATTATGTAACATATAAAAAAAAGTAGTGTGTGTACTTATGTACACGCGTTAGAAGTTATACTTCGGTGCCGTAACAAGATAAAACTCATTTCAAAAATTTTATCTTTCGCCTTATTCTACGTTTGTAGAAAAAACGACACTAACGATAGAAATAAGGTATTTAATACATACATATATTTTTAAAATAAAATATTGACTATAGCTAACTTCAGGGTGTCGGCTTTTCGTGACGGTGTGCGCGTGCATTGTAAAAATTTACGCTCATCATTTTTCCCTAACGCGCCAAAAGAAGCATAACTTCAATAACATTTTTGGTTAATTCACTGATTAGAATTTCATTGCATTTAGAGTAATTTAATTGATATAGCAAGTAACCACTTATCTTTTATCTTCTAGCACTTTTATCACCAAGTGCAGTTCTGTAATTTTTCTTTCTTTATAAAACAATCTTTCAAAGGTTTTAATGGAATAATTTTGATTTACCAACGTCGACCAAAAATCGTAACCTTGGGACTTATAGCTTTATATTTGGGTACTTATATATGATCCGAAACGAATTTATGAAGGTGAAACTTGAACAAGGAAAGTTATGACCAAACGGGTCATGTTTTTGGTATTTGATTTAAAATGTTTTTATTTACTGACTAAATAGTTACCGCCCACAACTACGTTCACATTAATGAAATATAAAGTTTATTAAAAATTGCGTACGTTACTGGGTTAAACCGTTGCTTCCTTTGCATGAAATAATGTTCTAAATCGGATAAGTAGTTCAAGACCTTATTACAAACTTCGATATTAATTTACTTACACACAGCGCAGACCGCTTGTCACTAGACGCGAATTATCAAGTATCTGCTCGGAATAAAGCGTATAGCTATGCGTAAATGCTATAGTACGTTACGATATTCAAATATGAATGATTAAAATTAAGACTAACCTTGCGAGTTGTCCCTTGTTTATGATCTGAATGTATGCATCTCTCACGGACCGCATGTTTAGTCTCGCCGATTCTGATTCATATTTCGAAGACTATATTATAATATTTCCGCATATGTATTTTACATAAACTATAATATAATATTTTACATAAATAGGCGCTCGATAATGCGCATATACTTATGTAGTATATGGATTTGGTCTACAAATAAACAATAAAGTTTTTGTGAACCATAAATAACAAAAACAAAATGATTTATTATATATGATTGGTAATTAAGCGAGACTTGTAGAATATTATGTTCAATGAAAAATTAAACAATAAGTTCAACAATAAACACACCGATAATTCTATACATAACATTAGTACCGTAATATTGAATATACTAAAATTCTTTCATGACTTGCGCCTGAACTTATGAGGTGTGTGTAATTCACCTATAAACAAATAATACAATTTTTCTGAACTATTAATAATGTAAATAAAATATTCTTTTATTGATAATTAAGTTAGACTTGTAGAATATTATATATATTCAATGAAAAACTCAATAATAAACACTCCGATAAGTTTATACATGACATTAGTACCGTAATATTGAATATACTAAAACCCTTTCATGATTTGCGTCTATACCTGTGAGGTATGTGTAATACATCTACAAATAAACAAAGAAATTTTCTGAACCATTAATCTATACATATAATAAAAATGAAGTGTCTGTATGTAATATCAAAATAACGACTTTTTAGTGATTGGATATGAACGTATATACGATATTGATAACAAAAATACAATTTTTAAAATTTTTGTCTGTCTATCTGTCTGTATGTTCCGGGTAATCTCCAAAACAGCTGGACCAATTTTGACACAAATTTCACTAACGGATAGTTAAATTTACAGCGGGTGACATAGGCTACTTTATTTTAGACTAGCTGTCATCCGTGACTTCGTCTATAGTACTATCTCCAAAACGTTTGAACCATTTTTCACGGAACTTTCACTAACAAATGGCTGATCTTATAAGAAGTAATTTACAATTATAAAAAAATGCATGCGGAGCTGCGGGCAACAGCTAGTAATGAATATAAATTGATTAAGCGAGACTTAAGAATGTTATGTTCAATGGTAAAAGTAAACAATAAACACGCCGACAAACCTATATATAAGAATAGTACCGTATTATTGAATATACTAAAATCCTTCCATGACTGTATATATCAGTTCTGTAGGAGGTAGAAAACCTTTAAAGTACTCAGAGTTATTCGCATACATACATATACTTATTGAATTCGGTTAGCAAAATATAAAATAATTAAAAGAATAGCCCTTGGGAAGAAACACACGTTCGCTGAATAAGCACTGTTTAATGGTGTCCTAGACCTTATACAGTCTAATTGAAGTGAACGGTATACGCTAAATTATATACACACATCAAAAAAGTCTAAGCAACATGCGTGATATTACAAATTTTACCATTTATATTAATTAATTTCTAAGTATTTACTCAAACAAAGTGCGTAACTAAGTAAACTTTTTTGTTATTGATTACATACTGGCTGGTTGTAAAAAAAAAATCGATTACGTTTTGTTTTTTCATAAAATTCAAATGACTGCGAATTTGTTTGAATTTAAGTGCGTTTTAATTGTTACGTTTAGTGTTGATTTTATAATTTTACCAACCATTTAAATAAAGTTAGCGACAAAATTGAATTGTTAGTTATTCTTTACGTCATGAAGCGACGTCATTTGATGGTAGATGAAATGCAAAGAGCTGTAGGGATGTTGCAAGGAGGAAGTAATCAATCTCAGGTATCTCGACATTTTGGCATTCATAGAAGTGTTTTTTGTCGTCTTTGGCAGCGCTACAATAATACATGAGAACCCGCCGAACAGCATCCAGGCCGTAAAAGGAGTACAACTACTCGGCAAGACCGGTACATACAACTGACTGCAAGACGCCAGCCGATGTTAACCACTCGAGAGATAAGTTTGAGGCTACAAATTTCAAGTGGTGTTGATGTAAATCCTCAAACTGTGCGAAATCGACTGCATGAGTACGGCCTACGAACTCGACGCCCAATCAGGTGTCCACCAATACGTCACGGGAATCGCGCTCGTCGATATGAATGGTGTAGAGAACGCATAACATGGACCCAGGAATAATGGGATAAAATTATGTTTTCCGATAAGTCGCGATTCGGGTTTAAGCCTGATACAAGAAGGGTGCGAGTGTAACGTCGGCCCGGAAATACTGTAAGGCTCAGGTGCGTTCAGGAAGTTCATCCATACAGCGGCTCAACAGTTATGTTATGGGCGGGTATTATGAAGAACAGGTGAACTGAGCTCGTTTTTGTAAATGGAAATATGAATGCTGAAAATTACATTGAGGATATTCTCAGACCTTATGTCTATCCATTTGCACAAACCTTTGGCTCCGATTTTAGATTAATGCATGACAATGCGCGTTCACATACAGCTCGGCGAACCAGTGAATACTTTGAAATGGAGAATATCCGGGTATTGTCCTGGCCTGCACAATCGCCAGATCTCAACCCCAACGAGCACGCATGGGACATGCTCCAGAGACGTATTTTGAAGGACTTGGACGGAGTGACGACAACCCAACAGCTGAAGGATTTGCTACAATTCCATTGGAAGCGAATACCGCAAGATGACATAAACAGTCTCATTAATTAAATGAATAATCGTTGCCGACAAGTTCTGAATAGCAGAGGAGACCATACTTTGTATTAAATTGTTCTATTCTTTCACAATAAATACATTTTCTTTAGAAATTTAATTTTGTAAAAAAAAAAAGTTTAATTTAATTTCTGTTATTAAAAGAAGTTATAAAGACAACAGCTGTTATTTTTACATCATAGAACCCTAAAGATATTATTTTAAAAATAAAATACAACATTATAATGTGAAGAATCATCCTAAAATTTAAATTAGTACATGTTGCTTAGACTTTTTTGATGAGTGTATATTAAACTACACATTGGACATCGCCAATTGGATACATCGCCGGTAACAGTGAGGATCCTAAGACGCGGCTGTTTCGTATGAGGTGCTGAGTTTGCAGGTTAGTTCACGTCTTTTATTTGGCCTCTTTGTTATTATATTTATTTATAAGCAAGACCATCTATCGCTCTACGCTCTCTCTCTTCTTTTCACGGATTTTTTTATTTATTCTTACTATCATCGCATCCCACCTGGTGGGACCTATTTGCACGGTCCCACCAACCTCTTCAATATTGTTACCTAAATAATTTTGAGCCTTCTGTGAGGTAATGTTACATTTATTTTTTACTTATTGGTTTTATATTATTCTAAAGCTGTATTTCTATTTTTTTAAGCTGTTTAGGATTTTAGGAAATCATTATGAATAGTGCCATAAATAGTTTTTCCGTAAAAAATTTCGTGGCAAAAATACATAATCTGTATGTTCGTTATTTTAACAAGCATGGAGTAATTACATGTATATTTTTTCGACCTTTCCTGTCTTTTTTGAACTTTCTACATTGTTGACCTGGCAACCGGACTACACCTTGCCTGTCTATACGTAGGTATATATATTCATTACTGTGTTTTTTTCCTACAATGGTTTTTTCTTCTTACCTCAATGGAAATACCCTGTGACATTTATCATTATCAATTTACCATCGAAAAATGTCCTGCTCGATTATGGGCATATAGTTGAAGCGGATGAATTAAAATCGGCAGCTTTGAAAAGTAGACCTTGAAATCTGTTTTAAACTATCAAAAATTATACTGAACCCTCAGCACAATTTCCGTATCGTTGTTTTATGATCAACAGATGTAGTATGTTTTTAAACAAATTATATTTTCGTGATATACACATTTAGTCACGACATTGATAATACTACGAATGCATTAGGCACTTAAAAGAACGAATTTAGATAAGCAATAAATCTCGAATATATATAAATATTATTTATAGTATTATTTTGCTACAAATGCACCTAATTTTAGTAAGCATATCATGCTACAACTGAATAATTATCCATTCCCTTTACAGAAATTTGAAAAAGGAAGATCCGTTTATGTCATTTATATATATTAATAAAATTCCTAATATATGTACGCAAATCACTTTAGAATAATCGCAACTATTTAGCTAATTCCTTTTTGTTGTGTTTGTAATTGTCAGAAGGTCTATGTGGAAGAAAGATTTGGAAAAATCGTACTAAAAAGTGAAAGATTTGGGTTGAAAAAAATTGATATAATAAGTGAGTGAAGATATTAGGAAGATTTTCAAAATTATTGACAGAATTAACATTAAGTTGCAAAATTACCATTTTATTTAATTTTAATGGTCATGCTGTAAAGGGAAGTGTAGGGAAGGTTTTATTTTCTTCGCTAATAAACCAGTGCGAAGCTGAGCCGGACTGTTGGGTGTAAAAGTAAGGCATTTATTTGTACTGCCTAATATATTTATTAAAATAAATACATAAAACTTCCAAACTGCGTGGTGTAACTAAAATGGATAAGATTAGGAACGAGTACATCAGAGTTAGTTTAAAAATACCGCCAATGACAGAGAAGTTGAGGAATAAATAGGTTATCATGTCATGTCATGGTAGCAATTTACAAATGTATATGAACATAATAATTATAATATGAAAGGCAAAACTCTTAACAGATTCAAAATGTGAAGGCTGTGCATGCTCATGTCCGGCAGCAATTCACGAATATGTATATTCGAAGAAATAAACGTAAACATCTATATTATTATCTTATAAAACTGGCTGATATACGCGACTTCGTTCTCGTGAAAATGATTTTATTGTTGCAAGGAAATCAACTATATTTGAATTAATCTTGGGCTGATTTTAGCTCTTGAATTGTTATTTTGTCATTACTTCTTAACATATAAACCTTTTTAGTATTTTTAACTATAGTGCTCTTTCTTGTTGTTGCTACTTAAACTCTACAGAAAAGTGTTATGTTATGTAGTATAGATAATACTGTTAAAATTCTATCTGTAAAAGTCTAGTCTCGTACAATAAGTTGAGCCGTTTCAAAGTTCTCCCGAACAAAGAGTAGAGATTTCAATTGTATTCATAAACAGATGATACCCGTGACTTAGCATTGTTTCTTATCTTTATATACAGAGAAAAATAAAGATAAAAAAAATATATATATATTATTATATACTTTGCCTACAAATTTTATTTATAAACAAAGGTATCCGTTTAATTCCCCTCTCTTGCGAATGCGCATCACTACACGACTCGCCCCACGTTTTAACTTTAATACTTTTACATTAAATGAAGATATGGTATTTTTTTAGATAAAGCTCAAGTGTCTAAGAAGTAGAACTAAAAAATGTATGATCAAAATTTATCGAGTAGTTTTTGCGTGACGACGCGCGCACAACAGCAGACCTTTATCATTTTATTTATATATACAAATTTAAATTCATATGCACGCAATGATACAATTGATGATATACAGCATGATTTGTTAACATTTCAAAATTCAGTTATGTAAACATCTTTAAGCCTACTATGTGATTAACATGATATATTAATTTGATACACACAATATTTTGCATATTTTAAAAAGTCTAGACTTTAATTATGTGTTCCTAATATTCTGTGACATTTAAAATATGCTTAATATAATGGATTTATATGATCAGTAGGTATGTTATTGCATAACGTTTTTTTCTTACTTTACTCAATCACATACTAATAAAGAATTATAAATGCGAATGTGACCTTGTTTGTCTGTTTGTTTGTTATGCTTCCGTGCCTTAACCAATTAACCTATCATCATGATAATTTGCAAGTCGGTAAGGTTACAGAAACGGACAGAGCAGCATTATTCATCCAAAAAAAAGAGCTACTGTTCCCGTGGATTAGGACAAATTTATATTAATTTTTTTTTTATGGTTGTAAATTAACTCTTATAAGATCAGCTATCTGTTAGTGAAAGTTCCTTGAAAAATGGTTCAAACGTTTTGGCGATAGTACTGCAAACAAAGCCATCGGCCAAAAGCTACTCCAAAATAAAAAGCTTTAATTACTTTTTATAATGTTAACTATCTGTCAGTAAAAGTCCCATGAAAATAGGTCCAATCGTTTTGGACATAGTACTAGAGACAAAGCCACGGATGACAGCTAGTCTAAAATAAAGTAGCCTATGTCATCCGCTGTAATTTTAACTATCCGTCAGTGATGTTCTGTCAAAATCGGTCCAGCTGTTTCGGAGATTACCCGGAACATACAGACAGACAGACAGGCAAAAATTTTAAAAATTGTATTTTTGTTATCAGTATCGTGCATATGTTCATATCCAATCAGTAAAAAGTCGTTATTTTAATATTACAAACAAACACTCCAATTTTATTTTTATGTTTACTGTATAGATTAGTAATAGTATGTAGTGTAATTTTAAAATAGATGAACTATTTTATTAATTTCCAAGTAAATAATTTTAACACTGTTACAACAATGCATTTGAGATTTTTCTTTTTTTTTGTCCTGTCGCATAGACCTTCTTTTAGTTTGTTGTTTTCCGGAATCAGCCAGAGTATACTCTGATACCGAGAGTCTTGTCGAAGAATTGTGGAGCTCTCGATGGTCGCTGTCGTTTTTAGACTGTTCCGTCACTTTATCGGGCTATAAAATAAAACAACAGTCAATTATTTTCTAGAAAATTATCTCAACTGTAAAACCATTATTTTACTTCAGGCGTGAATGATTTTTATCTTGCCATTCTAACTAATATTACCAATAAATGCGAATATGGGTTTATTTGTTTGTTACGCTTTCACGTCACAACTACTCAACCCATCATGATGAAATTTTCATTTCATTCCATACATATTGTCAGGGATACAGAAGAGAAAGCAAATCCGGGGATGAAAGCTAGTAGACAATGAAAAAAAAATGGTAACGTTAGTATATTTTATTATTATATAATGATAGAATGTGTGCAACGTTTGATTTTGCTGGAGCACCATCTCTGCACCTATTTTTATTACAAAGCAGTATTACTCGCACTACTATGTATCGAGTTGTAGTGTATCAACAACATGTGCCAACTAACACACGAGACCTTTCAAAACAGTCCTCGGGAGTAGTAAATTATGGTACAAACAAGCAAAAAGAAACGGTTGTTCGTTATACAAAAATATAGCTCGCACATGCCTGTTAGCTACTTCATAATACAAAAGTTAAAAGAATAAAAAAATATCAAATTTATTTTATTTTAATTTCGTCTTAAGATTTCGAACAATATTACGTTTCTTTTCATGACAATCATAATATATTTTTGCTGTATTATTGTAACTATTATTATAAGTGCAACGTTAAATGTGTAGCGTAGCCGACAGCTATCGGACTGTGGCGCGGGGGTCTGAGTTACCCGAGCGCATCGTTGAACCGCAGCGCCACCGGCCGCACCACCGGCCGCCCGTAGGTAATATGTAAACATTATCTAAATAAAACTCTGAAGCGTTTGTACAAGGTTTTGTTGAACAATTACAAATTACCTAAATAAAACTAATGTTACGTTATCCATGCAATACGTGCTTATTTGTTTAATGTAAGCTTTAATTGCGCAACCGATTATCATAAAATTTTGCATATACGCTGTCAGGCGTATAGATAAGGGCATCTTTCATCCAGAAATGAGTACTGTTTCCGAAGTATAGATAAAATATACATTTAAATGCGAGCGAAGCCGCGGTCAAAATCTAATGTTCTATATGTATTTTTATTTTAATTGTGCATGCTGCAATTAAATATTGTAATATAATATGTGTCAATAACAGTGCTTAATTGTAAAATGTCGAAATCTCAAAACAAATAATGAATGTACGGACTAACTAATTTTTGCCCGCTACTCCGCTCGCGTTAATGTAGATTTGACTTTTTTTTTTTTTTTTATATTATAGGGGGCAAACGATCAGGTGGGTCACCTGATGGTAAGTGATCACCGCCGTACATAGACACTAGCAACACCAGGGGAGTCGCAAGTGCTTTGCCGGCCTTTTAATATATGTGGGCAGTAGTATTAATTTTCTGGATAATCGGTTGAATAGTTAAGGCGTAATAACGTGACCAACAAACTTACATTCACATTTATAGAATACTTAGTGTACACGGGATAAATGTTATAAATTATTAAAGACTTCTTGATCGATGACTGCAACTTCTTTTACAATATAATGATTTTGCTTTAACAAAAAAAAAAACTATCTGTATTACGTAAGTTATCGTTTAGTAGTTTTAAATTGCTTCCGTTAAGTTTTACGATGGACATTTTTATAATTTTATATCATATAAGTCTGAACAGTTCACCGACTACTTTTTAGATATAAACTTGTATCATAAAAATGTGCTAGGATCTAGAAATTATGAAACAGGGTCGTTGAACTGAATTAGCCATCCAATAATTGAGGAATTCTCTAAAACATTTATGTAAATCTATTGTTGTACAGAACTAAGTTGTCGTAGTCTTTTGAATTTTGAGTTGTACACGTATAAAACTATATTATTTTCTATATCAGTAATGAACTAATTAGATATTCCTCTTAATTTTTACAATTTACTAGAAGAGGCAAGACGATTTGTTCGTTTGCATTTAACGACTTTTTATTTAATTTTATTTTTATTTTCGATGTAGTTTCATGATTAATATAAATCACTACATATTATAAAAGAAAGTCAACCGCCGCGTCTTTCCGTGTGTGTGTCTGTATGTTCGGTATAAACACGAAAACTATTGAATGGATTGTAATGCGGTCTTCACCATTAGATAGAGGAATACACGTGGAAGGTTTAGGTATATAATTTGTCAAAGTTTTGTATAAATTGGTTGAAATATACCGATAATTGTTGGAAAAAGTCAAGCCGCTTGGGAGCTCTCATCGAAAACGCTGCCTAATTCTTTTAAGCTCTAACAAAATAATGTATAGTGAGCTATTCCTCTTTTATAGATCTACAAAAAAAATTACGATGGCATATACCTATCTTTTATGGATAACTTACTACACCCATCTATGTTGTAAAATAATGGTCACACACAATGAGGTAATTAGAAGGCTATTTAAACGGATACAGTATTAATGTTCATCAAATTCAATACATTGGTAACCTTAAGCATTTCATTCATATAAGTATGTATTTTTATTATCAGGGCAGAACAACGTCCGCCGGGCCTACTAGTTAACAATAAATACATTTATAAAAGTCGAGGTGGCTGAGATGTTTGAACGGTGGAATGTCAATTTGATGTCTGTAGGTTCGAACTCTAGCATGTACCAATTAATTTTTCAGAATCCGCGTACATTCGCTAATTTAAATTAATAACACTATCTATTCACGGTCCAGAAAAACATCATGAGTGATCGAACAACTTCTCTGTCACTAGTGTTATTTTTATACTTTCTTCTTCTCTACTTCTTCTTCTTTATCTATTTTATTTACACCATACTTACGTCTTAAAATTTACATCTCAACCATATTGCATCCTACTTTTATCAACCTGTTTTGTTTATCAGCACTAAGATCCATAAATCACAAAAATAATAGAATTTTTTCCTTAAGTTTCAGGGTAATTTGTACACAATAATATCATGCCATGCGTTATTTGTTTCAGATATTATCCCGGATAAATGGAGAGACCAAAAGTTTATAAATGCGTGCTTGGGTTTTGGTTATGTGCGATCAACCATATTAGCCCAATAAACCTTTATTTTAAAATATAATACAGACACTCATATTTTATTTATATGTTTAGATTATGCAAGCACACTTAAATTTTCAAACGAAGTTGTTATTGTTTATTACAATGTTTGAAAATATATTATTGCACTTTTAATTGTATAAAATTATGAGTAGTTAGTTATTCATTGCCAGAGATAGATGTCTGTAGCTTAATTGTTTTCCTTAATTATTCAGAAGTAGCGTACATCATAATATAATATGAGAGATAATTTAACTGGGTTTTAAGTTTAGCTGTTTGTTTTTATTTTGCATTATAAAAACGTGTTCAAAATCTTGCAACACCTATCTATGTCTGCCATCAAGTTTTGCGTCCAGTGAAGTTCTAACTGAAGTCACCTAAGAGAGAGATTAACGTATCACTGCGTCAGCGGAATTCCGTTTTAACAACCATTAGAAGTTTAAAGGAATTATAGGCTATACGGGTCATAGGTTATTCTAGCTAAGTGACAATGCAAAAATGAAAAGACAGCTGTAATTTAATAATAACACTTTATTGCACTCCTTGAAAATGTACGAAATTAAAAAACAATTTTCAATATACGTGTACACTAAGCACTTAAGCGGCCTTATCGCTTAGAGTGATCTCTTATCTCTTACAAGCAAACTTTAGGAGACATTTTATTTTCAAAATAAATTACCCAGTGTCAATATAAAAATACACACAGGAATATAATGAGTACATAGAAAATAAAATAGTACTAGTCATGTGTATTAAAAACACAATTACACACACTGCATTTTAAAATTACATGTGGAAGGTAAAACAAAGTAAACTACTTTCATTACCTTGGAAATACAACGTGTTATCCCGGTTTATATCAGGACAGCGAAAGGTAAAGTACCGATGAAGACATTTTTATTAAAATATTTGATTCCGATAAAAAGTGTAGTTTCCATAAAACAAGTACCATGGGAAGTACTAAAATGTGAATTGATTTATTACGAATGTTCTAAAACATAGATCAATATATATTTTTTACGATATGCAAAGAGACCTTAAATCCACTTAATAGTCAGTGTGCCTATAGCTAACTATATATAACCTCAAAAACCTATCGTAATTCTAAATAAAGTTAGCTAATAAAAGCTTCGTGTTGAGACTCAGTTAAGACGAGTCGGTATAAAAATTGTAATGTAACATCTGTTATGCCTTGTGTATTATATTGAAAATACCTTTTTATGAGCACCAATGTAGAAATATAAATAGGCGAAGATAAAACAGTCTAATACTCTGTTCTTCTCTCTTAGTCAACCGATTTTATTTTTGAAGTCATACTTCTTTTGGCGCGTTTGGGAAAAACGATGAGAGGCTTTGGAATGCGCGCGCACATCGACACTTAAAAACGACACCATGAAGTTGGTTGGAAGTCTGTCAAATTTCGTGGGAACTGATAACTATATTCAAGGTAGGTAATTATTCAAATATGTATGAATTGAAAAGCGCGTGCTTAAAAAAAATCATATGTAAATGTACATATGTATTTGTACGCAATTTTTATTGAATGTGGTGAACTTATTGTGAAAGTTTGTCGTGTTGTGCTTAAAGTGGTTTTCTGTATTGTAATTTTTTTGAGTTTATAAATTTGTGTCGGTATATCTTATTCTTATCTGTTTTCATTGTAAATTATTACTATTACATTACTATTTGATATATAATTTATTCTACTTCATTTTGGTATCTTACTTGATTCTGTATACAGATTTATACAAAATTAATTTATAAGTCTTTTAAAGTTAATTAGAATTTTGTAATTAAAACATTATTAATTGCATTTAATGTCTTTTTTAAGCTAAAGAAGTATAAATTCTTACGTCGTGCCTACATCTGACCTCTTTTTTTGTTAAGTAGCTTTAATGTTATCAAAGAAATAAATATTGGCAACATTAGTTTTCCTCACCGTGGAAGTCGAAAACTTAATAAGTGTTTATTCGTCATACTTCATGAACCTTATGTTTAATATATATATATTTTTTATAAAAAGCTCAATAATATCGAAACACATAAAATTCATAAATTATGGTCGAATTTCGACTACTAAAAGTAATTTTCTTTGCAGAATTGTTTGCTTCTAGGCTCACCAATTCAGTGCCAACTAAGCGTTATTAGTCAATTTAAAGAATTGTACTAATTCAATTATAATTATTATCATTCATTAATATTTACCATGGATTAGTTCATAACAGGTGACACAACTTATGCAAAGTTCAACTGTTGTAGCGTAAAAGCCACATGTATTTCAACCGCAAAGTAGCAGTCCTCGTGCACCATCCGTAGTGTGTGGTTAGTAACTCGCTCCAATACACAAGACATTTCAACGGTAACCGACCTCTAATTATGACAAATTTTGAAATTTTTTTTTTTTTTTTTCGAACTGACCTACACTGCCGGCTTATTAGGCCTTCACAGTTCCACCGGACTACAAATTTTGAAATAACTGCAACGGAACAATAGTTTACCTTGGACAGGATGTCAGTTTAAGATTGATTAGTAATGATAACAGTACAACTACAGTGGCAACTTGGAAACAAATAAACGAATTCTTTTTCAGTACTTTTTACATATAAAAAAACATTTCTCCTAATAATTTCGTTATTTTTTTAGAAATAGTTAATGAAATGTTATCTGTTATAAATATTTTTAACTAAGGTAAAAATTTTGATACTTTATAAAATAATTAGTCCATTTCCTAAAAAAAATTAACGTAATAAAAACTCTATTGTAAATTATGTATTTTTAATACTTTATAGTGACGGTGACTTTTTACCGAGGTTTTCTCCTTACCGCCGCACGAAGGCCTCCTGTCTATTTTTAATGAGGTTGTCTCCTCCTGCTCTGTAACTTTTTAATGTGGTTTTCTTCCACAATAACTTTTTAAAGAGGTTTTTCTCCCTCCAACTTCTGAAGGATGAGCTGAAGCAGGCCCGTCCTGGTCATATCCTCTATCCCCTCTAATAAGTAGAGGGTTTGTTTGACAAACGCCGTTTGTCGGCAACAGTTCCAGTTCAGTTATTGCCCTTGTGCTGATCGCTTATAAAATCGGGTGAGTGCCTTTTAGCGCTCCCCTTAGTAATTCGGTGAAACTGTAGAACTGTAGAGCTGGTTAGGCTACCAGCGTAGTCAGTTCGAAAAAAAAAATTCCATTTGCCACAGTATATACTCGGACCTGGTTCTGGAACCGAGCCCGAGGAGTGTTTATTGGCTCTCCAGCCTAAATCCACAATGTTTTGTGAGACAGGGCCACCTTTTGGGTAGGATGTGGCTCTTCACGACGCATTGACTGTCCTGCGAGACAGGCTAAGGCTTCTTTAAGTGGGGCTATTCACGGATACGATTTCACTCCCCTTCAAACTAGAGATACAAATATGCCGACGTTGCTTGACAATTAAATTTTAGCATTCTTTTATAATTTACATACAAATTGTATATATTGTAGGAATAAGTTATTAATATTAATAACAATTTTTTTGTTTTTTTTTTGCATATGTATTTAAGTTATACATAAGTCAGAATCGAATAAAAATCGTACGGTCAAAGAAGAAAATCGTCACATTTAATATATTTGGACTGACAAATGTTTTTTTTATTACATGCTGTAATAATATCTTTCGTTTGATTTGCGATAACTGTCTTTCAACCACGAAGGAATACAATATTAAAAAACATTATGCACACAGCATCCTACTTTCATCAAATTGTATTATTAAAAGAGGAACTACTAAGCCAAGCAAGTAATGTTTGCATAACTTATTCAAGATGTTGAAACTGTAACTGATATTAGCTTTGAAATTATTCATTTGATAGCAAAAAGGTGTTGGCCTTTTAAAGATGTTGAGTTCTTTAAACACTACTTTGAGATCGCCGCTAAAAAGATGCGCCCGGAGATTTAAAGAAAATTGAAAAAATCCAGCCAATTCGAATGACCGTCCAAAAAAAAATTACTGCGCTGTCGGCTCATATAGAAGAGCTAGAAACTTTGATTTTTTTGTAGTGCTAAATGAATGATCTTAGTATCTGTATGAAGTGTAATAGATATTGAAATTAATGAAAAGCTAATTGGAATGAGTTTTTAACAAGTCAACACAAGGGATTGAGATGCTTGAAGAACATTGGGGCAATGTTTTAAAATAGATTTAAATGTATCTAATTTATCCGGAAAAACTCTGATGGAGCTCCTTCGACATTTGTTGTAAAGTCAGATTTAATGTTGTTGCAAAAAAAAAAAAACATTTGCAATCTTTAAAGATAAATTCATTGCGTTATGCGTAAAGAGACTCTATTTTCCAAAACTTTTGGATTTGAAAGTTGTTATTCCGATAGAAAATTTTATAAAATTACGGAGTCTTAATCAAAGAGAATTTAAACAATTTCTCAAGTAAATTGAAAGCGAGTTTTACACTGGCTTAAGCACGTACTGACATTGGAGCGGTTTCTAATCTTAATTGAAGATATTGAAATATTTACAGCGGAAAAGGAAAACAACGTTCTTGTAATAACGTTTTTTGGTTATGTGGGTTAGTTTTTACAAATTAGTACAATAAATTAAATTAATAAAATATCTTAAATATGCAACTTCAGGGCAATGATTAACTAATTTCCCGGCTATACGCTCATATTTCATCTTTTCAAATCGCAAATAAGTTAATGCGATTGTATCCATTTTCCATATTACAAGAAATTACCTGAAAATAAAAAAAGCCAATGTCATCATCGATTGTGTAGATACATATGATAAATTAATAAAATCTTTTCAAGAACTATTATTAGACTAGAAAAAATCATACCACTACATTTCACCTGAAAATGCGCCAGAATTCATCCCAAATTAATTTGATTGATATGCATAATTATGACAATTTACACACCGAATTCAATGAAGGTAACTTGCATAACTTTTACCGCTGCCTTAATAAAAATAAGTATAAAGTATTCCGAAAGAATGCATTGAAATGCGTAAGCATATTTGGATTTACATATATTTGCGAACGAACGTTTTCGATTATGAAAATTCAAAATAAATCGCAATCTAAAATTCGAATTCCATTACATCGATTCATATTATAAACAGAACCATATCGAACCACGTAAAGAATATTTTTTGTGTAGATTCATACGAAACAATGCCCATTAAACTATACCGTCACCGACCAGCACAGTAACGTCCCATGGCAGCAACGACCATATGGCTATGGTCATTCTATTGCCTGATGTAATGGTTCGCGAGGTTCAAAAATCCTTGCGACCTGAGCAAATGCGGACTCATGTGATTATCGGGAGTCCCACTTTACACATACGCTATTTTTTTTTTTGTCGAACTGACCTACACTGGCCTGGCAGGGCCTCTACAGTTTCACCGGACTACTAAGGGGAGCGGTCATGGCACTCACCCGATTTGTTTAGGTCGCACATACGCTTTTTTTTTTCGAACTGACCTACACTGTTGGCTTCGTAAGGTCTCTACAGTTCCACCGGACTACAGGTCGCACATACGCACAACTGCGGAGTTAGTAGGTAATTGTAATTATCATGTTGCGCTGTGTCTGGGTTTAATCACGAGAAATATTAAAACGAATAATCTTGTAGAAGGTGCGGCGTGACAAAATAATGTTTATTTTAATTACATTGTGACATGGAAATTAAAATTTTAATTAATAAACTATGTAGTATTATTGTTCTATTGTAACCACTCCCAGATTGCGAAATTCAATAGTTTCTTTTAATTATAAATAGGATTAAAATTGTTTAGTGGCTGCTAACACAAACTAGAGTTCCACGAACTAGTAAGGTTTAGCTAATTTTATCGTACACTTTTATAAAGGATAGCCCAATATTATAACCTAAAAAAATATATACAACAAAAACAGTACTATGTATATCATCTCCATAAAAATGGGCAACAATATAATTTACTATGATTCATTCGATGATTTTATAAAAAAGAAGTAATCTGCGGGTATCGAACTCGTGATGCTTAAGTTCAATTAAGCTTATTTCGAATATAAACCTGTTTATTATAATCAGTTTTTGCTCTAGTTAATAATATTACAACAATAACTGCTGCAGTTGTTTTAGATAAAAACACTGTAGTTACTTAATTATTCGTTTTTAAATACATTAGGTAAATAACAAAAAAAAATGTAACAAATCTGGTCGGATTCTTGATTATTGACGCATAAATCATTTACTCACTCACGGCACATTTAATTAATCAACCAAGAAAATATCTGAAGTGCAATAATTTGCTGTTTGGTATTAAATAATTAAATTAGGGTTGTCAACGGTGCCAATCAAGGGTCCTTGTTTTTTTAAAGTCTATTTGATATTAAGTGGTATGTATAAACGACCTCAAAAGGATGAAAGTCCTGAAGGTAGTCATAATAAGTTGCTACTTCTGGGAACAGAGTCAGAAGGGTACATACGGCAGTGTCCGTTGCCAGCTACATGTTTGTAACAGAAGCCCAGCATCGCAAGCATTGATAATTTGCAGCAAAAATAGTGCGATGTTTGAGTGTCCGTAAAACTTTTTTTGTCATTTATGTGTCTGAGTACATTTTCATCTGAAAACAAATGACCATATGGTCTACGATGATAATAAACACTTCAAACCTGGAGGAGGACTGGCTCATAAATGCCTACCGTCCGTAAATACCGTAAATGCGTACCGTCGTGCTATAGATTAGTCACATAGTTTTCCTTTATCAAAATTTCTGACTCATTCATAAAGACACTGTGTTCGAATTCGTTAAGCACTGAGCTGCTATCGTTTTCTTTTAGCACAAGATGTGCTTTGTATACATGACATTGAGGGCAAAATTATAATTCACCGACAGAAGCCAATCTTCCACTGTTACCCTTATTGTCGTACAGTGTACTGCGACTGCAAATCCTCTAACCTGTGTAGAATATTTAAAAATTATTATACATTTGGGATGATAACTGAACAAGAAAGAAGGAGAAATGAAGATACTATCCATACACGAAAACTAAATATTTATTACTGAATATTGGCACAGTTATGTTAACAAAAACATATTTCATACGTCTATCCTAATTCAAATCCGAACTGCCGTGTACTGTAAATTTCCTACCTAAACAACATGGGATTTACGTCCAGATGTTTTTTTAATTTCAGGCAAAAAACTGATGACTTAAAATGTTCACAGAATATTAACTTCACTAACAATGAAAATAAAATGTAGTCCATAGTACTCAGGAATAAGGTACTTAACTACGTGTTAGTGAAATCATTGCTAAAAACGCATCGGTAATTCCGGAGATTACCTCGTACAAACATATTCATAAAGCGTTCCTGTTCGGCAGAGGTAATGCTCCAACGCAATTACATCACTATATGGAGGCTAGACTTACCGGTAAATAGTTATAATAAGTATAAAAAAATTACATTTAACATAGATTATTTCATAATTTGTTATGAAAGTTCGACAGTATGATTTTATTTTCTAATTTTTATGTCATAAGTGAACGAAATACAGCAGCATATTGAGTTTATTCCGCGTATTGCAACGCAGTCGTAGGTTGTAGGCGTAGCCAGGGTTTTGTTCAGGACCGGTTCCAACACATCACGTTATATGTATATCATCTAATATAAATCGATACAAATAATGTACATATAATAAAAGTGTAAAGAGACGAAATCTGTACAATAAATATATTTGAGGGAAAATAGTTCGGGGGGCCTTAGAATCAAAGACAGAACACGTTTTCATGGTTTTTGGAATTTTTGTCTGTCTGTCACTTGTACGGGCATCACGCAAAAACTAAGTAGGTACTAGATGGATTTTGACGCAATTTGGTATGGTAATCGTTTATAAACCGGTTTTACATATATATATATATATTCATATATATGTATGTTCATATTTATGTATATGCTTGTTAGAAGAAAACATGAAATAAAAAAAAACACGCAAAAACGAATACACTACTTTTGGCATAATAATAGTTTATAGCTCGAAGTAATTTCATACATATGTATATCTTATTTACAATACAACTTTAAAGAGACAATATCAGTATATTAACGATATTTGAGAAAACACTTCTATAGGGGGATTTAGTATTGTTGGCTGAATTCGTATGGTAATATTGTATACATTATACTACAGAATAATACATGACATGTATTATTATCACATATGTATAGAAACAAAGATCTGTATACATATAATCATGTATGTTTTGTTTTTTTTTGTAATATATATATATATATATATACTTTATTGTAGATGTGGCCTAAGATGGTAGTCACGCTAAACCTAGAGCGAGACTGGGTCTTAAATGCGGCTGCCGGAACATACCAACAGGTGCTTGGCTACAGATTTTCAACTTGAGGGATGTAGTTAGCCAGCCGATCTTAGAGAAAGCCCTACCACTACGCAAGTGTGTGCACATATAGTGCTATATGTAGCATAATCAATATTGTTTCGTATAGCTATCGTTAAATGTCATCTAGCGATGCCTGTTGGTTACCAGACGAATTCTTATAAACCTAGCAATTATTTACGTTTAAATATCATTGAATGGCGGTAGTTATCGATTGCCAAGTAATTCTTTCAAAATTTCGGCAATTGATGGAAACTCCTTGTTAAGGTAAATTCAAAATAGTAAAAAAAAAAATTGTTTTTAAGGTGTATTCATATTGAAAATAATGTGTATTAAACAGAGATAAATTATTTTTTTATATATTTAGGTTTATGTACTTAGCTATCGATTTTTTTAAACGTTCCAGTTATGGAGCACCATGCGCATTCGAATAGTTTGAGTTATATTTTAGGCAAGCTGTCGCCCGCATCTCCGCACGCGTTTTTTTTTTATTGTATTAAAAAATAATTATATTTGGAAAAGAACAGAATTGCAGAAATTCTCTTTCAAAAGCATTTGTAAGTACCTACGACATGCAAGCCACCGACTATCGTAATATTTAACGTGTACATTAGATACGTAAATACTAACAGTGTGCCGAGTGGGAATTACCATCAGCAAAATATTTGGAAATTTAACCCACTATGTAACCTTCCCATTGCTCACTTACAATATATAAGAAAGTAATGAAAAATTTAAACTTATACGGAATGTTTTAAAAATGGTATTACGTATATATAATATTCCCATTTTGTTAACATAATTAAGTTTTTGCAACCATACAAAAAGTAGTCGCTAGTTTGTTCCGCAAGAAATTGTATTATAATCTAATATCTTATTAGGAAGACCACTTCTATCTTCAAAATTACTATTAATTATAATGTTGAATTGAAAACAGTGAGTTGATAATTTTTTTTTAATTGAAATACGGAAAGAGTTGAAGTCTTAAAATTTTGTGTTAATATAAAAAAGACATAAAACTCTATGTCTATCGGCAAGCAGTTTGTAATATTTCACAATTAAAATAGTGCTCATTGAACTCGATGCAATATTCTTATACATTAATCTGGTTAATCAGTTATATGGACGCGAGCGCGGTAAATAAGACATAATGGTCGCTAAATTGATAAAAAAGACGATTTAATTAAAATTACACATATATACAAATGTACAAATTCGTAATTTTAATTATATTTATCTTAGGACTCCAGTACAGCGCACAACTAACGCATATATTTACAGTGAACAATATATTTTTGTTAAATTTAACGCGGACGCTAGTCTAAATTTAAATAGCCCAAATTAATCTTTATAACTTCAATTATATGCCAGTGACAATTGCTATAACCATTTCAAATATTTCATTGCGATCGAAGTCACGGAGGACAGTTAGTCTAAAATAAAACAGCCTAAGTTACTTCTCATAAGGTCAGATATATACCAGTAAAAGTTCGGTGGTGATCGATCAAATCGTTTTAGAGATTATACTGTGAAAGAAAGTCACACGTTACAACTAGTCTAAAAAAATAGCCTATGCCACTCCGTATAGTTTTGACTATCTGCCGGTGAATTCCCCGTTAAAATCGGTTAAGCCGTTTTGCAGATTACCCGGAACAAACAGACAGCATAGATTATGGTGAAGGAAAAGTTTTCTAAAAAGTGCTACATTTTTTAGCTTAATACCGCAAGGTATTTTCTTGCCACAGGGAAAGGTATTTTTGAGAAAGAAAAATGTAGTTAGTGCAAATGTTAAAAAATAAAAATGCCCGAATGTGACAAATCAATAATGTAATACTACAACAATAAACCTGTCGTTTTGTCGATTACTTTTCTTTGACAATAACTGACAGAAAAGGTAAGTACGGTATTGCAAAAAAAATAATACTATTATGTATGTATATGGAAGTACAAACCCTCAAAATTGTATGAATCCACAATCATCACATGACGGAGTAGATATATTAACTTTAATTTCTTGGAAAGTACAATATAATAAGGACGTCAAAAATATTTATGTTTCTTTCTCTGCACATTAAATATACTGTTAAGATAATATATAAGCAGATGAAGCAGCGGGTAACAGCTAGTTTGTAATAATTCCTTCGTAATGGAAGCAAGGACGGTCGGTTCATATATATATATACATAATACCAGTGAAGTTAAAAAATATAATTATCGACCAGCCTATTAGAATGTTATGTAAATTTTTAGTAGGCTGTTTATGCCTTAGGAGACAAGATTTGAAATCGAATATAAGCCTAAAGTTACGAAACACCTTATTTGAATACTGTTACTACCAGTTATTAATTTGTTTTTTATACGTACCTACATGTCAACATTTTGCATAGTTAATTTATATCTCTGACAGTACCAAAGTACCAAAAAACCAGTAAATATATATTTATAAAGGTGCACTTTTGTGTCTGTACATTGTTTTAAATTCAAAATGTTTTGTTTCGGTATCTATATATATACACATATATATATAAATATATTTATATAACATTAAAATTTATTTAATAAAAAAAAAGGTTTTTTTTTTTCAACGGGATGTGATAAACTTTTGCACGCGGGGATACGTATATCACTCCAAAATTAATAGCCTGTAAAAATATCGGCAATACTTTTACAAATCTTGGTATATGTAAATGATAAAACATGAAAGAAAATAACAAATTGAAGATAATTACTTACTAAAAAAACGCGTGCGGAACCGCAGGCAGATGCTAGTTATAAAATTTGATTATTTGTAAATTAGTAATAGATGTGCATTTGTAATAACTGCCTTGTGTATAATTTCGAAAGTTGCCAAACGATATGCCTATTTTACAATTTTACGTAATTCAAAATTCAAAATTGCTTGAGTTTTTGAAAGTTATTAGAAATACGTAAGTAGGACATAGTCTGTGTTATACAAAAAAGTTAAATACGCGTTGAACACTTGTTTAAAAAAGTTTGATCACGAAAGAGTATCTTACACTTGTTTAGAGATAGACACTATTTCATTTTAAACATTGCGTACCACTTGTCTAAGTTAACAGTTCTTATTTTATTATATTTCTGTTTGCCGTAAAAGGACGTTTCTTAGTAAATTATGGATTTCGTGGGTATAAATTAATTTGGAAGATACAGATAAATTAAACAGTTTTGAAGATTTACTAGCCAATCACAACTACTACTATATGACATTATTGATATTTGATAGCATATTTAACCTCAGATTATACGGTTGTTCCACTTTACGCAGTTTGACCTTAATATATTAAACTTATGTATTGCTTATTTTTACATGACATCGTTTTGTTTTAACCAAAATGTCACAATAAGAATATCCAATTTTGCTTACAATAAATAAATTCTAAACTAATATATTATTCATAAATTCAAATTGTTGCAAAATATCTGTATGTGAGTGTTTAGTTGAATGATGAAATTGAATTGAATGAATGCTATTCCGAGTTGCTTACATTAAAAAAACTTAAACCAGATGTTTAGCTAGAAACTGCTTAGACATGCTTTTGTAATAAAATATTTCAAACTTGTGTTTAACAAGGTTTTTAAATTTTAGGCACTGTTTAGTAAAACTCGTGTTAAACGCGCGTTCTATTTTGTTTTTGTAATAAGACCGAGTATATTTATTCAAACGTATTCAAGTCAGATATTTAAAAAAAACGAAGATTATACAGCACAGTAATGTTTTTACTTATGGGAAAGGCCAGTTTGATTAATTGCAATTTTGTATTGTATCGTTAGTGAAATAATTGTACTTTTATTTACGTGCTATCAATTATATTTAAATGTTATATTAATTGTCATCATTAGTCTATATTCATTCAATGGATTTTTTTTTTTTACAAAATGACTACACTCTTGGCTTGTTAAGGCCGCTACAGTTTCAGCCATGGAAAGCACAAAACAGTTATTCATAATTTATATATATATAATAAAATATAATGAGTGTTTGATCTCGATCTCGTCTGACATTAAAACACGATGTGACCTAAGAGGATAAACATGCTGAAAATAGAGGGGGATTGGGTCTGAAGGGCAGCCTTAGGAACATACCTATTTGAAGTCTGGTGATAAATTTTCAAAGTAAGATCTGAAGCTAGTCATGTCGCTTTAGAAAAATCTCACCGCGCCATGTTATGATTTCTTAACATGTTTTTCTTCACCGAAAATCTCGGTTAATTACAGGACATGAATCTACGTGGATCGACGCGGGCTTCGAGCATGCTACCTTGCTTGCCTTTATCACTTCAAATTTATCTATACAAGTCATGCACGATATTACCGATGTACTTACTAATACATATTATATGGTTACATACACGACGGGTGATTGAAATGCTTAAACGTAGGAAATTAATTGTGGTCTCGAGTAAGATTGAAATCGGTCGGTCGGCAATTTGTTACATATACATAAGTTAATACGGAATAGGCCGATTTTGTTACCTTGAGGTGTTCATTTGAGATTTAATATCGTATGCGGTATTATTATGTAACACTATATCATGCAATGAGTTTAGGAGTGTGATAATTTTAATATATCTCTACGATTTAAACTGTTTCCAATGTTAACGGTAAGTTGTTAAAGTCAAATTTCTTTTTGGATCTACACAGCGTTCATAAAGTGGAAGGGCCGCAGTATTTAAACCATTTGGTATTGGGTATTTGGATTGAACCGGCCAGTATCAATTTAATAAACGCAAAGGACGCTGGTAATAATAGCTTTGTATCTTTAAAGTTTAACACACAAGTTAATACAAAACAAAGTTGATTCATTATTATAATTGGTAATGTTTCTTTATTTTGTATTTTAATTATATTTGTGTTAAGTCGCAGTAATTCA
This sequence comes from Antheraea assamensis, assembly GCA_035772565.1. Classification (NCBI taxonomy): domain Eukaryota; kingdom Metazoa; phylum Arthropoda; class Insecta; order Lepidoptera; family Saturniidae; genus Antheraea; species Antheraea assamensis. The sequence goes on from JAQQSE010000042.1 coordinate 1,766,837, forward strand.
TAAAAAACAGTTGAATTACATTAATACTTGTCTTTACGTGTAAAGATTACAACACACAGCCCGCTAACGGCGCAACGTGTTGGATTCAAGGAATGCAATCTCGTTGCCAATACAAGACACGCTTCAGATGCAAAATCTCACTCAGTCTCGCTTCAGATATTGAGTGCCACTTGGATCACTATTCATTCAGTAATCGAATGGTAGTCACGTCTGTTCGGTTTTCTATTTGGTTTATATTTAGCTATGATTTTACGGTTATACATTGATTGTCATTCAAATGTAATAGGTTAAGTTGTAATCGTAACTATTGTAAGACGCCTTGATCGGTAGTCACATATCTAAAATTTAATTGTAGTAAGGTTTTAATAAATAATTAATATAATTGCTTATGTTTTACGTTTCACGGGTGTGCCTCAAATAGTTTCGTGTCAGTGCTAGTTGATTAATATTTCAATATTGTTCTTTATCAGTGAACGAAAACCGTACATATTTATATAATTATAAGTTACTATACTTCTGTATATTTATTTACCAAATCATCAGCTCATTAGGTTTGGCCATCTGCTTCCGAATCCAGAAATAGTTTGTTTTGCGTCGATACGATTAAGCTCATGATTAGAGATTAGGACATCGGAAAAAGCGAGTGAATGAAATTGTTTCTGTCCAACTTGCGACGAACCTTTAGTACGAGTAATGTGGGATTCTATACTGTTTCACTTGATTATATTGTTAATTAAGAAAATAATCGAACGTTTAAATGTTAACTCCATTAACATTTATCGTAAAAAAGCAAGCTTTGTAAAATGTCATAGTAATTTTTTCGAGTGATTTTTCTGCAGTATTTAGTTTTTGGTTTATCGACAATATAGTGACATTGTTAAAAATTGTATTATAGGTTGAAAACAGAAAAAATGATACGATGCCAGTTTTATTTCCAGTTATGTTTTTTGCAGATAGAAACGGTTCAAACTGGGCTCGTACTTGTTGTTTTATCGCAAGCCCAATATAACCAAGACTAATATGCTTAATATTTTATATAATGTTTGCATGTTTAATAGTACTTTTTAAGCTTTTATTCGCAGCAACGTTGCACACTTTTCTTGATTGTTGTTATCTGTACAATTATAGTAACCCAATACAATACTGTTCCATTTCCACAAGAGGCATTCAGTTTTTAATGTCGACAGCAGATTTTTCTTAATTAGAACTAAATGATGCGAAAGTAAAAATCATGCGATTTCGATAATTTAAAAATGTTGCTACTTCTTCACAATAATTTAGAAATTGGTAAGTTTCGCACTTCCCATTAACTATTCTTCGTCGACGTTGTTATTCTGTATTTATCATATTATATCAATTAATAGCTTTTGGCATTTTGATGTCTAGTATATATTGGACTCCCAAGCTTCAGGAAATATCATAGATTGAGGCCATGACCGTACCTGTCTATAAATTATTACACGATCGCTATATAATCATGTGAGATTGAGTTCAAATGTGAAGTAGGTTTATTTTTTATTAACTAATAAATTGTAGACGAAATTCACCAGTTGCTTTTGAAAACTGGTTTTTTAATTCATCTAAGTAGTTACGCAGACAGTTAATGCCACTTTACAATTACAGTATGATGATGTAACAATTTGTTATTTAACAATATATACATATATATACACTTCTAATTGAACTTTTACGAACTTTGAAGATAACATATTATTGATAACAAATCTTATTATTTTAATAAATTTTAAGAATCTGTGTGGCATTTTAAATCTTTGTAAGATTTTATTTCATACACGAGGAAGTCGTCTCGCAGAAAGAGGCGGCGGAGAGGGTCCGCGAACTGGACCCTCGGAGTGGCCCTCTCCACCAACGGAGGACCGGGCGTTTTTCTCGACTCCTACCACCGTCTTAGCCGGACCTGGGAGGATGGGTCGGCGGGCCCATCTTCCCATTGCACAGGTCCGGCGGACGGAAGAGACAACCGGTGATGTTCTTTGACACCGTGCCAACTGCTGGGGCGGCACGATAAATGCTTTTGCTCTATCAACGCCGCAAAGGTTTTATTTACTAACACTTTTCCAAACAAATCAGAAATGTTTTGATCTGGCAAATGGATTATTTACATTGCCTACGAGTAAAATCAAACCATTTTTATTACTAATGGTATATACATTTTAAATTGGGTGAGAAAACATTTGATGTTAGCGGTAAATGAAGGTGTGGTATAAGTGTTGCCTGAGGTATATCCTGTAATACTTAAGTTAATCAATGTAAGCATGCATTTTGATTATATCGAACACGTGTTTGCAGGCATTATCTCAGAGCTACTTTAGAATTCTCGTGTCGCCCCAATCCTATAGCGGCGGATGTACACCGTGGGGTTTTAGTGAGTGGGAGTCACACACTACTCACCCTCTCCCCCGGGACGGTGGCGTGTTCATGAAAGATATCCCCAGGAAAAAAAAAGGTCATTACAAAGTTAATGAAAAAGTAATAACAATTTCAACTCGAACAGATATGACATACGTGGAATGTAATTAGACAACTTACATTACATTAATGACATTATAAGATAATAAAGTAGGTCGTCAGAGTCGTTTATATTTCTTTAATGTTCATGGGTAGTAACTCTTTGGTGAAGTATTTTCAGCATTCCATTGCAAAATATATCACAATACCATTAAACGGAGCAGCCCATATGTGCTTATATCAATACAGTCTTACAACATTACTTTATAACATGTTTTGGAAAGTGATAGTAAAAACATTTACTCCTGACTGACTTTACCTTAAAGACTTCCCAATTGCATAACATGTGAGTCAGCGGAGAATTTGCAACATTTGTTGTCGGAATGTGACCGGAATAAACCTCAACGAAAAGCTGTGATAAATCACTTAAAACTAAACGTATTATAGATCAGGGCATTTTCCATAAAATCTTATCTGCATTTGCAAGTGCAGAAGCCATGATTGTATTTAAAAATTTGTGATTCATTCTAAATAATTTGTGAGAATTCTGAGGTGGGATACGACGGGACTACCTGACCTTCCATTGCACTGGTCCCGCAGATAGGGAGACAGTCGGAGAACCGGGCTGTCTTAATCGGTGTGGTCAATGGCTTGCCGTCGGAGGTGTCGTGGAGCATGTTTGCGTGAACTTGTTGCATCCCCATTGATGAGGCGTACAGTTCATCGTGGAGGGTACGATGGTACTGACATATTCTTTATGGACCTAAGTTTCTAAATGAAATAATGATAAAAAAAGACACAAAATCGAGTATTAAAAATGTTAACATTGTACAATTTCGTTCATTGTAACACTACTATGCCCATCATGCCTGTTCTTTTCTTACTATTTATTGGTGTAATTTATTATTGTAATAATTACTTGAGTTACAGTAAAACATGTATCTTGTATAAACATTTCACATGTTGAAATACCTACATTAGCCAGTTTTCAATTATAATTAAATTATATTAGTTTTCAATTTAATGGCATATAGCTATATCCATTCATATATTTTATATATGTATGTATAAAATATTTCCTCATTTCCTCAGCGTTAAATTATCATAATGGATTTAATGCGTGGAATATTTTTTATCGATCAATACATTAGTTGCGATAAGCTGACCAAATTATTGCAAGAATATTGTTAGTAGAAGTACCTGTCATTTAAGTGATTATCTAGGCAATTGTTTATGTTAGCGATAATCAGTAAATTAAGGTAGGTTTGCGAGTTACATTCGGTGCGTAAATAGATGACTAGCAGCCGGGGGGTGGCAAGTTTGTCTATGTTAATAAAGATATATATAAATGATGACACCACATATTATCGTTTATATATAACGGTTTATACATCGGACAGATAGTAGTAGTATTTTTTCAAACTTACTTAAATACTAATTTTGTAAATTAAGCAGATTTGTTATTTTATAATATTTAAGTTATTTAGTGTTATTTTATATATTATAAGCTATATTATCACTGTAAAGTTTTCGAAAGTACATTCGGTAGTTTTTACGTGAAAATGTAACAAACTTTCATTAATGCTCACTAACTATCACGTATGTAATATTAATAGGATTGTTTGAAGTATATATTTACATAATATTTTTAACGTCTATAATATAAAAATGAATCGCTAAATGTGATGCTAAGCGCAAAACTCGAGAACAACTGAACCGATTTCGCTAACTCTTTTTTTAGAATATTCCTTGAAGTACGAAGATGGATCTTACGGAGAGAAAAATTAAAAAAATTACCTGGATAAGTCTTAAAACGACACTTTTCTGTACTCCCATACAAATGATTCGTAATAATACTTTAAAGCCAATTTGAACTTTAATACCATACTATAAAGTTTAAGTGTTAGTGGAGAGATTCCGGGAAGGCAAAACAATTGAGTGGCGTTAGTATCGTAAAAATATGAATGTCAATATTTATACGATGGTCCCGAATAGCAGAATAAGTATTAAAAAATCGACTGTTGGCGTTACGAAGTTCGCCGGGGTCAGCTAGTTATGTAATACATTACAATGTCTTTAATGCATTCTCAAATGAGGTATATTTTTCAGCAATCGTTTTTGTATTAAAATGGGTTTTGTAGACCTTTATCCCAGGCGTGTCACCTGATTCGGTAACTTTATACTATAACTTATATAACCTATATATTATAACTTATTATTATTAATATGTCTTTACTATATATAAAACATAACATGCTATTTAAACTTCAAGTATTTGACAAGTCTACACTTAAGTACAAAAACTTAAATATATGTTAAATTGAACCATTGAATATAGTTTTCAACATTTAACTTAACGTAATTAAAGTAATATTTTTTTATATTTTATTGTTTTTAATGTTTGACCAAAATCTCATTTGATGATAAATGATAGTGTGGTGTAAGACGGTGGTACGCTAAATTAACGGGAGGACTGACTCTCAAGTGTAACTGCGGAAACACCTAGGGTGTTTTGGTGATAAATTTTCAGCTTGAGAATAGGGGCTAGCAAGATGAGATTAGAATACGCCTAAAACACGATATTATGTCATCAGGATGTTTTTATTCACCTAATGTTTCGGTCTATTGTAGAGATTCGTGATTACCACGATCGAACACTAAGTTCAGTTCAGACACCACTTTGAATACGCGATCACTGGGTGGTCATGGTTGCAATACTTTAAATTTATGTATTCTGAATAATATTATTTATACTTATATTGATTATAATTCGCTTAGTGACTCGAACCACATTGGTATATATTAGTGTAAGGTTACCCACTGAGAGCTTCCAACCTTAAGTCTCACAGGCGAGATGTAACTATTCGATAAACGGTATTAATCGTTCGAGCCAATGTAAAATGTTAATGTTTTGGTATTTTTTGCGCTAGCATTATTTTCAGTGCTGCATTGCATTCCTGTGTTCAATTCCACTTTTGGAAACTTGTCAACGCATCGACTCGTCTTGAACCTTTTAGTCGCGTGCCTAGAATTTTGGTGACCATGATGTTGTGCTTTGGTATACAGTTTTGATACTCGAGTTTTCGTTTTATGTGACTGGATGTGTCCACAGCTTTGTGCACGTTTATTATAATAGTGAATAGTTCTAAGAAATATTGGAGTTATAGGAAAACATATTTTGTAAAAAAACTAACACACAAAAATTTTCATAGCGACTAGTCACACGGTGTTGAACTTTTTTTTTATTTTTTATTTATGTGGTGAGATCCCTTACGGATACCCACTCTCCCGGGGGGGAGAGAATGGGTTGTGTGCGATTCGCACGGCCTAAAACCCCACGGTGTAACGGCCTCCGCTTTCGGTTGGGGCGGCATGGGACCGTGCTGTGGCTATCACCATGCCGCCCCAGCGGTAAGCCCGGCGGAATGTAACCGCCGGGTTCCGTCCTTATAGGGAAAAAGACTGGGTACACAACCAGCTACATCCCCTCGTCAGCTGGACCTGTGCAATGAGGAGATGGCCCCCCCGCCCCATCCCCTCAGGTTCAGCTACGGAGGTGGCAGGAGGCAGACAAAGCGCCGTCCCCTTCCACCGGCCCTCCTTTGGCGGAGACGGCCGCTGCGAGGGTCTACCTCTCGCGCCCGTTCCGCCGCCTCCTTTTGCGAGATGACCTCCTCGCAAAAGGAGGCCACCGCATTCCACGCCTGTTCGTTGCCGAACATGGCCGCAACCACGCTCGCAGGCGACAAGTCTTCCGTTCCTCTCACCACCGCAACCAGAATGCGGCGCTGTCTCTCCCACGCAGTACACTCAGACAGAGTGTGCTGCACGGTGTCCTCCACAGCGCCGCACTCGTGGCATGCGGCGGTGGGCTCCCTGCGTGCGACCCGGTGCAGGTACCAGCCAAAACAGCCATGGCCAGTCAGTACGTGCACCAGTCGAAACATCAGGGAGTCCCATTTCCTATCAAACCACTGCGGCAGGACCGGGCGGACAGCGTTTACGGTATATGAACCATACCGCGTGTCCGCCAGGTCCTGCCGCCACCTCTCCATTATTACCTACCTCGCACTCCTTCTCTTGCCTTCCACCTCCCTGGCAGCTAAAGGCTCCCCTATTCGCTTTTTAGCCGCCGTGATCTCATACACGGCGGTCATCACCTCTGCCTCTAGCTCCCAGAGCAAAAGCCCACGATGCGGTATCCTCTGATTGCCCTCAGTGCCACAATGCGCTGCGCAGCGCGCAGTGCCCACACATTATTGGCACCGAGGGCATCGGCCCACACCGGGGCCCCGTAGACGGCCATCGCTCGTACTACTCCCATGTAGAGTCGGTGGCACCCAGCACTCAGCCCTCAAATGTTGGGGAGCAACCGGCCGAGCGTCGCCGCCACCCCTGTTATCCACGGTCCGAGCCCCGCGAAATGGGGCTCGAACCGCCAACGCCCGTCCAAGGTGAGGCCTAGATACTTCATCTGGGTCCCCACCCTGATACGGGCGCCTTCCACCACTAAATGGGCCCCTGGAGGTGGCCCCCGCCGAGGCCCGTGAAATAATATGGCCTCGGTCTTGTCAAGGGCCACCCCGAGACCCAGTCGACGGATGCGTCCGATCACGACCGTTGTGGCTGCCGTGGCCAGACGCACCAAGCTCTACCAATGCCCCCCCCCCCCTTTTAATTGTTCGAACAAGGTTTTTATGAAGGAAAATATTTGTAAAATTATACGGATAAGTGTAAAGAGGTTGAAGAATCTGCATATAAAACAGTGAGTGAGACAGAAGAGAGTAGAAAGATCTTCAAAGATATGAAGAGGAGGGCTAGATATAGATAAATAATAACATCGATGGTGGAAAGGTTAATTGTACAACGAGCCATTGACATCTTTATACGTTAACCCCTCAGGTAAGACCCGGAATCAGGTATTTTTTGAGCTTATGCTGCCAACATTCTGTTGACCTGTGCCTCATGAGGTCTACATTCGTTTGTGTGGAACTTAAAACTTTATGATTTTGGACAGTCCGGGGGTTAATCTATTTAGCTTTTCCACTCTCGATATTTATCTTTGGTCACCCTTAATTTATTCAGTAAACATGATATTTAAAAGTAGACATACCCATTGTAGTTTTCATCGCAATGGTAATTTGTTTTAATATTAGTGTTCTAATACATTAAGACCGTTAACAGGTGTAAAGATGTGTTGTTTCTATGAACGTAATTATTTTAACAGGGTATGGAACATCAAACAACAGGTTACTATTTACCGTATTTTAGAGTTACATAAATAAAATATAACAGAGTAACCGAGCCTATTTGGTGTTCTCAATTTGCATTATGCCGTGTATGTCACCTTACATGGAATGCAAAAGTTTTGTTCGCTATTTTGCTATTAAATATTTATCAGGTGTTTCAAATAATGCATTATAGTAAAACTCTGTTCGATAAACTTTATACATATATATGTGTTAGAATTGGATTTATGTTTTTTTTATAATATGTACGTAAAGTTTTTTGTATGAAGTTAACTTATAAATGAGTTTCAGTCGCTATAGGACTCAGATGCTACATAAAAACGATTAAAAATAATACCTAATTTCTGTTGGCAATAACATGCTGAAACTATTTGAATTCCAACCTATTAATTATAATTATAATAATATATTTATCTTCATTCAAATCTGTTGTTATTTATAGATGAATTTTCTTACTTACTTTTATATATTAAAATCACATTTGGATCGCTAATTTCATTGTTTAAGTATAAGGGAAACAAACTAAGAATATTATAATTTATGTTTACTGGAAAATTCGTATTTTAAATATACATCAGAAGTACTTACTTGACACGGTTTTCTTAATGAATATTCTTACATGCTGTTATACATTTGTATCACATTCGAATCATAAATAGTATTAGTTACCAATAAGGGAAAAAAAACTGAGAATACCACCATTACGTTTACAGGAAAATTCGTATTTTAAACATACATCAGAAGTACTTACTTGACACGGTGTGTTTAATGAATTTTCTTACATGCTTTTATACATTTGTATCATAAATTCTATTAGTCATCAATATGGGAAACAAACTAAAAATACAACCATTTATTCTTACAGGAAAATGGGTATCTTAAGCATATATCAGGAGTATTTTCAAATTACACGGTTTTTAAAATACTAATTATATCGATAATAATACATTAATAATGTGACCAATGTGACTTTTATCGTCGATAAATCCTATTAACTTTTAATAGGCTGTTTTAGAAAAGGCTACGTATTTTGTATGATGTTACATGCATTTAAATTGGATTTTAACCGGAGTTAACTAATCGTTAATAAAAAGCCAATCTTTCGTTAAATTTCCTTTTCCATATATGGCGTATTAACGTAATGTTGTCTATAAAACATGAACTGTGATGATCAATAAACATTCCTAAATCCAGAAAATTTTATATCTGTTTAAGTAAACATTTGATTTTAATAACGTATCAGCTGAAGACGTCCACTATGTTATACTCGTATGAACATAACTATTAATGTATAAAGATTTTCAAAGTAATCCCACTTATACTGTGTTAATATAATGGGTCTTACTTAATACAACTATGTTTTATTTGATTAGTTTTTTTTGTATAGTATCCATTAGTTAGACAAGCTAATCTTTCCGAGTTCGTCCGTATGGAATTACTATTTCTGTGATTAAGTAAGTAAATAGTATAATTCTCTTGAACGCCGAAGACTTTACGAGAAGAACAAGTGGCGGTGGTAGTCTTTCTTTATCATAAATTTAGCTTGAATAAAGTTTTTTCTACATTGTATTTGTCATTTAATTTGATTTATTAACAATTATTATGTTTGGTAAATTGTAATTTATTATTTTAAATTAAATGTTTCATAATAATATTTAAAGATCCACCCCCACTTTATCATCAATTATGTCATAAGAATTCTATCAATTTAGACAGATTTACTAACCAAAATACTTTTTAGTGAAACACAAAATAATCTCACCTGATTTAACATCAGATCAGGTGCAACATGACGACGTCTTCCGAATTAGTAAACACACTAAATCCCTATCTAAGATTGGCTCTGAAGTGGATCTACCGAAACACACATATAAGTGCTTGGCTACAGATTTTCAACTTGCAGTTCGTAGTTAGCCATACGAGCTTAGAAAGAAGCCCTATCGCTCTACTATGGTTTCGTCACGTCTACTTTTACTGAAGGCTCCAGCTCATTCCAAGGTTTCGAATCGACGTCCATCGACGCGATGCCCGAAGACGTTAACCCTTGAGCCATAATTTCATGAAGTCATTCACATTACAATCTTTCTTTTTATTACACGTAATTTTGTTCATGTAATATATCTGAAGATATAAATAGAAATAACAAGCTGTAAAGGGTAATTTTGCTGTACACTAAATGCCCAATATAACTAATTGCATAAGTAATATTGGTCAAAAACGTTTAACAAATAAACCATGAGTGTTTTTATTATGTAAAAAATAAAGAACGGTTCCTGTATGTTATTCTTAAGACATCGATGTATTTAACATTCATTTTATGTAGGCCTTTTATTATATACAAATTGTTAGTGCAATATTTTACAGCGTTAATACAGTAAGCACCCGAATGTAAAACTTAAGTATAATGTATTCTATATACACTACTTACTAGTAATGTAATATGCCTTAATTATTCGTTGAAACTACTAGGAAAAAATACTCTAAAAGATAGTAAAATTGTATCAAAATGAAGATAAAGAAAAACGCGGTTGGTGATTTTATTTTAAATTATATGTTGATAAAATATACTTTTTATAATGTATTTATAACAGGTAAACATTAGGAGATTATTATAAATTCCATTAATTAATTTATATAATTGCTTCTGGCTAACGGACTGTGAGGAATGTTTGATAAAAAAAATTATAAGATTGCAAAATTACAATGTAAGTTATGTAAGTGCTAGCATTTGCACATTTGCGTGGCATTTAATGACAGAAGCTAGCATAATATTATTTTAAAGAGATACCATCTAACTTGTGTGTTCAAGTCGATTACATTCGGTAAAAAGAAATTAAAAAAATCTTACCTTGCTACATTGCAATGAGACGATTTAGTAGGTAATTTTTAAACTGCGCAAGAAATAACATTCAAATTAATTGTAGAGGAATGGAAAAACAACGATCTTTTTTTTAATAAGTGTAGTATATACTTATAAGAGATATAAATGTTGATATCGTCGTTGTTTTTAATTAACTATAAAGGTACTAATTTCAACCGTCGCGCTGATCTGTAGTCCGGTGAATCTGTAGAGGCCAAAGTGCCAACAGGTTATGTCAGTTCGAAAAAAAAAACTGTCGTGCTGAACACCTAGTAAGATAATTTATAATAGTCTCCTGGTATTTTTCTTTCTTTTCTAAGACTTTTGTAGAATTGAGAATAATCATATAAAGTATAAGAAACACTACATGTTATAAAACAAAGTCGTCCGCCGCGTCTGGCTGTCTGTCTGTATGTTCGCGATAAACTCAAAAAGTATTGAACGGATTGTAATGCGGTCTTCACCAAGATATAGAATGATGCATGAGGATGGTTTAGGTGTATAATTTTCTAAGGTTTTGTGTAAATGGTTGAAATAAAATATTAATATATTTATATAATATAATAATATATATTATAATAGTATAATATATAAAATATACTTTTTTTTATTATCAGGGCAGGACAACGTCCGCCAGGCCTGGCAGTATGATATAATTGGGTAACATGTAAACAACGTGGAAATGGTAAAAAAGGTATATTTACTGAACATGATTTATTTTATCACAAAAACATGTACATATATTTGCTATATATATATTCATGTCATACTTAAGTAATTTTAAATGGAATTTAATTATCTGTATTTTGATTCCGAATATTCAGACTCTTATTGACAGACAATTATTCAAGTAAAATATTAAATATATAGTAAATTCAAAAATTGTCTTTTAACGTAGGCCGTCAAACTTAAATAAAATTAGTTAAAACTTCTTACATATTATGATATACGCTTGATTGGCGTGTAATAAAATAGCAAAAAAAAATGGGACCATTGCATCATAAATGCTATATCATCCGTTGGCGGCTGCGATAAATATTATCCTTAATAATGATATTGCATCCGAAGCACAATAAATGAACAACAATATGCATTTTAAGGTGCCCTTATAAGGGCCATCAAATTACCTCAACAAGAGTAGGTTATGTACATATTACTTGCGAAAGTTATTGTTGTGTAATATGGAATCAAGATTCATACAAACCGTTTAGCATTCAACGAATATCTTCATATTCGCTTCATACATAGAATACTCGTACATAGTATTTTTATAACTTCTACATTTTAATTTCCCGTCTCAAGTATATCATATATATGTATGACATAAATTTTTAATATATTCGTTTTTATTTTAATTAAGCAACCCCTTGTTACCATAGATTTCTGTAAAGTAATGCTTTTATTGATTCCAAGTAACTCGCGATAGCGGTACTTGTGTTTGGATGAGAGGTACTTTACGTCCTTTCCGTACTCCTTAAAAAATGTATGCAAAATTTTATGACGATCAGTTCACTAGACAAGGCCTGAAAACTTTATAAATAAACAAACAAACTCACAAGAACATATATAATATTAGTAAGGGTGCCATAAAAAATATAATCATATATAGACCAATCAGAAGTTTTAATTATAGTTCCAAATAAAACTGATGCGATATATTATGAATTTAACGAAAATGTATTTGAATAATATGATAATGTTTATACTTCACTTCACAAGTATGATATATTTAGTGAAAATATTTACCAGATATTCATTAGAGTTTTATAAATAAAAAAAATAAAAAACAAATAAATTCAGAATTAATTATTGCAGGACACGAAAGGGATTTCTCGACTTTTTCCTATGGAAGTCGTAGAGGTCGGTTTATAGGGTTCTGCCACGTGCCTGTCAGTGGGCCAGCAGATGTACCGTGACACCTGCCCTTGCCACTTCACCTATCACTCTCTTACTTACGCTAATCATAATCTATCCATCCTACTCTCGATGTGCTTATTTTTATATAATTTATACAAAGTGACGGTAACTAGGATGGACCTCGCGGCGGTTATAGTGACCAGTACCTGCCTTAGCCGTGTTATTAATTGCATAAGTACTCAACCAAAGTACCTAATATACAAGTGTCAAAGGCGTATATAAAATACATGTTCACTACAATTTATTATACTCCATTTGAGCTTGTAAAAAACGAGAATTAGGGAATTAAAGGCAATTAGACGATAAAATTTATTTCTAGAAATATTCTGAAGATCTGTGACTAATAAGCTAGAGATCTTCGCAAAACATACTATAAGTTTTGGTCTTTAAAATGTTTATACGAGTGTATTTCATAGTACCAATTTGTGTTAAATAATTTCCTCAATAAAATCAAAAAAATATGTAGGAGAAGGTTGAAAAAAAAATTACTTACAATCAATTTCAGTATCAATATTAAACGTCTATGTATTTCAACAAATACTGATATAATTTTAAAGGCATAAATTATTTTCAGTGTGTTGAGTATATCAAAATAAATGTTATATTTTTTAGTAAATTTTATGCCTTACTTATGTTTTCTGTAATACAAAAATGTTAAAAAAATGTATACTATCCAAGACCTTTTTTCCAAATACAGAAAACAAAGGAGTGAAACTTTTAATAGCATTTTATTTTATAATTTAAATTCAAATCAAAAAGGCTTCAGAGTAGGATTCTTGTCGTCTTATAGAGACGTTGACGTAATTATTTTATAATTAGATACACTTAGCACATTCCAAGGAGGCAAACAGCGACAGGAGATCGACTCCTGTTCTGCAAACTCGATCTTCGATCCGTGCAGGTGCAACTGTTATTTCATTAAAATTGAATACAGATGTCGCGTGCGCCGCCTTTTTACTTCACGGCGCTCCATTATAATTAAAGTATTATTATTTTGTCGTAAAACAGAGGCTGGGCGCGTTTGCTCGCGACCGACACGCGCCTTCAACGCTATTCGGAACAACGGGACTCCTGAGATCGTTACGATTATTTCTTTATCGGAAGGTAGCTTAATGAAAATTTAAACCTGTTCAGGGAATTATTATTAAAGGTTTCACGATACGCGAAGAGTAGGTATTATGTGGCTGCAGTATTAAGTGCTTAGTTGTACTCTAACATACTGAACAAGGTATCAATAATATAAACAATGTAGATTAAATAATTTATAGAGAGTTACATTTTTAAAGTTTTCCTTCTAGCTAATATTATTAATCCCTCGGTTGATTTTTTAAGAACCAGATCTCATAATGGCGGATAATGATTATAATTTCACCACATCGTACATTGTAAAAATCATTTAGTAAAATAAAAAGTTTTTATAAATGAAAAAATAATCTAAGCATACATTTGTATATAAACATTATAATTTTCCATCTGTTATTTTTCAAAGTTTTGTAATAAATCAAGCGTTTGACCTGTACCTCGTGAGGTCTATATTCGTTTGTATGAAATTTAAACCTTTATGGTTTGGTCAGTCCAGCGGTTAATGCGAATTTGAGTTTGTTTATTTGTTTCACTTTCACGCCTTAGATGCTCAACCAATCGTCAATAAATTTTGCATACATGATGTCAGGAGAACAAAAAAGAATACATTTTATTCAGAAAAACTGTGCTCTTTTGGAGGGATAGATCTAAAATACGTTATCGCGAACAAAACCTCAAGCAAAAGCTAGTTATCAATATTTTTTTGTTAGTTTAATGTTTCCAAGTGCGATTACTTTTAATTATAAACAACGAAATTATGCCCGCGGTGAAAAAAAAGAGAAAAATTTGGGTTAAAAAACTCTATATAAAAAGTGACTGAGTGCACGAGACAGTAGTAGTAGGTAGTAGGCAGTAGGTAGGTAGATCTTCAGACATATTTACATAATTGATAGATTGACGTTTAGTTGTCATTTTATTTCATTACATGATCGTACTATGAAGGGGAGATTTAGCCTCATTTTCTTCGTCAACTGACCCGCGTGTGAATCTCCGTACGAAGGTGCACATTCTTAGATACCACACCAATCGTTGCACAATTGATTGTTTTATTTGTCAGAGGAAATAATGTCATGGTTGTCAACAAATATGATCTATATTTGACCCTTAGCAAAAATATGAAAATTTTCATATAAACTGTCACATGAAAAATCATGCACCCATCACATACCAGGCACAGAGATAGATGTATGGGTAGGTGTACCTATTTATTTTTTCTAGTGGCAGTTCAGTGGACGAAATTTAACCAAAATTCGTTATTTTTTTAAGTTTCAACATTGTTATTATGGCTATTTTATCACAGTTTCTTTGCTTTCATAATTATTGCATATATTTAATTTGGTTCTATTATGTAAATACGGCATTATGCATTAATGTTTAACGTATATAGTAATTGGTTTGGTAAAAAGTAATTGTTCCATATATTTTTTAATTACTATACAAACATTTCATAATAGCTAATTAACAAAAAAAATAAAGGAAGGTGGTTGACGAAGAAAGAAGAAAAAGGTAATAAACTATTTTATCTTTACCTATTTATTTACAGATATTAGGTAATACATAATAAGTTGTGACTAAAAACATCAGTTAGATTGCGCACAACAAATAATAAAATAGCCATAGTAGAGAGATTCCATCACTGTAGCTTCATTCCGCATCAAGCAGTTTATATTCCGTTTCCGAATGTTTCTCCACATTTTGTTTGTAATCCTGCTTCATGAGAACGACGTCGAAACATCTTCGTTTACCAGCAGTCTTCATAGTACTTTTTTATTGCAGTAAGACACAATGACGTTACTGTACATAAATAAGTGAGGTGTAATTTAAAAATGTCCGCGACGTGGTTGGGACCTAGTTGTCATAGTAATGCTGTCCTGCGAGCTTCTAAAGGGAGCGCTTAAGCCACTCACCCGATTCTATATTGTGCGCCTCGGTTTGGGCTGTTGCCTAATATCCCGAATCTAACTATGCTAAACTAAGCTTAGAACTATTCATACAAAAAGGAATTTGTGAGATACACATGTGTACCAAGCATTTGTACCTCTCGAACTCAAACATGTATTTCGGATCTGACAATATACTTTGGCGGGTATTACATTTGTTCTATAGTCCTTACAATCCAGCCAGACGCAATCGCTACGTCACATCCCACAAAAATTTTCAAAACGTAGGTTTGTATGCGTTTAAATGAGCCGGAGCGCTCGGTGTATGAAAACATCGTGATGAAACCATAGCCTGTTGGTATGACTTTATTAAGCCCGCCTGGCTAGCTACTACAACCTTAATTAGAAAAAAAAGTCACCAGGCATCTATAGGTGTTCCCGCAGGTGGACTTGAGACCCAGTGCCTCTACGTTAAAGCGTGCTTACTGTCTAGGACTACATCCTTATTTTACAGTCGGTAATATTGTGGTAAAACGCCAAAAAACCTAAAAAGTTAAAAAAAACTCATCTTTTGTCGTTTCGTCCATATATTATTATATTTGTTCATACTTTATGAGTTTAAGCAATAACAAATCAAGTAAAATTTAATGTATATTATGCCACCTGAGTTTTGTGGAGCAGCGTTCTGTAATGTCCTCCAAGATGGCTACCACTCTCAAGTTAAAAAAGTGTCACCAAGCACCTATGGGTTCAAAGAGCTACACTTCAGACCCATTGCCCCTCCAGACTAATCGCCATTTTTTAATCTATAAGATATATAAATAAAACGATACAAAAATTATTTCAGATATGGTTTCTCATTCAAGTTATATTTTTTATATTCACAAAGCGTTCGCGAAAACCTTAAGTGTATTTTCACGTAACCAGAACGGTGGCTTCTGTTATTACGTTAACGCTTGTTAAAAGTATTACTCTCATTAGCAGTAAATGCATATATACCATTAAAAAAAACTTAAGGACATCGGTGTTTCAGATTATAAAAGTAATGAATCAACAGAGTCGAACTTTTTCAACAGTCTGTGTGTGGTCTCATGAGGAGAAATACCATTATTTATTCTATAGCTTTAATTAATTCTTGGTTTTTTATTTATTTATTTATATATACATACAAAATAACTGACAAATTAAAGCGCAACAGAATTTCATTCAGAAATGTTGTCATGATTATTAATTAACCCCTCGACTGATTTTTTAAGACCCAGATCTCAAAATGGGCGATTACATTTTTATTTATTTTTTTATTTCACGAAATCGTATATTGTAAATTCCATGGTTTAGTAAAAAGGAGTTCGTACAAATGAAAAAATACATTTTATATACAAAATCATACAAAAGATACATTTTTCAAAGTTTTGTAATAAATCTGGTATTTTTTAAGCTTATTCTGCCAACAGTCTGTTGACCTGTGCCTCATGAGGCTTACATTCGTTTGTATTTACGTATATGTATAACAATTGCCTAGTTTCAATAATATAAACTATGTCTAGTTTAGATTTAAATGACCGTGAATGAAATTGTGCAAGAAAAATAATAAATAAAGGCAATAATTATAGCATTAATAAATTATTTACATATACGATGATAAATTAATTTCAAAAATAAATCCTTTTTTTTTATTCTAGCATGGCAAAGTTTTTTTCTTCTTTCTACTTTATTCAACTATCGCGTTTCTTTATACGCAGACATAAGACCAGTATACATATGATGGAAGGCCAATTTCAAATATTATTCGACAAAATGAAGATCGAGATGCAAAATCAAAATGCTGAATTGAAAGATTCTATCACAAAAAGTATTATGAACAAGATGGAGGAGAAATTAATACCTATTGTAGAAGAAAATAAAAACTTAAAAATGAAAGTAGAAAAATTAGAAAGAGAGATAGAGTATTTTAAGAGAGTAGAGAGGAACAATAATATTGTAATATTTGGCTTAGAAGAAAAAGAAAAATCCTCTTGCGAACTAATACAAAACCTGAAGGAAATTCTTAACCAGGATTTAAATACTAATATAGAAGAGTACGAAGTCAACAAAATTCGTCGCCTAGGTAATAAAAATAAAGAGAGCAACAAGCCGAGACCGGTATTATGTTCGTTTATAAATAACTGGAAAAAGAACGAAATAATTAAAAATAAAAAAAAACTTAAGGCAATCTACATTACTGAGGACTACTCGAAGGAAGTGTTGGAAAAAAGGAAAGAGTTGCAAGCAAAGTTAACAGAAGAAAGAAAAAAGGGCAATACAGCATACTTGAAATATGATAAATTAATAATCAAAGAGAACAACAATAGCCAAGAAAAAAGGAAAAGAGAAACATCGGCTTCACCTTCTTCCTATAATAGCCAGCCAAAAAAGCAACAAACGTTAAACACTATCAAGTCAGCCAGAGCAAATGCTTTTGATATAATGCGATCTAGATCCAGCTCTCTTTCGAATATCTCTAATATTAATAAAAACCAATAGCAACTAAAGGACGGCAAACGGAAACCAAAACCAACAAACGAAACTGACAATAAGGAAACAAGAAAACATCGAGCTCCCCCAAGCCGACTGGTCCTCGTGGGGGAAAGAGACCACAACCCTCCAACAATAAAAAATAACAATCACCAAAAATCAGCAATATATATCGCATCCCTCAATGTACTTACCCTAAGAAACGAGGAAAATCTTATGGAATTAACATACGCGTTAAAACAAATCAAATGGGACATCGTTGGCATGAGTGAAGTGAGAAGAATGGGCGAAAGTATTACTTCTCACCCAGACTACTTACTCTACCACCTAGGGGAGACACAAGGCCAATATGGAGTAGGATTTATTATCAAGGAACAAATAAAGAAATATGTAGAAGAATTCATAGGAATCTCAGAGCGCATAGCGATTATGAATGTGAAAATACCGGGATATAAGAACCCATGGTCCATAGTACAAGTTTATTCACCTACAGAGCAATCAAATTTAGAGAACATCAATGCCTTCTACCATGATCTGAATGAAGCAATTCGAAAACATGCCCATAAAAATCTTATAGTAATGGGAGACTATAATGGTCAAATTGGTGCAAGACGCCCAGGAGAAAACACAATACTAGGACCATTCTCGTATAGTAACAAAACCAGAAGTAGGAATGGGGAAAAAATTATAAACTTTGCGCTAGAAAATAACTTAACAATCTTAAATACTATGTACAAGAAAAACAGAAAACACATGTGGACCTGGATCTCGCCTGATAGTCAAACGAAAAATGAAATTGATTTTATTATGACGAACAGAACTAGTTATTTTACCAACTTTAGTATAATTAAAAGATTCAATTTTAACACCAACCATAGGCTGATCAGAGCGGAACTAAAAACAAAGCAACCGAAGAAGCCTAGACCAAGACAAGACTTAGGAAACACAAAACTCAACAAACAGCAAATAGAACAAATAACAATCGCCCTGAGAGACCAACTTACAGACTTTAAAGAGAACACTATGAAACTAGGAATACAAGAAAAATACAATTGCTTAGAGAATACAATCCAAACCCGGACAAAACTCATTGCAGTCACCAAAATTGACGCCAAAAAAGGGCTAACAACAACCACGCTAAAACTACTAGAAGACAGATACCACCTACTCCGTGCAAGAAATATGCAAAACAGAAGAAAAGAACTAGCTAAGATTAGTAAAGAAATCAAAGAAAGTATGAGAAAGGATAGAAAACAATTGAGGATGGAAACGATAGAAAAATACATACTCAGGACTGGTGGAACTAAAAAAGCGCTCAAAGAATTAACAAACACAAGGAACTGGATTGTAAAAACAAAGGATGATCGAGAAAAATGGAATTATCGCAGAACAGACATTTTAGAAACAGCTGTATCATACTACAAGAAACTTTACGAAAACAATACTACGCAAGGCGGAATCAAATTGTTAGAAACCTCGAGCATTCCTAACATCCTCTATGAAGAAGTTAAAGAAGCTATTAATAACCAAAAAAACGATAAGGCGCCCGGACCCGACGGCATATGCAATGAAATTTTAAAACATAACAAAGAGATCCTGACTCCTGTGCTCACAGATATGTTCAATGATATCATAAACACCGAAACCATACCCCAGCAATGGACAGAGTCTAATATCATTCTACTTTATAAAAAAGGAGATAAATATGACATCGGAAACTATCGCCCTATCAGCCTTATGCCCAACGTATATAAGATTTTTGCGAAAATCATCTTAAAACGCATTGAAAAAACCCTAGACGAACACCAACCGATCGAGCAAGCAGGATTTCGCAAAGACTATTCAGTAATCGACCACATCCATGCAGTACGTCAAGTTTTAGAGAAATACAATGAATACCAGCTAACATACTACATCGCATTTATCGATTATAATAAAGCATTTGATTCTCTAATACATGAAAAAATATGGGAGGCACTACTCGAACAAGGAATCGAACATAAATACATTCGATTAATAAAAAACGTATACAGTCACAGTACAGCGAGAATTCAATTAGAAAAGAAAAGCGCTTCTTTCAGAGTACAAAAAGGTGTAAGACAGGGAGATCCTCTATCTCCGAAACTATTCTCCGCAGTACTGGAATCAATCTTCAGAAGACTAAATTGGGAACATCTCGGGTTAAATATAGATGGCGTATTAATGTCGCATTTGAGATTCGCTGATGATATAGTGCTACTGGCAAAAACATCAAAAGACCTAAATGAAATGATAAAAGGACTTGTGACAGAAAGTGAAAGAGTAGGATTGACATTAAATCCGGAAAAAACTAAAGTAATGACAAACGGAATTAAACATACCATAGAAATAGGGAACACTAAAATTGACTATGCTGATGAGTATATCTATTTGGGACAGCTTATAACACAAAAAGAATCCATGCTAAAAGAAGTAGAGAGAAGAATTACAAATGGATGGAAGAGATACTGGAGCTTGAGAGAGGCTATGAAAGATAAAACTCTTCATATAAACACAAAACGTAAATTGTTTAACGTCTGCGTACTACCTGTTCTTACATACGGCTGTCAATCATGGACTTTAAATCAAGAAATATTGAACAAACTAACAACTTGCCAATATGCAATGGAAAGGAGTATGCTAAATGTCAAAAAGTCTGACAGATTGAAAAACTGCGTTATCAGAAATAAAACAAAAACTACAGATGTAACAATCAAAGTCAAAAGACTTAAATGGAGATGGGCTGGCCACCTGATTAGAGGAAAGGACAAATGGAGTAAAAGAGTGACACGGTGGTACCCCAGAGAAGGTAAAAGAAAGAGAGGTAGACCACAAAAAAGGTGGGATGACGACATCAGACAAGTGGCAGGAGTCATGTGGAACAGAGTGGCTGAAGAAAAGAAGGAATGGAAAAGGTTGGAGGAGGCCTTTGCCGACTGGCAAACAGATCTAGGGATGATAACCAAGGAGCAGATATTAGTTTAAAGAGTTTACTTAGCTAGAGTCCAGCATTAGTTTTAGTTTAAATTTACTGTAATTATTTTAAGAGATCTGAATAAAAGGCTATATTATTATTATTATTATTATTATCATGGCAAAGTGACTGCACCACACTTGATGTTTAAGCACAGTACAATCTAAAAACAACGGCGACCATCGAGATACAAATAATCCATCCCCAGTCGTCGCTATCATGCCGGCCAGCGTAGATGTCCCTTTACGTTACGCTTGAAGGACTCTATGACGTAGGAAGGAGTGAACACGCTGGCCGTGATATTGTTCCCCAGCGTCACGGTACGGCAAAGATAGGACGGTGCGAACTTTACTTAAGAAAGATGAAAGAAAAGATTACTTTTAACAGATATAAAATACGTATGAGCTTTAGCCCGCGACTTTGCTTACGTTACTGTAGATTTAACCTATCCCTCGGAAACAATCCATTTTTTCTGGATGAAAGTACATTATTATACTTTTTTTATGTCGCTGATAATATGTATACAAAATTTCATAATGATCGGTTCAATAGCTAAGGAGTGAAACCGTAGCAAACAAACAAACTCATATATATATCATATATATATCATATATATATATATATACGAGTATATAATAAGTAAGGAAGGATTCGATAAACATTTAAAAGACTTACCAAGTAATTATATAATTCGAAAAATTTGATATTTAGCCTTTCTGCTTGGGAAATATGTAACTAGAGAGCAGCTTTACTCTTTTTTCGGACCCAGTAAAAGCTATATTTAGAATATTTAAGTGCACAAGAAATTGGTACCTTGTTTAAGAAACGTCCAATTATGGGCAAAATAACCAAAAATTATCATTGTTTTAAAGTTCAGAGTGATAAATATTTTCCTTGTTAAAAGGCTATAAATATTTACGAGAAAACTACTCGGCGATTAAGGGAGTAATAAAATACTTGGTAAATTAATATGCATCCAAGAAACTTTGTGTCTTATTGAAGGTTGAAATTAGGTTAGATTTAACTCAGCAAAATCATATTGATTGGGACTTATGTACCTTCATTAATATTTGTTCTTTGATTGTTATATCGAGTCAAAATGAAATCGAACTTTGCTTTTCAGTTGTTAGATTTAGGTTGGTTTTTTGGATTATGGTTAAATATTTATTGCTATTATTATTAAGATGTTTCTCAGCGGATAGTTACCAACTGCCGACTGTGAAAAGTGCGATTTGCCGCGCCACGGAGGCGCCGCGGGCTGCGGACCGCCCCCTATTGTACCCCCACAATGCCTCGTACCTCACGCTAACGAGCCCTCCAAGCAAACCAGACACATTTGTAAAAATTGCAATAAGCGTTCCATTTCGGGTTATTGTTTTGACATATAATAAATATTTGTAAGAAGATTACATCGCGCAGAGATTGCGCATCTGATTTTACAATCGAGCGAATTTGTTTTATTATGTTCGCACGGCGCGGCTCGCTGCGGCATTCGGGGGCTCCGAGCGTTGTGTATAAACGCATGCATGCTCTGGAACCGTATTACACGGAGTTGCGTTTGCATACACGCCACACAAGATGTCGCTGGAAACGGGTTGATTTTATCTTCATTCGATTCTACGATAAAACTAAATGGGTTTGTTAAAATAATTTATATAAAAGTTAAATTACATATATTCTTCGTAGTTTCATTATTTGTCAAGTGAATGTATTTATGTAAACGGATTTTCAAATAAGTGGAAAATTAAATTGTATTTCCAATAAAAACTTACGTCTACAAATTTATAGATAACATTATATTTATTGTGTAAAGTTAATAAACATTATAAAACAAAATCACTTATAGTGTTTGTCTGTATGTTAGTTACTTTTAAACTAGTCAACGGATTTTGATAAGACTTTCAGTTCCAATTAGAAAATGTATTCTGGAAATCTTATAATATGTGTATATTACAGTTATATAAAATAGAGAAAAATCGATGTGTTCTAAAAAAAATCATAAGAAGGAGTTTTCAGTGACACTGGCTATAATTCCTTATGAGATACATAAATATATTGTACTACGGAATTATACATTTTCTGGATATCTGAAAAAACGAATGATAAACTCCGCAATAGTATAATGTATATCTCATAGATAACCCACAGTAATCGTTTTTGTCTTTTGTGTTTTATTAGGATATGATTGTTTATACGCAACTCTATTTCGAACAGTTTAGTTTAATCCATGTCTAATTAAATATATTAATTACGTTGGGCATTAAATATAGACCGAAACTGCCATTTAAAATTACATTTACAACTGCCATTTATTTGCATGTCGTTTCGATGAATATTTTAGAAGATATCTCAGATTTAAAATCACGCATAACAAAATTAAAGTTATTTTGTTTTAAGATTTGAATGATAGATATCAAAGCACAAAAAAATGAGTCTGACTCATTTACACATCATACTAGTACATTATAATTACTAGCTTATACAAATTTTAATTTTTCATATATATTTATCTAAATTATAACGTAGCTTATCGGTTCTATCCTTACCTAAATTAGGGAATATCACTTTTAAAGTTAGATAATAAAACTGGTTATCTACATGTATTTTTTTAAATATAAACGTGAGAAACGACAGCCAGCCATGTGCAACCTCCTTAAAGAATTAGTTAGGAATTATTATGAGTGAGAATTAAAACGAATCAGTGCCTATATAGCAGCGGTGCCGACAATACAGCGCGGTGCCAACAAGATCGGACGGTTCACGTACAGAAAATTGTAGGTTGCGCACTCAGTTAGCGCCTCGAAGGTGTCATGATTGCCATAATTTGCGTTCGCGGACACTGGCCCGCAGCGGCTGTCGTCACGTGTTCCCGTCTAAATACCTTTTGTAATCAAACGTATACTTGCCTCGCAATAAAAATGATAGTACGTAACGCCCCATACGAAACATTACTCTTTAAATTAAGAAATAAAAGTACTACTCCAGTCATATTTATTCATAAAGTAATAATAATCAAGCAGAACATCCATTAAAAGCGTTATCTTTTCGTACAGAAAATATGTATAACAATTGTTAACAATTGTTATTGAAGTTATATTTCTTTTGGCGCGTTAGGGAAAAATGATGAGAGTAAATTTTTAGTATGCGCGCACCATCACGAAAAACCGACACCCTGTAGTTAGCTATAGTCAACATTTTATTCAAAAAAGTATGTATGTAATAAATACCTTTTTTCTATGGTTAGTATCGTTTTTTCTACAATCGCAGAATAAGGAGAAAGATTTAAAATAAATTCGCTTTCTTCTTCTTCTTGTTACGCCAAAGAAGTATAACTTCTAACACGTGTACATAAGTACACACTACTTTTTTTACGTATTGGCTCACTTTATTAAAACATCTTCTTAAGATATGTTAAAACAAAGTGATATTTAAATAACGCCGATAACAAACATGCCCTAGTAAATTATTCAACGATTAAAAATTTCATTGAGGGGAACGGAGAATTCTGTTCGAACCGGGAAAACAGATTAAATCTCATTCAATCACGAACGTGCTTTGGAAGCGAATGTCTCCTGATTTTAAAGAGATTAAAGTCAACTTAGCGACTACCACAATGGCACCGCGCCGTTTACGTTTTGAAAGTCTTGAGACGCGTCGTTTTGAATAATCACTTTTTGCCGATGTCAAAATATTCAAACATAGGTTTAGTATATTATTGAAATTATGACTTATGTTTTTGATCGTCCACATTCAATTGTATTCCGTTGGTGAAATCGAAACATCTACTAACGAGCTCAAAAATACTCATAAAAATATGTCACTCGGGACCCCGTTTCAAGAGGAGGTGAGCCACTTCACACATTGATAAGCCGTTTTGACTTTGTGATTCCTCTTTACCATCGGCTATAAATTGTCGATACATCAATATTGTATGATGAGATTAATGCCCATGTTCGGTGGACCATTAGGCCTGTATAATCCCATTGTGTTTTTTATTCCGCTTTTGAGTTCGGGCGCAGTGTCGGTGCCGCCAAATCGACGTCATTTCGATGGGAGAAATGATTAAAGACACGAGAATTTATAATAATACCACCTCGTTAGAATTCAATATGGGATATTTAAATAGTTTGTCTTTGGAGATTCATAAAAAACTCCTTGCTACTTGTTAACTAACTATAAGAATAGCGTAGCGTTTCAAAGATTTTCTTAGTGAATAAGTTTTGGATTCTATTTTCTTTTGAAATGAGGTTTTTTCATTTTAAGGCACAGTGACTGCACTGTACTCGCTGGTAAACATAGTATAATACAAAAGCGATGATAGGTTAGTATGTTTGGACACCGTTTATGTAGTTGGAAATCTGTTCCCAAGCAACTATGTGTGCATTCCGGCAGCTGTACTCGAAATCCAGTTCCTCTAGGTTGAGCGTGTTCATCATCGTCATTTAACATCAGGTAAGGTTGTGGACAAACGCTAAAACCTAAACAGTATAAAACGAAAACGAAGAAGGAGTTCTGAAATTTATCGCTAGTCGCCATTATCATGACGGCCTAATTCCGAAACGTGACAAACCAAAAGAGGTACTGTGGCAAACTTTTCATCTTGTGCCTCGTGGTAGCAATTCGCTCGGGAATTTACATCCACCTCACCTGAATCTTGAATAGATATAGGCTGATCCTGTAATGTGACATGCCTAAACGTACCACTGTTGCGGCTTTCAAACTTGATGCAGGGTGATCGCAATTCATTCGGACACGATTGTCGTGCCCTTCCACCCGGCTTTTAGTTAAGTAAATTATAATATATGTATTTTAATTTCATTTGAAAAAGTGTTTAAGCTTGATTACAGTATGTACTATATAATTTTATAAATTATTAGTTTTTGCTCGTGACTTTACCGGCATAAATGTAGATTGAATCTATTCTTCGAGAACGATACGTTTTACTGAATTAAAGGTATCCCATGTCCTTTTCAGTATTCCTGCCAATGTCTATGCTAAAGTTCAAAAGCGTAACAAATTCATATGCGTATTTATAATATTATTAAAAGAATTCAAATATATTTTAAATTACAAAATTATGTTCAAAATCGGTCCAACCGTTTTGCAGATTAGCCGGAATAAGCACACCGACATGCAAACAAAAATGTAAGTATGTGGTTTTCATTTTATGCACCGTGTATATTTTTTAATTAAAACAAATTGTTATTTTGATATTACGAACTACATTTACATTTATTACACTTGAATTTTATTTATTAGTTTAGATTAAAATCTGCAGTTTATTTCCAACGTCAATACGCGAGTCAATTGTATCAATAGCTTTCATATTTCAATTCGTATATCGGTAGTTGTCAAAATGTCTCGTTTAAGGAGGATGAGATGCGGCAAACAATCCGAGGACTTTAGTCTTGAACGTCCCTCATATCGCGGCGTCCATTCACGAGCTCGCTCGCACGACGACACTCGGACGAGGTCCGCTTAGATTTATGCTCTTGTAATGTGCCGGCTTCTGTAAATGGACGAGTTCTCACCACACCGCCGAGTCAATCCCTTTGAATTTATTAGGTATCCGTGATTCAACTGACTTATGCAGGGACCCTTTAATGCACCGAAGTTATTGTTTGATTACTGATTTATTTCTGTACATTTAGTTCTGTACATTATAATGTAATAAAGGGAAGTTGATAATTTTAGGGTTACATTATATTTTATTTAGTTATTCCAAAGTAAATGTTGTAACAGAGCAATTAAATTAACTCACAAAAATTATAAGATAGATGAATAGGAAAAGTAGGTTTATAGAACCATTATTTTCATAAACATACTGTATATATATTTTTTTTCTGAATCCTATATTAAAAAGGGCATAAATGCTTGTCATCTAAGACAATTGGATGGAATGAACTCCCAGCGGCAGCGTTTCCGGACCAATACAACCCACAGACCTTCAAGAAACGAGCTTACTCCTTCCTCAAAGGCCGGTAACGCATCTGTAATATCTCTGGTGTCGCAGGTGTCCATGGGCGGAGGTGATTACTTACCATCAGGTAACCCGTCTGTTCGTTTGCCTCCAATCTCATAAAAAAAAAACAATTATTGTAAAGTTATGTTATCCATTGATATTTTATAAATTTGCCATCATTTAAGGTCTTGGAGTTTTTGGCGTTAACCTGATAGGTCACGTGCCGTTTTATATTGGTTCATTCCTTGTAACTTACATTATATCATCTAACTTCAGTGGCAGTTCACATTCTTCTTTATTTGGTGTCAAATCCACTATATATATATATATATATATATTTTTACTTCCATTATAAGTGGGTAATATTTTTACAAAGTGTTTTGTGGCAACTTTAATAAACTGATACCCCTATATGGAGTTTTTGTGACTTCACAGAATACATGCTCCGTGGTATTGTGCATAAAACTTAAGATGTTAGGATACTAAGTTGCAATATAGGGTCAAATAACGCAAGTAAAATAATATAGACGCCACAACATGACATAATGAGATCCTGTCAAACACTCAAGATTACGTTTTTATGATTTGGTTCACGATGCGATTTGAGATCCTGACACGCGATTTTAATTTCGACTTGCCTCAATATTTCTAGAAAGTAATAAGTTAACCCTTATTAAGTAAGAAATTACATATAATTTTGGGACTGTCGAATCTTTTTACACATCCAAATAAGCCTTAAAAATGAATTGTAATACGTATTGTATTTCTGAAATGTTTTTATACATTTACTCTTTCTATAGTATTGTTGAATGTGAAATTATTATTTTTTAAGAAAATCCTTTTTACTGCGTATAGTCTTTAAAAAAATAAAATTTCATTTTATCATTATTTTTTATTTTTTTGAAAATAGTTAAACAATTTATTTGCTACGTTTTACAGATTCTGCCGACATAGGTCTGTCTTAATAATGATAATTTTAAATATTGAATGAATGTATAAAAAAGTTTGCTCTCTTCAGTTATTCCACAATCGGATCGTAAATTGAAAGGGGCAAAGCGGTCGAAGCGTTCAACTTTACAGCGCTCGTATTTGATAAATGTCGTTACTTGTAGACAAATAGCTGATACTTCTTAACAAATTGCAGGCAGTCGCCACAAGCTCCTTAAGGACGCCGCTTGTACCATTTCTTCTATAAGGTAAAAATGTAAACAGGTCGTCGCGAGTAATGAATATTAATTGATTGGGAATCCGCAGACATTGCGTAAAAAATAGTAAAGAAGTTCTGCTCTTTAACTTATTCGATACGTTTTTCCGTAATGATTATGCCATTGACGACATAACTATAGATCATAAATTTGATTTACTATATTATTACTGTTTGACGATAGTAAATTTACGTTTTATTTCAGGGATAAATAAAAAAATAATAAATCCATTGGAATTATCTTTCTTTATTATTTCGCATAATAAAAAATAATAAACAGGAAGGAATTCGGGACAGAAATAGAGAGAATGAACATTAAACGAATTGGTCATTAAACATTTTACTGCAAGAAAGATTTTATAGTCTCAATGCAGATAGTATCTATTTTATGAAGTTTCTATGTACATTTGTATAAAAATACTATATAAAACATCCGTTTGATTATCCCTTGTGATAGTTAATTTTTTTTTCTTTTCTTTACAGACCAATGCTAATCGCTGTTTTGACAAAAAATAAGTAATATAAAAAAATACATGGTTTACAACACATTTTTTATGCGATTGGAGGCAAATGAACAGAAGGCTCACATGATGTTAAGTAATCACCACCGCCAATGGATACCTGCGACAGCGAGGAGAGTTGAAGAAGTAGTGTATAGGAGTAGGTACATTACGATTGATTTGATGGCTTCAATGTTGTAGCTTAGTAACGTGATTTTTCGTATTGCATTTTCTCAGAAAATGAGTTAAGGTCACCGCTATCTAATTAATATACAGAAATACTAAGAGTGAGTGAAAGCATTCACCTACTTAGGCTATATTTAATCGGCTGTGTACTAATGTGACATTAAATGTCTTTTAATAACACAAATAGCGAGCCGCGTATTTCTTCTGATGAAAGTACTGTTTATGCAGGATTTTATTATTATTTAATGGGCATATTAAAAGCGGCAGTACTTTTTTCTTATGTAGGAGATAAGATAAAAGATCTTTACATAAATAAAAATAAGGTAGTAGTTTATGTGCTAGAAGTTAATAATAATCGAATTTACCTATATGACACTACCCGTTCTGTGTGCAACGTGCCGAAGACTGACGTCTCCAGCCAGCGGCGTGACATTTCGTTGAAGGTTTATTTAATCAAGGAGCAGTTTCATACTCCGAAACCCTAGGGGCTACGGTGTGCAATTCATTTCTGCCGTCTCAATCTCGACTGCCTCCGTACAATTGCATTGTCCTCAGGTGCTAGTGGATTTAATGAAATTTCTTCACGGCTCTCAGACAATTTACATTGTGTGCTCTTTGTATGAGGTTCAGTAGTTGCTTATTTATATTATAAAATATAAGAACTTTAATTATTTCCAATAATGTATATTCCAGGTTTTGCGTGATTTATATATTATTTGCAATATATAATTATTAATAATAAGCAGTTGCGTACAGTTTAAATATGTGTGTTTGTTTTGAAGCAGGAAACAGGCATTCACTTCTTGACCATAAGCATAAGCATAGTTAACCTCAAAAATACTGTAGCTGCGATGGTAAACCTGCAGTCGATGCTTCCACTATTATTTGACGAAAGGCTCGGTTGTCATCCATTTTTATTTCCATTTTATAACTCAAGTGCCGCCAATTCCAACTGTTTCTACTCTCGGGTACGCACTGACACAAATACTGTTGCCAAAAAACAAAAACAAAAAACAGAAGAAACTTCAAAATCAATCTGATTGGTTCCGGTTATTCTGATCTTACCATGATTAAAATGAATGAGTGATCTGTGTATCTAACTTGTTGAATGAATGTAGAATGTATATTGAATTTTTCATCTATAGTTATACCTATATATATCAGTTTTCATTGATATTAATTTATCGGCACAGAATCACAGAAGTTGATGCGCTGATCTAGAGTTTATAGCAAAATTAATAATACATTTAAACGGTCTCCGTGTGTGTATAAACATAAATATCATCAGATTTTCTTATGACAATCGTGAGATAGCAACAACATGAGACCATCGTAATTCGGTGACATACGTGAACAATTTTCAAACAGATGTTTTAAACGTGTGTATTGCATAATTAACTAAATAAGAATTAAAACGGTTCACCTTCGGTATACAGATGTAAAGGTGCATAATGCGTACATTGAATTCTTTTATATTCTAGTAACTTTGTTTAAAAAATTTCGCAGATTTAATTATTATGAATCTATCATAATGGCTGTTCTTTTAAACAAAAATTAAAATTGCATTGTGTGTACCTTTTTGCTTTGTAAAGTAAATCTTTGGGACAGACAACGTAAAGCTACAATATATACGATGAATGTTTCAAGCATATATTTATTTGAATAGGTATACAAGACGCACTGAAATCTTCAACATTTAGAAGTCAATGTGTAAACCTATGATCCATTGTTCTTTTTCCATGGAGTAAATTTTCGAAGGATCACACACTTCTCGCTTGGAGGGTAGTATAAAATTTGTATAATAAATGAGAGGCGTGGTTGGAATCCGTCACAGTGGCCGTTGTCTGCGCGTGGGGTGCTAGATGGGTGGCCGTTTGTGGGCTTTATGAAATATTGCACTAAATTTAAACCTAAAACTTGCATATACATAAATATTTCAACATAGAATAGTTCAAATTAAATAATATTATACAAATCAACCATATTAGTATTATTAATATGGAACGACGCGAATGGTAAGTAAAAATGATTTTAATTACAGATTCATTTCATTTCATTCAACTAATTCAATTGTACATACTTCTTTCATTCAATTTCACACTTTTCCATCTGTCACAATATAAGCGGTTATTGTTAAATAGTGGAAATTTTTATAGCGAATATTTTTCAATAATATTCATAATTACTTTACTTAGAATATTAACAATGTTATAAAATATTTTTTACAAATATTGATAATGTCAATTAAAAAAAACAACATTTAAGAGTTGTCGTAAATTACAAGTTGTAGTATCATAGGATACTACAGGATTTATTTGGAATGAAAAAGAGCATTTTCTGAACTACAATGGCGAAACCCTTTATTAATTGTCGTCTTCTCACCATTATCCAACCTAAGCAGGTTCGGCACAACATGTCTTCTTCCTCCACCCTCCTCTGTCAAATGTCATCTCAGTATTCACACCTTTTATACACATATCATTTCGGTCTTCGGTCTTCGGTCTTCCTTTACACGTATATCCGTTCATCCTCATCCTTAAGACTTTTCTAGTTACATGACTTACATCTCTCGTCATGACATGCCCATACGTATTACCCCTTCTCTGTCACACGTGCTATTTTCAAACTTCCTCTGATATGTTCATTCTTAACCTTATCTATTCTAGTTACAACATGGATGTGCGTTATATCATTCGCATCTACATCAATTTTTTTTTAAATACTTTATAGGTTAGCGTTTGACCACAATCTCATCCGATGTTAGATGATGATGTGGTCTAAGATGGCAGTCACGCTAAACTTAGAAGGAGACTGGCTTTCAAGTGCAGCAGCCGGAATATACCAACAGGTGCTTGGCGACAGATTTTCAACTTGAGGGTGGTAGCTAGCCAGACGGAATTAGAAAATGCCCTACTACTATGCTTTAGTTTCATCACGATGTTTTTCTTCACTGAAAGCTCCGACTCAATTACTAGGATTCGAACCTACGTCCTTCGACGCTGTCGCTTCATATATAATTTTCTCTTATCCGTCTCTTTCGTAGCCTAACTCTTAGATTCATACATCATGATTGGTGTCATAATAGTCTTATAATTATTATGAAAATATATTATTTAAATGAGTTTAACTTCTATTGAAAGTTTATAAAAGTGATTTTTAATTTATACAATAATGTAAGCCGGTTTTAAAAAGGCGAGGAATTTTGATAACCTATTATAATTCGGTATCAAACGTTTTATCAGCGACCGGTTCACTTGTACGAGACTACTGATCGTAAAATACTAATCTCATTACAGTTTATTTTATCTTCTTGACGCGGTTATAAAAAGCCTGATTTTTCGGCGCGTGCACTAAACAACATCGATACAAATTACGACTTATCGCTTCTTTTTTTTTACTGCTTCATGAGAATTCAAATTTCACAATATATATTTTTAAAGTTTAATGTGGTACCTACGTATATATTATACTCGACTTACCCCTTGCGGTTTTATTACCTGACGCTTGAAACAAGTCACTGGTGGCATTTTTAGAGGGATTAATAAAATATAAAAGTATATGCTTTATTTATACAAATACTAGCGATCTGCTTCAGCTTCGCACTGCTGCAATATAACTATGTATTTATAAGTGTCCAAGCAATTTAGACAAGTAATATTATACAATAAAATTTTTGATATAAACAGTTCACCAAGGCAAAGAAACTACATGAGTCTCTTTTTTCTATTGAAATGTTAAAGTTTTTATTTGATTGGCTAGCTGTTGCCCACAGTTCCGCATGCGTTTTTTTATAATTGTGAATTACTTCTTATAATAACAGCTATCTGTTAGTGACAGTTCCTTAAAAGATGGTTCAAACGTTTTGAAGATAGTACTGCTAATAAAGTCATGGGTAAAAGCTAGTCCAAAATAAAAAAGCTTTAATTACTTTTTATAACGTTAGCTATCTGTCGGTGAGGTACCATGAAAATAGGTCCAATCGTTTTGGAGATAGTACTACAGACGAAGCCACGGATAACAGCTAGTCTAAAATAAAGTAGCCTATGTCACCCGCTGTAATTTTAACTATCCGTCAGTGAAATTTTTGTCAAAACCGGTCCAGCCGTTTCGGAGATTACCCGGAACATTTTTTTTTTTTTTTTTTATGTTATAGGGTGCAACCGAACAGGTGGGTCACCTGATGGTAAGTGATCACCACCGTCCATAGACACTAGCAACACCAGGGGAGTCGCAAGTGCGTTGCCGGCCTTTTAAATAAGTGGGCCTCCGGCGCTCTCACTAGCCGAACGAAACGCAACAGTGCGAGCACTGTTACTTCACGTCGGTTTTCTGTGAGAGGGTGGTACTACCCCGGGCGAGCCGACCCATTCATGCTGAAACCAGTAATAGCTTCAGCGTAGTTCTACCACTACTAAACGTAGCTCTACATATAGACAGACAGACAAAAATTTTTATTTTTGTTATTAGTATGGTGTATACGTTCATATCCAATCAGTAAAAAGTCGTTAATTTGATATTACAAACAGACACTCCAATTTAATTTATATGTATAGATGAACGCGTTTACGGAACTCCATCATTAAATATTAGAGTGGATGTTACTTTCTCGTCAGCTCGCATCGGAAAAGTCAACATCGATCTGAAGATGCTCCGTGAAAGAACAAAACATGAGTAAAATCACTTGTAGTCGTCACACGTCAATCTGCAATATATTTTACAGCTACATAACAACAGTGTCAACAGACCACAAATGTAAAATCGTCCTTCATCAACGTTGAGTTAAACCGTCAGTCAATAAATGATGTGTTTTTAGCTTTGTTGCTTCAGTTACTAATATTTCGCTCTTTCTATTACTAGTTTCACATTTGACTTTTTTGTGTACCAAACACATATAAAGAAAATCAAACGTTTTTTGTTACAGTGACACATGGTAACGGCTAATCAATTGCAGGCGGAAGTGTAACGCATTCCTACTCTAATATTTAGTTTTCAAGGTTTTTATTATTATACATAATTTTAAATTTAAGTTACCTATAAAGGGGAAGTTTGACCTATATTGAATATCTAATGAAATTATACTAAACTATACATTTAATTGAACAAGGATATTGTGTTAGTCAATATAGTTTCACAAATAACCCATTATTCCATTATAATTTGTAAACTATAAGAAAAACATTACTATGGGAACTTTTCTATAAGTTAATTATGATATACAATGCCATGGTACATTGTTTTATTTTTACTGTATATAAATATAATTTGTATGTACTATATATGTAAAATATCTATACTGTATTTGAATCAGCCCAATAAATAACTTATAATTTATTTCACAGTATTATCCTTTATATACATCGCTTTCAATTTATGGTCATAGATTGTTTCATAATACAGTGACCAATATATGTAGTAAGTATATAATAGTAAATGGTTACGATTTGAAAAAAGTAATTGTATTTTCTTATTTTGATAAATAATAAAGGAATTGAAAGGCATACATTTTGAAATCGGATAGAAAAATAAAATGAAATTATTATCTGCCAAATTATACTAAGATGTGTAGAAGAAATAAAAAGTAGGTAAATATATCTTAGCAGGGTTATTGTTATCGGTAGTTGTTTCCAGGGCCTCGGTTTTCGTTAATAACATGCATTTGTTAACTTAGTATATCAGACGCGAAGCCTTGCCGCCAAACCAGCCACCTCTACCGACGCAACGTGGAATTAAGCTATTACTTATCCGACCAATTTGATCGTTTTTGCAAAAATAAATAAAATCCGAACAGAACCGAAGTTTCGCGAATTTACATGTTTTGACCATTGTCTTTAATCTGTTTAAAATACTATTAAAGTTAATCAATAAATCGATCCTTAAGCGGATAAATTATAGATGAAAAAAATAATCGAATAACTTTTTAAGAGTTATAAACAATTTGAAATTAAAAAGATAACAGAAAGCTGATTTTTTATTTATTTAGTTGCCTATGATAATTTTTAAAAAGATTTGAAACAATAAATATATTTGAATAACTAGCTTAGATGTAAAGTTTTGAAATAAATTTAGAAAACATACTCGAAGACAAAAAATATATACAAAAATTACTGCGTTTTCTTATTAAACTAAAATACGGTATACATATTCATTAATCTCAAAGATATTATCAAGACTGACTGATCACGGTATATGCATATACAACTATCAAAAGAAATCAACTAAAAGATTAATCCAGATATGCAAATATCTGTTTGTTTTATCAGAGTTAAAGAGTATTTATTTCGGATCTGGCGGTATCTTGGGATGATCAGCCGAAATGTAACATTTGCTATTCAAATAACCTCAGGCTATTTGTAGAGGATATCGTATGGGAAAGGCAGTTTAAATTGTTTATTAGTACTTGTTCTCAGATACTATAATTTTGCGTAAAAAAAAATATTAATATATTTATTTCCAATAGTTTGATACTGATTTTTTTTTTATTGACTAAAACGAAAACCAATGGCGATCATTGGGTGATCCAAAATTTATCGACAATCACCGCTGTCAAGTTGGTTGACAAGTTTCTCAGAAGGGGTATATATACTAGATGATTTCGGAACATGGCAAAACAAAAGAGAGTCTCCAGACCGATTTTTCACCATGTGTATGGCAGTAGTCATCCAGTCTGGTATAGATACGCGCATAAATATTGGATATAGCGGTGAAGATATAGGATGAGCGATAAGTATTTAGTGATTAGCGTGTTTGGAGACCGCGTCGATAGACGTAGATTCAAATCCTTTAGCTGGGCTTTTTTAAGACCGCCTGGCTACATACTAGCCTTAAGTTAAAAATCCCTCGCCAAGCATCTATCGCTGTGTTCCGGTAGCAGCACTTGCTTGAGCCAGTTGTTCTATGTTTAGCGTGTTTACTTGGAATATTAGATGTGATTGTGGTGAAACGCTACAAAACGCTATAACTTGTAAAAAAACATATGTTGTGTCACTACGGTGGTTACACTTGATATGTGGTGGTCACTATCCAGTCGGATACAATGTCGTATCCCGCGACCCTGGTAATTAATTTCATTGAATTCTCCTTGTAGAGAAATAGATGTTTAACAAGTTTCATTTTTATTTTCGACAATCATATGCGAGAGCTTTTAATGAATATCATGGATAACTAAATACTCGTTGAGAGTTATATTTGTGGTAGGTACTAGTAATTGGTAGTTTCTTTAACCCATGGTGGTTAATCTAAAGAAATATTAAAATATGATTTGCACAACTCATAGTTATAACAAAGCGGCTGTTTTCTCTTAACTTTAATTACTTTCTGTTAACGATTGGTTATTTTCATTTGAAATGCTTCACTAAAATAGCTTGTTTAAAGGTGTGTGTTCAGTGAAATACGTGTTGCCTATTCTGTAATACTTTATTATAACTAGTAATGAAAATTGATTAGGTCGATAATAGCGTTCATAAACACAATTATCTCCTTGGAAAACAATCACTATTTTCTTATATGAATGTATTAATTGCTTATTAATTTAACTCATGGTGTCCTTGTGTTTTTGTGTTTAAAATTTTCAGTGTTAAAAGTTAGAGAAATTATTAACAGAAATACAACATTTTTAAACTTTTGTTATATTTTTATTTTTAACCTATTTTGTTTATAAATATACTTATAAAGGGATACAATTTCTATATTATATCCACTGAATTCCAAACTAAGCGTAGTTTGTATTATTATGTAATACAAAGTCATCTAAATGAGAATTATGCTCATTATACAAATGTTAGTCATCAGTAATAAGACCTCTCCGCTCAATACCTTGTACGTTATAGTTATTACCTTTACAGCGGTCTTTACCCGACTCGATCTAATTTAATTTTAATAGAGAAGCATTTTCTCTTGTCTTTCTTAAAATTTAACCAAATACTTGCTCGACGTACAATTGGATTGAAAAAGACTAATTTATTTATTTTCCTATTTTCTAGGTTATATTTTGTCTTTGGTAAAAATTCCTTTCATTGATATATGGGCTTCATGTATTATCAATCCTTATTTATCTTTTAAAAAAGTTACATTCTAAATATATTTGTTTGATAAAACCAAAATAAATATGTACAATAAAATTTACTGTCGAATTAATACCTTCACCAAAGACATTAGAAGCTTATCATTAGGCTTTCTTTCGTTCTTGTTCGATCTATAATTTATTGCAATATATCACAGTACAAAATCAAATAACAAATGACGTGTGGATGTAGACAATTTGAAAGATTACCGGTATCAGTAACCACTATGGATTTAAGTGCTGTTAAAACAACACGAGCGTGTGAATTCTGACGTTTTAATTATAATTTGTTGTTATATAAAGTCAATAAAGTTGTGTTCAATTTTGTTTTCTTTGTTATAAAAGGGCATTATTACCTTCGGACAGTATATTTTTTATGTTTCACGCGGCTTGCATTTATGTGTGAGTTTTCACAAATTAATCTTTTAATACAAACTACTGAATGAAATTGGTGGTAAATTACCGACATGTTTGTGATAATTGATTTAGTTACTACAGCAAAGTACTTTAAAAGGGGATATATTTTAGAGAGGTGCAAATTTGTCGGCGTGCCAGTATTTTCTAGCAAAACTTTTCAGTTTGTTACGATTTTTTTTTTATTATATCACGAATATGATAATCGGTTAACGTGTACACACACCGCGCTCCTCGACGTAGGTTCGAATCATTGCGAATGAGCCGGAGCCTTACGTGAAACGTCTGGCAGGTACAACATTATAGTTAAAATATGTCGACAAGCACCTGTAGATATGTTCCGGTAGCTGCACTTGAGAGCCAGTGCTTGTCTCGGTTTAGCTTGATCACCATCTTAGAACATATCCTCATTTTACATCAAGTGAGATTGTGGTCAAACACTTTTTTTATATTTTATAGGTTAGCATTTGACCTCAATCTCATCTGATGTTAAATAATAGGCTAAAACCTATGAACTTGAAAATTCAATTTCAAACTATATATGTTTTTGACATGATAATGTCTTATAAATTGATGAAAGCCGGCTGCATGCATGAAAAAGTATGGCTCATTGTCACGTTCCGCCTGAGCCGATCGTGCAAGCGAGAGCGCGGAACAAGCGATAGAGAGGCGCTATCGGCCTAAGCGGTCGGCTTGTGACGCATCTACCTTTCTTCCACTTCATTGGTAATTCAATGATAATAATTCAATTCAATTCATAATTCATACAATTTTTCATCAATGGTTTCCTATCAAATTATCACGAAAAATTGTCGTCCGAAAACCGACTTTAGGTTTTTATTTATTATGAGTGTTTTACAAGTACTTTTAATAGAGACATCTATGTTTTGCTAATAAAATCAGTGCCAAAAACCTTACCTAAAGTATACACACTTCGAAGCCAAAATCGTATAGTTGAAAAGGTACTCAAGTTATTCGAATAATTTATAAGAAGCTTAAAAATAACAAACTAATTCGAGGCACTACTGAATTGTGAACCTTTTTAAACAGGAATCCCGCGTCATAATGGGGTATTAAATGTCACCCGTAAGATTTAACGTCTTTATAAGCGCGGGTAAACGGATAAAAAACTAAGTAAGAGCAAAGTGTCATATGACGGCTGACAGAGGTCTGGGCGTAACCATTCTTATTCATTGAGGGTGCGTGACTTTATTAAACAAATGTCTCTTTTATAATGTCGCATAAAAATGTCATTGTTATTCATACCCATTATTAATTTAACATATAATATTCATTTGTAACATTGTTCCACGATAAATATTAATATGTATTTATTTGAAACAAACGGAAATAGTATCGTCTACGGTTGTCTGAACATTGTAGGTTTCAATATCAAAGAGGATAGTTTCTTGTGTGACCAATGAATTATTATTCTTTGTGTTTGTACTTTTTTACCTTGTGCCCTTGAATAGTATATTTTTATAGTCTCGTACAATATGCGGATAGATCATTAGTGCGGTGGCTATCGTAAAAACTAGCTAAAAGTATTTTATATCAGTGTCTGCATCCCTATTGTTGTGCTTGAAGATATTTGATTATCGCTTTACTATTATTGCATAGTTATATATTTATTTATTATAATTTGTATTATATTATGTTTTACATCTCTTATTAGGTATATTTGCGGCAGCATTTTAAATGTTTTGGGAACATTTTTAAAAACTTTATATCTTTAAAATTGTTCTTCGGAATGTGATCAGGTTCTATTGTTAAGATACATGTTTGGCTTATTTCATTTATTTTATAGACATTACTTTGTACACACAGTCTAAGTAAATTAAAAAAAAAAAACGCTAATAACATTAAATATTCAAAAAGATAAATTTTTCATCTTTTAAAAGAGAATGATTAAAAATAATCATTTTTTAAATTATATAGCATTAATATAATCGTTAATTTTACAATAAAATCTCGGGTTGAGATTCACATAAAAGGGTTACATTATTTAGTCATAAATTTTCATGGTACGTTAGGGTTTATAGCTCCTACTGTAGCAGTAGATACGCTAACCTTTGTAATAGCATCGATTTTTCATGCTCCATTTCTCAGAGCAACATTTTTCTAAATTTTTTTTTTTTTTCGATTACCGGACCACCCTGATTTCATCCAAGAATAACTACGTAATCAAGAGCTCGAGTATTTGGATTAATTACTCACTATTATCAATTACATAATGAATTTTGGTATCTTTAAGCGACGACAAAGATTTGTATTGGTGGTTAATTAGTACAATTTAACTGTTTCGGGTGGTCTGAGATATAAAAGCAATAATGTCTTCCCGCTTTAGAACAACGATTTAGTGGAAACTCGATTAAAAATACCTAATTTGTTGTTTTCTTTTTATTTCTAATCATACCATAAATGGTTATTTTTATGAGAACTATAATTACAGATAGGGAATTTACTTCTATATATGAATAATAAACGTAGCTATTGAAAAGTTGACGGTGTCGTCAACTTGATTATCAATGTGTATTATGGTATTACTTTGATTGTTGTGTTAATACTAGAGTCTAAGTTGTATAACAATTGCTTAATTTTAGCATGTTGATAGCGTAATAGATATGCTAATTGATGTCATTGAGTATTGAGATTGATAGTACTCATAGTGACTATTAAATTGTCAAGTGTTCTATATTTTTACAGGGATTATTTTGATTGTTGTGTTAACACTAGAGTCTAAGTGGTATAACAATTGCTTAATTTTAGCATATTGATAGCGTAATAGATATGCCAATTGATATCATTGAGCATTGAGATTGATAGTACTCATAGTGACTATTAAATTGTCAGGTGTTCTATATTTTAGATATTGGAATTTCTTTATAATTTTAATCATTAATGTGTCAAAGTTTAGAATATAACGGTACTGCTTTTTGGATTTACATGGTAGCATGTACCCACCTAAACATTTTATAATATCCGCCTAGTTCATTGGTCGGCAAATCGCGACTCGTTAGCCGTATGCGACCCTTTAACTTCTTTGCTGCGGCTCTTCCACAAAATGTTTTATAGTAAAATTATTTGAAACGCAAGCCTGCAGCAATCACAACGCAAAATATAATACAATAATAGAACGTCTAGTCCCTCGCAAAAAAAAGACATATTTAGCAAAGGCAAGCTCAGTAGTGTACTTTGAATCCTAATTATTACCATACAAATGTCTCTACTAAAGCAAATTTTAAATTTAGCTCTTTGAACAAACTTCAATTTTGTATTTTTCATATTCGACTCTTTTGGATGATCAGTTTGCGAACCACTGGCCTAATTAGTTAACACACTATAGTTAAAAATCAGGCGTTAAGCATGCGTTGCTTTGTTTTTTTTTTATATTTCGTAGGTTTTAGCGTTGGACTGTTGTTAAATGACTATGTAGTCTAAGGTGGTAAATAGGACAAATTTGGGGATATTTGGCGATATATTTTTAAATTTGCAGATGGTAGTTACCCAATCAGGCTTTGAAGAATTATTGCTATGATTTATTGACGTTTTTCTTAATCTAGAACTTCAGCTCATTAGCAAGGATTCGTACGTACGTCGATCGATGCGGTGTTCAAACTCGCAAGCCACTTAATTTTTCATTCAAACTCCATGTATTGCCAACATCGGATTTAGCATTATTAAAGATCAGGTAAGGCCAAACGTGGAACCAAAAAAAAAGTCTATATAACTTTCAAATGTTATCAAGATTGTAAATTGTATTATTTGTCTCTTCAACGATTAAAATATAATTTATATTTGAATTCATGCAGGTTTTTTTCAAATAGTGTTAAACAGAATTTTAAGCTTTATTTTTCTTGTCACCAAGGAATTTAAATGGTATCTATATATTTTTTCAAAGAATCTGATAACGTGCATTACTGTGCGCAATTGTTTTAAATAAATACAATTAAAGTACTTTAGATTCACATCGGTTTTTGCAATTATTTTCATTAGTGGACTGGTCTATCTTTATCTAAGGAATAAAAATATAAAAGACACTTCGTTAAAGATTAGAGATTAGGTACTATATTTATCTATAAGATTTATACTATTACCAGCCAAACTCAGATATTCTTACGTTTTTGACACGCAATCATTTATATTTCTTATTATATACACAAAAATGAATGTTGGTATATGATACATGTATTTCTATATTGAGAAGGTTTTTATGCTATCCATTTTTTATAACTCGCCAGTAGGTGTCACTGCTAAATATCAGGTTATGTAAATAAATCAAGATAGAAAATATTTTCGCGCTATACATTTTTATATCAATCACTACTAGATGGCGTTGCAGGGCATCGACTTCTATTATATTCAACCGATCATTATGAAAATTGGTACGTGTGTACATTTGAATGCAGAGAATATTTTTACAATATATATCTTGTTGTAAGTCAACTATTTATTACAACAAATAATTATAACATTCTTACTAATATCATAAATGCGAATCTGATTTTGTTTGTTGTATTTTTTTTGTTTTTTTTTTTATACTTTCACACCTTAAATACTCAAGAGCTCATCATAAAATTTTTGATACACGTTGTGAGGACATAAAAGGAAGGACTATAAAAGGACATAGGGTACTTTTCATACAAAATATAAGTAATGTTCCTGAGGGATATATCAAATCTACACTAATGCGAATGAAACCGCGAGTAAAAACTAGTAATTATTTTTTTTGAATTGACTACGCTATTTGTCTTAATGCGGATCACACCTTCATCGGACTACAACTTCTAGTCAAATAATAATAGCAACCAG
The DNA here is from genome assembly GCA_035772565.1 of Antheraea assamensis. Classification (NCBI taxonomy): domain Eukaryota; kingdom Metazoa; phylum Arthropoda; class Insecta; order Lepidoptera; family Saturniidae; genus Antheraea; species Antheraea assamensis. Next base: position 1,808,938 of record JAQQSE010000042.1, read on the forward strand.
CAATAACAAACGTGTACGGAGCCGAAGGTATAACTAGTATAGGTATACCTAGGTATAACTATATACTATACAATATAACTATATACTATAACTAAGTATACTAAATGTTTAGATAATAGTAATACTCAGTACATGTACCTAGATAAGATAAGGAAGTTTGCTCGAAGGAAGAAGTGGGCTTAAGAGCAACGCCATCCCAAATGTTAATAAACCAATAAATTAATGTTGACTGCTCGTCTAGCGGTATTAAGCAAATATTTCTGGAGCTAAATTTCCTCATTATGTTTTCCGTTATCATCGATTCCATCAGCCGATGGAGTCGTTGATTAAATTCTTATTAGTATAAAGCTACAGGTGCATACCTAGTATGTAGGTCAGAGATTTCACCTTTGTTTATTGTAGAAATCCACTTCATTTATAATTGTTTTACATATGAATATTATTATATATAATTTTATTTCATTAAATAAAAAGTTAGTCGGTAAGATTACAAATGGAGACACTGTGGTTGACTTAAGAAATATGTCATTTTGATGTGATAACGTCTCATAAATCAATGAGCGCCGGCTGCACGCACGAAAAAACATAACTCATTGTCACGTTCCGCCTGAGCGGAGCGTGAAAGTGAGAGCACAAAACAAGTGATAGAGAGGCGCGATCAGCCTAAGCCTTCGGCTTATGATGCATAATTTGTCATTAATGTTTTCTTATGACGTTATCACGTAAAATTATCGCCAGTAAGCTGATTTTACAGACAACCATTTTTATCAGAAGTAGAAACCTTCATAAAGTTTGTAAAAATTGAAATCTCGCCAAAATCACATTTAGAAAGCGACTATTCAAACACGATGAACAGCTTTCGTTAGCTGTAATGCCAATTTTTGTTATGCTGCATTTTCGTTAGGGGCGTTGCTAATTAATGTATGAAAGAAACGAAATTTATATTTATTTAATATGTAATGGTGTGAATCTGGAGGGCCTTCATATCTTCATAGGGTTTAGTGGTGCCTGCAGAAGGCTCTCAGTCGAAATATCAATTAGCATATGGGTTCCAAAATGCCATGGATTCAATATCGTAATTGAATATTTAAAGTCATACCAACACCCGAATATTGATGATTTGTTTTCAGTTACGTTGTTGACGAACTAAAATACAATTAAGAAGACATATTAAAGCTACCATTAAACTTCAAGTTCTGTTGAGTATCCAGTAATATTCTTAAATGCCGAATCAGTGAAAGAAATGGAGTAAGATTTAAAAATAATCAATTTTTCGAAAACATTTTAGTAGACGCAGTTCATTTTAAATTATCCCTTTTAATAATTTGAAGAATGAACTCCGGTTGCGGGATTTTTATGACGGTCTTCAAAACAATGAGTTATTTTAAACGGGTTATTATTTTTAATAACGACTATAATTATGCTGTTTAAGCTTGTTGTCCACGAAATTTTTTTTGGTTATTTTTCTTTTGATACTTTATAGGTAGCGTTTGACCACAATCTTATCTGATGTTAAATGATAATGTGGTCTAAAACGGTAGTCACGCTAAGCCTAGAGGGAGACTGGCTCTCAAATGCAGCTACCGGAACACATTAACAGTTGTTGCTTGGCGATTGAATTTCAACTTGAGGGTGGTAGCTAGCCAGACGAACTTACAAAAAGCCCTACCACCATGCTATGGATTCATCACTCACGATGTTTTGCTTCACCGAAAGCTCCAACTCAGTAGCTAGGATTCGAACGTACGTCCTTCGACGCTGTGCCATCATCGCTTTTTTGTTGGATTTTGTAAGCATATTTCCGATTGTACTTACTTTTTTTTTATAACAACTTCTAAATTCTAGTGACGTCATAAAAAATATCTTAAAATTAATTTTTCAGATATCGTATTATAAATAAGTTACTGTAGCTCGCGGCTTCGGTCGTGTTAATGTTGATTTAAACTATCCTACGGGAAAAATATTTTTATGTATTAAAGGTATTTTATGTAATTTACTGTACCTACTTCTTACAATGTTTAAGCAAAATTTCATGTTGGTCGGTTGAGTACCAAGTTAAGGCTTGAAAGAGTAACAAATAAATCGACATTCGCATTTATAAAATGAGTAATGATAGTTCATCTATTATTCTTTATGTATTTGATAGAACACTTCTATAACATTAATATAAAAACAATTTCAATTATGACATCGAATTGATATTTTAACATACTACTTCACGGTATATACAATCGTCTAAAGAAAAAAAATGCAATTCCTAATTGATTTCTATTTTTCATTATTTTTATATAAAAGTATATAGATTAGGGCTATAAAGAATATGTTATACCCGATCTCTCGCGTTTTTATATTTTTTTGCAGTACAATAATATCTTCAAATAGGTGTATTTTCTATAAAATTGATTCATGTGGGTTTTTAAATTGACCACGTGTTTTGCCACAAAAGCCTCTTAACAATGGGTGAAGAGGCTACTAAAACGCTAATATGTCATAGGGGACACCGTTGTGCAACAATACGTCATTCTCTGAGTTACTGTCATCTGTGTAATCTCGTTATATAAATGCCTCGATGAGATTGATAGGGATGTTGTACCTTTTGTAAGATTCGTTCGCGGACATTATACTTTATTTATGTTGATGGAAAATTGACTATATTTGTCTGAGATTATGGTCACGCCTTGCTTCAACAATAATAATTTATTTGTATAAATGCGCATTTAACGCTTTTAACGTGCCGTGATTGAGTCAATTTTATTATATAATATCGTCTCTATATTATTTAATGACATACTAGCAAGCCCGTTATGTAGACGTTGTTGTATTGCAGACCATAATAAGTCATGAATATTAAATAAATATTGAATTAAAATTATTCAAGCATATTGTGCGGCAGAAAATTTGGAATTATATATTTTTCTATGAGAAATAAACAAATATAAAATAATTTGATTAGGATCATTTAAAAAGTAATTCAGATTTCGATTGCAGCCTCCTTTTAAAAAAAACAAAACTAAAGATACTTTATTCAATTTAGGCCTTAAGAAGGCGCTTATAAACGTCAGAATTACCACTGCTTCGGAAAATAGCCTAGTCATCGAGAAGAACCGGCAAAAAACTCAATCGGGTTTATCTTTTTATCATATATAGATGTATATTTAAAATACATTACACGTTACAATCCTTTTCAATGAATGCACAGAGAGGAATCCATTCCAGACATCATCATCGTTCTGCCTGACATATAATGTCTAGCCATATCTAAGAACTATCCTGGTGATTCCATGAATAAAAAAACATCAAAATTGGTCAAAGTGTTTAGAATGAGAAGAATTATGAACACAAACATATACAAGAGTTTTATATCTTAATGTAATAAATACTTTTAATATATACAAGTCGAAAATTATACATTGATTCTTTTCTTATGTTAAATAATGTCATAGTTTCCGAACTATATTAGTTTTATTACTAACTAGTATGCCCGGTGAACGATATCCTTTTTTATTTTTTATTTTTTTTTATGTGGGAAGAAATCCTTCATTGGACACCCACAGCCCTGGGGAGCTGTGGGGTGTCAGACTCTTACTGACTAAAAAAAACCCACAAGATACCGTCTGCCGCGCTATGGAGTGGCACGGGATCGAACAAGCAAGCACCATGCCACCCCGGCGACAAGGCCCAGCGCGAACGCCCTGACCGCGACGACAGCCCGGTCAAGCTGCCTACCCATCTACCGAACCAATGTGCAATGGAAAGTCAGGTCCCCAGCCCCTTCCCTCCTTGGTCCGGTTTGGCAGTCAAGGGGTCACCCCCTCCAACCACCACCACCTGTAACTTTTTTACGTGGTTTTCTACCACGGTGACTTTTTAACGAGGTTTTCTCCCTCTTCCTCCGCCCGAAGGCCACCCCTCTGTCACTTTTTAATGTGGTTTCCTTCCACAGGAACTTTTTAATGAGGTTTTTCTCCCTCTTCCTCCGCCTGAGGCCTCCCCTCTGTCACTTTTTAACGTGGTTTCCTCCCACGGTAACTTTTTCTTGAGGTTTTCTCCCTCTCCCTCCGCCCAAAGGCCGTCCCTCTGTCACTTTTTAACGTGGTTTCCTCCCACGGTAACTTATTCTTGAGGTTTTCTCCCTCTCCCTCCACCCAAAGGCCGTCCCTCTGTTACTTTTTAACGTGGTTTCCTCCCACGGTAACTTTTTAACGAGGTTTTCTACCTCCCTCCACCCGAAGGCCTCCCGTCTGTTTTTTAACGAGGTTGTCTCCTCAACACCCGTAACTTTTTAACGTGGTTTTCTCCCACGGTGACTTTTTACCGAGGTTTCCTCCCTCCCACCGCCCGAAGGCACACCCGTCTGTAACTTTTTAACATGGTTTTCTCCCACGGTGACTTTTTACCGAGGTTTCCTCCCACCCGCCGCCCGAAGGCACTGCCCTCCGTAACTTTTTTACGTGGTTTTCTCCTACGGTAACTTTTTAAGGAGGTTTTCTCCCTCCACCCTCTGACGGGCGAACCGAATCAGGCCCGTCCTTACCCCATCCCCTGTCCCCTCTGATAAGCAGAGGGGTACTGCGAGGGGCGCCGTCTGCCGGGGTATACGCCCCGACCCGGTTCTGGAACCGAGCCCCAGGAGTGTTTATCGGCTCTCTAGCCGAGATCCGTAGTGTTCTGCTAGACAGGGTCACCTCGTGTAGGATGTGGCTCTTCACCACGCACTGACGATCTTGGGAGGCAGGCTAAGGCTCCACGAGGGAACTGTATTCGCCTGTGGGTCCACCCCCTGCGGTTCCGAGGTACAAGTATCTCATCCCCACTTAACCCCCGGTGAACGATATCCTGCCCTGATAATAGAAAATATGATGTGACCATTTATAAGTAAATAAAGCTAGATAAAGCAGAGTAAGCTATCCTTAAAAGATAGGTATATGTCATCCGAAACTTTTTTGTAGACCTCAAAAGAGAAATATCTCACTATGCATTGTTTTATCTCTTATATCTCAAAAGAATTTGGCAGCGTTTTTGATAAAAGCTCCCAGGCGGCTTGACTATTTCCACCATTTACAATAAATATCGTTATAATTCAACCAATTTACACAAAACCTTGTCAAAATACATACCTAAACCTTCCGCATGTATTACTCTATCTAATGGTGAATGACTGACTGCATTACAATCCGTTCAGTAGTTTTTGAGTTTATCGCGAACAGACAGATAGACGCGGCGGAAGATTTTGTTTTGTAATATGTAATACTATAATTAATTAGTAAGTAATTAGAATGCATATTAAATAAAGACGTGTTTGCCGCGATTCGTGATTAGGTAAGAAGCTTGCAAGCCGGTTATCGACGAATTTTTCGTAAGTCACCGTTGTCTTTTGATTTTATGATACCTACATGAAGTACAGTAGCATTACTACAAAAGACAAATTATGCCGTAGATAATAATACATTTAGTTTGAGTGCACAGTTTAGTATACATAACTTTAAAAACGAAAGCAACAGAAGAATGCAGGTATGCTGGGTAGTCCTTAAAAACTGTTGTAATCATATCACCCATCGCCCATGATCGCTCGCGTCATAAGCATCACTATTTAGTAAGTCCAACTATGGAGAACTCATGATTATATTGGTACACTCAAGTCGATCAATAACCTAATTTTGATTTAAAATTTGGTTACATTTTCTATACTCACTTTCCTATATTATCTCAGTGTAACACAGTTTGTTATAGGGCATGCAATATTTATTTTTCATTAGCAAAGTTCATATCAATGCAAGTATCAATAATAATTTGCAAACACCCTTTGATTGACTATACAATAGAAACCTTACTCGGCAATTTTCATCAATGAATTCGGCAACATAAATTTTATAGCAAAGGTAACATCCGTTCAGACATCCGGAAAGGTGCCAGCCAATACGCATAAAGGTTCATAAGTAATTCGTCATAATATTCATAAATAAAAATCTGTGCAGATGCGAAAGGATTGCACACATGTCGGCAAGGTGTGCCCGTCTCTATGGCATGTGCCAAACCACTTCTCTTAGCAAACAAATCGATGATATTAGATAGGTACGAATCTTTCTCTTTGCGTTTGACCCCTTTTAAAAATTACTTACGTGTCCGTATATAGCTGATATTATTTAACACGTCAGCATTCTTTAGCATTATCACATAATCTTTAAGATCGTACTGTCATATGTTATAATAATTTACATTAACATAATATGTATGAGTGTATTAATAAATGTAGTATCCAATTTTTTTAATAATAATTTTTACCAGATTAGCTTTATAAATGTTCAATATCAGTATCTCCAGATGTCTATACACAGAGATAATTGAATCCGTTCTTTATGATCATTTATATTAATATTAAAAATATTTTAGAATCTCTTTTAGTGCATTAAGTATGCTTTACTATTAATACCATCAAAAACTTCGAGGTAAACCGTATTTTTTAAAGGGAAATGTTATAATTTTCTAATAAAATTACAAATATATACTTCTATATTATGTATATGGACTTAGTTAGTTTTATGCATTTAAACTTTACAGATAAAACACATCAACGAGAGCGAAATCACTTGCAAAATGCTAAAACGATTACTCGTTCGATACGTTGAAGTTAGGGCTTACGGAGATATGGGACGCGTGGCGCGGTGTCTTTTAAAGCAAGCTGTACCAGTTCGGTAATTAAAGTTACAGTTTTATCGATCAAAGGGTCTCCGTCGTACGGAGACCACCATCGAAATGATATAACATATCTCTGTGGACTGCAAATGCTTATATTAAATACTATGTCTACAGATAGTAATGCAACTGTCAAGTGAATGCGAGGTGCATCAATAATCCTACGAATGAGTTTATATACATACTGATTGTCGTCCGAACCTATGAAGAGCCAGGCAGCTCATTTATGTTGAATATTAAAATCGAATATTCTTGTGAACACTCATTTCTTATTTTAAATTCAACAGACAGAATAATTTCTTAATTAATCCACAGATAAATTATTTAAATTCTCAAGCATAATATTGAAATGTGAAATAGCATCAGGTGTAATACTATATCGAGATCTAAGTTTTGATTTACACACTGGAATAATTTGAGTATGAAAATAATACATAGCTATATTATTTTAATAGGAACCGATATGAATCTGAGATATTTATAATTTAACAAAAACAACAGGACAGTTTGAAAGTAACTGTACTTTTTCAGTTCATATATAAAAATAATCTCTTCTTGACTAATATTTTTTACTGATTTTCACGTTTGTCATTAAAACTTATTCAAGTGTTTTTTATGACCAACATTTTTATGCTATCCATTTTAATATTATTATTCGGAGGCGTTAAGTCGTGTTTTATTGCTTATAAAGTTTTACGTTGCAATTTAAAGCAGACGGAACTGTGTGTAGCTGCTAGTTATACATAAATGGATTCCCAACTAAGATTCTGAATTACACAACGCCAAATTGTGCTCACTATATGTCTATAGGACACGAGTGTCATATATACATTGATGATAATCAAGAGTTCTAAGCATCCTTGTTTAGGCAATGTATAGAATGATCTGTAAACAATATTCGTGATAATTTCGTAGTTAAGACTCTTATGTTGTGAGTTTAAAAAGCAAAGTGGCAGTAAACGGGATATTTTAATTTTGTACTCAGGAAACATTCCGATAATAGAAAACTTTATAAAATATAAACAAGTAATATGAAACTTAAAATGAATTCTCAGTTTGCCGTTAAAATTGCAAAATATATGTGACAATGGCTGTAATTATTGCTTATAGTTCCTTATGTACCTTCATGAGGCTTTGTGTAGATGATGTCTCCATTTTGCGATTTTCTAAGGTGGTGGGCTAAATGTTATTTGACGATGGAATAGTGAGCACGCCCGTGGCGCTTTTGTATTGAGCATTTTGTACTGTCTGTATCACTCCCACATTTTATTATCATTGTGAATTCACTTGCAGGAAGAAGGTTTGAAATGTATGATTGATTGTTTATCTGTAGAATTGATTGTCGCATGTGAGAAGTTATAGGACTCTAGGGAGATGTTACGAAGATTCTTTGATGTAGGTCTCCTTGATAAAATTTATTTTTATTTATGTAAATATTAACACTATAAACGAGCTGGGAAAAATACATATTATTTTTCATTTAATTTTTTTAAACAAAGTTTTTTCTCGCGACTGTCTGTATGTTCCCTCAGTTCTTCTAAACTGTGTAATGAATTTTTATACAATTTTCACTGTCATTTAGAGAAAGTTTTCCGGAAGGTAGGTTTCGGGCACTTATGCCGGTAACGCTGGTAAGCCTTATAAAATGTATCACAATAAAATACGATGGAATGGTACATATTAAAAATAGTCCGCGATGATAAAACTATCTTTTAAGGATACTTCACAGCAATCATTTTTAGTCTTTATATATTATTAAAAATTATAGGGTATCTACGACGTCATTTAGATCTACATTGTAGTAAACCTTATGCTATTAAACATTTTATTTATGTTGTGTATTTCATATGGGTCAATATTGCCTTTTACATCATATCATTTCAATGTATATTTCACAATCTACCATAGATCTAAGTTTAGGTATACATAATAAAATTCACTAGAAGCAGGTAAAATAAGTATTGATGACAAAAAAATATATGAATCGTTTCTCGGAGGCGACATAGAGTCTATTAAAATCACGTTTAGCATCTCCGTCAATGGGATGATTGAAGGCTTCTAAACAATTCATTCTTAAATTCTCAATAGCTTGGCCCACATTCCTTGTGTAATCTTTTTACTATACAATGAGTGTGACAATGGCGCTCCACTTTTGAATGGTAAGAAATACATGCGGTCTTCGTTCCAAATTAATGTAATTTTTTCAAGTATTTGCTGTTCAGTTTATGAGTGGTGGTGAATTTAGTCAAAAATACAAGGTGACATGCCATTTTGAACTTTATTATTTGTCCGGTTATGTTTTAAATGTCCTGTAAGTATGCTGAGGGTATGTCGTTAGGTCAGCTGTTGGGTAACCTGTTATATTTTTGTAGGATTTAAACACGCTTATTATAAACTCTGATTATTTAGCTATTTAAATGAAGTATTGAAGTTATTCAAGTTAATTTATTTTATGTGATATTTTTGAATTATGAATTGCATGCGGGATATATTAAAAATAATTCTGATAGCCTCAGGGGCTGAAATATGTCCTTTTGTCAATCTGTATATTGATTTAGTTGCTATTGTTTCATCGTAATATTGCTTGATGTTAAGATACGATGTTGTGGAGACAGTAAAACAGTAATGAGTACCTACAAAGCGAAGAGACTCTCAAATTTAGCCAAGGTACTGTACTAAAAGTGCCGACATCAGTACTTATTAATTTTGACAGACTTTCAACTCGACGACGGCGGCAAGGAAGGTGAGTATTAATAAAAAGTCTACTACCGTGCTATGCGCATGCGTATGGTTTGCTATTTTCGAATCTGTTTTGATGGTTCCTTACGTATCATTCAACCACACAATGAATTAAAAGTAGTGTAAATCAACCGCCTTTAAATGAAATAAACGTTTATATAAGTATATAGTTTCGGTTACCGATGTAGATTAAGTATAAAATAATCTATTCTTAATATCATAAACGCCAGAGTAACTCTGGCTGTCTGACTGTATATTACTTTTTCATTACTAAATCTCTAAAGATATTGAAATCTAGAATTATGAATTACAGAAACAATCCACAACTTTTTTCTGTATATGGTGCAACAAAACTGAGTATAGAGGCATCTGAAAAAGGGAGGCTACTTTTATACCAGTACTTTAAATATACCAGAAAACACGAAGCAAATCGAAAACAACATTTTTAATTGCACCGTGATAATATTTTCGAATATAACTTCATAACGTAATTAATATTATGTTGGTCAGCATAAATTACAAATTCAATGGCACGCGTACGAGGGCGCACAACGGCCGCTTTTTGAAAGTTTCCAGGTAAGTTTAGAAAAAAAGGATATAATGTATAGCAGGGCTTGAGGATTCCCTACCCAACTTTTTCTGATAAAGCTGCGCCTATATAACTCGCCGAACTTGCCGGTAGCGTTCATTCTTTATACTGACGTTGAGAACATCGAATTTTTTAAAAGACTGTAATATAAACTGAACAGAATTACATCGCGAACACATCGCTATTGAGATATAAATATGCTAACAAATATTCACTCAAATTATTATAGCACGGATATGTCAAAATTAATACCAATCGCTCCAGCACCAGAAAGAAAATCGCTGGTGTTACCAGTAAAGAAATATGATTGTAAAGGCAACGGTTATAATCCATCCGCTTCAATCGCAAGAAGAAACGCAAGGGAAAGGAGCCGTGTGAAACAAGTGAATGATGGATTTAATGCTTTAAGAAAGAGGCTACCGACGTCCGTTATAACAGCACTGTCCGGTAACACACGGCGTGGTTACGGAAAGAAATTGAGTAAAGTAGACACACTGAGAATGGTCGTGGAATACATAAAGTATTTACAGCACGTAGTTGAAGAAAGTGACGAAGTTCTCGGGATAACTTCTGTGTCAAGAGCCACTAACGTTACATCGTACAACGAAGATGATGTTTTTGAAAGGAACTCACCTTATTCTGAGTTAGCATTGTCACCGGCAAGTTCTGAATATTCCTCCGGCGTATCTTCAACACATTCGCAAATAGATTATAAAATTCAAGACCAGTTCGAAGAGACGCAATATATGGAAGGTGATGATATACTAAATTCTATCTACTGGTGACAGGAAAGTTAATTTTTTTTTTTAAAGTTGTTACATATTATCTAGTCATCTTAATTACTTGTATAAGACTGGTATTTATGTTGACGTGAAGCATAAATACTATTTATAGTAATTGTTTCTGGCTGTGAGAGAATTTATAAATATAGTTATATTTTGTAAATAAATAAAACTCATTGATATAAAATTATACGACAGTTATATTATAATGGTTCTCGTTTTATTTTGTTTTAACCTTTTCTATATAAAAACTAGAAAGAACTTTACGATTTTTTAAATTTCGAATATTTAAATTCATTTATAACACGGCTTTTATAATTTTTGTCTAAAAAAGTCGCTGTTATTATAACAAGAAGGTATTATTAACTACACCGAAAACTTCTATTAAAATATAATATGTATGTGATAAACTTTCCAAAAGGCATAGTGAATGCTAATCACAGTAGGTACTGTGCATACAATTACCATGAGGAACAAAAATTATTTGTTGTAAGATACATTTTTTTTTCTGTTCAAGAGTTATTTTCAAATGTCTGGTCGGTCTTGGCGTGCGTTCTGTGTAGATTTTCATCATTCAATTAACATAAAGATGTTTACGTTTGACCTTTCCTCTATTCACGACTTGAATTATGAGATGTGCTTGAACTGTTACATTGAAAATATAATCAACTACAATAAAATATTATTATTATTTACTAGAAATATTTGCTTAGTTTATTTCAAGGAATATAATTCTTAATGTATATTTAATATTTTAATCATAAACGGGTTTCGACATTCTGAAGATTAAATGAAGAATAATGTTATCACTATAAATTAAAAAGTGGTCCTGATACTGCATCCTCGGGACTTGATTAAGCCATCGATGCTCGGACACCACGCCAGTACATTGTTATACAAGATTAATGGTGTTCGCCACGATAAGGAGGTGGGAGCTAAATGCATTTACATGTGCGAATAAAAAGACACTGATAAAGGGACAAAGATGCTTGCGTCGAATAAAATTGTGCCACTTATGTAGTGCGACACATTGCCATTTCATTCGGTGTACTTTTTGGATTGTATATAAAATGAAATCTCAATTGTATGTTCTGTTAAACTATAGCAGGATATTTGTGATTTCAACGCATTCTATTGATAACTAAAAATAAAATATATATACGACACATACATACAACTTTCATGTTTAACGTCTATAAAATCCATTATAATATAGAAGATTAATTTGTTAATTAGTGAGTAATTAAGAAATAAAGTGAAGCATATTACTAGATCGTTGTAGAAGGAAAACTAAATAATAAAAAATATCAGGTATATTAACCAAAAGTACTGTACTATATACTAGCCGTGAGCACGATGCCTCATACCTTTGTCATTATTTTTTGCTATTATTATTTGTATTGATTTACAGGAAAATGGTTACTATATAAATAATCTTTGTATTACTATACGTGCACATACACATTTTCATGTTGATCAATGGACCGGTATAGGAGTCGATGCGCTGCATTTCTGTTTAGTGGTGAGTTATAATGAAATTAACAAAATTTTCTACGTGAAATAATACTTAAGTATGCCAACAGTCACGGATATCGGTCAAACAGTGTTGAAGTTTACCAATCTTAGATCTCTACATTCTTTTATCCCAACTGTTATAATATTTTCGAATGTCAGTTTATTAAAACTTAACTATTCAACCGTTTCATTATGAAATTTTGCATACACGTTGTTAGAGGTACAAAAAAGGACATATGGTACTTTTAATACAAAAAAAGTATTTACTCCCGAGAAATAGGTCAAATCTACATCAAAACCAGGGAAACCGCGGGCAGATACTAGTATATATAGTTTGAAATTTGACATTTATTATTATAAACAATTACCACAATAGGTGATATAAAGAAATAAAATATACTTGTCGTGCTATCTTAAAGATAGTGTGTAACACAAACAGATTTATACTGAAGTCTAGATTGGACTTTACGATTATGGAAAATACTGATAGAAAATCAGTCGATTGTAATTAAGCTTAGCAACTTCACACATATTTTACCTAATTACTAAAGTTATATTTAGTACCACTGTAATATTTTCGGTATCAACGTGAGAAATACGAGATTCCTTCGATGAAGTTTTCGTGTTCGTCTATTGATAAATAAAGATTAAAGCGTTCAAATTATATTCTCTATTGTACTTTGTAACGTTTCATTGTAGTACCGAGATTTTAGAAGATCGCAACGGTTTTAGCGAATTCGGGAGCCATTAAAATGGAGCTAGTTCCGGTATTTATCGGAAATCTATTTATCGAAGGCACGTGGGCTTTGTTGTGTTCGTGATTTTTGCGAAAACTGAGCGATAATCTTGAAATAAGCATGATTTGTTTGAAATTAATAATAATGTTATGCATATAATAAATATTACTCGGCGTATATATCTGAGATAGTTAATATACAAATACTTCTTTACCGATTACTATGTAAATTGGCATACCTAAGTGATTTTTCGGAACATAAGGTTTTTATACTATGCGTTGTACGAGTACGTACATTTGTTAAATTTTAAATATATTTGTTAAATTGCTATATGTATGTACCACTTAACCGATCGTCATCGAAATTATTATGTACAGATTGTAGAATATACGTTATTCTGTAACTTCATTGTTTGTAGAATTGCTTACATAAGTAGTATTCTATAAGAATTATATTTTTTAAAAGGATTTCCTATCAAATTTAATGAAATAAATTAAGTGTCGTAATGATTTACCTATTTATAATATTTAAATTGGATTGTTTTACCCTCATTAATAAAATTATAGAGGTCTGCCGTTGTGTACACATCTCGTACTTAATACTCGATAGTTTAGATCGATTTTTCTACTTTTACTTTTTAGATACTTGGTCCTTGTCTATAAAAAATATCACGATATCTTCATTTAATATAAAGTTGTAGGGAACTATGATTTGTATAAGCATTACGCGTTCAATTATTTGTATTTGTTTACCTTGGACAAGTGGGACAAGCGATGTGTCGTGAGTAGGTCAGCTAGCATTATAATAATTGTAATTAAGCAGACTTTTATACAACAGAAGAATTTATACTAGTACCAAATGATTAAACTAAAACAGAAGTTGGTCTGTCTTAGCCTTTTTAGCAATTAAACAAGATTGATACGGTCGATGCAACATCACTGTACTACTGGTACTGCTACTGTGTTCCGATTCAAAGTTGGTATCATGTGTTGGTACATATTTGTGGTTGGTAGTATTCACGAATAACCTATTATAAAAAGTCTCAGAATAGTGGTCGTATTGAGTTTGTTATTGACTGCAATTACTAGTTAATATTAAACCTTTGTCACTTCTTAAACAAAAAAATAAATACTAGAATTGATATACTCGTACGTATCGATTGAAGTAGGTTCGAATCCTTGCGAAAAAATCGAGCTTTCGGTGGAGGCAAACACTGTATTAAAACCATTGCATTGCGGTATGGTTTTCCTATGCTTGAACGTTTAGATACCACATTCAAGTTGAAAATCTGTTGCCAAGTACTTGTAGGTATATTCCGGCAACTGCGCTTAGGGGCCACAGTCCCTCTTTATCATTTAGCATGAGGTGAGTTTGTGATCAAATGTTATTATAAAATGTTGTGGATTAAGATTTGGTTTTACACGATTTCGACTATACTTGTTTATGTGAACATGTCCGATTTTATCGTCTTCTATTATCTTTTCTATTTTTATCATTGTTGTTTGTACATTTCACGCAATTCACTTTCAAACCCATATAATACGATTATAAGATAAGACCCACCGCCTCCTAGTCCATCAATGGACGCATTCATTTGTAAAATTTTAATTATCCTTTCACTTTCATTGTCATTGTTTTATTAATAGACTATTGTTCGCTTCTAAAATATTCAATTTATGAAATTTCATTAATTTATGAAGTTCTATTAATGATGTCTCAATCATATTTAATACTAACTGTGCCTGTAAAACCGCGCTCGTTTTATTATTAGTAGTCTTCTAATAATGATCTGTTGTAATAATATAGCTCAGTTATAGAAAATTGGATAACGCGAAAATATTCTCCATATTCAAATATGTGCGTATATCGATTTTCATGACTTTCGGTTGAACGGTATAGAACATGATGTGCATTGGCGATATCCATTGGCGAGTCATGATAAAATGGATATATAAAAAAACAGCTAGATTTTACTCGCGGCTTTGCACTCTTTAATTTAGACTTTGAAAATAAAATATAATTCATGTTACTTCAATTATTAGTTTTTTACAGATGAACAATTTTTTTAATTCAATAAGTATTTTTCGATCTTATTCCATTGAAAACAAAAAAAAAACAAATCTATTCTTCATATATCGAAATCTTTTTTTCAAATATTATAACGTTCGTATTAGATAATAATCTATATTTTAATTTTATTATTAATCCTAATACAACATATAATAATAGGAATAAAGAAAAGACACACGCGTGCGTAGTCACATAATAAACATGTCATACATAATTTACAAACAAATATTAAGTTTTCAATATATTGATTATAAATCAATTGTATAACATGGAACAATACATGTCGGTATTCAAATCTATGTACATTTTAAGTTAAAAAAAAAAACAAATTACCCTAATGGATAACTCAACATAGCAATATGTCATTGTGAACTGAACTGGAAAGGAATGATACGGAAATGCAATTTTTATAGGAATATAAATTATTCAACCTCTTAATATTCTAATTTCACTTCGAAAAATGCAACGTTACATAGTTTTACAAGGGTTAATTTGATATCAGATAAATTCAAACCCTACTGCACTCAGTCTTATACAGGTTTTTAGCTGAAACAAGAAGAAATAAGTTTAGCGGTGGACAGGTTCGTAAATAATTGTCGGATATCGGCTTCCTCCGCCGCACCGATGGGAACCGCGGTCTGACAGACGCAAGTAAATCCAAACTCAAATCATTTAAGCTCGTTGTACAATAAATATAAATTATAAATAACTTCATTAACATGGAAATAAACATGCGCATATTTTAAAGTGCACTTGTGCTACATCTCTGTATTATAGAATTCCATAAATTTATTCAACTTTGTGTGAAAGATGGGTGAATAAAAATCTACGGTGTATCTATCTGTAAAGTTCTCGCTGTGATAGATCTTTTATTGCATATTACTGGTCGTTTCATTGGAGCTTTACATGAATATATACAGTTTTAATAAAATATTACCATGAGCTTATCTAGTATTATTATGTATATTTATTATCTGCGGGTAACGAATAATGTTGTTTTCTTCATTACCAAATTTTATTTCTTTAATTTTGTGTTCATGCACCCAGTACGGGAATAATAATTTTAACTTTATTAATATATTCCTTGAATAAGTAAATTAAAAGCATACGAACAGATAACAAAACTTATGATTTTCAATTATACATCTTTATAAGAAATACACGTTCAAGTAATATGCCTATGAACAAAAAAAAATGTTTCATTAAAGTATAAAAGAACTCACTTGACCGCAAACATAAAGTCTTAAGTTACACATTAAGAAAAATATGCATTTTGAGTTTCGATTTCATATTTAACTTTTTGTTTCATATTACTGGCCATTCATAAAAATATATAAATTAAAAAAATATATTATAATAGTATTGTCTGTTACACGGCTTGCTTTTTTTTCTGTAACAGATGTAACGAGTAATTAGTAGTTTCCAAAGCTTGCTCAACTTCAGAAACGTAAGAGTACCTATCGGTGTGCAATTTAAGAATGATTTCCGCTCGAACTGCATCAAATAACTAACACTCATCTTGTCAAGTTTTTTTTTATATTTCCTCTGCACCATTCGACACTTTGTGGTTTGTTACAGAAATAGTTACGTGCAGCTCCTTGAAGACATATATTTGTTTTTTTTTTTATGATTTTTATATTATTACGAACGATTTCGCAACGATCACGCACTCCAGTGGTTTTTCGAGATTTTGGTGTTGTTAAAAAAAATCTTTAGAAGTTGCCCGCGTATTACATTTATGGTACTTGTATTGTAACCAAAATTCGGGAGTTTCGATTGTTGATTAGTTCAACGACCTGTAATTCATCAGTAGATACTGGATAAATCTGTATGCATATACTATATTTTTATTTATATTTAACATCATAAAAGAAAATATTTAAAGAGTGATAGAGCCTGTGCAAGGTCCGACTGTAAAAAGCACTACCGTCACACCTATTTTATCCCCAAAGTGGTACCTACTGTTCGCGCTACTAATTTCCTCCGAAGTATATGGTTGGTAACACATACCAGCTTACGAGGTGTTTCACATCAGCCTTTAGGAGTAACAACGAGTTTTTGGCGGGATCTTATCCTGTCATGTAGTGGATTTTATATTTTATTCATAATCTTGTGTTATTAGACTTTATATTTTGTAATATTGGTGGTGTTTTACGTAATATAGTTCGGTTATTATACACAAGTGAAGTGGATGGGAAATAATACCACGGAGCATGCATTCTGAGATGCCACCAAAACTCCATGGAAAGTTCTAACAAGGGAACCACCATCTTGTTAGAACATTATAATTATCACAAGACACTTGGAAAAATCTTGTTGCCTGACGCTGGCTAGTGCACAAACCGTGCCGGAGCCAAAAAATAAAGAAGAAAAAGGAGTAACAACCTAATATAGGTAGTTGCAGGACTGTGTTTTTTTTTTCGAAATGACCGATGTTACTGATCTGAAGTGCTTTGATAGCCTTTCTGATCCCTTAGGAGTTAGCACAGGAGGTTAGTCGAATGGCAACTAATGCAAGATTAAAATATTAAATTAACCCAACTTCGATTTGGATGTTGCTGTAATTGTTGCCGAGAATTAAATCTACTCCATTCGAAATTTACGATTCTGTTTAGCTTAGTTATACGCAACTATAACCTCCCACCACTGAACATTAGATGAACAGTATGGTTGATTGGTGACATATAATATTAAAAAATATGGTACTTATGAACTAAATATAACGGTCTTCAAAAGAAGATTAAATAAGTTTTAATGGGCGAACGCATCACATTCTAGGCCTCGTCCCCACTTTCCTTCAGGTGTGAATGCGATTAAACGTAGCGCAGTGTAAAAAAAAACAAAATTATAAAGAATTATTCCACTAATAATATTAAAGTCATGGTTTATATTATACACGAATAAAGTATTATTTTGCAATTGCATGTATAAGTAAGTTACGTAATATTTCTGTAGCTTTGAAGAAATTTATTTGGTACAATTTATGAAAAATTGTAATAATTATTATTCATATAATAATGTCTCCAGTGTACATCACCTTGCCCTATATTAAAAATCTAACGACAAAAAATCAATTTCTCAAGAGACGTCAGTGAATCCTTAAAAAATGTCGGCGTGAATCTCATAAAAGGGATTATAGGTTGGGAAGGCTTAATGCTCTAGGATTCAATTAGGCGAAATAAGCTTAAATGGCTAATATCCTCTGTTTTGACAGCAGTCAAATTATCAAAAGTACTCTTTCCGCTGCGAGAAATCACAAAGGTGACAAAGTAATATGAGATAATGTTAGGACATTTTAATTTTTAAATTATAAGGTTTAAGCAACCAGTTAAGAGACTGAACTAGTGGATATCAAAGGAAATGAACCAAGTTAAGAGTCAAGTGTTAAAGATAGTGCTATCTTTAATGCATTGGCGCGTGTATTTTAACAGAATGCGGGTGTTAGTTCGCATAAAACGTATGCTATTTCCAATAAGGATCATATTCGTCTATCCTTATTTGATTGTACATCTACTTATTATTGTCGAACGTTCATTGTTGACAGTATTCAGAACGTGACGGACAGTTAGCAGGTATTAAACATCGAAGTGCAAACTAGATAAATATGCTAGCATGTCGTATTAATCGCACACTTAATTAGACATATTACGATAAACGAAAGATTCTGTATTGGTATACGCACTAGAAGATTATTGATACGCGATTATGAAAATCGTTTCAATTGAAGCGAAGTAAAATAGAAAATGAGAAGAATTAGTTTATATGAAAATTGTAAGATTCTTTTGCTTTCTGCATATAAAGAAATTACACTATTTCAATCACCAATGTTACACACATTGGATAGTTAAAAGTATCTTGATTATAAGTTTCGTGATCACCGGTGTTGTAGTTAAGGCGTGAATGCGTAACAAACAAATAAACAAAAAAACTCTAGTCTCTGTAATATTAGTTACGATTTGTATGTATGTAATAAGAAAATGAAATGCCATTAGATTGTACTGAAAAGTGAGAATTAATGAAATATAATTAAAAAAAAAATTCTCACGTACTGTGCGAATAACTTCCGTATCAGGTGCCCGAGTAAAGAAAGGGTTCGTAAATAATTCTTCGTTTTCAAAGGGTTCCCATTATTATTGTTATTCTGATTGACAATCGTTCTCTCGAGTGTCTGCCTTTTTTCTGTTAGATATAAAACTAATATTGGTAGGTCCCATCCTCTTCCGCAGGTTTTTTGTTCGATTGCGTTGCTCTTCTTGCACTTATGTAAAAACTGACTTTATTTATACTGCTTTTAGTCTTTTT
Source organism: Antheraea assamensis (assembly GCA_035772565.1). Lineage (NCBI taxonomy): Eukaryota > Metazoa > Arthropoda > Insecta > Lepidoptera > Saturniidae > Antheraea > Antheraea assamensis. Next base: position 1,828,365 of record JAQQSE010000042.1, read on the forward strand.
CTAACATATCAAATTTATAGTTTACAAACCACGTTGTTCGGTCTCATGTTCGATTAATTATGTACCATTTTTACGGTATCATCGCATGAGATAAATTCAGAGGCCGCTTTAAGTATTTTTCTATGATAAGAGTATCGAAATGTTCTACCACCCAAACGCGAGAAGTGAATTTAATTACACTATCTAATTAGATACGACTTACACTATAATGCTTGCATGTCCGTTTAGTTTTTTAATTTAAATAAGTCGATAGTACCGTTTCATTTGCACCCTTGTGACAACAAGATAAAGTTGTTTTTTGTATAATTGACTTTAATGTCGATCGTGTCAGTATGTTCAAGAAGTGTCGTTGTCGTGATGAATGGACAGGCGTTGATTTAAGAGGGTACTATTTGAATGAAAAGCTTGATATTGTATATCTCTGTGAACTAGCGTTAAATGTAATAAAACCATAAAATTTCCTTTAACACTTAGTTGAGTTTGATTAAAAAAGTTGTGTGACCACATAAATATAACAGAATGTGTGGATGCGAAGCGTAATTAAGACGGGGTGCGAAAAAACTCTATCGAATATTGAGATCAAATCGGAACTTGTAAGACAAATCGCTTTCAACTATGTCAACGTATGGGTGCTCAACATACAACATTCGGGCCCATTCATCCATTTTTTAGTTGAAGATGTACAATTAACAGTGACAGCGGTCAGGTTGCATGTAAAAAATGCCTTCAACCATGTTTTTCCGAAATACAGAACTCGGGTTTTTTATCACCACGGTGGAATGAGCAAAGTTGGAACACTTTTATTGCGTTTACTACTATTATGTTCATATCTATATTTTATAAATTTGAATCGAAATCGTCAAGCGGCGTATAAAAGAGAAGATTTACATCGGAGCCCTTTGTGTTACTTGCGGGTGATCTCATTTAATATAAGTGTTAACGTTCACATCCATAAAATATTTTGACTTCTCTTTTAGTTGTTATAACTGAGCGACTTACATATATATTTTTATAGTTGAAATAATTTAAAATTTATGTTTTACTGGTATCGATAACTATGGCAATATTATATTCAAATAAATATCATTATAATACTTATTTATTAGTATTTTTTTTATAAAATATTTATATCAAACTAGATGACCCGGTGAACTTCGTATTACTTACATATATTTGTGTAAAATGTTGTCAAAAGTTAATACATTTTTTTTTATTAACATTACAAATGCAACACATAGTTATACAAATTAATATGTACTATTTTTATTTGTGAAACAGAACATGTTTTGTATTCCAACAAAACAGACCAAAGAGATCGCACCTCATTCATAGCTGTAGTCTATGAAACAGACAAACTTCTGAACGCACCTATCAATATTTTACAAACGGATGACAATTTTTTTGTTTTTGTAAAATGATAAAAGACATCAAATGTTTCATAGCTAGGAACATTTTGTATTTGAAAATTAAATTGTCTTTTTTAGTATTCTCCTTTACTTATTATTTATGTTTCTCTCTGTTTAAACCTCCCATGAACTTCCATAAATATTTCAAAATCAAAATTAGCCAAATCGGTCTTGCCATTCTCGAGTTTTAACAATTTAAACAAACAGCAATTCATTTTTGTATATATCAATTTATATTAAATAATATTATTTGTTAAAGTAGGTACCTACTTTAGTCTGTTTCAATCAGTCTGTATATTTATATTCTGATTTAGTGGATTTCACATTTTCGTACGTATTTCAAATCCAACATAAAGAAATTAAGCGATAAAGTAACTTCGATCGTCGCCGTAATTACTGAATTTGTAGCGACTGGTGAAATGTAGATGCAAGGTAACTATTATCAATACAATATTACATTACATTAAATCTGGCCTAGGCCCCACAAGCGTTTCTTGTTTCTTTATGTCTATTATTATTATCAATGTTTACCGGAATAAATATTTGGTTTATAACAAAATATTCTAAATTTAAATTTTCTAAATCTGTAAACATTCTCCGTACCTATATGTTTATATCCAGACTATATATCGAAATTAATAAAACGAAATGCCTCAGTATCCTAACATTTGTTAATTATGGTAATATCTATGTTTTATGTAGGTTTTAGGAGTTTTGTTACTTTAAAATATAAGAAATTAAATCTATTAGTATTTACTTATAAGTTCTTGGTTCATAAATCTTACTTGAGTTTAATGGAAGTCTCACGTCATACCTGAAGTTGTTCTTGTATTCTTTTAATTATCTACATTTTTCATTACTTTATATTTCATTTACATTTTAATATGGTAATTATCTAGTGTATTTATATTTCCTACTAAAGAGTATTAGTATTAGGAATCGAGAATGAGAAAGGTTCATTTATAATTTCACAAATTATTGAGATTCTCCTTTATCTTATTCTGTATAAATAAAATAACAAAGGTCTGCCGTTGTACGCCTATCAACAAAAAATTGCTGGGTGGATTTCGATATTTTTTTTTTTAATTCACATCTTAAGCACTTGGTTTTTATGTAAAAAAACACGATAGTTACATTTCATATAAAGCTAATAAAGTTTTAATAAACTACACTTTTTATAAGTAAAAGGCGTTCAACGATGTGTTTTCTTGTCATGGAGTAGTGGGGCAAACGGAGTGGTGCTTATGTTATTTCCTTCTGTGCATAAAATATATTGCTTAGATAATAAGCTACGCAGACGAAGTTACGGGTATCAGATAGTATTTAATACATTATTTCGTCACTTGAGGTACAAATGTAGTGTCTATTTGGCGATAATATGTAAAGACAATACAACTAAACAAATTAAAAATAAATGAGTATAAAAATCAATATATATAGATATATACCTAAACATATTTTATGACATACATATAACTTTAACCAATTTCAATTTTAGTTCCAACCCTCGGAAATATTCGTTATAACCATTTGTAACCCTTTCAAAGTGGTTTAATTATCAGTTGTCTAATGTTCGTCAAAACACGTTATTAAAAACTATTATAATATCTTATATTTTTCTGTATAACTTATATCCGTGCTCCCTTGTCATATCCAAGCGCTAATTTAGCTAAAAGTTTGATTACGGGTTATTTCCTCAAATAAAATTAATTACTATTGAAGCCAGAAGATTCATATTTCTTATAATATTATAGGCATTAGAATTTGTATATTAATGGTTCAAGGCATAAAAACGTCGAAATTAAAAAAAAAAATCTATATTATTTCTAATAAAGGTTGACCATTTACTTTACATTCTTATCTGTGTTATGAAAATCACAATTGACAAATAACGATAGCATCAATGCGTAGACGGCCTGTCAAAAGTTATATTTATTTTCTTTAGAAATTCATAGAATCCATGCGAATTCAGCATCGTCTTTGGTATCGGCGCATTATTTGCGGCCGACGCGACATTTGTTCGGGCACAATGAGCACAACCCTTTGGCGACACAATACGCGTCACTAATCTAGATCATGTGCGCCATTGTGATGCATTGTGTAGTGCGCCCGTCACCCGCGCACCGCGCTCTCGCAGCGGGAAAAGAGCCGCATTACTGGATATCTCACTCGATGTCGATTTATAAGATATTACCGCGCCGCGGGTGCCAGGTAGCTGCTCCCAGCTCCCACGATCCATAAGTTCACTATACTTTTAAAATGTTACTCGCTCGCCAAACAGGAAATCACAAATATTATTTTCACCACTTCCTATTGCAACTTTGTTGTATTTTTTTCGATTCGTTTTTAAAAGTGTTTTTTTTTTCTGCATTGCTACTTTCTCCGCCATCGTAAATGATGGTGCTTTGCCGTTATTGAAGGGAAAGGTCGATGATTAGAGTTCGCTCGGTCAATCATTAACGCGTGTGCAACAATTTTGTAAATAATTATGTAAAAATATTGGAAGCGGTCTCATGTGTGTTTAACTGCTTATTACTTTGTATCCCCAGGCTCAGACTAACGGTGCGGTAGCTTCAAACATAAAAGTATAGGAGCAGATGCTTATCATTGATTGTAAATTTTTTAACATAAATGTAGTATAAATATAACATTCTGTACGCTATAACCATTACAAGCCAACATAAATAAATATTGTGGTGGTCACAGCGTAAGAGATTTTTTTTTTGTTTTTATCTTCTTTTTTTTTCTGACGGATCAACGCTGGTTACACCTTAGGTGGGTTCACAGCTTCACCAAATTACTAAGGGTACTACTACTTAGGTCACTTACCCGTTTGATCAACGAGCACAAGGGCCAGCGAGAAGTGTACGAATTTCAGCTTGCATCCCTATCTTAGATTATAATTTATTTGGAAAAAAAAAGTATCTATCATTTAAAGGAATACACTTATTATATGTTTCAATAATATGTTTCATATATCAGTTATTATTTATTTGAATAAATAAAACAGAAAACAGTGAAATACAAAAAGGTATATACGTTAATATTTTTCCATCATTTATCGAAAATACTAGCTGACGCAAACGTTTAGTTCGGCGACAAACAAATGTGTGTGCGACTTTGAAACAAATTTATGATTAGCAAGAATTTTCGTAAATTGTGAGTAAAAATATGTTGACAAGATATTTTTTAATGCTTCGTAGTTTTAGTATTATACGACAATTCCATCTGATGTAAAGTGGCGATGTAGCACATAATAGCATGCTCGCTTGGCGTTAGATTTTAAACTTAACGGTGGTAGCAAGACAGGCAGGTTTTTAGAAAAATGACCTACAATCGTACTATGGTTTTGGTTTCATTACTAAGCTTTGCTTGACCGTAAACTTATAATTTAGTCACAGAGAAAACCTAGTCTAAGAAATATATGCGCCACATAAATTATTTTAGACCCTGGTCCCTCCATTTAACGCTTTATTCCGATTTGCAAGTCGGCGTGTGCCCAAAGGACAACTTCGGGTGTCATCGCGAACTGGACGCAACTTAATTGGTAGGAATAATGTCATGTTGTCCCCTAACCACCAGTCTTAATAGCGGTTTACTGCAATAAAATGCTAAAGAACTTTATGAATAACACGTATTCTAAATTCTTTGAATATTTAAACGTAGTAATGTACATTGATGTTAATGTATGTGACTTTAATGGTTACAGTTTTTAACTCAACTAAATACATTTATGTATTTTGTAATGTGTTGTTATTTTTTTCGAATAATTAGTTTTTGTCCTGGAATACGATACTGTAGTACCGGGCTTTTGTTTTGGCACGTCACGTCAGGTAGAAGATTGACATAGTCTACTGAATTCAGTTTCGTATAGCCTTTTCTTTGTCTATCACAGTCATTGCGTTGTGTTATACAGAGACAGCTTTACAAAACCGAAGCGAGCCGATCTTAGCTCGACGTCCCACTCTTCTCCCCGACGTGTCAAACTAAATGTTGGTTACTTTAATTGTTCTGTAATTTAACAAAAGATTAAGCAAATTTTAACGATTCATTTTGCATTCCTTCGCATGTTTTAATTTGAAAGTTCATTGTTTGATTAGATTTTTCTTTTATTGCTGATTTTCACTTTTCCGTTTGTTAAAGTATATTTTTTAATATTTCTATCTTGAAACAGAAGAAGTAGAAACTTGATATCTATGGTTTAAGACGTTGTCGAGTATATATTTATTTACTTTTTTTTATTCTTGTTCATTGTGTTTTTCATAGGTATATATATAGGTATTATAGGTATATAAATATGGATAAATATCTGGAGCATGATTTTCATATAAACCAAACAAATATATTGTACTTTAAATAGATTTTATTGTAATAATTCAATAGACATAAAGAGACTAGATTATCTAAGAAATAAATTTACAACTTGAGCACAAAAGATTGAATGAATACAAAGATGAAAGATGTATGTGCTCCTGCGACGTAGATCGTGTTTAGATTACACTTTATCACCGATCTGTAATTGTTTACAAACATTAGGAAACTGAACCCCTTTTACAAGTATGATACTTTTTACTAACTTATTGTAATATGCATGTTCATGCCTTTTTTATATTACTGAGAAGTATTTATTATATTTTAGTGGGATACGATGTATATTGTTTTGCTCATATCAATAATTATCAAATAAAGGTCTAAACATAATACTGGTTCGATTAATATTTACGCCGTCCTATCAAGAGCAGAACTTATTTAATATAACATTATTACTGTTAAATTTATTAATAAAATACCTTATCTTAGTGTGTACAAGTTATTTTTTGTACTATGTTCAAAGTTATTACGAATGTAATTATTACTAGGAGTATGATACGGGATACCCTTTGGTACATTTCATACGATTTCGTAGATTAAAAGGCTTCATGAATTTTAACATGTTGTTAAATTCGTCTTAATATTATGAATGACAACGTAAGTATGACGTTTATGAATAAATAAAAGAAAGATAAATATATGTTTTACGTACTACTTCTTACTTGAATAACACGTTCATTAAATAAGGTTGATTAAAACAGTTTTTACTAGTTTTTGAGGTATGTGATTAATATGTATAGTTTAATAATGTGTGCTTGATTTCAGGTATAAAATTTAAGATTTCCACTCTTTGCCTGTTTAAAAATACGAAATACAGAAAGTATTCAGTAAAGCAAAACATTTAAAATATATTTTTTTTCTTCTACTACACGATGGTAGCCCTTCCTTACAGGAAAGATTTGTGTCAGACACATCCTTGTTGAGGTCATGGGTTTGACGCTGATGTTAATCTCAGTTGTAAGACAAATTGCTTCCACTGCAACCGATGTAACTCGACGTCGAACGTTAGTTATTTATATTTGATACTCTTAATTGAGTCCATGTTAATTTTTTAACTTCGCCTTTTTGTTGTACCTGTGAGCTACTCTTTAACAAATTTTTAACACGACTAAATATTTATTTTATTTAATATCTCTTATAATTACATATTATACTCATTAGTAACGTTGTAAATTTATGAAGAGTTTTAATTCTATTTTTTGGTATGAATCACTACATGTTATTAAACAAAATCGCCAGTCGCCTCTGTCTGTATGTTCGCGACAAACTAAAAAACTACTAAACGGATTGTAATGCGGTCTTCATTAATAGATAGAGTAATACATGAGGAAGGTTTAGGTATATAATTTGTCAAGGTTTCGTGTAAATTGGTTGAAATGTAACGATAATTGTTGGAAAAAGTCAAGCAGCTAGGGAACTTGCATCAAAAATGTTGCCTAATTCTTTTGAGATATAACAAAACAATGCATATTGAGACAAAAAAGTCTACGATGGCATATACCTATCTTTTAAGGATAGCTTACTATACCCATCTATCTTCTCAAAAAATAGTCACATACAATGATGCAATTGGAAAGCCATTTAGAAGGATATAGTATTAATCCTTATCAAATTCAATGCATTAGTTACCTTAAGCATTTCATGCACATGAGTATATATTTTTATTATCAGGGCAGGACAACGTCGGCCGGGCCTACTAGTAATAAAATATGATTCAAAAGTTAACAATATATTGACAATTCTTAATATTCGTTCGCGTTAATGTAAATTTGACGTATTCTTCGGGAACAGTACTATTTTTCTTGATACTAAATTTCCTATGTCCTTTTCTGTTTCCAATATTCCAACATTCAAACAAACTCACATTTGCATTTTATAAGGCAATATTAGTAAGGATTAGTAACCCAGATAAACAACGTTTTCTGATTGTTTCATATGAACTGCGCCCCCGGCGTTACACGTGTTTCTTACTATTTGTTCCTATTATCATTTTTGTAAATAATATTTGGGTTTATAGTAAAATGGATTTTATGTAGATTTCCTTCATATTCAAATTTTTTAAAATAACCATTTCAATTGTGATCGTAAAACGCTACATATGTTATTGCCTTATGTTAGCATTCTCCTTGTATTTTATTATTTTAAAAGAAAGATATGTTCTTTAGATCAATGATTGTAAAAAAAGGCTATGAAAGTAAACGCATACAAATTTGCAAATCTACTATTTAAATTTATTTTATAAGTGTATTTCTTCCGGAGTCTCGTTCGAGCAGCGGTCGAGTGCACACGTGCGCCCGCTCGCAGCTCTGACAGTCCGTTCGGTTCGCCGCGCTCGGCCATCCTCGGTTATTTCCGACTCGCCGCGCCGCGCTCGCCTACCTGCGCACCAGATGTCCGCATTCCAACGGTCTCGTCGCCGCCCGACCCGCATTGTTATCGAGTGATTCATCGGCCGGTGCTTTGTTCGAGCGTTTTTGAAGAAACAGACATCTGCTGCGACGCCGCACTTTTAGTGCAAATATAAAACCGCACTTTTCGGTGCGACATCCCGCGCTGTCAATCGAAGACCACGCTTAGTGGCTACTCACGGGAATACGTGTCACGGTGCCAACGAGTGAGTAGAGCGCCCTGTCCGCTCGCCGGTTGCCCCGAGGCAAACGGTAAAGGCAGTTGGGCCTGGGTTGTCTGGCCTTGGCGAGTGCGCCTAGTCAGGTCCAGGTATCGCCCTCCCACCCTCCTATTCCCTCATTCCATCCCCGGGTGTCTGTTTGGGTGTAGCCCGGTTTACCGGTCTGCGTTCTCTGCCCTGGGCTTGATAGGGCCTCCCCCTAGGCTTTGTAGGTTCTTCTCTGTGTGGCATTGCACTTCGCCCACAGCTCTTTTGGTCCGGACTCGGGATAGTCCCGTAAATTTAATTTTGGCGTGCCCCCCTGCCCTTCAGGCAGGGAGGTTTAATTATGTCCTCCCCCGCCCCCCTCGCAGGCCCCGGGATGGCCAATATAGAAGACAGAGTTTATTGGTTAGAAGCAATAATCAGGCGCGTCCAACGTAGTGCCCCGCAGCTATTAGTTGAGCCGGTTAGTATAGACGAATTATCGCCCCGCGTAGCGACCGCGAACTCTTTCGCCGCGCTAGACTCGCCTAGTTCGCCGGAAAACCCACTAGATAGAATTAGTTTAGTAGCACCTATTCCATGCTCGGAGGCCGGCTCTGACATGGAACTAGATAATATTAGTTCCGCGCCAGCTAACGACGGCTTCACTGTCGTAAATAGAAAACGCGTCCGCACGCCGCCCATTGCCGCCGCGTCGCGCGCCTCTGATTCTGAGTCAGGCTCCGGTCGCCCGGCTCAGAAAACATTAAAAGTAGATGGCGCCCGGGTGCCCGCGAAATCAGCCGCGATCGCAGCCAATCGAACGCCTCGCTCGGGCAACGCTAGCCCCGCCCCCTCCCAAGCCGACGCTACGGGTCCCGTAGCCGAGGCTAAGAAGCCCCGCCCCCCGCCCCCCGTTACCATTCAGGACAAGGCCTCCTGGCTCGCGATTTCGACCTATATGAATGGGTCGGGCATCCGTTACACCTCAGCCCTGAATACCGCTCAAGGTATTCAGGTCAAAGTCCCCACCTCCATCGACCACCGCAAGCTGACCTCTCACCTCCGAGAGAGGAAGCTTAACTATTTCACTTACGCGCTCGAAGAAGAGCGCCTTCTCCGAGCCGTACTCAGGCGCGTCCCGGTGGAGTTGTCCACCGAGGAAATCTCAGACTCCCTTAAGGAGCAAAATTTCCCAGTGCGGGAGGTACACCGGATGTACCACCCCCGCACCAAAGCTCCCTACCCTATGGCTCTGGTCATCCTTGACCGTTCCGTAGAAGGCAAGGCTATTTTCGGCCTCACCACGGTCTGCGGCCTCACCGGTATCACCGCCGAACCGCCGCGCAAGACTCATACCCCGTCTCAGTGTCATAACTGTCAGAGTTATGGCCACACAGCCAGAGGCTGTCATCTCCGTCCCAGGTGCGTCAAGTGCCTCGGTGACCATCCCACGAAGGAGTGCGCTCGCACTCCCGACACTCCCGAGCCTCCCAGCTGCGTTCTGTGCGGTAACGCGGGCCACCCTGCGAGTTATCGCGGGTGTCCCCGCGCGCCCCGCCCGCAACGCCCACGCCAGGCGAGACAAGCCCGTAGGGCTCCTGCTGTCTCTGCCCGCCCTCCGCCTCCACCTCTTATGTCCGTTGAGACCTTCCCGGGCCTCCCGGGCTCCTCCCGTACCCCGGTAACTCCGGCCCCGATGCCGTGCGTGGCACCTTCTGTGCCGCAAGCCCCCCAGTCCTGGCGGGCCCCTGTCGCCCCCTGGGCTCCTAGGCCTCAACCTCAGGCTTCCAAGCCTCAGGCGCAGCCCCAGCCTCAGCCTCAAAGAGCGTTGCCCGCTCAGCCCTCTCATGCTTTTTCATTCTCTCTCTCGGGCATCGATTGGCTGTCTCAAGTCTTACTCGAGCACGACATTAGCGAAATAGTCGCATTCAATAAAATTTTAAACAGTAATAGGGACATCGGTCTTTTGAATGCGGTCTCTGCATTCCCAAACGTTGCCGCGACGATACAACGCCTCGCCCGCGCCGCAGTAAATAACAATAAATAGTATTCACACCGCCGAGTAAAATTAAACCGCGCGCTCTTTGTCTTTCGTTTTTTAACGCGAGAAATCTCCGTACGCAACGCGACTTAGTAGCCGACTACTTACACGATAGGCAGATAGATATATTGTTAGTACAGGAAACGCTCCTTAAGCCGAAAATGAATAATCCGCGTATCGCGAATTATGATATTATCAGAAACGACCGTGTCGCCCGCGGGGGCGGCACTTTGATTTATTTTAAACGTTCGTTATATTGTATGTCAGTAGAGCCACCCGTTCTTACAAATATGGAAGTGTCAGTGTGCAGGTTAGGAATGACCGGTCACGCGAACATAACGATAGTTTCTGCTTATCTTAAACCGAGTAAAGAGCTTCTCAAGTCTGACTTGGAGGCGCTGTTCGCGTTAAGTAACAGTGTTATCATAGCAGGGGACCTCAACAGTGGGAGCGTCATTTGGAATAGTTCGAGTACTTCCCGCAACGGGGTGACACTCGACAAACTAAGTGGCGATCTCGCTTTTGACGTCATAGCCCCGCCGGAACCCACTCACTATCAGGATCGCTGTCGCCCGACAGTGTTAGACGTAGCTCTTTTAAAAAACGTCCAGCTTTCTGTGCGACTCATACAAGTCGTACACGAACTAGACTCAGATCACCGCCCCGTTATCTTGCAACTAGGTTCAGATTTCGATATCGACTGTCAGTCCGTGCGCGCAGCTGACTACGCGAAACTCCGCAGTCACTTGAAAGACAATCCGTCCTCGGAGAGTCTAAATAGAATTCCGGACGTGTTGGTGTCTAAAGCCGACGCGGATCTGGCTATCGATTCCCTGGTCGACCACCTCCAGACCGCCGTCAGGGTGACCTCGAGAGAGGTACAAGCGGTGAACGATCGCCGTTTTATACTCCCTGACGACGTGAAGGCGTTGATCACGGAAAAGAACGCCGCGACCCGAGCCTACGACACTTACCCGACCGAAGACAATCGCGTTCGATTACGTTCATTACAAAAGTTAGTTAAAACTAGTATCGCAGAAATCCGAGCCGCCAGGTGGGACAAACTCCTGGAGGATATCCAGCCGTCCCACGTGGCGTTTTGGACGTTCACGCGTAAGTTCAAATCAGAGCAGAGTGCATCGATGCCCCCGTTAGACAGAGGTCATGGGTTGCCTCCCGCGTTCGAAAGTATAGACAAAGCGGAGTGTCTCGCCGCGAGTTTAGAGGAGCAATGTTCTCCAAACACTGCTAACACTGACCCTGTCCATATCGAATCGATAAAATCCGCGGTAGATAGCTTTCTCGCGTCTCCTCGCGCGGATACCCTAACCCCGGTTACTTTTGACGAAGTGACGGCCGCTATCAAGCGTCTGAAGCTTAGGAAGTCCCCAGGTCCCGATGGAATCAGGAACGAGGTACTGAAGCTCCTTCCTGACTTCATCATAGCTCTTTTGGTATGCATCTTCAATGCTGCCATGTCCCAGGGTCACTTTCCAGCCGTCTGGAAAAAGGCCATAGTGATAGGCATTCACAAGCCCGGCAAAAAAGCTACGCTTCCCGCTAGCTATCGCCCTATCAGTTTATTGGATACACTAGGCAAGTTATACGAGCGGCTCCTTCTGAACCGCCTACAGACCACGATAACAAGGTTGAATCTGCTGCCGCCTGAGCAGTTCGGTTTCCGTGCACAACACTCGTGCACGAACCAAGTACACCGCCTCACGGAGTACATATTCTCTAAATTCAACGAAGACCCCCAGCCCCAGGTCAGTCCGGCCAAGCCTAAACCGAAACGTACAATAGCGGTCTTCTTTGACGTCGCCAAGGCCTTCGACAAGGTCTGGCACGACGGGCTAGTCTACAAACTGTTCAAGTCTAGTATTCCGGATAGTTTAGTTCACATCATCCGCGAATTTCTCACAGATAGGACCTTCCGCTATAGAGTGGAAGGTGAGTTATCCCAGCCCCACCCGATACGTTCAGGAGTGCCCCAGGGGTCCATCCTCGCGCCCTCCCTCTTCAACCTGTTCATCAGTGACCTACCTCGGTCCCCGGGGTTCGAGGTAGGTTGTTACGCTGACGATACAGTAATCTACGCTTCCGATTGGCGGCCGTCGCATTTAGCTATCCGTATGAATAGGGCCATCGAGGAACTCGGCGAATGGTTTCTTCGATGGCGTATAGAGGTTAATCCCGAGAAAAGCGCTGCGATCTTTTTCGATCCGGTTCAGCGTCCGCGTCCGAGAAATATAGAGTCCCTTAAATTGTATGACACCGAGATTCCTTGGGCCCTTACGGTCAAATATCTCGGTGTCACGTTAGATAGACGCCTCACGTTTAAGGAGCATGCAGTGAGAGTACGAAACAAAGCCGCTATGGTTTTGGGTCGTCTGCATCCGTTATTATGTGCTAAGAGCAAAATGTCCGTCAGACATAAGCTCACACTTTACAAAATGTGTATTCGTCCGATTTTGACGTATAGCTGTCCCGTTTTCGCGCATATGTCAAAAGCGAACTTCAAGATCTTACAAAAAATACAGAACCGTTTTCTACGAAAGGCGATCGGTGCCCCGTGGTACATCCGGAGAGTCGACCTCCATAGGGACCTGGAGATGCCGTCTATCTGGGAGTACGTAAAAACTCTCACGACTAGTTATTTCGACAGAGCCATGAATCATCCCAATCCGTTAGTGGTATCCGCCGCGACTTACGATACCGTGCCAGGCGCGCCGCGTTACAAAAGACGTCCGCGTTACATTTTCACCGACCCTCCCGAAGAAATTTCGCTAGGTAACCAAGACTACCCTTCCGTCCCTCGAAACACAGCGTGTGCGCGCCCACGCCCGCGTAATCACAGATCACGCCGCCGCGGTTTGGCTGTGAATTTTGCCCCAGCACACATTCTTAGGCCTCCCTCGGCAACTGCTCTAGCCGAGGTCCGATCCCCCGGAATGGAGCCCTCGAGCAGCTTGCATGCGCGAACAGAGTACCACTGATTCGATCAAACACTCGTCTACAACACAACACCGATCACCCCACACACGTGCACACACACTCACTCGTAGGTACACATAGTGGTGGGCTGTTTTTGTTTGTTTTTTTGCCCTTCGAACTGTAATAGTTTAGAACACAGATAGATAGATACAAAATACATGTACGGGATCGTAAAACATACATGCTTGGTAACCATGTATATTTCACGAACCCATACAGGTATGATACGGATAGGCTTAGCTTAGCTAGTTAGATTCGGGTTTTCGACGACAGCCCAAGCCGAGGCGTGCCGTACGCCCTTGTGCTAGTCGTCCATATAAAATCGGGTGAGTGCCTTAAGCGCTCCCCTTAGTAGTCCGGTGGAACTGTAGAGCCTTGCCAGGCTAACAGTGTAGGTCAGTTCGAAAAAAAAAAAAAAAAAAAAAAAAAATGTATTTCTTCTAGTCAACTGACTACAAATGCGAACAAGTAGTGAGTTAAAAAAAACTTATAGCATAATATTCTCCTTTAAAAAATACTTAGGTATGCCAGCTGTCGCATTGATTTGTCAAACTGTGTTCGAGTTTATAGATCTCAGATATTTGAATATACCTTTTTATGTTCATTCTAGCTTCCCGCCCCTGCTTCGCCCGGGCGTACACACATGCGAAGAAGACCAAATATTTCTTATATATAATATATCCTATACGTGCGTTCAGACTGGTAGGTACACATATGGTAGAAGGATTATTTTTTTTCCCCTTGTTTTCAGAACTTGGTTAGTTTAGCCGAGTTGACAAATAAAAAATACATGTTTGAGTACGCGAGCCACACATGCTTGTACACATGTGTGCTTCACTAAATCGTATATGTATGATTAACTTAGCTAGGTTAGCTTAGATAGATTCACGTTTTTGCGTCCGAGGCAACAGCCCAAGCCGAGGTTCGGCCACTTTGGCACCCTTGTGCTTGTTGCCAAGTGACCGAGCGTTTTTTTTTTCGAACTAACACCCTCTTAACCCTGTGGCCTTTACAGATTCACCGGACTACTAGGAGGAGCGCTTATGGCACTCACCCAGACCGAGCGGCATAAGCGCACGCTCTATTAGTCCGGTGAAGCTGTGAAGGCCCTTCAAGCGTATAGTCAGAACGGAAAAAAAATCCTTTACTTATGTAATGAAATGACATTCCAACCGAACAGTTGATTGTAATTTGTCAATTCTGATAATTTTTTTGAAGATCTGCCTTATGTCTTTTGTCTTACTCATTGACTCACTTTTTATATGGAGATTTTTTAACGTAAATTTTTCACTGTTTCGTATGATTTTTCAAGCATAGTTTTTTATACAATCCTTGTCCTGATAATTACAAACACAATAAAAATAGGTGCTGCCGTTCTGAAATGATGTGCTTGGGCATACATTGCTTATATAATTTGATGTTTTACATAAAGTTATATTATTTGATGCTGTATTTTATTAAAGGCATTAAAAGTATCGTATCTGTTTATCTCGGTACAGTTTGAGCTATGATTGCCGTTTTTATTACAATTTTTCTTTATGCCATTTTTACACGTTTCTCTTAAATCATAAGGCACGTGTATAAATCTCAGAGGCTCTCTGGCCTACACCTCGTAGCCTAGGGGTCGGACGCTTCCTTTTTACTTTGCCTTTGTTACGCTTGCCAGGGAATTTATTTCTTATTCGCGCGTTGAGTTGCGCTTCCTGGGCGGTTGGCGGCAGCCGCTGGCGTTTACCTGTGACACACGGTCTAATATCTTCGTCAACTTAGCGTATTCACTTATATTAACAATATGTATCTATTATTGAATTATAAAAATTCGATTCAAATACCACTTGGTCAAAAGTTATACTGCATTAAGTTGCACGAGAGATATCTAAATCCTAACTAATCTTATAAATCCGAGTGTACGTTCGTTTATTTGTTACGCTTTCACGCCTTAATCACTCAACCGAACAGCATTCAAATTTGTATACACCTTTTCAGGGATACCTTTTATACAAAAAAAATGATGTTCCAGGGAGATATGTCAAATATACATTAAAGTAAGCAAAGCCGTAGAGAAAAGCTTGTAATAGGATATGTATGTTCAAATAAATTTCAAGTTCAAATTAATTTACTTAGAACATATAACAGTATTTATATTATATACAGGGACTTGAAAATGAGTTTGGTGGTAATACCTATATGTGTTAGGCAAAAGATCTTAAACTCGAGGATGGTAGACTGGTAGTTAGTCAGGCTGGATTAGAAAACCCCTACCGCAATCCTACTTTTTCACGACAATGTTTATCTTCACCAAAAAGTCCGGATCATTCATAAGGATGCGAATCTACGTTTATCCACGAGATGTGCGAACAGTCTAACTACTTAGCCGTTGTCGTATGGGTGGTGGTTTTGTAGGTGGTGGAGCTACGCTGAAGCTATTACTAGTTTCAGCATGAATGGGTCGTCTCGCCCGGGGTAGTACCACCCTCTCACAGAAAGCCGACGTGAAGTAACAGTGCTTGCACTGTTGCGTTTCGTTCGGTCAGTGAGAGCGCCGGAGGCCCACATATTTAAAAGGCCGGCAACGCACTTGCGACTACCCTGGTGTTGCTAGTGTCTATGGACGGCGGTGATCACTTACCATCAGGTGACCCACCTGTTCGTTTTGCCCCCTATAATACATTTAAAAAAAAACGGTGCATTTGTTAAAAGGAGTTATTTATATTATATTTATGAACTAATAGAACGCTATTATTATTTCTGAACTTATAGAATGATTGTATTATTTATGATATAAATAACATTTTGTTATCACACTAAACTCAAATAGAAGTGTATTTTCCAAACTATCCGCACGTGTGTAACATTTATTGGTGGCAGTATTCGTTAATCCGCGGATTGCTGTACATTTTTATTGTTTTGTTATTTAAAGCATGTACTGTATACTTGTGTACACATTTACATACTCGTATGTTTTCAATAATTGATAGTATAGAGTATTTTTGACTGTTTATTTTCATTCGTATATTTGTTATTTTTAATGTGAAGTTCTTTAGCCCGTTATTGGTAGTTTTACCTTACTAGAGATTTATGATTTTATTTTTTGTCAATATTCTGATATGCATGTACTTATGAAGCTTATTCGAATATAATTAATAACTTTTTGAAACGAACTTGGAATGCAAAAAAGACAATAATGATGAGTTATTTATAAAAAAAATAATAGGCAAAGATCAGTTCAGTACATTATTCTCCATTATTTATCAACAGACTTTCTTTTTTTTTGTGTCTTCGATAAGAACATTTTGGAAAATTTTAATTTTTTTTCCTTATCCCTGATGAGTCGTTGCCTGTATTTATAAGTATATATTTGTAATATTTATATACTTCAATTTTATCACAATTTATTTTAAGGGACGCCAGCACACTAGATGTTCATTTGTCTGTACCTCCCAGAGCCCTCGAGATTACTAAGTACTTATAGCTAATTAGTACACTACAATATTTATCATACTTCACATGCCTTACGTCTACAGTCTACAATAATTGCACACTATTTCGAAAAAAAAACAATAATATCGAACTAAAAAAAAAAAAAAAAATATGGTCGAATGTCGTCGATCACCGTGCGTAATCGCAATTTAGTTTCCTAAATTTATGTAATATACAATAATTAAAGTCCTTTTTTTTTCGAACTGACCTATATTGTTTGCCTGTCAAGACCTTCCCAGTTTCACCGGACTACAAATTAAAGTGCTCTAATGTCGAGTTACTATGCTTATATCAACAGTAATTGACGTAGAAGATCTTTGTATTGACACATGAGCATATATCAAACAAGGTGTCTGTAGTAAAAAACGATATCAGAAATACTAAAATTATATCATAAGTGTGTATAAATTACCCTGATTAAAATAATTATAAAAACCTCTCTTATAGCTTCTGCACATATAGAATAAATACATAAGAATGGTTACCTTAATATTGTAATGCACTAAAACTAGCAGGCCCGGCGGACGTTGTCCTGCCCTGATAATATATACTTAAGTGCATGAAACGCTTAAGGCGGCTTGACGTTTTCCGATTCTTTCAACAATTATCATTATATTTCAATGAATATACAAAAAAACCTTGACAAATTATATACCTAAACCTTTCCCGTGAATTACTCTATCTATTGGTGAAGATCGCGTTACAATCCGTTTAGTAGTTTTTGAGCTTATCGCGAATATCCAGACAGACAGACGCGGCGGGTGACTTTGTTTTACAATATATTAAATAAAATAAATAGTTCCATAAATGTATAGAGTTATCCGGGCAAAAGAATAATAAAAGTCAAAATAATACGTTTTAAAAAATATTGAGTTCAGTCCCCGTCAATCTCTTTGACCGCTCTGAATATACCTGAATATAGTTCGGTCTTGCGCGTAATGGTTGCCAAAAACGTAATGTCAAGAGTCAAGTGTAATGTCTGTAATGGTCAAGTGTTTACCACAAAGTAAAGTTAAAGTGTTATTATATGAATCTAAAATTAGCATTTATTTATCCTCCAGTAGTCTCGATGTGTTTCTAGTATATAATAAAATATGTATTTATATCTAACTTTGTGTTCTGCGCAACTACTTTCAGTCAGAGCGGTCAAAAAGTTTGGCGAAGACTGTACTGTACATAGCAACCATTTTTTGAAGTTGTTCAGAAATAAAAATCCAATATCGTTCCACCGATAAGATATATCACGAAATAAAAAAAAACTCTAATGATCCTAATTGGATGCAAATCTATCATGAATACTAACAAGCGGTGCTTACTGCGGTCTAAGCGTTTCTAAGTCGTAAATCACAGGAAGATCTCACGGATAAAATCTTTTCTTTCATAAAGTTCGGCAAAAAATAAATCTAAAATGTTGGTTCCGTTGTTCCGACATAACTTTATTAAAGTATGTTCAAGATTAAAAATGTATTTTACATTTTTTACAGTATACTACATGTGCTCGCGGTTTTGTATGCATTTGCTTTACTAATTAGTTGAGTTGTAACACTATGGACATTCTGTAAATACTCTTCGTGTATTTACATACTAGCTTTTTCCCGCGGTATCGCTCACGTTATTATATGTTAGACATATCCTACAGGCTGTTCCGTTATTTCTCTAGATGACAATTATCTTATATCTTCTTATGTATATATATGATAACATATATGGTAGTCCGGTGGAACTGTAAAGGCCTTGTCAGGCTAACAATGTAAGTCAGTTCGAAAAAAAAAATAACATGGTGATCTTTTGAGTACTTAAGACGTGAAAGCTTTAATTAATATATTAACAAAAAAACTCAAATTCGAATTTATATATATAAGTAAGGTTAAGTTTAATAAGGTTAGTTCAGTTATTTATAAATATTTGTGCGTGAAAATTATGAGTACATTCCCATACTCGGTTGTAGCTTCAAA
Organism: Antheraea assamensis; assembly: GCA_035772565.1. Taxonomy (NCBI): domain Eukaryota; kingdom Metazoa; phylum Arthropoda; class Insecta; order Lepidoptera; family Saturniidae; genus Antheraea; species Antheraea assamensis. The sequence continues at coordinate 1,847,208 of JAQQSE010000042.1, forward strand.
ATATTTATAATATATCTAATACATAAATAATAAATTTAAATACTTAGTTCAAAGTTGTTAAAGTTAAAGGGTATGGTTATAAATGATTGTACTGATCTCTAATGACGAAAATTGTGTTTCAATGCATTGACACATAATGAAAGTGCTGAGGTAAACGTTTGGTTAATGGAACCCCAAAATGTACTAAAATTTAACCGAACAGTGGCCCTCCGCAACGAAGGCCGGAGGCTAGCGATTTTTGTCTTTATTTATTTTTTACTTTCTATAATTGCCGTCATATTTCAAGGGTTTATTACTGTGTGTGAAATATTGCTAACATATTTATAAACGTAACTTATTTAATAATAATGATCCATGTTATTTATGTCTCTGATACAAAACTTGTGTTGAATGATATATGAATCATATTTCCTCAAAAAAGTTTAATTATATACTAATGAATCTTTTAGTATTTGTTTAAAAACATCTAAATATTGAGAGGTTAATACTTTCTAAAAAGTAAAATTATTAAAGAGAAACTTTTTTACATCGCTCAAAAATTATTTCGTTCATCTATCACATGTCGCATTACAGCCTTCGTCCATCTATCGCATGTTGCATCACAGCTGGCTGCGGAGTAGAGGTAAAGTGAAAGGCTAGGTAAAAGTTTCACTTGCATCGTGGTTTCATAAAACTTCACAATTATTTTTATTACAACGTATACAAATCTAATAATGTAATCATTTATCGTTTTAATTAGTGACAGTGAATTCAACTTGAGATCCATTGATCGTTATCAGAAATAGTATATTTCATAAAAAAAAGCACTAATATTATCATAATAAGTATTTGATGCGTCAATAATGTATTGAAGTGATTTTATTAAACTGCTATAACATACAAATAAATTTTTCTTTTTCTAAATTGACACTCCATGGGACAATCATAGTAACCCTACTATAACTCGAATTGGTAATGAGAGTTTGCGAGTTCCATCTCTTTACACGGCTGACTTTCGTATGATAATGCTCACTGTCAGTTTTATGTCTGTATAACTTGATATTATTATTAGATTAGATGTATCTCAAATATATATTAGCAGTTTAATTACACTATAAGCAACGGTGTGTTTGGAATTAAATGGCCTTGTATGATATTGTGCCTTAATGTCTATTAAAATATATTACAAACGATAATACATTATTTGGATTACATTTTATAGAAATGGTCGTATAATTATAGATTTTTTTCTTAGTTTTAACTGACTTCAAAAAAAGAGGTTGCTATGTTCCGGTGAATGTATTTTTTACATGTTCTCTTTTTATTGATATCTGCGAATTTTTGTGGTTACCATAATCTTTATTGTTTGGTTTAAGACGTATAAATCATGAATTATTTTGTATCAGCACTTAATGTTGCAAGTGTAATTTTCATAAATTGATTGCAAAATTTCATTCATATACTTCGATGATTTGACGAAGATATGTATGTAACTGAAGTATTATTATTACTACGACTTCAAATATTGGTAAACAATAATTGAACTGAAATGAATTAAACTGAAATTTAAACATTAATACCATAGTTTAGAGAAGATCAGTTACAAAGTCTTAAACAATAATATTACAAGATATGATATAAAACAAAATATAATTGCTTATTGTACCGTTTAATAACCACAGATAAAGCTGAATGAAAGTAAAAAAGTAATTACCGCATACTAAGTAAGCAATTCTCATATAAAGATTATTTCTCTTGCACATATTACACCGGCCTATTAAAATGCTTTAAGTATATCTCACACGAACATGGAAAAGTATTCGGTTTGGCTGATAAGTGCATTTTAATTTACTTGTATCCGAGGGGTGGTCCGCACATAAAAATGACTTCAAAAAATCATTAAATAATAGACGGGAATCCTTAATTTTTTGCACATTACAATACTGTTGTTCCAGATATCTTGTGAGACTATATTTCTGATAAAGTCGTCGGGGCTGTTATCAAGGGGTGAGGTCTTTTAAGAATTGGCGCCACAGAGATTAAGATATCTACCCTTAATGTGTTAATTAAAAAAATAACTTTTCGTTCCCTCGCTGCGGTTATCGACCACTTAAGCAAACGACGATACCTATATGCATTATCGAGGATTTTACACTTCGGACACAGCGTTAAATGAAATTTTTGATATTGTCTTTAATATGTCAGTGTTTGATCTGGATGCCGAACTATTAAAATGGTTTTAAGCTTTAAAGTTTGTGAAGGTATTTTGATTACTGTTTTATGATTTTCAAAGTGGTAACTTAAAAGAAAATTTCGATTAATCAGTTTTTACTACTATTGATACTTGATAGTTGACAATTTAAAGAAGCATTAAAAATTACAGTTAATATACCTTTTATGTTTGTCTTTTTATATGAATCTTAGTGCTTGTATATAAATAAATTAGCAAACCCGGCGGACATTGTCTTGCCCTGATAATAAAAAATATATACTTATGTGCATGAAATGCTTAAAGTAACTAATATATTTAATTTGATAAAGATTAATACCGTATCCGTCTAAATAGATTCCAATTACCTCTTTATATGTGACCATTTTTAGAAGATATATGGGTATAGTAAGCTATCCTAAAAAGTTAGGTATATGCCATCGTAGACTTTTTTGTAGATCTATAAAAGAGGAATATCTCAGTATGGATTGTTCAAAGGGATTGGGCAGCGTTTTAGACGAAAGCTCCCAGGAGGCTTGATTTTTCAGATTCTTTTAACAATTATGATTATATTTCAACCAATTTACAAAAAAACCTTAACAGATTGTATACCTTAACCTTCCCCTTGAATTACTCCATCTATTGGTGTCAACGTTACAATCCGTTCAATAGTTTTTGAGTTTATCCCCAATATCCAGATAGATAGACGCGGCGGACGACTTTGTTTTATAATATATAGTGATATAATATATAAATATGACTGGTTTTTCAGTGTCGATGCCAGGATATATTGGCAGATATTTAATCTCAAATTTGCATTTATAATTTGGCCGGTACTCAGACGTGTATTAGAAAATGCCTTACTGTTACGGAATATATAAATATTAAAATTAATAAATCAATGTCGTTCTTTGATACAGAAAGCCGTAACAACTGCCTATATATTAGTCTCAAATTCTATGTATTATTACGCAAATTAATAGGCAAACTATATAAGGATTTAAACAAAGTGTAATTCATGTCCATTAAATCATCGCTTATTAATTTTATGCTCTAAAATCTAAAAATCAATTAATCTATTTTTTCATAAGTATTTTTTTCGAACTGACTGAACTATCTTTTAATAATTTTTTCAAGTTTTCGTCCATTCGTATTTTTTATAATTTATTTGATAAATTGGCTCTCCTGTAGAACTACTCTATTGAAATAGTTACTATTAATAGTTAAGTGAATTCCTAACGTAAAAATGTATGCAATGTAATATTTTATAGTTCCCGATATAACTCCGATACTAAGAGATTCTCGTCGACTTCTCACTCGAGGCCAGTGTCCTTTGTAACAAACTGTAATTACTCTGGGAGTCGTATAAATATTACATTATGATTACTAATGAGGTTGTGAATACACATTTTACTTAACGAAATACATTAACATTGATATATTTGTAGATTATGGAACGGGTATGATAGTGGTCTAGTGTAGCAATAGTTTCTTTCTTGCTATTTTTAGTAATATGCAATTTATGCAAGTTTGAGTTTTGTTTAATGCCTGTTTAAATCCTATCCAAGCGGTGTATATTATATCTCATGCATGTGAGTGCTGACAGAAATATATGTATAGATGTCCAACAACCGATAATTACATTAATCAATGTCCGAGGTATGTGCTGTTTACAACAATACATTTTATAATATACTAGCTATGTTTAAGGCACCGTTTGCGTTAATTACAAAATTAAAGTGTTTTGTTTTAATAAACAAATGTATGGTAAGTACTACTATTTTTAATGTCAGTTAAGGTTTAAAGATGTAAGTCACATATTGCATCATAGTATACGGATTGTCCTTTTTTGTCGGTTTATTTTTGTTTTAACCTTCTAATCTGTTTTATATATTAACTGCCTAATGTATCAAAATAACACCTATCCAGATTATATGCCTTATAGCATAGAAAATGGGCTATGCAAATCAGTGAAGTAGTTTTTGAGCTATAAGCAAATTAACAGTCAGACAAAAGATGTAGGTCTGTTTTAAGTTGATAAATAGTACGTCTATGAAGAAAAAAGAAATAATTTTGATATACATGCAATTTTATGTACATTTATTGCGTATAAAACCCATAGTATCTTATAAAACCTGTTGATTTTTTTCTTCTCTTACAATTTTGGCAATGTATAAAACCAGTTAAATTTAATTTGCCTTTTAAACATTTTATAGTTTTTAAGCCTTCGCTTAATTTTAAAGTAAAATACCTATTAAGTTTTTTTTTTACTAAAATAAAATGTACATTCCAACAGGAGAAATCGATACATGTCGGTGTGTCCCACGCTCATATAGATCCATCAAAATTTAAATGACAATGATACGAAAGTGAACAGTCTTATGTCGGATTGAAATATTTTATAATCAGACATTTACATTGGTGTTAACGAGCCACCCTCCTATAAACGTTTTGTGTACATACATAAATCTCGAGCGGTGCAGTAGAAAGAGACATTTGAATAAAACTCTATAAATATTATTAATTTATGAAACATTTATGGTTCTTGTAAATAGTTATGGGTATTGGAAAATTTTTTGCTCAGTATTATCTAGACTTTACTTCGAATACTATTCTGAAAATTTTGTGATTTATATCTTTAAATTAAGTTTATACAATGAGAAAATACGGTTTCATACTAATATTAGAATCTACTAAACTGTATGACATGATGACACAGATAACGCTCTGATAAGGCGTAATTACTTGGCTGTTTGCACGTGAATAACTCTCCACGATTTATTTCCTCTATCGTTGAGTGCCTAGGTCAGTGGTCGGCAAACCGCGGCCCTTTCATCCCTTAGCTGTGGCTCTTCCACAAACTGTTTTGTACAGAGACGGATTATTATTTATTAACTTACCTTGTATGAGACGAGTTGGTTTTGAAACGCAAACCTGCCGAAAAGAAGCATATTTTTAGAAAGCTACAAAAGCAGAGTTAGTCGCTTGAAAAAATACATATTTAGTGAAGGTAAACTCGAGAGCGTACTGTAATCCTAATTATTGCAATAAAAAGATTTATAAAGATAAAGCAAAATTTATATAAAAAGGCTCTTTGAAAAAAACTTCAATTTTGTGTTGTTTCTGTTCTGGTCTAGGTAATTCTTATATTTCTGATTCAGTTAAGAGAGTTGGAAAAACTGAAGTGCAATTTCATGTTAACATAAGAAATGTTTCCAAAAAGACTAGGTAGGTTTATGACTAATTAAAACTATTATAATTGCTGTAGAAAATCTGAAATATTTCAAATATTGTGACAGGCTTCATTTATTTTTAACGTTACGCTTGTGAACCCGATAATGTAAGATAAGGGTGGATGTTGAAAAATTGCAACAGGTGAGAGCAATCGTCAGTCATAAGAAAACGTTAATGATGACTATGTAATAATGTTTTATACACAATGTAACGTATCACCTTTAAAAATGACATGTTGCTTACGTTTAATAATAAAAAAAATAGTTGAACATGGCAACCCGGGAAATACGAATACGAACCCAGAAAAATGCACTGTCCACGGGGAAAATAAAAAAAAAATCGACGAGCAACGCAACGGACCAAAACTAGCATAAGATAAACGGAGCAGCGTAACAAAGAAAATGATTGGCATGCACACCAACGTTACCTTCATAACATAAAGAAATGTTTGATTCTATAATTTCTATCCAAAATTATACTTCTTAATAGATCAATTACTAAAAATAATTTGTTACTATTTATGCTTTTAATTAATTCAATCTTAAATATTCAACAGTTAAAACGAGTTTAAATTTACATAACATTCAATAAAAAAATAAATAAATATTACACAACTTGGACACATGTGACCGCGATACAACATTTTGATGACAAAGCTGTGGCTTGTGCCACTATACGAGGCACCTGAGCGAATGACACCTTGCTACTACGGGCAATCCGTTAACATCTGCCCTTTGATATTACTGTTGTATTTATTCACTAAGCGAGAAAATTTAATACCTTGATCAATTTTTTATCAAATTGCTTCACATACTATATACCTATATATAACATAACGTTAATATATTTTTATTGGAGATCGAAGTCGTTTCTGGTTTATCTTTTAATTTGTGAGTGAATGCATGGTATGCATCTTTTTTATAGTTAATAGATTATAATCTAAACAAAAATATATCGTGTGTGCTTGCTTCCACGTTTATACTAATACGAATAGGCAAACACTTAGTTCGGTAAATGGAAATTCAAGGACGATGCGAAAAAAATCGCGTTATAGAGAATTCGACTTATAGTGGGTTTGGACTTAGAAAGGTTTTTGTTGGTAAAACTTTGCGAGGTATTAGGAAGCTATAGTCGACTAGGTGCTGTCACTGTTATTACCTACTACTTTCTTAAATCTCAAGGTTTGTAGGCTGACACGACAATTACTGACTGAATTTATGGATTGTAGATTTTTCGGTGATCGCCATTATTTTTGTATTGCGCTCTGGGTTTACCCTCAGCTAAAGTGCACTTCAATCGGACTTCAATAAATAAAACCTTGAGTCACACTGTTTACCATAAAATAAATATAATTTGTAAGTAAGATTGATTGTACATATTATTGGTAATTTTCTAATCTATCTTATTTACTTCTTCTAGGTGCCTTAAAGATTATTAATTGTAAATCGATGATTGCTTAATTGATAGCGTGTTCGGACTTAGTATTTGTGTCGATTAGTAGTAGTAATAATGATGCTAGAAGGTAAAGAAACGAGGGTCTCTTTGGAGACGTAGAGGTTCTTAATTTTATTTGTGAATTATCATAAAAATAATGACTTCTCCTTGAAAGAATATAATTATTTTAAGCTTCCGATGAGAAGTATTTGAATTTTGAGTGATAAGTTTGTAAAAAATACTTGTCTTTTTTTTGTAGAATTCGTATGCTAAAATTAATTTCATGGCCGATAGCACAGTTCAAAACTTACCTGTATAAATGACATGTTTTGTAAACATTCCTACTGGTTTTAACGGGTATTGAATACGAACAATTTGTCCATCGGAGCCAGAGTTTGATCTTATCGATGCCCTATTGTGGCTAACTTTGGATACAGATTACTTTTAACCGTATTGACAGTTTTATTCTTTGAAGTAATTGAGTTTGGTTACTCGTGTTTGTACTGGGTGAAGAGATTTTATCTTATGTGTATTCCCTTATTTGTAGGTGTAAATATAATCAGGTTATAATTGTTCTGAAATTCTTCATAAAGGTTTATATTTTGCAATGTTACTTAATTTATTCGCAACGTCATTTCTTTGAATTGGTACTTAGTAAATTCTTTAAGCATTAGGTGTTTGTATCTTCAATACATATAATAATACAAAAACAATGCACAACTGTAGTTATCATGACGTAGATTAGTTTGGTTAGCGCTTTTAATACTTAGAAATTGATTTTTTTTTGTGCTTTATAGATTAGCGTTTGACCACAATCCCATTTGATGTTAAATGGTGATATGTACTAATATGATAGTCACCCTAAAACTACAGGGAGACAGGGTCTCAAGTGCAGCTGCTGGAACACACTATCAGGTGCTTGGCGACAGATTTTCAACTTAAAGATGGCACCCAGTTAGTGGTAGCTCGATTTTTTTTACACTTTTAATAGATATCCTATTAAAAACCATTTCGTTAAATTTATTGATAATCCATTTTTCATGTTTCTATATTTGAAAATTAAAAACAAAAAACATTTTACAACATTTTTGTTGCTAGCGCGAAAGATCTTCAATATCCACCAAACAAGAACAAAAGAAAATCGACTGAGAAACAAAAGAGGAAGATGTACTCAACTGTTTTATGTCTGCTTATTTATATATCGAGTATTATACATATATTAAATATTTTCATTATTATTACAAAACGACAATGTTAGTAAGATTATTAACATAGACTATATCGCAATTAAAGTGCACGAAGTCGTGGTAAGTTAATAATTGCAATATAAATAATTATTGCTTGAATTTACGTGAGGGACGGTCTCTCTGTCCGCTAGTATTGTAATAGCTCGAAACTAGCTTTATTTTAAAGTTATGTTTTCTATGACTAGGTTCTAATAAATGCTTAGTCACATTAGATGACATATAAAATAAATATAGGAATAAGAGTTAACTAAGTCGATAAAAAATTATTACGACCACGTCCTCAGCAATAATTTATCTAAACCACTAAGCACTGTCAATTATAATGCAGTAAATAATTGTTTAGAATAGATATAATTAACGCAAGACTTGTTTAAATAGGTAAGTACCTCGTTTAAGGCTTAAAGCAAACGATAAATACCAAATTCCATATGCAAAACCATTAATTCTTATCAAATTAAATTATTTCGCTATCAACGTTTAATACCTTTTAACCCTTTGCGGTATCTAATTAAATCTATGAAAAAAATGAATATTTTCTATAAAAATACCGTGTATTTAATGCTTATATGTAAATAACAATGCGATGTTTAAAAAGTTTATATTCAAATAATGTTATATTCATTGATTCAATCGATGTGGGTGTTAAAAATTCTACCATTTTTGCCCATTATGCGTATGTTTTTTGAGATTTGACTATACGCTGTTCGCCTGATGGGGCTTCACAGCTTCACCGAACTAAATTATGCGTATGCACATGTACAGGGTAAAAGGTACAAACAAACCTTTGTACAGACCCAAAAGGGAATCTAGATTATGTAGACTTTTGTTACAAAGAAACATTTTGAATATATTGATCGTAGTCGATTTTAAAGAAATTTCTACAATTGTAATGCTTCATTCTGCTTGTAATATTGTCCGTATTTTACAGAGAATATTTATAGTTTTTCTTAGTTATTTGCATTCAGTTGATTATTTAAGTAATTGAGCTTGCTTGAAGCTATCTTCTAATAAATTAATGTTCATTTTTTTTCTAGTTGTTTAACATTTTATGACTATTATAATTTATAACGTTATCAAAGTCTAAATATTTATATATCTCAGACATAAATGTGGTCCGGTGAAACTGTAGTGACCCTAACAAGCCTAAGTAGTCAGGTCGAAAAAAAAATCTTAGACACAAATATATATCATTGATTAACTCTGCATCCTAATTTGTAATTCAAATTTAATCTATTCATTTTACTTTTAACTTGTTTAGTTTTTCAAATTAATTCACTTAACTCAAGTTAGTTATACTGTAATATATTGTGTGTCAATGTGTAATACTATCAGATGCGTTCAATAAAAAATCAGAACAAGTAACGCTAATTTTTATTAAACATTGGAATATTTATCGAAATATCAACCTTGTAGTGTCATGCACTTGAAATAAATACCTTTTATTTATCCTTAAAATTCCTTCCCTCAATGACTAATTTATCTTGTGTACTTAGAAATTCTTAGCCTGAAGTGGCTATTGCTTAATTAAATTTGGAAATAAAAATAAATAACTAAGGGCAAGATTTGATAAAATGGAAGATCCTCAAAGATTGTTACCTCTCTAACAAATAAATAAAAGGTAATTATTGTCATTGACAATGAAAGTAAATGGCAGACCGAAATTTACTCTAGTGTTCTTTCTAAAACTTCTACAATTGCGTGCTAAGTTTGCTATACGAGTATATAGGTTGCAGTTAGCCAGTTAAACTAGAAAATGCTGCTGCACTGATATGCTCTGGTTTCTGTAGTGTACTAGTTAGAAATAAATATGTATTCATAATCTCGAGGGCTATGGGGAGATAGAGAAATGAATATCGAGTGACAGTTTCATTGAATTATTTTTCTTTAACTAAATTTTACGATACCTGTGGAATTAATACGACTTATAATATTATCATTAATCTATTATTTATTTGAAGAATTAATTGTTTTATCAGTTGTGTTCGTGACCAATTTGTTATTATTTTTTGTAATTAATAATTAGTTGTGTGTAGTAAAATATATATTGTCTATATATTCTATGTATTCAAATAAACATTTACAAAAACCGATGGGATACTTTGTAGCTTCTTCTAGTTGGCAAGTTATAGAATATTGGATACCATAAAACATTATGCTTGAAAAAACACTTAGACACCTAACCGACTTACATGATGATAGGTCAAACTATGTTGGTGTTTATTAATCTCAAATATATGTACCTATATAGTTCTCGAATATATATATTGATTCATTTCTATATATATATATATTTAAAAATAAGTAAATGAAACTATAACAACGCTTTCGACAATCGTTATCCTAAATATGCTTATTTATAATCGTAGCATCGTATTTGCGCCGGAGGCGGTGCGGCGTCGAATCCTTTGAGCATATCCATACATCACCGTTCCTAAGTAGACAGTATATCAACCGATATTCAGAGTAATTAGCCCCATGGCGACGGACCTCCTGGATTTATTGTGGTAGGCCGGTAATGCGGCCGACAGCCGTATTGCCGGCTTTTGTTCCCCACGCCCGAAATTCAATTGGGTTATATCGTTCATTATATTGAGCCTTTAAGAATCTATTACGAGATAACAAGCTGTAACGTTAACATCTTGACTACTTGAAAATATCGGCTATAACATTGATTATTGGGTGTTATGCTCGAACATACTTTACACACAACACTTATTAACAACTAGTTGTTCCAAGAAGCGTAGGCGTTACTCAGTCTTTTTTTTCGAAAAAGTATGTTACTATATTCACGTATTCGAATGGCTATTAATTGTTTTATTATGTATCCGTGATGATTTCATGTTTCAAATTTATTCTTCTGATTAATTCTTGTGCAGTAATTATTTTTCGTGGTACAAAAAGGATACTGAGCGAATAAAAAAATACGTAAACATTTCATTGCATTTGATTCGATCTTTGAAATAATAATAAAAATATATTTACTACTATTCTAAGGCCAGAACAACTTAGGTTGGCAGTCCGTATTCGGACCGTGGGTTGCCATTTGATGGCGCCTGCTCTTTAGTTTTCTTATTTGATCTGGAATTACTCGATTAAATTTAATTACTTCTCCAGTTGTTCAATTAATTCTCTCGCAACAAGTGTGAAATTGATAAAACCGATGGTAGTAAAAATCAAATTATTAAACAAATTACTGGCGACATGAAAAAATATCTTCGTTAATTCGTAGCGGACATCTGTCCCCGGCGTTTTAATCGTCACTACAATATATTCTTATCAACTGATATTTATAGGTTCGAAAAATCTCTCTATGACACTCTAAACCCGAGTTATCACAAAGATAAATCCCCCGACAAAAGACTTCTGATGTTACTCTAAAAGTAAAACGTTACAGCTACCGCAACCCTTCAGTTAATTAACTCACCTTCAAGATAAATATGAAAGGTGAACAGATAGACAGCAAAATACGGGGCTACTATTTGCTATATTCAACGTGCTCACAATAAAAGAGCCTTATAATTCTATTTATAAAGGAGGATTTTGAAGTAGGTGATAACAGCACCCTTTGACTACTGGTAGGCGTCGTCTCAAGATAAGCAGAACGAGGCAACATCGTAAAACATCATTAGCAAGATAAATACCCTAAAATTGACTTTTATGAGACCGGGAACGCAGGAAGCTGCATAGATATGCAAGCTTATTGATCAATCTCTATTGGGAAATTTTGATTAATATTATTTGTAATGAATATATATTTAAGACTGATAGAGTATTTTTAAAACTGTAAAAAAGACAATTTATTGATTACAATATTAATTAATTTTATAGGTAACTAGTTGGCCCAACGGACGTTATTCTACTCTGATAATAAAAAATATGTGCATGAAATGCTTAAGGTAAGTAATGTATTTTGGTTGAAATATAGCAATTTATAAAAAAAAAACCTTGACAAATTATATACTTAAACCTTCCCCGTGAATTACTCATCTATAAGTGAAGACCGCATTACAATCCGTTCAGTAGTTTTTAAATTTATCACGAACATCCAGACAGACAGACAAACGCGGCGGACAACTTTGTTTTATAATATGTAGTAATGACGTGTACAAATTCATAACAACGAACACTATTTAAGTTTTATAAATCGATGACAAATGTCCGCGGCTTCGAAAGCGGTAATACAAACTTTAACAAGAATTAAGTATCTATAACTCATAACCGTAAACGTTTTAACGTAGCTTCTTATTAGTGAAACAATTTTTTAAACCGAATTAGTAGTTATCAAGATATTCTTGCTAGCATCTAAAGAAATTGAGGTCTTCGTAATAGAAGTATACACGTAGTTATAATAAATGTGAGATACACGAAACAATTGACTTTAGAAAACTTTGTTGAGTTATATAATACAGAGCCCGTCAAAACCACTTCTTCCATGTCTCTACTGACAAAGTACAAAATGTTTTGAAATTTTATTTTTCACTACACCTGTTTCCTTAGTACTCAACGACAAATATGATAATTATTGGCTGCCTAGTTAGTTTTCAAAATATTATATATGTACGATGCTGAGACATCTGGGAACGGAAAATTGTGGCGTCAATTCTTGTTGATAAAAACATTTCTTACTCAAAAAAGCCACATTAAAAGATTTACGTTTTTGTGAAGATTGTCTATGGCTGAGTTCTGGACAGATTTCCATTTTACTAAAAATAATATTCAAATTCCCAACAATAAATAACATTGCATGCCCAATATCAAATGTATTGGTACTTACCTACTTTAAGATATCATCAAAAATAAAAATAAAATTATTTTTCATATTTTACCCACAGAATTGTATAACGAAGGTTTATGTGTTGTCAAATTAATATCTCGTTTTGTAACGATCACTTTGACGCATAAAAGAAAACAGTAATTTCGGATCATTTTAGCCATCAATAAAACAAACATATTTTTGTATTGTACAAGATGTGTGACATGAAAAAAAAAAATAAACAAAAGGGAGCCGAATAGAAAACTTAATTTACCACCCGAATCAAACTTCGTCCCGCATTGTGTTGGTTTGGTGCTAACCAATTCTCTTTTGTTACAACCCCGCCCACGCCTATTATCAGATGTTTGTGTGGCATGTCATTTTTTATCAAAACAATAACGTTTTTATAGGCACCGGGTAACACGGGCGGTTTCACACGAGAAGACAAATAGCAAGTGACGATCTAACAATCTAATCAAAGCGTAGTACTTTATTTACGTGGACGTATAAATTAGGAAAGTGTCTCTATGTAAGGATGATGTAAAAAATTGAAACATTACCAACTCGGACCTTAATAATATTGTTTGACATTATAAAATTATTTTACAAGTGTAATGAGGTCAAATGCTAGTCTATCACATTATATGGTATATTATACATCTAGGTATATGGATAAAAAGCAAATGCAGAATGCATGTAATCGTATCACTTCACGGATGCATTTATATGGCTATATTTGAAAAATCGCACAGAGAAATGAAAAATTTTCGTTTCAAAAATCCCCATATAAAAGATTGAGGGACACAGAAGATAGTACGAAGGTCTTCAAAAATATTCACAGAATCGACAGACTTACGTCACACGGTCGTACTGTAAAGGGAAGATTTAATAATGTCAGTTTGTTTATTGGTCCACCTGTGTGAAGCCTGGATGGGCGGACTAGTTGAATATAAAACATTGTTTCTTTCCCATTTAGGTCAAGTTTCATCTCATTTGTCCGACGGAGTCTCGTTCGAGTAGCGGCCGGGTGCGCACGTGCCCGCTCGCAGCTCTGACGGTCCGTTAGTTCGGCAACTCGCGCGCAGTTGTCGGATATTTTCGTGTGTGTCCGGAAGTTTAGTGTGTTCGAGCGGCTACTGTCGATCGTACGCTCTTTTCAGAGCGACGGTGCACCTCCATTAGTGCACCATTTAAACCGCACTTTTCGGTGCGAAGCCGTGCACACTGTTTGCAGTGCGTCGAGTCGCCGTGCTACGCGTCGTGCCTCGTGCTGCGCTTCGAGAGTCGTGCAGCGCGTCGTGTGCCGTGCAGAGCGTCGTTCTTCGCGCCGCGCCGTGTGCAGTTTTGAAGAGAAGATTCGCGTTCGCGTCGCGTCGCGTTTTCCCTTTGGCCCGGACACGGATTGTCCGTTAGATTTGAATTAGGCGCACCCCCCTGCCCCTCAGGCAGGGAGGTTAGTCATGTCTACCCCCGCGACCCCGCGTGCCCATCCGGCCCTTCCGGCCGTTGATGATACCGTCCACCTCGAAGAACTGTTACGCTTCCACATGTTCGTCGAAAAGGAAGACCCGCAACTCGTCACGGAATACAACAGACTCCGGAAAGTCTACGCGCGCAACCCTCCCGGTAAGATACCGCGTTGTTTCTCCGCGAACCCTTTCGCGAATCTCCCGGACGACCCGTTCACGAGGCTCTCGGAATTCGATTCCGATGACGACTCGGATATGGACTACGATACTGTCCCCGCGACCGCGCCCGCGACGGAAACCACGGCCGCGACCGTGCCTGCGCCCGCGACCGTGCCTGCGCCCACGACCACGCCCGCCGATGACGACGGTTTCACAACCGTCACGCGCCGCGGTAAACGCCCACGCGCCGCGATTCAGACCGATAGCGACTCTGCTGCGGGACGTCCGACCCCAAAGCAGCCCAATATAGGTGGCGCTCGGGTGCCCCGAGCCTCTCCCACGCCCTCTGCCGCGAATTCGGCTAAAGCCTCGGCTGCGGAACCCGCGGTCGCGGCTAAGAAGCCACGCCTACCGCCTCCCGTCACCTTCCGTGACAAAGCTCGATGGGTAGAGATTTCTGAAGACCTTAAGTCGAAGGAAATCGTCTACAAGTCTGCCGTCAACACTGTTGCCGGCATTTCTATTCGTGTTTCGACCCCCGATGAGCATCGCAAGCTCATCAAATATTTCAGGGAGCGTCAGCTCCCTTTCTTCACCCACGCGCTCGAGGAAGAGCGCCGCCTCCGTGTCGTCATTCGGGGAGTTCCCTCTGAGCTCACCGAATACGACATCTGCGATTGCCTGAACGGTCAGGACTTCCCACTTGTTGGTCACTCTGGACCGCACCTTGGAAGGCAAGGCTATTTTCAGCCTCAACTCAGTTTGCGGCCTGTCCCCTGTCTACGTCGAGCTTCCTCGCAAGTCCCAGGTACCCTCGCAGTGTCACAACTGCCAGGTGTACGGTCATTCCGCCCGACACTGCCACCTGCGTCCCTGGTGTGTCAAGTGTCTCGGGGATCATTCCACTAAGGAGTGCCCCCGCACTCCCGAATCCGTCGAGCCTCCGAGCTGCGTCCTCTGCGGGCAATCGGGTCATACCGCGAACTATCGCGGGTGTCCCCGTGCGCCTCGCTCGACCTATCACCGTCGCGGCGGTCGTGCGACCCGGTCCAGGGCGCACGGCCCGCCGACTCGGACGAATCGGCCTCCGCCTCCGCCCATACAAAGCCAGAAGGCTTTCCCCGACCTGCCGGGCACCTCCAGTGCGCCGGCAGCATCCGCTCCTGCGCCGAGCGCGATCTCCTGGCGCGTAAGGCCTTCCCCGCTAGCTCCCTCGGCTCCTAAAGCCAAGCCCCAGCCCCCAAAGGCTCTGTCCACTCCTGCGCCACCTATCGCGGTTTCAGCATCGACCTCCGGTATAGACTGGATAGCTCGCTTACTTTTGGTACACGATGTACAAGAGATAATCGCATTTAACGCGTTAGTTAATAGTACGTCTGAGCTCGGGCTCTTAAACGCTATCTCCGCTTTCCCGGCCGTCGCGACCACGGTACAGCAATTAACCCGCGCCGCGCATAAATAAATTCGCGGAAATCAAAATATCAGATCGAACCCGCGTGTTCATACATAATAGACCGATACATTAGGATTTGTTACGTAATTATTTAGTTAAATCGGCACCGTGCCGTTGTACTTTATTTTTTAGCTCGATTCCCTCTCAAAAGATGCGTGTTTGCGCCCACGCCCGCGACTCTCTCTGCTCACGCCTCCGTGAGCGGGGGGTGAAGATTCGATCCCGCACACTCGTCGCGATTTTTCTTGTAACAGCTCGAGCCTAGGTAGTCCCTCGGTGTGGAGCCCTCGAGTATGTTACTCGCGCGAATACAGTGATTTACACATGTTCTACACTTACACGATCACCCCACACTCTTGCACACCTAGGCACTCAGTGGTGGGCTGTTTTTTTGCCCTTTTCGGACTGAAATAGGTCACATAACACAGTAGTCAGATACCAAATACACATATACATTCGTGAAACATGCATGGTCACACATGCATTTTTCACGAATTCATATATGAGTATTGTATGGATAGATAGCTTAGCTAGCTTAGTTAGATCGGGAATCCGGCGACAGCTCAAGCCGAGGTGCACCGAGTGCCCTTGAGATGTTTCGCCTAAAAACAATCGGGTGAGTGCCCTAAGCGCTCCCCTTAGTAGTCCGGTGGAACTGTGAAGGCCTAATAAGCCGGCAGTGTAGGTCAGTTCGAAAAAAAAAAAAAAAAAACATTTGTCCGACTCATTTTAGCCAGTATTATTTTTGATTACTTTATACCTTGCATTATAATCATATCAAGTTTGGTGCTTGTATGTCTTGGTGTTTGTAGAACAAAAAGAACAATATAAATATACATATTGAAAAAGACGTTATTATACACTTGTTTACGTTCGTATACTTAGTTCATAAATGTATTACTTATATCTGGCGTAATAACGCATATTCTGTAAAAAAAATAACCGGCTATCAATTACAGTTCAAAAGGTGGACAACGGGGAAAGTAACATTTATTTAAAACATAAAATACATATTTAAAAGTATATAGGTACACAAAATATTTCAAGGCAGATAACTAAGAGTTGCATGGAGTCAAAAAGGTCTTTGTCTCAGCGTAAGGCTGTAAAGCTTGCTAGTGCAAATGTTGTAGTCCTAATTTTCGGACGAGTCTTTCTGTATATACAAAGAGAAGGTCGAAATTACACTGTAATTTCAAATTAAAACATCAACTAATACGTATTTGCATGTTATAATATAAAACCCATGACTGCCTCTATTCACTATATAATTTATTAAGTTACATATTACATTTCTCGAAATTACAAGTGTAAATATCACCTACAAAATACTGCGCATGTCCTCAATGATCAAATTCATGAGACCATTATTAATTTTCTTAGTCTAATGTAACGCTTTCTATGTTCATAAATAGTTTTTCAATTGTCCATTGAAACTAAAACGGTAACCTCGTGTAAGGTTATGATTAAGAGAAAGTATGTTATTCCAACACTTAGTGGCTGCGAAAATAACCACGAAAATCCCACTCTTCTAAGTCGCAGGAGAAGTAATATATGCGAGCAAGTCCATGGTGTTTTATATAATTTCGGGTCCACACAAATTTGTAATAAAGGTTACTATGCGTCTTCGTTGATACTATGCTAAAAATACATTAATTCATTTTGAATTTTATTTTTCAACCTTCAAGTGTGTGTTATTATTTGTTGCTTAGTGCTATATCGAAGGAACATAGCTCAAAGAGCGAGCAACAAAATAAAAACAAAAGATCGGACGACTTTCATCGTCAGCAACGATTTATATGGTAAATTCTAACTTGAAGTCGATTATGAAAAAATACATTGGTATTTGGTAACTAATTAGTAACAACTTTTGTTGCATTTATCATAGAATTTTGCTAATTTTCCCTGACATCGTAATATAGCTCATATTTCATTCAGAAAAAATTGCTGTTCTCAATGGATGGGTGAAATCTACATTAATGCGAGCGAAACCGCGGGCGAAACATAATAAAGACATTTAAAAACATTAACTTTGCCTTTAACCCGTATCCACATTGATTTAGTTGACCGATAGCACAGTAAAAAATATAAAATAACAGTTATTCAAAATATCCACGTTTTCTGCGACCGTTAAAAATAATGTCGGTTTATCCACCCACATTGGTTATAAATTAATAGAATCTGCCCTTATCCTTGTGTCATAATAATGGTTGATTGGGTTCGTGTGAGGTATTTTTTATTATTTTTAAGGAAATATTTCCTCGCAGTCGCATCGTCCCGTTTACTCTCTACATCTGGGCAAATGATGATTTATGATCGGAAAAGGGTAATGATAAGGTTGACAAAGTTGGTTACGTTGCACACTATGATTTTTGTTTTATTCCCAATGATAAATATTGTTTTTAATTTTTTGTATTTGTATCTTTAATGTACATATAAATAACAGTCGTATTTTAATAACGACTTGTAATTTGATTTCGTTGTTATATGGCCTGGTACTTAAAAATAACTAAGCTGTATATTATTCTATTTTCAATATTTTACATGTATTGTTAAATTTGCTCTAACAAATTGTTTTTTTTTTGTCTAATATAATGTTTTTCTTTATATTGAAATTTTAAAAATTAATGAATTATGGTCGAAGTACGACCACTCTAAACGACGATTAGTTAACTTTAATTTTTCTAATTGGTTTTTTCCGGTTTGATTTTTTTTATCGCTCAATTATTTATTTACAGGTACAAGGCCCTTACAAGTCTTACAGACCTTACAGTAAATTCTGTAAGAATATCTATTCTTTTTACTAATCAATTATTCAAATACTTTAGCAAACTAACCAGCAATAATTATGAAGCTGATAGTCTGAAAAAAAGAGCAGTTTATTTTGTCTATTCCATCAAAAGCGGTGGAACTTCGGTTACAAAAGACTACAATTGCTTCTACTGCAAAGCAGTAATCCTCAAACTGCTGTGTTTCAGTCCAGAGAGCCTAAAGTACCAATTCGTAGTGATACATGAGTTGTTCTAACTCATTTATTGGATGTAGCAATCTATTACAGATTACATTAGGAAAGCGGTTCTCTTGATGTGGAATATACATATTTATAAGTAGAAGTGTCTATTTAACAACAGGTGAAGTGCACGCTTGTTTGCTAATTCATATGACTAATGGGCATTCAGTGGTCGAAATTTGAACATAACAAAGGGAACAAAAGTTTTCATCACATTGTAATATATAGATATTATTATATCTATTGAGTATTGTACAAATATTGTAGAAATCAGATGTTCCTTACGTTAAGTATGATGAATAAACTTAGGCTCTGACTCGAGTAGTCTGGTGAAGCTGTACCGGCCTTAACAAGCCAACAGTGTATTCAGTTCGAAAAAAAAACTTGACTCGTCGATTGTATGAAAAATAATTAATTATTTCCAGATACATTTTCTATATCAAATCAAGATACTAAACAATAAAATAATTAAAAAAATTGGGTTGAGAGATAGATGAAAAAAATATACACCTAATTGAATTATCTTAGTTTAATTGTATATAGAAGACAAATAAAAAGAAACGTAAAAGTCAAAACTTAAGTTTCGCATGTTCTAGAACATCTTCTCTTAACGTCAAGTGATTTATTATTACCAATCAATAAAATTCAAATTATTACTTAAATCTCAGTAAAGTAAATAATTATCTTCGAAAGTAGGAAAGATAATGCAATAGTAAGTACGTAATACATCAATTGTAGTTAAAGGCCTAGATAAATGTATTGGGAAATTTCGTATAACGTGCGAAATTGACAGTAAATAATAAAACAAACAAATAGTTTTTCATATTAGTTTATGAAATTCAATAAATAGTTTATAATTATACGCATTAGCTACTTAAAACTAATTATATATACAATTATCGACAGATCCGATAAGAAGCGCATTAATTACAAAGCCTCGGTAATATTCATCACTAGGTAACAATGTACGTCTATTACAAGTCACAACCTATTTTATATTCATTCGTATCCATTTATACATCCATTTAAAACATACATAATAATAGGTACTTAATATTTAACCAATTATTAAATTAAATCGAATTGATGTTAATTCGTAACAAACAACAAAAACAGTGAAGAAAAAAGCTTCGGTACTCTTTTAGTTTAATTTATAATTAAATACCTACATAACGCTCTATAAAACAAGTCACATTATTCGTAATAAGGCAGTTCTAAAATCAAGTTAGAAATAATAGTATTTCGTTTTCATTCATTCGAATTTCAAACACTTTTAAATTATTCTTATAATAATATATTCAGCCCGTATAATTTTATAAACGACCATTATACCCTATTGGTAATAATTTATGTTAGGTCTTCGATCACTATTATTGCTATAGATTAAGGCTAAAATTATTTCACTATTGATTTGACTAGATATACAAGAGTCTTTTCGTATTTATTCACATTTACTCGGAGGGATTTGTCCTGTTCATTTAACCTGTGAAAAAAGAAACAAAAAAAAAATTAAATTCAAATAACTAAACATATACTACTAAACTAAACATATAAAGAAAAATCATCATACAGTGAATATAAAAAAAAAAAAGTTTATTAATTAATTTTAATATATTTATAGAATTAAAAACATAAAATTTATTATAATAAAAAAAAAACGTAATGGAATTTGATAGTTAATTAAAATATACAACTTACTTTGTTAACTATTTCTGTTGCCACCACGAAATGACGTCTAGAAGCTCATCTTCATCCATCGGTCCCAATTGTTGCTGAGTCGTAACTTCATAACGGTCGACTGCGGAATATGCTGAGGAGACTCCAGATGAACACTCAGAAGGCGCCGGAGAATCAGCTTTTTCGGAACACGGTGAAGCACTACCGTAGAAAAACCCATCATCCATGTCCATTGACGTCATTGGTTGAAGGTTGTTACTACTTGGAATATTTTCTCTGTTTTCCTGATCTCTCGTAATACCTAAAGCGGCATCGCTTTCATCTAACAATTGTTGCAAATATCTAATGTATTCAACGACCATTCTTAATGTGTCGACTTTGCTCAACTTTTTTCCGGATCCTCTTCTGGCACCTCCTGATAAGGCAGCGACTACCGAAGCGGGCAGGTGTCTTCGTAACGCGTTAAATCCATCATTCACTTGCTTCACACGATTACGTTCGCGGGCGTTACGCCTTGCGATGGACGCGGCTTGAGGTCCGGTGTAAGGGTTAGTTTTAAAATGCACCTTTTTCCTGTACTGAAGACTCGGTGGTGTGTCATGTGTGACGTAATTTTTCTCAGGAGCCGGAGCAATAGGTATGTTTCTTTTTTCAACAGACGTTTTCAATGTTGTCGATGTATATCCAGGCGAGACTACTAAGTAGTTGTTTTGACCTTGGACGAGTTGAATTTCCTGGAGCATGTTTACGTATTTACGCGAGTGTTCCTGTTGAAACAGGCGCACGTGCGATCGACGCGGCTATTGGGAAGGCACTGCGCGGTAGGGGAAGGTTTCTTGGGAGCTTTTGAGCGAAAATGTAAGCGCGGGCGGTGTCGGTGAAGCTTCACGTACAAGTGAGCCGCCGGCGCACGCGCTCGCGTTATATCACCTGCGCCGGCTGCAAAAAATATAAATTTTAAAATTCTCTTCCCCTATTATTTTCGATCATCCCTTCCCCCTGTACGTGCGGGTTCGTACCTGGCGTAGTGGTTAGGGGAATCGGGGAAACGTGCGGGGAAAGAGTGGCTAACGCGTGCCCAGTTTTTTCTGATGACCGTTGAATGCTAACATGGTTGTAGAATTAATAGCATACCTAGAGACGTACGACAACTACTTATTAGCGAACTATGTTATCCATTTACTTTTCAAGCATAAATTTCCTTTACTTTTATTTATATCTTAAATATCGTCTTATACACTGATAATTGTCTTCATTGATGTTTTTATTGAGGTATACACCATAAGAATACATATTTTATGACACATTTGCATCCTTTGTTATTGTATGTTATCTGAAATATAATGGGAATTTATAAATTCACATGTTAAAGAGTTAAAATCAGATGGAATCTGGTTTGTTCTGCATGAACTTTCGTACAGATTTATCCTTTTGTTTTTTTGTTCCTTTTTCCAATAATTTTAAATAAGTGCCAGTAAATCGTAATTATGTACAATATTCAAAACTCACATATTGAAACTAGTGTAATAATAGGTATCGAGAACCATGCAATAAATTCCATAAAGCAGTTTGATTTCAAACGGGCAATAATCACCAAGAATCAGGTCTTATTAAAAAGGCCGGAAACACCGGCCCGATTGTAATAAAGCCTTAACTGACGAATAATTTCGTTCAACTAATGAACATAGGTTATATATGATTGCTGTTTCTGTTAAGTTAGGTTATGCATCGTCTATAAAGTTATAGAATAATTATTTCAGACTTTATTTGAATTTAAATATGTTTTAATTAATTTTAAAGTAGGCGTACCTACTGTGTTATTGTGTTATGAATTAGTTTAAGGATAAATTTAGAATATATCAGCTAGTCAAGCAATAAACCGAGTAAATAAATACCTGCCCTAAGCGGTTCCTTGTTATATAAGTGCACAAGAGATGCGGCCTTTTGGGTGAAAAATCAAAGGGCTACATTTGAAATAGATGATTTATAACAATTGGTGTGGTAACAATCACAAATTAAAATGCTGAATATCTCGTTTTGTCATAATGATTTCTGTAAATCACAAAATCTGTACATATAAGGGAATGTTTGTTGAATCAACATGAAGGTTTGCTCATCAAAGTATTTTCTTTGAGGTTTTTATCTCACATATCCCAATTAATCGTAACTTATAAATGCGAATGTGGGTTTGCTGGTTTGTTTGTTTCTTACTCTTTTATTCCTTAGCAAGAAAAAAATACAGAAATGGATATAGGGTAGGTACTTAATTTTCATTTAGAAAAAAGTACTGTTTCCCAGGGACACGGAAAGCCTACATTAAAGCGAGTGATGTTACCGGAAAAATCTGGTTTCACTATAGTTCTCAATTACGTGGTTTTGCAACAAATCAACATCTGTACACAGACTTTATTGCATAATGTCTATTTTGCGATAGCTCACCTATTTATTACAGATAGGAATAATTACAATAAATAATAATAATAGTAAAGAATAACTAACGCATGTGTAGCTGTGAGCATGACTAGTATATACATATGTAAATGGATGGTGGTATTTAGACAGTGAAAATAAGCTCCAATACTGTGTTACTAATCACCATGGACTTCAGCCTCAGTGTTTTTGTACGGTAAAAGTTTTTATATTATTACATTTTATATAGTAATTTAATACGAACGAAGTCACGGGTGGTTGTATTAGTATTATCTGTAAGCTCTTTAAGTATTTAGTTTATGTTTGAATATCCAATTGGCCATAAGTTTTTTTTCCAATGTTATTTGCTGTCGCATACGGTGCTATAAGTTATAATATAAGTAGCTATCGAGACGCGTAGCTTATCATCATCATCTTCTACTTACCCTTATCCCACTTAAGTAGGCTCGGCACAACATGTTTTCCTTTTCTACTCTTCTCTGTCTGATGTCGTCTCAGTATTCACACCTTTTATACACATATCATTTTTCACACATTCTATAAATATCTTTTTCGGTTTTCCTTTATTCCCATATCCATCCACCTTAATACTTAAAACTTTTCCAGTTACATGATTTTCATCTCTTCTCATGACATGCTCTCCTATTATTTCTCAATGGCTCTGTCACTGGTGCTGTTTTCAAACTTTTATTGTTATGATACACTCATTGTTAATCTTACCGGTTATATTATCATCACACATCCATCTTAATATTTGCATCTCTGCCACATGTAGACTTCATACATCACGGCTCTTTCGTAGCCCAGCGCTTAGATTATCATTACTGATCTTATCATAGTAATCTCGCAGTATAGTAGTTAAGAGCTTATAACCAATCAGATCAAATAAATAATTCGTGAAACGTATCTAATCCTTAGTTATTTATAGTAATTGTAGGATCATATGCATTCCTATTAAACGTTAATTAAATATAGAAAAATAACTCTTTATAATATGATAAGATAATGTCGCATAATTCCCGTATCAATTTCGACATATTTTAAATAATCGTAAATCAATCGTCTCAAGAATCCGTCGTGAGTTATCTTTTTAATCATTTTAAATGCTCGAGCCTAAGTATTTTCTCATAAAGGCAATCGTAACCGCTGCTTAAAAAGTCGCAGAGTCGAGCCGTTTATCGCGAGTTTATCGATAAAATACACTGACATTTACGTTAATGAAACTGATACCCGAAACTTTGAAAATGATGAGTATAAGCTGTTAACGTAATATAATAAAGAACATTGGAATTATTTGAATTAATTTTAGGAATCATTTTTGAAGTATCTTCATTTACTTTAGAAATGTTTTTTTTTGTTTGTAGGTATGTTTATAAATTATTCACTCGTATGTTATGTGCAGAAATAAGCATATATATATAGTTCGATATATTCGTATTATTTTATATGCAATAAATAGTAACAGCTCGCGAATCCGCCCGCGCTATTTACTAAAATAATAATATGCTAGGTATAACTTAAATTTACATTATAATTAAATAGGTATAAAGCTCGATATAGTAGAATATTTAGGTGTACCCGACCGGATCGCTATCACCATACACATTGTATCAAACCTATCACGTAAAATCTCTTGTAGTTTATCGCGTTTCCGAATTAGCCAGTACTAGCTGTTGAGACGCTTATAGATCCGGCATAAGAGACCGCCTGTTGATGAATTGTATTTCTAGTAGTTGTTGTTTGTAAATGATAATGCTTAATATTAGACACAGTGCAGTCACTTTGTCGAGAGATACAATAAAAACGTAATCTTCAAAATATTAAATATTTTTTCATTACATTATACATTGTAACGATTCTAATATATTACAAATTGCTTATATATGGAATATGATTTGTAATTATAAACAGTATCTTTAAAGTTTGATGTATTTTTATTAAACTATTACTTTAAGTTATGGTGATTCCAATGTATCCATACCGCGTATATATCAAAGACCTTTGTAAATAATGTGATTGATAATTAAAAATATTTTCTTCATAAATTTTCGTAATGTTTCATTACATTACATTGTAAATTGTAACGATTCTAATATATTACAAACTGCTTATCCATTGAATACTTTTGTAAGTAATGTGATTTGTAATTATAAACAGTATCTTTAAAATATTACGTACTTTTTAATAAACAGTTATTATAAGTTATAGCGATTCTAATGTATCACAAATTGCTTATTTATGTAAGACCTTTGAAATTTCCCTAAAACGATAGTATCTACTAACTGATTAATTCGGGCATAAAGTTTAAAATTTAGATACATTTTAAAACACGTTTGTAGGTAGATACCAGCAAACATAAATTCATAATTACACCCTACCGACTACTTATAACTTTATGTTTCAATTTGACAGGTGAAAAACTTTATATAACTTTATGCGTGACAAGTCCCGTTTATTAGTAAAACAGAATCTGTCAACATTTGTGTTCGTAAAAATATTCCACATAACGATCGAGTAGTTTGAAATCGTGTCGTACGATTTTTGAACTTTTTTAAAAATATGTTTAGACGTTTTTTGTGTCCTCTCAAATATGTTAATGGTTGTACGGGCCGTGTGAGAGTCGCCGCCGCGGGTGACAGTGCTGGAGTCTCCGCAGTACCATCAATTAGAGAGATGCAAGCACGCTGTGAATTGCACTTTTTGTATTTCAATAGTTGCTTCGAACGAGTCTACTGACTGAACTTGTGGATTGAATATTTGGAAATCAATTAATTTTATGTCCATAACATACTGCTTCTGGTGCTTCTGATTAAATATTTTTGTGTTAATTATTATTGTTAATGTGATTTTTTATGGTTTTTTTTATTAGATGTCAAATTTCTATTACGAACGGTGTAGCGGTTTAAGTAAACGTCTCGCTGCTGCACAAATAAATATTGTAAGCATAAGTGTCTGGTAATTGTATGATTGTTAAATCGCCCGCGATACAGGTTGTCTTAAAAAAAACTAGAGGGTCTAAAAAAATCTAGAACCATTTTCTTAATTTTCTATTTAAATATTATTACTGCTTGAGATAATTGAAATTTGAAACCGATAAATAAGCACAAATGTAGTCGTCTTGCTCTTATGTAGAACATAATTAAGTGACTAAATAGAATATGTTAGATTTTTACGTGATTGAGTATGAATCTTGCAAAAATGCAAAAGCACAAGCATTAATTTGAAATACTAACCTTTATTTTATTTTTAAATGTGTTTCTACAAACCACGTTATTTGAAAATTTCCAGGGCTTAAATATAGGCATTACATTAAAAAAAATCAAATAAAAAGTTATGTGGTTAATATACATAGTAGGGGTCAAACCCTGCGATTTCGTACCGGATATAACCGGTGGGAAGGTGCTAATGGGTTCCGTAAATATTTGTTTCAATATTATGATTAGGAGTAATCGATCGATGTATATCGTTAGGATTACGTGGTTTTTTATAGGATTAAATGAAACAAGGAAACTTTGATGGCCCTTACTATTGTAAAACAAACATAAACTATGAAGTAAATATTGTTTTTAATTTAATTATGTAGTTATTCTCAATCTACTTATATTCTTTGCTTCCAATTACTATATACAATTTAACTGCCCATTTGAATATGTTTTATACAAAAATAAATTTGTTAAGGGCATGTTTATTTTTAAATTGGAATATGTATTATGAATGAAATATTACTAACTGTACATATATATTTTTTTATTAAAATGTAGTTTAAATAGAAGAAGGATTAGGATTTAAATATTGGATTAGATTAGATAATATTGGACTGGATTAGGATTAAAGCATTTAAATATTGTTTTTAATTCTTAATTATATAACAGATAATTCGGTAACGAATAAATAATTTCAATTAGGAATATTTACGACATATACAAATTGATCTGTTATTATTATTACAAGTTACTGGAAATTAAATAAATTGTTTCATGATAACAAAAATTTGCAATATTTTATTTTCAATAAAAAAATGCGATGTCCTATCCTTTCCCTTCATTTATTATTTCACAGCGTTATAGTGATAATGATGAGAAGTCTCCCCTTCCCAAAGCTGTCACAACATTTATTACATATACACGTTAGATAATTATAGTAAACAAATTGTTATAATAATACTTTTATAAATAACACAAGTGACGGACATAAGTTTGATAAGAGACTAATAAAGCAATAATTGTTTATACAACTATTTTTTAATATGCATTTGTCGGATTAACTATCACATTGTTGTATCTAAGTGTAGGTAAGAATAATATAAGTCTATACAGAGATAGAGAGACGATACCGGTCTCAGTTGCTCTATGTGACGTGTGTAAAAGTTATATCTTAAAAATTAATTAAAATAGATCTGAAATACAATTGTTCAATTAAATTTGTGTAAACCATACAAATGTAAGATCTTTTGATATTGATTTCACCATACTTAATATTCCATGACATATTTAACGGATGTCATACTTTTCTTCTTTATTCTAAAGGACCTGCACTAGGACACACTTTGGTGGCTTCACGACACCACTGAACTACTAAGTGGAACGTTTAAGGCACTCACCCGATTAAGGAACGAAAACAAAGGCCAGTGGGACCTCGGCTTGGGCTGTTACTGTACATTGTAACATTCGCGCATCGATCTGAACTAACCAAGCTAGCTAACTATTCATACATGTATTCGTACATGCGACATACATTTTCATGCATGTCTCACCAACTCATACATAATGGATGTCATAATATATCGTAATACATATAAGTTATTTTATATATTCTAACATTATTGTGCGTGGAAATGTAGGCTCGTTTGTCTTATTGTTTCACACATTTCACACCCTTTCACACTTTGACTATTCAACCGACTATCATAAAAAGGTTACGTACAAATTGTAAAGGGTACAGAAAAGCACATAGGATACCTTTCATCCAGAAATAAAGTGCTATTCACAAGGAATAGGTAAAGTTTATATTAACATGAGTGAAGCTCCGAGAAAAAGCTAGTCTGCGTATACATCTAAGTGAACTGCTAAAGTTGTAACGGAAATTCGTTAATGTTCAATGATTATTTGGGCAATTGCCTGCGAATAAAACAATTAAATAAAACAAATGACAGATACGCGGGTAAACGTGGGATTCAGGGGATGTTCAACAATGATTATGTGAACTCTGTCATCTGCAGTAGTCATGACACGCTTGACTGGTGTGGGATCAAATAGAGTTGCATAAAATTGTATTATTTTGGTGTAAAACGCTTTGCTATTTTCAAGCGAATGTTGTGTGCGAATGTTATACGATGACAATTCGGCGCTAAATGTTTTCGGACACCACGTTAATTAATGTTCGCTCAAATCCTAGATAAAACCGTTGATTTTGGTGAAAGAAAACATAGTACGGAGGTAGCCGAGTAGTTATAGATATATATGTTTTTCGAACTGACTGCGCTGTTGACTCGTAGGCCCTACAGATTCACCGGACTACTAAGGGGAGCGTTTAAGGTGCTGACCCGATTTTGTTTAGGCGATCAGCGCAAGGGCATACGGTGCGCCTCGGCTTGAACTGTAGCCGAGCTTTCCGATCTGACTAAGCTAAGCTATTCATTTCATACATATATGAATTCGTGAAAAATACATATATTTTTTTTATTTAACTACTAAGTTGTGTGACCTATTTCAGTCCTAAAAGGGCAAAAAACAGTCCACCACTGTGTGTACCTATGTGTGCACGTGTGTGGGGTGATCTGTGTATGTGGAAAACTAGGTTATAGATGTGTTTAAAGAGGTAAACTGGAGTGGTAATCTACCTATACGCTTAGTCTATTTCTATGTTAGGCCAATTCATCACTTAATATTACGTGAGGCTGATGTCCAGTTCTATTCTTATAGTGTATAAATATATATATATATATATATATATATATATATATATAATTCCTGGATGGATTACGGGGTAAAGTAAATGTATGTATTAGGAAAAGTCAAATTTGGAGTAGAAATTGGAATTTTTAACATTGGTAAATTTTTTATTTCATTATTTTCACTTATTTATTTCATAGTTTATATACTATGATATATTGTAATTAGTAGTAAGCTGGTGAAGTAAATTGCAATACAATATATAAAAAAGACTTTTTATTCTTTCTATTGATTGGGATTTTATAAAGTGCTAGTTTAACGTTTTCAAATTCTATATAATATGTACTCATATATTTTTTTGTAAAGACTACATAATAATGTGTCATCGCGAAAGATTAAAAATGAAGTAATTCGAAATGTAGACAAGTTAAAATATTTGTAGATAGTAGATTTAGAAAATAGTGTATTTTTCATGATTGTATTAAATCCTTTAAGGTGAAGGTCATGAAAGTATCTTTAACCATACTTAATATATATGTTATATTTATATTATAGATTAGATACTGGACATTTTACTTTACTACATATTATAAAATAAAGTCGTCCGCACGTCTGTCTGTATGTTCGCGATAAACACAAAAAATACTGAAATAATTGTTATTTTAGGTATATAATTTGTCCAGGTTTTGTGTAAGTTCATTAAAATATAACGTTAATTGTTGGAAGTGTTGGAAAAAGTCAAGCCGCTTGGGAACTTCAATCAAAACGCTGCCTAATTCTTTTGAGATATAACAAAATAATGCATAGTGAGATATTCGTCTTTTATAGAAATAAATATCTTTTAAGTATTACTATTTTCTAAAAATTGCTCACATAAAATGAGGTAATTTTGAGGCTATTTAGACGGATACAGTATTAATCTTTATCAAATGAAATAGATTAGTTACCTGCCTTAGTACATTAAGCATTTCATGCACATAAGTGTATATTTATTATCAGGGTAGGACAATGTCCGCCGGGCCTGCTAGTTGTATATAAAAGTTTGGTTTAGCTATATAATAAAATGTTTATAAATTCATATCACTACTGAAATCATTGTTAGCGAAACTAAAATTTTTTATGAGAATTTATTTGAATTTTCTTAGAAATAAATCAAAATAAACATAGTTATTTAAGGCTGTAATAATTCGTGTGACAAAAAAATATTCTTGAATATTCAAATTTAAGTTTGAATATCTATTGATAGAAAGCAGTGTGATAAAAATGGAAATAAAAATATGATATTGCCTTCGAGCTTCAATAAATTGCGACACGTACGTTGTATTAAATTAAAAGTTACCGTGGTAACATTAATGGATTTTGGACTATCCATTGAATATTTCCCGGTTAACGAAACCGATCTGGTTTTCGTTAGTCGTAAAACTAGTATGAATACGAGTAAATTGAATTCTTATGAGATGTTACATATTTTCATTTATCCGACAGAATATTTATATATAATGAATACTCGAAGATTAATGTTACTATTTAAAGGCGTAATCGTGTACGCGATTAACGTTATTAGATAATAAATTATGTAAGTACAATCATGTATACTTAATAAGTATCTGTTAGCCGGAATAACTTGCTGTGGTGGCTTCCAGTTTTGTTGTTATTGAACGTGCATCAATGAGAAGTTACGGAGTTACGTTCAAAAATAATTTGGTCTTATTAATCAGGAACGCAAAGCTCGCCGCCATCGATCACACAAAGGAACTACCTGATTCCTATCCAATATCATTTGATTAACGACCTGTTGAGTGACTCCTATTCATAGAAATCAAAGGGTGATCACATTATGTATTAATAGAGAGTTACGTTTCTGAAGCGTGTTTCCTTTACAATGAACCGTAAATCTTTCTACTGAGGGGAATGTTTGAAGATGATTCGCGCTTTAATTCTTTTTGCTCGCGTGGTGATGTTGGTTGTGTTAGTATTTATACAATTAATATTACATTACTCGGAGTGTATTAATCATATACGTAGCTTCCTTTTATAGCGTTTTACTTTTGCTTCTCGCCGCTAGTCTGATTTAAGATCAATCTGTATCTTTTATTGTATTGATTACTTTGAGTTTTATTAAAGTATGAATATACGAAAGTATCTAAACATCATTTTATGAAGAAAAGTAAATAATATATATTATTCAGAATTTATGAATTATAACAAAAAAAAAACAAAACAACTCGGCTTTAGATGCTCTTTTCACAAAAATCTAAATATACTTTATTCAATTTAGACCCTAAGAAGGCGCTTTTGAGCGTCAAAATAACAGATAGAATTTTATACCCTCAGTTACTCTTACATTTGAAAATAATCTAAAAACATCTCATATGTTATAACTATTAAGCCGTATAGAAATAAAAAACAATATGTCCATTTTTTCTTACATTTATTTTCTTACAACCCAAAACATTAGTCTCTTTCTACGCAGTCGGATAATATTCTGTTTTAGCAAATAATACAAATCATAAAGGTAAATATCATTGTGTAGATATTTATTATTCATAATATCTGGACTTATTTTCATATTACTGGTATTACTTGAAAAAAGAAGTAGTAAATGGTAAAGGTAGTAAGTAGTGTACGTGTGTACAATTCAATACGTTTTAAACGGTACCCAAATGCAAATGTTGTGTCCCGGAGCTTGTAAAGCCGAAGGATATCACGACATCCTATCGTGTAATGTCGCCAGCCACCAACAACACTGACGTCGACGTGTGACGTCGGATGTCGCGGTCGGTCGCGAGTCGGTCGAATGTGACGTAGCGGCATCGAAACGCGTCCGACTCACCGACACCGATTTCAGTCGAGATACGATTTGACTGTTTCGATTTTCTATAGTATCAAGTGGACGTCGCGATCTACACGACAGTCGAATTTCTGATAATATCTGTGAGTCAACAGCTGATTGAGTTATAGAGTACCTCAGGAATTTATATTTTGAACTTATGCAGATATCTTCATGGGATTATTATATAAAATAAACAATCCATTGAGCTGAAATATGTAATATTGTAAATTATTTTGAATTTTATATGTTACATAATAATCTGAAACAAATTCTGAAACCCGACTTCCAAAACGTACTAAGTTATATCTTATGTCTACTTTGTACTATAAAATAGTATTAAACAAATATTTGTAATAAAACTTACACAAGCATAATTTACTAATTTGAATATAAGGTTTTTTAAACGAAAATGAAGTCATAAAATTAATACATTAGGGTTGTTGTATTGTCGAATTAAAGTATATATACTTAATATGTTGTATGTATATAGTTACATACATAAATTAACACATGTATGCGTATATACACGAACATAGACAAATACACCCAACCAACCGCGTACGTGCGTTTTTAAGTCATCGTACAGGAAAATACATTAGGACCTATATAATATGTTTCACTTACCTATAACAGGAATTGTACATATACTCGTATATATAAAATAGAGAGCGTTAACATATGTGATAAAGTTTACGACTTGTTCAGAGGTGCCAACGATACAATGAATGTTTTTTAACATCCACAGTGACTGGGTAAAATTTCAGGGTTAAGTAATTGATATTAGTGTTACTATAAATAATAACAACTAGCAACAGTTTTTAGGCAAAAATGTTAGGTTTTATAACAAAGTCCCATAACACATTACCGATTTGCTGGACTATAAGTTTAAGCGCAATGTCAAGCGGATTTTAAAATATAAAGGCTATTATATGATAGATCAATATATGAACGATGGTGATGTCTGGAATTGATACCTCTCTCTATGCATCCGCCAAAATGAAGATATGTTTTATAAAAATATGTATGATGTAAAAATTAAACTAGATTGAGTTTATCGCCGGTTCTTCTCGATGGTTGGGTTGTTTTCCGAACCGGTGATAGTTTTGACGCTCATAAGCGCTTTCTTATAGCCTAAATTGTATAAAGTGTTTTAGATTTCGGTGCTTATTGTCAGTAGCTCCAGCCTCGGACCTAACATGTGTTTTCGCTTGACTGTACATACAACGGATAAGTTCTAAGCGTTTCCCAGGCACTCCTTTGTTTTTCAGCGCCCGCCACATAACATCCCGAAGTACTCGATCATATACCTTTTCCAGATCAAGAAACCGTATGCAAGTTTTTATGTGCACGTCTGTATTTTTCGCACAGTTGGCCAAGTGCGAAAATGGCTTATGTTGTCGCACGTCCAGGTATAAACCCAAACTGATTGTCAGTCACTCCAGTTTCATCTCTTATTCGTCTCGCTATCACTCTTTCCCAAACTTTCATACTATGTGACATAAGCTTTATTGTGGTCTATATAATATATATGTATTATTAAGGTTCTCTATTTGTCGATAAAATTCTATAGACAATTAGTTCAGTCGTTTTGAAGATCAGCTCGGACAAACGACAGACACATTAATTTTATTTAGTTGTTTAATCTTTCTTTTTGCAAGTGCTATTAGCTGAACGTCGAATAATAATATCTTTGATTAGTGTATTATTTCAATCAGTAATTATGTTAATGTACAAATATATAGTATGTTCTCAGGATAAACTAAATGGAATGTTAATTAATTTATTACATTGTATTCAAATATAAATGTATAACGTACCATTTTGTTTTTCGACAACATGCCAAACGTTGTGATAACGAGTACGCTTGTATCATTTAGTACGTTATATTTCACGTATCTAACCCCCTAAAAAAATGTTGTAAACGAGGCTAGCAAAGGAAATTCAGGCCACTTGCCGACAAACAAGGCTTGTTGGATACATTTATAGTTTTACGATACCTCGTTAGCAACGGCGATAAGCAACCCTTAAATAGATAATTAGTATTGTTTTGTCATATAAGTTCTGATCGTGAAATATTTTTTACTATCAGTTTTATTGATTTGAGAGGAGTAACAGTGACGCCCGTGAGATAACCATCAGCCCCAGAGCGTTAACAGGTGAAGCATGATCACATAAATAAAAGATTGAATGCTGATTGCCAATAAACAAACTTCGTGTACGTGTTAAATGTTCTATATTGCTCGACGGTTAAGCCGTGTCTGATATATTGCAATCATCTTTTGTATCTTAATGAAAAAAAAGGAGTAGTAAAGATGAAATAGTAAATACTTTTACTCGACTGCGTAGAAGGAAGGTAATGATTTTCCAATGTCTATAGCACGTTTCATAGCCTAAGTGATATGATGAATTTTATTAATGAGATGTCATTATATTCGTCTCAATTATAGTACCAACATTTGCTATATAGTATTTATGTATGACGTGTGTAATTAAAAAAAGAGAGGTATGAATCCGGTTTTATTATTTTACTTGTAGTAAAAATAATGTTAGTTAAAATGACAAGAATATGTTCTAAAATAAGGTTAGCATTTGACCATTGTCTCTTTTGTGTGACAATAAGGGATAAGATAATCATGCTAAGTCTAGGAATAAGACGAGGTTTAAAGCGTAGTTGTTGGAACATATCTATAAGTGTTGTTTATCAACAGATTTTTAATTAAATAAAAATAGATCTCCAAGAGGGCTTTAGAAAACTAATTCAATTGTGTTATGAAATTGCTTTTCTACACCGAAACTTCAGGCTCATTCAAGTTTTCAAATTACGTCGATTGACGCTGTGTCCGAATACGCTATCATTGAGCTATCACAGCCTCGGAGGTGATAAGCTGTAAAGCTATTGTATATCGTAATACCTTTTGCAGTATCCCTCAAGAAGGAATTAAATATTGTCTGGCATGTGGCCTTATTATCGACCGAAGGAAATAAAACAAAACTAAAATATAGCAGTTATTAAAAAATTAAAAGCAAAAGCATCTTTGCAAAATTAAAATGAAGGAAATCCCCAATTTGGCTTATTAAAGTAAAAATTAATAAGACCCATTTAGCCTCCCGCTGCACCGCTGAACATATTAATCTGATACCATACGCGAAATGTATTAAAGGAATCCGAATTCTTGTTAAGAGTTTGTGAAGTACCGTTGGGCGCGTGGCTGGCGCGCGCCTGTCTTCTGTTTTCGACATGATCACTTAAGTTATACCGCCCAGCACAGTTTACACAGAAGCCTTAATTTTTATATCACAATATTATCTATCATATTTTCATCAACTTACTATACAAGAAGCAAAAATAAACTCTATTCTATAAGTTATAAAACAAGGTCCTTCTTACAAAATATTACGACTATTTAAAATAGATAAAATATATTTGATGCTTCTGTAATATTTATGTGTTGTGTGAAGTACCTTAATTACGTCGAGGCGTTATCAAGTAAGAATGTGCACACGCGACATTGGTATTAATTTTAATGAAAGAAGTGTGCGCCCGGACAGCACCTGCTAAAGTCGTCGGCTGACTGCAAATACGACAAGAAAAACCTTAGAATCGACATGGTGTTACAAAATTATTTTATGTGTTAAATAAATATCTAATGCACTAAAATATATGCTGTATTACTGAAATACTATTATCTGTGTTTATATGGGATAATAAATATGTTGTTATATCTTTTGATGTTAATGTAATTGGGTTTGGGTTCGCTTTAACAATTTTCATAAGTATAACGTGTTGTGTAAAAAACAAAAAAATATAGCGCTTAATTTATTCTATATTGATCAAGGTATCAGGTATAACAGGCGAACCGAAAACTACAACAGTTTGTACGTGGGCTTTCATTTCTGTTTTCTTTGTTTTAAGCGACATACTTTTTTTTTAAATCTCTACCGTAAGATAGTTGACAGATTGTTAAATGTTCACGTTCGAGTGAATAACGACTGATAACAAGCTGTACTCGCGCTTCCACTCATGTTCATTATAATATAGTGTTGTTAAGTTTTTTTTTTCCATAAAGCTTACTAAACAAAACATAGTTTATTTATATTCTTGATATTTATTATCGATGCTTCGATCGGATGTCGTAAATAATTAATATATCTCATTATAATTATTGAAATAATCGATTTGATTAAACTGTATGTCGTGCATGTCGCAGTTGACATATTTAATTTGGTATGTCACATGAAAGTATGTTTTTTATTGTCTCCTGCATTACACTCGACAATGTTTAGTAGTTTGGTAAAAATAGCGATAGAATGTATTAGTAGTCACTTTGATTCGACTTCATTTGTTTTTAACTTCATAACATGTTATATGAATAAATGAATATTACAAAACATACGCTACAGACTATACCTGGCTAGAGACTATACCTATGATTACAAAAAATAATCATGTAAATAGTTTCAACGGTTTCCGTGTTATAAGCAAACAAACAGACAGACTGATAGACAAAAAAATGTTGTTGTTCATATGTAAAGACTTTTGCCTAATAAAAGAATATTAATAGAAGACTCCACAGTTTTCTTGGGTAAATGTATCGAAAAAAGAACTTATCTTGATAAGAAATCTACCTCAAAACGTACTATTTTTCGGTCGTATTTTCCTATTTACACGTTAACCTTAAAGTAATATGTTCTACTTATAAAAAATCTTACTTTTATAGCTGATGGTTCTCAAAGCATGACATTTTGGTCGGTAGTCTTTATGTTGTATAAATAAGTGAGAAGAATCAAGGAAAAACTTTCAAAAGACCATCCCTTGATAGGGTTAAATAAATAGTTAACAATAGAATGATTCTCGTATTGTTGCTAACGGAAAATGCATTCAGAATAGCAGATTCATTTATAACGCATACAAACATTATTATGGTATGTATATAATTGTTACGTTATTAGCATTTCGTTCGGTCTACTTTGATTTGACAGCTTACCTATTTAAATATATTTGACAAGTTCATGTTTCAGATCTGATGTTAGTTTTAATCGGTGCACCTGCTATATACAGTTTTGTTACGTCAACCTTGTTGCGGTCACGCGAGCTATAAAATTTAAATAAAATGAATATTGATTATTCATATAAATATAGAAGCCTCATTATAAATTTCATTGGTAATTAAAAATAAAGAAAAAGAACCGTGGTATTCCGGAATTCCGAAATCCGAGGAAATGTAACTAATAACGTTTAAAATATAATATTTTACACTTAAAAGTTTAAACTCCGATGTAGTTTTAATCATATTCTCTGCAATCAATTCTCTCGTTGAAAAATATTTGCGATCGTAGTGACTTATATGAGTAATTAAAAATCTCCACGAGAGATTATCATGAAATCGGTCAATTGATTAAATCTTGTATGATTTTTTATACCATGAGGCATGTTTAATTTAGCAGGATTGTAGAGTAAAACACTATTATATACGTAACAGGTTAGTTAGTATGACAAAAAGATGAATTACCATGAAATAATGATTCTTTACTACCTAATGTTCTTTTATGAAGATGGAAAGATGGAAATTAGGGATATGCAAATACTTTTCTAATTAAATCGTATATTAGTATTCGATACGAATTTCGAATGTACATTTCAATATTCAATCTGATCGAATGAATCGAACCTCTGGAATAATTCAGATTATCTGCTTAATATAGTCTATTCAAATGTAAAATTATATTTGAAAAATATTCGAATCATTGTAATTATTTGAATTGTTTGAATAATTCAAATTTTAATGTTCGAATATTCAATTAAACTTGTTAAACCATCGGATTAGATTATTCGATTATTTTTTTGTTGATGAATAGTTCGTAAATTTGAATATTTGCTAAATCCTATTTGTATATATCCTATATCTCTATTTTCTTTTGTAATCCAATTACTTGTAAATTTGTACACTGTTGTATATAAAACAACAACAAATTTGAATTGTAATTTAAGTGATGCGATATGTTTTTATTCCTTAAGTTACCATTATGCATATATCTAAGTCGGATATCTTGTCACTATCTCAGATATAATACGCGTAGTGTTTATCAGTTTTAAATTTTGATGAAATAATGGGATTATTTTTAAGTTTCAATGTTATTAATCGTTGTCATAAAATTTGATTGTACTTCAATTCTATCAATATATATTTCCAAAACCATTATCAAATATTAGCCTTCAGGTCGTGTTAAGAAAAGGGTATGGGGTCTTATTATATTGACTCTCGAAACAATGTATTTCATTAGAGCTGACCGGTAGTAGGAATGGTTGTAATATCGAAATAGCGACCACCATACACTAGTGGCCCGTTTAGACATGTTGCGTTCCGAGGCTATATGATTTATAACCGGCAACCGGATAGTACCGGGATACCGTAATCAGATAGTAAGGTCAAGCGCCATGTCAGGCGGGTTTTATAGGGCCTAATATAGGGCGGATAAATATGTGAACGATGGTGGTGTCTGGACATGGTGCTCCTCTTTGTGTATCCACCAAAAAGGAATCTATGTTTGTAAAAATATGTATATGAAGAAAATATAAACCAGATCGAGCTTCTGTTTTTCTTGATGACTGGGTTGTTTTTCGAACCGGTGATAGTTTTGACGTTCATAAGCGGTACGATATGGCTACTACTATATAGATGGAGATACGTTAATTCTACTTTATTTGTCGTATTTTGAGATCAGCCGGTATGTATCCAGCTGCGAACAGGCTTGCAGGCCAGCATGTCAGCCATGACATTCTAGATTTCTGGGTGGATGCCGTTGGTCTTGGATTACACAGTTCTTATGATCAGAAACAGTCAGTATCGTAGCTGATCATAAAAGAACTCCGTATCAGAATTTGGGTAAGGGGTTGTAACTTCTTACTATTGAATATATCGTGTATTCCATGACATGTGAGTTAGGAATTATTAGAACATATAAACACTATCTCTTCATATTTCTCTTATTTAGAGTATTTTGTCGAAATTGTAGGGAACATTTAAAATCGTTTGTACAAATCAGGGCTTATGTAGCTTGGGAGCCACGTAGCAAATGGCTGATCCGGCGGTAGTCACGCCTCTTGGTACACCACAGAGACTATGTCGTATTAAAAAAAAAATACAACTTTTTTCCTATGATTTTACATATAACATAACATATAGTTTTCAAATACATGTCTGGTTAGAGTAGCTATTCGTTTAACTACAATTGTTTTGTCTTAGGAGTTATGCAATTTGTAACTATAACTCTAGTTGTACGTATTTTTATTTATGTATATAAAAAATATTACTTCTTTCTCAGTCTCATTTGTATTCCAATATATGTAAAACATTCTACTGCAAGGGAAATTCTATGTATTTGCATGGGTATGTGCACGACGGTGAAGGTTTTTAAACAACGCATCCATTGTGTAATAGATGGCGCGCTCTTCGTTTTCATTTCGTAGATAACAGGACCAAGTTCGTATAGGATTTAGATCACTTAATAATTTGTAAAATCGTGTAACGTTTACATTATTAAACAAAATTAGATTAGTAATTTATACTTCAAAATGCCAGGTGTGTTATGTGTAGTCCGGTGAAACCGTAGAGGCCTTGCCAGATCAACAGTGAAGTCAGTTCGAAAAAAAAATGATTGAGAAATCTACTTATATTCTTTGCGTCCAAGTACTTACGTATATTCAATTTAACTGCCCTGTTGAATATGTTTTATGCAAAAAGAAATTTGTTAAGGGCATGTTTATTTTTTGTAATGAAATATGTATTAACCAGGTGTACCGTTGTTAATGTTAGCTATGGAAAAAAGTGTACTCCGTTTGCTTCTAACGACAAAATTTCCTAGAAAGTATAATAAATCAATCACTGGAGATTTCATTTTGTATTATGATAGTAACGTATAATAAAATTATTAAATTATAAAAATCACTTGCTTAGATGGCGAAAAAGATAATAAAAGTCACTGTAATTGATATTCATAGATGCAACGCAACGATCGCGATTATTTCATAAATTACGATCCCGAAGATAGGGCTTAGCTGTCATACGCATGTAATGGCGTATACACCTGCGCCCTTTTAATTAACGACTAGATACTTAATGTTTCATCGTCGTTTTGAGACAAAAATTCATAAAACTTACATTCTCGAATCTGAATGAAGAAATAATTTTATTTGGACACCAACAAATTAACCTGGCGGATATAACATTCTTTATATTGGGCATATTATTACAGTAATTTTATTAATTTAGGTGCCGTAGTAAAAAAAAAACAAATAAGAATGCTATGAATTTGGGCATTGACATATTTGCAATATATTGAAAGATAGTTTAATTTATATTGTAATAACATTTATTAAAAAAGTAAATTAAAAAGATATACACTATGAATTGTTGAAATGTAAAATGAAATACTGCGTCGATCGACGTAGATACAAATTCTACAATGTACCACGGTTTTCGGTGAAGAAAAGTTTTTAGTTCGACGAAGGTGTGAAACCTCATCAAGCCAATAGCGTTTGCCAATTAAAAAAAACACGTGTGCGTCCCGATAGAAATGATAACTTAAACTAATCTAAGTTCAACTATTTAATATTGAAATTGTTTAACTTAAAAGATCTACCTTTTCATCCAAGTTCAAGACTGTAACTCCTCGGGAAATATCCTATAAGTTTTGTCAATCGGTCGGTCGTCAATTTTAATCTTATTCCTTTAACCATATACCTTTATTAACTTAAACAATGATTATAAAGCAATATCAGATCGTACACCCTTAAATTCGAGAACAATTTAAATTTTGTAACTTAACCCTACCTACACGGACAAATAGATTGATAAACAGGCAACCAAAACTCTAGAAAAATTCCGTTTTTTATTATGTGTGATGGTACCCTAAAAACCAGAGAATAGCTTATAGTCTCATTAATTCTTTGTTTGCATACATTAAAGCTTCGTTGTAGTGATCCAATGGTTTGACCGGTGGACTATCAATCCTAAGTCCGCAGGTTCGAAATAAATTTTTCGGAATTCGCGTACATGTAATCATTTAGCTTTATAACACTATGAGCGGACGGTGAACATCGTGAGGAAACCTGAACCTGAGAAATGTTCTTGTAGAACCACTATATTGGGAAAAGTATAGAACTTTAATTTTCTCGGAGTTTGAATTTTTCAATACGTCGTGGGCTGGCGCGGTGATCATGCCCATATCTTCCTTTGGGTAGAGACCTAAGACCCTGCAGTGGCTCTCTTACAGGCTGATGATGATTAAAGCTTTATTTCATATTTGGCTATTTATTATTATTATTAATTATCTTAATTTAGAAATTAAAGTCATGTAACTGAAAAAGTTTTAAGTATGAAGGTGAATGGATATAGGAGTACAGGAGTACTGAAAAAGCTATGGATGAATTGTGTGCAAAATGATATGTGTGTAAAAGGTGTGAATATTGAAATGACATCTGACAGGGGAGACAGATGAGAAAAGGAAAGTTGGATAACGCTAGCTGATGCCGAAACACGACAAATTAAAAGAGATACATTAGTAGTGATCCCGTCGAGTAGATACAACCTACCACCCAGTTTGACTACTTATCTCAGCACGCAATACGCCTAAGACACGATTCAAATGACCGGACTTTATAAAAATATTTTTTCAGACTACATGCACTATTGTGATCATTGTTTGTTGACAATTGACTGCACAAGTATATTTAACAACCTCCTAAATTACCCATTTCGTATACATTATTTTATCATAATGCTATTAGAAAAAAGCATTAGTAGCTTTGTAGCTGTACGATTGAACTAATTTCAACAATCGCTGAGCAGATTTGGATATAGTTTTGTCGGTTATTGTTAACTAGCTTTTGCACACACTTTCGGTCCGTTAATGTAGATTTGCCCTGTTCTTCGAGAACAGTAACTTTTTTTCTGAATTAAAAGTACCCTTTATCCTTTTCTGTACTTCTGATAATGTGTATACCAAAATTTTATGGTGATCGGTAGAGTAATTAAGGCGTGAAAACGTAACAAAAATCAAACCAATTCACATTTATAATATTAAGTACTAAAAAAATCGTTAAACAGATAATGGATAACGACATACAGTAATGAGATCCTTTAAACATTTAGTTGTATTATGAAATTTCCAATTAAGTTATTCTTATAAATAGGAAGACATCGGAAAGAAATACAACAAACAATCTACGAAAGTATTATCTATACTAATTTATTATCTGTAATAGCTAAGTAATAACAAGTGTCTATCTTGTTTTAAACGACCGTAAAAAACATACATTTGCTGTGTATTTTATTATAAAGAACAGTTGTCGCGATAAATACTTCTTGAAGGGCAATAAAAATGTTACACGAATTTAACCAGAACCATCAACTATTATTATAAAATTTAGGGCAAGATTTAATGGGCAATACTTGGAAGAGAATATCTTTGCAATTGCGAATATGATGGACACAAAATTTTACATCGGACAATTTATAGGGGCTTCAAGTTTCGCGACAAGTTAATTTCAAAAATTGGCTCTCTACGTGATTGGTTTTATGAGTCGACATCGTATTTATGCAAGAGATCCCAATAATACGTGCTTAGTGGGGACACAGCTGCCTCTGGGCGCGGGCAACGGTTCTAAATGAGCTGTCTCGAATGTTTAGCGCATATCATTGTACGACTACAAATTATTATCTTTATGAGTTTTACATTTAAAGTATTTATATAACATCGTAAACGCAGTATCAAGTTGACCTGCGAAACAGTTGTTAGGAGATTTAGATTAATGGAAATTGAGTTTTACCGTTTGACATACAGTATTTAAATTGCTTATTGCCCTTTTGAATTTTGTTGTAGAATCTAAAGTGAAATGTAATTTTAAAAGTTCTTGTGACCTTTTTGGTTTATCTATTCAATTACGAAGTAGTGGTATGTAAATAGTAATAATTTTCTATATCGTATAGGTTTTGTAGTTCTTTATGCTTTACAGGTTTCATCGTGTGACCAAAATCTCACCTAATATTAAACAACGATACGGTCTAAGATAGTAAACACGCTAAACCTAAAGGAGAACTGACTCTTAAGTGTAATTACTGGAATATTCGTATACGTGGCCCACTCGACAGTGGCTTAAGCCGGGACCGCCCCTCCAGGATGGAACCCTCTAGCAGGTTGCTTGCGCAAATACAGGAACACTGAAATTTTTTTCAAACACTAGTCTTACAACACAACACATATCACCCCCACACACGTGCACATACACACATAAAGATAAACATAGCGGTTGGGTTTTTGTTTTTTTTACCCCTTTTCGAACTGAGTTAATTTAGATTCTCTTAGTTGTCATATTTAAGATACAGGTATAAAAATTCATGAAACATACATGCTAGGTACATATGTATATTTCATAAATTTATATATGTATGAATAGAATAGTTAGCTTAGCAAGTTAGATTCGGAATACGCGGCAACAGTACAAGCTTTGTGCTCGTAGTCTATATAAAATTGGATGAGTGCCTTAAGCGCTCCCCTTAGCAGTTCGGTCAAAGTGTTGAGGCCTGTCAAGCCAAGAGTGTAGTCAGTTCGAAAAAAAAATTGTATACGTGCTTATTGACAGATTTTCAAGTTGAGTATGGGAATTATCTCGACGAGTTTAGAAGAAATCTTACCACCATGCTATGGTTTCATCACAATGTTTTCTCACCAAAAGCCAGTTCACTTATAAGGATTCGAATACGAGGTTCTGACACACAAACTACTGACGTGTAATCGCTTCATGAAGTGGATGCATCTGCATAGAATTTTGAAGTTGAATACATACTATTCGATTTTATAGTTGACTTTTGCATAAATCACACCTTTGTATTCCGTTATGAACAATTTATGTTTATGTAAGTATACAAACTATCTAGATATATGATCGAGATCATTTCTTATTATCATCAGTTATTTAGTACTATTCATAGCTTAAAATTTTCTTAATTTGGATTACTAAAACAGTTTTTAAAGTTATCCCACGATATTTAAAAAAATATG
This sequence comes from Antheraea assamensis, assembly GCA_035772565.1. NCBI lineage: Eukaryota > Metazoa > Arthropoda > Insecta > Lepidoptera > Saturniidae > Antheraea > Antheraea assamensis. The sequence continues at coordinate 1,891,043 of JAQQSE010000042.1, forward strand.
TAATACATTTTTAATATTTTATTACTTGTTACATTTATAAAAAGTATAAATTGACTTATATAAATTACGCGTACACAATAATTATCTAAATACAATAGCAATGATCCAATACCAGATAACACAACAAAATGAATACAATATATTCTTTAAGAAGGTAGTTAGTATATAGAGACATATGAGTGATCAAACAATTTTGGTTTTTATTTGTAAAGTGATAGAATTAATAATGTTTATAACAACAATTAAACTGTCGCTATAATGAATAATAGAACCGTGGTGGTTCATCGGCCGCTTAAACTATAAATGAAAGATTTTTAATTACTCTTCGTTTCAATTAAAAGCACGTATGATGTAACTGTAATAAGCAAGCTTTATGTTCAGCCACAGAAATTGGAGCACAGTTAATTAAAATGGAGAAATTAGAAAAAAATAGACAGTTCATTAAATAAGTAGATTATATTTATCAAAATGTATGTAAAGTATTAACTGAGCAATAGTTTCAGTAAAATATTAGCAACTATCGAAGAAAATGCAGTTACCCCATACTCGCCCCAAACGCTGCCCTGTGCCGCACTACATAGACCAGGCATAGCGTTGTTTCTTTCTCGTCAAGCCGTGGTCCGATCAAACCGAGGTCCGAACCTCCGGAATGGAGCCCTTGAGCACGTTGCTTGCGCGAATACAATGACATGGAATAAATTTGCAAACACTAGTTTTTACAAGACAACACCGATCACCCCACACACGTGCATACACACGCACGCATGTAGGTACATATAGTGGTTGCGTTTGTTTTTTAATCTCTTTTTCGAACTGAGAGGTAGTTTAGATTTACTTAGTAATCAGATTCAAGATAAATGTATAAGTTCGTGAAACATACATGCTTGGTACACATGTACTTAGTTAGATTCGGGATATTTGGCGACAATCCAAGCCAAGGCGCACCGTGCACCCTTCTCTGCTAGTTGCCATGAAAAATTGGGTGAGTGCCTTAAGCGCTCCCCTTAGTAGTCCAGAGAAACTGTAGACGCCTGTAAGGTTAAGAGTGAAGTCGGTTCGAAAAAAAGTTGCTTTCTCGCTTAGCCTACTTTCTGACCTACATTTTGTACAGTAATTGTTTCGCTTCTAAGAGAAATAGTGTAATAATACATAACCTAAAACTTGCCTTAATAAGTAACCTATGGTATCCAACAAAAATATATTCAAATCTGACCGGTCACAGGTTAAAGGTTCTATGAGGTTAATGTATACTCAAATCAACAAAAAAAGAACAGTGGTTTGAGCTTCACAATATTGCATTTCATAAAAAAAAATTATAAGTTTATAATAATGTCATGCTTATTTACCAAAGCCCAAGAGTAAATGACAGTTAAAAAATAAATAACAAGACCAAAAATACTTTAATATACAGAAAATAAAACAAACAAAATATGCAAACAACGTTGTTATAAATGACACGTACTCTGCAGTGCTTATGAATTTTAATATTTGCTTGTAACCTAAAAAAAAGAAACAAAACAATAGTTTACCTTACATTGCAAGTAATTTATTAAAGGATTATTATTTGACCGCGTTATGGATGAAATGATAAGTAAATATCGTGTTAGTTACGCAAATAATCCAATACTGATCAATTCAAATATGGAATGTGTTTATGTACTCGCTTAATTAACTTGACTAGTACAAACAGTTCCATCTAGATTTAATTTAAGATTAATTGTTTCTCAGATATGTGTAGTTTTGTTTCGACATCACAATGCCAATTAGGTAAATTCCTTTGCTCAAACATAATGACAAATGTTACACAGAGATGGATAACAATTAAAAAGTTACAGGACTCTTTACACAACAATAGTTGTGTGTGTAAATAGTTGTAACTTGATTTGGACTATTTGAAGTCTGACCATCGTAGAATCAAGCATTTTATTAACATTCGTTATCATCATGCCGGCCTATAAATGTCTCTTCATGTTATGCATGAAGAATGCGATGTCAATAAAAAGTACTTTAAAATTCCTATGAACTATATGGTCTTCTATAACATTGGAACGTAAACACCGAGGCGGAGTTCTTTATCTAGATTTCTCTTATAAATTGAAATGGCTCAATTCCAGCTCGAGGGTATATTAAATACAAACATGATTATTACTTTAACTGTAAGGTTGATAGTTGAAACGATCAGGTAACTTGAGGATTTAATATACTCAAGGATTTATTTGTATGTTATTGTCACAAAATGAACGGATTATATAGATACGCATAAATGAAATTGAAATACCCGTCTGTTTGTGATGTTATAATAATGGCTTTTTATCAAATGGATATTCAAGTTAATACGGTACTTAAAAATAATAATAATAATATTTTTGCCTGTCTGTTTGTTTGTTTCCGTTAATCTCCGAAACGGTTAGACTTATTTTGACGGAAATTTCACTAGCAGAAGCTGAATTATAAGGATTAACTTAGGCTTATTATAATATTATTATTATTATAGGAAAACAGATAGCGATCCAATTAAATATAATATATTAAAGAAGCAGTATCTAGGACCGCGGACGCCCCACGTACGCCTGTACACTGAACAAAAATGTATTTTTGATAAATTCCATGCGAACGAAGTTGCGAGTAACGAGTTTAATAATATTTGCAGTGCGTTTGTTAATTTTAGTAATATCTATTTGTAGTTTTTTATTACTATACTTAGTAGACAAAGTATTCTTAAAAGTGGGTTAAAAGAAAATCTTTACTAGTTTTAGTTATTTTTTTTATTAAAATATTTTGAATATTAATCATATTTTTAATTTACGATTCAAATTAGTAAGTATTAATATAATAAAACTGTTATATTCTAGATACGAATGTTCAGACAGATCGCTTCAGGTGTTGATTAATCTTAAAGTGCTAAATTATAAATCAGAGCATCTATTAAAGGAACCAGCCCATCGTGAGCATTGTGCAATGGATATAATAGTTTGCGAGCAAAAAACAATTAGCCCCTTTGTAGTACTCCCTATAAAATTGATTGCAGATAACAGAAGTTATTGAAGAAAGTGCAAATAGAATCACCTCGGAACAAGCTGTTACACGATTATTTATCGTTCGTTATTATGTGAAGCCATCAAGTTTAATAAGAACATAAATATTTAATAAGCTATAAAAGAAGTCGTTGCTCATCTACTAAATTGATATAATTATACTGGAACAAGATTTTTGACATTGCAGCTGCTGTTAAATAAATATAAAAGTAAGATTTGAAGCGGTTTTAGCTTAGTAGTGTCGTGTTCAGGTACTGGCACGGTCAATGTAAGTTTGAATCTTATAATGTACCTGAACTTCTGGTGAAGGAAAACAGCATGATGAGCATAATAAAGTCGATCTGGTTAGCTATCGCCTTGAAATTGAAAATCTGTCGGTAGGTAGCAATAGGTGTGCTCCGGCAACTACAAATAAAAATGAGTCTCCTACTAGAATTAGCTAGAATTAATTATGTAGTATTTACTAGTTTTGTTTATTTGTACACCCTAAATAACCCCTATTCCACTCTATGAAACATATCCATCCAAAGGTAGCCTGGAAGAGATTGCTATTAGCAATAAGGCCGCCCTTTGTACTAATCACATAAGTGTAAGGTTTTACAGTGTTTGTTTGTAATGGTGTACAATAAAGATTAAATAAATAAATTAGCTTAGTTTATTGAATTCTAATGTTGCGGTCAAATATTAAACCTAATAACTATAAAATAGACGGCTCCTTTTTATGTATACTATAAAAAAAATAAAACAATAATTTAGTACTGCCAATTCTAACAAATCATATCCAGGTTAAAGACTACCTAAAACGTGGCTTTTTGAGGAAACTCGTTGAGATGCTTTATTTGTTTAGATAAAAAATATTACCATAAAATGTGATCTGTTATATTTAAAATAACAGATGATACTGGTTAAATAAGTCGTAGCAACATTGAGATCTATTTCTTGCAGTGCGAAATACGAGTATACTAGAAGACTCTCAAGATAATTTTGAAGAAGCACAATTATTATTATTATTCTTAAATAATATATGGTATAATTATTTCTGTAATATATTGATGATATTGGTTATAAACTATTTCACTAGTGATATTACTGTGTTGATTAGTTCGTTATATTTTGAAAAAAAAAAAAAATGTTCATTAATACTTTTTATAAGGATAAATGTAGATCTTGAATTTTTTTTTTATTTATTGAAGGCAACAAACAATCGTACTCAGATATATATGTAAGAAATATTACAGAAAAATTAAAAAACATAGTTCTTAGAAAACAATCCGCTCCGTCGCCCACAGAGTAAGTGCAAGAAGTCCAAAAAGTTATTATTGTAATACATATCAAATCTAGAATTCGAGTAGTTTTTACTACAAGGTTTATAAAAATTTGAAATGTTTATTATTATAGTTTGTTTAGGTTACACCTTGTATGCTGAAACAAATTGATAAATTTCAAAATGGCCGCCATACGTTTGAAACAAAAGTACGATGTAGTTTTCTAGAGTATTTGCATAAAGGCTTGTTATTAAAAACATATTTTTTAAAATGTTTTTTTTATAATTACGTTCTGAAGAAATAAATGATTGTCATTTGGTAGTTAGTATAGGACTCGTTTCGCTCGTTCTGTACATATAGGAAATGAAAAGCATGAGCATATATATTTTACTAATAAATACACAAAGTGAATACAAGTGTCGCCTAAAGGCAACTAACTACAAGGTAAATGATAACTATAAAACAAATGTGTGTACCAACCGTGGGATTGAAATTGCGAATTTTGATATCTCAATCTGCGTCGGGTCAGAGACGCCGCAATCACGACACCCTTCGGTGGTCACGAGCAACGCGTCCGCGTCGGCCGAACGCTTATTAATTATTATCAGAGCAATGAATTAAAACGAGACTAAAATATGTTAAAAGTTTAATCTATAGTCTAGAACACGGTCGTCGTAAAAACCATATCGTTATTATAGAAATACGACGACATACAAATCGATATTTATGCTCATAATTTCATTACATTGTAATTCCAAACGACGAAGTTACTGTGACTACCAAATATTTATTTTGCATCGATTTATATATCTTAAATTTTCATATTGATTCTTTATACAAAATAATCCTAACCCTAGATAATATTATAAACGTGATTGTGACTTTGTTTGTTCGTTTATTCGCTTGCTTGTTTATTTGTTACGCTTTCACCTATTAAATATTCAACCGATCATCACGAAGTATTGTAAACACATTAACAGGGGTACAAGAAAGGATATAGGGTATTTTTTATCAGAAAAAAATACTGTTTCTGAGTGATAGGTCAAATCTGTTAAGCGAAGTCTCGGGAAATAGCTAGACTTTGAATAAAAACATGTTTTAAATATTTTTCTATATATTTATCATAACTATTTATTTATACGTGGAGACTGGTGAATGAAAAAAAAAATGATCTAAGAAAATCGAAAGAAATTTGTAACGATATCGAGTAATGCCATTGAAAGTTTAAAAAGAAAAAACGTATGCAATACTTTGTTTATAACACGAAAGAAATAAAGCTTTGAATTCGTTTTCAACGAAGAATAATGTTCTCAATTGTTTTCGTTTGTTATGTTTTAAATATTTGGTATGAATATCGTTTTTATATATCATGTTGACTATAAATATGGCAGCTCACACGCGTAAGGGTAAAGGTTTCGATCAGAACACAATCGGAGAGCCGAAATTTAATGGCAGACACATTTGCTTAAGGCGTATGAGAGATAATGTACTATGTAAGTGAATTTCTTACAAACGGAATATTGTATTAGCAATTTTATTTATATTATGCCCGATTTACATATTTATTACAATATATATCGGTGAAGTAAGTATTATAATCTCAGTACGTTGATACGATATTTATTAGTTTACTAAAATCATCTTTGAATGATATACCACTTACAGTATTTTTCATTTAATCGAAAATAGTAACTACATAGTTAAGTCTCAACTGTTTTAATTAATATTGTCGTATATAGTAGGTATTCTATTAATGTTACTTTACACTATGACACAAGCACTTTGACTATTGGCTTTATTTAATTAACAAACATTTCTTTTGTTAAATGGTTTGCATCTTACAATAGTTTTCCTTTATGCCAAGCCTGCGATATTACATCTCCATACATTTTAATTAGGAGCACTTTCAGAAGACTTTGAATCCGGAAATATTTACGTATTTCGCATTATCCAAGTGATAGTAAAAATTGCTGATCAGACTTACTAGAGCTTAGCAGTACAACAACGGTATAGCCTGTCTGTACGAATTACCAAAATTTTCCCACTTATAAATAGAAAAGCGCACACTTTAATTATATCCTTCCTGAAATATGTTCTTGATGACATATTAACTGACGAACCAATAAAACTTGGTCTTCGGGTGTACAAAAACTTTCTTGACCAAAATAATAAATATGTCTTGGAACATTTTTAAATCGGTTCTCCAAAGTGACGTCGCCAGAGTTTCAGGAAGAAACAAATAAAAATTGTTTAAAAACTAATGAGTGTGTAATGACGTAAGACTCGGAGGGTGGCTCGCGGCCGGCGGTCCGCCAACCCCTTGCTCGGAAGGGTGCATCCATCATTAGCACAAAATTACTAGTGCGGTATATATTAAAAACGTTGTCCGTTGGTTAGTCATTGATTAACTTACGTGAAATTTGATTTAAAATCTTTAATATATAAGATGTGGTAATTAATATTGTCGTTAAAGTAATTAATTGATTTATTAATTTAACATTATTCAAATAAATTATAATGTATAGATAGATGTATAATTGCTTATGTATTTTTATTTAGATTGCCGTCAGCGTGCCTGGCATTCTAGCAAATCGGGCATTTATATTATACATTTAATTTTTTTTTTACCGAAAAGAAATTAATTAACATTTTGATACAAATTAAGATAAATGTATTTTTCAAGACTTGTATAATACATATTCATATAATAATTTGCATTTAAACGTGTTAAAATTTACGTGAACTCTTTTATGGTATAGGCAGTATAATTTTTATGAAGCGATGATGGCTTAGTCGATAGCCTGTTCGGACACAGCGCCGAAGGACGTAGGTTCGAATCTTAGCAACTGAGTTGGAGTTTTCAGTGAAGGAAAACATCGTGATGAAACCATAGCACGATGGTAGGTCTTTTTCTAAGTCCGCATGGCTAGCTACCACCTTCAAGCTGAAAATCTGTCGCCAAGCACCTGTTCGCGTGTTCCGGCAGCTGCATTAGAGAGCCAGTCTTCCTCTACGTTTAGCGTGACTATCATTTTAGACCATATCTTCATTTGACATCAGATGAGATTGTGGTCAAACGCTAACCTATAAAGTATACCTATGTAATAAAATAGTCTAAAATATACCGACAAGTAAGCTAAAAAAATCCTGTCATCTGATAGTTATCCCGGCGTATGCTGCAAGCGCTCGCGTTACAGGATTATAGTGTATGGTGTCATACAATACAGATACAAATGCAGACAAAGTCGCGGGCGAACGACTGTAAATGATATTACTCCACATAATAAGTATCGCATTTGATCGTTCTCAATCTAAATGTTGAAGTAACGAAAGGTATTTTGTTATCTTCATGATGAGTCATGTTTTTTTCATAACATGTTTAATTTTACCCTATTTGTTATGATTGCATTGAAATGGGCGAGTAAACGTTGCAACTAAACTTTATTACTTTTGAACTTGAAGGGTGGTGTGATTAATCGAGTTCACCCCTACAGTTGCTCCTCTACAAAAACGGATTTAATAAATTTATATACCCTAGTACATAAAACTAATATATAAAGAGTACATACACGGGTAATGTAAGTGAATCGTAAATTATATAAGGTGTGCTCAGTTATTCATTGTATAGTTCCCGTTGCTCCGTCTGTCTGCCTGTATGTATGTATTTATTTACATAGAAGACGGTTTGACGGATTTAAGAAATTTTGTCAATGAGAAGTATAATAATATAATTTCTCAATTAATAAGATTTGTCAACAACTTTTTTAGAATCCGGAAAAAGAAACAATTTCTAAATATTTATTATTTATTTTATTCTCAACCGTTATTAAGCAAATTTTGGATGTCATTTTAAAATGGATAAGCCTATATAAATTTAGCAGGAATTATTTACTACGTTAAAAGCGCATGCGGTGCCACGGGCATAGCTAGTCATATTATACATGCAAGTTACCAGCTTATCAAACACACTCATACAGGACCGAATTTCAAGTCACAAAAATAAAATATTCAAGAAAAGTTTGAACATATTCAAAATAAACGCCTCTAAAAGTCTCCGCCCTGTAAGGATTTTTTCTCAAAGGTAATTTAAATTCTTATGAGCTCTCGCCACTATTAGTTTTAACGTATTTGTGTATTGTCTAAAAGCAGGAAAGGAAGGCAGATGGTTTACTTCTCTTCTGGGATTGTAGTGTAGGCATTTAGTAATACCAGTGATAGTCCGGTAGTTGAAATACAACCACTATAAAGGGTATAACCTTTTTCTCACGCGTTAATATATAAAAGTGTGACACAGCGCCTTCGCATTGGAAGAAACTAGCAGCTAAGCGTCCAGAATATTAGATGCAATGAATTGAAAACCAGACCAGCAGTGGCAATCAATCATATCTGTGAGAATGATGTTCATATTTGTGCATAATGTGCGCGCATCTTTTGGAAAAAAGATCACACGAATGTCAGAGTAGATGCAGTCGCTAAGGCCGAATACAGCCAGGAGCATACATCTATACTGTACAAATATTGTAGGTCGTGAAGTATGAGGAGAAAAACTATTACCAAATGTTTTTTCTTGATAACACTAAAGCTTCTCAATATCCACTAAACAGATACTTAAAAAAAAGGAAATCATTTGAGACACAGAGGAAGGAGATATTCTTAACAGATTTTTCTCTGCCTATTTATATATAGACTAGCGGCCTGCTCCGGCTTCACACGGGTATAAAATATATAGCCTATGTCATTCACTGAAACAATGATTAAAATCGATCCAGTACTTTTGATTTATTCGTTACTGGCCGTGGCCCGCAAACATTATTTTGATAAATCTCGTAGGGTTCAGCCTGCGTTTGTTGCAATGTAAGCGGAAAAACTGTCATTATTTACGACATCACATTAGAAACCTCAAAAATAACAGTATTTCTCCACTATTTAATGGATGTTATTATACATATAAACCTTCCTCTCTAATCAATCTATCTATTAAAAAAAACCGCATCAAAATCGATTGCATAGTTTTAAAGATTTAAGCATACATAGGGATATAGGTACAGAGAAAGCGACTTTGTTTCATACTATGTAGTGATGAAGATATGAATTTGAAGAATTGAAGAGATACAAAGATGGTATCAATATTTTGTAGAAAACTTTATTGAAAATATTATTCTTTTAAATAGAACCCATAATTAATGATATTTTGGTAGGTTAATATGAGTGGTTTCATAATCGTTTTAGTTTAAAAATGTTATGCGATATCATGTGGCTGTAAACTACATATAAAGTTCATCAAAGAGCTGAATTTTGGAAACATATCGGCTATTTATTGAGCGCAGCTACCGTAACATCGTGGCATATTCCTAATGACAGATTTTAAATATCATGCTGTAGATAACTATCACGAGAAAAGATCTGTTACTGTAGAAATATTTATAAGTATTCGGTCAATTTTATACACATTTTATAAGTTCATTTAAGGTCGAACTTATCTCTATTTCTTAATGATAACAGATATTTTGTTCAAATAAATTAGTGGTAATGCATAAAAAAATGTAATTATAATTCGTGTAATGGGAAGATTTACATTAATAAGCACACATTAAATTGTAACTATCGTAATAAAATAACAGTTTCGTAAATAAACTACTACTACTACTTACTACTTATATTGATCTAATTTTGATATTTTTTTTAACTTACACTAAAGTATGTGTTTGATGACAATTAAGCAAAGTACTAAAGTTTGAAGTTAAATAATTTCGAGTTTTAAGCACACAAACGGACAGATAGACAAACAGAGTGACGTCTCCTTTTATAGTATGAAAGGAAGGTTATGATAGACTATATGTACGTATAGAAAAATACACAATATATTTTATGACTATTTAGTCGTGGGGACGCGAACAATGATGAAATATTTGACACTTCTTATGCCGACGGTACCCACCTACATTTCAGTACACTAATATTGACGGTACGTGCCAATATAAGTATATGTAAACAAGGAAGTAGTAGACGAACGTGTCAAAATGATCACATTGCTGGGGTTACCAACAATGGACATCATTGAGATCAGTTCATTGGCAACACCTTAGCGAACCGTCCACCCACGCAACTCAGATAACAAGTTGAATACATCTGCCTGTTTGATAAAATAGTGCCTACTGAGAACAAGTAAGTAAGGTCTACAGATAAAACCATCCTTCATATATTTGAATCGTTTCCTAATTCCACCTGTTAGCGTAGGAAAGTTTTGCATAATCGTTACCTGATAAGATAAACTTAATTGGCATAAATATAATCGAGTAAAATATATTATTATACTAAGTGTCCGCCCCGGTTTCGCACGGCTGTATCGTAATAAAATGGCAATTGAAAAACTGAACGTCAATCTATTAACCCTTAAATACACAGTGTCTCAAAAATAAAACACTGTATCCAACTTTAAAGTACTAATCGTAGCGAAAACTTTATTTTTGGGTGTATGATAGGCAAATAAATACAATACATAAATCTGCTCACTTGTTAATGATATATAGATTGAAGAATTCTTTGTACTGCATAGTGTATTCTTTTTGCATAAAAAAATTAAAATAAATGGATACTACTACGTATAAAATATTTTTTTTATAAACCTACCATATATTTTTCTGGGTAACAATGAAAAAAATATGCATTTTAAGGTTAACTCTGTCAATTTTTTTGAAAATTTTTTGAACGTCTTTTGCTTTAATAGCCATTTTGTTGTGATGCGCTTACATGCATTTGGCAAATTGATTCTTATTTATATGCATATTTTATCTTTTATCACACGCTTACTTCATACGTACCTAAATAATTAATTTATTTGAGACCATTATCCTCTATTTAATATAGATTCTTTACAAAATAAAGGTTACAGTTCTTATTGTAATTAGAACCCTCGAATGATGTTCTGAATGAACAATACTATAAATTTGATCTAAATACGTTTAGTAGCTTTTTATTTTCTTGTTTTGTACCATTTATATATATAAAAAAAGCATTTATATTGATTAAGCTTAGTCGAGTTTTTTGCTGGTTGTTCTCAACGACGGGGACGTTTCCCGAATCGGTGCTAGTTTTGACGTTCATGAGTGCCTTATCGAGATCTTAATTGAATAAAGTTTATTTGATTTTGATTTTATCATCGAACGATTGTGTCCATTAGGTCAAGCGGTTTAGAGAGAGGATTTACGAAGAGAGCTTCGATTGTCCAGTGGATGCCAGGTGTTATTTAGTAATCGTATGTGAATGCGTTACAGTAGTAGGTACAAGTCGAGGTGGCTTCCTTCGTCGGTTCTGTTCATTTTACATAATTATATTTTATTAGATTCTGTTTCACATGAAACGTACGATAGCTTAAACTGTTTGTTTAAAGGTTCCGGTGTCATTAAGCACACTAACCGCGCCGACGATTACCCGGGAAGGTTTTCAATTTAGTTTATTATTTATTTATATATGCGTTATGTTCAAATGATGAGCGATGCATGAGAGATGTTGGGAATAAGACTTCCCTGGAGTAGATCGCAATTCTTTATTATTACAACTAATTTAAAATAAATTATTGTCCCAGCTATTATTTATTTACGACATAGACTATATTTTATTTCATTTTATAACACTTTTCTGTACTTTTATAATACTTTAAATACATGTAGTATTTATTTTAATTGTTCATCCAAACCATACATTATTATTATTATATACATATTTATTATAGATATAATCATTATAAAATATGTAAAATTATAAAATAAACATTTTGGAACATTTATTCATACAACCTAACACTTTTAAATCACTTTTGTATTAGGTATTAACTTTGTCAAAATTTAATTTATTAAAAAAAGTAATAAAATTATGTAAATTATTATTAATTAATAATTAAAATGGTTAATTAATCAAAATAATCTTTAATATAAATTATTTCACATCGAAAACAAGTGGATCTCCTCTGTGTATTCTTCGCCTTTAATGCACCAAATATTATTGGTGCCTATCGGCCTACTATGATTAAAAACATTATGTTTATAGGCCCGAATCGCTCTAGCATTAAATGGATCTAATGGGAAACGTTTATCTTAATTTCGGTCTTTCAAAACATTTGACGCAACTTTGATGGCACATAGTTGCCTTTATATAATTTGACAAAAAATGTTCGTTGACGACTTTTTCTTTGTTTTTCTTATTATAATGCCGTTTCAAGGTCACTCATCAATATTATTCTTACCAATATTATATCTACATGCGAATGTGCGTTATGGAAGCATGCATGTTCTCAGGGTTACAGAAAAAGATACAAGGTATTTTTTTTATCCAAAAAACTGTATTGTTTAACGAGTAACAGTGCAAATCTACATTAAGGCTAGTGAAGCTGCGATCAAAATGTATACAACCGAATACGATGAAAAGCATTGTTTTTTTTTAATACTTAATAGGTTAGCGTTTAACCACATCATCTGATGTTAAAGAATATTGTGGTCTAAGATGGCAGTCACTCTAAACTTAGAGGGCGATCGAAACACACCAACAGGTGCTTGGCGACAGATTTTCAACTTGAGGGTGGTAGCCCTACTAGCATGTTATGGTTTCATCATGATATTTTCGTTCACCGAAAGCTCCCGACTCAGTTGCCAGGATTCGAACCTACGTCCTTCGAGGCTGCCTTCGAATACACTCCCAACTGAGCCATCATCGCTTGTTACTGATAATTTACTTAGCGGTGATAAAAATTGTTTTTTTTTTCGAAATGGGTAAATTTCTTGGTATGAAGAACCATTACAGCTTCATTAGGTTTTGTGGCGAACATAAAAAGCACTCACACGAAATGGTAACAAGTGTAAGGATGCCAAAGTTGTCGTATCTCGGGCTCTAGCTGTTATTGCGGAATTGAATCTAACAATCCATTTTGTCCAAAATATTTAAAATATATCCCTATATGTATTTAGTTTACCTGAAAACCATTTAAATAATCATTGTTTGTCACTTTACTGAATCCAGTGTAAAAGATACGCAGCTGTATCAAAGACCATTCCAGTCTTGAGTGCACCCAAAAAAATTACTAATACACTCCAAAACAAACAAAATATAACAAATAGCCTTCATGTTTTGATATTCTAAATTAAATTTAGGCGTGATTAACTCACTCGAGGCGTTTTCTCTGTTCATCAATCAAAGTGTGCCCATAAAGTGTGCAAGCAAAATTACTTCCTAACCATTATCTTTTTCACTCTTTGAACAATTTATACGTATTAGAAAGAGATGGTATTCTAACTAAGACGGTAAAAGATATTTAGTAATTTTAGTGTTCACACGGTTGCCTCCGGTGCTTCGAGACGGCTGCCCTCAGAAGCGTCCTAGTAATCAATTTTGTATACAAACCGAGTTTATTAATTGATTTTTTTTTATTTAATGACTTTAAGTAACATCTGCCAAACCAACACGAGCTGGTCGTTAACGACCATGCCAAATTTTTTTTTTTATTTTGTATGTAGCTTCCAATATTTCAGATAATGTAAGGGACATTATTATACGATATTGAATTATGACGATGTCAATTTATTTGTTAACAATAATTATAGTTCGATTTTGGAGTGTATGTATGACGTAATAATTACCATATTTTTTTGTATATTATAGGGGGCAAACGAACAGGTGGGTCACCTGATGGTAAGTGACCACCACCGTCCATAGACACTAGCAACACCATGGCAGTCGCAAGTGCGTTGCCGGCCTTTTAATATATGTGGGCCTCCGGCGCTCTCACTGACCGAACGAAACGCGACAGTGCAAGCACTGTTACTTCACGTCGGCTTTCTGTGAGAGGATGGTACTACACCGGGCGAGCCGACCCACAAATTCTGAAACCAGTAATAGTCTCAGCGTAGCTCTACCACCTAGAAAATTGCACGGTAAAGAGGAAACGCTAGCATTATATTGATCAACTGCGCTTCACAAGTTGATGAGTTGCTAATCTCCTATCTGTGACTTTTGGGAGCTATATTTGGTGGAGTGTACGTATGACTCAATAATTACTTTAAATTATACGGTGAGAGATAATAGCCAGCACTATATTAGTCACCTGTGCTTCGCAATTTGATGAGTTGCTAATCTCCTATCTGTATCTTCTGGGAGCTATGTATGTAGTGTATGTATGACGTAATAATTACCTTACACTGCACAGTAAGGGATAACGCTAGCGCTATATTGGTCATTTGCTCTTCGCAAGTTGAAGAGTTGACAATCTCCTATCTGTGGCTTCTCGTAGCTACATTTCGTCGTCTTCGACAATGTAAGATAATATAAATTTATTTAAAAATATACTCATAAATTAGTTTTCTTATATCTAATAATCAGATAATCATTGCTGGAGCTTACTGAACACAGAATGAAGAACAAACAAAAGAACATAACCTATCTACAAGGAGCAAAACATGAGAATCATAACATTTAATGTTATTTATTGAAAAACTAGTAATAACGAAAAAGAAATGAAACGTACTGAGTACCAGCAATAATAATTGTTGACATCCGTACTAGTATTAAGCTATATCACAGATGTCAATGTATGTAATGAATATCAACCGGTATGAAAATACATGAATATAACGAAGTGTTGTGTATAATTTGTACTTTATAGCGTATACTTTCCCATATTTATTATATATTTTAACTACAAATTTATAGTTAGTCATTAAATTAAACAGTTCCTCTGCTACTTCAAAAACCTATAAAATTCGAAACGTACTTCATGTTCGAGCGTTTCGATTGCGACATTTATTCCGTTGGGTGCGTCCATTAATTATGTGAGGAGTTTTTGAGGATTTTTAACTCTTCCTCTGCCCATGTGAAATTTTTCTCAACCCCCTCCGTTCTCCTTTGATCTCACGTGAGATTTTTCAAAATTTATATTCACCACAGTTTGCCTTTAGTTTATTAAGACTGATAAAGGCTAGTCTTTTTAGGTTGTTTAGATTGTAGTCTAAAATCTCAGTGATACCATTGAATAGTATTTAAATGGGAACTACTAACGTATATAGAAGATTTGTGTGAGATTTCGGCATATTTTAGTCTACA
The DNA here is from genome assembly GCA_035772565.1 of Antheraea assamensis. Taxonomy (NCBI): domain Eukaryota; kingdom Metazoa; phylum Arthropoda; class Insecta; order Lepidoptera; family Saturniidae; genus Antheraea; species Antheraea assamensis. Next base: position 1,906,431 of record JAQQSE010000042.1, read on the forward strand.
AAAATGTATAACTTAAAAGTAATTTTATTCTTCAGTTTTTACAATTTTTTTGCTTGAAAAAAATTACGTGATATTTGCCCAAAGCCTTTTCTCTCCCCATGTGATACTAAGAGTGAGTCGGATTGACCTACTCTCCCCTTGAACCTCTCACATAACGCTTTCCATGAGCTATATGTACACTGTGTATATATGTACATAGATATACGTGCACGTGTTATTATTTATCTTTAGATCGCAGACTAAAACCATAAAAAGTATATAGTGAATATTAATTGTATCACTTTTAGTTCACCTTGGTTCTATCGACACTTTCAATTTTAAGTACAAACAGTCATAAATTCAGTATTAAAAAAAACATGTTAGGCCACTACGGTTCTCATAGCCTCAATTGATTTTAAGATTAAAAAAAGAACACAATTATTCCGTTGTTTTGAGTTTTCACTTATGTCGGTAATCCTTATGATTTCCTCATTTCGTCTTACCAGTTGCTTCGCACGTGTTAACGTAGATTTGACCTTATCAATATAATGAAAAGAATGTAGGACAAAAGTAAACGATCTGCCAAATTGTATAATTTATTTAATGCAAGAGCATAGTTTCACGCATGGTCATTACACTACAATTTCATACAGGGCGCAGGTACTTACAGCAGCGCAATTGTTAATATCCATACTAATAATATAAATACGAAAGTAAATATCTCTGTTCACCTGTCTCTTACCTTTTCATGTTTACACCACTAAACCGATTTAGATGAAATTTGGTATGAACATAATTTACGACCCCAGGCGGGAGATAGGATAGTTTTTATCCCTGAAATTTCCCCTAAAAGAGTGAAATAGGGTAAACCTTTATATGGAGATTCCATAATTTTTTCAAGTAAGAGATATTTACGTTACGAAATTTATAATAAATATACAACATATATATTAATAAATATATATATATATATATATATATTTTAACCACTCATGTTAATTTGTGGATGATTTAAATTAAATTATTGTCCATAGCTACTTATTATTAGGATAAGGTGCTACAGAAATGCTGGGTCTGGAGGTCGCTTTAGACAAGATGGAGGCCATATGCTTCTATAAGTCTCGCAGGGCGCCCCCACCTGATACCCATCTGATCGTCGGCGGAGTGAGGATACCTGGTAGCCCCACCCTAAAACTTGTTGGTCTAGTGCTAGACGGGCGTTGGACATTCCAAGAGCATTTTCGCATGCTGTCCACCAAAGTTATGCGTAGTGCCTCCGCTATTGCGAGCCTTCTGCCCAATTTAGGAGGTGCGAATGTTGGATGCCGGACCTTATATCTCAGCGTCGTGAGGTCCATGGCGTTGTATGAGGCCCCAGTATGGCAAGAAGCCCTGACGGCCGGTAACTCTACTGTCTTGCGAAAGCTACACAGAGTAATGGCCGTAAGGGTTATACGCAGTTACCGTACCGTATCATACGAGGCAGCATGCCTGCTGGCGAGCTCCCCGCCATGGCACCTCATAAGTCACGCGCATGCGGCACTGTACCGATGGCGCGCTGACAAGTTGGCGCAGGACGAAAACTTTGCGCCCAGGGAGTTGGAGGCGCAAAGAGGCTTCTGGCATCATGTAGTGATGCTGACGTGGATGGAGAGCCTAGAGTCTGCCAATGCCGGATTGTAGACTATGGAGGCAATCCGCCCAGTCCTAATGGAATGGGTAGAGAGACCCCACGGTGCGCTTACCTTCCATCTGGTGCAGATACTTACTGGATACGGCTATTTTGGTAAGTATCTGCACCAGATTGCCAGGAGGGAGGTGACACCTAAATGTCATCATTGCGACGGGTGTGACATGGATTCCCCATTGCACACACTGAGGGAATGCCCAGCATGGGATGTGCAACGCAACGAGTTGGCGGCAGTGGTGGACTGCGATCTCTCTCTGCCGAACTTGGTGCAAGCTATGGTCGGCACCGAGAGGTCATGGGCCGCTGCTGTCATCTTTTGTGGAGAGGTTCTTTCAGTGGAAGGAGGAGGCTGAAAGAGCGCGAGAAATTGACCCTGAAGCTCCCTTAGCGCGCCGTAGGAGAGCTGGGCGTCGAAGAAGGGGGGGGTGGCCAATTCCACCCTTGGCCTCCCTAACATGTCTTCAGGTAGCGGACGCGGGGGCGTCCGTTGCCGATAAAGGAAGGCACGTGACATGGCAGCGCGGTCTGAGCCGCAGCTCCAACAACTACAGAAGCATGGGGAGAGCAACTCACTTCCCAAGAGGAGGGTCCTCGTGTCACCACCTTGCGGGTTGACCCTAGCGCGTGACCGGAGTCTAGAGGACTATGCCCATCGTGAGCCCTCGACTCCGGTCCTTATACGCGCTGAGCGGCAGAAAGGTTTTTAGTGAGTAGGAGACTCACATAACTCTTTCGCTGTCCCCCGGCAGCGTGAGGGTATCCATGATAGATTTTCCCCTCTTAAAAAAAAAATGGTGCTACAGAAATGCGCTGTCCGTAAGAGTACGCAGGCTTGACGCTAGTCACAATTGGCAAACGATCCGTATGAACATCAATTGTTTTTTAAGCTTCAGTAAACTACAAACGTACCTTAAAAACAATGGAGTAAAATAAACTGATTTCAATGGTAAAGGATAAGGTTATTTATTTTATACTGTTTTGCTAAAATATTTTCTCTGTTTCAAAATAGTGTAGCGTATTAGTTTTCGTTAAAAGTTTCTTTATTACTTTGACACTACAAACAGACACTTCAATTTTATTTATGTGTTTATAGATTTAGCATGATAACAACAATACGTCAATTAGGTAATAGCTTTTATATAATCCTTGCAAAGTAGTGCTTCTAAGCGCATCGCGTGACTTTCATTTTCTTTCAATATAAATATTTAAAATGGAAAAAGATAAAAAATTGCATTATCAGATTATTGAACGAGGTCTACGGCGCGGCACAGTGGGGACTGATGCCCTTGTTTGTTTTGTACCTCTATAAATTTTAACAATCACAGTTCGAAACCGCGTGGAGTCCTCCGATTTATGAGGCGGGAATCTATCTTCTCGTATGATAAATATTCACTGTGGGTGCTTAAAAACAAATTAGATTATCTTTGTACTATAAAAACTGTTATAAAATATATTATTTTTTGTTTTGACTGAAAATACACACATTTTCTATACATCGATACCCATGCTCAATTGATTAGATTAATACAGTCAATCTAAGTATTTGATGAAAGATTTATTATGTAAACATAGCAACATATAGAGGTAGAAAATAATGTAATTGCCTTATAAGTTCGCTATTACATTATTATTGAATACATAATTATTCTGCTGTTGTTCGTTATAATTACTCATAGTGATAACGACCGTTTGATGTTATTACAATATGTGAATAAGAAAACATGTAAAAATCGCCAAGTGTGAAAGCGAAAACGCTTCACATTACTAATATTCAAATTAACGATACGAATAAAGAATATTGATATCATTATCACGTTGTTAATGCAAATTGAAAAACAGCAAATTACCCAACATCAGAATAATTGACAACTGTTTGTAATAACAATTGTGAAAATACACAATAGCGAATTTTTTATTCATATGTAGCCGTTACTGCCATAGTATTGTTATAATTTGTTCACTAGTCTTCAATTCTATTTCTACATATACAATTATCAGATAGACAGTACACCAGACTAAGAACAATTACTTATGGATCGCACAAATCTATGTGAGGTTCAAGCTTAACACTCGGCACATTTGAATTTATGAGCTATCAGCTTATACCACCACGTTATCCTTGGTTAAATTTATTAGTACAATAAATAAAAATGTTAATTATAATATAAGAAAAGAATTTGGCGTTATTGAATATTTTTTTCTGTGTCCTATAATAAAGAAGTTAAATAAATAAATTACCATATATTATCTGTCGATTTTATTTTCGAGTAAACTAAACAATGCGATTATCTGTGGATATGCAAAATGTCTTGTTATTCGATGCATCATACGGTACCGTGTACTTGTTCCAGTTTGTCACACAGCAACTTTTTAATACAGAAGGTCTACAATCTAAAAGTCCGTCGGGATAATTTTTATTTAAAACCAGTAATTGAATTATAATGTTTTGGAGTTTATAACAATAGTGTTCTTATCATAATCAAGCGTCTTTATGATTTCACTTTTTTTATGTACCTACTTTATAAGTTTTAGCGTTTCACCATAATCTCATTTAATGTTGATTGAGGATGTGGTCTAAGATGATAAGCATGTTAAACCCAACGGGAAGCTGGCTCTAAAATACAGCTGGTGGAACAAACCAGCAGTTGCTTTGTGACAGGTTTTGAACTTGGGGTGGTAGTTAGCCAGGCGGATGTGATTGTCAAAATAGCTGACCAAAAACACGAAGATCGCTAATGTTATTACTGATGAAATTATATTGGTCTGCTTCGGATCTGATAATTCGAAAAGCTAGAAAACCTAATGAAAAAGATTCTCGTGTTTATAACCCACACAATTAAGGAAAAAATGCTATCCAAGAATATTGTATCATATATTTTTACAATCTTTCTGATGATCAATAAAATATTCCTGATAGATGACAGTAAGTAATGATATCACAAAAAAAAAACACAGTATAGCTTCGGTACTTCTCAAAGAAAAAATAAAGAAGGAAGGAAATAAAGAAAATTTTATTTTGGCTAATCCTCTCCTCGAGTTAACATAATTGATAATAGCCTACATAATTAAGACTAAAAAAACCAACCAAGAAAAATCCTACTACATCTTGTTACAATCTTTTAACGTACAATAAAACGTTCCTTACAGAAGAAAAAAATCACGGTAAGGCTTCTGTGAAACTCTATTTCTATGGTATTACAAGAAATGCCATGATTCCTTAAATCAAAGCCGCGTCGGTGCCCGTACGATCCCGTTTTGCATCCGTCCGTACATCAAGATCGCTATCGAAGATAGATTTACAAGACTCTTTCCCGATGGGAGAAGGTTTCCTCTCCGATTTGTGCAAGACAAATACTTATTTGTTTCGACGAAATTTAGTTTATATATGGTGATCATTTAATTGTACGTTATTTCATTTTCAATAACAGATTCATAAGCCTATACGTATAAATAAAATTGAATCGTCTATTTTTTTCGTGCAGGGTAATCTTATGGCAGTTCCGTAGGGACTAAGTAGTAATGTTAAAACTTAATTAAAATAACAAAATTCCATAGAAAAATAAGTTCACAAATACCACACATAAAATACGTAGTTCCCACGAAACTGTGAAACCATCGCGAACATAGTTGCGGGTACCAGCTAAAAAAGAAATTGATATCAATGTATACAAATTCCACGGTAAATATCAGTAGGGTTATTTATTTATACACAAAATTCAATGATATGCGGGAATCTACCACGATTATTCAAAGCTCAAGCACTATCACTGCACCATGAGTTTTTTTAAGCATCAATTAATAAACAAGGAAGAAAATATTTAAGGTATATTGAATATAAAAATTATATCTTGTAAAGTCCATTTATGAATAACCAGCTAACTTTTACCTGCGGCTTCACTTACTAGTACTTTTTCCTAGATGAAAAGTACTTTATATTCTTTTCGACTTTATTCTGTACGACTGACAACGTGTATGCAAAATTTCATGATGGTCGGATGAATAGATAAGTTATTATGACGTAATAAAATCACATTCGTATTTACAACAATATATTAGTTATAATATAATAAGTGTTCCAGAATTTTTTTTTTAAAGGAGGCCGTATGTATTTTACCTAATATTTTCTTCTTAATAGTATATTTCCAAACATTTAGAATCATTTTAGTCCATACGATTTTATGAACGTTTTGTTCCATAATAAAGATTTACTTGTTTATAAGAAAACAATTAATATAAGAAGTACATTTAATCATTGTATTAATTATGCCCGTAATAGGAAATATAAATGAAATAATTATAATTTGCATAAAAAAATTATAGGTCATGAAGATTTGATCCTTATAATCAATAGTAAAATAACCCGATGGTTGATTTATAGACTCCATTATTTTTACATTCATGCCCTACATACGGGCGGGCGCCATTCTCCCATCAGCGTTACTAACTAGTTTTATTGTTAAATAAGTGTCATAATCGAAAGCTAGATAAGATTTACGATTAAATGGAACGTGCTTGTTAAAATTAAAGACACTCTTTTTTTTTCTAACGGACCTACGCTGGTGACACCTTAGGTGGCTTCACAGCTTCACGGAACTACTACAGGGACCGCTTAGGGCACTCACCCGATTGAGCAACAAGCATAAGGGCCAGCGGGACCTCGGTTTAGGTTGTTGCTGTATATTACAACATACGCGCATCGATCTAATGATAAACACACCCCTTACATCACGCAATGTGTATTTATCGTGGATTAGTATGGAGTGAACACCATTTGTTCAACATATGTGTGTAGTATGTAAACATAATATGGAATACAATTTCGAAGATCTCTCTGGTTTCAGTTATCACGAAAAATTAGAACTATAAATACATAATAACTCTTAGGCATGCAATTATGTAGTCAGATTTCGTATCATTTTACGGATTCATTCTGAGGATACAGCGTCAATCGTGTTATAGAAGTAGGAGCACACAAAGTGTAGTCAAGTGTAGGCTTAAGTAGGCCCCACTGATAGATATCAACGCTCAGTTTAACTACCCGTAGTTTTCCACCTGCCTTGCCAAATGAGATAAGACTAATTTGGTTATTCTCTTCAATAAGGAACTTGGTTTTTGCGAGACGAATATGGCTTAGTATTGTGTATGAAGAGTTTTCTGAGTTATGAAATTATCACTTCTACTGTGTATAAATCGATCACACAGTTGCCTATGGTCATTTAATTTCATTGATCGTAATATTTATTTACTTTTGACTATAAAGTCTAGAAATTATTTAATTTAGTCTAATATAGATGTCATTCCAGTAACAGTCTCGAATTAAAACTATTGTTTGGCTATATTTGGAATAAACGAACTGACGCGTCAATAAATTATAATATAACGCTAGTTACATAGAAAAAACGATCATATTATAGTATAACTTAATAGTGACACTAAACTTTATTTTATAGAAATTTAAATCCAAGTATGTTGAAGCCGGTTTTAATTAATAACTTTTTTAATATCTTCATTGACCTTATTTTATTAACTTTATTGGGGTTTTAAAAAGTTCTCCGATGAAAAAGCTTTTAGCCCCAAACTGATATGCAAAATTATTATGAAACAAAATCATCAAATGGACGCCCACTACTTATTTAATTTGTATACATTATTTTTGTATATTTTAATTGATGCTTAGAATAAAATTTCATCACCTTTTGTTTATAAAACAATCACTTTTACTTATTACCCTGTATATAATTTATGACGTATATATTCAAACTAATAAAATTTACGCGTTACCAAAGTAACGTAAGCGAATTAGCGAAAGTGATATAGGTTTTACAACAGAAAACTTTTATTTCTGTTTTTTTTTTGTAAATATACTGATGATTCTTTAAGAAAAAATACATTATGTGTAAATTTGAAATAAAAAGTATCATATTCACTACACTCGCTTAATGTAAAGCAAATTTACGTGAAATATGATTGTCAAGTTCAAAATCAATGTCATCGTTAACGCCTGTTATACGGCCTTAAGGTAAAATTAGGTTTGAATCATATACGCGTAAAATTACTTGAAGATGGAAGGTTTCAATGTACCCTTTCGTTTTCGCGTTATCCTCAACAAAGCCGTTTCCGGGTTGCCAATGACATCAATCGATCTGCGCAGGAAGTTAAGAGATGCTTCATTAGCCATATATTATTATATAACTCTAAATGTGAAAGCCTTTTACATCGCCGACAATACGTGTTTTTAATTCATATATCATTTGCACTACTCATTCTCTTTTTTGTAAGCGTAATTGATTTAATATCACTTCATTTATTACCATTATATTCTTTGAAACATGGAAAAAACCGTTGTAAAGATATTCCCAACTAAATTCACTATCTGAACGCTAAACTGAGTGATTATAATTAAAAGCAGTTGTTATTATAAGAGCGTATTATATATAGTACAACAGATAATTTCTACGCAATAGATAACTGTTTTGTTGTTAATTATCTCTTGTCTCTTATTATTATATACAATTACAAAGATCGGCTGTTGTTATCATAATGTGCCAACAATTATTGTGCAATAGGTATTTAGTCGGAAAGGTAACGAACTTCAGGTTGATCGCACTCAAAGTTACGATACGCATAACAAACTACAATACGAAGCAAAATATTAAATTAACCAAGATCAGAATCGTTGATAACAGTTATCGATAGTAATTATTGTAAAGTCATACAAATTCATTATTTGTTATATAAAATCGTTATTGCAATCTATAATAATGTCTATTGATTATAAATTACTATAAAATTATTTATACGCGACAGCGTTAAAAATAAGAAAAAAATAAGTTTCAATATCTTGGTACCAAGCAAAATAAACATCGATCAAACAGTCAGACGCAATAAAACTAATCACGTATGTATATATATATATACATACATATTTCCGCACAGGACGTTTCAATCGTAAATTGTAATCGTTAATTAAAATGCGGAGGCAACATCGTTCATCTAGTCTGTCCGATATACTTTTTGTTGGGCGCTGACTAAATTATGTCTTTATATTGACGGTGTCGCGTTATCATCGACCACCATCGCATGTGATTGAGTCCCGTCCTCGTAATTTGTACCTGACCCTATGTTTCCACTGCTCAGCTATGGGGATCGTTTTGATATTGTTATATCGTTTAGATCTACTGCACAATACGCATAGCTCTGTGGTGGTTAGGTTAAATTCTTTGGTGTTTATACAAAAAAATATATACAGCATTTCGTTACATCGGATTTATTGTTAAAAGTTTTTCAAGTAGGTATGTTGACATAGATTTGGATCTCTGAATGATGATATTATTCATCATTATCGTTAATTATCGACGTTACTAAATTAATTTTATTAAAGTAGAAAAGTCTCTTTTGATGGTGTAATTATGTTTCCGTCTATTAAATTTTTATCGCTCACTACTACGCAGTATAAAATTAATAACACTTAAGGTTTAAGGTCTTGCTTTGTTACATTTTAAAGAAATGTGTTAATACATTCCCAAAACTATTTGGTGGTCTATTCTCGTGCGAATAATATCATTATACTCGTAATATTAAAATGATTATAGATTTTTAGGAACTTTTTTTTTATCTGAGCATGACAAAATAACTGCGAGCATGACACGCTACACAATATGTAGCGGAACTATGGAAGCATAATATAACCTAAAAACAATGGCGGCAATTAAGAGCAATAATGTATCGCCGTTGAAACACAATTAAAAAACCACAGACTTGGTCTATATTTTCATATATATTTATCCAAAAGTTAAATATATATCTTCATCTTAAATGAATAGTAATACATCAGCTTTAATATTATTTAAAGATTCATACTACTGCTAGTTACTTACAAAAAACGGTATGCGTACATGCACCTTAGTTAGAAACAGTCGGGTCCAAGCGCCTATCAAATTACAGGCGCCAGTGAGCAAACTATAATATTTGTTTAGGCTTGCGTTTTTCTATACTTCTAGCTAAATGTTAATATTTTGCATATTGTATACTGTTTTCCTATTTCCACATTGCATTTTATGTTATTGGTAAATGTCCATAATTCATAATAAATTTATTGTCGTTATTGATTTTGCCCTGACACTGGTTTTGTGTGAATTACATTAATTTAATCTCTATAATCCTTTGCCTGATTTCAATCATGATCATTACTGCTTAGTTCTTATGGAGAAGCGTAATGATAAGTAACTTAGATAAAAACTTTCGAATGACCATTGTCTGTCAGTAAATGTATATATATATAATAAATTCAACTGTTTCAGATATTAGCTTGGCCAACAGTATATAAATAATATAACTAAAAATATCATGGAATTTTCTTATGCATGGAATTACATCTATTTTCCATTTTTACAAGTAGAACAATCATAGAGACCGAAGTCGAAATATTTAAGGTTTTCTATTGTAATCAGACATGCATGGAATCTTATAGTAGACGTCATAAAGTGTGATTTATATGTTGGTACCTACTTCAAATGTGCATGGTTTTGCCAAGTGTTGAATTACACAATTTGATTGTTGATTACCCCTATGAATTGCATCGGAGTGTACACCACCCTTTCATTTTATCGCATTGAGCAACCGATACGTCATCTGTCATCGACAATCCTTTGAGTATTTGCCGGCACGACGAAATGCGCAGTTGCGTTAAGTCAAAAGTGCTAATTTGGTTATTCACTGGTTTGTCAGATAAATCGCAATAAAATTGGCAAATTATTAAATAACATTATAACCGAATCGAAAAAAAAATATATACTTGTTAATTAAAATAGTTACGTCATAACTATAAATACGAAAAATCGCATTGCTTTATGTACGCTATTTTTTATGATCAGTTATAATAATTTTTTCAAGTTATACTTCTTTTGGCGCGTTGGGGAAAAATGATGAGAGTAAATATTTTCGATGCGCGCGCACATCGTCCCGAAAAACTACACCCTGAAGTTAGCTATAGTCAACATTTTATTCAAAAAAGTATGTATGTGTTAAATACCTTTTTTCTATCGTTAGTGTCGTTTTTTTTACAAACGTAGAATAAGGCAAAAGATAAATTTTTTGAAAAGATTTTTATCTTGTTACACCAAAGAAGTATAACTTCTAACGCGTGTACATAAGTACACACTACTTTTTTTACTATAATATACTACATAGGTCGACGGTACCTACTAAATTTAGCATTCAAAACAATGCATCGATGTAAGATTAGCATAATAAATTTCACTAGGGTACAAATACAAGTTTGCAATAAGCTATAATAATGTAGCAAAAGATGCGACGTTTTCGTGATTAATATATAGATAAACTTTTCGTCTCGTAAAGGATATTGATTTAAATATAAAGCTTGAACATATATATACATATATATGGTTTATCTATACTCATCATAAAAAATATTTAGCACACGCCAAGATACTTTCGAGTACACCTTGCCCTGCCCATTGAAATCATAACAACAATAATATTTTCGATACAATAACCCTTTGCATCTGCTGTTACAAATCGAGACACGTTTGTATAATTAATAATATTCAACGCATCTCTGAAGTAGGCCAAGGTGCAATCTAAATCCTTGATAACATTCGTTGGTTGGTTTACACGTGCCAAAAGCTGAACACCTTTTCTAACGAAGAACTGTGGATTGCGTTCACAATACTGGATTAATTCTTGCAACGCCACCTTGCTTTAGGTCAATTGTTCGCAATGAGGATTATATTACATTATCTTTATAGCCTCTATCCATAATTAAGCGCCCACATCGAGACAGTTCTCGACAATGCGTGAAGCAAAAAATCAGCGCCCCCCCAGCAGATGCAAACTTGCAAACAGCGCATCTCAATGCACGAAATCGATTTTAAAAGTAATTCAATAACATAATGTTTATCGTCGAGTGAAATAATGTATTGCTTCCTTCCACCTTGAAGTAAGTAGTGCATCAAACTTCGGAAGCCCATGGGACGTGATACAGTTACGTCGAGATATGTAACACTTTGATATAATTTTTTTTCCACTTCGTAACGGTGCGGTACAGTACCGTTTTCTAATAACCAAATATTATTGACTAAAACGGAGCATCGTTTTATAAGGATGTCTCAAAAGGGATTGTAGTAAAAAATGTGTAAGGTGTTCATACAATGTTTCATACCGTTATATCAATAGAGATTAAAGGCACGCGTCTTTAGTTCGCCGATGTTGAAATATCGGCATTGTGGACTGGTCCTTTTGATGTGGCTGCAAAAGACGTTCAATACAATAACGGATAAGGGATAATTTAGCGAAGCTTCTCAGCGAAGTGTAAATCCTAACTACATTGACCGCAAGCTTAACTATGTACTTTGTATTATGCATTGGGTAACTCACCACCGAGATGATGATTAGGGGTGGTAATCTTTACCGCAATAAATTTTAATTTTTTTACAGTTTCGTTAAAATCAGAGATAAATTATCGTAACGTCATAGGTCCTTGTATGACAATTGATAACTTCAATTAACAAGCAAAGCGACCCGCACGAAATAGATTCTATTACGGTCATCCTATTAATTGAATGTGAGATTTCCCAGAGGAAGCCAATTAAACGAAGCTGTTTGATTAGAGAAGAGACTACGTTACTTAAGGTGTTCCCGATAGAGGAATTATTCCATCGGTTAAATAAATGTTAACGATAGTGCCGCCCTTTTTACAAACGGCCTTAAAGGGAAGCATTATCATCACACGGTGAACTAATACCGATACTTTAGATTTAAAAAACATTTACTAAAGTATACGTCGCACTACTAGATTTTAATTTTAATTGAAAAGTGTTGACTATGCTATAAATGACTTTAAAATGAGACACTTATCTCCATTCACGTATTCCAACGGCAATCATTCATAGAATTAATTTCGATAATTCTGACGCCTCCCCATAGATACAGAAGCCGATGCTTTTAGCTACTATCTTATTTGTGCTATCTTATTGTTTAATTTATATTTTACACTCGAGGGATAATGACAAATGAAACGTCATGTGATAATTCCAATCGCAATAGGTGTTACTTTTTTAATCATTTTCTTTTGTTTGTCACTCTTAAGATAGTTGGTGTTATGGTCAGTCAAAGTAAGGATTCCTGCGAAGGTTAATAATTAAAGTTTGTCTATTCTTATTGTTTTTTAATAAACTTAAAAATATTTATGTTTTTTGGCGTTAATATGCGAAGATGAAACACCATTTTTATTTAATTAATAATATTCATAAAATTGAATTAAAAAAAATGTAACATTTAATATATAAATTGATTAAAATACTAACTAATATTGTAACTGCGAAGTGAGTTTGTTTTTTTTTACGCTTTCACATTTTATCTACTCGACTGATTTTCATGAAATTTCGCCTACACAATTTCAAAATGTTCAAAAACACAATTTCAATTTAAAAACTACATTGACGCCAGCGAAACGGCGGCCAAAAGCTAGTAAATAGAAATAAGCGACCTACTACCATCAAACCGAACTGAGAATTTACAGTAGAATTAAATCGAAGAAAACAAACAAAAACAGGATTTCGCGTAATCTTCTATTCTTCTCAGCTTAGGCGACGGTTTGTGCGTTACATATTTGTTTGAAACCATTTCTGCGTTTACATAATGCGATAAAATACTCGAGAGCTTCCGGTTCGATGCTCTGAATAAATCGGTACGCCATTTATTTCCTTCTCTCGGAATTGTGTATTTTGTGTGAAATTTTAAAGTCGGATACAAATTTACGGCTGATATTGTAATGGAATGTATAAATCTTGCTAATAGCACGAGCTTTTCGGGCGTGAGTAATTGTATTTTTTTAATAAGTACCGAACATGTCACCGGTACTTCAAATTTAAAGCTTGTAATTTATTGTGTAGGGTGTGTGCTATTGTGTTTTAAATTACCCACCATAATTCTAATTTCGATATGAATGTTTAGCGTTTTGATAATACGTATACAGAAAAGTATCCGGTTGAAAAAAAAATCGCTAGTATTTAGATGGAAACGATAACGTGAACATCTTTTGTCGGGTTAACTCCACACCGCGGGTGTTTAACAAGAATGCATGGTTTTTGCAAAACAAAAACGATTTTTTGCGTTCCTCGTTCATCCATTTCACACTATTTTGTTATTCATTATCTTGTTATGAGTTGGTATAAGCGATTATGACTTGGACTTTTATTCGCTGTAGGCATAATATTTTTATTCTTGTGTCGACAGTTAAAAATAAAAACCGACTGTAAAATTTTTCATTCACAGACGTAATTACTAATTTTTTAATAACCTGAATAACTTCTACAATTATAGAGCGTGGCAAAGAATTTGACATAAATACCTACAATCTACACACATTACGAAAATATTGCTCTCTCTGTGCGGTCGGAGTAAAAATGAGTAAGAACACTAAAATGGCTTAGAAAAAGAATACATTTTTTATAACTGTCTACCTGGTAGTGACCGCTTCAACATAGATTTTCTATTACATTTACTAATTTAGTGATCTGCCATCATTTGTCCTAATGCATCTTTTTATAGACGGTTTATAGCAGTGACACTTTATATAATGGTACATTGTACCATTAAACCCTTGGTGAATATTCTGTCAGGATTATATAATATAATAAATTTTTTATTCAATCTAATTTGCTAAGGAGCTCTGCAAATTACTAATCTTATTTATCACAACAAATAAAATGTAGACGAAAAATTATTATTGCTTCTAATTTGTTTAGTTTAAGAAGAAACTCTTATAGTAATAGGGTGGAAGTGACTAAAAAAATAGTAAGAAAAAAATTATTATGCAAACATACATCTAAACATGTTGTCTGGATTTCGTAAAGGTGTATCTAAGAAAAAAATTACAAACTGATACGAAAATAATATTAACGTTAAGTAGATAATCCGATTTACTCGATTTTAACTCTTTGATGCAACACCAAGGAGAGTTAAACGTATTTAAAAACTAACGGTGCCCTAAACTTAACGCGTGTTAAAAAAAAATGTGCACAAAAACCGACCGTGGTCTATTGACCGTGACGCAAGAATTGTTTAGCAGTTTGCCGATAGATCCTTAAGTCCATCTTGTTGACTTCGACGCACAACGAAATTAAACATGAAAAAAAAATGAAGGTCCTTAAGTAGATCGTAGGGTTCTATTGTGAATATTGTGTAATGTACCGCGACGACACGAAACCCTGCCCAGTAAAGTTTCGTTACGAGTTCGGTAGGTTATAATAACTTTCTGGTTAAACTTTGGTCTCGATTGTACAAGTTGCAGGTAGAACCCTTTTTGCACAATTCGCCGTAACGGACAACAAAGATAAACTCGGTTATTGTCGCCACACTTGTTTGCACCGATGTCTTTCAATTTCACGTCTTGTTGACTACTGAATATGCGTAATAAATTTTGCCTACTTGTAAAATATCAAAATAAATGAAAAATTGCATCATCTATGCGCATGTTATAGCAAAAATTAAGCGTGAGATACATTGATTTATAGATCTCAAATGATATAAAAAAAACTCGTAAGTTACGTGGGATATTAAAGGGTACCCGGGATAACAAAAACTCAAAGTTGACTACAAAAATTAAAGTTATTTCTTTGAAATGGGAAGGCTCATCACGTTATCAAAACTTTCCATCTTTCCGAGAATATTTGACCACAAGATTATCGATTCAGTTATTCGGCAATTGTATCTGTTTTATTCTCACAAAATCAATGATGTTGATGCGTATTGCTTGGTATATGGTTTTTACATGTTAAGAGTTCAGTGTACCATCAAATTGAGTGAACAGTTTTTTTAATTGTCGTCAATTGAATATTGTATTTCTTAATTTAGACAGAGTATATAAATTTAAATATCTTGGACACATTGTCACAAATGAAATGAGAGATGATTTTGACATTAAAAAGAACGTAGTTTTACTCGGTGTAGTGATGAAGTAAAAATGTATATATTCAAAACCTTTTGCCAATGTTTCTACACGAACCACCTATGAGTTAGCTATAGTTAATGGGCGATCAATGCTTTGCATTTGCAATATAATAATATCTTTCGATTATTCTTGGCATTTTAAAAATTGTTACAGCCTCGATATAGTTTAATTGTTCTATATAGCTTAATTACATTTAATTTCTTATTTTCATTATGTAGCTAGTATTTTTTTAGTAATCTGTTTATGTTTGTACTATGGACCCTCCTTGTCTTTACAATAAATGAATAAATACAAATAGATTAATTTGTTTCTCTAGTATTATCACTTTTCTAGATCAACCATGAGTTTACGAAGACAATGTGTTAATAGCGTATACCTTAAAGTAATCAATGATATTTAATAGAGTTTTTATGTTAAGTTATTCTTCAGCACCCTTCATCTATCCGTCTGTTATTACACGTCGATTATTACAATTTTTCTATATAATAGTTTAATAGACTCAATAATAAGGTGATTGACGAATGTATTAGACGAAGGCAACGCTTGTGTATAAATATGAAAAGAATACAAGTGACCGATTGTTAAATATGTCTATAAAATATGTGGATCGATTGTTCGAAGTTAGAGCTGTCCGTTCGATATCAAAGCGAAACGAATCGGATCACAATGGTGTTAAAATCATCGTTGTACAAGTAAGTAATGAACTTAACTAGCCCTCTGGATATTTGATAAGGTATTTTGAACTTCATTTTTATTTTTTGAATTTATTACAATATGCTATTAATAACACGGTCTTTGCTGAAAAGGCTTACTATGAAATTTGAATATCCAAATACGAAGAATACATTGAAATAATGTATCGATTAACTTTATTGATTAATAGCCATAAGACAAAATACATATAGCTGTTTTGATTCAACTCATTATTTACGTTTTTTTTTTTATAATTTATTAATTGGTAGTTGTGCATAAAATGAGGTTTTATCTAAAAAGGTCTCTATTTTGTATCTGGGAAACGATCCTATCCAAATATAATAACTATAAAAAATATCGAAACTTCGTTTAAGATGAGATAATCTGAGAAAGTAATTAAATGTAGTAGTATTAAGAGTTAAACAGACTACGCATACACCAGATGATTATAAATATATGTGTCCATTTTTCAACCAAATATATCTTAAAATGAATGAAACGAAGATATCGTTAAATTCATTTTACATACATATTACATTCGTTTTGTAAACTTATAATTTGTTTTTAATCAAAAATTTCTAACCCCAACGTATTTTCACACGATCGACCAGCTTCGGCTTCCGATCATCCAATTTCGGAGTATCAGTTGCGGCTACAAATCATTGAAAAAAAAAATTGAGTTTTAAAATTCGTCGGCAAAAAGTCGGTTCACTTTAAATAGAGGCGTGGCGCAGATCACCTTCGGAATTATGGCAATTTTGACACCTAACCAGTGCTAAGTTTTCACGTAGCCCCTGTAATTTAATCGCTACGTGTTTTTGCCCGACTGTCGGGTGAAAACAGATCGTTCTGTTCCCAATGGTACGTGCTCACGACAACAGCTTCCAGATCATAAGTCTCATGGTTTATAATAATATCCATCTTCTGCATAGTCATTCCAATTTAATGATTCTCCCAATCTTATCGTAGAATCCGTCGATCTAGCGCTCTGTAATTTTTGTAAAAAATCGATGATTACTCTTGTGATAGGCTACCTCGGCGGTTGCAGACAAGAAAGTGATGTTAGTTTATATAACGTAATTATATTTTATTAGTAGCTTATTATGTTTTTGTAAGTTATATTTTAGTGAATGCAAATTTGATAAGCTATGTTAGATCCTATAGCAAAAGATATAAGCGAATAGATAAGATAATTATGCACAATTTATATATTAAATATACAAAAAAAGAGGATAGAGGCGTATAAAAAAAGAAATCGGATCGATTGAGGGGTTTGACCGATGGAATGTCAATTTTATGCACGCAGGTTCGAATACCGGCATGTACCAATGAATTTTTGGGAATTCGTGTACATTTATTTACTAATTTAAAGTTGTAACACTATTTGAGGACGGAGAAGGCAAACATTATGAGGAAACACAACCTGAAAAATATACTTCTAAGTTATAGATCTGAGAATTTGAGGATCTGAGTTTGAAATCGCCAATACGTCGTGGTAACCATGCCTGTTCCTTCTAACGAGAAGAGGCCTAACCTTACAGTGAGCTTATAGGCTTATATGATGATAACGATAAAAAAGGATGTATATAACTGACACTGTTTAACTAATCGCCATGTAAGTTATCACAGCTAAATAATTTCATTTTTTAAATTTATCATCAGCTCTTGTCCTAAAGATCTTTTACAGTTTTTCCGGGGTTAGTTACGAGAGCGGAAAGCAAGCCGAAATGGCAACTATAGCAACAGTGCCAATGTATTTAAAAAAAAAAAGTTATTTATGCTATTTTCACTTCACCAATAGTTGTCGCTACAACCATATTATCAACTTCTGTATCGTTCTACCGTTTGTCATGAAAATTGGTAGATATTTGAACACAAATGTTAGTTGGTGTCCATTTTGCTATAAACCAACTACTTATTTAATAAAATAATAAACAAATGCATGTAGAATTGGTGATACAGTCAATGTTAAATGTTTGTTTTTTTTTCTATTCGTTGTATTTGTGGAAATTTATTGTATTTATTACTTTTAAAATATATTTTATGTACAATAGAAAAACAAAACTTTACTTTAAAAAAATCTTTGTAAACAGTGTTATCGATTTACTTCCTCACTCTTGCGTATGCACATCACACCCCTTACCCCACTTCCCACGACAGGAGAACATACATTGCCGACTTGGTAGTGCTTATAAAAATCATAGTTACTTAAAACTTTAATAACTATCTGTTAAATAAAGATATAGTAACAATTCAATATTTTTGGATAAAGACTTATTACAAAAAGAAAAATGAACACACGTTTAACACGAGTTTTACTAAACAGTGTCTAAAAATTTAAGCACATGTTTAAAATACTTTATTACAATAAAGTGTCTAAGCGGTCTCTAG
Source organism: Antheraea assamensis (assembly GCA_035772565.1). NCBI lineage: Eukaryota > Metazoa > Arthropoda > Insecta > Lepidoptera > Saturniidae > Antheraea > Antheraea assamensis. Next base: position 1,925,156 of record JAQQSE010000042.1, read on the forward strand.
CTAAATATACGGTTTTTGTTTTTTATGCAAGCAGCTCTGAATAGCATTCATTCAATCCAAAAACGTTATAATTTATGAATAGTATTTTTGTTTAGAGCTTCATTAAGAATATTTATTTATTTTAAGTGAATTTGGATATAATTATTATGACATATGGTTTAAAGAAAATTATGTCATTATTAAAATAAGTAATACATAAGTTTAAAATAATACCTCAAATTGTGTAAAGTGGAACCACAGTATAATCTCCGAATAAATACAAAAATAACAATAATGCCGTATTATAGTAGTTGTCATTTACCTGTGAATCTTCGAAATTGCCTAATTTATCTACATTTTCTAAATTAATAATATACACGAAATCCGTAATTTACTCCAAAACGTCTTTTGCCGGCAAATAGAAATAAAATAAATCACATAATAAAAGAGAGAACAGAAAACTTAGACAAGTGTTATACAATTTTTAAATAATGTCTATTTCTAAACAACGGTAAGACACTATTTTGTGATCAAACTTTTTTGAAATAAGTGTTCGACGCGTATTTAACTTTTTTGTAATAACACGGTAAGTGTCTAAGAAATACAGCTAAAAAATAATCTATCTAAATCTATTCAGTAATTTTTGAATGTTGCCTCTATAATTTTATTCACAAATAAGAAGATATAAAAAACTTATTATTATTTATAATTTGATGTATAGTATTTACTGTTATTTTTTTTAAACAAAAAAAGTTATATGACGATTATAACAAAAAATAATTTAAATGTATATATTGATAACTTTGATGATGTATTTGGTTATCTTTTATTTTAATTTGATAAGAGAATAAATCTAATATAACTTTTAGTTAGAGATATTATATTAGGTGAAGATAATTAGCACGGAGCGCTACCAGTAGAAAAATAAACTCCGATGGGTTGGGATTGACTTTTTATAGAACCAAAAAAAACAGTAGCAAAAATAAAGAATTGCTGATTGCTCGCTAGCTATTATCGTACCATGTAATTTAGAGGTAGGGCTATGATTAAAGAAACTCTGCCTACCTGTTAAATTAAATTAGGCTTTTTAAGGGTGGCGCTCGATGCATTCCGCGGTGGATATTACTGTGAATTAATAAATTAAAAAAAATAAAACGGTATTCATTTGCTGACATTTCGATTATGAAACTGCACACGTGTAAATAGATTTCTATGTATTTTAGGATTTTGCTTATTTAAGCTTTATGTAAGCTGGTATTTACCTTCAAGCTCACCTAATGATGAGTGTAGACTGAAAGAACTGGTTTTTAAGTACAACTACCAAATGTTTGATAATACGTTCAATTTAAAGGTGGTGGATAACTAGGCGCACATTAGAGAATACCCTGCCACATATCGTAGCTATACGAGGTTTTCCTACATATATAGTGCTATATTTGATTGTAAGTACAGAGTAATTCTAAAACAACGATGATCGCCGAGGGATATATTGTCGATGACAGCATAAATTATAAACTTTGTATCACTATATAGTATAAAACAAAGTCGCTTTCTCTGTCCCTATATCCCTATGTATGCTTAAATCTTTAAAACTACGCAACAGATTTTGATGCGGTTTTTTAATAGATAGAGTGATTGAAGAGGAAGGTTTGTATGTATAATAACATAAATTAAATAGTGGAGAAATACTGTTATTTTTGAGGTTACTCCAAATTTAACGCATGCGGGCCAGGGCGCAGTAATGAACAAATCAACACTACTGGATCGATTTTAATCTTTTTTTCAGTGAATGACATAGGCTATATATTTTATACCCGTAATCTATAAGACGTTACCTATTTACGTACGTTAGATAAATTCTTTTTTGAAGGCTTATATCTATTGGTCGCTAGTTCAGATCCCGCTCGAAGGACCAATGTTGACTTCTTTATATAGTGGGTTTTATGTTTAACTAACTTTTGCTCGCGGCTTCTCTCGTGTAACTACACATTTCATCTATATTGGTATTAACGGTACTGTCTTTCTAGATGAAAGGTACCTACCCTATATCCTAATGTAAGGTCCTAAAATGCGTATGCAAAACGTCACGATAATCGGTTGAGTAGTTATGAGGTGAAAATGTATCAAAGAAACTCACACTGGAATTTATTAGTAAGGATTTGGAAATTGTTAGTATATTACAATTATCTGTAATATTTATAGAAATCACAAATCAACTATTGAAATATTTTAGTAAAATAAAATAACGACTGTAAAATACTTAGTTGCTTACGTGGACACACAATTACTGCATAAAAACGAACACGAAGCCGCGGGTAGATGCTAGTTCATTACAACTAATTTTTTGTTCTGTTTTTATATATGTATATCTATCTAAAAAGTGTTATATGAGTGTGAATAAGTGTTTTTAAATGGTATTTTTGTTGACTGATTATTGGACGTTCTTAAAAGCAAGTCAATATTATAACAACATTAAATACCTACATAAAGAGAAATGACACTAATTAGGTACCAAAACCATTTTTTTAAATACGATGAAATTATAATGTTAGCTAAATGCGATATAAAACATCAGGTTTTTTTCTGCATTTTATTTAATTATTGTTTTCGTTCTTACGTCACACATCCTCACTCTCCCTCCTCTTACTACCTTCTACACTTCTCTGATTTCTCCAATATATAAGTTAACTTAACATAAATATTAAATTGTATACAAAGGAAGAGAACTATATTTTCAGTTCGGTTAGTTCAGATCCATATGTAGTACAGGAAACATCTTTCCTGTTGCATAGAGAGATATAGTTGCGCCCCGCAGCTACCGCGGCGATCTTGGCTCCAATCTCGACGTGGCGTAATCTTGCAAATATTTATCGTATGTCAATACAATATGCCAAAAGCGAATTCTTATTATGGTTTTTACAAATGCGAGTATGCTGCGGGCGTTTACCGCGGTGCAAGTTATAAGGAAATAGCTGTGGTCTTGGTTTTGTATAACTTAGTTACTGTTCATTAAACAATATCAAAATTAAAGTAAATCTCTTTCAGGTCGGTGAATCTAATCAAAAGGATAATATATTATAAGAGATCCTTTTAATACTGAAATATCTTTTAACCTTGAATTTTATTTACTGTCTTTTGAGCTTTCCCATTCTTACAATGAATATAAATAAGCATTAGAGTTTCATAAATCAAAATATATGTTGTCAACAAATAGTTTTATTAATACTGTTACAAAACTGTAAGACCACTGAAACTTTTATAAATTTATTTAATAAAGAGTTGTTCAGTTAAGTGTGGCTAAGTAAAAGGTTATTTTCACTGCGCCCTTGCTTTTTATTGACAAATATTTAATTTATATAGCCTACGACACTTAAACAATTATAACGAATCTAACGACACTTTATGTGAGGTAATGAAATTGTTGTACGATTTTTTGTTTAAACATACCAGTCTCTGAATAAAAAATATGTACCTTACAGCCACTTTATTTACAAAAGTTATAGGCTCTAAACTGCTATGATTCTGAGACCTGAGAGAAGCAATTCTCATAAAAAAATTAGGTCAGAAACTACGTTAATTAGAAACGAATCATAGTGCGGACGGACCTTGTAGAATGTTGCGGGGTATAAAAGACCGAGTGCGGACTCACTGCTCGAAGAGACCTGAGCGTTACCGAGAAGAACCGAACTGTGACAGCCCATGTCAACGAGATTACAGCATGCTTAGGTACGCTTTCTACGCAACAGTCGTGTTTTATACGGAATTCGTTTAAACTTACGTGACTGCGTTAACAGTAATCAAATATTAATGTAAATTAAACGCTTGTAAGGTTTTACAAGCGCAGCTAAATGGCTTGTAGTTTGTGGCCTTGACATAGTTAGTTATCGTAACATAATAAAATACGATAATATGTAATCGCTGCCGCGTATGATTTACACTGTTTAAGTCTCGTTAGTGAAAAGTTACAACGTATTGTCCGACACAATGGAAGGAGGAGCCAACGTGAAGCAGCCTCGTGGCTAAATAACACCGACGTTAACAAAGTCGTGTTCCATATAACACGCAAAATTTTGACTACTAAATGTTATATTGGTGTTATTGTCTTATTCTGAAGGTGTTCTTTTAGTTTTCAAAATATGTATACAAATACATGTATTATTTCTTATTTTCTAGTTATCTCATATCTTTACTTTATCATATATTAGGTTACTATTGACTATATACATAAATATATATTTACAAACATTTCCATGTTGAATTCCGCCAGTCTGTTTTGTTGTTATTGTATTAGTGCAGTTGTTGCCGTTAAATTCTTATTTCTTGGCGATTATCCCTAACTTAGAATTTTTGGAATGAAATTCTTCATTGCGGCTTGCGTTAAGAGTTAACGGATAGGAACCGTCACGTACGGAAAAAGCGTTATGTACCCCCATATGCAACATTCTTTCTCTTCTATTATGTATGAGTGCGTGTGCCTGTATATATGTGGGAAGAAAGTACGCTACCGGTTGTATAAGATTCATACTGAACGTGTCAAATTGTATTAAAACTTTTTTATTTTCCTTTTTTTAATGTCAAAGTCAATCTCAATTATTCAATTGAGTATATTCTCTGTACTGGTATATTCATACCAGTCCCACTATACTCCATCTATTTTCTAGTTTAATCAGGTTATAATTGTTGATGAGATAGCTCTACTAGCTCATACATAAGTAATGCTAGCATCATCTCAACAAGGTTCTTTGTGAATGAAAAGATGACAATATAAATTAGCTCGAGATTCTTGCCGGTACTTTCGGCTGACGGGGTTGTTTTCCGAACCGGTGATAATTTCGATGTTTATAAGCGCCTTTCAGAGCCTACATTAAATAAAGAATTTTAGATTTTTAACATATAAACATTTATACTTTCATAACTTAAAAATAAATATCTACTAACTCAAATTAATTGATTCCCTTTCTGTTTTATTCTTAACACATTCCATCAGTAAAAATGATGCATAATATGAAATACGATAAACATAATTTTTAATTTTGTATTTGTAGTTGACCGCCTCGTTAATCTAGTCCTCCCTAAAGGCACGCTGTATAGTAAAGTTAAATAAGATTGTAACTGGATTGGTCTAATGAATATTTACAATAAGTAACTGACATGTAAAAAAAGGCTGGGTAGACGAACGGTTTGTCTGGTGGAATATAAATTTGATGTCAGCAGGTTCGAACCCCGGCATGTAAAAAGAAATTTTTTTAATTTGCGTACATTTAACAATTACCAATTTGGTAACACTGTCGGTTGACGGTGAAGGAAAACATCGTTAGAAAACTTGAACCTAAGAAATTTTCTTGGACTATCATCGTATGTGGGAAAATATAGAACTGTATATTTCTCAAAGTTTGAAATCGCCAATATGTCGTCGGATATCGTGGGAATTATGCCCATACCTTGCTTCGGGAAGATACCTATGGCCTTGCAGTGAGTCTCTTACAGGTTGATATAATTTGATCTGTTCCACTATAATGCGTACCGCGTCACAATACCAATTCAGTGGTTCTAGGAAGCCCATTTTTTTGCTTTCTAGGCTTTAGTGTTTGAACACAGTCTCACCTGACTTGAAACCACGATATGGCCTAAGATGGTAACGTGAATGATGGGCACGCTTAACTTAGTACTCAGGGAGGACTGACTTGGGACAGCGCTCCATTTTGGGTGCGGTGGTAGGAGGAGGTGGAGATGTGTCGCTGACAAGCGTGGTTGTAGCTATGCTCGGCAGCAAACAGGCGTGGCATACGGTGGCCTCCTTTATTAGCTTCCTTTTGATGGATCGGGAGGCCCATCTTCTCATTGCACAGGTTCGGCTGACGAGGGAGGTAACTTGTTGTATATCCAGTCTACCTCCCTATAAAGATGGAGCCCGGCGGCTACCTTCCACCAGGTAGACCGCTGGGGCGGCATCGTGATAGCTTTCCACGGTCCCATGTCGTCCCAACCAAAGTGGTGGTCGGTACAACCGTGGGGTTTTAGTGAGTAACAGTGTCACACTACTCACTCTTCCCCCGGGAGAGTGGGTGTCCATGATGGAGTTCCCCACGTTAACAAAAAAAGGGAACTGACTCCAAAATTACAGAAATTACTGAATATATGTATAGGCGCTTAGTGACAAATTCTCAACTCGAGAGTGGAAATTATAAGTTCAGCTACTTTTGTATTTTGTGTACTTAATACTATAATACCTAATAGTTTTTAATTAAAAGTACATCGCGTCTGTAGTTTTATATAAGTACTTTTTAAGTTTTAAACTATTTTAATACATTGATCGTGAATATTCATCGGTAGTTAGTCATTTATGCACCGAGACGTTACAAAGAAAGACCGTAAAGAAAATGTACCAAAAGTTGGCTCGGCGCAAACTTGATTGGTGCATACCGAGTTGTTTAAGGAGACAAAAAAATTATTATGGCATTACCCGAAATTAACAACGCATATAAAAACGCGTATATAAATTCCTATTACCATGATCTAGTTTCAATAAAATTTTTCGTTCACCGAAAACTCGAACTGAATGGATTTCAACCAAAGTCGATCAACGCGGTGTCAGAACACGCTACCATAGCGTCGCCATCGCTTCGTCTTTGAAAATGAAATCCCCGTAAGCGATAAAGCTGATAACTAAATTGGTTAAATTTAACAGATATAAATACATTTAAAAATATTTTTTAAAATATTATGACATAATAAAAATATTCAAAACAAGCCTATTATTGATTTTATTAACTAAATAGCAATAATAGTTTTTGTTCTTATCTATTTGTAATATTTCTACGTCTCAAGTTGAATCCCCAGATATGCAGTAAGTAAACAATATGCAATTTATCATCTCAAATAATCTGATCTCGTATCTCTTTGTACATACTCACGCGACTGGTAACGCGTTTCTCGGACCCTGACACGCAATCCATCGAGTTTGCTGAGCTTGTAATAAACAAAAGAATTATTAATAATTTAATAAATATAAGTAAGTTAATAATTTTATTTATTCTACATGGATTTATGACAACTTTACAATGCAAAACTATAGTATAATTCATAGTGTACACTTTATTGTGCCCAATACGTCGTGGGCTGGCATAGTGATTATATCCGACTATATCCGAAAAGGACCAACCCAAGAGATTATATTATATTTTATTTTAAAATGAGTACCCATTTATTAAGTAGTTAAATGATATATCAATAAATGTTGTGGTTAACAGTTATATATTTTTTTCGTCTGTAAGTATAAATAATAGGGCCTGTGTCAAATATTTCGGTAGTAAGATCCTCTTTGGTCGTTAAAAATTAATATTTTTCTAAAGATTACTTACATACATGGGAGTGACCAGGTGATTGACTGTGAGTATTGTATTAGCTGTTATTTCTTCCGGAAAAGGTTGATCCATCCTAATATTGAAAGAAACGACTGTGGTATTTAGCAGCGTGGGATATTTTATGAAATAATTTATAACTTTATTTAAACTTACGCTTATATATGGCAACCGAGAGCTCATTTGGCCAATTGAAGTACAATAAATATTTTATACTAGCAATAATTTATGACAAATTATCTTTGTGTAACTCTAACGATCTATGCAGCGTACACCAAGATAGTTATCAAATGGTAGGATTTTTGTAACTTACTAGACATACGTTATAAAACTATATTATTGTAAAGTTTCAATAAAATCCGTTGAGATATTTTTTCGTGAAAGAGTTATAAACAACAATCCTTCCTCACAACTTTTTCGTATACAATACCTACTAATAAGATACAATAATAATATCACATACAGCTAAATTTTACGTAAGATATGCAATAATCGATAAGAATTAATGTCATTATACAACGGCATATTCAAACGTATACAATCTGGTCTCTAATAATAAGATATTCAAAAACTAATTTCATATGATAAATAAATATCAACATTTTAACAAGGTACCTATAAACTAAAACGTTCGCTTCGTTTCACGTTGATTGAAAGCGTCAGTTGATATCTTTGGCTTAAAAACAATATCTTCGACGCGGCATAGATCGACCACGGGATTACCTTAGATGGAATGACGGCGAACCGGCTCGACTCCTCATATACCAGATCGTACGTTTAAGTAGTCATAATTGAATAGACATTCTTAAATAAATTTGTCCATTAGAACAAAAAAAAATTGGTTGTCTGTAAGGTTGGTTTACGGGCGATAATTTTATGTGATAACATCGTAATAAAACATTGATAAAAATTACGCGTTACAAGCCGAACGCTTAGGCCGATCGCGTCTCTCTATCTCTTGTTTCGCGCTCTCGTTCGTACGTTTGATCAGGTAGAACGTGACAACGAGCCATGCTTTTGCGTACGTGCAGCCGGCGTTCATTGATTTATAAGAACGTTATCACGTCAAAAAATCAATAATTTAAATACTTTCTACAAGTTCCTTTCCATTTTTAGTTGTGTACATTATCGTTAATTATCTTTTAGAATGTAGGTATACATTGTCACATTAAAGTGTTTTAATAACTATTTATATCTCATTTAATTTCGTGTTCAGTTATAAATTAATAAAAAAAAACAAAGGCGAGATCGACATCGCGCACCGTGTTTAAAGATGTGCGTGACTGAATATTCAAAACTTTATAATATACAGGACCCTAGTTGTTAAGTACCACCGTTGTCATGGGTGATGAAGTGATAAAGTTGCTTATTGATGATCTCTGGTTACATTAATTGCCAACAGCGGCGGCGCTTGTGTTACCGCGATGTCGCTCCTCGTCGAGTTGAGCGCGAATGATAAAGATTCAACGATTGATACGAGCAGGCGACGATAGCCGGCCAGCTTTGATCTCGCGCTTTGACGGGTTCGATGACCAATCAAAATATTCGTGGGAAAATTTTTGCATTACACTCTTGCATAGTTGATGTTCGTTTTCTTTGTATTCTAGGGTAATTTAAAATATTCATACACCGATACGTCGCACTGTATAATACTTGATATTCCAATAATTTAAAGTAGATCGTAAAAAGATCAAAAGGTAAAGTGCTCATAAAAACTTTAGACTAGTTTGTAGACGCTTCACAGCCGTTCGATAACTTTTTTCGCTTACTATTAAATGTTGTCTTTGCAATATAAGGATCAGGTATTCGGTGGCTACCCTAGGATTTTTATTTTCAACAACCATCATACCGAAAAAGGCGGTCGCAATGAGAACTCGTGCCGAGGCACGTATGTGTTATAAACTACCCGGTGTGGAATTAATCTTGGCATTTTGATCAAGGTCACTATTTGCTGGCGCTTCAAAAAAGGGTTCCGATACAGATCATACTTTTAATGAGGTAAGTTTCCGAACTTATTCATAAGCTAAAAATAAATAATATTGTATTGTCGACGCGTTTTATTGGACGCAATAATTAAGACTACGGATGGCGAACGCAAATGACGCACGCTGAGCGCGCGCTGTTCCGTTCGGGCGTTCGCGTTTCGTAGTTCGAAACTGGTTGTAAGCTGACAGGTGACTCAGATCAGTCACATCTATTCGAATGATATATTTAATCAGATGAGTTTCAAAAAAAATTATATGTTAAAAATAAACATGTTGTTGAGGCGTTTTATTAGTAGTAGTAATTAAGATGGCGCATGGCGGGCGTAAGCGACGCATGCTGGGCGCGCGCCTCGCCGTCCGCGAACTGCACGGCACAGCAGGTTGTTAGTTGACAGGTCACTCACATCCATCCGACCGCGGTGCGGCGGCCTTCGTGAAGGCCGAGTATATAATTCATTGAGCTATCCGATTTAAAAGTTATTGAATATATTTAGTTGTCGCCTGTGCACACAATAGAAATTAATTTAAATAGTTTCAACTACTTAACGATAAGTTAGACAGAACCCGAATCGGAATTTTTATTTATTCTGTACAAATCAGTAAACATTATTTTCTTCATAAGATAGTTTTATTACTTAGGTGAAATGAGAATTGAGATTGTATTTATTGATATTATTGTGGCAAAATCAATTTGTTAACTGGAATAACTAAATAGGATTCTCATAGAAAGTTTAAGGAAATGGCACACCAATCAAACACTAGTGTTTTAAGAAATGTACTGCGTACCATCAAGATAAATAACAACTTGCTCGATGTTTTTTTTTTAACTTTTAAGAAATTCACGCATAACCGATTCGTCAGTATTAGCTAATGACATACTTATTTAATAATATTTTATGTTGTATTTATTTGTTAGTATACAGATATAGTTATGTTATAAAAAATAATCTATTAATATAAAAAGTATGCAACTCTTATTCTGGTGGATACAATTTTTTTTATATATAACGTTTGTTTAAACTACGGTATCTATTTTGAGTTCTAATATACGTATTGGGTGATTGTTTTAAGTTTCAAATAAATAAAAAAAAAATCAGTAGTAGCGAGGGCAAGGATTTCAAAATGAGCGGCTGTTTCAATAAATGGAGGGCATTTAATTGGCCGATTGGCTCATTAAACTCTGAGTTTACACAACCTTTACCTTTAATTATCTTGATTATAATTATGGTATTAGCAGGTGTAACTCCATTGGTAGACATACCAATAGTGGTACCCTTAGTAATACGTGCACAATTATGCTGTATACGAGAAAAACGTCATCAAACTATTTGATACACGGTTAATGATGTTCTGTTCCATAATATTAGAATAGTTTGCGGCAAAAACTAGATATCTAAATACGCATACCGCAATATGATAATTGCTAATATGTCGCTATTCATAGTAAGTTTTTATGATTATATTCCATATATTAATTAAGTTTCAATTATATATATGATTATCTTTATAGTATAATGTAATTTAAAACATATGCACTTCATATCTTACATATGTTTGAAAACTGGAATGTAATTTATACCATTAAAAGTCTTATTTAGTTTACAACTATCTAAAATTGTGGATTAAAACATAGAAAAGTGAATTAATTTATTTATCTATATCTTATAAACGGATTAATTAAATTAATTCGATAAATTAGGAGTTACATGAGAGAATTACCATTTTGTACTATTTATTACCATTTAGTATCATTACCATTATGTATTAATTTTAATAAATTTCAACACTCTTTTTTTTATAAATGAAAATATGAAATGGTTGAGCTTACTAAATCTGACTACATTGTTTAATTTAAGTTTCAATATCTCATTCTATATAGCCATATCGTTCGTCTTTTATTCGTCTGACTTTTGTGTGATGTGTATAATTGGCACTTCTGTCTGGATGGATTATAGACCAACAATATCTCCACTTTCATAATTAAGTAAAATGGTCAAATAAATTATGCTTAAGCAATTAGTAAGATACAGTAAAGTGCAAGATATTCTGGATAGTCGTCAGTTTGGTCTCTCAAAATAAAAATCAACTATAGACACTGGAGCAATGCTGCTAAGTTCATATATTGCGGGTCTGGGTGAGATCGCAAGATACAATTTGAGTGTTTTGTGATTTGTCTAAAGCCTTTGACTGTGTTGACCATAGTACGTTTATTTTAAAATTAATACACTTTGGTGTTTGTGGAGCTTCTCTCGAGCTTTTGGTCTCCCATTTTAAAAAATCGCTGTAACAAAGTTACTTTAAATAGAGCAATGTCTGCGGGATCGTTGACTTGAATTGGTGTTCAACAGGGTTCTCTTTTGAGGCCTTCTTTCTTTTTGCTATAAATAATGATCTGTCATTAGTGGTTCTTTTAGTGGACGACTTTTCGCTTATATTGAAAGTAAAAAGAATAATTTCAGATATTAGGTATCTAAACAATAAATACCTTAAATACATTTTCCGATTGCTTGACATTAAATAATTTGTTGCTAAATGCAGAGAAAAAGTATAAGATTTACCTTGCTTAATGTTCCACTTGTTGATAGAGGAATCGGGATAGAGTAGAATCTAGTAACTTAATTGACAATACTGTATTCTTGGGTATCGCACCTGATTCTAAAGTACAATGGGGTCCTAACATTAAAAAAATGGCGGTTAATGGGTTAAGATCTGTTGCGTTCATAGTTCGAAAGGTTCGCCAGTTAACAGATATTGCCACTACTATATTGATCTACTTCGCTTAATTCCATAGCTGAATGTTTTATGGTAATTTACTGTGGGAGACATCAGTTCAGGTAAACAATGTTTTGTTACAAAATCTTGCAGTTCAAGCAATGTACAATATATACAGGACCTCAGAAATCTTTAAAAATAAGTTTCAGAAGTTCGGTATCTTAACTCTAACCTCCCACTACACCTTGATAATTTAATAATTGTATGCAAAAACTTTAAAAAGTTTGATTTCCTAAATAAAACAGCATTATTTGAATACTAGAAACAATGACCAATTGGTCATCCTATATTTGAGGCTTATTAAGATCAGTAACAGATTTTTTAGGTAATAGTGTAATATTCTATAACAAAATCCCAAAGCATAATACCGATTTGACGGATAATAAGTTCTAGCACCATATCAAGTGGGTTTCGATGTCTAAAGGCTATTATAGGGTGGATCTATATGTGAACGATGATAATGTCTGGAAATGACGCTCCTGTCTTTACATCCGCTAAAAACGAACGTAGCTATCTATGTTGGTAAAAAGATTTACCATGAGAAGACAAACCAGATTGGGTTTCTTGACGGTTCTTTTAGATGACTGGGTAGTTATGACGGTCATAAGAGCTTTCTCAGAGCTTAAATTGAATAAAGTATTTTGGGTTTTGATTTTATTCAATATATTATGTACATGTATGTATATATGCTAATTGCCATAATACAAACTATAATGAGAATGATTATAAACAGCCGTGCGTGGTATTGCATCCTGATATTGTTACTAGTTGATACTTGCTAATTCATTTGGATCGGTTGTTGTTATGTGCGGAGAAAAAAACATAACCACTACACTGCTTGCCCCACTTCTCTATGACAAGAAAACGCATATCACTGGACGCGTAGCGTTTATAAAAATTATAGATACTTCAAACTTTGGTAGCGTTCTATTTAGTGAATATATCGTGACAATTGGTTCTTTTCTCAGTGGCTAAAAACTAAAACTAAAAATGAAATTTCCAATTATGCCATGTCGTTTTCGTTTTATTTATATATAAAAATAAAGATAGATGTAAACACAGAACCGACCGGATACATTCTCTGTCGTGGTTTATAGTATTAATTAGTTCAGTATAAAATACATAAATATATCTTAAAGCGTCAACGAGTCTGACACGCATCCAGTTACTTTCAATATAATATAAACGTTGTCAGCGACCTTATACACATATAAAATTTAAAGAATACGTTCGATAGTTCTACGAAACATGTTTCAATGATTAAAACAACTTTAAAAACCGATGTTACGATTAAACACGCCTGGTAGTTACCGGTTCCGTCCGAGTGTCTTTAATACTAACGCCTTAATAAATAGTAGAGGCGAAACAATTTGCATGTAGATGGTACTCCGGCTAATAGATGTCTAAACGTCAGCTGCACGAGACTGGTTCAGTTTTGCATAAGGTTGATCACACTGACCACTAATATATACTTCGAGGGAACTATGACAGGGAGATTAAAAGAGACTAGTATTGTAAATTAGGCAAATGTGATAATTAAATCGGACTATATTATTATAACGTGTTATATTTGAAAATACACATATTTTAGTCTATCTTTTTGTAGTTTTAACGTTTAACATAAGCCAGTGAATCACTGTGCCAAGCTTGAATTGTAATAATTCAATGAAATTTCCTATTAGTCAACCACCATGATAATAAAACACATGAAGAGTATTCTCATATGTATTCATTCCTACTAACATTAGTTTTTGCAATTCTATTTCTTATTGGCCAGGTCTTAATGCAAACTTTTATTAATTGTTAAGAATGTCTGGTATCGGAATTAACCAGTTATGTCCAATAATGAAGCGAGGTGTTAGGTTGTCTGTAGTCTACTGGGTCCCTACCGGTGTTAATTCACAATAGTAGCTTTCTTTTAATTTGTCGATTTTCCAACTGGTAGGAGACTGGCAGACAAGTATAACAATGATACTACCAATGGTTTGTAGATATTTTGGTAGTCGCCGCCGTTTTTGGGTCCCACTGTACCACTTATTAGGTACAATGCTCTCAATTTATCGCGTAATAAATAATATACAAATAGTTTCAATTTTCTAAATCCTTTACAACAGAAATTCCTTTTATAATGATTTATAGGGTGCTCATTAAATCCGTGTACATTATGATTATTACTATCAATTAAATATACACTTAGCTATTAAGTTCTAAGATTGATTGTAGTCAATAAATAAATCGGGTATTAGAAATAAGCAGGAAGTCTAATTGGACATTAAGAACGGTCTTATTATATTGGTTTCTTAGATAACAAAAGTGAGTCTATTATGTATTATTTATATTGTCTATTGAAATTCAAAAAGATATAGGTCTTAGGAATTTTGAAAAATAAAATGAAACATAAAATAATTTCTAGGACATTAGTCTAATTACATTAATAATTTTGTTTATTTGCAAATATCCAATAATAGGCATCTAAAGTACCACATAACAATATAAATAGATATATGCCGCTCCATTTCTTTTTTATCCTTTCAATACTAGATCCTAACATTATCGGACATCTATTTTTTTATAGCTTAATGGGAATACGGGCAACGGGTCTGTAGGTGAGCTTTATAACTAAGTGGCTTTGCGGAATCCTAATGCATGCAGGTAGCCGAGCTTTGATCGTTCAATAAGTAGTATTAGATTAGATATGCTATTTTTAGAACGTTTTTTTTTAAACGAGAAACAGATATTACAGACAATGTGACTTTAGATATATTATGTGATGCTGCTATATCTGAACTAACGTTGAATGAAAATAATAATAAAAATTTTTTTTTATCACTAATGAAGGATTTATATATAATAAAATAATTAATTATGGCTATGTCTAATTTATATGTAATAAAGATTTTTTAAATAAAACGAATGAGTGGTTGCATTAAGAAATAAACCGAGTACAATTTTACCCATTCCTAAGGTGTTTTTTCTTATGATTTCCAAATTTTACACACGTAAAAATGAACGTTCTTTAAAAAAACTAAAAATATTATGAGAGTCTACATTTGGACTTTATGTCACTATACATAGAGTTTGAAATTAAAAAAAAACGCCGAATAATTTCTGAACAGCTCAAATTGAATTTGGTTTATTGTGAAATGAAACGTCGTATTTATTAGACTGTATATGTATTAATATATAGATATAATAAAAAACAAACGAGACTAAATCTGTGTATTAAATATATGTAAGAAAAAATATTTCAGGCGACCTGATAATCAGTGACAGAATAATACCTTTCTTAAGTTTTTAAGGTATAGAAGATAGGTAAGAATTTAGGTTATATGACAACAACGAGGGCAAAATAATTTTTATGTTTATTTGGTTTTATTTTGGATTTAAATCTTTCACGAATTTGTCCACAGTACATTTTCTGCTAACGTCACGTATAAAATATATTATTTTATACTTTATTAGTTTTATTAATTATAGGGTTTTTAGTCTTGTTTTTATAGTGACTTGATTGTAAATAATGTTTCTGATATTTCGTACAAAATGATTATAACGAATAAACATGACTGCTCTCAATGAGTTTTCGATTAATTATGTGGGCTGATTAACATTTAAATTCTCTATTGAACAACTAGGTTTTTCAACAAGAACAACAAGTTTTCTGAAAAATATTGGTTTATGTATAAAATTATTTTACTTTATTATAATTTCGATTGAATGTGTTAGGAAAAGGTTTTTCTTTAATCTTCGAACTGTATTGCATTGCGGTTTTGTGGAAGGCAAATACCTGATAATATATATTTTTTAATATTTCTTAAATGAGATTAAATGACGGTACGACGGTAAGGTACGACTCGCTACCGAATGGGACCGTTAAAACAATTTACTTGAGTAGTAATGTTAGTCTATCGGAAAGTTTCCTCAGTTTCAATGACAACAATTTTTAATAAAGGATAGTACCTATTATCGAGACTAAGCACCCGTTGATTATCACTTATTTTCTAGAAAGTTCTTTGAAGAGAAAAACATTAAAAAATGAAGAAGAAGTCAACAAGCTCAGATGCAATTTTGAGTATCAAAAGATGATACATTTCTCAAAAATAAAATATCCAAATTGCCCTCACGCTGGCAATGAGTCATTAATAATAATGGTTATTTATTCATATATATCATGAACACTAAGCTTTGAATTATAGCATAAAATTAAGAAACAATATTTGTTTTTCTTAAAAAAATCTATAAAAATTTAATAAATATGCTTACTTGGTTAGTTTAATACCAATATTAATTACTAGCTGATACCCTCGACCTCACCGTATATATTTGTCATATCTGGACTATATATTTTATGTACAAAGGAAAACATACAAAAAGGAAACCAAAAATACTATTTGCTTACAAAGTTTCTTTATTATATTTCATCACTCCTTTGTATGCGCACCACACCGCTTGCCCCATTTTACACGTTGCTGAACGGGTAGTGCTTATAAAAATCGTAGTTTCTTAGAACCTAAATAAATGTATATTAAATTAAGATATCGTGATATGTTTAGATAAGAACCGAGTGTCTAAAAAAAATTTATCGAAATCTGTCCTGTAATTTTTGCGTGATGCGCACGTAATGGCAGACCTTCACCATTTTATTTAGATATAGATATAGAAGAAGATATGAGATATACTACAAAATACCAAAGTTTTTGAATGAGACAGAAATGCATATGCTTACCTACTTTTCTCTCGTATTTGTGCCGTGATTCGAATTACAATATCTTTTGATAGAGCGAACCGATTTTAATGAAACAAAGACTAAATATTACTCGAAGATATGCTCTATGATTTTATCGGTGATGTTTTATCATAATCATAATACTTTAGCAATGATGCGTGCACAAACAAACAGACAGACATTTCTAAAAATATTTAAAATATACTTAATTACTTATTCTTAGTCACTTGCAAACATTTTACGCAAAAACTTGAAAGTATGGACATGTAAAATTTACGGTCTTATTATGTGTATACATATAGAATAATATGTTGTCCTCTAAAATGTGTTTATTTGTAAAGGGGTTAGATTACGAAACACGATTTATTAACTTTGGAATCACTTTTACAATTGGGAGAATGGCTGTATCTTACAATATTAGTTTAGACTATCTGTACCAAGATTTTTGTTAAATGTACATAAATACATTTGTGTTTTTCTTCAGTAAGAAAGAAAAGTTAAAACAATATTTCATACATCTTTAGTAGACAGTAAAAACTATTTTTACACGTCTCTACACTCAGTAGTAATAGAAATGCAACCACCAACATATATTGAAATTTTTAAGATTATAAACCCCATTGTATGATTTGTGTGTATACTTATTAGTCAAGGTATGACCGTTATGTTGCATAAAATAGGAGATACATTTCTCTATATATATTACTGATCTAAATATAGTAGTGGTAAAAAGTGGAAGTTTGGTGAAAAGTATTTACACCAAAATAAAATTACGGACTACAACCAAGCTAATAAAATAATTCGAAACGCTTTTTTTTAGAAAATTTGTCTCCGAACAAAAAAGGAATAGATTTAATGAGATTTGATCCGAAACTAATCACTATAATTTTAAGGGTCAGTATCAATTTATAACGTATTTGATTCAAAACTCTGGTGTTGTCAAAAAATCAAGCGAGTTATTTAATATACTAGCTGACCGTCCCGGCTTTGTACGGCTGTACTAACTAAGAAAATAAGATTTAATCTTCCTTTTATAGTATCATTAAATTAAATTAAATAGCAACACAGCAACTAAATATTTCAATATTTTTGAAAATCTCAAGTTTTAACTAAAATTATTCACCATTACGTAGGATATTTCAAATGTTTGTTTTTTAATAAAAACCTTGTCCTGGCTATTAATTACAAACGCAACGAAAAAAAATAGCCTAATAGATGCAGACGTTCTGAAGTAATGCGCTTACTTCCTTACTCATTCGGATAATGTGACAATCATTCTCTGTATCAAAATATCTGTGCATACCACATTTCACGACGTTTGATTGAAAAGTATAACAGCACTTACAAGTAATGTTAGAACTTATCAATCTCATAGACCTTAAAGTAATTTCAATTCAAATCACTGATTACAATATACTTAAAGCACTTATGTACTTATGAATGTATCGCTATTAATTGTGGCATTATTGTACGGTAGAGATGATATTATACTTGTTCTAATCAAGTTGGTACAGAATTTATAACACGCAGCAGCTATTCAGTCGACAAGCCTCCACCTGGCTGAATAAACTGCATACATTATTGATAAAATAAATTAAACATCATCATTAATTTAAGACGGTATACATTTAACCGGGCATTTTTTAAACTTATGCAGTGTATTGCTCCATCATAGATGTTGTGGAAAAGTAGTTATAGTTAACTTGTTGCCAAGACTGTTTTTACGTTGGATATACGAAAAACCGTTGGTGTAACTTTGACAGTGTATGAAGAAAAGGACTCTGAAAATTATATTATTAAATGGATGTACTGTAATTTGCGATAAGTGCAAGTGCATATGTCTCCGACATATGTAATGTTCCGACGGACTAGTTTCATTGAATCCATAGTAGTCCGGTGAAACTGTAGCGGCCTTAACAAGCCAATAGTGTAGTCAGTTCGAAAAAAAAAATCAATCCATTGTTAAATTGACGTTTTCTTAATCTATAATATAAAAATGAATCGCTAAATGTGTTGCTAAGCGCTAATCTCGAGAACAGCTGAACCGATTTCGTTAATTCTTTTTTTAGAATATTCCTTGAAGTAGGAAGATGAATCTTACGGAGAGAAAAATAAAAAAAATGCCTGAAAAATCTAAAAAAAAAACACTTTTCTATACTCCCATATTTGATTCGTATAATACGTAATAACGATTCGTAATAATACTTAAAACTCAATTTGAACTTTAATACCATACTATAAAGTTTAAGTGTTAGTGGAGAGGTTCCGGGAAGGCAAAACAATTGAGTGCCGTTAGTATCGTAAAAATATGAATGTCAATATTTATACGATGGTCCCGAATAGCAGAATAAGTATTAAAAAATCGACTGTTAGGCGTTACGAAGTTCGCCGGGGTCAGCTAGTACTGAAATAAAAATAAATGTAGCTGAAACGAAACCAATATTTGAAAACTTAAAGCCGGGGTTTTAATGTTTATGTTATATATATTTTATGGGTTCAAGAGTTTGATCTCAATCTTACTTAATGTTAAATGACGATGTGATTCAAGATGGTAAATACGCTAAGCCTAGAGGGACAGGCTCTCAAGTGCAGCTGCCGGAGTAAACCCATATAGACGTTTAGAAAAAGTCCTGCCACCACATTATGCATTCATCGTGAGGTTTCCTTCACCGAAAGTTTAGGCTCATTCGCAAGTAATGGAAACTCGATCGTTGGTTAACGCGGTGCCCGAACACGCTAACTACGCTTAACTTTCGCACATAGAAACGTGATTAGCTATTGTTTAACTAAAAGGCGTTGGGTAGATCCTCATTAAATTTTCTTATATACACGTTAAAACAATATTTTAAACGTTTTTTATTTGATTATAAAGTTCAAAGTTGAATGTGAAATTTTAAAATACATGTTTAATAACGCAATATCACTACCAAAATTGTCTATATTTACCGTAAGAGGTTTCTAAGAATACTACCTAATTAAAATTATTGATCCGGTATTTTCAATATCCATCGATACAAAATCATCAAAATGTCACCAACAACTTCTTTTTATCGTCCTTCTTTCATAACTAGGAGTAGTTTGATTAAGAAAAGGGATAGCAAATAAATAGTTACAAATCGCTTGTAGTTCACACGACGGCCCGAGGGATTTTATAAAGCAGTGTAATCAATTTGCCTCGAGATAGACAGGCAAAAATGATTGATTCTTAAGACGATGTTACGAACCTAATGACATTTAGGGTATTTTTATCCTTCGCTTTAATTTATTTATCCCTTATTTAAATTACTAGCGGCCCGCTCCGGCTTCGCACGGGTATAAAATATGTAAGCCTATGTCATTCACTGAGAAAATGATTAAAAGCGATCCAGTAGTTTTGATTTATTCATTTTTATTCATTTGAAGTAACTTCAAACATAACAGTATTTCTCCACTATTTAATTTATGTTATTATACATATAAACCTTCCTCTTCAATCACTCTATCTATTAAAAAAAACCGCATCAAAATCCGTTGCGTAGTTTTAAAGATTAAAGCATACATATGGATATAGGGACAGAGAAAGCTCCTTGGTTTTATACTATGTAGTGATTTGCGTAAATACGTTTAATTTCTTTGGATTATTCGATAGCTATTTTTTGCACTTTTAAATATAAACTCCAAGGATTAAAGAAACTTTTAATGCAGAATAATTTTGACAATCCTCCAAAAGGCCTAGGTATGTGAATCACTAATTCAGTCGCTCTAAACTCATGTCTTAGTAAAAGCAGTTGTCCTAAAAGCAATTGAAAGTGAAATTGAACGATTATAAAATTAATAAAGGTCTAATTATACTACAAAATTGTACAATTTCAATCAATAACTCATATGTAATTCAATTATTTCACATTTTAATGTTACGAGGATAAGTACTTAAAGTTTTCATCGCCATACTTAACTTTCATTTCTTGTTACAATATCGATAATTTAATAGCAAATACAAACGGCCCTACACAAATCATTCGCACGAGACCATGTTTCGAAGCCCGCGTAACCAGTTACTGGTTATTTTTTTACTCTCACAGTTAACTATGCCCACTTAAGGCAATATTAAACAGTATTATCGTATATTGAATAGTATGTATTTTTAGAGAAATGACGGAATTGACATCCTCATATATGTTGTAAAGCAAACAAAGTCCGTCGAACTGATAATTAAGTCGATCTACTAAAGTAGTTACCTATGTAATAAGATGAAACTGGTTTGGCTCGTGTTATTTCGTAATTTTCGCTTGTGGAACGTGCCATGCATGAGATGACGTTAAATATACAGAGCAACGTTCAAATGTATGCTATTTTGACGTATCATAATTTAAATATTTCTCACAGATAAATAACCACGAGAGCGGTGTTGGCCAATGTTACCATTTTTTTTATTGTGAATAAAAAATGATTTATACGGACTCCCGCTATTCTTGTTTACGAAGTGATCGCCGAACACAAAACGGAAAGATCGATATCACGACACATAAATGCGTTCGGCATGATGGGAGAATTTTGACACCAAACATTGGCGATAACATCTAAAACCGTCTAATGTTTTAAACAAACTCTTTTATGTGGGTTAACTTAATTTTGTGAGAATAAAAGAGATATTTTAAACGCTTTGTTTGATATATTGATGGCCAATATTAATTTCCTCTACAAAAGTAACAAAAACCTCCTTTTTTTACGTATGAATAAGCATAAAAATTTAAAAAGTAACGTAGCGGTAATCAACTTTATTTAAGCTTGTAAAAATAAACTTAGTAAATAAACTAAGTTAAGTAAGAATAAATATACCTATACTAAGTTTACTTTTACAAGCTTAAATAATGTTAACTACTTTTTTTTTTAATTTATACTATCTATATGAGATAATGTGATTTAATCTGGGATACGTATGCAAATACTCTCGATAACCAGACCTTGGAGTGATAGACGGCAAGAAACAGGTGCTTCTGTAATTTACACAACCATGGAATGAAGACTAGTAAACATAGCACGCTCTTTATACTGATATTAATTGCCACTATAAATCATTTTTATCAAGACAAATTACTAAATTTATTTTATTTCAAAACTATGCAAATATTTCTCGTATACTAAATTATGTTTTAATAAATTAATTCATTTCTGAATAATTTAATTTCTAAACGTATATACAAAATGTAACTGAGAATATTTTGTAGAATTACACTTTTTCTGCATAAATTCCTACACCATTTATGAAGTTTATAGAATATTAGCTATGCCCGTGACTCCGCACGCGTTTTTACACAGTGATTTTATTTTGTTTTCTTCCTAAAACTATTATTGATAATTCAAATAGTATA
Organism: Antheraea assamensis; assembly: GCA_035772565.1. Classification (NCBI taxonomy): domain Eukaryota; kingdom Metazoa; phylum Arthropoda; class Insecta; order Lepidoptera; family Saturniidae; genus Antheraea; species Antheraea assamensis. The sequence continues at coordinate 1,947,327 of JAQQSE010000042.1, forward strand.
TTAATTTTGACATATTTTCTTTCCTGTGCACAAAACTTTATAAAACATGCTAAGGAGTAATTGATTAAAAAAAAATTGATTAGCGTCCTTTATAACTAATACCTCACAGATATTTAATTTGGATATTCTATTTTTGAGAAATGTATCATCTTTTGATGCGAAAAATTGAATCGGTGCTTGTTGATATCTTCTTAATTTATTAATGTTTGCCCTTAAATAAATTTTCTCGAAAATAATTGATAGTTAAACGGTGCTTAGTCTCGGAAATAGTTCCTATCATCTATTAAAAATTGTTGTCATAGAAACGGAAAGAATTTTCTGGTAGACTATATTTTTAAGCAACTTTATTAATTTCTAAACTGGAATTGGGTTCCCTGGGTAAGGTCGATATTATTTTGCTATATGGTATGTATACGTACATACACCTGCTTCCGGCCTTATTTGGTTCCGAGTAGAGGTGTCTACTTTGAAAATGAATCGATGTTTTTATTCTACGTAATAAATCGAAACTGTACATGAACGTTGTTCTTTGATATCGATTCATAAGAACTAACATTATTTCGAAATGAGCGACAGTGGTTTTATTAATCTCATAGTATGAACAACTAACTGACTAATGTGCAAAAACCAATGAATGTGCGTTAGTGAATTAGCCTTTCTATCATCGTTAAGATTCGAATCTACAGTTACGTAGTTTTGTAGTCACTTTTTCGTTTATTTACGATATGACCTATAATATTGTAGACTTTAATATTATTACTGTTCTTTTTTAAATATGTACAGTTAAGGACACTAATTATTACCATATCTATTAGTGGATATATTACCAAATGCAATACATCTATATTGCATTATAATATATATAGGTATATTCTATGCCTATGATTGTATAAATGAGTACAAAATCTCTATTAGACTCATTCGATATATTGATGATAATATATCGATATACCGAATATGTCATTCGTTTTACAAAACATTGTATACTATTCGATATATTTAATAGTAATATCAAATATATTCGAAACATCGATACATACCAGAACCATCCTAAATGTAATAAACACGCTCGGTATCGAATACCTCACGCCTAATTATTGTAGTATAATTATTATATCTTATTATGTACATCTTTCTTTTATAATTTATTACGTTTTTCCTTATCAATGTTTTTTCTTGAATTATTATCAATGTGTAACTAATATTACTTATATGATTTATCTGTATTCGCATATGGTAATGTAGTTTCTAATTAATGAACATCAATATAATTGTAGAAATGCAATGCAGTATTTTAACTGTCTTATGAAATATACTGTTTCTTTTACAGAACTATGTGCTTGTAATGCAACAATTTATGCTTACTGTTGAACAACGACTACGACATTAAACTACTGGATGCCTGAATAAATCGGGTGAGTGTCATAAGCGCTCCTCTTAGTAGTCCGGTGAATCTGTAGAGGCCTCAGGGTTAACAGGATATGTCAGTTCGAGAAAAAAAACATTAAACTACTTCATTCCTAAACGTAACTGAAAAATTTGCCAATTATATGAATCAAACATAAATAAATAGCAACTGTAATGGCAATTAGTCTTTAATGTTGTGGTGCAAAATGGATAAAATGATCACGTATAAAACTGCCACAAGCAAAGCGGTAGTGATCCCGATGCTGTATTCCGATCCGGCGTTCCCATTTAATTTTGCCTAGTATAATTGTCTTTAGAACTGCCGTTCTTTTGACGTTGGTTGTACGTAATCATAGGCTTCGTAACTTTTGTTTGCAGCTTAATGATATAAAAAAATTGTCATTTTAAAAATTGTGTAGCGCATAATAAATTATTTTAGCGAATTTTAAGATAAAAAAGCAAGGAACTTTTTTTGGTTATTGATTCAATATTTCAAATGAAATTTGGAAAACTTTAATAATTCTTATTAACACTACATTACATATCAAGCTCGGAACGTTAATGTATTTACGTACTGTGAAATTTCTTAATTTATATTCATTTTATAAATGTTAATTGTAAGAACTTTTTTTATAATATCTGTTATAATACACACTTAGAAATATAGTTATATACGACGTGCTGCTCAAAATATTTCGAGATATTTTGGTTTAATTATAATTGTTTTAATCGTAAGATATTTTGCGGGTCATCGTATAAGAACCAATTCTTCGGTCCGCCCCAAGACACCTGCGTCCGCTGACGACTCTCTGACACAATCTGATTTATACCGAGGTACAACTGCAGTACAGTACTGAACACCCCTAATACTGTTCATAGTTAGTTAAACTTAACTACAGAATATAAATCTTTCAGTGACGTTGCAAAGTTTGGTAAGGGAGATAATTGATAGAATTAAAAACATTCCTCGTAACTTTTATGATATACTGATTCTATGGGAAGTTTATATTATACTTCTATAAATTGATATTTCAGTGGGATTAAATTACCGAACAGAATTTATTAAAAAGGCTTATTTTTATTTTAGCTACATTATGAACTAATAAGATACACAATTATTATATATACAATTCTGCATAAGATAATGGTACCTTAATAATATTGCATATGCTGTAATAACATTACATAAGGTTACTGAAGTAAGCAAATTATAAAAATCGATCGTCTGGTTTTAAAATAAATTATGCACATACATACAAACAAACTATGGATATAGCAAAACCTTAGTTTTTTAAAGTCCATTAAAAATATAAGGGATTTATGATGATTTTAAGCATTTTTCTGAACTTTAACCAAATATTTAATTAAGCCTCCTTAATAGATTAGAAGAAGATTTATTAATAGTATTAGGCAATTATCTTTTATGCAGCATGAGATGGTTTCGAATAATGATAATCCGTTAACTATTAATAGTTTACAGTCGTTGTCACTTCAAATAATCAAATTAAGCTTATTCACTATTTGACTGCAGTTAACTAACTATACTTAGCGTTATACGTAACGTACGTAACGTAATATATACTGTTTAGCATTTAGTAGGGGACGAAACCTCCTTGCGGATACTTTGGAAAGGAAGTGAGTAAAAAATATAGATTGGGGTTGGATCCTTTGTCTTATTTGGTCATCCATCAAACGTAACCGCATTGTTGTCGATAACACTAGATATTTGGTATTATAAAACTTAATAAACATTCTATGTACATATAAAATACTTTAGACGCGGTGTCACATAGAAAAATAGTGAAGGCACACACACGGCTGTTTATTCCGCTAAAACGAAAGATAGTAAAGTCCGACAACGTACATTCAATACGACATGCTGGATCTGCCGTAACATATTAAAGACTGTTGTATAAAGCATTGCATACTCATGTCACAAGAAATGTTACTTTATATTAAGCCGACGAGTATGTCCATAATTTTTAAACACCTCTCATGTTGTCCATCTATTTTGTACAGTAGAATAGAAATATTACCTTGGTATTCTTTTAAATCTATTTTTTATTCCATTGCAGTGAAATACAAGCGGCGGTGAAGTGACGGTAAATAATCTACACATAAGGATGAGTACCGAAAGATAACAATCCATCGACTGTCGCTTTGATCGTGCCGTTAATTTGTATTTTTATCTTAGATTTTATACATAGAGTGCTACTTTTGAAGTTAGATCTTAATTGATGACGACTTGCCAACTATAGATAGTTTATCCTTGCCTCTCGATACGATTACGACAATCTTGATGCTATAAGTTTCCTTTCGCGAAAGCTTACAAAAATTGTTCTGAGTTACAAAATTCCATAGTCTACAGTGATCGCTCAAAGTCGGGTAGAACGCTTGCTGTATGCCATAATTACGGCATGAAAAATGTACCTCTGATGTTGCTTTTATCTTTATTCTCTATCAATTAGAAAGAAGACGACTTTAGATGTTTCGGTTAACAAATGCAACGACATACTTGTACACTCATAAAAAAATAAACGAGAAGAAACTTTAAGCAGAATTATAATGCACTGCACAAATATCAGCTTGTAATAGTGTGTGTATTTATATTTAGGTTCTATAAAACAAATATATGTATGAATATGAAAATAGATGTCTGTATATAAACCCAACATAGTTTGACCGCTGAACATGTAAATGCATACGTCTACATATGATTTTTTATCATGAAGAAGATTTCCACTCAGATATCCTAAAGACTGATGATCATGAAATTACCGAGCACAAATCTACATTAACACGAACGAAGCCTCGAGCACAATGTAGTTTCCTATAATTCACTACTAGATGGCGCTGCAATACATCAAATGCTATATCGTTTAACTGATCATGATTTTGAATTGATATGAACACGGAGAATATTTTTTCGCTATTTACTTTCTGCAGACTCGCCGCTAGGTGAAACTGCAAGGACGCGAGGACAACTAATAAAATTCAAAAGTATTATGAGAGAACCTCTTGAATTTTACGAATTAAGTACAGTATCTATATAAAATATCATTAGCGGTCATAACACAAAACGTCCATGTATTAAAGAAAATAAATAAGTACCTATAAAGTTTAAATGGAACACGAGAATCGTTCGATCGTCTGTTTAAATTATTGTTTACAAATTCAATACATCGCCAGTGAGCAGAGGTGCCGGAGAGATGTGCGCAGGCGGCTTATTGCTCACTCAAAAACGGACATCCATTAAAGAGAGATGAACTTTCCACATACATACAGGTATTACAACGGCCGGCTACGATAACTTGGTATGAAATAAATCGAGAAAATTTATATTGACCTTCATTTTATATTATACTAACTTTTGCCCGCATCTTCCTTCTCGTTAATCTAGATTCAATCTATTCCTCGAGATTAGTACTTTTTATTATAATATTAGTTCAGATTTAGACTAGATGCTATATTATAATAAAGAGTAGTTTATTTTTATACTTCATAGGTTTTAGTCCTTGACCTCAATCCCACCACGCGCGTTGGATTCTGAAGCCACAATTTTTTGGTAAATTGGACACAAACTAAAAAGTTCGCAACGTCTTATCTTTGCCGTACCATGCAGCTGTGGAACAATCTGCCGACCAATGTGTTTCCTCCTTCCTATAGCATTGGGACCTACATGGATAACGTGAAGAGATATATACGCTGGCCGGCATTACAGCGTCTATTGGCGATAGATGGTTTGTCTCTTGTTTTTGGGTTGTACTGAGTTTACCATCAAGCATAGTGCAGTCACTTTGCCGGCTACAATAAAAAAAAAACCCGATATTAAATCACGACGTGGTGTTAACCGTAAGGTGGACTGACTCTCAAATGCAGCTACCAGAATATACCTATAGGCTGTTAGCTAGTCAGGCGAAATTTTTCAAATCTCCACCATGATTGTTTGGTCCACATTTTCGTTTACCAAAAGTTCCGACTCATTCACAAGGGTTCGAACCTACGTCAATCGACGCGGTATCCGACCATACTAACAATAATAATAAAATAAACCATAATGTCGCTCGTTATTTTAAAATAGATATTATGTAAAAAATTTTGGTGTTCAATTATCGACGTATACCAATTTTTATTATGCTCGGTTAAACTGTACAGAAGCCGATGTGCTGCAGCGCTACCTTTAAAGGTGTCTTTTTAAACGATCCAATATTAATAATAAAGATAACTATGTTAATGTATATACATATTTCTAATTTTTGTCGCTTGGATATTCTTTCTTGTATTGCGCAGTGTTTTGGAAAGTTTTGTTCATATATAATAAAAGTTTTTATTACAACACACAATTTTATTAAAATAAAATCTTATCCTAACAGGTAATGGGCTCAAATACTGTAATGAATAGTGGACGTATAAAATTAAGCGATTTGAAGCGATAATGACTCAGTTGGTAGTTTGTTCGGACACAGCGTCGAAGGACGTAGGTTCGAATCCTAGCAACTAAGTCGGAGTTTTCGGAGAAAGAAAACATCGTGATTAAACCATAGTATGGTGGTAGGGCTATTTCTAAGTCCGTCTGGCTAGCTATCACGCTTAAATTGAAAATCTGTCGCCAAGCTCCTATTGGTGTGTTCTGGCACTTCCGGCAGCTGTACTTGAGAGCAGTCTCCGTCTAGGTTTAGCGTAACTACCATCTTAGACCACATCATCATTTGAGGAGTCTCGTTCGAGCAGCGGCCGGGTGCGCACGTGCCCGCTCGCAGCTCTGACGGTCCGTTAGTTCGGCAACTCGCGCGCAGTTGTCGGATATTTTCGTGTGTGTCCGGAAGTTTAGTGTGTTCGAGCGGCTACTGTCGATCGTACGCTCTTTTCAGAGCGACGGTGTACCTCCATTAGTGCACCATTTAAACCGCACTTTTCGGTGCGAAGCCGTGCACACTGTTTGCAGTGCGTCGAGTCGCCGTGCTACGCGTCGTGCCTCGTGCTGCGCTTCGAGAGTCGTGCAGCGCGTCGTGTGCCGTGCAGAGCGTCGTTCTTCGCGCCGCGCCGTGTGCAGTTTGAAGAGAAGATTCGAGTTCGCGTCGCGTCGCGTTTTCCCTTTGGCCCGGACACGGATTGTCCGTTAGATTCAAATTAGGCGCACCCCCCTGCCCCTCAGGCAGGGAGGTTAGTCATGTCCACCCCCGCGATCCCGCCGCCCCTTCAGGCCCCTAAGGCCCTAGATGACACCGTTCAACTCGAGGACCTTATCAGGTTCCATATGTTCGCGCGTCAGCATAACCCGTTGCTAGTATCCGAGTTCGATAGACTCCGACGCACTTACGCGCGTAGCGGGAATGTATGTGAGTTTGGAGTTCCGCGCTGTTTCCGCGACGACCCGTTCGCGCCGTCCGACTGCGACTCCGACGATGAGTCCGACATGGAGCTTGACGCGCCTCGCGCGGCCGCCCCCGCGCCCGCTCCCGCGCCCTCGCCCGCGCCCGCGCCCGCGACGTCGTCCGCCGATAAAGACGGTTTCACAACCGTCACGCGCCGCGGTAAACGCCCACGCGCCGCGAATCAGACCGACAGCGACTCAGCTACGGGACGCTCAGTCCCAAAGCAGTCGAATATAGGTGGCGCTCGGGTGCCCCGAGCCTCTCCCACGCCCTCTGCCGCGATTTCGGCTGAAGCTCCGGCTGCGGAACCCGCGGTCGCGGCTAAAAAGCCACGCCCACCGCCTCCCGTCACCTTCCGTGACAAAGCCCGCTGGGTAGAGATTTCGGACGACCTTAAGTCGAAAGAAATCGCTTACCAATCCGCCGTCAACACTGTTGCCGGCATTTCTATCCGTGTGTCGACCCCCGATGAGCATCGCAAGCTCACGAAATATTTCAGGGAGCGTCAGCTCCCTTTCTTCACTCACGCTCTCGAGGAAGAGCGTCACCTCCGTGTCGTCATTCGAGGAGTTCCCTCTGAACTCACCGAATACGACATCTCAGATTGCCTGAACGTTCAGGACTTCCCGGTCCGGAGCGTGCAGCGCATGCGCCACCCCCGCACGAAGGCCCCCTTCAACCTGGTGATGGTCACACTGGACCGCACCTTGGAAGGCAAGGCTATTTTCAGCCTCAACTCGGTTTACGGCCTGTCCCCAGTATTCGTCGAGCGTCCTCGCAAGTCCCAGGTACCCTCGCAGTGTCACAACTGCCAGGTGTACGGTCATTCCGCCCGACACTGCCACCTGCGTCCCAGGTGTGTGAAGTGTCTCGGGGATCACTCCACTAGGGAGTGCCCCCGCACTCCCGAATCCATCGAGCCTCCGAGCTGCGTCCTCTGCGAGCAGACGGGTCATACCGCGAATTATCGCGGGTGTCCCCGTGCGCCTCGCTCGACCCGTCCCCGCCGCGGCGGTCGTGCGACCCGGTCCAGGGCGCACGGCCCGCCGGCTCGGACGAAGCGGCCTCCGCCTCCGCCCATGCAAAGCCAGAAGGCTTTCCCCGACCTGCCAGGCACCTCCAGTGCGCCGGCAGCATCCGCTCCTGCGCCGAGCGCGCTCTCCTGGCGCGTAAGGCCTTCCCCGCCAGCTCCCTCGGCTCCTAAAGCCAAGCCCCAGCCTCAAAAGGCTCTGTCCACCCCTGCGCCACCTATCGCGGCTTCAGTATCGACCTCCGGTATAGACTGGATAGCTCGTCTTCTTTTGGTACACGATGTACAAGAGATAATCGCATTTAACGCGTTAGTTAACAGTACGTCTGAGCTCGGGCTCTTAAACGCCATCTCCGCTTTCCCGGCCGTCGCGACCACGGTACAACAATTAACCCGCGCCGCGCATAAATAAATTCGCGTAAATCAAAATATCAGTACGAACCCGCGTGTTCATATACAATAGACCGATACATTAGGATTTGTTACGTAATTATTTAGTTAAATCGGCACCGTGCCATTGTACTTTATTTTTTAGCTCGATTCCCTCTGAAAAGATGCGTGTTTGCGCCCACGCCCGCGACTCTCTCTGCTCTTCCGCCGTGAGCGAGGGATGAAGATTCGATCCCGCACACTCGCCGCGATTTTTCTTGTAACAGCTCGAGCCTAGGTAGTCCCTCGGTGTGGAGCCCTCGAGTATGTTACTCGCGCGAATACAGTGGTTTAACACATGGTCTACACTTACACGATCACCCCACACACTTGCACACCTAGGCACTCAGTGGTGGGCTGTTTTTTTTGCCCTTTTCGGACTGAAATAGGTCACATAACACAGTAGTCAGATACCAAATACACATATACATTCGTGAAACATGCATGGTCACACATGCATTTTTCACGAATTCATATATGTGTATTGCATGGATAGATAGCTTAGCTAGCTTAGTTAGGTCGGGAATCCGGCGACAGCTCAAGCCGAGGTGCACCGAGTGCCCTTGAGATGTTTCGCCTAAAAACAATCGGGTGAGTGCCTTAAGCGCTCCCCTTAGTAGTCCGGTAAAACTGTAGCGGCCTCCGGGTCAACAGTGTAGGTCAGTTCGAAAAAAAAAAAAAAAAAAAAAAAACATCATCATTTGACATCAGATGAGATTGTGGTCAAAGTGTAAGATCTATGCTATACGCAAAAGACATACCATTACATTTATGAGCAGAAGCAGTCACCTGTACAATCTGTTTATTAAATAGAAGTTCATCGAGTCAGACTGGTATTGTTTCTTCTTATGAACTCTGGTGGAACCAAACTTTCAACAAAAGAATATTTGATTATACAGGATATGTACTTATCCCATAACAAAAAAGAAAGAAGTTAGTTACCAAAATGTTGTTAGTTGTATACGAATTTGAAGAACTGCAGTCACATATAAATAGATATACATACATAAAAAAACTTGAATAATAACAGATAGAAATGAAAAGAGGCCTATCATCTACATGTAAATGGGTTTTTAATATAAAGAAGAATAACAAAGGTGAGATTGAAAAGTATAAGGCACGACTATGTGCTCCAAATTTTACACAAATAAAGGCTCAAAGACTATAAGGAAATCCTTACCCTCACTGCCAGGTAAGACTCGTTTAGATTGTTGTAGCTATATTATGGCTGCAAGAGAAGACCTTGAAATAGACCAATTGGATGTTAAAACAGCACGCCTATCGAACCTACGTCCTTCGACGCTGTGTCCGAACAAACTACCAACTGAGTCATTATCGCTTCAAATCGCTTAATTTTATACGTCCACCTATCTACGTTCCAGAGGGTTTAGAAGTGGAACCATCCAAATCATATAAGTTGATAAAATCTATAATATATGGTGTCACAACAACAAACAATCATCTAGATGTTGAAATAGTAGGTTTTCTTCATTTTTATAACATATAGATTTACACCATGCCAATCCAATAACTGTATATTCGTAGAATATTTTAATAATGTCAAAGTACTATTAGTTTTGTATGTCTATGACGGATTACTGTTGACCAAAAATAAAATGATTTTATCTATGAAATTAAATGATTTAAAACAATACTTCCATATAAAGAAATTAAACATGAATTCATTTGTTGGCATAGAAATAACTAAAAGAAAAGGGTGTATAAGTAAAAACATTACATAGAATGATTCATACATAAATTTAATTTTTACATGCTAAGGGTATACCCTAAACCTGCAGATATAAATGTACAATTATCTAGAAGTCCAAGTAATTTGTCTGTTAACTTCCCAAATTAAGAGGCTGTGGAATCATTATTGTTCTTGACATATGTGTTTAGACTTGCATATGATGTAAATGTTGGGGTAAGTGCCATAAGCGCTCTCCTTAGTAGCCTGGTGAATTTGTAGAGGCCATAGTGCCAACATGTCAGTTCGAAAAAAAAATTTAAATGTTGTATCTAGATATTCCAATGACCCTGCTCCTTAACATTTAACATCCTTGAATATAATACGTTATTTGATTAATACAAAAGAAATGTTCATTGTTTATAATGGTAATTATGATTTAATTGGCTACTCAGACTGTGACTTTGCGGGCAATGTAGATACTAGAAAATTAAATACTGGGTACATGTTTTTAATGAATGGAAACCTATTAGTTGATTGAGGCTTAGACAAAACACTATAGCGTTGTCCACAACAGAATATGAATACATAGCTGCCAGTGAAACATCGAAAGAGTTGTTTTTTTTTTTTAAGTACTTAATCCATTCCTATAAGGATTTCATTATAACTTGGAGAATTTCTTCCGGAAAGTTTATACGTATAATTCATCCATATTATATTTATAGCAAGTAAAGGAAATTTATTATATTGCTAATGCAAGCTTAATGTAACCGTATAACATAATTAATTGCATATCTTTAACAAAATCCTATGAGGTTAATTGGGAAGCTATTTTGCCTAATATATTATTTATTCCTTCTTGTCATGGATGCAATAACATCAGACATAGGCACCTTGGTGTATGTTGTTTGCTGATGACATTGTTCTTGTTGGAGAAAATGCTGCCGAGGTCCAGAGTAGGCTAGAGAAATGGCGAGAAAAACTGGAGAATGTTGGTCTAAGGGTTAGTAGGATGAAAACTGAACATTTGTTCTGCGACTTCGGAGGTCCATCCAATTTTTGTGATATTACCTTAAACGATGTATCCTTACCAGCATGCTCCAGTTTTCGGTACCTCGGTTCATTTATCCAAAACGATGGTGGCATAGGCAGGGACGTGTAGAATAGAATAAATGCAGGATGGATGAATTGGCGAAAGGTGTCTGGGGTAGTTTGTGACTCACGAATGCCGTTGAAACTCAAGGGGAAGGTGTATAAGACTATAATAAGACCAGCCGTGTTATATGGATCCGAGTGCTGGGCTACGAAAGAGATGGATGAGAAAAGATTAGATGTGGCAGAAATGCGAATGTTAAGATGGATGTGTTGTGTGACTAGAATGGATAAGATTAAGAATGAGTATATCAGAGGAAGTTTGAAAATAGCACCAGTGACAGAGAAGTTGAGGAGTAATAGGTTAGCATGGTACGGGCATATTATGAGAAGAGATGAAAGTCATGTAACAAGAAAAGTTTTGAGTTTGAAAGTGGATGGATATAAGGGTAGAGAAAGACCGAACAAAGTGTGAATGGATTGTGTGAAAAATGATTTGTGTATAAAAGGTGTAAATACTGAGATGACATTTGACAGGGAAGAGTGGAAAAGGAAAACATGTTGTGTCGACCCTACTTAAGTGGGATAAGGGTAAGATGATGGTAGTAGTATACAATAAAATATATAAATTACGTTCAGCATTTTATGTAGATTAAAATTGTCTTTTACAGCTTGTAATTTCAATGAGTATGTTAGAGGATATCACAAATTAAAAAACAGGCGCAGTCAATAATCACTCTCATGGTGAATACTTACAAGGTTGTCCATGACATTTAAAGTATCAAAAATGTAGCTATACCTAAATATCTGAACGATGGTGACGTATGGAAATGACGCCCAGTCTGTGCATCCACTAAAACCGAATGTAATTATTTGTATCTACGTTTTAAAAATATGAGTTATAAAATCTTTAATGAACCAGATGATACACCAGATCGAGTTTCTTGCCGGTTCTTCTCGATGACTGGGTTGTTTTCCGAACCGATGGTAACTTTGACATTCATAAGCGCCTCAGGGTCTAAACTGAATAAAGTATTTTTGATTTTGATTTTGATATTTTGGACAATAGACATTTTAACACCACATTAGTACATTGCATCCGAACGAAACCGGAGAGGATTGCTAGTTTATTATTTTATAAGCTCGTTTTTTTATAAATACATTTTTTTTTATATAATATCTCTCAGATCCATTTTCGTAGTGCATGTAAAATTATAATCAATCTGAACAGGTCTAGCATAAGTAGCATAATTTATTATTATTCAGTTTGTGTTACATAACCCATTATCTTTATCGTTGGATCAATAAGGGTTACAAATTTTTTCCTTCGTCTCAATGCATATTCAAAATATATCTAATTTAGTATTGAATATTTATTGGCGTATTACATTCTTTTATCTAATAGAATAAAAAAAAAACTCAATATATAGTCAAATAGCTTTTCACGGTGTGGTTGTTGGTCGTCGGAGCAGTTTATCGCTTCCATGAGCGAGTCTGTTAGACGTCATAATGCATTCGCCAGTTACACGCGTGCCTTCCATATGTTGTTTATAGTTTTATATACGTGAATCTCATTCAAATGCTCAACATACCGGTAACATACATAAAGCGAGCAAAGATTTACGTATGGATAGTATGATTTTTAATTTTAAACACATGTTCATTCATAGCTTCAGACGTCTACGTACAAATATACTCGTAAATACAATTAAAGTGTATATTGTTGGTCTTGTTCAATTGATTTTGACGAGATTATTAAAGGCAGATAAAGAGAATTACCGGGTACTATCTCAGCTACATATATTCAAGCTTTTTAATAGAGGCCATGCTATTCATCATCTCAGCCTACAGAAGTCCACTGCTGGACATAGGCCTCACCACACGATCTCCACAGCGTACGGCTCTGTGCCGCCTGTAACCAACGGCTCCCCGCAACCTTAATTATGTCATCGGTCCATCTGGTGGGGGGCCGTCCCACGCTGCGCTTTCCTATACGTGGTCGCCACTCTAGGACTTTTCTGCCCCATCGGCCATCAGTCGCTCGAGCTATGTGCCCCGCCCATTGCCACTTCAGCTGTGATATTCGGCGAGCTATATCGGCAACTTTAGTTCTCCTACGGATCTCCTCATTTCTGATTCGATCACGTAGGGAAACCCCAAGCATAGCTCTTTCCATCGCTCGCTGGGTGACCTTGAGCTTTCTAATGAGGCCCATAGTTAGCGGCCACGTCTCTGTGCCGTAAGTCATCACTGGCAACACGCATTGGTTGAAGACTTTCGTCTTCAAGCATTGGGGTATTGAGGAAGAGAAAACAGTGCTGAGTTTCCCGAACGCTGCCCAACCTAGTTGGATTCGGCGATTTACCTCTTTCTCGAAATTGGACCGACCTAGTCGGACAGTTTGTCCTAGGTATACATACTCGTCAACAACTTCGAGCGTAGAATTCCCAACAATTATTGGGGTGGGCACTACATGGCTATTCGACATGACTTTTGTCTTCTCCATGTTCATTCTGAGGCCCACTTGTTCAGAAGCTCTACTGAGGCTATCGAGCATCGTGCCAAGGTCTTCCAGAGTTTCCGCCATGATCACGATATCGTCGGTAAACCGAAGGTGGGTGATGTACTCACCATTTATGTTGATGCCAAGTTCATCCCAATCCAAAAGCTTGAAGACATCTTCCAACGCAGTTATAAACAGTTTCGGAGATATGACATCTCCCTGTCTCACACCTTTCTGCAGTTGAATTGGTTTCGAGCTCTGATCCGGGAGTCGAACTGACATGGTGGCGTTTTCATACAAACACCTTAATACCTCAATGTACCGATGGTCGATTTGGCATCTCTGAAGAGCTTGCAGCACCGCCCATGTTTCAACTGAATCAAAGGCTTTCTCATAGTCCACAAACGCTAAGCAAAGGGGCTGATTATACTCCTCGGTTTTCTGTATAACCTGCCGCAGCGTATGTATGTGATCTATGGTACTATAGCCTTTCCGGAAACCGGCTTGTTCGGGTGGCTGGAAGTCATCGAGCTTGCGAGCGAGACGATTCGTGATGACTCTTGAAAACAGCTTATAAATATGACTCAGAAGCGTGATGGGTCTGTAATTCTTAAGAAGTGTGTTATCACCTTTCTTAAAGAATAGCATCACCACGCCTCTGTGCCATGCTTGTGGCGTAGTACCCTCGAGTATGACAATGTTAAAGAGCCTCTGAAGAACTTTCAATACCGGTTCTCCACCCGCTTTCAGAAGCTCTATCGTAACTCCGTCATCACCCGGTGCCTTATTGTTCTTCAGCTGTTTAAGAGCCATACTAATCTCGTACAAGCTGATGTCCGGGATTTCTTCAGTATAGTGCGGAATCAGTTCAGCTCTAGGGTCTTCAGCTGGACTATCAACTGGTTTTGATGTCGAAGTGTATAACTGCCCATAGAATTTCTCGATTTCTCCTAAAATCTCTGGTTTCGACGAAACAATGTTGCCATCCTCGGTCTTTAGCTTCGTCAGCTGGCTTTGCCCTATAGCCAAATCTCTTGCGAACACCTTAGAAACTTTGTTCTGCTCTATTATCTCCTTAATACGCAAGGTACTAAATTGACGTTTGTCACGTAGAAGTGATTTTGAGATCTGTCTGTTGAGCTGCCGATATGATAATGCATCAACTGAAGACTGCAGCCGTAAATTTCGTCGCTTTTCCATGAGACTTAGGGTTTGATCCGAGATCATTTTCGTTCTATGTGTACGGTGGGTTTTAAAGAATTTAAACCCAACCGTATGGATAGTTTCCACAAGCATGTCGTTGATGTCGTCTACTGATGCGCTTTCCTGCAGCGATTCAAAGCAATTATTGAGCTGGAGCTGAAAGTTTTCTGAGTTTTGGATGTGGCTAGTTGTAGGTCGGAGCGTGGACTTCATCAGTCGAAACCGTTCAAGCTTAATTTTTAAGTTCAATGTGCCTCTTACCATACGGTGATCGCTTCCGGTTTTGACAGTGTGGATCACAGAGACATCATTGAATACTTGCCTTTTTGTCGACATGATGTAATCGATCTCATTTTTGGTACAACCACCGGGACTCATCCAGGTCCACTTTCTGTGGGGGCGCTTCTTGAAGAAGGAATTCATCATAAAGAGGTCTTCCTTCTCCATGAAGTCTGCCAGCATCTGCCCTCTGGAGTTCCTTTGTCCTATTCCAAATTGCCCCACTCTCAGCTCACCGTCGCTTTGTTTGCCTAGTTTCGCATTGAAGTCCCCCATCACGACGTTATAGTGTGTTTTGGAGGAGTGGATGGCTTTTGTTATATCTTCATACATCTCCTCCACCTCGTCGTCTGAGTGTGTCGACGTCGGTGCATACACCTGAATGACCTTCAATGAATACCGTTTTGATATTCTGAGTATCAGGTACGCGACCCTGGTCGACACACTATCTATCTTTATGATGTTGTTAAGGAGGGACTTGCAGACAATAAATCCGACACCACCTTGGGATAGCTGATCATCCCCCCGGTAGTACAGTAAATTGCCTGAGTTGAGGACTTTCGTATCCTGTCCCTGTCTTCGGACTTCCGATAGTCCTATAACGTCCCAGCGCAACTTGCTTATAGCTTCTTCCAGCTCCACTATTTTCTCGTCAGCCCGCAATGTTCGCACGTTATACGTTGCCAGGTCCAGTCGTCGGTGTTGGTAGCCAGATTTCTGCCGGAGATTCTTAGCACCCCCTGCCCTGCCGTTACCGAAGCCGCTACCTTTGCCTGGACTAGCAGGGCTGCCGGGGACTGGGGGCCATTTTTTTCTTGTGCTGTTCATATTTGTATGGTGGATTTGCCATACTCGCCACGCTTGGCAAGCGGGTTGGCGAGCGCAGTAGGTTGATAAGAGAGCGCTGCTGCCCGACACTCTTACCGGAGAGTAGATGGAGTAGTGGATGAGGTAAGGTTATGAGGGTCGTTTAAGGGAATCGGTTGTGGTGGATAGGAATTGTTTGAGAGAGGATACTACTACCTCGGATGTAACTGCAGGAGGCAGTAGTAGCTAGGGAAGCCGGGGACGCGTACCCGTGTATCCTGAACTCAGTCTCCGGAGAGGCGACTGAGAAGAATACCCCTGACATAACTGAGAAGAATACCCCTGACATAGCTATTATGCCATGCTATTATGAGACAGTTATAAGTTATAACTTAAAAACGCCAAAATAGTTTATTTTTATTTTTGTGAAATAAATACAAATCCTCTGACAGTAGACAGAGACCTTAACTAGATTGACAATAATGATAATATTTATGACAATATTTAGTGTAAAATATGCAAGATTAATAAATTAATATATTAAAATTATACCTAAGTAGATCAAAATTAAATGTATAAATTACAAGTAGTAAATTTAAACCACGAGTTATATTCAGAAAGAACTAAACTACACTTATTACTACTATCTTAAGATAGTTTAAAAAATTTAGTAAAATATTATTGTTAATTATGTATGTATACACATATGTATGGGTTATTTTTTTTTATATATATATATTATGATTTTTTTTAATTTTTTTTTTATTCTATTTTTTTCTTATAAATAAATAAATGAAATAAAATTAAATAGTTAGAGATATAGAGGACAAGCAGTAATTCCAAAATTAAAATAAAAAAAATATTAAAAGACAGCTAACAATTGCCAGAATTAATTTTGGAATGAGTTTTATTTATTTTTTATTGTAATTTTTTTAACTGCTATCGAGACTGTTGGAAAGATATGTAGAGATAATAATCAGAAAATTCTTTGTCTCTGAAAATTGTGATCAAATTATGCTCAGTCGTTTCGATGATTAACAATGAATTTCATTTATATGTGTAGATAATTTATAATATTTCTTATGAAACAACTAATAAGAACGAAGCCGCTAAAATCAGCTAGTTTTAAAATAAAACGTTTAGCTTTCGTAGAAAACGATTGTTCCTTTTAAGCAACACTCAATAACAGTAATAAAACGGTGTGATAAACTTTGATAAAGGTCACTGATATACAGTTAGTGTAATTGTTAAACATAAAACTTCCTACCACTTTCTTGATACTATAAAATCCATTTAAGATAAGAACAGAAACAGAAAACCGATACAAAAATTATTTGAAATGTGAATCGTTTTATAAAAAACACTTACATATAAATGTATAAACATGAAATTTGAATACATTATATTGATGAAATTGTGTTCACTTTCGATATTGTGTTATATATATATATGTATATTTTGTTTAAATAAAGAGAACAAGGGACGGCATGTATTTTTAATTACGCCTTTATACATATCAGTTTCGTCGGCGTAACGAAGCCGAAACGATTTTTATGTCGCTCGTAAGAAAGTTTAATGCATAATCCAATTCGAATTTCGGAACATATAATTGTACGACTGGATGTGATCCGAGATCCGAGAGATGAGATAAAAGTAGACTAACAATCGTATTTCAGTTTAATGGCGGTTGTCTTTTGAAATATTCGAGAAGTGCTCGTATTAAGATATAAAACCTACGTAATGATTGCATTTTACAGTAAATTACATAGACTATTAAACTCGAGCCTATTATAAAATTCAACCCGTATTTTATTGTATTATCAGTTTGCTAAAATACATTTAAATGCTTTTCTAGATTTAATAATTCCATTATTATAATAGCTGTATGTAAATCAGTGGTCGGCATAAACCATTTGAATATTGGAATTAAAAAAACGTTTTAATATCACGTGCATGTCTCAAAAGTGGCGATTTTATTAAAAAGATATATTATAAACTAGTAACTTTCCGACCGCTTATTTTATTTTATTAAATTACGAGTATGTTTTATGACTTCTAAAACTTAACGTAATCCGGTGAATCTGTAGAGGCCAAAGTGCCAACAGGGTATGTCAGTTCGAAAAAAAAACTTCTAAAACTATTGCTGACAGTTTTAATATCTTATCAATTTTTATTGTATATAATTATTAAATCTTTAATAACTTTATATAACATGGAGATAATGTGATATGTTTTTTAATTGTAACACATTATCGAAATCTATCCAATAATTTATGCATTATGCGCGTACAACGATAGATGCTTATAATTTTATTTGCATAGAAATTCTTTAATCTATATCAGCGGAAAATAAAATCCTTTCTTGAGAAGGCAGTCAATCTCTTTCTTTTCCTTCGTTATATATAACTTACCTATGTGGGTAATTTCACCAATATCCAGTGTCATAAATATGAACTAAACGTTTTAAACTTAATTGCCAAATATTCAGTGTACAGTAGAATAACTTGAAATTGGCACATCAGTACCTCGTCAAGCACACGCTCATATAGAAAATGGTCATGGATATGTATATTCGCCAGGTAAAGCGGAGAGCATAGATGATTAAAACATAGTTGAATAATAGTAGAGATATCCCACTTGTAGGCGTCTTT
Source organism: Antheraea assamensis (assembly GCA_035772565.1). Classification (NCBI taxonomy): domain Eukaryota; kingdom Metazoa; phylum Arthropoda; class Insecta; order Lepidoptera; family Saturniidae; genus Antheraea; species Antheraea assamensis. The sequence continues at coordinate 1,965,790 of JAQQSE010000042.1, forward strand.
GAGTTTATTAAATCACGGCTTCGTTGAAGTCAAATCTTAATCTATTTTCTATTGTACGTTTGACATTTTTTTTAAATTTCAAAATTAGCGCGAGTAATAAATTATACACTGCGAAACGAATTAATACAAATTTTATTTGAAATAATCTACATTGCATATCATACTTTATTTGTTACGATTTTTAATAGTATGCCTGACAACTCTTTAATTTGCGATATTATATTTTTACGTTTTTTTATTTATTTTTTTTTTACTCATTTAATATAAGATTTTTATAAATTGTCGAGATTTTTAACACTTGTGTGTTTAGCGGTTCCAGTGGGGAAATGTTGTCATATCCCTTAATAAGCCCCTGGTATAAAAAGATATTGGAATAAAAAACAGAAATTACAAAAAAATATTTTTAAATGATTTGATCAAAAAAACTTTACACCTCGACAACATTGCCACTTATCGAGTCCCAACTATAATGAAAAATTGGTTTTGTGGTTTTATGGAAATTAAGTATTTTATCTTGATTAACTGTCAGATGTTTTTCATTATATAGGATGGTTGTCAACAGACCACATTTCATGGAGTTTAACAACATTCCGCTACTTAAACGGGTAACTCAAAGTTCAAGTTATTGTGTTCTGGTACTCGAATACTAGATTTTCGATACTTTTTATTGTAATTTTTAAGTTTGAGTGTTATACAGGTCCTTCCTATATATATATATATGTATATATTATTCTGCTATATTACGTCAGCTGCGAGCGTGTACAAATACGTCACACAAAAATACGTCATTATGCATTATTTTTCGATTTAATTTTGGATTAAAAATACAAATATAAAAAAAAAAATAGAAAGACATGTATAATTCCTTGATCACTATTAAAAACGATTTTTTCACTTCAGACGTGTTGTCTTTGATATTCAGTATGGGCTTAACAATGAACCGTTAATGTATTTGTAACATATTTTATACATACATTTTAATGTTCTTCATTTCTACTTCATGCCTACTTTAATTATGTCAAATCTCACTCCCCTCCGTGCGCACAATGTACTTAGATAGGGATAAAAAGTGTTTACCGTTTTAGGATTATTATTATTTTTAACTACAAGAAAGCGATTCACCTCAGTATTAAAGATTTACTGCAATATAGTATCATATTACAATAATATTATGTAATATCTCGATGCTAATAGCATACACATCGTAGCGTTGTTAATTGATATGCACTCGTTCTCCACGGGCTCAATGTTCCCGAACGATCTATTAATTACACGTGTTATTTAAATCAACATTTCGAAATCGAATACGAAGACGGAATCCCCGTTAGGCACATCTCGGGTAGTGTCCAAGCTTTAAATATGCGGCATATTTTTGTATACCGATCTGAGTTCGGACATCACTACCTGTCGACTCATTCTTGCAGAGAAGACTACAGATCACATTATTGGGGCCGCGGAGATAGACGTGTCGCAAGATGGAACGTTAGTAAAATGCTAGTCGCTTAAATTGTCTATTTACACATGTTAAAGGCAATTATTTATTTAAATTTGTTATTAACGCCATTGGAGGCTTCTGAGGCAGCTGTACATCCAGTTTCTAAATTAATTTTATTTTGACATTTTAATGGCTGCTTCCCAGACAACCGTTTGATTTATTAAAATATAAGAGTTGAAGTAGCATCATAAAGTTATATCGCAGTTACTACACGCAACATTAACGGCACCGCTTGCTCACGTGGAATTAAGACTAAATTTCATAGCAATTATGAGTCCAATTTCATAGGAAAACCTTATAGAGGTACAAACATTGATTCCAATACTACAGGCTGATGTTAATTATTTTTGGTGCCCTACGTAAATGGCATTGTCTCTTTCTTCACTATAAGTAGCAGCATTCCTGCTGTAATACTGAAGTGTGACAAATTTTTAGTAATACATATTTGAATTCTAATCCAATCGATGCTATGTTTGAAATAGTATATAAAGTACCGTATGATGTTGTGGCTATTTCATAGCAAATGGTTAATACCTGATACGACACTGCTTTGATCGACGTAGGCTCAAAGCATTGTGGGTAAGCCGGCGTTTTCGGTGAAGAAACACATCGTGATGAAATCATAGTATGAAGAGAGCCTGTCGAAAAGAGTTTCATTGTTGCACCAAGCGCGTCTATCTGAGGGAAGGTACGAGTGTAATCATCTTGCCAGCGCACGACGTATTGCCGTTTTCGAACCCAGATAAATTCTAAGTTCTATATTCCTTTCAAGCACGATGGTATTACAAGAACATTTATTATCGATTCAGTTTTTCTCATGAAGTTTTTCCTCGTCTTCAGTCAATTTAAATTAATAAAAGAATTTCAATAAATCCGTTGGTGCACGTTTGTAGTTCTAAGTTGTGGATATCGAATTGATATTTCGCCGATTAAATCACTTGAATACTGGACTTTCATAAAATCAATAATACGTTTACAATTGGTAATGTATGAGACAATGATATTTGGTTTCATAAAAATTATAACAATAACTATCACGTGATAATCTTTATAGTAGAAGTGATCTAAGTAAAATAAATAAAGTTCAAGTTATTGATGCTCTTGGAGTTATTATACCGAGTTTATTTTAAGTGAAATTTCTTATAGCAGGGCTTTGAATTCTGATCTGTAACCTTTTTATGTGACGAGAAGTGGTACGGGTAAACACTGTGTCGGGTAGTGTTGAAAACAAACACCGGTTCTCGTGCGATTACGAATTTAAGCATTGTCTGGCACGGTTAGTACTTGGATGGGTAACCACCGGGAAACACTGCGTGACGTTGACTTTTTGTTTTACATTTACAAAGAAGTTTTCCATTTTTACGTGTGGCCATAAGCACATACACACTTTTTTCTATCTGGTTATTTTACTAAGCTTTCTGCAATAATTAGTTCACACTAAGGCGATTGCAAGGAGTTTCAGTTGACACTAATCTCTTTGTAAAATTTACATCAAATTAAATATTTCAAAATATCGATCTCAAATACTGTGTTTTAAAGTCGTTAGGTTCAGAATAAGGAACTGGAATGAAGACGTGCAAACAAATCAATTCTTCTATTGGCCCGGAGTTAACTACGCGTATCTAAGCGCAAACTATTCCGGTTTTACGTTCATCGCGTGAGACATTAAATTCGAGAACTCGCCGTTCAATGAATCGCCATCGCAGTTGATTTCGGTAAATGTTACTAAGCTTTATCGATAATAATAAACATTGTTAATGAGAAGTCATTTTTCAGAGTAGGTATCTCTTAATTGCTTACATCTATTTTGAAGTTTTTATTTCTGTTATCATTTTATTTATATATATTTTTATTAATATGCCATATTTTAGTTTTGTAATATTGGAATCTTTCATATTTTTGTAACCATGTATTTGTTTAGTCAATTAGCAGCAAACTACGTTTTTTTTTATTTGTTGTTCTGTGTAAATTTTATGTTGCAAAATTGGTAATATTAGATAATTTTAATTGTTCACCATATTATTTTAACTACAAGCCCTTTTTGTAAAATAATAATCGTTTGGTTTTGTTTGACCTAATTTTTTTAATACTTTTATATTTGTGTAGTTTATAATATCTCATTACCATGATCCTTTATTCCTTAAAAAGCGTGCGGGGAATAAAACCCTGCACCTGTCAAAACTCCTGAATCCGAACATCACATTGCATTCAAGTAAGTGCAATTATTAATTTCGTATGCCTCAAATCCAATACGGCGATTTAAATAAAATTAGCTACGCTTGTTAAAAATGTTGATGTAACGATGTTGTTAGCAATAAATATTTTTATTGGATTTGATTTAAATGCGATATTTTAAATATAATCTTTTAATTTGTATGTATTAAAACTTGTGGATTAGTGAATTAGTTGGAGTTGTCAAATTCCGTGTCAATTTATAATTCGTTATACTAAATATAAGTATCTAACTTTCTGTTTGCGAATTGTTTTTGTCATATATTGTTAACTAACTGTTTCCCATGACTTCGTCTGCGTCATTTATTATCGAAATTGTTTTGTTATATCTCAAAGGGCTTAATTATTTATTTATTTATTTATTACTTTATTGACACATCAACGACACTCTCACAAATTATTATATAAATCTAATAATACAAAAGTTCAGGACAGTGTGAAGCGTCATTACAGATGCGCACATCTTGTGCCATATTTTATTATAACACTATCTCAGCAAAAGAAATTAAAGGCAATCACAATTTAGAAAGAAATTAAAGGCAATTACAATTAAACTTTAAATATAAATCAACATGCGTATAACTTAAATAGCTCGGACCGATATTTTCTGAAAGAGCAGTGAAAGATGTCAATATCAGCAATATTTCCACTAACATCGTTATACAACTGTTTAAAGCGATTAAGAGGCGAACAGATGTTTGTACGTAAAAACACTTTGGAAAATACAGTCTGAATGGGATATCGTGGAACCTTTCTAGGAACGTTTAAATTTAGCTCATTTAATACATCCGGTACTACAATAATACCATTAGTAAGCTTATATAGTAAAAGAAGATCCAAAATCTTTCGCCGATTTTCTAAGGACATTAATTTAAAGTGTTTCAATCGAGTATTATAATTCGCACGGTAAGGACAATTGTGGTCTCGGCGCGCAACAAATTTAGTGAAATTACGTTGGATACGCTCTATTCGATTAACATGAATATTATAATAAGGATTCCAAATGCTTGATGCGTATTCTAGAACGCTTCTTACCAAGGTTTTATAAAGATGTATTATTGTTTTAATATTACGGAAATCTTTGCACATACGCTTAATAAATCCGCATATTTTCCAGGCTTTAGATATTGTTATATTTATGTGCTGAGTAAATTGTAGCTTTTTATCTATCTCTATTCCTAAATCTCTAGTACTTGTTTTAGTCTGCAAAACTTTGGCATCTATCGAGTAACTGGAAGGAATGACATTTATATTTTTTGTAAATTGAATATGTATACACTTCATTGCATTAAGTTCCATTTTATTATCGGTGCACCAGGTTTCAAGAGATCTCAAATCGCTTTGAAGTAAAAGTGAGTCGTCTAAATGTTTTATTACTCTATATAACTTTAAATCATCTGCAAATAGTAAGCATTTGGTGTGTTTTGTATAATTCGATATATAAGGATAATTAATTCGATAATTAGGAAGCGTTTTCGAAGAAAGCTCCCAGGCGGCTTGACTTTTTTCGATTCCTTCAACAATTGTCGTTATATTTCAACCAATTTACACAAATACTTGACAAATTATATACCTAAACCTTCCTAATGAATTACTCTATCTATTGGTGAAAACCGCATTATCATTAGATTTTGAATTTATTGCGAACATACAGACAGACATGGCGGACGACTTGGTTTCATAATATGTAGTGAAAATGTATTAAATAATATTTTTTTTATAATCAAAAGACAAGTATTTCAATTATAAATACCTTTTGTTATTTGCAGTAATACATTTTAAAGTTTTAGTATTTCTTCACTCGTAAAGGAAATAAATACACTCTTTCTTTATTTCAATGCTTGTTATATCTTATATTATTGTCATGGCCACATAATTAATTTTTACATCTCATTATAAGTAACAAGTATATTTCACTGAAATGTACTGAAATCTAAAAACAATATTATATTTTTATAAATTTAATATCATAAATATTACTGATGAGATCCATGTTAATAGGTTTATAGGTTATTAGCCAATAAGCCCGTATTATGAGATATGTTTACACAGTTTCAGAGTATACATAAACATTATGGTTATAAACAGTATAGAATTAAAAACAAAAAATATTAAAGGAGTTAAAAAGACTGATAAATTATTTCTTGTTCAAAAGTGTGACTACAGATCGATATAATAATATATGGGACAGTATTTAAATTAGTTTTCTTTTTTTTAATTTGATATATTATAGTCCCATCGAAAACGATTTATTGAATATATGTACAGAATATAATAACACAAATACTTTGTGTAGTAGTTAATTTTATTCTTACAAATAGCCAAATTTTGTTAATACAGTAAAAATATGATACGAGAACAAATATGTGATGTGATTTAGGCCTAATACGTCGAGATGTTCGTGAAAACTTATAATGGGTCAACGTCATTGATGGAGATAAGAGATAGTTGTGTATATTGATGCGCGTTTAAATGAACAGGCTGGGTTGTCTTGTTACCTCTCACGCTCCGTTGCTCGTTGCATACATTCGCGATGTTCGGCGCGATGCGTTGCAAATACTTTGAACACTCGAGGTACGTCGATCCATTATACGACGGGACTCGATGACACAATCTCGACTGTATGGTAAATAGAAATCAGACTTTATCCACGCTGTATCTAATTGAAGTTTCTATTTATTTATGCTTTTCCAATTACTCAACTGCGATCAATATTTTAATTTCCAAAATTGTTCCGTTTTTCTTTTAATATAATTAGGGAACGTTGCTTGATAATTTTTTAGTCTCTCCCTTCCCGTATTTATCATCCGTATTATATGAGAAGACCCCCCCTCCTCTAGTTTTCATGTAGTTATTCATAAATATGGTTTTCCCTCACCTGCCTGTGACCAAGCGTAGTACTTGCCTATGTCACCCACTGTAATTTTAATTACTTGTCAGTGAAATTTCTGTCAAAATCGGTACAGCCGTTTCGGACATTACCCGGAACATACAGACAGACAGACAGACAAAAATTTTAAAAATTGTATTTTTGTTATTAGTATCGTGTATACGTTCATATCCAATCAGTAAAGAGTCGTTATTTTGATATTACATACAGACATTTCATTTTTATTATATGTATAGATTATCATAGATATCACACTTTTGTCTCAAATGTATAACACATTAATATTAAGCAAAGCTGCGGGTAAAAGGCGGTTTTTATATATAAATAAAAGTTTCTGAATAACTAAAAAATAATTAATTATACTCTATAATTATAAGCAACGTAATTTTCCTATGTTTTATTAAAGAACACAGATAAAGCTCAATTGTAATGCTGCACAGGGTCTAACAAAGTGACGACATCCCCCATGACGTCATAATGAGAATCATATGATGAGAGCATCGATAGTCATCATTCAACATCCAAAATGACGGAGCGAGGACAGCCGATCGATATATTACGACAGGTTGGCCCGATGATTCCTGATTGTTACCTATTACAATCGCTCATTTGACACGATAAAGTCATTTTGACAAATTACAAACGATTTGAATCTCTACGTGTGTGTACAATTAAGACAATTTTATAAAAAATCAATAACAAAGTTCGTTAAAGTTTGCAAGTAATATTTCTTTTTTTCTTTTTTTGCTTTAAAGAAAATTCTTAAGGTTTAAAAAAAGCTGGTAAAAAAATGGGAAGTTATACAACCTTGGTACGTATAAAGGCCTAAAAATTTTTCATTGAGAACTATTAAACAAGCTTTTAAATCTTTTGTAGGAAAAACAATGAGTACATAGTTGCATATTAGTTGGACTATCGCCAACGTAAATGCTTACATTTAAATGTTTTACAACAATAATATGTTGTTTACGACATATATATATACATTATGCATTATTTATTATAGTTATTGTGAAATCGGGGTAATAAGATGCATGAAAGGGCAACATGACGTTATCGTTGAACTTACTCTAACATCTCGCGACACCTGAGGAAGCGGTCGCGTGTAAACTACTCGCTTATCGGGTCTATAACATTCAATTTATTTGACATAACGATGGTTCATTCGAATACGGATCTTAGAAACTGGTGTATATAAAAATACTATACTACGAGAAAGAAAATTTTACGTGGCTCCCGTTAAATGTGTACATTATAACAGAAAAATAACAGACTGTCACTCTAATAGCCTCTTTTATTTTTGAACAACGATCAGACATTTAACGAGACTCCACTGGTTATCTTTTATATTAATAATAGGCGTGAAGTTAAATACTAAGAGAGAAACAAATAACACAATTAAAACTTGATCTCGCAGCGATGTCACATTCGAGGGCGTCCGATTAATTTCTTCATGCATTAAACAGAACCGCACCATTTATCTGAAGTTCGATCGTAAATAAAAACGAGTTCATTAATGATCATAACTTTTAATTTATAACTCGTAGAAAAATGTGTCGATGCAAATATTTTGTATATATATGCATTTTAATGTGTGAAATAAAACATACCTATTTTATAACTGGGTATTTCAAATTGGAACGTTAATCTTTATGAAAATGTGGATGTTGACATATGCTAATATATCTGAGATTGATAAACTCTGATACTATTTGACCAACCTTCTTGAAAAATGGCACATGTAAAAGAATGATTTTATGCTACTCATTTAACAATAACTTGAAATTTCCTCCGAGCTTATTCAGAAAATTACTTTAACTCTTTTATTCTGGTATTTTTACTCATCTTGTTGTATGCCACTGAGATTTGGTGTCTTTATAAAAGTAATATAAACCGCCATGAGTGCTTTCAATACTTCTTACGAGACTCTTTGTATATGAGGTGCTTTAAATACTTCTTATAAGATGGCAGGATCGAGTTCCAAATTCAAAAGTATTAAAAAAGACGGACCTGCGTAGTGTTCTTGCTTATAAAAGATCGATTAAGATGGTGCGGACATTTTGTAGGAGTCTCGTTCGAGCAGCGGCCGGGTGCGCACGTGCCCGCTCGCAGCTCTGACGGTCCGTTAGTTCGGCAACTCGCGCGCAGTTGTCGGATATTTTCGTGTGTGTCCGGAAGTTTAGTGTGTTCGAAGTTTTGAAGAGAAGATTCGCGTTCGCGTCGCGTCGCGTTTTCCCTTTGGCCCGGACACGGATTGTCCGTTAGATTTGAATTAGGCGCACCCCCCTGCCCCTCAGGCAGGGAGGTTAGTCATGTCTACCCCCGCGACCCCGCGTGCCCATCCGGCCCTTCCGGCCGTTGATGATACCGTCCACCTCGAAGAACTGTTACGCTTCCACATGTTCGTCGAAAAGGAAGACCCGCAACTCGTCACGGAATACAACAGACTCCGGAAAGTCTACGCGCGCAACCCTCCCGGTAAGATACCGCGTTGTTTCTCCGCGAACCCTTTCGCGAATCTCCCGGACGACCCGTTCACGAGGCTCTCGGAATTCGATTCCGATGACGACTCGGACATGGACTACGATACAGTCCCCGCGACCGCGCCCGCGACGGAAACCACGGCCGCGACCGTGCCTGCGCCCGCGACCACGCCCGCCGATGACGACGGTTTCACAACCGTCACGCGCCGCGGTAAACGCCCACGCGCCGCGATTCAGACCGATAGCGACTCTGCTGCGGGACGTCCGACCCCAAAGCAGCCCAATATAGGTGGCGCTCGGGTGCCCCGAGCCTCTCCCACGCCCTCTGCCGCGAATTCGGCTAAAGCCTCGGCTGCGGAACCCGCGGTCGCGGTTAAGAAGCCACGCCTACCGCCTCCCGTCACCTTCCGTAACAAAGCTCGATGGGTAGAGATTTCTGAAGACCTTAAGTCGAAGGAAATCGTCTACAAGTCTGCCGTCAACACTGTTGCCGGCATCTCTATTCGTGTTTCGACCCCCGATGAGCATCGCAAGCTCACCAAATACTTCAGGGAGCGTCAGCTCCCTTTCTTCACCCACGCGCTCGAGGAAGAGCGCCGCCTCCGTGTCGTCATTCGGGGAGTTCCCTCTGAGCTCACCGAATACGACATCTGCGACTGCCTGAACGGTCAGGACTTCCCAGTCCGGAGCGTGCAGCGCATGCGCCACCCCCGTACGAAGGCCCCCTTCAACTTGGTGTTGGTCACTCTGGACCGCACCTTGGAAGGCAAGGCCATTTTCAGCCTCAACTCAGTTTGCGGCCTGTCCCCTGTCTTCGTCGAGCTTCCTCGCAAGTCCCAGGTACCCTCGCAGTGTCACAACTGCCAGGTGTACGGTCATTCCGCCCGACACTGCCACCTGCGTCCCAAGTGTGTCAAGTGTCTCGGGGATCATTCCACTAAGGAGTGCCCCCGCACTCCCAAATCCGTCGAGCCTCCGAGCTGCGTCCTCTGCGAGCATACGGGTCATACCGCGAACTATCGCGGGTGTCCCCGTGCGCCTCGCTCGACCTATCACCGTCGAGGCGGTCGTGCGACCCGGTCCAGGGCGCACGGCCCGCCGACTCGGACGAATCGGCCTCCGCCTCCGCCCATACAAAGCCAGAAGGCTTTCCCCGACCTGCCGGGCACCTCCAGTGCGCCGGCAGCATCCGCTCCTGCGCCGAGCACGCTCTCCTGGCGCGTAAGGCCTTCCCCGCCAGCTCCCTCGGCTCCTAAAGCCAAGCCCCAGCCCCCAAAGGCTCTGTCCACTCCTGCGCCACCTATCGCGGTTTCAGCATCGACCTCCGGTATAGACTGGATAGCTCGCTTACTTTTGGTACACGATGTACAAGAGATAATCGCATTTAACGCGTTAGTTAATAGTACGTCTGAGCTCGGGCTCTTAAACGCTATCTCCGCTTTCCCGGCCGTCGCGACCACGGTACAGCAATTAACCCGCGCCGCGCATAAATAAATTCGCGTAAATCAAAATAACAGATCGAACCCGCGTGTTCATACATAATAGACCGATACATTAGGATTGTTACGTAATTATTTTGTTAAATCGGCACCGTGCCGTTGTACTTTATTTTTTAGCTCGATTCCCTCTCAAAAGATGCGTGTTTGCGCCCACGCCCGCGACTCTCTCTGCTCACGCCTCCGTGAGCGGGGGGTGAAGATTCGATCCCGCACACTCGTCGCGATTTTTCTTGTAACAGCTCGAGCCTAGGTAGTCCCTCGGTGTGGAGCCCTCGAGTATGTTACTCGCGCGAATACAGTGACTTACACATGTTCTACACTTACACGATCACCCCACACTCTTGCACATCTAGGCACTCAGTGGTGGGCTGTTTTTTTTTGCCCTTTTCGGACTGAAATAGGTCACATAACACAGTAGTCAGATACCAAATACACATATACATTCGTGAAACATGCATGGTCACACATGCATTTTTCACGAATTCATATATGAGTATTGTATGGATAGATAGCTTAGCTAGCTTAGTTAGTTCGGGAATCCGGCGACAGCTCAAGCCGAGGTGCACCGAGTGCCCTTGAGATGTTTCGCCTAAAAACAATCGGGTGAGTGCCCTAAGCGCTCCCCTTAGTAGTCCGGTGGAACTGTGAAGGCCTAATAAGCCGGCAGTGTAGGTCAGTTCGAAAAAAAAAAAAAAAAAAAGTGCGGACATTTTGTTTGTATGGATGGCTCAAAGGGCCTAATCCTATCTTCTACTCACAGCTGAAGGACGGAAAGCGCACACTTGGAGGTCAGCTCTTGTGTTACATGGATATCTTAAAATATTTTGTAATTAAATTTAAGAATATTTCATGCGAGAGTTGAAATAAGCTCAAGCAACAGTGACGACACTGGCGCAGCTCTGTCCATAAGACTGTTACTAATTCTGAAGAAAGGCAACTACAAATTCTATTAATAAGTTTTTTATTGACATTAGTTAATTACTAAGATAGATTCAATGTATAATGTCGCATTAGATTAAGGATGCCGTACTTAGGTGTTTTTTTTTTATCGGAGTACGACAGAGTAACTGCACTGGACCTTATGTTAAGTCCAATGCCATGCAAAATCGACGTCGATCGATCGATGTTGCTATACCGATATCTCAATGTTTCTACAGCTAAATTAGCACCGGTTGATGACATGCACGCTACTCCGGTGTATGGTGGCCCCTATCTGGTTAGACGTAATTCTTGTCTCGCACAAACTTTTATGTCTGGAATGTAAGTTCTTCGTTTTTTTTTTAGAATATTGTCTTATCGCCGGCACGAGCGGTAAAACGTTTAACCGCAGCATAATTGGATCTTAATTTAATCGCTATTGTTTTAAAAAACCTGCGGTAAATAACTTTGTAAGTATTTAATATGCCAGTTGCATATTATTATGATCCTGAATTACATTGTTATATAGAAATTTACTCGATTACACCACAATTTAGCTGGTATGCAAAATTGCCTCAATAAATATTTATAATTCACTCTTGTACATTTCATTACAGGTTTTTAAAATGTAGATTATTCTTTTTGCTACCGCTACATACTACGGTATAAACGGGATGCTTGTTGCAAAACTTTGTGCCCACGCTGTAGGGAATAAATTTTCGCTAGTCACATAGCAGTATGACAACGTACAACACTTTGAAAGTGATATAAATTGTGAATGCATTTTTGACCGTGAATTAGTCCTACGGGTTTGTAAAATAAATTTTACAAGCTTAAAGACTATATATATATATACATAAATTATTCAGTTTACATCGGTTTCCATATGTTACCTGATATGAATCGATAATCAATACATAAAAAAATCCATATTACTCTCTGCACTGTGTGCTCTTAGTTCGTCTAAATTATGCAATATATTTTGATACGATTTTCACTGCAATTTAAAGAACTTCTCGAAAAGTTTTATATGCATATTATTATTTTTATAGGTAGTAAAAAAGTCGATATATATTGTAATGAACTTCTGCTATTCTGCGGGCTCCCTAAAAATCTATACAAATTGATTTCTAGCTTTTTTTCTGCGTTCGTCTAATATTTAATTCGTGTCCTCGTCGAAGGATGTGATTCAAAGCTCATATCATGTTTCCCAAGGATCTGTACTTTCGCCTATTCTTTTTCTTCTGCATATTAATGATATGTGGCTTTTAGGCCATCTGCATTGCTATGTACACAACAACACTATCCATGAGTGCTATGACAGGCAGCCTTCTTGCGGTCGAGGAGAAATAGAAAAGAGACGCCCGGAACTTGTCATTGAGCTCGGCCAATCCTTGCGTCCTATATCAACATGGGAACCAAGTAATTTGATTGAGTTCAAAGCCAATAAAACACTAGTGTCCTCGCTTACCTGGAAAATGTACTCATTTACACCCTTCCTGTTCTTCAGAACGTCCCGCAATGCGAAACAGTCTTAATATCTGAATATTCGCAGCGACCTCAATCGCAGGGATTGCATTGGGAGCATGATCTCCACTGCATCTCGGAGACTCGAAGTCCTGAACAGGGTATAACAGTTTTTCACTCCAGATCAACTATATCTGCTTTACAAGGTAAAAGTTCGGCCTTAAGTGGAATACTGTTCGCACATCTGGGACGGTTCCGTAAAGTACCTTCTGGAAGTCCAGGACAGATTGCAGAGACAGGCTATACGCATTGTTAATAATGCGGACATTACCGAATTTATAGGCCCGCATCAGTTGCTCAGGGATATTGTTTAACAGAGCGTATTCTACCGTCTGTATTATGGCGAGTGTTCTGAAGAGCTCTCTCTTTTCAATAACCAGATCACGCGCGCTTAGCTAAGAAGCCACAGTTTTATGGTAAATTCTATATTATTCACATACTTTAATTGCTCGACATTTCAGCCTTGTTACACAAACTAAAGTGACAAAAACCAGATTATGTAGTTTCTAAAAATTGCCTTCGCTAGCAAGACACCGCAGTAAATAAATTGCTCGTGATTATGGCATATATAACCAAGCCGAAACATCGAGCAATAAGAATAACTTAAAATATGTTCTATACCCGTTTATTAATACATTTATAATTAATATATAACCTTAAACTTAAGCTTGAGTAAACGTAAACTATCTATTCAGATATAAGTAACTCGTTTTTATCTAATGCCATTTTACTTAACGAGTGTAATTACTTCTACACAATTATAAAATATTATAAAGTCTAAAACATATATTTACTTTAAATACGAATTACTCTTAAGTCCGTTTAAAAATTATCAAAAATTTGTTTATACTTTAATTTAGTAGAGACGGTTCCGTGACATTACGTTCTTATTAAAAAATATATTCTAATAATCTCATGAAGAATGGTGTCGAAACATATCTCCATGAACGATTAATAAATGTTTAAAACCCACGCAATACATTTAGAGTTTTAATCTGTTGTTAGCGGGAGACCGGCGCCCACCCAGAGGTGTGGACAACTTTGACTAAATCGAATTATATCACAACCCAACAACAATCTCCGATAGGTTAAACCTCTAACGATATTTAATAAGAAGAGATATGTGTTGAAATCGAATGAAAACCATTTTCACGGATATTATGTGTTTGTTTATCTTAAAACCGTAATAAATTAGTCGTATCGACATTTTATAGACCAACTTTGTTAAAAATCGTTTTGATTAGATTTATACTGGTATTAAAATTATCTCACGGATGATATACTCAGAACGATTATGGTTGTAGAAGCACTGCGTAATCGTGTATTTGAAGAACAAACCAATACGTGTATGACGTGTTGCTTATGGACGTTTGCTGTTTGGTTTTAATTATTTTGTTTAATTGATTGATTTGATGGGCTTTATCTTTTAATTATTTTTTTATTATTGGGGGCAAACGAACAGGTGGGTCACCTGATGGTAAGTGATCACCGTCGTCCATAGACACTAGCAACACCAGGGAAGTCGCAAGTGTGTTGCCGGCCTTTTAAATATGTGGGCCTCCGGCGCTCTCACTGACCGAACGAAACGCAACAGTGCAAGCACTGTTACTTCACGTCGGCTTTCTGTGAGAGGATGGTACCACCCCGGGCGAGCCGACCCATTCATGCTGAAACCAGCAATAGCTTCAGCGTAGCTCTACCACCTATGATTATTATATATTACGCTATATTTATCTATCCATATATATAATTAAAATACAGTACCTTTCTATATCAATCTCACCAGTTTTTGAACGTATCAGCATAGGACTATAACTAGTTGATGCAGATTTTATCGTAGATATTTATAGGCTACTTATATTTTAGGATTGGATTGACCCGTTGCCCAATTTTTTCATTAACAACGAAGCGTAACCAGGTGTCAGCTATGTTTTTATAAGCGAATTAATAAATTAGACTTTAATTACAAATTTGACAACATATTTACGCGTTTAACGCTACATTATCTCTGTGGTCAGTAAATAAATTCACAATAACAATTTCAAATAGCTCTGAAAAATATGTAAAAACATCAACTATTGGGTCGTAAACAATATATTTTCAATTTTAATTCAAAGATATTGTTCTTCTTTACTCTAAATCGATCCCTTATTGTTTAACAGAATGGTGTTATAATATGCTTTGCTATTTTACTTATTTACATACTTATTTGTATACAGAAATTCGAAATAAGCTTGAGTGTTCACAGTACATGTTAATAAAGAGGGGTTCAGAAGTACTTTTTATAGCATATATCGATTTAAAGGATATTGATTTTAACAGAAAGCTCTTGCGTCTGGCTGCAATTGTAAACTTTTTTCTAATTACCTTAAAACGCACACTTGTTTAAATCACGTGGAATATACCATCTACTTCTTCTACTTACCCCTATCCCAACTAAGTAGGTTCGGCACAACATGTTTCTCTTTAGCAATCTCCCCTGTCCGATGTCATCTCAGTATTCACACCTTTTATACACATATCATTTTTCACACAATCCATCCATAACTCTTTTGTAATTTTTTTAATCTTATATCCGTCCACTTTCATACCCAAAACTTTTCTAGTTACATGACTTTCATATCTTCTTATAATTTGCCCGTACCACACGAACTTGTTACTCCTCAACTTCTCTGTCACTGATGCTATTTTCAAACTTTCTCTGACATACTCATTCTTAATCTTACCGATTCTATTCACACCATACGTCCATCTTAACATTCGCATCTCTGTCACATTTAATCTTATCTCATCCATCTCTTTCGTAGCCTAGCAATCGGATCCATATGACAAGACTGGTTTTATTATAATTTTAAGGACTTTTATTTCGTTTCAACAGCATTCGTCGGTCACAAACTACCAAAGACACTATTCGCCATTCGATAAATCAACCAAGATAACTAAAATTGGAGCAGGCTGGTAAGAATACGCTATTTAAAGTTATACGACAGAAACTGAATGGACCTCTGAAGTCGCATAACAGATGTTCAGTTTTTATCCTACCAAATTTATAATAAACTTTTCAAGTTTTTCTCGCTATTTCTCCAGACTACTCTAGACGTCGACACCATTTTCTCCAACAAGAACAATATCATCAGCAAACAATATATACATCAAGGTGCCGTCTTCTATATTTTTGATGTTAGTGCGTTCATAACAAGAAGGAATAAATTAGGGCTTAGAGGTAATCTCTGATGCAAACCTACAGCCACGTGGAAATTATCGCTAACGACAGCTTCGGACCTAACGTGTGTTTTGGCTTGACTATACTTGCAACGAATAAGTTGTGGGTACTTCTCGGGAATCCGTAGATACCAATGTACTTTAAATATACCATTTACTAATACTTAAATATTTTACAAATACGCATGTCATCAAAGTACTGACCGTGGTTATTTTTCGAATAGTAATAAAAGATATTCAGAATAAAATACAAGGGTGATTTATATAAACAAACAATATTGGCACGAATATATAGACGAATACTTAATCACGTCTTGGTCGAGGACTTCCCATATACCGTTGTCAAGTTGATTGTTTGACGCTAGTTGCTACGCCAGAAACAATTTGCGTGAATTTACGTATGTTCAGATCAAATTTAAAATTTCTAGATAGAATCCAGACAGGAAAATACGTAACTGATCAGCTTCAAAACGTCGAATTCATTGGATATTTAATATATACTTTGTCTCATGTCATCAAAAAGCACTCGTGTTTAAATAAACAAACCAATAACCAGATCTTATTGTATATATCTTATTGTATATTTTACTAGTTTAAAATAGTATGCTCTAGATAACGAAATTCTCTCTCTTCCTGGTCATTTGTATATATATAGGAACAAAGGGGTCCCGCAGTCATTGTTCTGCCCTTGTAATAAAAAAAAATCCTATAATCAGACCGCAGCACCAATTATCGTATCCAATTGTGAATCTAAACCATTCTTGAATCCACCGGAACACAGAATAAAATTCATCAAAATAGGTACAGCCCTTTAGGAGGAGTTCATACATATATATGCGTACAGAAGAATTATATATATAATTAACGGGCCTGGCGGACGTTGTCCTGACCTGATAATGAAAAAACCCTACCATGTCCAATTATAAATCTAAACCATTTTTGTATCTACTTGACCACACACGAAGAATTACATCAAAATCTATCTAAC
The DNA here is from genome assembly GCA_035772565.1 of Antheraea assamensis. Taxonomy (NCBI): domain Eukaryota; kingdom Metazoa; phylum Arthropoda; class Insecta; order Lepidoptera; family Saturniidae; genus Antheraea; species Antheraea assamensis. The sequence continues at coordinate 1,983,044 of JAQQSE010000042.1, forward strand.
CGTTTAGGAGAAGTCCAGCCACATACACACGTACAAAAGTATTAGGTATAATTATTAGGAATTAGGTAGGCATATATGTTATATCTGTCGGCGTTTCATACGATACTTTTTAGTAATCACTTAGATCTATCTTAGGCGGCTGTCAACCATCACTCTACCTTAGAGTTTCATAGTGTGGCTCTGAAGTATTATGGTACGATAAATGTTACTTACTACCTATTTCTTTATATATTGGAATTATGGTGATCAATCTTCAAGCGTTCGGCATTTTAGAAGAAAGCAACACACAGTCGAAGAGATTAGTGAGCAGTACAATTTTTCATTTGTGTAGGGATTTCCAAGCTTCTGCTAGGATACCGTCTGGTCTATTGGCTTTCTTTTGGACATCTCTCGTAGGGTCATTATACCCTAAATTGAATGTATTGGCGATATATGGCTCAATTTTTTCTCATTTCTAGAATTTGTGTAGCAGCTTAATTAATCATTTTGTTGTCAGGCGGTAATGATGTTACGGTCTCTATATAACAAATCGTCATTTAGACTTTTTATGGTTTTACATTTAGCCGGATCATTTTTCTCCAATTGTGCTGTTTCGCAAGTTAAAGATATTTTTTGATATTTGGTTGCTCAACGGAAATAACAACAATAACTTTTTGAAAGGTTTTTTTACTATTTGTGTGGATTATTAGATCCCAAAGACTATTTTTTTATTTTGTATTGACACCCTCTGTCCATCACCAAGTTTCTCTATCTATTATTTTCCGCCTTTTATCCAAGAGTTCTATTTGCTGCTGTAGTTATAAACTTTCGAGAATATTCTCATGTTGTACCAACATTGATATTATCATCAACATGTAAACTATCTAATTGATTACAGAACTTTGGAATAATTTTCATTTATTAGAATATACTACATGTAGAATTTTGGTGTTTGAGGTAGTTTTTGTTTAATCGTCTTCTTCACGTTTAACAGAACAATGCATTGTTGGGCAAAGACACACCCTCCCAGTTTCATTTTCTCAGATTTATTGAAATATAGTCTATCTGAGGATATGTTCATCCGTTTTTATAAGTAATATCATTTTCCAGATTTCTGCCAAAAACAGAGTTAACAATAGTTTGATCGAATACTGCTGATATTAAAAAAGAGACCAAACAATTTACCCCCGTCTATCCACATCTAATCCCATGCATTCCCACCCATCCACCTCCAGACAACTCATAGATGTTCGAAGATCAATCGACATTTAGGTATTTCCACCTGTAAGTAGTGATATCTGCTACCTCGGCAGAGCTTGGCTCTTTGATCAGCAGGGTGCACTACATGAGGTGAGTTTGATATTTGGGTTAGTGAAGATGTCGGGTCAATACACCTTACATTACTTTTATTATAGTAACATTATAAATTGTATCATTTTTAGTATATATTATTTCATAGGCAATGAACAGGTGTAAAGCTATTCAAATTTATGAATTCCATTACACATTGGTAATAAATGTTTCAATGATAATTAATCCTATATCATGATTTCAATTATAATAAATATACGTAAGTACAAAGATTTTAGAGAATCATAAAAAATATGTACGTGTCTACAGGCAGAAACCATTAGTAAAGAGGTGTAAAGTAACAGATTATTAAAAATATGGCCAATAATAAATAATTATTATACGATAAATAACAAACCAAAGGAATAACCGATCACAACCACCGAAATTTGATAAATACAGAAGACTGAATGATCTAATTAAGAAAAAAACTGGCAATAGGTACATAATAAGACGTGGCATTTAAATCTTTTTATCACTAATAGAGAGAAATAAGTATAGAAATATCAGACGATAAAAATATGAATGCTATCTTTAATGGAATTTAAGTACCTTATTGTTTACGTACTTAATTGCATATTGCTTTGAAACTTTTGTCTTGAATTGATTGATTTCTGCCACGTCTCTCTACATCAAGAAACATTTGATTTTATTTATTCGACGTGTACCTATATGAAAAAGTTAAATGTGAAACTGGAAATAGAAGGTCCGTAAACAAATTGTCATCTGAAGATTTAACAACAATCTAAGGATGCTTATGTGGAGGAGTGAAATATTTGCAAACGATTGAAATTATTACACGTTTCATCTACAACTTTTTTAAATTACTTTTTAACATTTGTTCGTTGTAACAGATATTATATGACAATAGTATCTCCGGATTCATCTATATTTTTGTTGTTTTAGTTATACTCAGTATGTTTTTCGCTCCTTCAACTATTACTTTTAAATGCAACTTTTTCAAGTACATGCCGATCAATAAAAACAAACATATTTTGTTGCAGGGAGCCGTGGTAGGAGTCGAACACAAGCAATTACAATGAATCTTTCCAAAGTAACCACCACCTTCATCAGTAGAATAAATATTCAAGGTAAAAGATATGTTCGACGTGGGTGAACCGCACGTTTCCAATATTACAAGAATATTGTTAGCGCTACGAACTCAGTATTTGCATGTGCTCGTTAACGCATTGCAGAACTGAATGACATGCGTCCAAGCCACTGATTGTTCCCTCCTCACCACGACTCGCGATCAACACAAAGTGGTGAACAACTATTACCAAGTATTCATTTCGTATATAATCAGTAATAATTGGACGACTTTATGTAAGATCGAATTAGGATTCCAAATTGAAGGAACACAGATACTGGAAACAAATGATTTGTGCTTAATAACATTATTTAAACAAAATTAAAAAACTCTTAGTCTGAACTATCTATAAGCGTTATATAATACTGTAAACGCATCTTTTAGATTATGTCATTTAATTTAATTTTTTTAAATATCTTCAATTTTGTGAGACATTTCCGTTGGTACTGTTACAAGTTGTTATTTAATAAAATTTACCAGTGATCCATAATAAACTGAGATTGTGAGTGTGTTGTTTCTATTATAATATGACCAATGAAAATGAAATTTGTCGTGTTTTCTAAGTTTACCAAATTTTGAAGGTTTTTTAATAAGTAAACCAAAACTTGTTTTTTCTTTTCAAATTTTCTATATTAATTACAAACATACATTATTTTAATACATGTAATACAATATCATTTAGTTCTGCCCGTTATATCTACATAAAATCTAAATTAATTTCATTTTATCTTGCTTTAGTTTTCCTGGTGACTTATTTTATTGATAAGCTATTAGTGTTGGGGATAGGACGATTACAAGTTAAAAATAAGATTACAACAAGCTGCTTACTGATATATGCTGATCAAATAGAAAAGTGGTGGATATCCTATCTATCTAAATCAATAGGTTGTTATGATGATATGTAGATAGTATTCCATAAGTGTGTTTCAGTGGATACATCGCAAAGGGAAATTATAAGTCAATAAAGAATAAACGGGGCCAAAAACTAGTTAGTTCTTTTTAACTTAGTTAAAAACTCAGCCAATAATTATAGTAATAGTAAACATGTTTCAGAAGACTACCATTGCAATATCGCAACCTTCAATTATGTAAAAATATATAACCCGAGTTACGACAGAGAACAAAACTTAAACAGAATTGGATGCAGAGTTAATCAATTCGAAAATAGTGTAAAACGAATTTAATTACTTTGTTCAATTTTACGCGAGTGCCTTGAACATTGTGAATATTCACCGCAGCCATCAATTGTTCAATCTTCGATTTGATTGAATGTCTGTAAACGTCATTAACAGCTCGTTATCCACGCTCAAGGCGCGAATCCCTATCATCGTGGCCAGTCAATAAACATTTCATTGCTGAAGCGATTACCTTTTGTGTTAGCGCATTGACGAATGAAACAGCACCGCATCTACTCATCAACTCAGATGTATGTTATTTCCGATATCTTACCATACTTTTTATTTAAGGTTATGCTCTAATACTTTGGCATCCAACCAAAAAATAATTGAAGCAAAAAATTTGGTCTTTTACCCTTGTTTGTGATGTAAAATACTGTTATTTTTATAATATGATTGATTTATTCTTTCATTTGGCATAAAGTTATTACATTTTTAAGAAACTAAGATTTTTATGTTATAGTAGCCAAGGAAGAAAGGAGCAAGTGATGTGGTATGCATGCGCAGAAGAAGGGAAGTTCAAGGGAAGTAACATTGCTTACAAAGATATTTTATAAGCAAAGTATATTTTCCTTTTAATTTTTTATGTCCTTTCTTGTTTATTTAAAATATATTGTTAAGGCACTAAACAGCGCGAACGAAACCGCGGGTATCAGCTAGTTTTAGTAATAGAATGATTATAGTAATTATTCAAGAAAAGTGTAATATGTCATGATATCTGACCATTTAAATGTTAGAACATTTTTTTTTCAAGTCACGCCAAAATTATTTTTATGATGAAGGAATCAATTGCTCCCCTTATATAACATCAGTGAAAGGTTAATGTGATCGTTTAACAGGCGCACTTAACAACCTTCACCTTAATAGGGTATCTTCAAAACATTTTACTGCTCTAAATTAAAATAAGATACGACCATCTCACAATCTCCATCCAAGTGTGAACTCATTCTAAATCGCAATAAGCATTTGCGATATTCAATTTTGCTGTTGTATTTTTACTGTTTTTATTGTAGTTGTAACTCAATCTAAGCTTTCCTAATATATTTTAAATGATTACAACCTGAAAATACAATAAAGTTCTGTTTATCTCAATTTTTTTTACAATTGTATTGTACATGGGTATGCGGTTGTATACAAAAATTTGTTATTAAATATAATTTTCATTGAGTGTGTTTTATATTACATTTCTAAGATTTCCATTTCGACTCCATAATTCAGAATCAAACTCATAATTTCATGTTTCTTATTTATTTAGTTTTCATACTGATACTATAAGATTACAAAATTATATTTTGTGTTAGCATCTTCAGAATAAAGATCCATCACCAAAATATGAATGTCAATCGATAGTCGTCAAACTCAAACAAGCTTGCGTATACAAAATGGTACAGATGAATGATAGCCGAACGTGTCGAAAGAAACGAGAGCTACTGACATCAAATATTTGTGCCACACCATCGATCTAATAAATAAAAATCAGTAATATATTATAATATCTTTAATATTATTATAGAAGAAGCATTTTTTGTTACCCTTTACCATTTTTTAAATTAAAATAAAGAATTACTTTATGAATAACTAACTTCTATCTACAGATGAAAATTATTCCGATTTTTACTTACGACTTTAACGACCTAAGAAACACGTACGACCTTTTAACATAATATAATTTTATAATATAATATATATAATATTAAAAAAAAACTTTTAATATAAGTAATTGACCATATTTTTCCGTTAAATTAAATAGCTACAAAATATAACAATCGTTACTATAGCAAAAATAGCAATTCGCAATTTACAATTAGTTATTGTTTAACTCATGAATATATTTCGTTCGTTTTCATTTAACATATGGTTATATTCGGCCAATAACAGTGCCTGATTTGTTCTAGTTTTATTTGAAATCGATATTCTTAGAATTTCGTTTTTAATACTTTATAAATATAGCAGATTCATTTAAAAAAATATGTTATCATTAATTATACTTATAATAACTGCTATTTAACCACCGCTATCTATTGTAAATGTTATAAAATTCAATAGAAATACATTAAATACTATTTAATAAAAAGATAAATCGTTGGTGCACGGACCACTGATTTGACTTTATGAAAGAATTTTTAATTTACTCACGTGTTTTATTCTCTTAAACTTTTTGTAAACACAGTGTAATCCTGACTGGAATTAATTTATCCCATCCCCCGTGTGTGAGGGTCCAGGACCGCCTACATAGAGCCTCCCTAACGAAATTACACACTCATTAGTTCTACGGAATGTTTGTTTGTTTTTTACAACAACTGGCGCCGAAAGCGCAGCGTTAAAAAACTAACACAATTAGTAACAGTCGCAACAAAATTGATTTAGTTTATTAGGTCACCGTTATAACTGTTGTTTTATGATATTATAAAATTCAAAAAAAGAATATTTATTCCATAAGCTTTTTCACTAAGCGCATTAGACGCGCAACACTTTTAGAATACCTATCAAATATATACTCGTTTTAAATATATCTCTTTTAATGAGGCAGAAGAGAATAATCGGTTTCATTACTGTAGATATATGCAAAGCTTACATTAGCATACAGGATATTAGTAATAGTACTTTGGCATCGGAACATTGAGTAAAGTTTATTTGATAAAATTATGAAGACTCTAATTGACGCCTGGGAAATAAAGCCAAATCTAAATTGGTGCTTTCGCAATGACAGATAAAATAAATTTCCGTAATTTAGTCAAGTGTTGGACATTTTTTATTTGTACCATCGTTATACAATACTTCATGATAACTGACATATAAGTTTTAGTGTATACTATAAGATTTGTTTTTTATTACCATAGGATTTATAAGAAGAATGTTATTTCCCATAAAAATGCTGTTATACCTTTCAGTATTAATTTCGAAAAATACCGTCGCAAACGATGCTTCCAATTTAAATTGGACATCCTCGCGAAAATCCTAATTTTTAATTTTAGTACTTCGATCAGAGCGATGATAGCTTAATTAGGACGTTGCCCTTTTTATATACAAGCTTATCGGCATGTATGCCGTACTCTCTAGTTCAGTTATTAAAATAATTGTAGCCCTAAATTGTAGCGTAAAGAACAACTAATGTATTGGTGTAAATATTGTATTGTAATGTGTAAATTTTGTGTTAAACAGGTTTGTTTTGAAATTCGGTTAGTGCATAGTAATTAAGAGTATTTTATTACTTTTAGATTTATTTACCTTTTAACTTTAAAATTTTAAACGCCATTAATTTTGAATAATATGATCGAACTGGGTTTTGTGAACTTTAAAAGAACATATAAATGCGTATGCATGTTCGCGCGTAGTACCTATAAGAAATTTTATGATTATTCTTTTTAGCTTCGTCGATGTTTTTTTTTCCAGTAATTAAATCTGCAATTTCTCAACAGAAGGCAAAAGGCATTGCACGTTCGACGTAGCGCGTTGTCATTATTCTTCGACAGATGAATAAGTGCGTGTTGATTGGAATTTTAATGGGCGTTAATGGGCGGGACAATGACGAAATCGTCGACTGAAGATTTTATCGTTTCTATCCACTGATAAGATAACGGCGGCGATCTCAAAGGCAAATTGTGGACAGAACTGTCGGTATTGCTAAGCGGTGGTCTTGTTAGTTTGTAGTACAAGCGTGTAAAGCCCACTGTATAGAGACGTTGCCGATAACTGATTCGATAACTGAAATAAAGTTTGTCGAATTCTCTACGTAGTTTTTTTCTTAATGATACAAAAAAAAACTCTGATGTATTTGGTAGAACGAGTATAAAATTAAATAAAGTGGAAATTATTAAAATAAATAACCCTATGCATCCATTCCGTTCAAAATTCGACACACCCCACGTATAACATCGTGACAGAATTTAAAAAAGCTTGGTATACGGTCAAATGAAACTTTCTGAATAGATTTTAATCAACTAGCTTCTTACTAGTTAATGTAGATTTGATCTATCCCTTGCGAACGGTAAATTTTTGAAGTATACTGCTTCGGGAAAAATAACGAGAGTGAATTTTTAATTTGCGCGTGCACACCGATACCTGAAAGCGACACTATGAAGTTGGTTGATAATAATTGTCTGTCAAGTGTTCGTAAGAATTGATACTTATATTCAAGATAGTTATTTAAATATATATGAATCTATATAATTAAACAAAATATTCATATATAAATATACATGTGTACTCGTATTTGTGTGTGATTTGAAATTATTATTATTATTATTTTTCAAACTGTCTGCACTTAACAAGGCTTCTGCAGTTTCACCGGACTACTATGGGGAGCGCTTAAGGCACTCACCCGATTTTATATAGGTAACCAGCACAAGGGCGCACGATGTGCCTCTACTTGGAATGCCACCAAATATACCGAGTCTAACTAAGCTGACTATTATTTCATACATATATAAATTCGTGAAACATACACGTGTACCAAGCATGTACTCGTATTTTTTACGAGTTTATATATGTATCTTGAATCTAATTACTTTTTTTTTTTTTTTTTTTTTAATGTGGGAAGAAATCCTTCATTGGACACCCACAGCCCTGGGGAGCTGTGGGGTGTCAGACTCCTACTGACTAAAAAAACCCACAAGATACCGTCTGCCGCGCTATGGAGTGGCACGGGATCGAACAAGCAAGCACCATGCCACCCCGGCGACAAGGCCCAGCGCGAACGCCCTGACCGCGACGACAGCCCGGTCAAGCTGCCTACCCGTCTACCGAACCAATGTGCAATGGAAAGTCAGGTCCCCAGCCCCTTCCCTCCTTGGTCCGGTTTGGTAGTCAAGGGATCACCCCCTCCAACCACCACCACCTGTAACTTTTTTACGTGGTTTTCTACCACGGTGACTTTTTAACGAGGTTTTCTCCCTCTCCCTCCGCCCGAAGGCCACCCCTCTGTCACTTTTTAATGTGGTTTCCTCCCACAGGAACTTTTTAATGAGGTTTTTCTCCCTCTTCCTCCGCCCGAAGGCCTCCCCTCTGTCACTTTTTAACGTGGTTTCCTCCCACGGTAACTTTTTCTTGAGGTTTTCTCCCTCTCCCTCCGCCCAAAGGCCGTCCCTCTGTCACTTTTTAACGTGGTTTCCTCCCACGGTAACTTTTTAACGAGGTTTTCTACCTCCCTCCGCCCGAAGGCCTCCCGTCTGTTTTTTAACGAGGTTGTCTCCTCAACACCCGTAACTTTTTAACGTGGTTTTCTCCCACGGTGACTTTTTACCGAGGTTTCCTCCCTCCCACCGCCCGAAGGCACACCCGTCTGTAACTTTTTAACGTGGTTTTCTCCCACGGTGACTTTTTACCGAGGTTTCCTCCCTCCACCCTCTGACGGGCGAACCGAAGCAGGCCCGTCCTTACCCCATCCCCTGTCCCCTCTGATAAGCAGAGGGGTACTGCGAGGGGCGCCGTCTGCCGGGGTATATGCCCCGACCCGGTTCTGGAATCGAGCCCCAGGAGTGTTTATCGGCTCTCTAGCCTAGATCCGTAGTGTTCTGCTAGACAGGGTCACCTCGTGTAGGATGTGGCTCTTCACCACGCACTGACGGTCTTGGGAGGCAGGCTAAGGCTCCACGAGGGAACTGTATTCGCCTGTGGGTCCACCCCCTGCGGTTCTGAGGTACAAGTATCTCATCCCCACTTGACCGCTAACTTCGTTTGAAAAAGGGATTAAAAAATAAACCCAAACACTATGTGTACCTATATGTGTATGTATGCACGTGTGTGGGGTGATCGGTGTTGTGTTGTAAAAACTAGTGCTTGAAAATTTATTCAGTGACACTGTAGTCGCGCGAGCAACGTGCTCAAGGGCTCCATTCCGGAGGATGGGACCTCGGCTAGAGCCACTGCCGAGGGGAGCGGCATAGGCGAGTGTGCTGGAGCAAAATTCACAGTCAAGCGGCGGCAGCATGATTTGTGATTACGCGAATGTGGGCACGCACACGCTCTGTTAACTGTCGGTTTGTATTATTTTTATTTCTTTACATTTTAAATTATTATGATTACATTATCATTTGATAAATAGTTTATTCTACTTATTTTTGATATCTTACTTGATTCTGCAAATAAATACATAGAATATTACTAAAATGTGCTTTCCTGAGGGTCTACCTTATATTGTTTATCTCAATTTAAAATTAAAAATACACTACAAAGTAAATTAACTCTTTCAATCACTTTAGGGTGACGTTGATAAGTGCGATCACGCTATTGGGAGAGACATAGTGTCTTTTCTAAGGGAATTCTTGTAGTTGAATTATTGCGTTTCAGCTCTGCTCTCCCGAAAAGTAATAATCTTATATATAACTGAGCAGAGGGAAAACCGTTAATAACATCTTATTCCTCTGCTTCTCAACCGATTTTCTTTTCTTTTTTAATTTAGTTCACCTTGAATAGTTTTACCGTTATTAATAAATATTTTAGTTCATTTTAATTTTATTCCTTATCATTGAATTTTGGTTGAATTTTCCTGGTCCGTTTCTCAAGTGATTTTCGTTATATTTTTTCATTTCTTTGCTGAAACTTTGCTACTGAAATTGCATCAACACCGTGATGAAGAGAACTTTTTTTCTCAGGAAATATAAACAAGCATATGAATTCTACTGTAATCACTGTTAAAGGTGTAACGCGTGGGAATGTGCATACCGATACACACAATTTTATTAACCCTTAATAATTGTGGGTATTTTGTTCCCTAAGTTGGGGGAGCTAATCTACGTAAACACGACGGGGACAATTGTGTACACTTCCGGAAGGTGATAATGACTAAACGATTTATCAAACCGGCGAATCACCGCAATTTTATTATTATCTTTACGTGAGAAACTGGCAATAAACTCATAATAATGTATTTTGTACTAGCTCATACCTGTGACGTCATCGCCTGCGTTGTTTAATGTCTTAGCAATATATTTTATGTACACAGGGAAATACAGAAATACCATACTCCTTACAACACTTCACGACAGCAAGAAACCATAGATCGTTGAACGCGTAACGCTGGTAAAAATCGTAATTCCTCAAAACTTTAATAACCCTATATTACATGAAGCTATTGCCATCATTCTTATTTTAAATAAAAGTCTAAGAAGTAAAACAAAAAAAATTGACCGATATCTATCAAGTAGTTTTTGCGTGATTCCTGTACAACGGTATACCTCTATCATTTTATTTATCTACTTCTTTTTCCTTTGCGTTATCCTGCGTATGCGCAATACACTGGTTGCCCCACTTCTCCAGAGTAAGAAAATATATAATAACTGCCAAAATAGATTTTTTTTTTTTATGTTGAAGCTACATGATTTCCTTACTTATTTATTACAGTTACTATGAGCTACCTAATTTAAATGCTTTTATATATTTGAAAATATCCATCAAAAATTAAATAAATCAAGTCTGTTTGTATATGTTATAAGTGTGGTAATTATTGAGGAAGTGCGGTATCAAGTTAATGCGTATAGGAACTGCTGGTGCTGCCAGTTAATGTCCTTTTGACCTATCGTCACGTGGGGCTGACGTGTGATTCACTCATGAGTTATGATCCGTGTGAAAATAAATTTTACAGTAGATATACATTATTTTATTTATACGTTATATATATCATATATAATTTTGATTATATTTAGATTTTATTTTGTACTGGGTAATAAGCTAAATAAGACTAAATCTTCCCTTTACAGTACAGCCCTGTAATTAAATAAAATGGCAACTAAACGGTTGCACGTCAATTTTGACAATTTCGAAGACCACACTACTGTCGTTTATATAATACACTTATTCTCTTTTTTACAAGGAGATTTTACACCTCAATTTCTTCACTTTGTCATACGATTTTTCAAACCTTTCTTTCATATAAACCCTGTCCTGACAGTTACAAACAAAACAGAGTTAGCTAAATCAGTCCAGAAAATTCTAAAGTGTTACGATTTTTATTTATATATTTTTTTTACCTATTGTAAATTCATACCTTTAAAAATAGTCATGATTTTTATGCAGTTCACGAAGAGTTTTATATAAATAAATGATAAACCAACACAAGAACGTACGAGTACACACTGCGCATGCGAATGTTAATACAAATACCTTATTAAATTGTTATTGTTTTTTATGATACCCGGTTATGTCCTTTTACAAGTTAAATTCTTTTTGTATTTCATTCGCCGATTTCCAAGACCACTAACCCACGATGAATAAATAAGGAAGGGCGAAATATACCTATATAATAAATTAATGTAATATGTATGCCATAGTCCATTCATTAGTCACAAATGGACACCTACCTGTACGTAAGCTGAATAAATCGTATGCCAATGTACAGAAAATATTTAAGAGTTTAGAAATGAAATATATTGTATGCAATATAATACTAGCTGTATAAAAAGGGCTCTTTACTGTCTTAGCTCACTAACTTTTATTTCGATTTGACTAACCAACGTTATTCTAAAGAGCAATGACAGTTACATCAGGCTTGGTGATGAGTGTAGGAAGCAGTCAGTAGAAACAGCATTAAACGCAAAGGTGACAAAGTGGCTGAAGTAGTCTTAAGAGGTTGCCTTGCATACTGTTCCGAGAATTTAATATAGCAAATCATTTAAAATAACTAAGTATCCATATGTTTATGTATATGTAGGCAGTGATACGCGTACATGTAGGTATTTATTTTTTCTGAAAACTTTGGTTAGAATAACTTCAATAACTCTTGTATTGGTTAACGTGTGAAATGAGCTGTTAAACTTAAATGAATTCAGAACGTCAATAGTAGAACAGTTAACGGTTAATTGTAATAATGAATCCTGGTTAAAACTCGACGTTAACAAATTTTGCTAATAAATTAACAAAGAAAAAAAGGACGAGCGAACACTTTCGCCGAGACACACGTCCGAAATAAATTTTGGCAGAGCGGTCACAACTTATTCTAATTAGCCGGTACGAAATCCCAATTAGTACATTTCAGTATCGGATGCGCCCGATGTATATCCCGACCATCGCGGTGGCTAACATAAGCCGTACAGATAACATTTAAATCCTTTAATTAAGTCACAGATTTCTTTATGCATTCGCGAATGTATAAATTAACATTCAATGTATTTAGTGCCTATTTCGAAACTATTACTGCAAATGTCTTCTACATTAACAAATCTATAGTTTTTTATGTAGATGTCGATTTTTCCAAATTTTTTAATAGACATCTCTGGTGTAAGGGATAATGATCACGAACATGATAATACAAAATTGTTGTCTATTTTTTGGTATTTTGGATTTAATTGTATAAAAAAATTGAATTATAACTTCATTCCTCAATTGACATAGATGCTGTAGATAATGTGAATAATAAGTTTTACAAATTATTAAAAAAAAATTACAAGCAATCAAATTGCTATTTATTCTCAACTGATTTTAAAAATATATTTTATATAACGACAAGCATAATTTTGTCATTTATAATGTGTATAAATTAAATATTGACAATAATTTTAATAATCATAAAATTACGAGACGCAAATAATTAGTGTGAAAAAATCTCAAGCGGCGCCATAAATACAGCTAATATTTTATAATATGTATGCTGTTATTTATAATACAACTAGTTACAGCTCACGGCTTCACCTAGTCAGTGTTGCTTAACCTATCTCTTGGGTACAGTTCTTTTTCTGGATATAATGCCCTATATCCTTTTCTGTTCTTCTGAGAATGCAAAATTTCATGATGATCGCTTCAGTATTTAATGTGTGAAATCGTAACAAACAAACAGACAAACTCACATTAACATTTATAATATTAGTAAGAATTTTGATTTTCTACTGAAGTTATTATTATTAAAGTTTTCTAAGTAATTTCTGTTTCAGATTGTAATTTCTATTTTGTAGTTACACTATAAAAAGGAAAAAGAAATTATATACCACTTCAATATAAGTTCTCGATTTGCTTGTTAATAGATGTAAAGAAAACCATTCGTGTAGAAATATAAAAACATTGTAGTTAATGCTAGAACTGTTATAATAAACTTTGTATTAAAAGTGGCAATAGTCTTCAAGTTCTATCTTTACGAAATCCTTAAGACCAGACCACGATAAAATCGAGATCGAATAGCGAGTTTTAAATGAGAAATACAAAAATTCATATTGAGATAAAGCAGAAATAAACACAAATCGCAGATAACAGCTTCTTTTAATATTGAAAGAGGAACCCGTTCTTGAACCAGTGGTCACATATCAAACGATCTGTCTCGGCCATCCTTAATGATACGTTAAGGGAAAAGGTGTTAAAACGTTTATTGGAATACCTTCTAAAATGTTATTAATAGCTTTTTAACAAGCCGACGACTGCTCATTTCAGGTGTTAACCTAAAGTTTTTCGAAGATGCTCAAAAAAATATTAACCCTCCCAAAACATTTGGTATCGCAATTCGGCTATAACGATAAACGAAAGTAATTTCAGAGACCTTTTGGTTTTTTGCGGAGACTTTATCAAATGAATATAAGAGAGTTTTAAACCTGTAAGGGTTTTAAAAAGTTTTATATATTACACTAAACTTTTGTGAAGGGTTTAGGTAGCCGCTTAACACTGTGGTTTGTCTCGGTAGAATCTTTTTTTTTACTTTTATAAGTATTACCGTTTAATCACAATTTCACCTGATGTTAAAGTTTAGCGTAGTCCAGGATGGTAAACATGTTAAATCTGCAGGGACTGGCTCTCAAGTGTAACTGCGGGAATACACCCATCAAAAGTACTCAGTAACAGATTTTCAATATGTAGATGGTAGTTAGCTAGGCAGACTTAGAAAAAGCCATAGCCCTCATGCTATGGTTTCATGTTTTCCTTCACTGAAAGCTCTTGCTTATTCTCAAGGATACGAACCTGCACGCGTTAACCACTGAATTATCATCGCTTCAAAAAGTTAAATTATAACGTTATAAAAATAGTTGTTGTTATTGGTAGTTACTCTCATGTACTAGTTTTAACATACGGTCACACTTATGCGTGTCGCCTTCAGGGATGAACTTGAGCATATCCAGCATCAAGCGGAGTGATATACATTTGTTCCTACAGGGTAGTGACAATTATGAACATGGTGACAAGCTAATCATAGTGGCTCGTGTTGAGCTTGTAGTGGTGTAGTGGATCCGCCAATATATAACCATCACTTAAAAGACATGTAAGTTTGCATGATAACGATGAACAGGAAAGGATCGCTTACCATCAAGCAAAGTGTCTTCACTTTGCTATCAAATAATTATATCAGCCTGTAAGAGATGCACTGCAGGGTCACACGCCTCTTTTTGAAGAAAGGTATGGACACGTACATCACGCAAGTACAAGACATTGGCGATTTCAAGCTCTGAGAAATTCACAGTTCTATATTTTTCCACACACGATGGTTTTACCACATAACAACATTTCTCTGGTTCAGGTTTTCTGACGATGTTTTCCTTCACAGTCAACCGATGATGTTACTATTTTAAATTATTAATCGTACGCGAATTCCGAATTTTTTTTAGCATATGCTAGGGTTCGAACGTGCGGATATCTAATTGGCATTCCACCGGTGAGTCCTCTCGAGCACCACGACTATGCTTTGCTATATATACTCTTATAAAAATTGTTCGTGATTTTTTTATAGTTTTACGGAGTTTTGTTTGTGTTTTTAAAATATTATAACATTAAAGCAACAGCATTCTCAGCGTTTGACATTTTATAAGGCAAGATATGCATCTGTACGTACATATGTAACTTGAAGATTAACTTCCAGCACATCATTTTTGTGCCTGCACCCGGACCTTGTGCTGCAGTCTCCCGGTACGAGGGATATTGTTGCTAACTTGCACTTCTCACGA
Organism: Antheraea assamensis; assembly: GCA_035772565.1. NCBI lineage: Eukaryota > Metazoa > Arthropoda > Insecta > Lepidoptera > Saturniidae > Antheraea > Antheraea assamensis. The sequence goes on from JAQQSE010000042.1 coordinate 1,998,490, forward strand.
AGCCTTCTAACTCCATCCTCAGGATTTACAACCTACTACTGGCTTGAGTTTAGATTGCGGCCCTTTTCTAGATTGGTTTTAATTTAAGAGTATAATGACCACTTAAAACGTATGATTCCTACTTTATAAATTAAAGCAATATTCGGCATGTAAGACTTAATTGAAACTCTAATTAATGATTCTCGTTACTGTTATAATATTCAGTAAACTCCAAAGAAACCGTTCGTCTCCGCCCACGGCGTTTTGTTCCAATGACGATAATTTGATAGTACTTCAGACAAACGGTGTTCACGGGTGTACTTCCAAGGCATCGATTTATTATTGAAATCGACCCGATACACGCAGGCTTCCTGTATTCGAAATTGGCTATAAAATTGGCGAGCGCTCGTGCCCAGCGCTACATGGTTCGTAATACTTAAAAAAGTTAATATAAAACGACTTTTCAATTAACATACAAGACTGACACGCGCGAGGTATTTCTCCTGTGTGAGATATTAAATATTTTTGGTATATTTTATCAGTAAATTAATAAAGTCACGAAGAAAGTCAATTAATGTTATTAAAATTTGTAGTGATGAGGAATTGATTACAGGATTATTATTTATCTGTATTGGTACTAATAGCTGTGGATATTTTTCTATATAATCAAACAAATTAGTAAAAGGGTGAGATCTGTGTAAGGTTCGACTACGGGATTAGTAAACTCATTCTTATTTCGGCGGTAAGGCCCTTACGTTCCAGTTAGTCCTCAGAAGTAATAAACTATTATAAATATTCTGCAGCGACCACTTCACATCAGATGGACAACATGCCTGTTTGCTAATTCATGGCATAAATATAAAACAAATAAAAAGAAATATACGATTCAAAATTAAATAGTTATTAAGGTCAACAATAAATTTCATTTTAACTAATTCTTGATTAAAGATATAAGGTTTTCCCTACACGGAGGAAGCGACAGAACTTTCCTGAAAGCGTAGTGGGGGTGCACGTGCCGGTCAATGAGCACGCGCAGATGTGTCGTGACACCTGCTTTGACGTCCCGACGTCTCTCTTGCACTCGCGCTTTATTTTATCAGTTCGCTCTTTCTTTTAATATTTTAATTCCGATAAAGTAGCGTAAATACGATCAAAGACTCGATATAAAATTATGTGACCTGTTTCTCGGTGGTACACTCTAACACGGTTCGAAGGACCGATTAGTATTCCATACGCGAGTTATTTCAATGTATGACCGTGTATGATATCACTGGCCAACTTGTTCTGGGACGTGTACGATAGTCTTACATAGCCAGTTTCATATGTAGGTACATAGGTTAGTTGTTTAATCGACTTGCGAGATAAATTCTAGTGATGTAGTGGAATATGTAATCTTTTTACAACAACTGTTCGAAACGATTTTTTAAAATTACACACACAAACTGCTTTATATTAGCTTTTGCCCCCGGCGTTAATTGTATTTGTCAATCTCTCAGAGACATTTTTTTTTCTGGATCGATTGAATAGTGAAAGTGTAACGAACAAACTCATAATAACATTTATGACATTAGTAAAGATACAAGTTATTGTCTATTTAGATCTTGATTTACATTTTAATATTCCTTCTCCTTAACATTAAAATAATTGTTATGTTTATTGATTTGCTTTTTGTTTTTGAAACATGATAATTTTGTGGTAGTTGATATAATTATAAGAATAGGTACTAGCCATTACCCACGGCTTTGATTGTGTTAAAGTAAATTTAACCTATACCTCGGGAGCCGTTTTTTTTTTCTGGGTGTAAGGTAAGCCATGTCATTTCGAGTGCCCCTGACAACGTGAGTAAAAAAAATTAAATGAACGGTTAAGTAGTGACAGTGTAAAAGCGTAACATACAAACAAACTCACATTAGTTATTTATGATATTAGTAACCATAAGAATACTTAATTATATGTTATGTTTGCAAATTATGATCTATTTATTTATATATTAATCAAAACAATAAAATAAATATTACCGTTGACGATATGAAGTAAAGAGTCTAGCAAAAAATTGATGATGGCTCAGTTGGTAGTGTGTTTCGACACTGCGTCGAAGGACGTAGATTCGAATCCAGGCAAGTGAGTCGCAGTTTTCGGTGAAGGAAAACATTATAATGAAACCAAAGAATGGTGTTGGGGTTTATAATCTAAGTTCACCTGGCTAGTTACCACCCTCAAGTTGAAAATCTGTCGCCAAGCACCTGTTGGTGTGTTCCGGCAGCTGCACTTGAGAGCCAGTCTTCCTCTAGGCTTAGCGTGACTACCATCTAGACCATATCATCATTTAACAACAGTTGAGATTGTGGGCAAACGCAATCCTAAAAAGTATAAAAGAATAGTAAAATTATGGGAGCCATTATTGATATATGTCCTAAAGTTAATATAACTTGGTTTTCTTTAGACTAAAAAAATCTTTTATGTGATAACTAACGTAACAACACAAAATGAAGCTTGGAATTAGAACAGTTGTTATTGTAAATAATGACATATTCTTTTGCTAACGAATGAAACTGTAAGAAAACGAACAGGGGCTTTAATTTAACTTTGATTAATGACGTCGGATTGACAAAGACACAGCATGAAGCGTGTCTCGCTGTGTAAATTGGACACAGTTAATCCGCGGCACCCAAACAGAGGCAACGCGAAGTTACCCGTGTCACTGTGTTAAAAAGCCCAGGTATGTGTAAAATTATATACGAGTATACATGAATCTGAATTTAAATAATTAGTTTATAAATTATATATACAAAAAAATATATATATTTTATCTTGTAGTACATAATTATTGCAACGCGTAGATATGCCTGGCGAATATAAGTAACAAAATTAAAATATTTATTTTTTAATAATATTGTTCGTATTATTTTGATGTCCTATGTTTGGTATTTAATTTGATTCACTAGCAATTTTATATCGCCTCATTTTTTTTTCTTCATCTATCGCATGTCGCATTACGGCCGGCCGCGGAGTAGGGATAAAGTGATAGGCGCTCAGCAGAGCAGCCAAGGTCAATTATGGCGACGCCCATGGCTTAATTCAAAGTGATTTAAATAAATATTGTGTTCAGTTTTTAAAAAGCTACGATCCGAAAAAAAAATTTCACTTCCACACAATTATTTTTTCTTGATCTTGTTGGTTTCAAATTTATAAAAATTCACTCGAGGTATTTAATAATAAAAACCAAAAATGGTATAACCGTGATAAAACACCAATACCTTATACTACTTAGGTAATGTACCATAAGCAATGACAATTAAAAAGGTTGCTCACTCCTTGCATGACTTAAAAACATGTTTCTTTTCTTTGCTGCTTCATAAGAACAAAAAATAAAAGTAGATACTACTCATTATTGTGTGTCTGCTTACCATTTTAGGTCCTATAATGTGCTAGTTAATTGTTTAACTCGGCTATTCTTCTCCGGCTTTAACAGAAACGTACGTTAAAATATCTAGTAACCCGTGCTTAATATAAATTTAGTTTGCCGACGATAAAAAAGTTAAGCTACAGCTATTTATTCCTCACCCGTTCATCGACATTTTTTTTTGTCGTCTGTTCACCGAATTAGATTCTGTTTTTTTTACACCATGAAAATTCGTTAATTAAACACAAATATGAATCTATTCATAGTGGTTAACGCCTTTTTTGTTAAAGGTTATTGCCGCTCATCAATTTAATATCATTAATGTTTGACCATCTATTTTTCGAACCCGATATAGTCATAATAATTTATATTATAGACAATAAAAAAGTAATTTTACTGCCAGCGCCGCTCACCTCAATTAAAGCGTTATAGTATTTCGATTTCTACTAATGTTATCTTTTTAATTTGTCACAAAATAAAACTGTCCTATAACGTAATACGCGATAACTTAACTATAATATTTAATATTACAAGACTTTTGTAATATTCCTTTTTGAATTTTTATATCACTTATATTATTTCTGTGAATGTCATTAAATTGTAACATTTACGGTTTGTAATAATACATATAAACGTCATCTGTTGAGACCACCGTGTTAGCTTCGACGCAAATTCGATGAGACGTTACAATTTAATTAAGGATATTCTGTTAATATGCTTCATTTTTCTGTCGCGCGTTTTGTATTTTGTGATACTTTCATGGACCATTGCACAGATTTTGTTGACGTTTTGGTGACACGTCTCTTACTTTTTTATCATTTAACGTTCGACAGCATGTAATTGTTTCCAATAAAAATGATTATATATTACTATACATATACATAATCTACAAGATATATTTTTACACGTCTGCATAGAAGAAAAGGGAGGAGTTGTAGGTCAATATTTTTCGAACATATCTCTAGATGTATGTATGTTCCAGATAGTATGGGTATGTATTTATTTCTTCAGCATACTTTATATTCTAAACAACGTAATCGATTTTACCATATTAGGTGGCATTCGATTCGTGTTAATCGTGGGAGTGGTATAAGCTATAATATTGAAATTTCTGAATAAAAAGATGTGGAATGATAAAATAAGTTCTCAACTTACTAATACTCAATTGTACAACTCGTTCATTAATATAACTTAGAAGGTTTCAATGTTTTGGTTGTGGCCAGGATTTTTGTTTTTCTTGATTCATTTGTTTTTATTTATTAATAGTAGGTTTTGACAGAAACATACGGGTTTTTGGCGGAATCATAGTCTGTCATGTAGTGGTTTTTATTCATAATCTTGTGTTATTAGACTCTATATTTTGTAATATTGGTGGTGTTTTACGTATTATAGTTTGGTTATTATGCACAAGTGAAGTGGATGGGAAATAATATCACGGAGCATGCATTCTGAGATGCCACCAAAACTCCATGGAAAGTTCTAATAAGGAAACCACCATCTTGTTATAACATTATAATTATCACAAGACACTTATTTGGCAAAATCTTGTTACTTGACGCTGGCTAGTGCACAAATCATGATGGGGCCAAAAAATAAAGAAGAAAAAGAAGACAGAAACATACAGGGATAATTATAATTATTCTCTCTATAGTAGTTATATTACGGAAAATAACACGGAATAAAAATGTAAGTTTGAAAAAAAAATGATTTCATCGATTTTAGTAAATATCTAATTAAAAAGAATACAAGCTCAAATTCAATTAACTTCTCTCTGATCACTTACTAATTGTATTTAAAATCGGAAATAATTTCCACAGAAACGTACATGAGATTAATAAAATGCCAATAATAAATGTAATTTAGTTGTAATTTTAGACAACTTTAATAGAAGTATCGTATATGTTGTTTTTACTGAATAAAACCGCCACATTTTAATATATGTTTATTACCTAAGTTATGTCTACATGTACTCTTAGGTAAAGATAGGTAGTTGCATAATATTATATACAATAAATTGATATGATATGGCATATAGTAGGTATTGGATATATCATATCTAATTCGAATTAATTCTTACATCTTATTTCTGTAAGAGCATAAAAAAGTATCTCTATTATCTTAATGGTTTACATAAACATATATTTTCCATAAAAGGTGGTTTCTTATCTTAAATAGTTTTAATTCAGATTATCATAAATCGTACAATTCAACCGACATATATTAAACGGCTACCAAAAAAAAAAAAATCTTCACTGCGGCTCTAACTATTTGATAAATTCATAGAACAGAGTTCATGCTCATTCCAGCTTCGAATGTGTTTCAGAAACATGCATTCTATGTGTTTTATAAAATACTTTAATTAAAATATTCTCCACAAACATAATACAAATACACGTCACGTTTATTTCGGTCATATATCGATGTTCTATATTAATGGCTGATATTTTATCAGCACAAGGATCTCGAGAGCCACCGGGTAAGTGATGTCTTAATAATGACACGATGTTAAATATCGTGAAACACATCTCGATGTACAGACAAAACCGAACGACACGACAAAGGAACTCGACCCGAAGTATTTTGTCACTGTTAAACTGATCGAATCAGTTCTATTTCTGAATCGATACACAAAAAACACACCGGTACACCCCAAAGGGGTTGATACGAATTTCTATTATGAGGCATGCGATTATCTTGACGATAAAATAAATAAAGAACCGAAAACTAAGCTCCTAGTCGACTCGTTAATTTATATGATTTGATATCCCATAGTAATATTAATACGAATGTCACGAAAGCTATTACAGAGTCTACGCTCCTATACCACACAGAAAATTACTAGTTAGTATGGTGAAGTAATCAAATAAAACATGACATGATCTAGTGAAATGGGTAATTTAAATCGTTTCCAAATAAGACATCATATCAATTGTTTTCATAATAAAAAGGGTTTGTTTTTATTAGAATCAATCATGTTATTATTTTTAATTATGCATGTAACATCTGCTTCCTCGGCTTGCGTGCGTCTGAAGTAATCTATATATTAAAATGAATGTCCGTGTATATGAGATCTATAAATTCCAAAACTGTTTCATTCATCACCATGAAAGTTCTATAGTATAATTAGCTGTGCGCCGATGTTCCAATTGCGTTTAATTTTGCCAACCTTGGCCGACGATAACCCGCATTATTACCACGTATTTGCAGAGATTACTTTCTAACCTACATTTTGTATGACGATAGTTCTGCTGCTAAGAGTCATACTCTAATGTTAGATAGCTTACAATTTTATTTAACACTTAGTTTACTAAATGTAAAAATATTTTTTCAAATGTGGTAAATATTTTCAGAGATTAGCGTATTCAAATAAACAAACAAAGAATTAATTTCTCTTGAACTTTATAATTTTCTTAAAGATTTAGGCAAAAAATCACAAGCGGTTACTAGTATATTATAAAACGACTTACAGCAAAAGTTACGTGGTATTAAATACATAAAAGTGTATTTATTTCTAGAAGCTTCTACTGTTATATTAAACTTTGCAAAAAAAGACCCGCATCGACGTCGTCGGTGTTGCGTATATTATTGGTATATTTATATACTGCCACCCAACGAGCAAAAGCGTTGAATAAAATATCAATTAGAGAACTTTTTGATTGAACGAAAAATCCCTTTATTTCTCAATTTCGCTTAGTGAATTCGTTCCTCGTATATATTGGCGTATGTCATTTGCTGTTTTTGTATTCTGCATGTCGTCGGTTTGGGCGGTAAGGTAATGAGGAAAGCCAAGTATTTATTACAACATTGAACTCTTAAGGGGCATTGCTTTTTAAATTTTATTTCATTTTGTATACTACGAATTATCTTTGAGTCATTGGTTCATATTGTATAAATATCGTTTAGGAAAATATATTACATATTTGATGTACTAATTACACGTATTTTTATGTATTTCGAAATTTAAATATCACAAGAGACTTCTACTTAAATACTTTAAGTTCAAGTCTCGAATGTTTTTAGGTCTCGCGACAATGTCGATGCATATGTGTAAACAACGGACCAAGGTAACACGTATTTTTTGTATTTTGATTTATTGTTTCATGTTTCAGAAGTCGGTTTTTGCATCGTGCCACACACAGGCAACGTTGACTCCGATACATGCAAATTATACTGTAGGAAACCAGAGAGAAATATGGGAATTTTAATGTTCGCCTTTAGTCGATGCGAGCTTATCGTAAATAAATAACATTTGTACCGATACATTCGTTATTATATTATTCTCACATTAATTTCATTCGAATAAATAAATTTCTTAAGAGAATTACAATTACTTTTTAAGGAATACAATAAAAATAACTTGGAACAAAGGTAAGCAATATTGATTTTATCAGGTAGCGACCACATATCTTAAAAAAGCGAGACAAATTATTATAAGAGAAAAGACAACCAAGATATTACGAATACATATACTGGAAAGACTAAATAAAATTTCTTATGAATTTCGGTCAGTGTCAATTTCTTCTACCTGACACTATCTTTACCGAATGTATGGTCCCCACCTTTCGGCCAAGTTTTCTGGACTGCATTTGATTTTACTTCCCATGACTTTGATACCATAAGCTATTACGGCGCCCTTTTTAAAGGAATTGTTTTATTGTTTTAAATATTTTAAATAGGGCACGTAATAAATCTATTTTCGAGTTGCTTTTAGAGATATTTGTACTTCTCACCTTTATTATGTTATCTCTAATGTATTTAAATTAAGATTTACCTCTGTCATGAGTTTATTTTTTTTAAACAAAATTCTACGTACCTAATTAGAGGTTCAAGTTTTATCATAAAATGTATTCTCATTGTTCAAAAGGTAGTAAAACATATTTAAATTACAATGTCTCTTATACTTTATTCTCGATACAAAATTTGATTCAAAATAGAATCGTATTTCAAAAAAGATTTCAACCTTTATCAACTATTTTCAATCTTAAAGAAATGAAAACTCGATCTCTACCAGGATTTTATTATAAAGTGATAAACGTCAAAGGCTTAATGTCGATCGTATAAAAATATTAAAAGAGATTACATTTAATAACCCCGGTACATTCGCAACCCTTCTTCTAATTGGCACCTTATTTAAATTCTTACCGGCGATTATTTCGGAACAGGACTTGCACATGTTGCGTATCTGGTTTCTCTGTAAAATCTACTTCTTTATTAAGTGAGGAACTTTTATATCCATATAATGGTAAGCATAGCCACTAAGCGATCCGGTAATTTCATTGGCACTTTATTTCGTTAGTCGTATTAATCGTTCTTGTTATGTTGAATAAAAAAAGGACTCTTACAGTCTCACTTGGGAGCAAATCGAATATATGTGTATAAATAAAATGGTAGAGGCCTGTCGTCGTGTGTACTATTTGTCACGTTCCGCCTGAGCTGACTTTACAGACAACCAGTTTTTTTGTTTATTCCACTTCTTAGACACTTAGCCCTTATAAAACAAAATTACAATAACTTCATTTAAGTTGAATTTAGTAAAGTTTCAAGAAACTGCGATTTTTATAAGCATTATGCTTTACAGAGATATATGTTTTCTTGCCGTGTAAAAGTAGGTAAGTAGTGCGCTGCCTATATCTTTTTCTCATATATAAAATATATTGTTAAGATAATAAATGATGCAAACGAAGTTGCGGGTATTAACTAGTTAAATTATAATTAAACCTTTTATGAAGAAACAAATCTATTTCTATTAATATTTGTCAAGGAATGTAACAGTTCATTTACTATATTCTTAACAATTTATTATACTGTAATTATTATTCTATACGACGAGTAATTACTTACTCATCGATGTATGGTTGCGAAATATTGTAATTAGTATTAATTTTATGAATGGATAGTAAATTATCATATGGGCACGTTAACACCCCGCTGGCTGGGACTGATATCACGGGGCGTGCATTACGACCTATCGCTCGCTTTTTAACCGTACAACCCGACCGTTTTGTAGATTAAGGGAAATATGTTATTTATGCATCACTTTTAGAGCTGCGCCCCATCGCGGCATCATGTTAATTGATCGACGCTTCATTAATACTGTATTGTTATAGTTCTGTTTTAATATTTTTTATCAGCCCTCCCGTAATATACACGGGAATGATTTTGGTTGATTATAATCGAAATCCAATCATAATATTCTCATTAATTATTCCAATGATATTGACAGCTTTCTTTTATCTTACTTACGCTTAAGAAGATATCTGGTGTCTTTCCTGGTATGTTTTTACTAAAGACTCTTACGTCAATAGTTAAATTCTTTAGCTGTATACGTTTGCAAAAAATTATAGATGATATCGGTGTTGGAACTTGTGAAAATTTCGCTTACTCAAAACCACGTCTATTTCCTCTGCAAAACAGCAGCCCTCTCACTGCTATATTCTTCTCTGAAGACTGAGTTTAGTAACATCACATGGTGACTCAATAATCAATCGACGTAGTTACGATGCAATGAATCTAAGTTTTCAGTAAATGAAACATGATGCAACCAAAGCATGTTGGCTTCTAATGCCCACTTGGTTAGGTATCAAGCCAACCACTTATAGGCATATTATGGCAACTGCGCTTGAGAACCAGTATCCATTTACGTTCACCGTTTCACAATTTAAAACCCTAAAACCTATGAAATATAAAAAAGACATTATCAACTGGACTTAGTTACGTCTTATGTATTTTTAAGGATAATTACCGTCAGGTTGTATTAAACACTTCACACCAAGATGATTGCATGTCTATTTATTGCTTAATATATCGGAAAAATAATTAAAAAAAAAACTTTTATGAAGCCACGTACGGTTTAAACACACGTTTATTTACACACATTTATATCTTACGCGTTCTGAACCAAATGGTGAGTTCTAATTAAAACATAGTCATCGTTACCGTTTCTAAAACTAAAACTGAAGATAAAATAAATTTGAACTGTTGGGGCTTCCATTTTATTTATTTATAACGTCGTAAAACATAGATTGCTAATTAGTTTTTATGGTCATTTTATTTCAGTGACAAGGCTGTGATGATCTTACTGATCTTACTGTTTTGAAGTAATCATTATTTTTTAAACGAAATGGTTATTATATATGTAATTAAAGTTATAAAATTAAAGGATATGCATTTCAACACGATTACTGTACGTACTAAACATTCCCAGTCGCATCTAACTGATGTAATCTGAGAGGGGAAATGAAATATTATGTCGTAAGTACCAAGGCAGAATCTAAAGAAATTTGTTTTTATGTTATACTTGATGTAAATATGTTATACATTTTCGTTTGTAAATAATTTTTTATGCACTTTAATGAATCTTCTGCAACAAATCCACAAGGGAGTCTAAAGTACTCAAAAATTATTTTTTGTGCTTTAGTTATTTTTACTACGGCATTAAAATTCAAAATTCATAGTGGTTTATGAATATATGTATAAAGACTTAATTTTAATATAAGTTGTTTACGTTGCTTACAATTTTTTTCAAAAATATAATTATTAAAAACGCATCGTTATGTATTATATAACGGTTATTATAATATCTATAAGTATGTATGTAAGTTCATGCAAAAATTCCAATTATGTACGTATTTGAATCATACAGACAAGGGCAGATATTGAAGTAGCTATATGCTATATGAAATATTAACCAAGTAGGTGCTTAGCTTGCAACAAATTAAAAGAGCAAGCTATTGAATTACATTAGTAATGTGAATTATGTATACCTCCTTAAAAACAGTTGAACGTAAGTACGACGAATTAAATCACGCCGCCTTCACATCATTGTCAATTGCTTTTGCGATTGTCAAATTACTATTTGCCGAATTTCAATGCAGTACGTAATTATAGAGGGCCGGCGTCGTAACAATTTATGTAATTATCTGCACGTTTAATTGTGGTGTAATTTCATTTACATCCCAACAATGTAGTTTTTAAAACAGTTTTTATGAGATATCTCAATGAGTAAATATGCTACATACATTTGGGAATACGTTTGCAATGAATAACTAAATACTTCTTATAAAAACCTCTGAAATTTCGAAAGATCTTTTCATTCCGGGAACAAGTAACTTTAATCGTTTTTCTTTTTTTTTTAAACTGACTACGCTATTGGCCTGACGGACGTTCACAGCTTCACCGGACTACAGAGACTAGATAGATACATGTATAAGTTCGTGAAACATACATGCTTGGCACACAAGTATATTTCACGACTTCATATATATATGGAATAATTAGTTTAGCTTAGTTAGATTCGGGATGTTAGGCGACAGTCCAAGCCGAGGCACACGGTGCGCCCTTATGCTGGTTGCCATTATAAAATCGGGTGAGTGCCTTAAGCGATCCGCTTAGTAGTCCGGTGAAACTGTAAAGGATTATCCAGTTAAACAGTATAGTCAGTTTGAAAAAAATAACAGTAAGTCCTGTTACTTAGTTGGATGAACGTGGGACCGATTCCCGCAGATTACTGGCTTTAGTATGACTGGCATAACTTTTATTTGTGTGTTAAATATCGAAGCTCCTATATATATATATCATCTAATTTATTATCATAATAGAAGCTATATTTTATTTCAACCTAGCTTTTGCTCCAGGCTTTGCTCGTGTTAATGTCAATTTAGTCTAACCCTTGAGAACAGTAAACTTTTCTTGGATGATAAATAAAATACCTTGTTGTTTTTTATTCCCTTGATAATTTGCATGAAAAATTACATGGCGATCAATTAAAAAATATTAAAGTAAACATATTAAAAAATCCACTTTCGCATTTATAATATTAGCTATGATTAAATGAATCATATTAATATCAATGTAGTATCAGTGCAATAACAATATGTTGTCTAATTAGATTATTGTGTAAAAAAAGTAACCTTTAATTAAGGAAAAATATTTTTTACGGTAGCCTTACTAACTAACTATCTAATAAGACACTAATAAACTAATTAGATAAGTTATAAGAAAAAAAAACTATAAATAAAACGTGTGAAAATTATTTGTAGATACCCATTATAATTTTACGCTCGGATGTTTTTTACATTAATTATCCTTAAACAAGACTGCTCTTCATATGTAAGTACTGCTTTTGATTTAGCATGTCGGTAAGAAGACCATGATAGTTGGCTAAGTTCGGTTTAATATAGCGTTATCTTTGTTTATCGCAGTCACTGCACTGTGCGATAGAAAGAACGCTTTACAAAAACGAAGCAAGCCGATTTTAGCCGGTTATTTAGCTCTTTTCCTTGTCATGCCAAATCAAATTCTGGTCACTGTAGTTATTTAAGCGTTTGTTTGCTGATGGTCTAGTTCAACTTCCAACAAAAGTTATTAAATTTGTGAAGTTTTTAATCTGATTAGAATTTACTAAAACGGTCTCTTATATGATCATTCATCATTTTCTTACCCTTATCCCACCTAAGTAGGGTCTGCATAACATGTTTTACTTTTCCACTCTCCACCTCTCTACACCTTTTATACACATATCATTTTTACACAATCTATCCATACCTTCTTCGCTCTTCATCTACTCCTATACCCGTTCACATTCATACCTAAAACTTTTCTAGTTACATGGCTTTCATCTCGTCTCAAGACATGCCCATATCATGCTAACCTATCACTTCTTCTTCTCTGTCACTTCTCAAACTTCCTCTTATATACTCATTCTTAGTTTTATCGGTTCTAGTTATACCACACATCCATCTTAACATTAGCATCTCAGCCACGTGTGGTTTTCTCTCATCAGTGTCTTTTATAGCCCAGCACTCGGATGCATACAACATACTGGTTTTATAATAGTTTTACACACATTCCCCTTGAGTTTCAAGGGCATTCGCGGGTTACAAGCTACCCCAGACACCTTTCGCCATTTCATCCACCCTCTATTTATCCTATTCCTCACGTTCTTGTCTATGCCATCGTCGTTTTGGATCAATGAACCAAGATACCGGAAATTGGAGCAGACTTGTAAGGGTACACCATTTACGGCTATATGAGAAAAACTGAATGGGCCACCGAAGTCGCAAAACAAATTTTCAGTTTTCGTTCTACTGATCTTCAAACCAACATTCTCCAACTTTTCTCGCCATTTCCCTAGCCTACCCTGGATCTCGGCAGCATTTTCTCCGACAAAACAATATCATCAGCAAATAGTATACACCAAGGTGACTAATCCTGTATTTCTGATGTTAACGCATACATAACAAGAAGGAATAAATAAGGACTTAAAGCTGAACCCTGGTGCAAACCTACAGCCTCGTTGAAATTATCGGTAAATCTTACTTCAGACCTAGCGTTTGTTTCGGCTTGACTGTGCATACAATGAATAAGTTGTAGAAGCTTCGACGGCACTCTTTTCTTTTTCAGAGCCCATCACAGAACATTTCAGGGTATTCCATCATATGCCTTCTACAGATCAACAAACACCATATGCAAGTTCTTATGCACACGTCTGTATTTTTGCACACAGTTGCCGAAGTGCAAAAATGGTCTCTTGTATGATCACTACTGTTTGTAATTGCTTAGGCTATAAGCTGTTTGTGAGACATGTATTTGGAGTGATATATTTTTCATAGTAATAATAGCCTATTGTACTAAACATTTGTACTATTATAATTACGGTAACATAATTTAAAAAGGAGTAACAAGGGCGATAAACTCCGTATAATGCTTGTGATGATTTACTTATTCTTTTTATATGAATTGATTAGTATTAGCTTCAATTACTGTTAAACATACAAGAATGTTTTTTTATAAGATAATAAAATTGTTACGTGTATTTTACTTTACTATTAGACTCCAGAATTCAAGACCTATTTCTATGTTTATACCAATAATATTAAATGAAATTTCTTTTCTAAAATTTAATTTATTTTGTTGTTATACTGATGAATTATACGTTTGCTTCTACATCACATTTCAGTATAAAACTAAACCCAAACCAAGCAACGTATATAAGAAAAAACAGAGTAGATACGATAAACTTATGCATAGATAAATCATATTTGTCACAATAAAAAAGTTAAATTCCAAAGAACACGAGTACCAAGAAACTTTTCATTCATAAGATATTATTGTCTCTTACATTCAAGTCACGTGAATAATTTTAGCTTCCGAATACGTGTTAATATGGAACGAGAGCTGGAACTTTTACTTTCATATAAAGACAGAGGTGCGTCACGCATTATCACGTAGGGATAATTTCCCGGTCATTATTGTGTATGTGTGACGAAACGTTCGGCGCCAAGGTTTTATTGTTCGCTCGAGAATAAAACGTGTCAACGTGGCTAGCTTTTATAATTTTTATGTACCTATACTTATTTGTATTCAGTTATACATTATTACAAGAAAAACACAAAAACTTTGGAACGCTAAAGATAATAATATTTATAAATATAATTAATGATTATTTTAACATTAATAGGAATCGTCTGGAACTTTATGCGGTTTAAAAAGACATAATGTAGCTGTTCTGATTAATGAAATAATTACATTCTATGAACTTTACCCCTTCATAATATAAGAAAAGACTATTATATTAAATCATAAAAATTGTGTCAAATCGGGCTTTTATCTGCACACGTATAGTATAATATAATTGCATCATAGTCACATGGCATAACAATGACGATTTTTTCGAAGAAATTAATTTTTTTTATTACAATAATAAATATTTGGCCAGTTGAGTTGTTGATATGTTCAAATCTTATTTTCGCTTATAAACTTTTCGCCAGCATGACAGCGGCGACTGGCGATGGATGGTTTGTCTCTCAATGGCCGCCGTTGTTTTTGGATTCCACTGTGCTTAACATCAGGCGTAGTGCAGTCGCTATGCCGTGCTACGATAAAAAACCCCTCTTTTTTATTTACTGACGTCTATAAGGACATATTCCACTTTTTGAGCACTACATTGTTTTTTACATTTAACTAATAAATTGGAATAACCTCAACATTTGAACCAATATCTTTCGTTACCTTATTGGTAAGCTATCCAATAAGAAATTTAAAATGTATACATTTTACCTACTGAAACAATATTTAGAAAACTCATATAAAATAACTCATTGCGATCCTTGTACGTTTCTCATTTTACCATTACATGCTAATTAGTAACAATAAAATTTGCAATACTTTTAATTACAAAATACAGGAAAGATCTAATTAATGCAAGCGGCAGTAAGTGCGCTTACTAAATATCAAACAGCAAATCTATTGTTAGGTAGAGGCTCTCTTCGCTGCGATTGGAGGGGCGCATAGAGAAAGGCCGAAACACGGCCAATAAGGAGCTTCGAGCAACAATTGGCTTGCTTTGCTACGCCTGTAACGGTATGTTAGTTTAGCTACAGCTACAGTTCAACTTACATTACTATTGTTATACACTCATATATACATAGAATAACTAGTTTTCGTATATTCAACTTGCTTTATACCAATATTACTTTTGGATTAATCTGAAAAGGTAAGTTTTTGGCTATTTATATTTGTAAAACGGGTAGTAAATAATCTTATACATGATTATTTTATTTTCATGTTTATTATAAACTTAATAATTTTTAAATTTATTCCTTCACAAATTACTGCATAATCATATCTCATCTTCCCCCTGGCTAGTCTCAAAATTTCAACACCAATTATAAATATCGATTTACTAAGACATTTATTCCTGTAGTTCGGTGAAATTGTCAAGGCACTGTGATCCAACAGCGTAGGTTAGTTAAAAAAAACCCTTTATTCTTATTACTTATAAGAAAAATACTACCAACTTTAATCCAATTGTACGTATAAATCAATTGTACAATGAGCTTGCTTCGAAAACCTCCATTAGACGTAAGTGACCATCAAACTTTTAAATACAAAATAACAGTAAACACATCTTATGTCCATGATTTTTTATACACATTCAGTAAATTATATATCAAGTAATTTATATATAAAATTACACTTATATATTCTGGATTAAATATGCCATTTTGTGTTCTTTTCTAAAGTCTTTTAGTTCTTATAACTAAATTCATTTCAAGTGTTTCATTTATATTTGTTTCATACTTTTTCCTTTTTTTTTAATGTTCAATGTTTAAAATTTTGCAATTTTTTTTTAAATATTGTTACTAGTATAAGTTTCATTGATTTATTAACGAGTTTTGGTTTTCAATAGTAATTTCATTCTTGTCTACTATTGGTATTTTATTATCCATCAGACTGTTAACTGTTTCATTATCCATAATTATAACGAAATGTGTTAACTCCACAGTACATATATTCTATTATAAATCAATGTTAAACATCTCAAATAGGAGTTTTGGAAATTGGTTTCTATATGATTCTACTAAGAATTTTAATAATATAAGGTAAAACTATCATGTCTTTCATCTTGAGATGATACGAATCGAGCCGTTTAATTTACATTTGCTGCAGTCAATCGTAGTTTTTGCATATTGGCGTAGATACATAGGTACTTCGTACAACCAAGATCTTAAATATATTCTCTTTAAATTTTCATAAGATATTTAATTTTTTTATAGAAGTTCAAACGTAATTACTTATTCAACTCCCTGCATAATTATATTAAATAACGTGATTAAAATAAAAATTGTAGTTAATTGATATTACAGTAATTGTTCACGAAAATTGATTCCAATTATATTAAAACCAACATATAAATTACTTTTAACACATTTCTTTCGGCGCCTGACTGCAAAATTATAATTAATAAATTACTCGTTTAAACTTTAACAGCTATAGGATATTAATTTGATGAAGCTCCGCCATTTAATTGATAAATGAGTTATCGCGTGCGATGATCAACAAATAAAAATAAAATTCCAACACTATGGTGTGCGAACTTTATAATACACAAATAAATAAAAACGGCGAGTTGTTTAAATACAACAACCTATGGTACTTATGCGCAGTACGGTCACCCGTTAAAATTTATTACAGTATTAATATTATTAAAATGACATTTATTGTTAACTGGTACCCGATGCTTTGGACGCACGTATACGGCAAGTAAGTTTATAGAAAATATTTTTAAATAAAATAATCTTATCTATTTTACATTTAATATATGACTAATTTTAAAATTAATTAAACCTACATTCTGATATTGAATTAAAATCACACATTAAAGGAAGAAGGAAATATAGTTACTTTAACTACCGTTTATTTTAACTATAGCTTCTAGGTTAGACGTGACGTTATCGTGTAGGCCCGTTTAATCAAAGGCTCATCTGAGATAGCGGTCGGGACGTGCTCGGGGAAAGCGCAGCGCGACGGTGCGTCAGCGGGGAGCGCACACGAATGTGCCTGTCGCGTGGTTAAGCGCTATTAACCGTGTCGGCCGCGGCTACTAGTCGAGTCTTAGCTATAAATTACACGAATTATACACTGTGGCGGGCATACGCGTACATGTGATATATTGCGTAGTATTGCAACCGCGCCCGAAGAGGCTCCGTGTCAGCGGACGCGAAATTATACACTCGACCGCGCTGTTTGCGCCCGACACAGCTAATACCCGTGTACACATCGCATTTTATTTGCGATTGTTATTTCGTAAATGATATGCCTACAGATGGCTAGAGTTATCGGCGACCTAGCGTTATTTATGCAGAGAAAGCATCGGACAACGTTTGTTTCGATGACAATCAGAATCTGTCTGTGTCCAAGCGTACGGTATTATCATTTGTATTGCTTGTAGCTGTGACTAAAACCCCCTTGTAACTTTAGCTGCCTGTATAATTTATTGAGTAATGTATTAAAATAAGCATTTACGTGGAGCTTTTTATCAAATTCAAGTTGTTGTCATTAGTTTTAATAAAATTCTCAACATTTAATAGGATGAATTTGCAAAATTTGTACATGTATACAAATGGCAATTTACTATTCGAAGAATAATATGAATCAAAGGATTCTCTCATTTTAATAAAGTATTCGTTCTTATCCATAAAGTAAAGTCTTAAAACATTTATATTATCATGATTTAGGTTAAAATTACTCATGTGCCATAACTGTGGACACGTTTATATAACTTGTAACAAGAGAAATCAGGCGCAGTGCTTTGTATAAAAATGTAGTTCACCTTGTAAAGGTTAAAAGAAATCGTGCTATTGCATCTCAAGTTTTAACAATTTTAACGCACTGTGTTGTAATTTCAACAAGAAAATTAAAAGGTACTTAAAACTTCAAGACTACTGTAAAGCTTAGCAATATAAAACAAAACCTTAGTAAAAGCATTTAACATTTTTTTACATCACAAAAAGGTGCAAATATTATATCAGTATTAAATGTAAACTTTTTTTTTATTAGCGTGGGGAAATCCATCATGGACATACCACCCTCTCGGGGGGGAAAGTAGGTAGTGTGAGACTCTTACTCACTAAAACTCCACGGTGTACCGACCGCCACAATGGTTGGAGCGACAAGGCATCGTGCAGTGCTATCACCATGTCGTCCCAGTGGTCAGCCCAGCGAAAGGTGTTCGCCGGTTGTCGTCCTTATAGGGAGGCAAGCTGGGTACACAGCCAGCCGCCTCCCCCCGTCAACAGAACCAGTGCAATTGGGAGATGGGCCCCCGCCCATCCCCCCTGGCTCGGTTACGGTGGTGGAAGGATGGGAGCTAGGCGCACCCCCTTTCTTCTGCCAGCCCTCCGATGGCGGCGAGAACCGCTTAGAGGGTCTACCTTACGGGCCCTCTCCGCCACCTCCTTCTGCGAGATAACATCATCGCAGAAGAAGACCATCGCTCTCCATGCTGCTTCGTGGCCGAGCATGGCTCACACCACGCTCGACATCGATAAATCTCTACCAACCGCCGCAACCAGAGTGCGGTGCTGCCCACCCCACGCAGTACACTCGGAAAGGATGTGCTGCGTGGTATCCATCAAAGCGCCGCACTCGTGGCATGCGGTGGCGGGCTCCTTGCGCGCAATCCGGTGCAGGTATCACCCAAAACATCCGTGTCCGGTGAGTACCTGCACCAGACGAAACGTCAGGGAGCCCCACTTCCTATTCATCCGTTCCGACATGACCGGGCAGACCGCGTCAATGATATATTTACCATAACTCGCGTCCACCAGGTCCTGCCTCCATCTTTCCACTTCGTCCCTCCGGACTCTCGTCCTCATTTCTTCTATTTCCCTGGAAGCTGGAGGCTCCCATCTGGCGTTTCTTAGCCGCCGTATATCGATATACGGCGGCAAGAACTTCTGCCTCTAGCTCCCAGGGAAGGGAGCCGGCGAATCATATGTAAACTGTGTTATACTTGATTAACTAACTTCAAAAAAAGAATAGTTCTATTTTTCTATATCATATTTGTGTATGTGAAGTTATTTCAAAAATTACGCGATTGATATTAATGACTATTTTACATATTTAGCACATACAATATTCAGGCATCATTCTTAAATCATCATTATTAGTAATGATGGTCTGACCGGTGGAATATCAATTCTATGGCTGCAGGTTCGAACCCCGGTATGTGCTAACGAATTTTTCGGAATTCGCCCACATTTACTCTTTTAAATTGGTAGCACTGTCGGTTGACGGTGAAGGAAAACATCGTGAAGAACCCTGAACCTGAGAGATGTTCAGGGTGAGATGAGAGATGAGATGTAGTACCACCTGTGAGCTGGCGTGGTGATTATAGCTATTCCTTCCTTCGGGAAGTGGCCTCCGGCCTTACAGGGGGTGTCTTACAAGCTCATGATGATGATGATGATTCTTAAGTATATAACCGTAGCCTTATATATAATAATAGTAGGGTTTTATTGTTGATGTTTAATTAAGAAGGTTCATATTCATAAACATTTAAAAAAGGTGTTTTATTGCACGATCAGTATTACAATTAGATACATAGTAGTTGAATTATTCAATGTTAAAGTGTTTAAGCAAATATAAATATTTCTAATAATTCATCTTCGTTCACTTCGTAGATGTCTTTACTCCCCGCGGTTCTGCAGGTGTTTTATTTTTATTATTTTTGTAATAATTAGAAATATATGTAAAATGAATATTATGTATCTATATATTTTCCGCATTTATATATGTGTACATCACAATAATCATGGTGGTTGGTTGAGCGGTATTCAAGCTTATTCGCTATAGTGGCCACTACATAATAAAAGAGATACGATAAAAACGTTATCCATGGTTAGATTATTATAGCGTAAATAAAATAGATTTTCACATCCAAATACTCATTATATATGTTCTCACGCTCAAGTTTAATTAGGAAAAATCAAATTAGTATAAATACGGGTACAATACAGGTTTTATGCTTGGCCATCGATTGCTTCGCTCGTAAAATTCAATAGATACTATCGGATAAAGTGCGTGCGTAATTAAGCGGTACCTAATGAGGTAACTTAATGGGGCTTTATTATACTTTTAATGAATGCTTCTTATTCGACTTTCAAATGTTTATTTCCTTAACATAGTCTACTATGTTATCACAAGTTTGTTCAATTTTCGCTACTACTATTTTTGTAGGGTCTGTGATAGTCATGTAAATTTATAAACTGAAGGGACGAATTAAACTGTGATATCGAACATCGTTTCAATAGGGCACATCCCTATTGTCATACATTTTCGAACAGTTCAACCGTTGACGTTTAAATTGATTACG
The DNA here is from genome assembly GCA_035772565.1 of Antheraea assamensis. NCBI lineage: Eukaryota > Metazoa > Arthropoda > Insecta > Lepidoptera > Saturniidae > Antheraea > Antheraea assamensis. Next base: position 2,019,528 of record JAQQSE010000042.1, read on the forward strand.
CTCGTGGGTGTTCGACCGACTATTGCAAAAAGAAGTGTGTGTCCTCGCGCCGTGCGCAAAAAAGCAGCAAACAAGTGCATGTGACATCGCTAAGCTGTGCCATCAGGTTAACCGAGCCGCTACAAGAAGCTGGACATCCGAGAAGAATACATAGTGAATTTTTATATTATTGATTGCGGACGTTTCGCTGGATTGGTGTACATGGACACTGAAATCAGGGGGGGAATCATCTACAGTTTTATTCCTTTGTAAAGATTCGTAGGTTACCAGCGAAAGTTAATACCATCCATTAACAACATCGTGGAAAGTAGTATCTTATATTTATAATGAATAAAAATCAACGAGTGTCGTCGAGTGTTAACGTGTGCGGTTTCCACTGCCGAGACTTGTGGTATACGTTTCAAGATTTATTGGTTTTGGTGCCATCAACTATGAAAAATCAAACATGTTTTCATCTTATATCAATATGCTAACGCACGGTTCAATTTAAATATAAAAACGCACTTTTAATCTCTTTGTTTTAATGTAGCTTTTGCAATATGCTTTTTACGAGCTTTCAATAATACAGTTGTATCTGAAATAATATATGATTTTATTACTTATCATTACATCTTCCTCCTCAGTTTCCTTATTAAAATGGATATAGTTATTCAACTAATATTAATCGTTCGTTTTAAAAGCCAGTACAATAATTAAAAGAATGTTCAAAAGTTAATGGAATATATACATATAATCGGAAGTGTAACTTCAAGCGCCACCTATACATAACAGTTAATACGAAATTCTACCCCTTAACGAAACCACCCCTAACAAAATTTATTTATACAACCGAAATAATTATTACACAAGCGCCATCTAGTATTATTTGGAATATTTTTTGCTGGGGTTGTTTCCGATCCTATTGATTTTAGTACATTCATTATAAGGGTTGTTTGTAGATGGCGTATGATGCACAGTTCAAGTATAAAATTTTTGGATATTGTTACGATGAGATAGTTTCAAACTTGGTTTAAAATTAAAAAAAAAAGACAATCACGTTAGAAGGTCTTATCGAGGTATAAATAGGAAACTATTTGGAGAATACAAATTCTTATTTTAATAGACTATGTGAATATTAAAAGTTATGAATAAATATACGTTAACGTTAAAAAAAAAAACCATAAATTTCGTGTAGATCTCTCACCATTAGAGTGATTATCATATTTTACTTTTTTTTTTCGAACTTTTACACTGTTGCAAGGCCTCTACAGTTTCACCGGACTACAAATCATATTTTACCCAAACCTCGCTTGTATACTTTTGCGAGTCTAAAGTTATCTATCAAATAGATAGCATTGGAAAGGTATTAAAGTTAAATAAACTTATTCCACGGGCACTCAAATAGGCTCACATGACATATCTAGAACTACGGTTATGAAAATAAAAGCAAATGGGGTTTTATTGCATAATAATTTCGGGCGTGCTTTGATGTTATTTATTAGATTTTTACTTCATGACTTGTACTAAATTCTAATACTGTAGGTAGCCAGGAGTACTCTTTGTAGTAGACTGTAAATATAAGTCAGTGAGTGTGACTATTGTTATGAGCGGCCGTATATCTTTGTTATATAATCCTAGACATTTGATATTTTTGTGTACAATATGGAGTATTTTAATTTAACATCTCCTACTATTTTATAGAATACTCTACGATTCTGACATGTCATAGGTACTTACACGAAGAATTTTAAATTCATTATTTAACAAATTTATATTATTACCAAAAAGGTTATCTTCGTACCAAAATTTAAGGCTATATATAGGTGGTTGCAAAAAGTTTGACAATAATGGATTACTAATTTTAGTACGGAGTGACGTAACTTGTTGCGTTAACCTAGCAACCTGGTTTGTTTCTAGCAGTACAAGGTCATACACCTTCAATTTAACATTAACATCAACTACACAACTCTGGTCGATGTAGACGAAAAAGCTGTGATTCGCGGACAATTGAGCAGACGACAAAGTAATCTTTTAAAGGCTCCCTTTTTATATTATTATGTACGATACCCTAAAGAGTTCTTCACCAGATACAAATTCATAACAATTTTTATTATACTTACAACGTCTTTCTACAACACTTTTCTATTATTTATTGTTATTAGTATTACTTCATAATAATTATTAACCGACGTAAACATTTAATAAAGGGTAATAATTTATAGTATTTCAATATATTATACATATTATTAATTAAAAATACCTGTGACTAGAACAAACATAAAATTATAAAAAAAAAATACATTATGTTGTCATTTGTAACACACTTGTACAATAATAACTAAATATGTAAAAATTATGCGAATTTTAGATACGTGTTTTTTTACTATTGTTAAATTTGTAATTAAGAAAAATACCATGACATTACAGTCTTAATTTTTAGTTTTAATTTCAATTGTAGCTCAAAAATGAGTGAGTACCTACGCGTAGTGTACCCCGCTTGATTACCAACATACATCAGCTGATCTCAGAACGCAACACGCGGTACCTGGTGTAAGGTAGTCACGGGCAAGTGAGGCACACGTGTTCTAAAAAATATAGATTTAAAATGTTACATGTTGTATTATATATATACCCATTTGTTTATTACGACTTTGTTCGTTGAACTGTACTTACACTAACTTTATATAAAATTGAATTCATATGAAATTGAAATCCTACATTTTGTATAGCTATATAATTTAATCAGTTGTCAACCTGTATCCAGTCATTTTGTGTAAATACATCCCATTCCGTATCGCCGAAGTCCAATCAAGTGTCAAATATTTTTTATAGTAAAGATTTAAACGCAATTTCAGTTTAAATATTCTTTTGTCCTCGAACTATTAATGAACTCCTTCTTACATTTTTTTCGCTTAGTTGCCATACATAGTAAATCTAATTAACTGCACCAACGTACCTAATGACCTATTATCATGAAGAGATAGCAATCAAATAAAATTCCTTGGTTGATTCGCAGAAGTAGGATGATGGAAGGGTACACCTGCTACATTCTTCCCTTCACATATCCATTATTAACAATAGTTAAGATTTTAAACAATGGATAAAGGCAAACATTTAATAAAATATATCTTACAGATATAACATGAATACATAAGTTTGAAGCTAATAAATAAATGGTACTCGCACTACTTGCTCGTCTAATCCGGCATCTGATAAAGAAAATATAACAATAAAATAAAATAAACAAAAACATTATACCTACTTATTATGAAAAAAAAACTACTGAGAACTAGAATACCATAGTATTTACGCAATGTCTGTAAACCGTTTACTTTATTGCAGAAAAAAACTACAGAGCTCATATAACAAAACAAAAGTTTCCAGACATTAATAATACAATATCGTCGCTGATCACTTTACAGCGCCTATTCTCCTTAACGACTTCTAAATAGACGACGAGAGCAGATCGTTGTTCCTAACATGGTAAAGGACGGGATAATTACGCGCAACGACGTGCAACAATAGCGACGCGGGCTTACTGCTATATGGCATAATAAGCGCCGGCGTATTTTGACCATTGCGGCGCAACAAGTAGCAGAGCGGGTGGCGCGGGGAACGTGATCGCAAGAGCTGCACGTTGCACGGCCAGCCGCACCGGGCGGCCCGTGCGAGAGCGCGCGCGCCTGGCACGCGCCCCACCGCCGTCAGCCGCACGCCCGCCGCCCGCCGCCCGCCGGCGCTCGCGCTACTTAGCGTCGGGGGTGCGCGCCACCTCCGCCAATCCAACGGCGACCTCCGCGCGGAACACACTCGTGTGCTCTCGAACTTATCTGTCTTGTATACGCGATGCCGATGGCGGCGATCCACAGTTATCAAAATCTCGGTGTCGATCAAAAATTGACTCACCTTCAAACAGCGGTACCACGAAGGCTGGCACCGGCCCCCATTGATAAAACCCATAGTAAGAAGAAATCATATATTCACCAGCCTTATCCAACTCAACCTGCTTCTGTGGCACGAAGGAATGCTCGGGAGCGGAATAGGGTAAAACAAGTAAACAATGGATTTGCAGCACTCCGTCAACATATACCTTCAGCTGTGACTGCAGCCTTAGCCGGTGGTAGAGGATCATCGAGAAAATTAAGTAAAGTGGACACTTTAAGATTGGCAGTGGAGTATATAAAAAGTTTAAAGCGCTTATTGGAAGAAAGTGACGATGGTTGCGTGGAAAGCCACATGAGTTTAGGTTTAACGACAAGTGGGTCACACACTCCACCGTCGTCGGAAGAGTCACACTCTCCAGCTCCCTCCCTAGTGTCAGAAGCTTCAGTGGGGCCAAACTGTCAAGACGCGTATGATTCCTATGATCCAATGAGCCCGGAAGATGAGGAACTTCTGGACGTCATATCGTGGTGGCAGCAACAATGATCCACCAGGTAAGTTGTTTATTAATCTAATATAACATATTTTACTAGTAAAAATTCTTTAAATTTAATTTGCTTCTTGATTTTGTACGTAAACTGATAATTTATGAATGAATTTTGAACAGAGCGTAGATAGAGCACAATTATTCAATTTATTTACTAACATTGCGCCAGTGCTTAAAACAAAATTTGAAGTTATCTTTTTGTGATCATATTTTGATCTTGTCATTTAAATTGTAATTACTAAAAAGTGCATTTTTTACTATTCATCTTTTTAAATATAAAGAGATAACAACAATGTCATATACACTTGGTACAAAATTCAGGTATCAGATGAAAATATTTTTTTGTGTTAGTTTAAGTACGTTAGTCACGGTTAGCAACAGGATCGGGTCTTTTATGTTGCACAATTTTGAATGAAGGTTCGCGTTCATCCCAAAAGCAAAAAGTGAACAGGTCTGGTACCTATTATGTTTGTGCATTGAACCATAAGTTAGACTTTATCTATTCATTGTGAAATTAAAAGAACACAATAGCGTGTCTCCTACAATAGCGAATCTTAAAAATGTGTCCCTCTATAGAAATTAATGGCAGCTAGGTAATTTTTTATTTTCCTTTTTCAAATATAAAATTTGATGAAGATGCCCGCATTCACTCCACTTCTTTACTCCGTTAGCCAGAAAGCAATTATTTCTAACTATCTTGTGGTCGTCCCGCATACAGTCGGAAAATTGCACATAAATTGTCCTATTCTAATAATAAGCTTTGTAAAGGTGTCTAATATACGACTACTGAACATATATTAATGTTTTTTCATGGTTAATATTCTCAAGAGGCGCGTCCACTTAATGGAACTTTATTGCTAAAATTTCGCCATATGGTCCATTTTGATGGATTAACCAGAACCGGTAGCGCCGTATCAAAAAACATAGAATTACGATAGCAAAAAAAAAACGGCACTTCGTAGACTATTAATTTATTGTACCGGAAGACGAAATCTCAAGAGGAAAAAGAAGGGCGTCGGGCGTAGCACACGTGTTACAATATTTACTAAGCACTATACAAACATCTGTTGATATCAGTTTAGTGTTCATGAGAATTCTTATGTTCCTTCATACTTCGAACTTATTTTTATTATCGATGTTTATTTTAGAGAAAAAAAATATATATATTTAGCTAAATAAACAGGTATTATAATTTTGTTTTTCTGTTCCCCAGATACCATGTGTGCGGTGATCAAAGTGCAGCTAATCAGCGGCGTCGCTGATTATGAAAAAAAAAACAAGTATTCCTCAACGGAGATCCGAACGACGGAGCGCGAGGGACTCTGAGGGAACCTCTAATTAGACGCAATCAGTATATTCCTAATGAAAGTGGATAATGGTGGACTGTAACGAACCCATCGATGCATTCCGCCGAGCGACTGAACACCGAACGAATACTCCAACGGCATTTCATACATCGATGGAATAGCACTACGAAGACTGAAATTATAATTATTTTGTTCCACATAAGCATTTAGTATAAAATAAGTGATTCGAAATAACGCTGTGCCTTAGTAAAGTCTTTACATATAGCCTTCCAGTTAAGATATAGTTTTAAAATAATTTTATAAATGTTATCTAGTCATTATTATTATAAGAATAGTTTAATATGTAAAAAAAATATTCCAAGTAACTTTGAATTCCAATGAGACAAAGACTTTTAATGTAAATAGGTAACGTAGTACCATAAGCAAGATTCCTAATATTGTAAGATATTAAAATAATTTAATTAGAGATAAAGAAATGAACGTCAACGGACCGCTTTATCGGTTTTGTAAATAAATTAATGAAATTCAAGTGAACTTTTTTATTTTGGACCTTATCCGCTATTGTAAATTATAAATAAACCTTTCTAACATGACATAGTACCTTATGATGACGTGGTAATACGGTCTATTATTATTGAGCCGAAAGATCATTGGTTCAGTCCATGGACGTGTCTGATTTTTGTGTGATGAGCTTCTACACATGTACGAGTATACACATATTATTACGCAATAATTTACGCATACACGCTTTTTAGTTTTCATATTAGAAACTCTGCTTACTTAGTTTTTCCCCTCGGTTTCGCTCGCGTTAGTACAGATTTGATCTATGCTTTGGGAATAATACCTTTTCCTTAATGAAAGTTATAAATCATGTTTCTATACAACGCAACGTTTATAGAAAATTTTATGACGATTAGTTGAGTAGTTAAGGCGTTAAAACGTTACAAACAAACTCTCGTTCGCCTTTATAATATTATTACAGTTTTGTTATAATAAAATAATTAATGATATAGTGCAATTCAGTGCTTATTTTATGCCGTTGTTCTTGTAGGTATTTAAGTTTAATATCATAAATGTACACTGAGTTTTAAACGTTTTCTATATTAAAAGGATTAAAATATGTATTGCCGTTGAAGAGTGTTTGTACCCGACTGGATTGCTACCACCTATATACATGATGATTCACCTGACACATTGGTTATTTCGTTTGTCGTGCTTCGGTATGCACCGCGCCGGTGCATATCAAACTAACGAGAGGCCTATAGTACCGGTACAACAACGACAGCTACCAATCTGTCGGTGGATATTGTTGTTATTAAATTGTCTTATGTTCTCGATCACAGTTCCATCACTTTCTCATGGTATATTAAAAATATATATGCGATCTCATTACAAAATTAAAATGAACTCGCGTTTAACATGAGTTTTACTAAACAGAGTCTAAAATTTTAAAGCATATGTTTAAAATACTTTATTACAAAAGAGTGTCTAAGCGGTCTCTAGCTAAATATCTGGTTTTTCGTGTTTTATGCAAGCAACGCTGAATAGCATTCATTCAATTCAATCTCATCATTCAAAAACGTTTTAATGTATGTATAAATGTATAAGAATATTTATTTATTTTAAGTGAAATTGGTTATAATTATTGTGAGATTTTGTGTAAAGAACATGATGTTATTATTAAAAATAAGCAATACATACATTTAAAATAATACGCCAGAGTGCGTAAAGTGGAACAACAGTATAATGTCAGAACAAATACATTGTGAAATGTCAATAATGTCATATTGTAGTAGTTGTCATTTACTTGTGAATCTTCAAATTTATGTAATTTGTCTTCATCCTCCAAATTAATTATACACGCGAAATCTATAATTTACTACGAAATGTCTTTTGACGGCAAAAGATGAATAAAATAAATCACAACAATAAAATGAGAACTGTGAACTTAGACAAGTGTAATACAAAGTAATTAAATTTAAAAAGCACCTACTTCTAAACAAAGGTAAGACACTCTTTTGTGATCAAATAATTTAACTTTTTTGTAATAACACGGATGATATTTATTTAGCAATTTAACTTTAATATAGAAGAAAATTGAAATTTATAATATGTATTTTACCTTAAACAATTTAGAAACTCCTCATCAATAACATCATCATCATCAGCCTGTAAGAAATCCACTGGAGAGCCACAAGCCTCTTTTCGAAGGAAGTTATGGGCATAATCACCACGCCAGCCCACGACGTATTTGCGATTTCTAACTCCGAGAAATCCACTGTTCTATATTTGTCCCACATACGGCGGTATTACAAGAATATTTCTCAGGTTCATATTTCCTCACGATGGTTTTTCACTTTCATTACGGTATACTTGCGTAATTTTTTTCTTACGCTCCGATAGAATTAATACTCTATATAATTTCTACAGGTTGCTTTGCGTATGTTTCCTTTTTACTAAAAGATGAAGTAGAAGTGAAGTTGACGTTATTGCAATAGTATTTCATTCGTTCTTGCGATTTACCTATACGCTGGCCTTTAGGTGCACAGGGAAAGTATATTTTATTTTGAATAATAATAAAATAAAAAGCTTTAGCGGCATAAACCAAGAAAGAAGCCACTCAAGTGATGCTTGTGTACATGTGATCTATGCTTTTATATGTACATATATCAGAATAACATAAGAAACAAGTATGTCTCTTCCCTGTACTTTCAAATTTTTACATAATAAGTATCAACCTCGGAAAGCATCGCCATTGATTTATTCTGAGTCTCGTTCGAGCAGCGGTTGAGTGCACACGTGCGCTCGCTCGCAGCTCTGACGGTCCGTTCGTTTCGCCGCGCTCGGCTATCTCCGGTCATTTCCGGCTCGCCGCGCTCGCCTACCTGCGCACCAGATGTTGGCATTCCAACGATTTCGTCGCTGCCCGACCCGCATTGTTGCCGAGTGAGTCATCGCCGGTGCTATTGTACTCGAGCTTGTGAAATTCGAAGAAAGAAAACATCTGCTGCGAAGCCGCACTTTAGTGTATTTACTCGGCTATTGTCAATCAACACGCTCTTTTCAGAGCGACGGTGCACCTCCTTTAGTGTACCACTTAAACCGCACTTTTCGGTGCGAAGCCGTACACACTGTGCAGTGCGTCGTTTCGCCGTGCTACGCGTCGTGCTTCGTGCTGCGCTTCGAGAGTCGTGCAGCGCGTCGTGTGCCGTGCAGAGCGTCGTTCTTCGCGCCGCGCCGTGTGCAGATACGAAGAGAGAAGATTTCGCGTCGCGTCTCCCTTTGGCCTGGACACGGATTGTCCGTTAGATTTGAATTAGGCGCACCCCCCTGCCCCTCAGGCAGGGAGGTTAGTCATGTCTACCCCCGCGACCCCGCGTGCCCATCCGGCCCTTCCGGCCGTTGATGATACCGTCCACCTCGAAGAACTGTTACGCTTCCACATGTTCGTCGAAAAGGAAGACCCGCAACTCGTCTCGGAATACAACAGACTCCGGAAAGTCTACGCGCGCAATCCTCCCGGTAAGATACCGCGTTGTTTCTCCGCGAACCCTTTCGCGAATATCCCGGACGACCCGTTCACGAGGCTCTCGGACGTCGATTCCGATGACGACTCTGATATGGACTACGATACTGTCCCAGCGACCGCGCCCGCGACGGTAACCACGGCCGCGACCGTTTTTGCGCCCGCGACCACGCCCGCCGATGACGACGGTTTCACAACCGTCACGCGCCGCGGTAAACGCCCACGCGCCGCGATTCAGACCGATAGCGACTCGGCTGCGGGACGTCCAATCCCAAAGCAGTCCAATATAGGTGGCGCTCGGGTGCCCCGAGCCTCTCCCACGCCCTCTGCCGCGAATTCGGCTAAAGCCTCGGCTGCGGAACCCGCGGTCGCGGCTAAGAAGCCACGCCTACCGCCTCCCGTCACCTTCCGTGACAAAGCCCGTTGGGTAGAGATTTCTGAAGACCTTAAGTCGAAGGAAATCGTCTACAAGTCCGCCGTCAACACTGTTGCCGGCATTTCTATTCGTGTTTCGACCCCCGATGAGCATCGCAAGCTCACCAAATATTTCAGGGAGCGTCAGCTCCCTTTCTTCACCCACGCGCTCGAGGAAGAGCGCCGCCTCCGTGTCGTCATTCGGGGAGTTCCCTCTGAACTCACCGAATACGACATCTGCGATTGCCTGAACGGTCAGGACTTCCCAGTCCGGAGCGTGCAGCGCATGCACCACCCCCGTACGAAGGCCCCCTTCAACTTGGTGTTGGTCACTCTGGACCGCACCTTGGAAGGCAAGGCTATTTTCAGCCTCAACTCAGTTTGCGGCCTGTCCCCTGTCTTTGTAGAGCTTCCTCGCAAGTCCCAGGTACCCTCGCAGTGTCACAACTGCCAGGTGTACGGTCATTCCGCCCGACACTGCCACCTGCGTCCCAGGTGTGTCAGGTGTCTCGGGGATCATTCCACTAAGGAGTGCCCCCACACTCCCGAATCCGTCGAGCCTCCGAGCTGCGTCCTCTGCGGGCAAACGGGTCATACCGCGAATTATCGCGGGTGTCCCCGTGCGCCTCGCTCGACCTATCACCGTCGCGGCGGTCGTGCGACCCGGTTCAGGGCGCACGGCCCGCCGACTCGGACGAATCGGCCTCCGCCTCCGCCCATACAAAGCCAGAAGGCTTTCCCCGATCTGCCGGGCACCTCCAGTGCGCCGGCAGCATCCGCTCCTGCGCCGAGCGCGCTCTCCTGGCGCGTAAGGCCTTCCCCGCCAGCTCCCTCGGCTCCTAAAGCCAAGCCCCAGCCCCCAAAGGCTCTGTCCACTCCTGCGCCACCTATCGCGGCTTCAGCATCGACCTCCGGTATAGACTGGATAGCTCGCTTACTTTTGGTACACGATGTACAAGAGATAATCGCATTTAACGCGTTAGTTAATAGTACGTCTGAGCTCGGGCTCTTAAACGCTATCTCCGCTTTCCCGGCCGTCGCGACCACGGTACAGCAATTAACCCGCGCCGCGCATAAATAAATTCGCGTAAATCAAAATATCAGATCGAACCCGCGTGTTCATACACAATAGACCGATACATTAGGATTTGTTACGTAATTATTTAGTTAAATCGGCACCGTGCCGTTGTACTTTATTTTTTTAGCTCGATTCCCTCTCAAAAGATGCGTGTTTGCGCCCACGCCCGCGACTCTCTCTGCTCACGCCTCCGTGAGCGGGGGGTGAAGATTCGATCCCGCACACTCGTCGCGATTTTTCTTGTAACAGCTCGAGCCTAGGTAGTCCCTCGGTGTGGAGCCCTCGAGTATGTTACTCGCGCGAATATAGTGATTTACACATGTTCTACACTTACACGATCATCCCACACTCTTGCACATCTAGGCACTCAGTGGTGGGCTGTTTTTTTTGCCCTTTTCGGACTGAAATAGGTCACATAACACAGTAGTCAGATACCAAATACACATATATACATTCGTGAAACATGCATGGTCACACATGCATTTTTCACGAATTCATATATGAGTATTGTATGGATAGATAGCTTAGCTAGCTTAGTTAGTTCGGGAATCCGGCGACAGCTCAAGCCGAGGTGCACCGAGTGCCCTTGAGATGTTTCGCCTAAAAACAATCGGGTGAGTGCCCTAAGCGCTCCCCTTAGTAGTCTGGTGGAACTGTGAAGGCCTAATAAGCCGGCAGTGTAGGTCAGTTCGAAAAAAAAAAAAAAAAAATCGCCATTGATTTTTTTTTTAGGCCCGACTACCCTGTTGACTCGAAGGCCTCTACAGATTCATCGGACTACAGACCACCATTGATATGGATATCATTGATAAAATGAAAACTTTAACAAGTTCAATTTACCTGTTTTTTTTAACTATATGAGAAACTGTATGTATTGATAATTATCAAAAACGTATTTCATATACCTACTCCTTTAAAAAAAAAACAATGCATTTTTGACCGTAACAATGTGGTTTATTCTATGTATTCTCTTAGAAGATATTTAGAACTAACTCTACGCTATATTTGAGAATGAAATTTTACTCAAATTGTTAAAAATGTTCAGCAAAACATAAAACGGGACGTGTAACATTAAAATAACAAAGTACTTTTTCTACACGTGCCTTAACTCAGGTTACATTTTGCAAAAAGTACAATAATAAAATGTTCGAAACACACATAATAGAGGGCCCAAAACAAAGTAGTATCATTGTAACATATTTAATTTGAAAAAGACAATTCGCGAAACTGGATCACGTAGCTTTACCCGCCCATCGAAATCATAATGCAATAATAATTTTTAATAATGAAAGGGAAGCTTGAAACGTTATGGGTGGATATATCCGTTGATGTTATAAATTGAACTTGTTCTATACAATATACGAGGTTTGACTATGTCGGCACAGACGTTGAATTGCGAATCATATTGCCGATTGTCTAGTTAATTTATGATTGTTCTGGGATGTGAAACTGTAGTTGCTATATCTAATAATGTTTAAAATGTGCATGGTGGTTTTCAAAGTCCGCCTGGCTAGCTACAACACTCAAGTTGAAAATCTGTCGCCAAGCACCTGTTGGTGTGTTCCGGCAGCTGCACTTGAGAACCAGTCTCCCTCTAGGTTTAGCGTGACTACCATCTTAGACCACATCATCATTTAACACCAGATAAGATTGTGGTCAAACGCTAACCTATAAAATATTAATAAAAACCTTGAAAAAGTAATCGGTGACCGTGTTTAAACAAAAGTGACTGGTTATTTAGATAACAGTTGATAGAGAAAGTGGAAAATATCCTGTCAAGAGATATGACTTGATTATACTAGAATCGACAAAGATTGTACCTTACTACCCCGTGAGTATGTAGACTAAGAAAAATATTTCCAAGTAAGTGGCATCACAATCCAGTGGTCACTAAAAACCTAGTTGTATTTTATTATTTTTATAATTTAAAAAGGACAAATTCTATGTCATTGTGATTCGAAAATAGGCTTTGATAGTTAAAGCATATAAGTTAGTAAACGTATTACTTTAATTTAAATATATAAATGTAAATCTTCTAACCGACTGTCTACAAATACGAACCTGGAATTTATCGTGACCTTTCGTGATTATCGTCGCGATGAGTGGTGTACAGATGTACAGGATATTTATTACTATTAACTGCTTAATTTAATATGCCCAGTATGAAGGAAAATATTTGTATTAAAATACTTGTCTTAGATTTAAAATATTTATTACATTAACAACATCCCACTGATTTTTTTCTTCTAAAACCTTTCTTTGAATGCGGACCGCATTATAAAGAGTATTTTAGAAAAGAGAACTATGATCGCTGTACTATAAGTCTACATTTATATTGTGTTATCGTTAAACATGCCCGTTTAAAAATGTCCAAAAATACAGAAACACCATAATCTTTAATATCTAATGCAAAAAAAACATCGCTGTATTGTTAACGTTGTATTCTTTGTTAGAGCAACGCGACGCGACGTTCCGCAGTGGCTCGCGTTCGCTCGGCCTCGCTCGTGAGTTCGCGAGGCACGCGACCGTCACGCGCGCCGCCACCACCTGCATCAGAATTTTGTAACCAGTAGAATTGACCACCCCACATATCATTTTGACTTTACCCATGTTTTAATTAAGCGTAGCTATAAAAACTTTGCATTTATGAACTTATAACTGTCGTCAGCGTAGCAAAGGCCGCACTGGTTCGATTTCCCTTGGAGATCATATTGTTTTTAAAATATTATATATTGAGCTATTAGCTATCACAAATAGATTATTTTAGATATATTATGTATTCTGAAATATAAGGAATAAACTGTATGCAGTATTTTAACAATTTTATTTACTTTTTATTTAAAGTGCCTACGTAGAATTTGTTTGCTGACCTCTTTACCTTCAGTTTATTTGACGGTTTGCAGCTTTTCGAAACAATACAATCGTAAAATATTGCTCTCAAAACGTAATACAATTTTTGGATTGAAGGTCACTGTAAAACGATATGCGATAGCGTTTATATATGAAAATAAATATACGTACGTAGGTACTCAAAAAAGTATAGTTGTGTAAATTTTATTTATATGTGCTCTTAGGTTTTTAATTTTGTATGTGCAAAAAGTTTGATTTTTACGCCTTTGATATGACTGCTTTGTCAGTAAGAAAAAAAATTAAAATAGCTATTTTATTAATTAAGTTCTGATTGGAATTGACTGATAGAAAGAGATCGATATCTATTCATTTATTATTACCTCATTATCTATTACCTTACTTAATTTTCACTGAAGTCGTTTCAAATAATTGTCAATTACATTATTTTACAAATAATATAAATGTTTATTTTGTCATAATTACACATAGATACTTAACAAATTTTTATTACTATGTATGATCCAAAAAAAATTATAACAAATTGAAAATAGATTTTATATAAATGATTAAATCCATAAAAAAGGCAAAAAGTAAACTCATATTCTATTTTTGTTAAAAAATAATTACGATATATTCCACTATTTTTCAAAACACATTTAATATATTTTAATAAATGTATTATTTCCCTTGGCTATAAATACTACACACCAAAACTTTCATTATATATCACGAATTTAGCGACGACGCTTGGTGTCCTCGGCCGTAAGTGGAACGTAGCAGAACCCGTAATAAACGTGTGACCCAAAAAATCCTTACGACTTCGACACGGTCTAACAACAACCGCGTTGCTATTTTTAATTCCGGAATTGCAAACGTGTATATTTTGAAATTTTCTTCTTTACACATTTATGTGTATTTATTTTACTTACTGCTACAGGCATACTTTTTTACTTGTAGTGCGCTTAGTGCGGGCCAATAAAGATAGTGTTGTCCTAAATTAATAAAAAGCTAAAGTTAATTGTTGTTGTAATTCGCATATATTTTTGTCACTTATATATGTATATATATATATATATATATATATATATATAATTATAATAAATAAGAAAAACAATACACCATATTTTCCAACAATTCTCCTAACGAAGCCGTTGTGGTTTTAATTTTGAATTACTACTGTGTATATAACAAAATATATAAGTAGCTTATATAACATTATTAGATCTTTAAACAAATTCCTTAATAATTTTCATATAAAAAATAATAAAATAAAATGAACTTACAACAATTATTATGTATATTACTGACGGTAAAATCTAAGGCGCTAATAAAAACCAACATTCTATATTGTCCCGTTTGATAACTATTTAATTAATCAGATGGCACAGCAATATCAATAAATTCAGCCTGCAATAAAATCCATTAATGGTCTTTAATGAATTGGAACTCGGTAGCAGGTAGGTTTATCTGAATAATCTGAAATATTTCGACCGGAATCCTTATAAAATAACAATGATGTCGAGAATGGGTGCGACTTGTCACGGCGTCTTGTCATTGGAGACGTGAGACCTCCCTAAAATGTCCTATTTAATTGCAGAACCTATTATTGTAAAATATTCCAAATATTTCCTCAAGAAATGCAAGGGTAATTAAAAGTGAGAACCGATATATATTAAAAATTATTTATTTCAATAAAAATATGTACATTTAAATTCATTTCAGTAAAGAAAATGTTATTGTATTTTAATTTTATATACGATAATTGTTTAAAACCTACTCAATTTAGTCAACCTAAAAACTAGATTTTTATACGTTATTGTAAAGTATTGTAAAGTAAGTGTATTTGCATCCTTCACATTTATTTCTTTTATTTTTTAATAAAGTCTTGACAGTTGTGTTTAGAGCTTCATAAAAATTTTCAGATAGTAATTTATGATATATTCAACTACCATAATTTTTGTGCTTAGCTTTGTTTGTTGTGTCCACTATCTAAAGCATGTATTTAATAGAAAAACGATTTTGACGAAGTAAATATAAAAACAATAGAATCGCAAATTGTTTTTTTTTATACGAATAAAAACAAAGGTGTGTGTAAATATATATAAGATAATTTCAAAAACATCTCCACTCATTGACTGGTCGAACGAGTTATCGGCTTTAATCAAAGGGACGTCGTGTCGTGCTATTCAAATAATTAGGCTCGATACAGCCACTGGCTTCGATCGAATTAAACCACATAAAATGTTCGTGCAGACTCGCGCGTTGATATATCCAGTATTCTTGTACTGACGTTTACAGTTTGTATGGTCTAGCAGAGGTTTGTATAAAAATATTGCTAATCCCTGTTTTTACGGATGGAATTATAATAAAAAACAAATACCTTTATTATATATTCATTTTTTCTTACATATTTATATTATATGTTAGTATATGACAAGAATTACATTTGAAAGCCTGTATCCGAATGCCTCAAGCCTAACAAAGTAACTGTCCCAAATGTTAGAACAAACTATTGAGTACTTGTTAGAACACCTTCCGTTTAAAAGTCACAGCTAGATGAGGAATATTAGAAAACATTATATCAACGTGATATGATTTTCTTTATGTAGATGTGTTTTTTTATTTACTCATCGATACTTGACCTAAATTACACCTTACAGTTAATGTATATGAAGCCATTAATAGTCTGCATTGGGAAAAACACAGGCACATATTACAATTTTGAACCCACGTGAATCAACGTGATGTCTATTACCTCTTCTAAAATTCATATCAGTAGCCGATTAATCGCCAATAGCCTGAAGCAAGAAGGTCCACAAATAAAGTTCTGACTTACAAAGTATACTATTACTAAACTCTTATAAATGTTATATGCTATAAACACACAACATATTGTCGATAAATTGCATCAACACTATATTTCGGATAGGACGATTAAGTATTTACCCCTCCAAATTCGGGAGATACGGTTGTCGGGATCAAAATGGAAACTTGACGCTCCTCCGATTCAACATGACAAGTCAGTTCGATGACCTAACCAGGTGTTAAGATGTAAATATTATGACTTATCTATTACCAAACGAAAGAAATTACTATTCGGTTCTCGTATAAAGTTGAATTATCTTTTTTTTATGAAACTTTCAACTTTATTCACCGTCAATGAAGTTCATCAAAGTAATTTATATTGCCAATCTTTTCTACTATTAGAAGGCAATGAGAAAAAAATTGTGTATTACAGTTGTGAACAGTTTACTTAATTCCCTAAAAATTGTTTACCCAATAAAAAGCAATATGGTTTCCGAATACATATCTCAAAAATATAGCGCTGTATTCGCCATAACAATAGTTAGTTATAATTACTTATTAATAAAAATATTATATGCGACGGTGAAGGAATAACATTAATGCATTTAGATCGAAAATACCTTTTCCCGTAACCTGCCAAATCGCTTGTATTGGAATTGAAATTCATCCATGTCTTCTCGATGGTAGGAAGTCATCTACAGAGCGGTTTTCGCGTGCGTTTGTTTCACGTACGTCGGTTTGATCATGATGTGAATTTCGAATTACTAATGGTATTTCCAGAAGAATATAACCTACAAACCTTCAAAAAACTAGCCTATTTCTGTTTTAATAACTGTCAACGACTCTATGATTCCCCTCGTGTTGCAAGTTTTCATGAGCCGCGGTAATCCCTTCATCACCATCAGGTGACTCGCATGTTAGTATGCCCCCTAACGCATAAAACAAAAATCTTAATATTTTCGAAAGGTACTTTTTATTGAAATACCAATACTCACACATTTTTTTTGCAAATAACTCCAATCTGCGGAGGCTTGCTCCAAAATTAGATTTAAATTTCTACAACAGATTTAATACTACTCATTCCATAAATTTTTAAACAACCAGACTTAACTTATGAAGCAATTGGTCATGAGAAGTTTTGATCTGTAAATCGGTAGCAATGATGATTCAGTAGCAGCGTGTTCAGATACTTCGTCTGTTGACGTAGGTTCAAATCCTAACAGTGAGTCTGAGCTATTAGTGAAATTCAACACAGTGATAAAATCATACCATCTTTCTGATGGCCCACAAGTTAAAAATCTACACTACTAATAACTACACTTGAGAATCAGTTCTCTTTAGGCTTAGCGTGTTTTACCATCTTGGGCCACATCATCACTTAACACCAGGTGAGATTAAAGTTAATTGCTTAAACCTATAAATAAAAATAAAGTTCGAGTAAAATATTAATCACATTAATAGCAATATCGGAATAATTGAAAAGTAATGTCATAAAAAATATGCCTCAGTATAACAATAGATATAGCACAATTTATTTGTCATGTAGGATTGCGATCCTAACCAGCCTCGTAAAATGTTATACAATGTATGTATGAAGAAATAAATGTTATTCGCCTTCTGTGATGCTTCTTCATTATTTTTGTACTAATTACTATCCATACTGATATCAATTTTATTAATGTAAATTACTTCAATGGAATTTACTTCATTACTTAAATCAACTGATTTATTATAAATAGGTATTTTTTATTCTGCGTGTACTTCCACGTCTGTTTCCGTGCTCTTGGTTTCCATTATTTTTTCTTTCTTCTCACAACATAAAGCTAAAAGTTGACTAGTGGAATTAAAAAAATATGAACATCTGCTGTTAATAACTTCATACCACTTGAGCTTGAAAACCATATTTTGATACATCGTCTTACGTTTGCTTCTGTATAATAAATCACAAAGCGATACAGCGAACCACTGTACCTAATTTCCGCTTTCACGGTTATTAGTTTAAATGTAATGCGAACCAAAATTTGCAAGTGCCCTGCCAATTTGTTCAGTACAGCTTCCTACCGCAACGGCAATTAACGATTTAATATTACCCACCAATATTAACGCTAACGTGTTGGTCCTGATAAGTATTGATTATGTTTGGTACCGCCTATATGTCTGGCCTTTCGCGATAAATGTTCCATTGTAAACCACAATCAAACACAAAGTAATCAATATGCAAGAAGTTTTTCAACGGCCGCACAATCATCATTCTGGATAGTTATTGTTGCTACTTACTCATGTGTATAGAAAGACTAAAAACTCGGTGCGTAATCTATTGTAAGGGACATTCTCATCACATTTATCGTGGTATTAATCTTGATATACTGCTTTATAATCAAAGAGCAATCGAATCACATTTATCAGTCACTAATGAGCCGATAAATTGATCACTAAAGATAGAACCATTCACAAACAAGTAACATTACAAAAATATCTTCCTAAAAGCAATTTGTTAATGGTTATTTCTAAAAGGTAGCGCCTGATCATTATTTGAACCAGCCGTTTTAATTTATGTAATGCTACTTTGGATTTTAAATTTGATAAAACGTAACATTTAACAAAGTGTATAGATAACGTACAGGATATACTAATTCGAACCAAGTTTCATATATGTGCCTCCTCAAACTCAGATAACGTTATCTGGATTGCGGTCCCAATGAAGCTTTTATAATATTTTATGTCAAGTTTCTTAATCTATCAATATTAAATGTTTAATAAGGACGTTTAGATGTTGTCTTCTATAAGTAATTGTTTAAATATAGCCTTTATTTTTAGGATGTTTAAATATAAGTTCGTTTTTCATGTAAACGTGATTTCTAGTACCATGAGATTTTTTTTTTCTACGCAACCTGTATAGTAATTTAAGAATGGGAAAGCCTGTATAAAGATTTACTCCGAGAGGACTACAGCCACAAGCATCACGTTGTCTTGACCAGTTTAAAGAGTGTATTTGGTGACTTCATATATTGTAAGATTGCAAACGATTCGGAGTTTCCGGTGAATGAAAACGTTATGATGAAACTATAGCATGAAGGTAAGCTTTTCTACGCCCGTTTGGCAAGTAGCTTTATGTTGAAAATTGAACTAAAAAGTTAGCAACGTCTTATTATTCTAGTGAAGCTGTGGAACAATCTCCCGACCAGGGTGTTTCCTTCTTCCTGCGACATAGGGTCCAGCAAGCTTAACGTGAACAGACATTTATTTACACAGGCCGGCATGACAGCGGTGACTGACGACAGATTAATTGTCTCTCGTTTCTTACCGTTAGTTTTGGACTGTGCTTAAGATCAGCTATGATGTAGTCACTTTGCAATGCTACAGTAAAAACAAAAATATGTGTGTTGGAAGGTGTACTTGAGAGTGAGTCCCTCTAGATTTAGCGTGTTTAACATCTTGGACCACATCGTCATTTAACATCAGGTGAGATTATAGTCAATCACTGAATTGTATAAAATATTAAAAAAAACTATTGTAGTGACCACTTCAGTCAGGTAGATTACATGCACGTGTACCTACTACTTCATAGAGAAATAATAAAAAAAAAATCGAAATGTCCGCTAAAACTATTTGTAGGTAGTAAGATTAATTCCAACAACAATTTTAGTGCGCAGTACAAGGATAATACTCCGCAGTGTCACTGACATTGAATTTACCAATTTCTAAGTAACAAGTCTTTGTCTGAAAGGAGTACTTCAACCGCATCAATTTTCTATTTGACTGCGTAAACGAAGGTATGGCACGAGTCATCGTTACTGAACCGATAAACCTATTAAATATAATAATTTTATCATTCTAAGATAGTTTGCGGAAATTGAAAAATTCTTAGCGAGATCAAAACGAGACGGTATTATGTTTTCTATACAATTAGTTTTCGGGAGACCACCGACGTCAGACGACTTATTTTTTACCGACTTCACGGGGATATATTGAATAACGCCGAAGCATGGTTCCGGTTTCAATAAATTACTGGGCTTTTTAATCCTAATGCTGCAAAACAACCAAAAGACAAATTTATCTAAAAACACTGTATCCATATTAACTTGCATAATTACCTATTCATTCATGTTTCGCTTAGAACCTTAATATTGTGGGATGGTTCGGTCAGATACATATTGCTGGATTCTGATATTCCAAATTAATGTTATGAGATTGGTTCTTGCTATTACTTTTCGCCATTATTCTCCTACTCGAGTTATTTTATATTAATACTACCTTTTTTCTGCGGCTTCGCTCGCGTTAATATACATTTGAGTACGCATTTTCTGGATAAAAGGTACCTTGTCTTTTTCTGTCTGTGATCATAATAAAAGCGAAACAAACAAAACAAACTCTCATACACAGTTATAATATTGGTGACGACTACTTAATACACGCGACATCGTCTATGTTATTTGTTATTTAAACAATATCATTTATGTACACAAGAAAATACACAAAAAAAAATTAAAGCAAAAATATATTTTACTTGCAAATTCCTTTGTAAAGAATGTTATCAGTTTACTTTCCCTCTCTTGAGCATGCGCTCTACATCGTTTGCACCACCTCTCTACGGCAAGAAAATACAAATCGCCGAACCTGTTGTGCTAAGAGCTTCTCATAAATTTAATAATTTTGTATTAAACAAAGATATCGTGATAATTCTTCCGGTCCAAGAGGTAAAACTAAAAAAGAAATCGGAACCTATCTAGTTGTTTTTGCGTCATGACAGACGGCAGACCGCTATCATTTTATTTATATATAATATCATTATAAAGATAGTGTGTGTCACTTAGGCCTGTTTCAGTGTGCAGGCGCGCCACCGGGTTCTGGCTTGTGTGTACAATGGTACGTAGACGCCGCTAGCATTCACGGTGGCGCTAGTTCTGCATTTGTTCCGCGCATACTTGCACTCTGAAACAGACCTTAGGGTGTAAAATAATCTTTAGAACTACTAATTCCAATTAGAAAACAATTATTTCACAATAAGCGTCATTCTGGCTGATAGGTTTTGACAAATGAAATATCGTTAGATTCATCTTAAATTTGATAGTATATAATATAATAAGTATATCATCAGTAAATAAAAAACATTATCTTAAATTGAGAATTCTGTTTGCTAATTCTAATTGCATTGCTATTTCATTAGATAACCTTAATAAAACATAAGAAGTCGTAATTGATTATTAACCGTAAATAATAACGTCAGTTGTTTCCCTGAAATCATAGGAAAGTTACAGGATAGATTTATTTTTTCATATAAGAAAATGTATGCTCACGATATCCAATGTTAATTGAGAAATAATAAAATATTGAAAGTTCCAGCAGCTAATTGTTAAATTGACTGTATCAAATTGTAATGATGATTGTCGTTAATATTCAAGTAAAGCTAGGTGGTAAACCGTATAGAATTCGATGCAATCAGTAGCTGCAACTAACTTAATGGCCAGTAGTTGCATAACTAATGAGACAATCAAAGCTCAGACGTACGGACGTCACGGAACTAATCGACAATGTAACGAATACTTTTCGTTAAGCTTAGAAACAGTTTTTATTTTCTGTTTTATGTAATTAAACGATTCCATACTTTAGATGCTTCCTTAGAAAAAGAGATAAAATCAGAACATACCATTAAATATCTGAAATTATATATATACCTATTGCTTAATTTTTTTTTAGAAACTACTCTCGTTTCGTAGTTTTATTATTAATTTAGAATTTTTGCCTGCTCCTGGTATTATAGATTTAACCTATCTCTTTGTAATAATATTACTATTTTTTAAATGAAAAGTATTCTAAGTCTTAATCTATACTCCTAACAATATGTATGCAAAATGTTATGATGGTAGGTTAAGGCGTGACTTCGTAAGAAATATATTTAAATTCACATTTATAATACTACTTAGAATTTTTTTTAATTCTGAAAATATTGTTAATACTCACTATGAACCATCTATTTGAGAATTAAATATGGCTGTATATTTGACTACTAAAATTTTATGAAAACCGGTTTAACGCAAGAAAAATTGTAATTGATTGCAATTTTTCTTTTCGATTTCTTAACACATTATTTGTTAAATCCTATAATTCACCAATAGAGGAATAAAATATTTGAAATTGAAAATTGACTTGCAAACGGTGTAATCAACCGTTTGTTAGTTAACTAACCCAAAATAATTAAGCACCCAAACATTTAATGTGTATATTCGTGATCAGCGGCGTTATAATAAATGTATATTCCAAATTTTAATTAAAAAAAAAAGTTTACCATCTGACAAACTACATATTTAATATAAATAAAGATAAGACCTTATTTTCAAGAGATTCAGTCAATACATATGTTATTATACCATAAAAATAATATTGAGAAAACCCATTAACATATATAATTACTTATTCGTAATAAATGATGTATTCACAAATCAAATTATGTATAGAAATGTCTAAATTAAGCTTCATAAATTAGTTAACGACATAAATATGATAATTTATTTTCTACATATATACAAGTAGGTACTTATATTTAAAATGACTGAGGATTCACTCTGAATGATAATAGAAATAATGATTATGTTAGTAAAATTTTGTAGCAAGCTTCACTACGTTCTAATAGCAGTGACGAATGACTATTCCACCGTCGACCGCTACATTATTTTAATGGCTTTATTGCCATACTATAGGCAACAAAACTTTCAAACTAATAACTGGAAGCTACTCATTGGGTAATATTAAGTTAGGTAGCGTGTAATACTACATAAAGCGTAAGAAATACTTAACGTAGTTTTTATATTTATAAACAAAGTAAATTAAGATATGTTAAATTAAGAAATCATACTAACCATTAAAACTGCAGGGATCGTGTATAATCTGATTAAAATCATAAATTATTAAAATACTAGCTGATACCGGCAGCTTCGTCTTCATTCTTTATTATATAAATAAAGGTATTTTATGGACGGACGAAAAAACATAAGAACCGCTGGCCCCACTTCTCCACGCCAAAGGGACACACACCGTTGACCGCGTAGTCCTTATTAAGCTCACAATGTCTTAAAACTTTAACAATTAAATCAGACTTTCGTGATATTATTTTTCTTAAATAAGCAAATCGAGATATATAGAGTACTTTTTGAGTGATGTAAACACAACGGCAACGTTTCCGGACCAATACAACTTACAAGAAACGAGCCTACTCCTTTCTCAAAGGCCGGCAATCTTTGATGACCCTAGTGTCGCAGGTGTCCATGGGCGGCGGTTAGTACTTACCATGAGGTAACCCGTCCGTTCGTTTGCCTCCAATAGCATAATATATATATATATATAGATATACATCTTAGTACTGCTTCGTTGAAATTTATTAATAACATTTGTAATTTGACTAAAGTTCTTCCCTAATTTATTCCTTAAAGTGCCTGTATCAATACGCACGTTAAAAAGCAATTGAATTTTAATTATCCAATCTAAACTCGATTAATACAAATGTCAGACATAAACTATCAATTGAAATAAAATACAAATACGAGTAAGACATACCTACCGTAAATGTAATCAAAACAAATTCAAAACACTTTTTCACGCACAAAGAGGTACGTGTTTTAATTACGCAATTACTTTTAATTTACTCTGTACTCATGGACAATTTCTCATAAAGACTGCCTCGTGAGCGGTAACTTGAATGGTAGCGGTCACGCATCCACGCTGCGATTAATTCAAACCAATCAGGGGCTGATTACACGCATTACGAACTTACAAACTGTCGAATGCTGTTGGCGAGATTCTTGGTTACATTTATATAAAGGTGAATATTGTGTAAGATTTATGTATCCCGTAGATACTCTGGGCAGAACGAGGCAGCTACTGCAGCAGAATTTACGAAGATTTCACGCGATGTCACTTGCATCTGAGTATTCAGTTGCAGCTTTAACTCCGGGAAGATGTGTGGAAATTCATCACTATGCCTTGTTACATGAACATTTTTATTACCCCTTTGCATATTTTGGCTATGTATATAATATTATCGCTTACCATATGTTGCTTAAATATAACTCTTTTCTCTCAATTTTACTATATACGGCAGTAATGGGGTATATGCGGCTTCGAGGCAGCATGTAGCCTCCCCGAGTTGTTTGTACGGCCGTCATAAAGACTGATTCTTTTATTAACTAATATAATTAATTTAAATATATATATTACGACAGTCGGGAAACAAACGAATTAAGTTAAGAGCGATCTGAATATAACGACAAAACAAAAGAAGTTAAATATTCACTTGCAAGGTATAACGATACATATGTATGAAATGTATTATACATTATGAAAAGCAAAACAATCAGTCAAGTTGCAGTAAAACAGAGAGCATAAATATAGTCTGCACATGTCTTAAAATTGTATTTAAATATGGCCTCATAGACTAAAAAACTTCCCCACCGGTATATGATAGTATTACTATCACTACATATTATAAAACAAAGTCGTCCGCTGCGTCTCTTTGTCTGTATGTTGACGATAAACTCAAAAACTGCTGAATGGATTGTAATGCAAACATCACCAATAGATAGAGTAATACATAAGGAAGGTTTAGGTATATAATTTGTCAAGGTTTTGTGTAAATTGGTTAAAATATAACGATAATTCCTGGAAGTCTTGGAAAAAGTCAAGCCGCTTGGGAGCTTTCATCGAAAACGCTGCTTAATTCTTTTGCGATATAACAAAGATTTTATAGATCTATAAAAAAGACTGTGATAGTATATACCTATATTTTAAGGATAGCTTATCCATCCATTTACCCATCTATCTTCTAAAAACATGGTCGCATACAATAAAGTAATTGGGAGGCTATTTAGACGGATACAGTATTACTCCTTAACAAATTGAATACATTAGGTACCTTAAGCATTCCATGCACATAAGTATATATTTTTATTATCAAGGCAGGACAACGTCCGCCGGGCCTGCTAGTATGATATAAGACACAGTTTATTGAGCAACACAACGAAACTAATAGTTATCAATTTCGAAATATATTATGCTATGAAGCAAAATTTTCAACACATGAATTATTTCGTATATCTTTTAGCAAGAGTTTTACCTAAATATCTGGTCGGTAAGGTTATCTAAATTCGTTCCACATTTGAATAATTTATTTCGAACATATTTGACGATATAATTGTAATTATTCAGTACCAACGCAACAATTCTCTAGCATAGATTTGATAATCATGTAATGAAATATATAATGAAACTTAATATATCGAATCCTAACTAATATGATAAAGGCCAAAAGTCAGTTTGTTTGTTACGCTTTCACGCATTAACTACTCAACCGATTGTCAAGAAATTTTACATACACATTTACAGATGCACAAAAAAGTATATAGGGTATCTTATATTCGGAAAAAAGTACTATTTCTGAAGCATTACTAAAAATAAAGATTAAGATGTTATTTGTATTTTTTTTTTATTTGAATGCATCGAGTTCTAGATTATCAGTTTGATTTGTAAGTTATTTTTACATTTTATAGCTTATTTATTCAGAAATCTTATGGACTATGCATGATCACGTTAATATCCTTAGGAACTGAGCAATTAACAAACATAGTTTATGTCGGAAAGCACGCTTAGTGAAAACGAAGTAATAATATAAGTAATAATACGAGCGGGCTATGCAGCGAGGTATAAGGTATCGGATACATAACGGTGCGTGATTAATTGCCTACTGAAAAGTCGCGCTTTATATGAGATTTGTGTAAGCTTAGGTTGAAATTATCTACAAGTGTAATCGCAGGGCACTGCTGGTATATTAAACTTTTTAATTTTATGTTACTCTTATAACAGTCATAATATACATAAAAACTAAAAATCTACAATTAAAAAGTGAGTGGGCAATTGAGACAGAACATGGAATATCTTCAAAGACATTATCAGGCTAGGCAGATTGAAGTTCACTTGCTCATTTGCCATTTTATTTCATTACATGGTAGTTACTGTAAAGGGTAGATAATTGCGCTGTATATCAAACGTTACAAATCTACCAACTCACAAGTTACATATTACAAGAACATTTTACAAATTCTGTTTATCAGAAATACGAGTTTACATACACACAAGTTACAAAGACATTTTATACAAGTTTATGTGAACTTGTATTTCTAATTTACAAGCCTTTATTTTGGCAAAATGTTTGATAAATTACAAAATGATTTTTCTGCCGTATTATATGCCGATAAAACAGCTAGTTCAGTTATAGTAAATAAAACTGTTCCCAAATCATTTGATTTTTTGTGTCAATAATAATAACCTATTTTAGAGTCAGCGATAGCTCTCTCTAACTTTTTCGTGACAGGTTACAAAGTATAAAGGCATTAATGATAAACAAAAGTACAAATATAAATGTGAAAAAGCATTTGTTTTACCAGTGATTTCACTTGTAGCTTGTAATTTACACATGCCGTTTTGATAAATACCATTCTCTAAAATTGTACTAATTTACAAGAGACAACGCTTATTACACAAAGCTCATAACGTTTGATAAACAGGGTACTGGTCTCACTTTCTTGTAAACCCGGGGCGGACAACTAATAAATAATTAAAAAAAAAACACGTTTGAAGTTAGTATATAATAAAGATGAATAAATCTTTCCAATTCCACAATGAAATAGTGCAAAAAGCTATTAGTTTATAGAATAAATAACGTCCATGAACTAAGACGTATTGCAAGATACTATCTTTAAGAGTCACTAACGAACCGGTCACAGGTTTATAAGCTAATATGGTGTTAACGAATGCTATCTTTTGGTAGATATACGCGATAATGAGGTGACACCACCGCGCTGGTCCTGTTAGTGCGCTGCGGTCTGGCGATGACATACCATTGTCGGGGGATATGAGAAGTTGTAGAAAATGTGATAAAGCCAGTTATGTAAATGTTAATAATACAGAATAAGGTGCACTAAAGGTAAACTTTTAACGTTCCTTCGCTTCACACGTTTCTACTACTAGCAAAAACAGAACGATGATTTCAGATTGTTTACGCAGTTCTAGTATATATAGTTATATGTGGGATGACTGAAAACACAATGGAATCTCGAGATTCACATATAATAGTTGTGAACAACAATTCACAAATCTTTGTCTTTACGTTATCACCTTTTTTTTCACAACCTCCATAAACGAAAAAGTCATTCCCCTTTTAATTTTTTAACAAAGTAAAGTATAGTTTAAATATAAGTCATTTGAGCCATCCTTCATTCACTGTATGAATTAAATGTAAAAATAAATAGGCATTCTTTCAAATTTAATATTAACTATTTAATTATGTTAAGTAGGTAGACACAAAACAGTTTAACTATATCTGCCTATTTTGTCACTCAACCGATTTTTTTTATTTTTCTATTGTTTCGTAGAAATTGATAAGCATTAGTGTTATCAATAATATAAATTTGGATTTTTATCAAAAACATATTTTGTAATAAAGTCGTCCCTTTAGCAAATCAACTACAAACGAGTAACAATGTTACAATTGTTTTTACTTTCCAAATTTAGAATATTTTACATTTAAAAAGGTATTTCTCAACTCAACCCTATAATATAAAATTAATTGAATTTAATCGAATATTTATAGGTTTAAAGATGCAAGCGGACGAAAAAGGTTACACACATCAATTACTAATTTTAAATGCACCCTTAAAATAACGAAGTACTGTTGGAATAGTTACTTCTTTAAAAAGATTCTGTACAGTATTGATCAAGCCTTGTGTGAATGGTGGATTTTATAATCCTACCAAATAATGAACAGAAAATCTACAGAAAATTAATATCTGAATGACACAAATAATTATCCTCCGTGGGATTCAAACCTGCAATACTCAGTGGCAACGATGCTACCGATTAAACACCATATTATAGGTAGTTGATGTAAAATTAAGTTAAATAAGTTCTGAAAAAGCTTATGTATATACGCGTAGGCTTTCATGGTGCCTTTTGGCCACAGTGCAGGGGCGTGCACAAAACATTCCGGAACACGTGCAATTTCGCACAATGCGAGTTTGCATTTCCGCCCGCCGCGCGCCGCCGCGCCGTGCACTTCCTTTACTCAGATTTTACTTTTTATTTGTACGCTTTTATTGCGGTCTGGACTCTTTTGTGCGACGTTCATTGTAGGCAGGACATTCAGTGGCATAACGCATCGTAGGTTTCGATTTCGTTAATGATATCGGTTGATTTTAATCGCGATTGAAATCGAAAGTAAATAATAATGATTTTACCTACAGAGAAACTTCTTTTTTATTCAATAGCATTTGTATTATATCCGTTGTATTCGATTACCGCTTCATATTTTAATTACTAGCTTTTGCTCGTGGCTTCGCTTGCGTTAATGTAAATTTGATCGATCTCTCAGGACCAGTAGTTTTCTGTATCTCTTACAATATGCGTGCAAAATATTATAATAATCTGTTGAGTAGTTAAAACGTAGTAATAAGAAGTAGCAGAAGTAGATAAAAAGTAAAACGTAAAAAATAAAGGTTTAAACGATATAGTAATATAATTAATTCGAGTAAAATTCCCTTCGTTCCATTGTCTAAAAATAATTTTAAAATATTTTATGTTCCTGTCGAGTAAGAATTACCCATAAATCAGTTACCGAAGAAGTCGAAAATAGGTTTATTTACACATCCATTTAGTTTTGATATTTGAAACAAAAATGCGGTCTTCACAAGAAACAGCAAACTGCAAAAAATAACATAAGTAAATAGATCAGATAGTACGAAATGTATTTGGGTATGGAATGATAAATTGTTTTTGTTTGCAAAACGGGATATACGGATATTCTGAACTTTCAAGCGATAATTTTCTTTATGTTCTCATGTTTAATGATCAAATTGCGTTGGTAGAAAAATAGTTTTAGCAATACTGTTGGTACAATTTTATTGTGGTCAAGCCCTGATTATTTTTATCTTTACCGTATCTCTAATGGTGTCAAAACTTATGTCCGTCGCTCTGCGTGATACAGGAAGGTAGCAGGAGGTATTGCCCACACAAGGTGATGTCTTATTTTCCAAATAATGTCATAAGGGTTGATATGTAACAAATTGGTCAACTTAACGCGGGAGGTCCAATTGTCAGAATAAGTTTACCAACAACGTAGACATGAAATAATAATTTAGGTTGTCCCTTAAAAGTTCCGTGATCGGAAGTAATTTATGGCTGTATAACTGTCCTTTAGATTATAATACCCAGCTCAACCGCAAATTTCGTTAATACTAGGTGCCATTACTAGAAAAGTGTAATAATCTGTCCTATAATTGGATATTCTGTCCTATAATTGAATTTTATCACGTATGTAACCTTTTTTCTATTTTAAGTAATCTTTAAATAGTTAAAATCTTTAGATCTAAAATAGCGTTAGGTTCTCGGTATAATCACCTGTTAAAGTAATAATTCAGAATCATATCGCACCTTCCTCGTTGTTAAAGATTTATAAGTTTCAACACGAATTATAAATATCGATTTTGCTAAGACGTTTGTACTTGACAGGTCTATTCGACGTATGACTCGATTATAAAGAAGTTTGCTTCCAAATACTTCTCATTAGACATGGATATTTTTTTTTTTCGAACTGACTCCACTGTTGACCTGGCAAGGTCTCTACGGTTTCACCGGCTACTAAGGGGAGCGCATAAGGCACTCACTCGATTTTATGTAGGCAACTAACACAAGGGTGCACGGCGCGCCTCGGCTTGGACTGTCACCAAATATCCCGAGTCTAACTAAGCTAAGCTAAATTAAGCTAACTATTATTTCATATATATATATCAATTTGTGAAACATACACGTGTACCAAGTATGTATGTTTCACGAACTCGTACATGTATCTTGAATCTGACTACTAAGTAATCTAAGCTAACTTCGTTCGAAAAAGGGATTAAAAAAAAAACCTTCCCGACCACTATGTGTACACCTACATGTGTGTATGTGCACATGTTTGGCGTGATCGGTGTTGTGTTGGAAAAAACTAGTGTTTGAAAGTTAATTCAGTGTCACTGTAGTCGCGCAAGCAACGTGCTCGAGGGCTCCATTCCGGAGGATCGGACCTCGGCTTGAGCCGCTGCCGAGGGGGGCCTAGACGAGTGCGCTGGAGCAAAATTCACAGTCAAGCACACATGGATATTTCATTACCGACTCTATAGATATCAAAGGGTCGTTAAATGTTTTCACAATTACGACCTCTTTAAATTCATATAGTAACTTATACTTAAATATATTATTTTAAATATTGTAATCTTATGGATTATTTATTACTTGGTTTTCTTTTTATTTGCAATTTTTATTGTCTGATGTACTCTGTACATTGTTAATTTTCAGTTTTAATTTATTGTGGCATAATTGTTTATTTTATAATATACTTAAGTAGCGTAAAATTTATCTTTGTTCCAGCCGGTAGTCGGGTTTCAGTCTAGTTAACTTTTAATTGTCCCAGTCTTTGTCTTCTATTGACTACCTACTAACTTTTAACCACGGCTTTGCTTGTTTTAATGAAGACTTGACCTATCCCTCAGAACAGTACTATTTTCTATATGGAAATTACTCTATTTCATTTTTTTATACCCCTGACAACGTGAATGCAAAATTTCATAATAACTCCTTGAGTAACTACGACGTGAAAACGTTACTATCAAACAAACTCACATTCAGATTTGTAATATTAGTAAGGATTGTATTTATTTACCTATACATGTATAAAATAATTTGGTATTGTCCTAAAATGTATATTCTTTTGAGTCTTGGTGATTTTCTACTGTCTTTTACAGTAGAAAATATGGTATACGCTTTCTCTCGTCTTCTTCAAGGTTTATATTTAGCGATGGGCTATTAGGTTCTGCTGAGTAGTCTTTTGTAGTAGTCAGTTACTGTTTGGATTATTGTTGTTGTTGTCACTAAGAGACCGCAAAAGAGCACAAGAAAAGTTCAGCAATTAAAGTGGTAATGGACAAGACATAGGACAAGAGTTTATTATTATTATTCTAAAGGCCTATGCAGGCCCTAGAACTATATCAATGCGACCAGTATGATCTATTGTGATCGCCCCACAATGTTAAAGCTCCCTACCTAGTCCTATAGCATTTATGTACTGTAAGACTTTTTTGGCCGAGAGCGCTTGTACCTGATTCGGGAGCAATACATGTTTTCCCAGAATCCGGTTGCGTGTGACTAGAGATAATAAAATAAAATTAACATAAATTTTTAGGGAATATCCACGGGATGACAAAAGGAAAAGAGGGAGACAAGTTATAAGACGGACATGTGATATAAAGAAAATCGCTAGTTCAGCTTGGCAAAGAAAAACAAATGATAAGAGAATTTGGAAACAGCTGGAAGATACCTGTGTCGAGTGACACCCTGACAACTAAAACGGGAAACCTGATGTGTTAAGCTTACTTAAAAAAATGTACCTATTTAGTATCAGCAATAAAGGTTATTTTTTTTTTTTTTTTTTTTTTTTTTTTTTTTCGAACTGACCTACACTGCCGGCTTATTCCGCCTTCACAGTTCCACCGGACTACTAAGGGGAGCGCTTAGGGCACTCACCCGATTGTTTTTAGGCGAAACATCTCAAGGGCACTCGGTGCACCTCGGCTTGAGCTGTCGCCGGATTCCCGAACTAACTAAGCTAGCTAAGCTATCTATCCATGCAATACTCATATATGAATTCGTGAAAAATGCATGTGTGACCATGCATGTTTCACGAATGTATATGTGTATTTGGTATCTGACTACTGTGTTACGTGACCTATTTCAGTCCGAAAAGGGCAAAAAAACAGCCCACCACT
This sequence comes from Antheraea assamensis, assembly GCA_035772565.1. NCBI lineage: Eukaryota > Metazoa > Arthropoda > Insecta > Lepidoptera > Saturniidae > Antheraea > Antheraea assamensis. The sequence goes on from JAQQSE010000042.1 coordinate 2,051,761, forward strand.
GAGTGCCTAGATGTGCAAGAGTGTGGGGTGATCGTGTAAGTGTAGAACATGTGTAAATCACTGTATTCGCGCGAGTAACATACTCGAGGGCTCCACACCGAGGGACTACCTAGGCTCGAGCTGTTACAAGAAAAATCGCGACGAGTGTGCGGGATCGAATCTTCACCCCCCGCTCACGGAGGCGTGAGCAGAGAGAGTCGCGGGCGTGGGCGCAAACACGCATCTTTTGAGAGGGAATCGAGCTAAAAAATAAAGTACAACGGCACGGTGCCGATTTAACTAAATAATTACGTAACAAAACCTAATATATCGGTCTATTATGTATGAACACGCGGGTTCGATCTGATATTTTGATTTACGCGAATTTATTTATGCGCGGCGCGGGTTAATTGCTGTACCGTGGTCGCGACGGCCGGGAAAGCGGAGATAGCGTTTAAGAGCCCGAGCTCAGACGTACTATTAACTAACGCGTTAAATGCGATTATCTCTTGTACATCGTGTACCAAGAGTAAGCGAGCTATCCAGTCTATACCGGAGGTCGATGCTGAAACCGCGATAGGTGGCGCAGGAGTGGACAGAGCCTTTGGGGGCTGGGGCTTGGCTTTAGGAGCCGAGGGAGCTGGCGGGGAAGGCCTTACGCGCCAGGAGAGCGCGCTCGGCGGAGTAGCGGATGCTGCCGGCGCACTGGAGGTGCCCGGCAGTTCGGGGAAAGCCTTCTGGCTTTGTATGGGCGGAGGTGGAGGCCGATTCGTCCGAGTCGGCGGGCCGTGCGCCCTGGACCGGGTCGCACGACCGCCGCGACGGTGATAGGTCGAGCGAGGCGCACGGGGACACCCGCGATAGTTCGCGGTATGACCCGTTTGCTCGCAGAGGACGCAGCTCGGAGGCTCGACGGATTCGGGAGTGCGGGGGCACTCCTTAGTGGAATGATCCCCGAGACACTTGACACACCTGGGACGCAGGTGGCAGTGTCGGGCGGAATGACCGTACACCTGGCAGTTGTGACACTGCGAGGGTACCTGGGACTTGCGAGGAAGCTCGACGTAGACAGGGGACAGGCCGCAAACTGAGTTGAGGCTGAAAATAGCCTTGCCTTCCAAGGAGCGGTCCAGAGTGACCAACACCAAGTTGAAGGGGGCCTTCGTACGGGGGTGGCGCATGCGCTGCACGCTCCGGACTGGGAAGTCCTGACCGTTCAGGCAATCGCAGATGTCGTATTCGGTGAGCTCAGAGGGAACTCCCCGAATGACGACACGGAGGCGGCGCTCTTCCTCGAGCGCGTGGGTGAAGAAAGGGAGCTTACGCTCCCTGAAGTATTTGGTGAGCTCGCGATGCTCATCGGGGGTCGAGACACGAATAGAAATGCCGGCAACAGTGTTGACGGCAGACTTGTAGACGATTTCCTTCGACTTAAGGTCTTCAGAAATCTCTACCCATCGAGCTTTGTCACGGAAGGTGACGGGAGGCGGTAGGCGTGGCTTCTTAGCCGCGACCGCGGGTTCCGCAGCCGAGGCTCGAGCCGAATTCGCGGCAGAGGGCGTGGGAGAGGCTCGGGGCACCCGAGCGCCACCTATATTGGGCTGCTTTGGGGTCGGACGTCCCGCAGCAGAGTCGCTATCGGTCTGAATCGCGGCGCGTGGGCGTTTACCGCGGCGCGTGACGGTTGTGAAACCGTCGTCATCGGCGGGCGTGGTCGCGGGCGCAGGCACGGTCGCGGGCGCAGGCACGGTCGCGGGCGCGGTCGCGGGGACTGTATCGTAGTCCATGTCCGAGTCGTCATCGGAATCGAATTCCGAGAGCCTCGTGAACGGGTCGTCCGGGAGATTCGCGAAAGGGTTCGCGGAGAAACAACGCGGTATCTTACCGGGAGGGTTGCGCGCATAGACTTTCCGGAGTCTGTTATATTCCGTGACGAGATTCGGATCTTCCTTTTCGACGAACATGTGGAAGCGCAACAGTTCTTCGAGGTGGACGGTATCATCGACGGCCGGAAGGGCCGGATGGGCACGCGGGGTCGCGGGGGTAGACATGACTAACCTCCCTGCCTGAGGGGCAGGGGGGTGCGCCTAATTTGAATCTAACGGACAATCCGTGTCCGGGCCAAAGGGAAAACGCGACGCGACGCGAACGCGAATCTTCTCTTCAAACTGCACACGGCGCGGCGCGAAGAACGACGCTCTGCACGGCACACGACGCGCTGCACGACTCTCGAAGCGCAGCACGAGGCACGACGCGTAGCACGGCGACTCGACGCACTGCAAACAGTGTGCACGGCTTCGCACCGAAAAGTGCGGTTTAAATGGTGCACTAATGGAGGTGCACCGTCGCTCTGAAAAGAGCGTACGATCGACAGTAGCCGCTCGAACACACTAAACTTCCGGACACACACGAAAATATCCGACAACTGCGCGCGAGTTGCCGAACTAACGGACCGTCAGAGCTGCGAGCGGGCACGTGCGCACCCGGCCGCTCATTTTTTTTTTCTTTTTTTCAATAAAGGTTATAAATAAAGTGTACAATAAATAATTAATAAAACAAGATTACGCCATCTCTTTTCGTTTGATTAAAAGCAATCACGAACACTTTCCATCAGCATGTGTTGTTCTTTTTCTCCTTAGCCCGTTATTTTTACTTGTAAAAGAATTTGAAATTAATTTTTCATTAAAGTCATGTGTTGGTTTCGAGTTTTTATTTAAAAGCGTACTCTGTACATGGTCCGTCTGCGCCTTCTTTGAAATGGAAGTGTTTTTTAATATTACGATACATGCTCATAAAATACATACGATATAGAACTCAATATGCCTAAAGTAAAAATAAGCGGGTATTCCCATGTTTATCTCTTCTATCTTATTTATTATAATAATTATTATTATTCTTACTAGTGTGGAAATAAAGAGTAACTGCATAGAATATTTGCTCAATTTAATGCCTGGTCGTTAAATCTCTAAGTATATTTTGTGTTATCGTAACTAAATAGATGATGACCGTACAGGTAGTAACATCCAGGTACACAGAACTGACGATTATGCTCGTCATATAAAAGTCAGTCAACTGTCTTGAGCGATCTCGTGAGCTCTCGACTCAGTAGTAGGATTTACTGCCACTCTGATATGATATCTGTATTTATGACTATTCGTTTTCAGCCTATATCAAACACAAGTCCTTCCTGCAAGTTGTATATATTTTAAAGTTTACTTCGTTAATATTTAAAGGTCACCAGATTATGAAAGCTAAGGAATATAAAAGACTCTTATGCATAATGGCAGTCTACCTACGAGGCCATACATCAATGTATATATTCTATTACATTTTTTTCGTACACACATATATGCGTACTTTTTCTATGTGAAGATCTTCTATAAATGAAATAAAATACGAAATTTTCGCAAAAAAATCTGTCGGTCGCTCAGCGTGGTATGTTTGTGGCTTTGTCGCGCCCACAACCTGACAAAAGGCAAATAAGAGAACAGTGCGTACGTTGGTTGAAAAAATATCATCTAAATACCGTCCTATTGATGTTTAAAAGCCATGGCGAAACGAGTATTGTTCGCGTTTCGAATGCGGTGGCGATATTAGGATCGTATTATTTCGCGATATCGAACAAATGCGAGGTACGTTGAAACCGTTAAAATCGACGAACATAATCTATGATATATGACGTATAAATTTTCGGACATCGTAAAATTTATCTGCGTCTTTCCTTTTTTCAATTGACCGCGATCGGCGATTCAAAAGGTTTGGAAAAGTTGTCATTAACGTGCGCTGTAAGACTGTATTTGCACATTCAATATGAACAATTTCGAATTCGCACGGTCTGTACAAAAACTATAATTTCTCATAAACAGTGAGTTGTTTACACCGCGGCGACGGCAGTTTTACTCTTTTTTTGTTGTGTGTATTTTTTCGTTCACCGCCGTTGAGACCCGTGGCCGAATGTAATTCGACCTGATCGTATCTGTACACTTTTTGCTCCTGTGGTCAGAGACAGCTGTCCTATAAAGTGCCGTGTTTTGTACATTGTTTATAGACAATCTCCTTGATGGCATTCGCAAACTGATTAATATTATACCTAAGATGAAGTGGCAAAGATAATATTATAATTTTTCATAATTATTTATTTAGAAAAAATAAAAATGATTTAATCCTGTCCTCTGAACTGGTTTTACTCTGCGTTTCAGTTGTCAGTGTCTTCCTTGATATTACAATGTGGTCTTACTACTCACTAAACATGAACATCAAAATATAACAAAGAAAATGCTTTCTTATGCATTCATATATAATCTAATTGTGTGTGATAATTATATTTGCACACATATGTACATTTGAATGCTGTATAACCTAAAATTTAATTTTCCTACCATTTTAGCTGAACGTTGTTTTTTCTTGAAGTTATAAAATATTTCTATATTGATTGTTTCCAAGTAACGAAAATGTCTGTTCAATAATTTTGTTTGTTTTCGAATATTATTAAAACATTTTTTAACTCTTTTGTGTAATTATGTCTAAACGATAGATGCATAATGTTGGATAGATAGGTAGTTAGAATATGTACAGCTCTTATACGCATTTTACTATAAGCTGCCAATTTAAAATGTCATAGAGATATGCTATGTACTAAGCTTTAATGCCCATAAGCCAATAATAAAGTGCTATTAATTTCTGTAGGATTTAAATTTTCCATTTTAATTCTACATCAATATTCCAAGATAACTAAGGTAACATTCGCTGTATAATAGTAAGTCTATCATTATAATATGCGCTACTCGGGATGATGCTAGGTTTCGATATTCTTAACATTTTCTGTTCACATTAAAAATAACTACTCTTTCTCTTTGCTGATGAAATAATACCAGACTGTAAATGTTAACTACTCGACAACTCATCTCGAGAGAAGACCTGCTTAATGGCCGCATCATCGCACGATATATTGGCAATTTGAAATAAAATGACATCTATACTTAAATCTCCTTTTTAAATGTAGGTGCTACAAAAACCATACTTTAAGAATATGTTCTTTACAATATTTAACCTTACCATCGTTCATTTTCTGTAATAACAAGCTGCAAAATGAGTGACCTCATAGTGTTATAAAAAAATGTTAGGAAATATTATTAAGGTTGAATAAGAGGATATTGAAACGCGAAGTATATCTAACTCCAATGAAATTGTATAATAGTTTATAATCGCTTTACTTTATTATTTGAATAAACCAAAGTTTTTAAATATAAAGTAAAATATCAATTATCTAATCACTAACCAAATTACATAACTTGTAAGTGAAAACTTTGTTTTAAAAAAAATAAAATAAAAACAGCTACCAATAATGATATATAAAATACAAAGTACCTAATAATTCTGCTACTGTCCCATCAAAAGGATCAAACATCATCAAATCATATGTATGTGTGTATGGCTACGTATTAGTTTATGTATGTCTATATGATTTATGACTCTCCCTTTTTCTTTTTTTTTTCGAACTGTCCACACTGTGACCTGGCAAGGCCTCTACAGTTTCACCGGACTACAATCTGCTTTTGAAGTATGCTCATTTATACTTTTGTGATTTTCGCCTTAAAGGATGAAAAATATCTATATCTGAGGTTTTTCCATTGTATAGGTGAACGCATCTTATCATTACTGAATTAGAGTCATGGTTTTCGAATTTATTTTAACTGAACTGTAAGAGAATTCGGAGGAGGTCTTGGAAAATATGGAGCAGCGAAAGAAGAGTCTTATTTTAATGATAAACAGAAAAACGCAAATAAGTTTTCAACAGAAAATACAAGGAGATTTTTAACAGTAATTTTCAGCCCTATATGCTCCACTAAATTTGGACCAAATATTATAATACTATACCAGAACATCAAATCTGCTACTAATCGCCTCTGTTTAAGAGTTATCATATTTAGTTCACGAAGGTTCTCATTTTTAATAGGAGATACAAAGAAGCATGCCTCGTTATTTGGGAAATGTCAAAATTTGTTTGGAATATGTTCGATTCTATTAATATGAATAACATAACATGGAGCCTATACCTATGATGCAAATTCTAACATGAAGAAAAGGTGTTTTTAAAGATGATAAATTTTTGAGTGGTTTTGTGTTCCTAATTATGTAGTTTTACGCCTATCAATCTATTCTACGTAATCTTTTGTATTATTTTGACAGTTATATGATTTGCAGTATCGTTTCTTAGATATATATATATAGCATTTTTTATGAATATATGAGACCATAAATAATTCCTCAAATCACCTACAACCCAGTTGTACATTACCATTTTTTTTATTAGTAGCAATAACTATTTTATTCCTTTAGGTATAAACAATGATTTCACAACCAAATAAATCACTGTCATTTTAATTACAGAATTTAATCTAGTTAGAAATCAATAACACAAATCCGTAGAACAAAATAAAAATAAAAAAAGCTTATTTGGAAGCGATTTCCTGTGGGTTTTCGCAAAGGAAAACCAACAAAATTATGAATAAAATCTTAATTAGCGGTCAAGAATAAAAGGTTGTTGGAACGATTATGGATATTAAAAACTAACAGCCTAAAAAAATGGAGCGTTGATTAATTTTGTGGGCGAGTCGGGCAGACACTGCATGTGAAATTGGAGTTGCGTATTGTCAAAATTGACACGAAAGACCTCAACTCGATAGGATGACCATGATAATTGCATGTTTCTTTTTTGTATTTTTTTTTTCTATTTTCCCTAAAAACAAACTATGACAGAATAATTTACAAAAATGTATTCCCATAAAGCCTAAATAATAAAAGGGATACACACTATGCGTTTTTGGCGAAAGGAATAATTTATACAGCGATGAAGATTGATTTAAATATTATTAAATATATTTCATTTAAAATCTGTCGTCCTGGTGGTAAAGTGTTTTATCAAAGGATAGTATATTGGAGGGATTACTATTGACCTGCATCCGTACTATTGACTACTATTGACTCGTACTTATATAATACTAATAACCATAACGTCACAACGGATGACGTCATACTTTTACATAAACGCTACTTTATTTTTGCGCCCACTAGTATATACGTGTTTACTTGTTTGTATGTATAACGGGTTTTAATACATGTTTCACTATTATTGAACTGAATTTCGTTTGGAGGGTTTATATGATAGACGTATATGTACATTATATTAATTTTAAAACGTCAGTATATTGTAATTAAGGATATAAAAATATTTTTAAGACATATCCCTTGGTACCCCAGGCTAAACTGTATGAATTACATCAAAATAATGTACTACGGAAATGGACATCTTAAAATATCCTAAAAACTTAGTCTAACTAATCTTCTAAGGATACAACACCACAGTAACCATTTTTATTATCTTCATGTTATTAAGATATTTTGAACAATATTTAATACATTATTCATTTAAATATTTTACTTACCTTGAGAGTTTAATGTAGATAATTTACTCCATATTTTTGCAAATGAATATCTAAGAAGATATTCGAGTTTTAAAATTACGTGTAAATAGCAAAAAACCGTGGTTTGCTTAAGGAGACTTACAACGCTTATTGTCTTTAAAATGTCAAACTTGATTTGACTTTTCTAAATCACTTGGATTATGGACTATGATAAATTAGTGTTAATACGTCATTAACACTATACATCTGTGCGAAGCCGAGGCAGTTCACTAGCAATAATATATGATATTTAATAAATTTACGATTACAATATTAGGCATTGTAAATAACAGCGAAATGAATGTAGAAAACTGCCTGTTCAAATATATATTTCTTGTGGATTATAAACAGCGGAAAAAGGTAATCGTTCTCATAACTTAACTCATTAAAGAACATCGAACGAGTCTTACTTAAATTTCGATCAAAGATATTGATGTTTATTACGATATTAACGAATAAATGCTCATTACAAATGTGAGACATGAAGCCGCGTCTGACCAAACCAAGACTGAATTATCAGATCGGATTAAAATGTAACGGATGATAATGTTAAAGGGTTCATGGAACGATGGGAAAATTATATGAAGGGTAATAAACGTTACAATCATAAATAATTATTTTTTTTTTATTGACATTGTATTGACAGTAGTCTGATTGATACAAACCCGATGAGTATTGAAGGTAAAGTATGAAATATATATCGCATGTATACTCGGTGATGAGAAACCAGTTCATTGAGGAAATATCCCAAACGCGACAAATCAGCTAATCGTGTAACTGATTGTATACGCATCTGGATAAAGTTCTATCTTAATACATAGCACTGCAATAGTTTGTCTTCAGTTATCAGCAGATGGAATAATCTTATATACTAAGTACAATGTTCACAAATTTATGGTTACCGTATTGGCCATTTAACGGTTTTTGAAACGCGTTATTAATATTTATAGTTACAGTTAAACGTTTATTTTTTTCTTATTTGTTTAACAGCAAGGGGTGTGCAGGTGCCGGCTTTGATGTTAACCGCACGCCACAAAAGCGTATCAATATTGTATTGTATCAAAAAACTATGGAAGTATTCGTTTCGCGAAATTTATATAAAATTTATTACCTTGTAGCCATAAACTTTTGTTCGTTAACTTAATAGAATAATCTTCTGAGACAGCTTAATAATTAAGATCCTATAAATTTTTGTGTTCTTATTACACGGGTTCGTAAAGTGAGAGGCGCACCGCCCTGGGGTGCCTTAAGGAGTAAGCAGGGGTGTCACAACTAACGCTTGTACTCTCTACTCCGGAGACAGAGAGTATTTTTTTATCCCACAACGGTGGGAAATAAGCCTGAGGAAGCTCTCTTGATAAAACCCATACTATAGTTTACCAGAAAAACCTAAACGATTTTAGTTTGTCGAGAAATGAGAACAGGAGCTTGTACAAACTAAAACAATCGAACAAGTGCCTAAGTGTGAGCCTCATTTTTTTAATCGATTCACGATTATTGATAAAATACGGGGACCGCACTAAGTTTACAAGCATTTCTTAGTTTTTAAGGAAATAAAAAAGAAATAAGAAGAACTATTATGTATCTTTTTACTTACATGTAATTAAAATACATTTATATTTATCTATTATATTCAAACATAAAATATTACATTTTATTTATCCTAACATTTAAATGTCATGCATACCTGTGATCTGAATGATTATGTTGTAATTTTATTATTAATTTAACAAAAGGGAATTTTGTTCCTACGTAATCATTATGTAGGTGTGCTAAATAGATACATAAGATAATATATAATTAAATAAGTTTAAGGCTTGTTGAGATTATCGTATGCAACACATTCTTTACTTTAATATAACAATCAGTAAATTCCTTTACGATCTTTACAAAAGCACTAATTGAGGCTTGAGTGTGTGTGTGAGTGTTCTTACAAAAAAAAAAGTATTTATAAATAATTATAATATTCTTGAAATGGTCTTCCCTTAAAACCACTTGTAAAATTATTTCGTATTTTACAGCGGAACTAATCTTTTCATTTTAACTCTCGTAGCTGCTGCAGTTGGGATTTAACTTTTCTATAACGTAAAGGTAGCTATTAAACTAATTCAATTAGTTTCTTTTATATTAGTAACGGGGAACGAAGATGAGTATTTTGAATCGCCCTTCCCTGATTTTATAACGCCAATCAGACCCATTAGGCCTATTAAAGATCATTATGGCTATTATTATTGAACCCGGTAAACTGGTCTATATTTTGAATAGTAATATTTGAGAAAATTTAATCCACGTCTGTAAAATAAAAAGTTGTAACGCGTTTATGAAGACATACAATATTTATTTGTAAATGATATTCGTGTTTATTTGTGAAGTGGCAATTTTATTGGAATATTGTTTAAAATTACATAAGCATTGTTTGATTTAATTTAAATAAATTAAAACTTTTAAGAACAATAATTTATCTTTGGAAATGACGAACTAATATTAGTTACATTCTAAAAAAAGAAATTTATATGTTGAATTAATAAATACAAAGTAGACCAAACTTTTACCAAATCTTACCATACATGTTATACAATAAAGTCGGTTTTCGTATCTCTTTCTGTGTTCCCCCTTAATTATTTTAAACTATGCAACAGATTTTGATACAGTTTTCATTTAGATATTTTTCTTCGGAAAGTGTACGTGTATAATACATGCATATTATATTTATATAGAGAAGTAAAAAGTCGACTTATTTTAACGAAGTCGTAAGAAGAAGTTTTGAAGTGCTTACAATTGTAACATTGGCTGAACCTTATGATATAGGTAAATAGAAATGAATATAAATTATGAAAAATATCTACAGAAAAGTCTGGAAACATTTTTCACAGAATTTGATGATTTCAATTTTATGAATCATATTCAGTAAAACACGTTAAAGAAATACCTCAAGCCAAATGTCATTTCTTAATACAATATAAATCAAATAGTATAAAAAGAGGTCAGATAAACCAGAAAAATACCTATGTATTGTAAATTAACACACCGTGGTAATACGTCTGACTAATCGTGAGTAAGAAATAGACATATTAATGTGTAAATGTGTATTTGATATTTATGTGATAATTCATACCTTACTGGAGATCTCATTTATTGATAAATAATACAAGTAAACGAAGTAGCGAAATGCAATCAGCCATATAACATATCTCAGAGTACTTAATTGGAAACAATGATTTGTACAGGCGTTTTAATTTAACTTAGCATTATGATGTATTAAATTTGAATATAAAATATGTTTACTTAACCCCTCGGCTAATTTTTTAAGACCCAGATCTCCAAACGGCGGATTGTGTTTTTATTTTATTTTTTAATCTCACGACATTGTATATTATAAATTTCATTATTTAGTTTAAAAAAAAAGCTTATACAAATGAAAAAATATACAATTTACATAAAAATTGTAATTTTACAATATATCGTTTGTTATTTTTCAAAGTTTTGTAATGAAGCAGGTATTATTTAAGTGTATCCTGCTAACGGATTGTTGACCTGTGACTCATGAGGTCTACATTTGTTTGTATGGAAATTAAAACTTTATGGGTTTGGACAATCCAGGGGTTAATAATTACCTATTCCTTGACTGTTAAAACAATTTTTTATGAGCAATATAAGTCAAAATTTATTTTAATTCCAAGTTCCACGTTTTCTCAAATTTAAGGTTAATAATAGTATATGTCCTACAATATATAACATCCTCAAAAACTAAAATGTAAGTAACAATAATTCTGATCGTAAAACATTTAAACCCCAATTAAGATGTTTGGTGTTCGGACTTCGAATAGAAAAAAAAATGATTCCGGTCAGAATACACGACGTCGCGGCCGCTAAACACAAAGCAGCCGAACTAATACCGTCCAAAAACAAAATTTATTTACTTCATAACGGGTTAATAGTTCCATTAAAATAGAGCATTTTACATACGTTGATTGGCCGGAGCGAGACACGGTCAAGATGTGAATGCTTGAACACAATTCAATCGAATTTGCATTTAGTTTTTTAATGATCAACCATTTGACACTAATGAGGTGTTAGAAAATTAATTGTTGAGATCCTCCTTACAGATAATTAAATCGATACGATAAGACTGATAGGAAATTTTTCATTCGATCTTTTAATGAGTGACTTCCGATTCCGATTGAATGATTTAATTACCGAAACATTGCCGGACGATGATAAATAACTACCTAATTGTTAGTAATCATAAATGTGTAACGACGTACCGACGTAAATATATACAATTAACTACTGTATACGCTCCAAAAATAATGTCAATTGTAATCATAATTGCACCTTTAATAGCTGTGAAAGCTGTAAATCTAACGATATCGTCGGCGATGATACAAAATCAATCGTTGGTAATAATGACTACTGATCGTTGTTAACGAGCAGCACGTGATCATTAGGGCAATCACACACAATAGCACGAAGCATCCATGCCCATACTTCGATATATCAACCGCCAGATCAATATGGTTATCTCCTCTAATGGGCCCACGATGACTTTCTATAAATTAATAACAACAAGCTCTTAGAGCCGCGATGATTGGACCATGTTAATGAGGAAGCACATCTTCATCTATGCTGCCATAATAATAAATGTATGCGTGTTTTTATTATGCTCCAGTTTTTTTTTCCTATTTCCAACTTCTGGTTACGTCCCGATATAATGCATTCATAAATGTGTAGGCATCATATTGACTAAACATAACTGTGTCGGCTTGTCTGTAATCATTCCATGGAATTCGAAATGATTCGACCGACCAAACATTATTTACTTGTAAATGAAGGTTATAAAATGCAAATGTTCAGTTACGCCAATTTATATTGATTTAATGCGGTCGTAAATTTGAAAAAAATATAAACAGTTCACTATATTGTTACTATTGTGCGTCTTACAGTTACTGCGTTGGTGCTTCCTGTAACCATTGCAACTAATTTCAATACAACCGGAAAGAATCTGTTACACGTCGAAAGCGTATTGACAAGATTGTGTAATGTCGTGCAACTTTCCCGTTTTGCATTGATCTCATTTTGTTTCGTATTTGGTGCAGATTTTACAATGTATATAACCTATTACCTACTATGTAAGTCGTTTTTAAATTCTAGGTTAATGATTATTTTTTAATGGAATTGAATACTCATTTAAAATAAAGAGTCACAGTAATTGATACAGTCGCACAGTACGAACAGCAAATGTTTATTTTACATTACTTATGAAAAAGAATATAAAAGTATAATTATTTTTAATGACATAATTGTTATTCTATGACTTTCATAGAAGACGAATGCACACAAATAATAGTAAAGTCAGCTGTTTCACATGTACGGTGGCTCAATGGCAAAGCTTGAAAGATAAAGGCCGCGGCCGCACTTTCAGATTTATATTTCTTTGACATCTGGTACTCCTGTTGTGATTTTAATTTATAACGTACAAGTATGTAACAATGAACGACACATTCGACCTGCAAATTGCCATCGAGTAATGGCTCGGCTCTTCAAATTCAATGGATCGCGCCTTTAAATTTCCATGTAATTCATCCTTTATCTTTTCAGGTATTGTGGTGTGAAGTGGACCATTTATTATCATTTATTGTTTCTTCACCAGAGGGAGTGGGTCTGGAAGGCGTTATGTTTGCTTTAATACCGCCTTGAATTTATGAAAGGTGATTTTTTTACCTACGAATTTTAACCTTATTGAGAATACAATTGATTAAAATTTGCATTGCAGGAGCTCTTGTATTTGCGACTTTTTGTAATGATCTCTGAAGAATGTAAATTGTGAATGAATAGACTTTGTCGCGTGACAAGTGAAGCACCTTATGACAAAGAGAACATATTAGTACAACGAGGCAACTCGACAATTCTTTGCTTGTAGTGAATCATTCATTACCTGATTTTATTTTGTTATAAATTACGCGCTACCAGTTTTATTTGCGACTATGTCATTCATTAAAATACTCTTTATTAATATGGTTTTCGAACTTTGACAGTAGTTATATAACCAACGTCTTAATTCAGAATTTAACATTTGTCTAATAATATAAATGTATATATTTCTTTTGTAAAATAAATTACTTATTAAATTATGTTTTATATATTTGATGCAACCTAGTATAATTTTCATAAAAACATATCCAAAAAACCATATATACAGACAAAATCTATGTAAAATACAAATAAATTCTATAATCCCTACATCCAGTTTTCAAACAATTACATGTAGTAATCCAAGAATAAGGTAATGCGCTGTCGTCTGTTAGACCGTCCAAAGCACTCACTTGCTATTTTGCCGTCTCCCTCCGAGTTGTGACCGATCGGCAACAAGTGATAAATGGCCGTTCTAAAACTTATAATTTTAAATGAGCGTCGCAATTGAAGAAAATAAATTACAAATAAAAAAGTCTTGGAATGCATTCGAAACTTTAGATGGTATGACTTTGAAAAAAAAAACACATTTCTACGGAAACTAGGAAAATAAAGCATTATTTAGATACATCAATGTCATCCAGAACCTATTTATAGTTTTAAACGCAAAGATTGTTAAAAAACAATGACTTTCATTCATATACTATTTCCTTCTATATCTAGTATATTTAACAAAAAACATTTTGTTGACTAGAAAAAAAATATCCTATCTCTACTAAATAATCAAACGTAATGCACTGATATCGAAACAAATTTCTAAGTAACACTTCCTCACGCGGCCTAGTGTCACAAGCCTGTATCTCAAATCAATATTGACTGAGCGTGGGCGTGAGTGTCCATCTATACCTATAGCAATCGATATCGGATAATCACAATCCACAGGCTTGACGATAGAAGAGTGCTTCGCGTACCTACCGCGCGTGCGATCCAATAACAAAAACTTACACAGTAAATTACATATATGAGAAATGCACTCGAATATTTTTATAAAGCTCAGTGTAATTATAGTGGTTACCACTAACTTTCTGTAGAAGAGTAACATGTTACTACCGGTTAGATATTTTGAATAAGATTATCGAAGAACAGGAGCATCTATTTTTTTATTCCCTTTTGTTGATTTATCATACTATTTTGTAAAATAGAACAATTTTAATTATATTTTTAAACTCGTACAATCTTTACAGATTACCATGAAAATTGTTATACTACCTACCTAATTGTTTTTTGATGGAAAAGGCCATCCATTTTACATTAACTCATCACTAGGTAGCTCTAGGTTTTGTTTTATTGATATGAAGTTTTAATTTACAAAAAAAACGGAATCTAAACGGAATCTAATAAAATTAAAATAATTATTACTTTGATAATTAATCTGAGAAATACATAATAATTGTCAATTTTGAGCCTACAAATCACGTGATGATAGCTCCACGACTTGTCGAAACATAAAAGTCGTTGGACCAAAACCTCTTCAGAATTAACAAAACAAAATATATTCAAGTGAACAACTGATACAAGAATGTAGATGGCGTAAAAACGTTTTTAATAACAAAAAATATTTAACTCAATTTAGTACATAAAATGAGCGGATAGATGGCGGTCGAAACAAATTTGACGGTTACGGATTTTACACCATTATATGTTTCACATCAAAAGTTATATTGCTTTTAAACATTTCAACTTAATTTAAAAAGTTAATAGTTTTTAAACAAACAATAATTACAGCAACCTTTTTGGTAGAAGTCTCGATATGTGCAGATATACTTGGTAATCCAGATTTCTAAAACATAACACTTCGTAAAGCTTGGGACCATTTTGACGGTAGCTATGTTTAGTAGATCAATTGTAGCTCATTCAATGTCATGGTTAGTCACTCTGCATATCTGAATTATAATATTTTTGCATCTTTAGAACATCGTCTCCGATGTAATCAATACCATTCGTAATGATTATCAGCGGCTTTATATTTCAAATGTTATCCAATAGATGTGTATAATAGATGAAGTAGGTACCGGATTGAAAAAACTGCATAGTTACTTTTTGAAATATAATTTAAAGCACGTTAAATGTACATACTATAAATTGCAAAATAAGGAATCTAAGGTTAAACGTTTGTGTTACGCGAATAACGTTATTCATCCCATCAGAACTGTAACATTCACAACGGATAAACTAATTGGTATTATAGTATCATAGAATTAAAATAGATATTAGGTAAATTTAAAGTGGCCTCTTACGTCATTATGATTACGTTAAATCGTACCTAGAGTTGAAGTGACATGAATTAATTTCAATTTGTAAGACTCGTCTTGTCACGGTGTTTGTATAATGAAATGGAGCAAGTCTGTAACATTCATTAGAGGCGGACACTTCTGTACAGTTAATTGTTTGAACTGGCCCGGGCTGCTGTTTAACATCGTCCCGGCTAATCAAGGCTCGGTTAACAACATCCGCTCAGTAAGTGGCCGGCCGATGACTCGGCGCATCACTCGATGATGCAATTGTCTCCAGTTCAAAATGTTATGCACAGAATTGCGTCTTCAATTGGCACAACTTCCGATTGGGTGTCAAGGATGCCTTGCCTAATGTCAATAGACTTGAACTTGCTTGAATTGAGAACACTGTTGAGTCACATGGTAACGATGCTGTGAATGAAACTAGACATTGTCATGCAAGATTAAAGGTTAAATCAGTAACTTATCAAGTTATGTAATAGATTACCGTAGTTTTTGTATTCTCTTTTATTCCATAATTTTGTGGTTTCTTGGTTAACAAATTATTTTTTTACTGTTGAAAATTCTGTTTTCAATATCTGTTCTATTTTATCTTTCGTTTCGTAAAAACAGCTCATGGTATACACGTATGGAGTAGACGCTATAGCTCCTACAACAACTCATGATTAGTCTGAGGATTTCCAAAATAACAATTTCAAATTTGACGACGCATCTCCATCTGATAGACTTTTCGAATTCAACGGAGATCGTTTCAAAATATTATTGAAGAAGGATAATCGTTAAGCAACACGGAACTAGACTGAAAAATTCACCGATAACTTAAAGATACTATAGATAACTATATGAAGTTTCTTCAAAACTTGGAGCTTGAAATTTGAATGATGGCAACAAGGGAAATAAACGTGAAAAATACAATCTAAATATTACTCAATAATTATGTCTTCGACAATACAAGATAATATAGTATTAATACGTAATACGTAATTTTAAAATTATGAAACTATTTTGCAACAGTTACAGTATATTTTTTAAATGCACACGTACAAAATCGAAAAATTCAATTGAAATTATTGCACAGCGCCTATGCGTGCTAGTCCCAAGCCTACCACAACTATCCATAGAGAATATTTCATTGAAATTAGTCTCTCGATAAGCCTTTCTTTCTGTACTTCGTTTGAAGTTCTTCTTGGTATTGAATAGAAAGATTGCACGATCGGGACATTTAATAGCATTAAAGTGAATAAATTCGAGAATTTCCGTAACAATCTTTGTGAAGATGCTGAAATTATGAAATGAAAAATTTTGACTTAATAAAAAAGCTCGCGTTTTCCCTTAATGTTTCAATATATTTAATGATCTAATGTCAACCGCTTTTTAACGGAATAAATGTATTGACTCACAAATGAACTGTTCCAATGAATGGAAGAATACAACAGAACTAGTGTTAACCTTATCTCTCGAGATAAAATTATATCGACATTACTATCAGTATGTGTCGATAAGGTATATCATAACGTGATACTTTGTAATTTAAATGTCAGATCGCTTAAGATTACATTTGTAATAAACATACTATAACTCTTGCACAACTAAGTCATATTTCATATTATCGTATACTAGCTGATACACGCGACTTCAGATCAGAAGGAAATATATAAAAAAATAACAACAAGAATACAGTTCCCTTAAATTTATTTATAAATAATGTTATATGTTTACTTTTCGTCTTCTGCGCAGGCGCACCACACCGTTTGCCCCACTTCTCTACGGCAAGAAAACACTATTACTTATAAAAATAATAGTTTTTCGAACTCTATATTAAATGAAGATATCGTGACACGTTTTTTTATAACGCCCGAGTGTATATTAAATAAAACTAAAATAAAGCACCGAACTCTATCTAGTGGATTTTGCGTGATAATTGTACAACGCCCAGATCTCTATCATATTATTTATATATATATATAAGAACTTAGAGTTATTTATGTGTAAAAAATAATATTTCCTTTATAGTCAGAATTGATTTTGGTTTATTAGAAAAAATATCGATACTTATGAATCGTTCCGACCCCAACTCGGAGACAGGTCCGGGCGGGCTGGCCGTGCCGCGCCGCCGCATCAATTAAACCAGACTGCATTACAATTCATTCACGATTATTGGTATATAAGTCAATGCGCTCGCGCTGCGCCGCCGCCACCGTCGCCGCCGTCGCTGACAGAGATGCGATGCGACGCACGCAAACTGCTATAACCAGTTTCTTAACATCTTCAAAATTCGCATTCACTCACGTTACCAATGGAGATAACGAAGTATAGGCAATAATTAGCTTTTTCTCTAGAACAACCGAATACAGCATTTTTATTACGAATTATATGCTAAATTGTAACTTTATTCATATGTAATATAATTTAATTCACAGCTAGTCTATATATATGTTAGGGTGTTTTGAAACAACAATTTTTGTTTTAACTGACACCTTGAGGTATCTTTCTGAATGCTGAGAAAAATATTCCCTTAATATTTGAGCCCTTAACTTTAATCCTAAGTAGGTACTTTCTTTTTGATTTTGAATTATTCCCATTTGAAAAGCATGTATATCAAAATACTTTTTTTTTATTTCTATAACATTGCCGGATTTCAAGCAAAGTAGAAAAAAGTCGATGTAATCTAATGAAGTCGTAAGAAGGAATTTTCGGGTGTTTGCATTCATAACGCTGGCTAAAAAACCTTTTGACATAAAAACGTTACAATAATGTACTACGGTATTGTACAACTTAAAAATGTACAGTACATAATAGTATATGTCTGTTCTAAGGATAATTTGCTCATGGCATATGGACAAGTCCACATAAATGACACAAATAAATAATTATCCAGTTGTAATAAATCTATTCGACTTAAGCACGATGGCAGGAAAGCATACCAGCACATATCCCGTAACATTGTTGGATTGTAAAACATCGAAACCTTTTGAGACTGGGAGTTGTTTGTGATATTTCCCGTAATTATTTTAACAGTAAAACCATTTTAATTGTGACTACTAGTAACGTTAATTGTTCCATACGTTACTCCACTCAATGATCTTTAGACGGTATTCATTTTATTCTTAGCTTAACGACTATTTCTGGCCATTAAATGTTTTTGTTAACGTAAATAAAATTCGAATTACAGTCACATTAAGAACTAATTACGAGTAGAACATATCCGTTTACTGGGACAGTTTTAATTTAAAGCCAGAATTAAAGTTTATTACGTTTGATTTGGTATTTCTAGCATTATTGGTAGTAAGTGACGATATAGTCTAAGATACCACATTATAACAAGCCTATAGGAGGACTAGGCTTCAAATCGAATGGTTGAAAGAGAGTAACTGGTGCTTGGCGACAGATTTTCAACTTGAATTTTTTTAGCGGTGACGACCAAATTTAGGTAATAATTGTCGTTATAAAAAAAGCGCACTATTCCCAAATATTTATCGATGGTTAATATCTTTTTCTACATAAACGCAAGCTGAAAGTTAGTAAGAAATATTTGAACTTTAACTTACGATTAAAAAGTATTGTTAATTTGAATAAATTTTAACTCTTAACTCTTAAGCTGTCGTGATAGTGAAGTGGTTTGACCGGTAGAATATCAATCCCATGTCCGCAGGTTCAAACCCCGACATGTACTAATGAATTTTTCGGAATTCGCGAACATTTACTAATTTAAGTTTAACGTCGATAATGTTTGAAAAGCTTTATTAAAAATGTCTATGTATAGATAGATATATAATTTAATTTACGCGTATCCAGGGTTTTTTTTTTTACTGAGTAGAGACATACTGTTGGTTTGTTAAGGCCGCTACAGTTTCACCGGACTACAATGAGCAAAAGCTACAACTGATATAAGTGTAGATAATTCATCGACAAACTTTTAATTTACCACTAGCAAGAACTAACATAGGCCAACATTGCCCTTCACTGACGTTTCGACTGGTGCAGGTACTTACCGGCCATGGTTTCTGTGGCTGGTACCTGCACCAGATCGCTCGCAAAGAGCTCACCGCCGCATGTCACGAGTGCGGCGCTGAGGAAGATACCGCGCAGCACACTCTGTCTGAGTGTGCTGCGTGGGGAGAACAGCGCAGCACTCTGACTGCGGCGGTAGGTGGTGACTTGTCGCTGCCGAGCGTGGTTGTGGCCATGCGATCCATCCGCCCATCCGAGAGCTGGACTCTCTTAGCGGCCCTCGCCGCCAAAGGAGGGCGCTTTGTCCGCCTCCTTCCACCTCCGTAGCCGGACCTGAGGGGGTGGACTGGGGGGCCCATCTTCTCATTGCACAGGTCGGGCTGACGAGGGGAGGTAGCTGGTTGTGTACCCAGTCTACCTCCCTATTAGGACGGAGCCCGGCGGCCTTTCCCCGGGCTGACCGATGGGGCGACATGGTGATAGCCTCAGCACGATCCCATGACGCCCCAACCAAAAGCGGCGGCCGGTACACCGTGGGGTTTTAGTCCGTGCGAGTCGGACATAACCCACTCTCTCCGCCGAGAGGGTGGGTATCCATAAAGGATTTCCCCACGTTAATAAAAAAAAAAGGCCAACATTGCCCTTTATACCACGTGCTTTTTTTGTAATAGTTTACGTTTTAACCCTTAGTAGCCTGATTTACAAAAGTGTTTTATTTGTAATATTACTGTGTTTGCTTGAGGGTCTAGATGAAGAGAAAAATAGCTAAAAAAATCACAATATTTATTTTACACATTTATTTAGAAAAAAAAATTCGTTTCGTTGGAAAGAATATTATACAACAGTAAAATACGTACAGCCAACCTATAAAAAAAACTAATAGTAATGTGAACATTCGGTTTAAAAGATTGGTATCAAAATTGAAACTCTAGATTATTAAGGGTTAAATTCGATATTTTCTTTTGTGTGTCTTTGGCCTCAACTAGAAAAAGAATTTATTTACATGTTTAATTCATTTTAATTTTCCTTTTTCTTAGTTTTGATGCTATGAAACACCATCTCATTGTCGTATTATTTTGTGCATGTTGTGCTTACATTTAGCAGGGTTCATGTTAATTTCTGATCATCGAACTCAGTTATTTAGACCTTAAATAAATAAAATAAATTAATATTTCTCAAACTGATAGTAGGTATTACCTATTTAACGTAATATTATTTTAAAATCTTTTAATAATCTCAAGTTGATTTTACTGCTATAAAGAAGAGTTTTTATGTAATAAATGTTATATTATACAAATAAACTGTATTACCAAGAATTATATTTTGTTGAAAATTCGTTTTCGAAAATGTAATCCTTGTTCAGTACATAAATATTATGGGAAGTAAAGGCTTCCGTGTATTTAACAGCCATAATGACGATATGTTGGTGAAAAACATAATTATATGATATCTACAGAGTGAAGCAATTTATTTTGTAAAATTAATCTTGTAATATACCAAAAAAAGAAGGTGGTGCCCGCAGCGCCGTATTTAAAATGTTTTTGTTTTTTTTTTTTATTGAGAACTACGTATATCATTTTTCAACATTATTTAATTTCTATAACAATTTTACAGATTCTAAGTTAATCCTTTTAAATTTATTATTAATGAACAGCTCGTTTAGAAGAGCGTAATAATAATTAACAAATAAATGTAAACCCCTCTTTTGACTTATCCTATTTCAAAGTCAAGAAGTGTATGTCCAGCTACTGAGAGACCTACTGTTTATGAATGATATCTATATGCTTATTATACTATAAATACAAAAGTGAGCTTGTTTCTTGGTTACGTTTTCGCACCTTTGCTATTCAACCTATCGTCATAAAATTATGTTTACACGTCATCAGGGCCATAAAATAGGCTATCGGCTATTGTTCAAAAACAGTACTGTTCTAGATTAAAAGTTTAAATATACATTAAAACGAACAAACCCACGAGCAAAAGCTAGTATTCGATGTATTATATATTTTATCTCTCGGTGGTCACCATTGTTTTTTGATGACACCTCTGATTACTGTCAGGTAGGTGCAGTAACTAAACTGTGATACGATAAAAAAAATACCCCAAATTTCAAACGTAGTAGTAGTTGAAATAACGAAAATAGTTACTATATAATTTGAACCTATCGGGATATGTCTCGAGTCATAGATTTTGATGATATATATGTTGAGTAAAAACAATAAATTTTCTGTATAATGCTTTTGCCGAAAGGCTAATAACACAAATTTCACGTTCCACTCTGATGACCTATTTATTATAGATATGCATTCGATGTTTTGTGAAAATAGCTGTTTATATTTTTTTTACGTCTTCGCCAGGAATCGTAAAGCCTTTTTATAAAATTACCTGCTATTGTACGATCACGTCAAAAGGAACGCAACGTTTGAGTTTTGTTAGAAGACAGTTACAATTTTGGCCGTTATAATTGTATAGAATTTCTTTGTGCCGAGTAAGAATTAAGGAATGAAATAGAAAAATACATGGAGTTTATTCATTTTATTATAAATCTGTATAGACTCATTTTATAGAACAAAGCGAATTTTCATGTCTGTCTGTTTCTTGTCTTTGTTTTTCCAGACTTCACTAATTTTGATACAGTTTTCGTAGTAGTAGTCGCTTAGAGAATTTCTTCTGAAAGGTTTAGACGTATAAGACATGTATATTATATTTATATAAAATAGAGAAAAGTTGATGTATTCTAAAGAAATACATTTCGGTCGCTTAGATTGGTAACGCTGGCTAAACCGTTTTATGAGACACATAAAAATAATGTACCGACTGCAGAATTGTTCATTTAACAATGCCTGCAGTAAAGTTCTCAACGGTACCTATATGTTTATCTCCTAATTATAACCCATAATTGTGTCGCTATTTTGGTAAATATAGTATTACTTTTTAAACCAATTAAATAATTTATTAACGTTAAGTATTCACTGAAGATCAAAAGATAATTTATTCGTGTGAATATTCATTCTTACGTAACTTTTACGTAGCTTTGATAAACTGCGAATATTAAAAAAACATATTGAAATCGTTAAGATACTTAGGAGTCTTCATTACTACATTGCACTCATAGAAAGCCTAGTAGGGTCACTGTATAAAATAGGAATCTATTAGGGCGTATTTATTAATTCGAAATACATTCAAAATGGAATTATGAATATTAACGAATTATAATGTGACTAAGTGAGCGCAAAAAATATTTAAATACTAGATAATTAATTCAAAGTGCTCTCGTGTGTAGTTAATAAACAATGCAAATAATTTATCACTAATATATTATCATTCGCAATAGTATTTTTTTTATGGTTAAATATTCATTATGAAATTATTATTAATCACTAAAACGACGTTTCGGTATTTTTTATTTGTATAAGACAGCTCTATTGCATTTATTCTACAGACAATGTACCTGACCCGCCATACGAACTCAGCGCTGAGAAAATCTCCCAAAATATATAATCTATAATCCATCGACAACACGTGCACGGTGCCATTATTGATTTTGCCGTTTTTTATACAAAATTGCATGGTCGTCCCGACTCGACATTGAAAAAAACGTATACTGGGGTGTGGTGTGAATGGACCTTATTATAAGCTTGCGCAATGACATTTCGGTTTTTGTTAACGGCCTCGAGTCGCGTGGCGGCTACGGAGGAATGTGAGGTCTCTTAAATTACTGACATCCTCACAGTTGAAATATTATTATTTTATCGACTATTTAACATTTAATCGAATATCTTTTGATTTCCTCGGCGGAAAACATAAGACGGAACTATCTATAAATATAAATAAAATTGAAGTGTCTTGTTTGTGTTGTGAATCATCGGATAATCAAAACCGCTGAATCTGATTCTGATGAAACTTTATCTTTTGGCTCTTTGGGATCATTCAAGTATTACGTAAGCACTAGAAAATGGGGAGGGGGGGGCTATAAATTGATTATTTTTGACGACATAATAGACGGGAGATCTTATATGTGAGGTGCGCGATCTTATTCACTGGGCTACCATCGGCCTAGTAGCAAACCACTATAATTAGATTCCCCTATAGACTATACACGCCTTATTTCTAGACTTGTTAACTGTAATCCATGAATCAATAGGGAAACCAGAACAGATTAAAAAATACTTATACAAACGTTTACGTAAACATGGGGAGGGGTGTCTAAGAGCATTGCTTACTTTTGCTGACCAGGGGGAGGTCAGAAATAATAAAAATTCTACTAACTTAATACTAGAATTATCCCTTTAGGTTTTTCTATAGTAGCTAAGCATTATTAATAAAATTTTATAAACGCAACTTAATAATGGTAAATGACAAAATTACAATTAGAACATAGCAAAACAGACCACTTCTCTTCCCGTTTCACAGAAACGAAGTCGCTGACGTTAGTATATATTAAATAAAATATTACGTGATGGACGTTTATAGGGCGAAAATAATTAACGTAGTAAGAACGTTGTAAACCAAACAAGCTAATGTTTGGACGGATGTCAATAGACATGACTTTCGACCCTTCAACAGAATCGACTCCCGGAAAAAGAGTTTAAAGTTACACGTGATGGTATGTTGTTACCCTTTGGAGGAAAACAAACATTCTCCTTTATGTAAATGTCAACACGTTTTCACTTTCGATACACGGCGGACCAACGAGAATCACGACGGGGGATTTGGTTCCCACACACCGTTGAATTACTGTGAAACTCTTGTATAAAATTTTAATTACTACATAATAAATATACGCTTAGTTAAATTATTAGACTGTACGTTTTTAATTCTGTTTTTCGGCTATAATATAATCAATATTTTAAAATCTTTTATGAGTAAGTCAGTAGACATTAGTTCTGTTATAACAAGGTAATATTTAATAGTTATAGATATAATAACGAAATATATCTATATAGTAATTTGTTGTAGCATTTAATTGCCATGGTCTTGGTTTGAACCTATTCACCATCTTCTTACACTTAACATGGCTAAGTAGAGTCGGTACAACATGTTTGTTGTTTTTAAATTCAAACATTGTCTAAGTTGACAGCTCTTATTTTATTGTTGTGATTTATTGTATTTCTCTAAGCCGGCTAAAAAGGTTTCGTAGTAAATTATGGATTTCGTCGGTATAATTACTTTGGAAGAATTAACAATTTTAAAGATTCACAAGTTAATCATAGCTACTGTTGCGGCGTTTGCGATAGCACGCTCGTTATTAATGTGGACTTAATGAAAGAAACTTTGTGATTTGTTATGATTTAATTCCGTTCTACAATTTTAACCTGTGTGCGCGATTCGAATCTAGTCTTTGAGTAACGTTTGTGCTGATGAAACTTCAGGTTGCTTGTCGTTAAACGTTCCGTTCCGAAACAGCTACTATTATATGACGTCATTGACATTTAACAATTTATTTAATTTAAGATTATACTGTTGTTGCATTTTACGCACTTTTCCGTAATATAGATATTAATCTTATACAGTGCTTATTTTGAAATTCTCTTTTCAGATCATTTTCTTTTAACTAAAATGCCGCAAGAATAATAAACAATTTAACCGAAAATAAATAAATTCTCTTAATGAAGATCTGAACAAAAATGTTATTCATAAATTCAAATTATTTGCAAAATACCTGTACGTAATGAAACGGTTTTCGAATGATGAGGTTGCATTGAATGAATACTATTCGAGTTGCTTGTACAAAAAACGTAAAACAGATGTTTAGCTTGAGATCGCTTTTACACGCTTTTGTAAATAAAGTATTTTAAACATGTGTTCAATAAGGTTTATAATTTTAGACACTGGTTAGTAAAACTCGTGTTAAACGAGTGTTCATTTTTGTTTTTGTAATAAAAGCATAATATACCTTTAATAATTGGTGATTTGTAACAATTCAGTGTATGAATAATTAAAAATATAAATATAATACACAGAAGCTAAAATTTATAGTAAACTAGATTTTACCTATCAACTTTCCTCGGAGTTGGACCTTGAGGGCAGTAGTTTTTTTTGTTAATATGTACTACTGTATATCTATATTCTGTGACCCTGATTAAGTCTCTATAAAAATACTAAGTAGATTTCGAAATGACTACTAATTGTGTACCTTTTCAAATAATATTGAATACGTTTTACATTTAATCGTAAATTAGTAATAATGACAATTAATTACACATTTAATGAGGTAAAATATGTCGCTTACCTAACCATTAAGTTTATAATTTTAAGAGAGTTATGTTAATATGTTAAACCATAACGTTATGCATCTTAAGAAGAAAATAACTACATCGAAGGAGGTTACGAACATTAAAAAAGAATCTACATGAAGTATTAATTTCAACATTAGAATATTTAATAACCTTACAATGCCGTAGTTGAAGGTTTTATTCGACCATTGATCGTCGACACTAGATACAAATAAGAAAATCCCAAGGAGGGTTGACGTAAAGCAGGCTGTGTCGGTTGTAAAATATTAAGTCGAATTTCAATTCTTAATAAGAGGTATGACAACTTATTGTACAGACCCTACTTATGTGAGACCAAAGCAAGAAGAGTTCATCTTAATGCATATTATATATAATTTAGAATAATTGATTTTTATTAATCTATTAATATTATAAATTATAAAGCAATTCTGATTAATATATTTCTAAATATAATCAAAATATACAGTTTTAAATTGACATAAATAATAATAATTGATTATTCTCACACAGATCCTGGCACAGGAAGAATCTTTCAAAACGCCGACTTACAAGATTGATGGCATAATAAAATCAAGTTTTTATAACGAATAATTTTATTTTATAATCTAAATTTGACTTTTATCTTTTAGAAAGCTTGTATTAAAGATATACTATCTAAAGGGAACAAGATCGTGTTGATTAGTCCAACCGATTCATACAAGCGCCGTGTCTAATTAGAAAAGGAGATATGATTTTTTTATACATATCTATCTATATGAGATTATTACCAACTTTATGTTACTTAAGTAACGGACAAGAAATAGATTTGATTTTTATAGTATTTTGACATTAATTATATGTGAACATTTTGTGCAAAACTAGCTGAAAACGACTTCGTCTGCGCTGTTTATTATTTTAACAATATATTTTATGTACAGAAGAAAATCACATAAATAATTATTGCCCCCACTTCTCCACCGCAAGCAGACACATCGCTAAAGACGTATGTATTGCTTATTCAAATCGTAGTTCTTTAATTACTTTAATTTAAATTATGATACTGTGATACTTTTTTTAGATACGAATCAAGTTAATCAGCGGTTTTTTTTGCGTGATACGCGCACAACGGCAACATCTATTATTTAGTATGTATAGAAGAAGACACAGGAAAATATTGTAACAAAACCCTAAAACTGTAAAAAGTGCGTATTTGAAAACTTAAAATAGCTTTTTCGTGATTGTATACCCTGAATTCTCTCTCTTTTTGTTTAGTCTATTGTGTATTATTGAACGAGATCGTAATCAAAAATAAATCATCAAAAATTCAACATATAAAATCCGAACCACATTTATATATTTTCGTTAATTTAAAAAATTACATTAGCAGACAATTGATCGTATAAGATGAAAGCATCAAAAGAACAGATCTATACAACTTTACCACGGATTAAAATTCAGGAGCCGTGTGGCATCGAATCACGCCGATAAATACCGAAGATGAATGGGCGAGCGCGTGAGACCACTATCTGATCAGTGGTAGCAGCGTTGTTGGCTAGGTGTCTTACAAGTTTTTCTTACGCGTAACTGCGATGCCATCGTGTAAGCCACAAGCGTACTTACATGCCTATTCGTCATATTTATGACGTAATATGACCGCGTCCAGTTTAAAATGCGGTCGGATATTAAGAAATTTTAGATATGCCGTGTTAAGTAATTATTAATAGAAAATGTCAAATTCTATTTACATTATCACGTGTTCATTAAATCGGTTCCAAAAATTTTGCCTTCATTTTGTAATATGTTTGAAATAGTGTCAGCCTAATTTTAATTTTACTAACAAATCATGCTAAATGATATTGATATCTGTCTGTTGAGAGGTCTGGCGTTGTGCGCTCATCACGCAAAAACTACTGGGTAGATTTAGATCACTCATTTTTTTCTATTAATTCTTCGAGACTTGGTTCTTATCTAAACAAATAATTATCACGACAGCTTAGTTTTAAGAAACTATACTTTTTAAAAGCACTACACGTTCATCGACGTGTAAGTTATTGCTTAGGTGAAGTGGGGTAAACGGTGTAATGTTTATTTATATTCGCACTAAATGTACCCTGTTTGCCTGGTGGGTCTTTACAGCTTCACCGGACTAATTAACTCAGCCGCTTGGCAACAAGGTCAAGAGTACCAACGTACTTGAACCTGGACTTGGCATGTTGCCTAAAATGCAAGAACGCGAATCTTACTAGGCTATACTAATCATACACATATATACAAATTAGTGAATATACTGTACTTAAAATATATTGTTGAGATAATAAGCGACGCAGATAAAGTCACCTATGACTTATAGGTATCAACTAGTTGTAATATATAAAATACGGATGTCCGTGTCTAAGAATTATTAAGCTTACGATTTATGTTACAAAGCAATGTCATTCAAAGATTTCCCGAGCGAACATCTCTCGGGACTACTGTACATGCATTTTTTATATCAATATAAGAATTTGTTCCTGGTTGACGAGTAATGGAATCCTACTCGCTCTCTCGTTACATATTTATCCATAATAAAATGTAAATAGATTCAATATCACTCATTGAACATGTTCAAACAATTACAAAATAACACATGTATTACAGTATTTCAAAAAAACCGACCGATGTTAACAAAATAATATAAATTCATTCCCGCGTTTTCATTTCTGCGTAAAGGAAAACATCTCAATAAACGATCATAACGGTAACTGTTAACCCTGTGGACGCAACATTATAAAATTAAATAGGACTACAATATATTTGTATAGATGTAGGTATTCTTAAAAAAGGAAATATCTGTGAACATTAAAAAAAATGTTTATTATTAGTACAATGTACATTTTTTTATATTCTTTAGAGTATTTCAGAGGAAGTTCCAAAATAACACCGGTGACAGAGAAGTTGAGGAGTAATAGGTTAGCATGGTATGGCATGTCATATAAGGAGAGATGAATCTCATGTTTCTAGAAAAGTTTTAAGTATGAAAGTGAATGAATATGGGAGTAGTGGAAGACTTAAAAATGTATGGATAGATTGTGTGAAAAATTATACGTGCATAAAAGGTATAAAGGATGATATGACATCTCACAGGGGAGAGTGGAAGAGAAAAACATGTTGTGTCGACCACACTTAGGTAGAATAAGAGCAAGAAGATGGTGATTTATTGTACTTATTGTTATATTGTTCATTTATAGTAGGTAATTATTGTTATTTATCCTTCTAGAGGTTTGGTAGTACAATATATATATATATATATCTAAAAGTTTAAACCTAAATATGTACTTTATCCCTCCTGATACGTTTCTTGGTCACACCAAGAATTAAATAACGTAAGACTAGATAGTCTTATATAATTTCTAAATATAATTTCTTGCAGATGCAAGAAGTAAAACGCATAACAAATTAAGAAAAAATAATACTCAAATTATAAGAACAAATAACATAAATCTGTGATTTGAACATTTGACACAACGTTGCATTCGAATTCTCGCCTTCTTCTTGAATAATTTTGACTTTATATCAAAAACAACACAAGCTATACTATATAACTAAAGTTTGATGCCAAGCAAATTGAGCGTGTACCAACTAGTAATAAACCACAATTATGGATAGCTTGTCGTAAGAGCTGATATTAAAATACTGAAAATAACAGAGGTTTCATATTAATTGTAGGCTTATTGTATCCACTTTGATATACGAAGGGTTAACTAATAATTTGAAATGCAACATATTCCCAAACAGGACTGACCAATGGTAAACATTCGGTTTCAATTATTGGCCAATAAAAGGTAATGCGTTCACGCGCCAAAATATAAGATTCCATTTTTTTAGAGTTCCTTACCACCTGTAAATACTTGCTCTGAAGTACTTTTTACATGATATCGCTTAAATAAAACAATTATGTGGACGGACAGTTACGTTTTAATTTTATTTCACGTCTTAATATACACCTGCCATGTTGCGTATGTATGCATTTCAGTTGTAAATTATGAGGAACAGGTGGTTATATCCAATACACAGCATCTGCACGTGTTACTAGTGAAAATCGATAAATAGTATATCACAAAGTCGTTACCCTCATCTGGTTGTGTGTGTGTGCTTAATTATTTTAAACTATGCAATGAGTTTTGACATAATTTTCGTTTCGAATTTCGGAGGAAAGTATAATATTCATCTTATATAAATTAAGAAAATAGAGAAAATTCGATGTATTGCAATCAAGCCGTATTCTTTTCCGTACGCCTTTATTGCATCGGTTGCTAAACTTTATGGCATACATCAAAATATTGTACCTACTATAAAATTGTATATCTTGAAAGGCTTACAGAAAAGTCCAAGGTGATATGGGTACTTTTATTCCCTAAGAATGACCAAGGTAGTAATTTTTATATCATACAAATTAATACAAAATGAAGATTGTTTATGATGTTATTTAGATTAATTTAGTATAAAACCTTGGCAATGAAATATGTTAGATACATTGAGTATCTAATCCTAACTAATAATATAAAGGTAAAAGTGATTCGGTTTGTTTGTCACGCTTTCGTACCTTAACTATCTAACCACTCATCATCGTGAGATTTTGCATACATATTGTTAGGGGTGTAGAAAAGGACATAAGGTAACTTTCATCCAAAATAAAAATGCTATCCCCGGAGGATTAATTACTAATTATTACCATTATCATCATCATCACCATCTTACACTGTTCTCACCTAAGTAAGGTCGGCAAAACATGTTTTCTTTTTGCACTTTCCCCTATCAGATGTCATCTCAGTACCTACTCACACTTTTTATACACATGTCATTTTTCACGCAATCCATCCAATCCAGTCAATATGATCTTAAATATCCTGTACAGCACACCGTTTTAAAAAATATCTTAGCCATCATCACAGATTTCGAATTATGCGCTAAAAAAGTTGTTCCTTTGGCGATGATTCCGAAACTTCTTGCACTTTAATCAGGTAACTGCCAATATCAAAGTTCCCAAAAATTTAATTGGTTACAACGTATGTCTATTAATCATTTGAACACTTTTGGAACTACATTAGTACATCGTACTCCTGCAAAGCTAGGGCGAGTCTGTGGTCTATAATCATTTAGACTTTTTGGCGGTAAATTACTAAAATTTCATGAAGTGCTAGCTTATAGTAATTAGATATAACAAATACTAATACAATTATCCCAAAACCACTTGAAATGTTATTAATATATAATAAATATCCGTATGTCAATTGAATAATTAATTACTGTTTCATTTAATAGCTACCATAAAATTTAATAATCTATATATTATACTGCAACTATATCTTTCTCTTTTAATACTCATTGCTTAATCAAAACGTTTAAATCAATTTTTAGGTGTATACAATTTCGCTTTTAATTATTGCTTTATGGCTATACTTTATTACACTTTTATTTCTACACAAATCGATAACGATGTGACAATTATTTGTGGAACTTAAATATTTGTATAAAATCTCTATGTGAACCATACATCCTAAGAAGATATCGAAGGGCTAACAGTGCGTACTATCGTATAAAAAGGAATGCTTTTACTACTTCACAAGTCTCTTTAATTCACGTGCAAAGTTTCGCTTTCAAGCTTATAATACATGTAGATGGGATCACTAACGCTAAATTTAACTTGAGATATGGTTGCAGACGTGTCGGCATCTTTAGCATGACTCCTTTCTTCGAGGAATCGATACCCCATTGTTGTGCTCGCTATGGAGTGTACTGTTACACATTTTCACGGCACGTTACTAATGTTCCCTTTGACATACTTTTTTGGATCTACAGTGAACACGATATGTGAATTATATACATGAAGAATTTTTTCAAAATATAAACGAAATAATCTTAAGTTTTGTAATGGTGTATATCTACCGTTATTTTTTTTTTTATTAAGGCTCATTTCCAGTATATAAATTTTGGTAAACAAATTTTTATAGAAAAGGAAACCCTGTTCTAAATTTTATTTGTTCTGTGACTTCGGGGTCCATCCAGTTTTTGTCATATTACCTTAAACGGTGTATTTTCACCAGCTTGCTCCAATTTTCGGTGCTCATTGATCCAAAACGACGGTGGAATAGACAAGGATGTGAGGAAAGGATAAATGTATGGCGGATGAATTGGCGAAAGGTATCTGGAGTGCTTTGTGACCCACGAATGCCGTTAAAACTCAAGGGGAAGGTGTATAAAACTATAATAAGACCAAGTGCTGGCTACGAAAGAGACGAATGAAAAAAGATTACAAGTGGCAGAAATGCGAATGTTAAAATGGATGTGTGTGTAACAAAAATGGATAAGATTACGTTTGAAAATAGCACCAGTGATAGAGAAGTTGAAGAGTAATAGGTTAGTATGGTACAGGCATATTGTGAGAAGAGATGAAAGTCATGTAACAAGAAAAGTGTATGTGTATAAAAAGTGTGATGACTGAGAAGACATCTGACAGGGGAGAGTGGAAAAGGAAAACATGTTGTGCCGACCCTACTTAGTTGGGATAATGGTAAGATGATGATGGTATAATTTCTTTTATGAATTCAAATTATCTTTTCTCTGGAAGTTTTACCTAATGAGAGTGTCCATATTCACTATTTCTAAGTTCGTATTATAAGGTAATTAAATTGAATCGATCACATTTACGAAAAGTCTTTACTTATATTAGTCTACTGACAAAATAAATCGTTTTTTTTCTCTTGTTCAGTTGTGGTAGACCGTAAAATAAATAGCAAGTAACAAAATGTATATTTTTGCTATGATAACCGCTGTATTTTCTACTATTTGTAAAAATTAACTTACTACTTTGTAATTGGTAAAAATAAACAAGCTTTGAATCCTAGTAAATATTATATATCTAAGAGTGGTAGAGCTACGCTGAAGCTATTACTGGTTTCAGCATGAATGGGTCGGCTCGCCCGGGGTAGTACCACCCTCTCATAGAAAACCGACGTGAAGTAACAGTGCTTGCACTGTTGCGTTTCGTACGGTCAGTGAGAGCGCCAGAGGCCCACATATTTAAAAGGCCGGCAACGCACTTGCGACTCCCCAGGTGTTGCTAGTGTCTATGGACGGCGGTGATCACTTACTATCAGGTGACCCACCTGTTCGTTTGCCCCCTATAATATAAAAAAATATATATATATAAATCTTAACTAATATTAGATATAAATACAAAAGTAAGTTTGTTTGTGTGCACTTGCACACATGTTTTAGGGGTACAATAAAAGACATGTAGTACCTTTTATCCAAATAAAATTTACTATTATTCCTGAGGGATAGATCAAATCCACATTAAGGTGAACGAAACCACGGGCAAAATTATTAATAACTATATGCAATAACAGTATTAATGATATCTTTTTTAAGACCTTATAGGTTAGCGTTTGACCACAATCTCATCTGATGTTAAATGATGATGTGGTCTAATATGGTAGTATCACGCTAAACCTCGAGGGAGACTGGCTCATAAATGTAGCTACCGAAACACACCAACAGGTGCTTGGCGACAGACTTTCAATTTGAAGATTGTAACTAGACAGATGGAGTTAGAAAAAACCCTACCTACCACAAATGCTATGGTCTCATCACCGAAAGCTCAGACTCAGTTGTTCGAATTTGAACTTACGTCCTTCGACGCTGTGTCCGAAAAAGCTATCAGCAAAGCCATTATCGCTTCAATCTCTTCTTAAATTATCTTCAATAAAACCATGTTCAATTCTTTTATATGGGTATAATATATTATGAATATTTAATTATTCATAATCATTCGAAATTCAAAGCCAAGTTCAATATTTGGGATATTTAAAAAAGATGTCAAATTCTCTTGACCGAACAATGTGTCACGCATGTTCATCAAATCGCTACTTACAAATGTATGGATACCCAGCCGACATTCAGACCACCGGCGCGTAGAAAATAAGACGTCAGTCAGGCAAATTGAAACGGATCAAAATGAATGAAAGCTCGCGAAGGCATTAGAATTGACCGTTTCTGTGTTTGAAATAAATAAATCCAAACAAGACTCTCGAGTTGCAAACGTCGGTGGAACAAAATACGTATTTACGTACAGGATGATTCGTGACCCCAAGATAAAAATTTCAAATATTTATAAACAGAATTAGTTCCTATTTTATGTAACTTTTGAGTTTAATTCATATCATACTATTTTTTTGTGTCTAAAGAGAATACAGAAAAATAAAAATGTGACTTTAAAAACACTGTCTTTTTTTGTCTTTTACTATTAAAGTAATTAGGGACATTTTCAGCTGAATGTTGTTGGTAACTATAGGACGTGTCTGTGTATCGTTCCTCTGTTTTTGATTAAAAACCACGTGCATTGTAAATTTCATGATTTAGTAAAAAAAGTTTCTATTAAAAAATATCATAATTTTACAATACATCATTTGTAATATTTCAAAGTTAAATAATAAATCGGGTATTTCTTTAACTTGATCTGCCACCAGTCTGTTGGTCTGTGCCTCATGAGGTATATATTCTCGTTTGTATGGAACTTAAACCTTTATGGTTTTGGATAGTCCAGACCTTAAACGACACCTTATATGTCAAAATCTATAAAGCAGTTTGATCCAACAAAAGAAATTGTTCTATCTTTGATATTCGTTACCACCCATCTGCGATATCGGGTAATTACTTCTAGTTTTCCTAGTACACTCGTAACTGCATTATGGAAAGAAGATTGCAGCTTAATTACTAAAAATCATAAAAATGAGAATAGATAGGGGATAACTTCCCGGAAAGTGGTCACGATTCCCGTAAATTTCACACTCAACTCCGTCGGTCAAACCTAGCATCTGCGTTTTCTATTTTACGAATCTTTTCATTTTGTCTGCTTTATCTAATTATATTAAATTATTAATCCCGTTGTTATGTTCCCATTTTTTACGAGACTTTCTATAAAATTAGAATAGAAATGTAAACGCAAAGTTTAATAATAGAATTCGATATCAACAAAACCAATTCATTATCTTGTAATATCGATTAGGAATATTTAAATTAGTCACTAATTAAACATTGAAGAGACTATTAGAATAAATTGTTAGAGTTTGGTGAAATAATAACAAGATGAGATCGGAAACGAATTCCAAATAAAAACAAGCCGCCAGTTTATAGATAAGCTTATTTCTAAACACTTTGCAGCATCATTAGCCTCTGATATTACTAACTCACGAAGAAAATTATGCATGTATTCAATAAGATAATAATTCTTATGGTATATTTCAGAATAAGTCCAATTCTTATTTAAGTTCTTTTTTTTTATAAAATGTACTTATCATAATAAATGAATGGACGAATGAATACATTGTTAAGTTTTTCAGGTACCTAATGGACTTTTAATGGTACCTACTAAATGCTATGTGACTATGTTTGCTTTAATTCAACTAATATACATGAGAAAAAATATTTTTAGTACCTACATATAAGTAGACGGAGATAAAAACATTCAGTACCTTTTCCTACTCTATTTATTGACCAATTTTTGTTTGGTTTTTCTTGATTTAGTAGTTATTGATGAGGTGTAGTGTTTTCAATAAAAAAACTTGGTAACAGTTTGTTTTCTTTCTTTATGATTGACGAGTTAAAGTATTTATAAATCTGCTCGTCATACTTCATATTCCTTACATCTACTAATTGACAGTATTTGTACACTTTGTCAAAAACTCCTTTAAAATATTGACTATTAAAAAACAGTAAGTGATTATCGAGCACTGGTCACACAATAGTGTACGTAAACTGACAACAATTTAACAAATCGAATACACATAATGTCATGAAGATTGTATCATTCCTTAAAACGCAGCTATCTTAAAAGTTCAATCGCAAATCGATGAGGCCACCCGTTACATCAATTTCCCGGTGGTCCAATCTTCAGGATGATTAAATTAGGATACAGACTGATATAACATGCGAAATGATATACAATGAACCAAGTCCCATTCCGCATAATGAAGCAATCAAATAGTTTCCATTGTACGACAACCAATACCGAACTATCAAAGCTAACGTTAATTTTTGCGATTACTTTGAAAATTGCAAATTATTGTTACTTTAAATTTACGTTTGGATATATTTTGTAATGACTCTAATCAACTAACGTTAAATGCATGAAATCTAACGGATGTAAAAGGTTTGATTTTCAATGCTAATAAAGCACCTACTACATGTTATTTTTAGCAAATCATCCATGGTAATATATTAAAATTATTGGTAACAGGGAAATCTTAATAGTTTACATCTGTTTTATTCCCGGTAAATTAATGCGCAATAATGATTTACCCAGTCATTAAAATTGGGGGAAATTTAAATTCCTATAGATGAATAAAATGATTCTATATTAACTAGATAAAAGTCACATATAAAACCACATTCAAAGAGTCAGTTGTATACTTAACTAGTAGGCCCGGCTGACGTTGTCCTGCCCTGATAATAAAAATGATGCATGAAATGCTTAAGGTAACTAATGTATTTTATTTGATAAGGGTTAATACTGTATCCGCCTACATAGCCTTCCAATTACCTCATTGTTTGTTATTACCATGTTTTCAGAAGATAGCTGGGTATAGTAAGCTATCCTTAAAAGATAAAACCTTACAACCTTGAGAAATTATATACATAAACCTTCCTCATTTATTATTCTATCTATTGCTGAAGACCGCATTACAATCCGTGCAGTAGTTTTCGAGCTTATCGCGAATATACAGACAGACAAACAGACGCGCCGGACGACTTTGTTTTATAATATGTAGTAATGTTGTCATAATTGTTGTGTTTAATACATGAAACTAAGAATAATAGTCTATGTTCTTTTTTATACCAGTAAACTTTTATATTCTAGTTAACTTTAGCACTGTTTTTACTGGCAAATGTTTTGCATACGGCCTCCTCGTTCAGAATCTCAAATCGAACATAAAAACTAAATGCATTTTAAAATCTTCTACGGAAAGGAGACATTTGACGTTTCGAAGGAAATTTTGAACGGAAGTTTTTTTGTCTGTCTCATTTGGATTTAAGTACGTAAACACTTAAGGTAATCTGACATACGGTAGCGCTCCCCCGTACGGTTGGGAGACAACATTTTGACCGGTTCACCGAATATGATTTAAGTCATCTCCCTTATTGATTTACTCCGATCTCACAGCGATACATTTTAATATCACAGTCCCGGCTGTCCGTTTGACGTTACATTCAGATACACTGTCAATGAGGCGCCTTTGTTCGCACCAAAATTTATAAGTTAGACGTATGTCCATTGTAGATACGGAATAAAAGGCAGCACTATACAATGCCAGGTATTTTATACCGATCATAATTCTGACGTGTGGTCAAAATGTGTCGAAGCGTTAAAGATTTATATCATCGTCCGTGCTTTTAGGCTCGTGGATCCCATTTTATACTCGTATGTTAATAAAATACTGGTACATCGATCGTCATTGCGTTGAATATATGTAAATAAAACTAATAATTGTTGATTTTGTGCTAATAAAAATAAAACAAAAGGAAGATGGGTTTTTTTTTGTTATTATTTTGTAGTATCTCCTAAGTAGAACCAAAAATCTATTATTAGGAATATGAGCTGATGAAAAGATAACTTAGACTATAATACGTTCATATTAAGTTTTAAAATGTTATCCTTAAGTATTGCTAATTTGTTGTAAACGATTAATATATTTGTTTTTTAATGGATGTGTGGTATAATTAGAATCGATAAAATTAAGAATGAGTATATAAGAGGAAGTTTGAAAATAGCACCAGTGACAGAGAAGTTGACGAGTAATAGGTTTGCATGGTATGAGTATGTCATGAGGAGAGATGAAAACCATGTCACGAGAAAAGTTTTAAGTAGGAAGGATATAACGGAGAACGAAGAAGGTATGGATGGATTTTGTGAAACATTACATGTGCATAAAAGGAGTAAATACTGAGATGACATCTGACAGGGGAGAGTGGAAAAGGAAAACATGTTGTGCCGAATTACTTAAGTGGGATAAGGGCAGGATATGATGATTTCATATTTTTCTATGACACTGCCTATGTCTGCAGCTCCGCATGCGTTTTTAATTTTTTATTTCTTTCGTTATTGTATGACCTATCCCTCAGGAACAGTATATTTTTCTCGATTAACGGTACCTCATGTTCTTTTATGTACTCCTGACAACGTGTATGTCAAATTTCATGATGATCGATTGAAACAAACAAACAAGCTACTTTTGCTTTTATAAAAACAGTTTGGATAGGTTGTTGAAACAGCTTTTTCTATAACAATTAAAAATATATATTAGTCAATAAAAAATTAAAGCGACTCATACACAATTTGAACTTGAGTGAAAATATAAAAACACATTGTTATTTACCATTTTAAATGTAATAAAATTCCATCATTCTTTTGTAATTTATAGTACCTACCAATTTGCAATCTACCAAACTACCGCAAAATCTAATCGGTGCATTACACTAAAAACGGTTAACAACATAAAATTTACATTTATGGTGCTTTACAATGTAAAAAATATACTTCTGTGTACGCAGTTGCTGGTTATAATTTGTTTATTGATGCAAAAGAGAAAAATACAGGCTCGATGTTAACGAGGTTGTACGTCGACCGACATGCGAGAGTTTGAATAGTTCCACATTTAGCGAATATGTAAAACACTGTTTCGGGTATAATAAATATAGCTAATGATAATTTTAAACACTTATGAACTTATCTATTAACTTATGAATTATTACAATAATATAAAAAAATAAACTCTTCTTAAATGTTATTAATTATTTCATATATGTGTGAAAAATACTTGTTATACAAATTAATTTCCAGTATACGCTCATTTCTGTTCCATTAAATAAATATTTCACTAATTGCTAAATTAATACCGAGGTTCTAATGATCGAAGCAATTCATATATATATATATAGATAATAGATTATTCATAATTATTCTAGTACTTTTTTTAATAAACTTGAATTATTGTTGGCTTTTAATTTTCATAAAGGTTTTACTTGACTATCTCTGGGAAGCGGTGTCGCTTTACTGGATATTGTCACAGAGAACGATGCTAATTTTATTTATTAGTATCTTTTATTATATGTCAAATTGCGGAATAGTACTTACTTACGTTTTTGTTGGACGGTGGGCGGTGCGCTTTTGTATCGGCGACGTGCGACGAATCGCTGTTTTAGGGTTCCGCATCTCGAAATGTACGTTTAAAATCTGTGCATTATTCTAGCGATATATGTTTTTTTCTATTCAGATCCACATTCTGCAAGCTCTGAATCCACACTTTTGGAAACATTGTAATTGTAGCATATTTTTCTGTAATAAAACATTCATATACCAGGCATAATGTATAATATAAGCTACTTAACTCAACTTATGTTTTGATAAATAAACTTGCGCACAGACGTTTACAAGATCAATAATATCAAATGCGCTCTATCGACTCTAAAAATTAATTCATTCCATAATTTTAAAAAATATACAGAACCTTCAAAATACGTAAGATATAATTTCGAATGCGTTAATGAATTGTTTTTAGTTTTTTTTGACAGAACACACACACATAAATAATGTTTTTAGTTATCAACTATGACAAAATTCAAAAATCTTTTTATAGGAATCTTTATCTCCGTGTATATTTAAAGAAAACAATACACTACGCATAACAGACACATTTAATTAAAGAATGAGTAATACTAAACAGCTTTTATATCTTTTCCTTCTTTAGTATTTGATCATATACTGCATTTTTTACGTTTTATTTACGTTTTTTAGGTGATAGAGCTACGCTGAAGCTATTACTGGTTTCAGCATGAATGGGTCGGCTCGCCCGGGGTAGTACCACCCTCTCACAGAAAACCGTCGTGAAGTAACAGTGGTTGCACTATTGCGTCTCGTTCGGTTAGTGAGAGCGCCGGAGACCCACATATTTAAAAGGCCGGCAACGCACTTGCGACTCCCCTGGTGTTGCTAGTGTCTATGGACGGCGGTGATCACTTAACATCAGGTGACCCACCTGTTCGTTTTCCTCCTATATTATATAAAAAAAAATAACTGTTATAGTTGGTTGTTAAAAATGGTATATACATCGCGAGTAGAACATTTCATGTAATAATCGGTCAAACTATTTTTGACTTAAACTTAGATGTACAAAAGCAATTATAATAATAGTAGACGATAGGTAATGAAAAGGACCCTGAAATCTGTTTATAAAATTTCATAATCATCGGTTGAATAGTTCAGGCGCGAAAGCGTAGCAAAATAAATAAACAAACTCACTTTCGTGTTTTTTATGTTAGTAAGGATTTACAAAAGTTTCAATTGAATTCAAACATACGTCGTT
This sequence comes from Antheraea assamensis, assembly GCA_035772565.1. Lineage (NCBI taxonomy): Eukaryota > Metazoa > Arthropoda > Insecta > Lepidoptera > Saturniidae > Antheraea > Antheraea assamensis. Next base: position 2,091,972 of record JAQQSE010000042.1, read on the forward strand.
GACTAATGTTTACAAGACGTGGTTTTATCTCTCTATCTTTAGTTATAAATTGATAACTTTGCTGTTATAACATTTAACGCACGGCACAGGGTGTAAACTCTTTCACACCTTGTACTCAGTCAATAGCAAGATAATGCACATACCCTATTAAAGCCCATATCATATTGGTCAGTGACTGGCGACTTGAAACAGCCCTTACGATAATTTGACACACAGATATTATGTTTGACGAGTAAATGTAGTTAGACTTTAGAATATCTCTATAAATACTCATTCCTTTGAAGATATAATCAACAAAATTGATGTATTTGTTGTCTGTCCGGGTTAATCTTTGGAACTGCTGAACCAATTTTTATGAGATTTTTACAGACTGATAAAGAACTTTTAAGAAAATTATTTTGCCTACATATAATAATTGCGCTTTTCCCCTGGGGACTAAGCAAAACGATAAAATGTATCGAACAATTTTAAATCGTTAAAAATATTATAGGAGTAAGTTAAAATGACAAAATTACAATGTAATATAAATGAACTGAAAATGTAAAAGATTGATTGTCTGTATGGTCGGTTTATGGACGATAGTTTTACGTGATAACCAAAATCAAAATATACTTTATTCAACTTAGTCCCTAAGAAGGTGCTTATGAACGTCAAAATTACCACCGGTTCGGAAAACAACCCAATTATCGAGAAGAACCGACAAGAAACTCGATCGGGTTTTTTCTTAACATATATAGATACGTTATTCAAATAAATCATTCGTTACAATCGTTATTAGTGGATGCACCGATAAGAGTCAGCTCCAGACATCATCATCGTTTACATATTGATCCATAAAACCCGCTTGGCATAGCGCTTAAACTCATAGTCCGGCAAATCGGTAACATGCTCTGGGACTTTGTCATAAAATCTGACACTATTAGCTAAGAAACTATTACTGGGTTAACTGAATCGGAAACATGGGACGACCAGTTTGTCACCGTTTCTAGTATTTAGATCACGCCCGTTTTTTTAGGAATTCAAGCTTTTTAAAGTTTTTGCAAACTTACATTCAATTATCAAGAATGTATTGGGATGATAGAGTCAAAATACCGAATTCTTGAAACTTAGTCTTTAATGATTCGCAAGGTCCCATATTGTACATTGCTCAAACTGCCCGTTTTTGTCATAAAAATATGGTGTCTACCTCAGCTGCTGTCCCTCACAGCAAAATACTATAAGACATTTAGCTATGGAAGTAAGCGAAGTAGACTAACGTAGCAGTGGCAATATCTGTTAGCTGTCGAATCTTACGTATTGCGAATACAGCAGACCTTAATCTACCAGCTAATTTTTTTATGTGAGGATTCCATTGTAATATTGTGATACCCAAGAATACAGTATTGTTAACTAATCTTACTAAACTCCCTTCGAATTCTACTATCAACCCGTGGAACATTAGGCAAGTAAATCTTATACATTTCGTTTTATCTGTATTTAGCAACAAGTTGTTTAACGCAAACCAACAACAAATTTCATTTATCGTATTATTCAGATGCCCAACCTTTGATTATTTCCTTTTCACTTTAAATATAAGTGAAGTATCGTTTGCAAAAATCACCATGTCAACACAGGTATTAACCATTAGCGGGAGGTCATTTATATATCTCAAGAACAAAAACAACCCTAAAATAAAGCCCTGTGGGACGCCAGTTCACGCAAACCATCCCGCAAAGATTACCCCGTGTCTCCTAACTTTTTGACAGCGATCTTTTAAATAAGAGACTAGAAGGTCTAGAGAAGATCCACAAATACCATAGTGTTTTAATTTAAGAATAAGCGTACTATGGTCAACGCAATCAAATGCCTTAGACATATCACAGAGCACACCAATTGCATCCCACGAATCCTCCCAAGCCCCTAATATATGAGTTAATAGCGTTGCACCAGCGTCAATAGTCGATTTTGATTTCGTTAAACCAAACTGTCGACTATCCAGAAATTTATTTATTTTGAAATATTCTAGTAGTTGTTTGTGCATAATTTCTTCAAAAATATTACTTAACGACGAAAGTATAGAAATAGGTCTACGAGATAATTTCCAAGATTACTTCTGCAGCCTGATTTAAACAAGGGAACCACTTTGCTTACTTTCATTAAATTAGGGAAAGTTCCTTTTGCTATACATTGATTAAATATATTAGCCAAATGTGCTGAAATAGTGACAATTAAGGATTGTACTCCTATTGCCGATATTCCCCATATATCTTCCATGTGTTTTAAATTTAATTGTTTAAAGGCCCTCATTATTGCAACTGGACTAATACATGATAATTTAAATTTTAAATTTATAGGTGCACTCATATTTTTTAACAGAGCCACGGCACCCTGGGCCGATGATGATATATTTTGTTACTTGAGAAGGAATATTAGTGAAATAGTCTTGGAAAACAGTTACTACCTCTGAACTGTTTGAAATATGTACTCCGTCGACATTTAGATTATTTGAAGTATAATTTATTTTATTATTTCCTAATGCTTTATTTATGATATGCCACACAGTCTTGGTCTTATTACTAGACTCAAGAACTTTATTTCCTAAAAAACTTGCTTTGACAGCTATACAAACATGTTTAAAAACTTTAGAATAATTTCTAACATAAGCATGAAAGGGTTCACTATTTGTTAGTGGTCTCCCTACTTTTTTTAATGCATGTAGTTGCCCATTCACTAAAACAGTAATAACCTTTCTTGGGCAATGTTGACTAAATTCAGAGTTTATGATATTAAATAAGCTGTTATAGTGTCTATTAGAATCTTGATTATTAAAAGTCTTGAAAGATAAATGTTGTGGAATATTATGATCTTTTAATCTAATCTTTTTTTTAATATAAGCTTAGTTGTTTTCTTACAGTCACCACTAGGCTTATCACAGTTTATTTTATCAAGTAGTCCTTTGTGATCAGACCGTACCCCAGTAATAATATTACCGCCATTGGCCTTGAAGTAATAAGAGAACATTGATGTAAAATTGCATATAATGTGCCGCAAATTTTGTTGTAATAAACGATGGAAACAATAGAGTGGAACAGTGATAGATACATCACAAGCTGAAAGCTCAGGCCGATCGCGTTTCTCTATCACTTGTTCCGAACTTCCTTGCCGGCTCAACTCTGGCGGAACGTGACAATGAGTCATGTTTTTTTGTGCGTGCAGCTGGCGATCATAGATTTATAAGGTGTTATCACGTCAAAAAAAAATACTAAAGGCTAAAATCTAAGTAAATTACAGTTCTCATGGTACAGCAAAACAATTTTTATTAAAACGATTTTTCGGCACCCGAAATAGTACAATATAATAATCGTATTGTTAGAAAATCTTATTTAAATTTTTAAATTTTTAAACCGGTTATTTAACGTTTTTTCCATGGGGTGGGAAAAATATTTACATCTCTACATTTTACGCAAAAGTTTTATCGCTGGCACTGTTTTAACTTCCACAGGAGAAAAGTAGCATTTTAATATGCAATATTTTTTTAGGGAACGGTTAAATCTATCGAATCAACTTTCCCATTCACATCTTAACAGCAAACATATGAACATTCATACATTTCAAGCTATGACAATTCAGACATTCTGCTCTTCTGATCAACCCACTTAAAGTCCCTGATAGGCACTGCAATAGCAAGTACAGCATTGTTTTATTGCTGACTTTGAAGTGTGTATTTAATTTTCATAATATAATCGATCCATCTCAATATTTTAGTACAAAATAAGTTGGAATAGGAATAAAAAGGAATGCCGTTAATGGAAAATGAAAAATAAAGCATCACAAAGCAGCTTTTCTAAATAACTCTCTAAGGAAATATTTTTTTTAAATAAATTACATAACTTAAACGTAAACGATAAACTATTATTAAACAAAACTGAAATACAAATTTGAACCCACTATAGAATTTTTTAAAGCTACAATAATAATTGTTCGTAAAACGTCAGAACTGTATGTAACGGTTCTAACATCTGCCTAACCCGTGCAACGCGTAATCAAAATAAAAATATTATTTTAGTAGATTTATTCGATAGTGGTCGGCAGATGTGACGGCGCGCGCGTTCTCCGCTCTCTATTTTTCTTCGTCCTTCATTGTTCGGCCAAGGGTCCGAGGGTCAGTATCTAAAATAGCTTCCGTCCGCGAACGGACTTCTTATTTTATCTGCAAACAACTTACCGTCAATCATTAAGAATGATCAGGATTAGCAGAAATAATTTCTTTAGACATTACGCGACACGTCGCTCCATCCCAACGGTATTAAATTGATTTTATAACCAGATAGAATGTATTTATCCCCATCAGAGAGTGTATTAAGGCGCGGAATAGTAATGCATTCCCACAAGATGTTGCAAATAAAACAATATGTTGCCCTTATAATGTTCACCATCCACGAGGATTATTAAAGTATATTTAATTTTCTTACGACTAAGTATTACTACTTCATTTAAAAAAATACATTCCGAGATTGTTCTTTTTTTGACACTCACTGTTTAATTTTATACCTTTGGATAAATATGACTTCTATGGAATTAGTCTCCATGTAATAGAGACTAGTGAAATAATATATTACTCTCTAAAATTGTTTACTTTTCTTAAAATAATTGCTTGGCTTAAAAGACGTTACAAGATAAAACTGACAACTTTGGCGTTTCTTTAAACTTCTTAACTGTCATAGTTGAATTATTAAACTTGACAAATCTTAATACGATGAATACGTGGTGTGATAATATAATTAAAATCTGTCTGTGAACAGCACACTGAAATATTGTGTAAGTATAATATGGTAGTGGATGATAGACAAAATCTATAACACTCATTCATGGCACATTTATCTTTGATCGGATTAATATTATTTACTTCTTGTTTCGCGCACAACCGTCCTTCTTAATCTTTTTAATGTGTAAATTAATTTAAAACTAACTTTAAAGCACGAAATTCCCAATCCATTACCGCGCGGGACAGTTTAATGCGCCGCCTGAGATTCCCTAGTCAATAGAAACAGACGACGCGAAATCCTAGTATTCTCAGCATACTGATCACAGGTGGTAAATTCTCGGAAAAGAAAAATAGCCTCGGACTACATTTCTCCCGTTTCATTAACAGCGGGCAGCGTATTGCTTTTTCATTTAAATACACTCTTAATTACAATTGAAGGTGTTATCGCTCTGGGCGTTGGGAACTAATTGATAATCGAAATAAATGGTCAGCTTTATTCAGTGTTGCCTAATAGGCTTGTGGTGTGAACGAGGAGTAATCAGAGTCCACTTTTCAGTTGTCGCTCAGAAAAGATAATACCTGTGAGCTCGACGTATCGGAGCCTGCGAAGTGGTTTCGCTAACGCAACCAGTGCGATTACTTTACAATCTCATTATGGCGAGACTGCGCGGTACTTAATATCAAAAATAACTAAGAGATACGTTATAATTTTGACGTCAGTTCTCGTTAATACATGTCTTAAATCAGTTTTACTACATCAATATATATAAAAAAAATAATACGATAGGATAACTTTAAATTATTCTTTGATTTGATGTAAATGTAAACAAATAAAAATAAAAACGGAACTTCACATATGACCATATAAGTCCAAAGTAATCGTAGATTACATTATGTCAACTAAACAGTTTATTTATATACATACTAGCGGGCACGGCGTATATTTACCTGCCATGATAATTTAAAATATCCTAGAATCAGACCACACCACCACCTACCTGGTCCAATTGTGACTCGAAACCATTCCTGAATCTATTTGAACACACGCATAAAACTTCATTAAAATCTCTCCAACCATTTAAGAAAAGTTCAGTTACACATACACATACGGAAGAATGACATATATAAAGATACAGAAACTAGCAACAGTCCTCTCCAATCTTTAAAGGTTAGAATATTTTAATATCAACTTAAAGGGCTTTTTGTTACATAACTTTACATAAGTATGTTGCACAAGTAGAGTGGATATGTGAGAACTGTTTTGTTTCACGAGTTAAACTTTCCTGTCACATGTCTGTCTCTTTTTCTTTTCATATCTCAACAACGACGTCGTGTATCATTCATAAAGAATCATTGAAAATCTGAGCATGACGCTTCGCTGCGATCGTATAAACGCTCGATGGCCCATTAAAAAATATCCCCACTTCGCAGTGTTAAATAACATAAAACGATGGCAATATTTTCAAAATAATTACACCAATAATTGGCACGCGAGTAGAGAGGACGTCTTAAAGAGTTCGTCTCATTATTCCCCTAAGAGTTTTACCACCAACCGAGGCAGATGAATCGTTTCAACTATATCATAACTTTATTATTCGAGCGTAGAATCCCGTAGTGTCAATTACAAGGTAAAAATACAACTGTCTATTTATTATCGCGATTCATGTGATTATACTTTGCACTGCGAAGTCCATATACCATCCGTGGGAATGAACTTAACTGTAATTACGTTTCGATCTTTTTATACATGATGGAAAAAATTAAACGGATGACAATGTTGCAGAGCTCTTTAAAAATGTTCCGACAACAATTGCTTGAGTGGAAAATTACTAATGCGCGGGATTAGCTTAAGTACTAATCATAAGGTATAATTTCATACTTAAGATTTTTCCTAACCATAACACGTCGTAATAATGCTACGCAAAATTGATAGTTGCAGGTTCCGTTGTTCTGCTGATATTATCTCGAAAACACTCTGGAAACAATACGTCGTTAGTAGAATAATTAGGTATTAGAAAAAATATAAGGAGGCGGTGTGTTTTTAAATTTTAAATCTTATCACTCGCCACTCCAAATTTCAAAATATATATGAAAGAATTTGAGTTAACGAAATTGTCATTTATAATATATTTAAAATATAGAAAAACTTTCCGGTATCACTTATAAAATAAATATAATCCAAATTCAAAACGTAAAATAAAAATGTAAAGGTACCTTATTTCTTTACAAAGTTCCAAAATGCGTCAATAATTTAGCGACAAACAGTGAATCGCTATAGAAACCATCGGCATGCGGTGACAAGTTATTGAATAGACTCAAAGATCGTTCGTTCAAAGCTATCAGATACAGAAGCGATGAAACAGACGACTGTTATCGTTCATCAGTCAACGATACGCATTCTTACTTTCAATAATATCGAAAAGTGATATTTCGAAGAATGCCTCTAATTCTTGATATTATCATCGGGCGAAGTTGAAAATTGAAGTACGAAATAGCTTGTGGTCAAAACAGTCTAAACATTATGTGTATAGAGATTGTAGATATTTCCTATCGTTTCGCTGATATTATCGCGGTATCTATTATTTAGTGTGAAACCGTATGAATATGTGAAATTAACAAAGGTAATATATATTCTGAGTCGTATAAAATTAAAAACGGCAAGATAGGTACGAACTATTTCGAAAAAAAAAAAACTAGTCAATTTAAAATTAAAGCGATACATTTTAATTATGTGTCCATAAATAATTATAGTGAAAATTATTTTACTATCATTTACTGGGTGAATTTTAACTAATAAAATTCGATAAGATTTACAAAGAATACTGTTTTCAATTATTTGTCTCATCTTTTACCGCTTACTTCCCGCCCCTAGAATTTCTGTACGACTCAACTATACACTTTATATAGGTACAAGATCTTTTGTATTTTTATTATTTTTATAGTACTATAAGTATGGCACCGACTTCAAATATATTATTAGGTAGCGCACATACTAATATTTCTTATATAATTTGATTAATGTAATAGTTTAGTTATTTTTTGCTTTTAGTGTCTTCTTGTTTCTTTAGTGTTTCTTGATATTGAAGTCGGTTTATTTTTTTGTAAAAAAATTATATTTAATATATCAAAATGTATTAATTATTTAAAGACATTATAATTTGCTTTTACCTATGGCTGATATATAATTTACCACTTCAATTTTAGCACCAGGAGAGTTCTATCATTTCGATATCAATCTCTTTCTTTCTTTTGAATTAATCTTTAAGAAAGAATATTGCAGGAGATATTTTAAAACATTTGTAAATAAAAAAAAACTGATTTTAATACACATAGAAACCAAGAAAATAATTGTTTTTTTTTTTTTACTTTAGTGTAACATATAGTTAGCGGAATGGTAACTTAGATAGTTGAAAATATGTATAATCTGTCTGTTTAAATAAGTATATTATGAATAATATTACAATAAGCTTTAATCATTTGAAATTATCTGTTGTATACGTATCTACCGGGCAACAGATATTTAATATGTAATTTCGGTATGTCATTTACAAATCAATTTAAATAAAACTAATTTAACAGTTTGATAAAAAGCTAGCGAATAACTAAATTGGAATTATTTGTCAATTGCCAAGTAAGCTTTAAGCCCAAATTAGTATAACATCGTTACAATTTAAGCATCGATTATTTCTATTCTTTCTTTTTTTTATATTTTCTAAAACATATATTTTCTAAATTAAATGTGAATTTAATAAAAATGATCCTATTTTAAGGTAGCTAAGAGTTTTTGCATGTTTCCTACTTCATAATCACTATTCCATTAACGTGTTCATAATTATAGTAATAGTTCACTGTCCGGTTATCGTATCTTTTTTTCTAATCAGAAAATCAGAAGCCATCTGGCAGTTTTGCTCCCTCCACAATTATAACGGTCACCCTACAATTACGTCATACACTAGTATAGTTATGCGTTGTGGCCTTAAATTCCCTCAAATAAGGGTGTAACACACCTGTCCCGCGCCCTCGCTGACACGCGACGGTCGCAAGTTGCACGAGCTAACCCCACCAAATATTTCAGACCTCAGTATCACCTGTGGATAACATAAAAGTCAATGGTTTATACAGGTCGTATAAAAACGGATGGCAATATAAAGGGTGATCATAACGTACTTTCCAAATCTGTAAAACTATGTGCATTGTTATGGATATAGTGCAATGGCATTGAATGAAACAAGTTTGTTAGCGTATTCAAATTATTATTACTAGCATTGAATTTGTTAGCCATTAAGTTATTGTAATCAGAAAAAAAATATATTAATGTTTCAAATATACCGGACAATGTACTTTCGTTAAGTTGTCCCAATCTTTTAAAAATTTAATTTTGTCTAATTTATGTAATACACCACAATAATAATTTAATAAGTCTTTGAGACTAAACTTTTTTCTCGCCATATTTTATACATGATCAGTGCGCGTTTTGAATAGGCATTTACACTATATAAATAATAACATAAGTAAAGTGTAGTAAGCGCATAATAAACAAATCAATAAACAATTGTACTAAAAGGTAATACGTATTTTATATTCAAAACATCTCAATAAACAATTTTTAGTAAACACAAATGATAAACGTGACTTTATAAAACAAAAGTCGTAATGCATAAAAAATAACAAATAAAAAGAATGTGTTTTTCACATCATTAATGGTTTATTACCAATTATTACGACTCCATTAAATTTATAACCTGTTAATTTTATTATATGTAAAGCTATTAATCAATAACTCTCATACAGTAAAATTTACTGATTTTAGAGTCGTAGTAGTATTTAAACTTTAAAAATATTAATATGGCGGGAATAGCGAACGAAGCGACGCGTGGCTTGCGCGTGGACAGGTGTGCCTCGCCTCACCCCTAATTGTTCATAGCAGAGAGGGTCGGAGGGCGAGTGTACAACAATTTCGCACTTCACATTATTCCAGTTGATAAACCACTACAATTAGAACACTACGATTTAAGAGGTGTAATTTTAATTCTTATAAATTATAACGCTTTTATGTAATAACTGAATTAAAATTAAGGCTCATAAACGTATTAAAATAAAATCATTGAAAAGTAATTATTAATAATTTGATTAGAAGCTTAGTATAGAACAAGTAATCAAATGTAATGAAGTAAAATCAACTTATTACTAAAAGCTTACTAAAGTTGTCAGTATTTAAATATAAGCAAATTATATTTATGTGATAACATTAGAATTATTAGAATACTTCAAGTGAATCAGTCTATTATATAAAATCTGTCAGAATGAATTGGTTTTTGATCATAAGTTATATTATTCAAGAATGAATATAAAGTGGAAAGTGAATAAGGTGAAAACAATTTTTTTTTCCATAAATTCCCACATTTTGTATCCTAAAAAAATGGTATAGAATTTAAAGGTAGTTATTTTAATATTCTAGGAGTCTTACGCAAACTGTAATGTACGGGCGAATGGGCAATTAATTCTGCCTACCATGCTATTTAAAATCACACCCAAGAAGACAAAAAAGTCTGTCTTTCGTATAACGACAAGTAAGAAATCAAAATAACGACGAGCTTAGTAATGATCAATTGAATGAGATAACTGATAGCAATTTGAACTTTAACTGTTTATTACATTAGATACCTATTTTAAGATCAAACATCTCACTAACAATATTATTCCTATTTACATCTTTACTATTACCTATCTATTCTATCTATAAGTTAAAAGGTTCGAGGTTCAATCACTTCAAAACTACTGAACGTATATCATCGGCTTAGAACTAAAACCATTTGATGTGTTTTTTTTAGATAGTTTCAGGTTCATTCGTTTTTGGATTCAGTTGACATTATGCGATTATTTTTAAATAATAATGATTATTTAATCCACAGCAAAGCAGGCGAGTATCAGTATTCGGGAAATGTAGTACATTAATGTTTATAGTAAAGCGTTTTTACGACAACTACCTATTATCTACAGCTGTGTCTTCGCTAATAATTGTAGTATCCTAAAGATTTGTGATAAGCAAAGCCTTTATACCTTATTTATACCTTAACCAAATATTAATCCTAAGAGTCATTCTTAATTATATCTTAAAGGTCGACAACAACATCAGCCTCTTTCCGCTCATTAGCTAAAAGTCTACGTGCATTACCGACAAAGGTGCACGAACAAAAAACTGTCCATGCTTCCGTTATCGGCAACAACATCGCCGGAACACCTCAGGCTAAAACTGTACTAGTTATGGAGGAGCCGGCATTCTCGTATACCTGTGAAATTGAGTACATTCCATTTAAGTCCTTGTTTACTTGATCTCAATACATATGGTCGTAATGTTTAATGTATATAAACGTAAACATCATTGTCAATGTTGAGTAAATCTGTAAGCTCATGTGGTTTCTCTATTGGAATGAGAGAGCCCAATTTGCTGTACAAGTTTATTACCGAATATGCCTGTATCATAGTAAGGTAGAACAGTACCAACCTCTGAGTTTCATTTTACTTTCATTTTACCACTCCTATAATAACCTATAACTATATAGAAATGACCTAAGATAAATCAGTTCAGTGGCATTTTTCCTTTGTTTCTAGACCAATTTTCTCCTTTTTTTATCTAGTAGTTATTTATTCATAGGCTTTAGTGCAATCAATAAAAAAAAGATACTGTGTAATTTTATGAAATCACGATACAAGTGAAACTTTTTTTCGGGTCGCAATCATTTCACTGAAAATTTTCAAAAATTTATGTTATTTTACATACACGTTGTCAGCGCTACAGATTTGAAGATAGGGTACCTTTTTCCTAGAATAAAGTACAATTCCCGAGAAACCGACCAAATCTACATGAATGTGTGTGAAGCCGAGAATCAAAGGTAAAACTAATTAAATATTATTATTATAATTAGAAACTTCTCGTAAAACCAAAAATGTTGCTTATTACGATCGTTGATTTTACCAGCATTGTTTATTAAATGAATTTCGTAAATGCGAAGACTATTTACGAAATTACATCACACATCTCAACAACATATCCTTAAACGCCTCGAGTGCAAAACGTAAGAGCCTAAATTACACAAGTTCACAGACGTTTGTGTAATAAGTTAAGTGCGTCGAACTACTCGTATTAGCTATAAAAATAAACCCCTCATGTCGCAATTTAAGTGGCAGGTTGTAAATAAATACATGCGGTTGTCCTGGTAATCAGTGCAGATATATTAACAGCAAAATTACCCGGTCGACGCCGCGGGGCGAGAAACGCGCTGGACGACCCCAGCACTGCGGCCGAGGCGTTCCTACCTTCGTGGGTGGAATTAAACACATGTTGCCAACACTCGTGTTTTTCATTCAATTAACCTCACGGAAAATTATTCGAGTCTAATAAAAATAACTTTTAATTATATTTCCAAGCTACACAGATAAAAGATAATACGAAATATTTGTTATTCGTACGGGCTAATTTTCGAAACAGCTAAACAGATATTCATGAGACTTTACTAAAACACAAAAACCTTTTCAGAGTATTATCTAGTATATAATTTAACTTTTCCCTAGACCCTAAACTGTAAAACAATTAACAAAGGTAACTTAAATTTGTTAGAAGGATTATTAAGGGTTAAGTCGGGAAGATAACATGCTTACAATTTAAACGCTCAGAGATAAACAAAAATTAATACAGATAACGCAGTTCCCATGAAACAGGAAAGGCATTTTCACGTACTATATAGATATATACATGTATAATGCGCAAAATAAGTAGCTTTTGTTACCGATTTCACTTGTGATTTTGTAGATTTAACCTATCTCCCGAGAACTCTTCTTTTTTTCTGAATGTACCCTAAGCCTTTTTGTACCCTTGATAATGTCTATGCAAAATTTTTGATGATCGGTTGAATAGTTAAGGAGTGAAAGCGCAACGAACAAACTGACCTTCGCATTTATAATATTAGTAAGAATAATAACAAAGACATTGCGAGTCGCAGACATAGTTAATTCAAATATAATATATTTGTAGTAAAGAAAATCAAAGCTACAAAAAATGTTTTATCTGTTAATTTTTTTTTCGAGCTGTCTACACTGTTGACCTGGCAAAATACAGTTTCACCGGACTACTAAGGAGAGCGCTTAAGGCACTCACCCGATTTTACATAGGCGACCAGTATAATGGTGCACGGTGCGCCTCGATTTGGACTGTCACCAAATATCCCGAGTTAAAATTTATCTTATACAAGACAAAGGCTAAATATATATGTAAATAGTACATTTTTAATTCGACTTTATTAAATGCAATTACATTTTATGCACAAGAATCAGTTATTCTATAAAGCTTATTTATATGAAAAATTCTCATCTCGATCGTATCCATTACAGCGATTCGCTGTGGTAACTACCGCTATCGATCGGCTCTAGTATCATTCCCTTAATTGCCGGCTACGATATCGGTTTAAATCTTACGAGTAAAACATCGTACAAAACACAAAGCGGACAATTTATCGTGAGATTTAATAATTGAAATTCAAAAGACATTACTCTTGTACAATGTACTTGTTACGTCTCATACTTTTTGTATTGCCAAAAGCAGTTCTCCTGTATACAGTCTTATTCATGTATACATACATCCTCATGTTTATTATTCTGTCTCGCTGTTAGATTTTTTGTACTTATACCAATAAGATTTTTTTGATATTACTAATTGGGTATTTAAGTACATGGACAAAAACAAATTAACAATATATTAAATTATGTCTACAGTAATAATAAACTTTAGGATAGTATTTTACAAACTAATCATAGCTTCTATTATGTAGTTTTAAATTTCCTACCTAATCTTTTTGTTATTTATTATCACCGAGAAAGTAGATACATCTGAATGTTGTTAAATGGTATAGATTTTTATACTTCCTACTTTACTATAATTCTCCACTAATTAACGATGTAGGTCATTCCTTACCTATTATATCGTTAAATCGGTGGTCCTGATAATATTAATTCATTTTTCATATACTCATTTTAAAGTAAGAGCATTTTTTTTGTACGGGGTTATTTCTTGCCATTTATTAATACTGTCTATTATAGGTAGCACTAAACACATTAAAATGACCTATATTTAATTGTGGCAACTTCAATTTTAGTCTATATTGATTGTTGTTTTAGTATTCAATTGTTAAGATACTCTACTCTCTAGAATACATGGTAAAGTCTTCCAGCGAACAATGAAAGTTCCATTATAAGCACGTAGACAGACAGACTGAAATGTAAAAACGCGTGTTTGCGCTCTAAGTTGCAATCTAGTCCGGTGAAACTGTAAAGGCCCACGAGGCCTACAGCAGATAGTCAGGTACAAAAAATCTGAATCGTTAGTAACTGTAAAAATTCAAATAAGTTTAAGAAATATTGTGAAATAAGAAGCGTACACATTTCAAATGTTACTTTTTTGTATAGATAATTTCACATCACTACTCGCTTCTCAGTCCAAACAAAATGTTTTACAACGATTCTAACAATTATTTTCCCGTAACATGTGTAGCAAAATGTACGCTCACAATCTTATAGGATTAGTAACTTAAAATATTTTCAATAAATGTCAAACATAGAGGCAGTTTCAGTAATTGAACTGTCAGAGTCAACGATACAGGTACGAGAAAAAAATATACAAAATATGGTCAACGTACGAAGTAACGCGTTGTATATTTATTAATGTTATAAATGCTAATATGAGTGTTTGTTTGCTTGCTTTCACTTGACCAACCATCATGGCATTTTTCATACACGCTGTTAGGGTTATAGAAGGACATGGGGTACCTATCATCCACAAAAATATAAATTAACTCGAGCGATGTCACGAGCAAAAGCCAGTAAAATTATAAAAAAGGCGCAATAATATCTACGCGATATGTATTTAATACATTATTGTATATTATTACGCGAGGTCCGATACTCCGAGGAAAGAAGGAGCCAGTTTAAATAATCGAACGCTTAGAATAAGTATAGAGGTCGTAAAAGGATATTTTAAAAGATAGAGTGTCCACTGGATGTATGAAAAGTTCACGTGCTGTAAAATATTAATTCACATCCAGATTCAATAAAATAACCAGATTGTATCAGATGGTAAAGACAGCGCAAATCTAAAATCATAGTTATGGAGAGAATAGAATATATCATTACTCGACATGGCTATACCTGATTACTTAAAAGCTTCTGTGCTTCGTTTAAGCTACTAACTTTATAGGAAAAAGGAACATTTTAAATAGGTAATAATATCGATGCTTCAAGGTAAAGACATGAATTAATGTACTTCTAGGCTAGATGTATATTATTACAAAATTCTGGTGCTGCAGTAACAAAAAGAGATTAAAGCAAAACGTAGGAAACGACTAGATTGCCATTATGATACATTAACACAAACAATAGTAGCACACTTAGATATGTAACGTTCCAGAACCAATCTCATCTGACGTTAAATGCTGATGTGGTCTAAGATTGTAAATACACTAAACCTAAAGGGGTACTGGGCCTCAATTGTAGAGGCCGAAACATATCAACTGGTCTTTGGTGACAGATTTTCAACTTAAAGCTGGTAGTTAGCCAGACAGGCTGAGAAAAAGCCGTACCAACATGCTATGGTTTTAACACGATGTTTTCGGTCATTGAAAGCTCCGACACAGTTGCAAGAATTCGAACCTACGTGTGTACGGTGTTCGAACACGCTATCAATTGAGCCACCATCACAATCAGTATATATTTAGTATTCAAGCGGTGTGGACCTAGACCGCTAACACCACGCACATAATGACATACATCTCCCAATTATTTTCTTTTAGTTCATTTCATACGTTTCGGAATTAACTCGTGTATGTCTTAGCTGCCGAGATTCAGGCCGGTATTACTATAGGTACTTCGATGGACTGAAAATGTCTCGGTGGTCGCATTCGTCTTTGGATTGCACTACTCTTGGCATAAGGTACACATAAATTATATTGTGCTCGGATACAAAAAATCTATATAGAAACATTGAAGTAATGCATGAACTAAAACAGGCTTATCCAAGCAATTTCATCGCGAATCTATAATTGTCGTGCATTTTTGTTTCTGGGAGGAATTTTGAAATTACGTATTTTAATATAAGAAGTCGAAAAAAGTCTTTATTAATAATATTATAAATGCGAATGTGAGTTTGTTTCTTTGTTACGATTTTATGCCTTAACTATTCAAGCGATCGTTATGAAAATTTGCATAGACGTTTTCAAGGGTACAGAAAAGAACATTGGGTGTCTTTCATCAAAAAAATACTATTTCAGAGGGAAATATCAAAACTAAGTTAACGCAAGCGACGTCACAAGGAAAAGTTAGTATTTAATAACACAAATAGTTTTAAAGCTTAAAAAACTCTAGATTGCTACAATAGCGTCATCTACCAGGTTCAATTATAGCGTAGGAGGAGAAGAGCTAAGAAGATACTCGCAAACTATTTTTTTTTTATATAAACATATATACAAAAATATTATATGTTTTTATTTTTATATTTTCATTCAAAATATTTTTTATTATCATTTCTAATTATTCCTGCTGAAACGCTCACACCTAACGTCACTCGATTTTAAAAAGCAATATTTTTCTTCGGTATGCATATGGTAGATTGTAATGGCAAAACAGTGCATCCAAAGTTATGAGCTTACGTACTATTAGTAGTATCTCGTTAACCAGCTAAGAAAAAAAAACTATTATTCAAAAACAAAATAAAAAATACTTTATTCACTTTAGGCCCTAAGGAGGCGCTTATGAACGTCAAAATTATCACCGCTTCAGAAAACAACTCGATTCATCGAGAAGAACCGGCAAGAAACTCGATCGGAAGTATTTTATTAACATATATATATATATATATATATAGATGTATATATAACATATATTATACGTTACAATCGTTTTTAATGGATGAACAGAGAGTAGTCAACTTCAGACATCACCTTCGCTCATATATTGACCCAATCTACAATAGCCCTTTGACACCAAAACCCGCTCGGCATGGCGCTTGAACTTATAGTCCAGCAAATCAGTAATACGCTTTAGAACTTTGTGATAAAACCTAACACTATTACCTAAGAAACTGTTACTAGTTTTACTGAAACGGAACATAGGACGACCAGTTTGTCAGTTTCTAGTATTAAAAACTTATTAGGTACGTACAAGTAATTAAATTTATACAATATTCAATTTTTGTATATTTTAAACTATCGAAATATATTAAAACTTAATTATTTTCGTTTAGTGTCTACGACCCCAAAGCCAAGTACGAAAATGGAAATTTATAAACCGATCATGTCCAATCTCTTTTGCCCCTTGGCGAAGGCCTATAATTTAAGAGTGGATACAGTGAATATTTACCAATAAATTAAGTAACCCATAACTTAGTTCGTGTCTGTCATAATAACGGAAGGCTTAAAGAAACTACTCATCCTGACTGTTTTCGAAGCATGAAACTATTAACGAAATTTCACCGGTAACAATTAAATACTCGTTACCTTTAAGTGTGGTAATAATTATTATTTTTGAATCGATGTATGATGAACGTGGGAAAATCTTAGCATTTATCTTGAAGTCGGCTCATTGTTTCTCTGCTAAGAAATTTAAGATTGATAGCGGATGCTGATATCCCGTGTCTTACTTTCCTTGTACGTCATATCCGGCCGTTTTATTGGAAAATATGAACAATATTTACTATCATTATTAATTTATAAATTACTAGCTGATAATCGCGACCTTATCCGTGTTATTTATTGTCTTAAGTTATTAATATCTGCATAATCGTAGGGCTTTTTGTAAGCCCCTTTGACTAGCTATCACCACCAAGTTGAAAATCTATCGCCAAACACCTGTTTGTATAGTCCGGTACTTGTACTTGAGATGCAGTTCTTCCATAGGTTTAGCGTGTTTACTAACTTAGACCACATCAGATGAGATTAGATGTGGCCTAAAGATAAAACCTATAAAGAAAAAAACCTTTATAATACTAAAGCCTGCCTAAAAGAGTTCCATTGTTGGACCAAACACGTCTTTCCGAGGGAAGGTACGGGCGTAATCATTCTGCCAGCGCACGACATATTGCCGATTTCAAACACCGGGAAACAGGGTGGTGCTACAAGACCATGTATTAGTTTCATCAGCAATAGCATTGACGAACTTTATATTTTTGGTTAGTTATTTTGAACACTACTATTTATATGGTGGTAAGGTTTTGTCTAAATCCGCGTTTCTAGATACCACCGTCAAATCGAAAATCTGTCGTCAAGCACCTGCTGATGTGTTACATTAACTGTACCTGAGAGTCATACCTCCTCTAGATTAAGCGTGTTTATCACCTTATACAACATAAGTATTTAAGCACCACACCGCTTGCCTCATTTCTTTCCGACAGGAAAATACACATCACTTAATGCGTAGTGTTAATAAAAATTACCGTTCCTTAAACATTTAATAACTTAATATCAAAACAATCAATTGCGATAATCTTTTTGTAGATAAGGACCACGTATCTATAGAGTAAAACAAAAAAAATATTTCCAGTACCTTTTTAGTGATGTACACACGACGGCAGACCTCAATTATTTTATTAAGATTATAATCAAAGTTATAGATAAAATTAATGTGAAACTGTTTTAGAATAGAAACTCATATCATTATGGTAATCTGGTAATCAATCATACCTCTAAATTCAAAGTGAATAGGAAATAGATATAACAAATGTTGTGGGTGTTACAAGAGAATCGTTATAAACACATTTCGCAGTTTCGCGCGTGGAAAAGGCGGTCCTAGTTCACAAGGAATCCACTTCCGAACATTGCATTCGATGTCTAATGAAGTCAAGATTAATGACTTCGCAGCTATCTTATATCTAATGAGCCAAATTATCGTTCACTCTGACAGGTACTCAAAGCTGCAATACTTTGATACTCTTATTAGGTGCTTCACCTTTTGCAATCAAACTTTTTATTATCTCCTTTTTTACTCAAATGACCTGGCCATTAAAATACGGAATTATTGTGTTCGCTAACTGGTTCGCTACTTTTAAATACAAACAGATAAAAATCGTACATGACATTTATATTTTTTACTAGCTGACGCCTGCAACTTCGCTTTTATTAGCATGGTTTTGTTGTATCATTGGGAAGTACATTTTTATCTGGATTAATTATGGTATAGATTCTATTTTTTTTATATTTAAATTTCACCATTATTATACAACGTCTATAATAATTTTAATAACTTTACCATTACTCTTTAACCTCTATGAATTAGCGCTATGATTTGTAGCTGAAATAATACATGGAAAACTGCTGTATCTGCGAATAAAATATCCGTTATAATCGATTCAGTTGTTTGAAATATTAATTTAGACAAATATCTAACAGCCATTACAATTTTATTTATATGAATTTCTGTTTATTTCTGTGCCATATTATAGGATGTATATTTTTATGTTAAATATCTGATTTTGGATGACACTTTTACTTATCATTCATGAATATTTGTATATGTGCTATACAAGAAGGTTATATCTGAATAATTAAAGAGTTATCTAAGAGTCAGAAACGCCGTCAGAACTTTATCGAAGCGCGTCCGCACTAACGTTATCTTCATTACGAGTCTGCGCCGCAACTTGAATTCACATATCCATTAATTTTAAAAGCTGCCGCTCGCGTTTATTAAACCAATAATTATCTCTACGGTAATATAGCTATAAGATTCTCAGGGCTCAATAAATCATTTGTAAATCAAACGATGTCGAACGCAAACCAGGGCCTTTTGCTATGTTAAAATTGCAGATTTAAGGTTTTGTGTTACATTTCACATATAAATGCTATGTTACGAGGCAGTTTGAAATTTAAAATGATGGCCTAAAAATAAGTAGCTTTTAATTTAATATATATAGATTTGATCTATCTCATGGAAGCAGTACATTTTTTATGGATGAGCTTTTTTTTTGTTTGTCTTTTTTTAGACTTTTGACAATGTATAGGTATGCAAAAATTCATAGAAAATGGTGTTGATTAATTAAGGCGCGAAAGCACCTTTATATTTATAATTAGTAAGAATTTTCACATTTGTAAATATACATTATACAATTTCAAATTTTTATATCGTAGTCATTTCTTACCCGTGTACATTTTTTTTATATTTCTTTGTATATATGGTCTTGATCTTATATCGAATAAGGCGTGTCAAATGTATGCATAATTATATTTTCAATTTGTTTACCATCATTATTTATGGGGGAAGATGAATTTATAGTGTATTCAGATGCCTAGTTATAGTGGTTACAGAAGGGAAAGTAAATTAAAAAAAATATCGATACTGATACCAAAGGCGTGATAATATCGATATACAATTTATCAAACACCTTAACTCGATACTATTCACATTGTTAGTTTATATTAATAAGCCGAATATATCTGAAAACTAAAGTGCAATGCAAATGGCTAGTGTAATGGCATTAGTTAAGTAAAAAATTAAAAAAAGAACAAAGATCCCGTTATTTGTTGTTTGCTAATTGCTCGCCTCGGCTGTGCACGGATGTACTAAAAAAGAAAATTAGACCAACTCGTCTCTTTACAGCGCGACCATGTAATTAAATAATATGGCAACTGAACGTCAATCTATCTAGTCTATCACCATTCTTGAAGATCTACATATTTCCTTCTGTCTCACTCATTGTTTTATGTAGAGATTTTTAACCGGACCTTTCACTTTACCGTACGATTTTTCGTTTATAGACTGACCGAAATGTAAGTCCTGACAATTACAAACACAATAACAAAAGAAGTTGTCAAATAAATGCAGTCATTCTGATTGGACCATATTTCAAACATTTTCTGTCATACAAATCTTGTTCTGATAGATGCGCTTACATACTCATCATCAGCCTGTAAGAGACCCTCTACAGAACCATAGGCCTCTTCCCGAAGGAAGGTATGGTTATAATCAACTCGCCAACACACGACATATTGGCGATTTCAAGCTCTGAGAAATCCACAGTGCAATTTTTTCCCACATACGGTGGTACTACAAAAACATTTCAGGTTTCCTCCGGATGTTTTCCTTTATCGTCAGCCGATAGTGTTATAATTCTAATTAGTAAATGAACGCGAGTTCTGAAAAATTCTGTGCTACATGCCATTTCACTGGTCATACCTCTAGCCAACCACGACTTTTTTTTTCACCCAATCTTTACATTCGGCAATTTATTTTTATTAATATAACTTAAAGACAAGAATTTGACCAGTCTTTTTTCTTTCAACCTACTCTGGTATTATGTATTTAGTTGCTAGGGCATATTTGTAAGACTTTTAAGGTTTAGGTAAGTTTTTAAATAGGTACCTCACATAACTATTTTATATAAAGTGAGGTAAGAATTTCCCCTAACTCATATTTAACCTAATTACAAAGTAACGAATAATCTCAAAGTTTAACATATTTTTCGAAATTTAGTATCTCCCTATATCGATATAATCGTACTTTCAGTTTTATCATATCGATATCTGTTTTTTGATATATCGTTGCAAGCCAAGTTAAAGGCATCTTAGTATTGTATAGTACTTAGTAGTATATAGTATTAAAAAAAAACTTCTTA
The DNA here is from genome assembly GCA_035772565.1 of Antheraea assamensis. NCBI lineage: Eukaryota > Metazoa > Arthropoda > Insecta > Lepidoptera > Saturniidae > Antheraea > Antheraea assamensis. Next base: position 2,113,361 of record JAQQSE010000042.1, read on the forward strand.
TATAAATAAAATGATCTGTCTCTGGTTTTGTGCACACCACTATCACTCAAAAACGACTGGATAGATTTCGAACAATTGTTTTTAGTTTTACACCTGCAACAATTGTTATCACGATAGATTTATTAAAAATAAAGTTATTAAATACTTTGAAAACTATGACTTCTATAAGCACTACGTGTTCAGCGATGTGTAAAGTGGAGTAAACGATATGGAACTTATGTTTTTTCCACCACACATATAATAAACGAGGCAAATAAAGTCAGCTAATTAAACATAAATACTATACTTTTCATTCCATACCGAAGGGATTTCTGATGTAGAAGGTATGCTAGTTTCGCATATCAAGGTATTGTCTAGACTATTACATTGTCTACATTAACAGCACTATCGATAACTGTATTAAGGTACTCATTTAAAATTTAATAAACCTACTTGAACCAATATTATTAAATTCCGAACGAAAGAAGTCGTATGCAAAGTTATATTGAGAATAGTTAATTATTGAAATAGCCCATTGACGAGTCTCGCCCACGTTATTCTCAAGCCTCAGATAACATTTACATTCAAAACCGTATTTTGCAACCAAATAATACTAAAGAATATAGGCATATAACGACGTATACCTGTCATATAAGAGCGAAAAACTGTTGATCTACATTATCTTTTATTATACCTTTCTATATTATTTGGTTCAATAATGCCATTTAATTGTAAAAATAAAAAAAAAATGTTTTATTGTATATATTTATATAAAATACAAGCTTTTATCCGCCGGTTCTCAACTTTTTTTATGCAACGACGCACTAACATACTCACACGCAAAATGTTTAGTATAAAATCTATCTATATATATATAAAAATGAATTGTTGTTCGTTTGTCTCGCTAAAACTCGACAATGGCTAGACCGATTTGGCTAATTTTGATCTTGAAATATTTGTGGATGTTTAGGGAAGGTTTAAAAGGTGAGAAACATAAATAATAAGTAAAGGAGAATACTAAAACGACAATTTAATTTTCAAATTCAAAATGTTCCTAGTTATGAAACATTTGATGTCTTTTGTCATTTTAGAAATAAAAAATTATCATTCCTTTATCAGGTGCATTCAAAAATTTGTCTGTATAGCTGTAGAGTGAGGTCCGATCTCTTTGGTCTGTTTTGTTGGAATACAAAACAGTTCTGTTTCAGAAATAAAAATAGTAATAGTAGTAGTAGTAGTAGTAGTAGTAGTAGTAGTATTAAATTTTGATCAAATTTTACACAAATATATGTAAGTGATACGAAGTTCAGCGGGTCATTTAGTATGTAATACATAAGAATATCGTGATCCTCACGATACACTTGATAGGTGCTTGTGGTTATGTGTCGCGACACCTTGGTTGAGAACCGCTGTATTAGTATAGATACATATATATACATATTTACAAAACTTCGACTATAAAACATAATGTTGGTCCTTACTATAATTTGAAAGTATGTACACAAAGTTTACCTTTAATTGCTTGTCAACAAATTCTTGAATGAACAACAACGATGGGCATACAGAAAGTCCACTTTTTACTCGCCCGAATACCCGATAAACATGTCGCGACAATTGGAACCCTTTCGCATTAGTACGCACAAGTAATAATCTGAAAATTTAAACACTATAATAACAAAGTTATAGAGATAAAGCCGCTCAATTAAAAGCTATTTACTTATCACGAAATGCTTTCATACCAATTATGTTTTAATAAATTCCGTAATGGGTCCGGTTTTTGATACCAACATATACTTAGATACATTAGTGTAATAATCTTATTCGACCAATGTACTTCTTTTTTCATATTATTGTGAAGTATTTGATTAAATCAGATGAAATTGATGAAATCAAATTTAATCAGCCGTTATCATTGCTAGCGCCTCTGGACACGTAGACTCGAAATTAGTTTAAAAAAACAGGCTAATTTTGTTATTAATAGTTCCTTATAATTGTATTATTTATTATAAGGATCTCTTTTTATTCTAGCATCTATACACACGATTTTACTAGACAGTAGCTGCTCAACTGACTTCTTAAGTTTTTTTATTAGGCTATTATATTCACCAAAGATGGCTTGAATCATGGCAAATAAATAGCTGATACAGTCGAAATGGCTCAATATTAGGGCTGACTGACGGTTAAACATCGGGTTCCTATAAAATGGCGTATATTATATAAAAACACAATAGGAAAATACAGAATTTATTTTACAAGTCAGTTAATAAATCATAAATTATCAAAACATCTGAATGTGTACTTATATCTATATATGTCTATATAGCTACATATGCTATGCCGCCTCCTCTTAAGTTAGTAGATTGACATCGAAAATCGATGAAAACAAAAACTGTATCTATAAATGTTCGTGATTAAAATACAAATACCTATGCAGATCAGCAGCGACTCTTATTCTGCAATGCGGTGTCGATTCGCTAGTTTTTAATTAAACACCAGAGCCGACGCACTGCCGTTTCGCTTATTAAGAAATAAATGAAATACACGCCTCTTTGCAAATGAATAAAAAAATAACAAATTAATCCCAACATTTGTTGTATAAAACGAGAATTTCTTGAGGTTTAAACGAGTGTATGAATTATAATATTTATGCACTTATGCAAAGATATAATAGATTGGATTCCAACGTTTGGATTGAACTGCACAATTTATGTGCAAACGAATGACAACGTAAACGTTCCTATTTTTTACTTTGCTAATTCCACGTGTCGTATGAAGCACTTCGAAGGTTGAGATTACTAAAATAGCATCCAAGTAGTGGAACATAGTGTATGCGAACATATGCAGATGCTTATTATGTCTATTAATACAGCATTTTAATGTGTCACATGATCCAAATATAGAAATATAAAATAATGGCAAATAATTTTAGTTTTATTTAACACTAGCTGTTGCCCGCAGCTCCGCATGCGTTTTTTCAATATTGTAAATTACTTATTACTAGCCTATGCCACCCGCTGTAATTTTAACTATCCGCCAGTGAAATTTCTGTCAAAATTGGTCCAGCAGTTTCTGAGATTACCTGAAACAAACAGACAGACAGGCAGAGATTTTAAAAATTGTGTTTTTGTTATCAGTATCGTGTATACGTTCATATCCAATCAGTAAAAAGTCATTATTTTGAAATTACATACAGACACTTCATTTTTATTATATGTATAGATAAACTTAAAATTCTTAGATAAAAAAGAATAAATGAAAACAGTAAATAAATTTAGCCAATAATTTAATGATAAATTGATAGTCAAGTCCTGATCCTGAACAAATAGGCGACTAAGCCAAGTGAGTTCTTTGAAGCAATTAAGATATCAGCAATGATATGGTAATAATTACTGCGACTTCTAGCTCCGCAGTTCTCGAGGAGGATATAAGCTTATTTTGAAGTGAATCGCTGATGGCCGGTCATCGGGCGCGTGTATTTATTTTTATTTAGGAATAATTGCCACCTTGAAACCTGAGGAACCAGTCGCAATGTGCGCGAGCGCGCCACGCGCCATCGCCGCTGACATGGGTCGCGTTTTACATACTACTATAGTCTGTCGCATTACTTACAGAATATACTATATATCATGGATTATATGTAAAAATAATATAATTACTTGCTTATTAATGAACACTGGCCAATTTTAATATTCAATTCGCAATCACTTGTGTCTCTGCATGTGTCTATTATTCCAGATATATTGAGAAAATAAATATTGCAAAATTGCGTTTCTTTACACATTTTTAATAAAGGCTAATTGACTCGAAAGACATCATAAGCTCAATATTTCTTGTAACAATTTACCTACTACATTGTTAACTGAGAAAGATAATTGTGTTTTTATAAGAAGTAAGTACTAAATTCGGATAAAATTTAGCAAAGCGTATAAAGCAATGAATTCTCAATTGTTGCATTCAAATATTTCATTGATTAAGTAGGTTCCAATTCTGTAATGAGCTGGAGCTTTTGGTGAAGAAAGACATCGCGGTGAATTAATTATACCATGATGCTTAGGAACTATTTCGACTCTCACCTCTTTTGATACCATCGTTCAGTAGAAAATCTGTCACCAAACACCTGTAGATGTAATTAGGTAGCAGTATTTCTCTTCCAGGTTTAGCGTGTTTATCTTTCGAAGCTACATTTATTTAATGTCAGTTGCGACTTTATGGTCAAACTCATAAACGTATAAAGTATAAAAAATCCAATTTAAAATAAAATACCTTCACTTTAAAGATTTCAAGCCCCCATCAACCAACCAATGAGATGTCAAGAAAATAAACAATTGAACTGCAGTTCCACCAAGGCTCTAACTACATAATTAAAATGTCAAATACCTCTTTTGGTACTAGGGGTTTTTATGAACTGCCGTGCATTTTTATGCTCTGTTTTTGCCATCACTGAAGCCGACATAAATAGAACTTGAAGATTAATCGGACAGTCGGACGAAAAGGAATCCAGCCAACGACCTTCGATTATCCGGTGATCACCACTGAAACATAATAACTAACCAATCAATAACCAGCGTGGCCAATTAAGTTCGGTAGCACCTCTGAGGAGTTCTTGAGCAAGTTTTTGTCACAAGTTTGTATTGCGGGCCAAGTTTAATTGGCGGATACCCGTCATTAGGTATGTAGAATCCAACTCTGGACTGTTAGAACCAGTTGCACTTCAATAATTTAATTGTTTTAGTGACTGGTGCAAACATTCTAGCTCATAAAGTAATTGCTTAAGTTTATTGTCAACTTTAATAAAGTTATTCAATATATTAAATATTACTTACTTCTTGTCGGTGTTGTTCGATCTATCGTGCCACATCATCATTTACAATTTACTAACAAAATGCGAGTCAGTAGATAGACACGTTCTACGAATGAGAGTACTATCCAATTCCTTGATTAACTGGTAAGCATAATTATTTAAAATTTAAGATTTAAAAAACGGTTATCTTTCAGGACTCGTTTCCTCTTGACGTCATACTGGACGGCATTCACTTACTAGTAACGCCTTTTGAGAAAATTTTCTTCTATATAATATTTTTATTCTAAACTAGCTTTTGCCTGTGGCTTGGGTAATGTTAATATAGATTTTGAAAATAAAATACATCCCTAGTAACATACATAAAATACTACAACTCGTTGATAATATGGCTTTATATAGGTGAAAAATTTTTTGGCATCGGTTTTTTTTTCAATGTATTCATTGCAAACAAAGAAAAACATTTTTAATAAGAACAGTATAGGTATACCGTAGACATAGAAATAGCATCTTTTTTATATAACTGTAAAGTAGTATATTTACAGCGCACTCCGACTGCGGTGGTAGGAGGTGATTTGTCGCTGCCGAGCGTGGTTGCGGCCATGCTCGGCAGCGAACAAGCATGGAGTGCGATGGTCTCCTTCTGCGAGGAGGTCATCTCGCAGAAGGAGGCGGTGGAGAGGGTCCGAGAGGTGAACCCTCTCAGCGGCCGTCTCCGCCAAAGAAGGGCTGGTGGAAGGAGGCGACGTTTTCCCCAACCTCCTTCCACCTTCGTAGCTGAACTTGAGGGGATGGGCCGGGGAGCCCATCTCCTCATTGCACAGGTTCAGCTGACGAGGGGAGGTAGCTGGTTGTGTACTCAGTCTAACCAAATTGGCGTTCGGAATCTTTTAAAAGTGAAGTTTTAATGAGTACTTTACTTTTTTTAATAACAGGTATAAAAATTAAAGTTTACTCCGGCCACTTAACAAATGAACATATATGTTAATAAAATGAACCCAAAAGTGACCACTCGCTGATTAATATCAACGTCAGAATATCAGTGTTTAATAAATTTGTCACGAGTAAATAAAATATAACTTGTGTTAATCATATCTTACGCTCTGTATGGTACCGTGGTGGCTACCAGTCTATTAATAAAACCTTGGCTTCGATCCTATAGAATTCTTGCAACCCGCTATTGTAGTCTAGTGGTTAAAGAATTTGTCTTTTTAATCGTGCTACCTCTTCACTGTGCCCGGAGCCTATTATTAGGGTTAATTGGAATTATTAAGTTTTTTTTTATGACGGCAACTAGGAGTTTGCTAGGTAGTAGTGATGCATACGAGATAGTTACGTGAGTGAGGCGCGCTTTTAGATTAATTTATGGTTTGGTACATGTTATAGAAATTTTAATAGAGGCCGTTTCAAGAGTTTGAACCTCTACTTGAGTGACTACTGCGAGTTATAGTTTTAATGCTTTAAAGCACATACGTTCTGTGTTAATAGTTGATACTAAAAGAATAGAATTTTACTTTTTTTTTATATTATAGGGGGCAAACGAACAGGAGGGTCACCTGATGGTACATGATCACCGCCGTCCATAGACACTAGCAATACCAGGAGAGTCGCAAGTGCGTTGCCGACCTTTTAATATATGTGGGCCTCCGGCGCTCTTACTGACCGAACGAAACGCAACAGTGCAAGCACTATTACTTCACGTCGGCTTTCTGTGAGAGGGTGGTACTACCCCGGGCGAGCCGACCCATTCGTGCTGAAACCAGTAATAGTTTCAGCGTAGCTCTACCACCTAGAGAGTCAGACATTTTCAAGAACACTAATGAAAAGAACGGTTCAATTCTTTACTTGGCATATTGCCTGTCGTTTAATCAGGATTTAGTAATTATATTACAATTTTACATGCCAATTATTTAAGCATCATAATAATTTGACTTCCACAACCACACTTATACAACTTCGGAATGATATTACTTTTTATGATGAATCTGTCAACTCTATATCTTAAAAGTATAGTCATTATCATAGTACCCTTATATCACCTAAGTAGGGTCACCACAACGTGTTTTTGGTTTCCCCTCTCCCCTGTCAGATTTCATCTCAGTATTCACTCCTTTTATACACATATCATTTTTCATATAATCTATCCACGCCTTTTTCGGTCTTCCTCTACCCCATCCACTTTCAAACTCAAAACTTTTCTTGTTATGCGACTTTCATCTCTTCTCGTAATATGCCCGTACCATGCTAACCTAATTACTCCTCAACGTCTATGTCACTGGTGCTATTATCAAACTTCTTCTGATATACTCATTCTTAGTCTTATCCATTCTAGTTACACCACACAACCATCTTAACATTCGCATCTCTGCCACATGTAATTTTGTCTCATGTAATTTTGAACCAATATGGATGAAAGAGAAAAGAAAAATCGTAATAGGTATATCTGAAAAGCTATTCCTTACACAATGGATTTGTACTGACTATACGAATTTAGGCACGTGTAGTATCAGTTTATGTATCACTATAACGGAATATACATTTTATCTTGTAATGGTGACTTTTGCGGGTTTCACTGGAACGATTAAAATTTTTCATATAAAAACTCACAACATTTATTTAATATGTATTTACCACAACTTCAGGGAACAAATTTGTAGTGATTTTAGCTTAACTACCAAAAATATTTTTGGAGTTTTAAATACATGTCATATGTATGTAAATCAAATTTTCCATATAGTTTATTTTTGTTTCCAATTTGTAAAGCGTTTTAACTTTAACACGCCTTCAGAGAACCAGTACGATAATAATGGACTTAAACTACTTAAAAAAAATGCATTTTTTAAATTATATCTTCATTCCTGGATTATATTTTTGCGTACAAAATTACAGATTTTATATGTCGTAGCAAATTGGCATAATTTTTTACAGTTCTCCATTTTCTTCAACATTGAATATTCACCGATATGTCATTTCCATAATAATAGTAAATTAATAAAACCGCCGTGACAGAGTGATGTTCATAAAATTGCTTCGGCTGTAACTATAAAACAGGTGGTTCGCACTACAATTAAGCTCAGTTTAAATTGAGCTTAAAATTATGAAATATTTACTGCGAGTAAATATAACTTTGAATGTATAAACTAAAAATGGTTAAGTATAACATATACTATTTCTGTAATAGCATTCTTATACTTATTTGTATGAGAAATAATTCCTAGTATTGCTTTTTTTATAAAATGTTTTACATGGAATTCGTATATTAATATATTTCTTTTTATCTTTTTATCTTAATAATATTTCAATTTGCCAAGGTGTGTATTGTTCAAATGTGGAAACCATATTTCTATATATCTATGTAATTATATGTATGACAGGTAATCTTAAAGTATTACTAACTTACCCAAACATGTCTATATATTAGAGTTTATTTGTAGGTCATTACGATTCAAATATAGTTTGATGAAACTATTAATTTTTTTCGAAAATTCTTCCTAGACGTCAGAAACCTTCCCCAGAGTGGAATTGGATTCCAAAATCTATGGTTATTTTTTTTTTATATTATAGGGGACAAACAAACAGGTGGGTCACCTGATGGTAAGTGATCACCGCCGTCCATAGACACTAGCAACACCAGGGGAGTCGCAAGTGCGTTGCCGGCCTTTTAAATATGTGGGCCTCCGGCGCTCTCACTGACCGAACGAAACACAACAGTGCAAGCACTGTTACTTTACGTCGGTTTTCTGTGAGAGGGTGGTACTACCCCGGGCGAGCCGACCCATTCTTGCTGAAACCAGTAATAGCTTCAGCGTAGCTCTACCACCTACAAAGTAGCTCTACCACCTACACGTAGCTCTACCACCTACACGTAGCTCTATCACCTACACGTAGCTCTACCACCTACAGTTTTCAGTTACAGTTATATAGAGATAATTCAGATTACTTTAATTAAGCGTTGATGTTTTATATTCTTGCACGTCTAACCAAAATGACATCACGGGTAACATAAAATATATTCATATGATATATAGTGACTGAAATATTTCTGTATGAATAAGCTCGAAGTATTCCGACAATAAATACAAGTGTATCTAATGGTAACAATTATAACATTATTTTAAGGATGCTTCTGAAAGCGGATAATATGGTGGATGTGATATCTTTGCATACAATTTTATTTTTAAATAACCAACACGATGTGGAAGTAAAACTACGAGACAAAATATGCTACTTTACTAGATCCATTATAAGGATTAAAAAAGAGTAAGAAAAACAATATTACTTATCATGTTACATTTTCGTTGCTATAATAATTTTTTGTCACACTAAGAAAAGAAGAAATCGTTTGTTCATAATGCATTACGATACAAAGTGGGTATACAGAAGTGTATAAAAATCTGCATATTTCGGCTTTATAAAAGTGCATATACTAAAGTGTAAAAAAGAATACTCAACGCTGATTTTCGGCAGCTCGAAATAATTTAGATTAATCCAAAAACCACGAACAAGTTTTTTATTCCAAATTAATGTTCTTGTAATTGTTTATATTCGGTACGTGGATAAAGTATGCATACAATATCCATGAGAGAGTCTAACATAATAACCATTAAATTGAAAAGAAGATAGCTTTTATCATTAACACAATATAAATATTTATTTATCTATAAACGAAAGTTAATCCAGAAGCGCCTAATATTAAAGTGATTTTACAATAGGCGCGCTACTTCATTGTATTTTCTAACTATAAAATTTATTCATATTTTAAATTAATATTTTGATTTCTTTATATGTACAGAAGAGGCTTTTATCCGCGGCTTCTTTTTACTGAAAATTTTATAGTGAGCGTTTGAGTTGTTAAAGCGTAAAAGCATAGCATATACAAAAACAAACACATTCATATTTACATTACTAGCTGTTGCCCGCAGCTCCGCATGCGTATATTGTAACATACATTTTATAAAATCAGCTGTCTGTTAGTGAAAGTTCCGTGAAAAATGGTTCAAACGTTTTGGAGATAGTACCACAGACGAAGCCACAGACGACAGTCAGTCTAAAATAAAGTAGCATATGTTATCCGCTGTAATTTTAACTATCCGTCAGTGAAATTTCTGTCAAAATCAGCCCAGCCGTTTCGGAAATTACCCGGAACATACAGACAAAAATTTTAAAAATTGTATTTTTGTTATCAGTATGGTATATACGTTCATATCCAATCAGTAAAAAGACGTTATTTTGATATTATATACAGACACTTAATTTTTATTATATGTACCTATAGATAGTTAGGATTAGGATTTTAAAACTCAAAAGATTGTAAAAGTTAAATTGTTTTTGCATTTTAAAACCTATTTATTAAAAAAGGCTACAGGAAAAGATTAATTAATATGACATTATAATCTTTAGAACCGAAGCAATTATCTATGACAAAAACTATAATTCAGAAAGTACGCTAAATGAAAACGAAGTAATTGTGCCATGTGGCGCGGCGCAGGGCATCGGGGACCGAGAGTAAGTTATCTGTCTAAAGAAAGCCGAGTTTTTCCGAGAAGGGCCGAACTGTAGATACCTGTGTGAACAAGGTACTACGCCGTGCATTTTTGTCGCATTGTTGTTTCCCACTGCAATTATAATTTATAAGGATTTTTGTAAACTTATATTACTGAAATTAAATACATTTCAATTAAATAAATTATACGTATCTATGTGACTTCAATATAGTTTAGAACACACCGCATAATCTAAGAATAGATTACAGCAAAACATTTTTTTTAAATTACTCATTTATCTACATATTTTATAAGTGACGTAAACGAAAATAGTAAACAATTTGTAAACAAATCATATGTACAGTCTCCTTTAATACAAGCAGAGCACTAAATTCAACACTTCATTAAGACACGGAATACGTAGAGCGCCCGCGGCGACTGCCAACTAACGCCACTAAAACAAACATCCCTATTAATTCCCCGTGAAGACACGACAACGAAATTATACGAACATGGATATCAATCATACATGAATTTCTAAAAGATAATCGTTAAAGATATTCGAATATTTAAATATTAGAATCGATTGGAAGAATGAACCAAAAAAAAAAATCGTTTTATAATACTACCTGTTATTCAAGTAGAACATCCATATGTGATATTAGTTGTGTGCCCGATTGGATTTTCTGTCAGACACATTTGAGAATTTAAATATTCTCTTTAACCCATTTATTTGCTAGAGCTCTGTGGTAGAGCTCTTTCTAAGTCCGCCTGGCTAGCTACCACCCTCAAGTTGAAAATCTGTCGCTAAGCACCTGTTGGTGAGTTCCGGCAGCTGTACTTGAGAGCCAGTCTCCCTCTAGGCTTAGCATGATTACTATCTTAGACCGCATCATCATTTAATATCTGATGAAATTGTGGTCAAACGCTAACCTATAGAAAGCACTTCATCGAAATGGCAATGAGCGTACAATTGTCAAAAATTAAGAAGCTTGGATTTGGAGTATATTGAGCTATATTCTAAACCCATACGTTTAAACTGTGAGTTACATTTTAATCAGTTTTATTAGTTAATTAAATGTTACGTTCCTGTGAACGAATTGGGTATATGCAATTGAGCTTCTTCAACTGGAGTGATATGGTAACATTTTAAAGGTTATACACACTGTAAACCATTTCCCATGTCGGAGCCTTGTTAATGTATTTTTTTAACTACTAGCTATGTCCGCGGTTTGCTTTTTTTGTTTGTTACGATTAAAAATAAATAATTAAATTGTAAATAGTTGAATTATAGCAAAAAATATTTTATTCTATAGAATTTTAGAGCAATAAATCTTAGGCATCTTGATATATTGTACACACGTAGTTAGTAGTTGCAGTTCTAATTTGCATAGTATTTGTTAAATTTAAAACCTAACCTTCCCTGTTGTATAGTCTCGTATGTTATCAATATTTTAACATAACATTCAATTAGCTTACGTTAATAAAGACATCATTACAGATAGATAACGTAAATGATTATATACATACAACAATAATTGTGTACACAATATGTCGACATAATCGGTATACTTTACGAGCTGCTTAGCGCAAATCCCCATATTGTTGATATGCATTATCGGTATCTTTACTACACAAAATGAGACATAAATTAAGAACGTAAATATATAGCTATAAAATATCACTTGAAACGTGTTCAGTGTCAGATCAGAAGCGCTTAAATATGATATATAGATTTCCTATGGCATTATTTAAATTTGTATTACATAATTATTAGCTATTCAGATTTTACTGTTAAAGTGCTTTGCACCTATTCAATAGATGCCTTGGAGATTATCTACGAGTATATGTAAATATCTTGACTTATTTGGTTTTCATACACAAGATACAATATTTGAAATTAGTTTAGTCCGTCTAAAACTGTGAAGATTTCTATTTTAGCAGTTGTTTCGCTTTATATAAATATAAAAATATCTGAGCTTAAATATATAACCGTTAAGTAAACTTCTCGAGCTAAACCAAATTTAAACATCACGTTATTTACGACATTTTAGCTATTATATAGTAGCGGGAGGGAGGAAACCTGAGTAAAAAGTTACCGTCACAGAAAACAACGTTAAAAAGTTACGGAAGTTGAGGAGATAACCTCGTTAAAAAACATACAGGAGGCCTTGAGGCGGAGGGAGATAGAAAACCTCGTTAAAAAGTTACCGTGGGAAAAAACCACGTTAAAAAGTGACAGAGGGGAGGCCACCAGGCGACGGGAGAGGAGAAAAACCTCGTTAAAAAGTCACCGTGGGAGAAAACCATGTTAAAAAGTTACGGATGGAGAAGAAAGCCTTGTTAAAAATCAATAGCGGGTGGCGGTTGGTGGGGACAACCCTTTGATTGCCAAGCCGGAATAAGGAGGGAAGCGGCTGGGGACCTAATCTTCCATTGTACATTTGTTCGGTAGGCGGGTAAGCAGCTTGACCGGGCTGTCGTCGCGGCCATGGTGTTCACGCTGGTCCTTATCGCCGGATTGGTATGGTGCTTGGCCTGTTCGATCCCGTGTCACTTCATAACGTGGCTGATGGTATCTTGTGGGTTTTTTAGTCAGTAGGAGTCTGACACATCACAGCTCCCCAAGGTTATGGGTGTCCAATGTAGGATTTCTTCCAACATCAAAACAAAAAGATGATGATATTATTTATGACATTTTATAAAATAGATACAAAGTAGTGTAAAGTTTTCTACTAGATGGCATTGGCATATTATCAGAATAGTCCGTTGGCGTCTAAATTTTCATAGATTGTTTCTCTTTACTGTTAACATTTAGCATTACTGAGAGTTTAAATGAAAATAATAATTTCATTTTATCCTACAGAGGCGCTATTTTTAACGCTATTTTTAATTATCAAACGTTGATGGGCAGGTTCAATCGACAGTTGTAACCGTTCTGTTAAAATATTTATTCATATAACGTTAAGGTAACAAACATTTTAATAAATTCTAAGTAACATTATTAATGCGAAAATGAGTTTGTTTGTCAGTAACGTTTTCCCGCTTTAGGAGGAGATACATTAATCTACAGTACTGCGAACGAAGCTGCGAGTAAAAAATAATTACATAAAATAAAATATCTGTCTCATATTAGATACCATATTTTCAAGCCAGGTTTGATGATTCCTATATCGTAGGAAATGAGAAACGCGTTAACCGGCAGATATCTACTACCATAATGGAAACGAGTTTAACCAAGACGCACTGTATTAGCATTTTACAGTTATGCCCTTTTAACCCTTCTGATTTATAATCCGGTGAACATATATATTTCATTTACTTAGATCACATGAACGCTTAAAGTAGTGTGAGAAATAATATTTAGGCTCATAGTTTTATGAAATGAAATAAATGTCTTATTTAGGTCTTTATAAAAATTCAAACGCTGAAAAAATCGCAAGCGCCTTCTAGTAAATATATAAAATTTAACCTACATGTAATATCATGGTGAGATCTAGTGTTTACTGGAACCGGCTATGAACCATTCAAATGCAGCCTTAATACTTCCGTACAACATTTATTCTCTGCCAATTATATTAAAATGTACAATAAACCTAGAATGTTCCCGAAAGTAAATCAGATCACGGAAACTGTCAATACACGAATAGGGAAAGGGTCTAAAAAGACTCTATTATCTCTTACATTACTCACACAAAATTAGTTTTTGTATAACAATAAAATATTTACATACAAAAGAAAGGTCGCCGCCTAATGATAAACGTATCATAAGAGCCCTAAAGGCATCTCGTCCGATATATCTGTTCGGAACAAATCACTGTTTTATCGTAACACCAATCGTAAAAAATATTGATATCAACAAAAAAGTGGTTCAAAAACAATAGAATGGATGGATTGAAAGGATTCCACCGTGAGATAACGAGCCAGTAAAAAAAAATATATGTATTAATAATAGGTCGGTGTGGTGACCGTAAGTGTGAACGCTGACCACTTAGATTGTTATTGTGTTTCCTGTACTCGCGACTGCATCTATATTAAGTAAAACTAGATTGAGTATTAAGAAAAAAACTAGACATAACCAATTAACAGTAAATGGTTTTATTTAGAACCCATTTAATTCGTAATGTATGAGTTGTTTTTAAATAAAAAATTTCACTTCTTGTAAATGAATATAAATTATATAATATTTAACAAATGTGGGAACAAAATTTCACACATGGTAATTTAATTCCAAATCTAAATATTTGCAGACATAGATTAGACATAAATAGTTAATCATGTGCATGAATCAAGTCTGTGAACTCTCGGCCTTATAGTAGGATTACACCATAAAAATTTCCAAATAATGCGTACCGCTAGTAAAAAATTGCTTAGAAATGTTTGATCGAAAGCTTGTATATTCCCAAAAATCTATCCACCACTATATTTTTAAATTCCTCAGATATTTTTTTAATCATGCAGTAGACTTTAACATAATTCGTGTCGTTATATCAGGTTAGAAATAACATATGATAATTATCCCAAGGGACATGCTAAACTATTTATTAGATAGCGACACATCGGAGATATATATCACTGTTTGTTTAGATAACACTATAGATACCTTTTAGAATGCTAAGAAATTACTATAAAATACAATCGGTATGTTTATTTGTCAAAGCAAGGTAACGAACAATGCCAAGGGTCTATAATATAATTAGTTATGCATAGAATACAATATGTATGAAATAGAATTATTTAAATAAATTAAAAGGGAACATATAATTAACTTTAAAATATACATATAATAAGTGTAATATTTTAAAAGGGATTAACATAAACGCTGTTGCTACTAGCTCCATGAATAACGATAAACCACTTACTAATATATCTGTAACCTCTAATATTAAATAACTTTAATCGTTAAATGGCTTCTATGCTACACATGGGATGTTATGTCCTACTAAAAGTAAGCACCAAGTTACACTTAGTGGTCGACAATTCGAAAAGTCATTTAAACATTCATATTGACATTGTGATAATTTCAATTCCGTAATTTCTTTTGGATTGTTTTCGATACCATCAATGTGTTACTGGTTTAGACTTTGTTATTATGACGCCATAACTGGAACTGTTCTTAATCGAGCTAGTTTACTTTCTTGTCATCATTCATTGTCATTATTCACGCTTGGTAAAATTTGACTTTTGCTTAAATAAACTGTACATTACAATTAGTCATATATAGAGGGACTGCACGATTTCTTATAGTCTTCACTCTTTGCTGTGTAAGAAGTTGCATGATTAATGCTATGTTGATACTGCTGAAAAGACGTGGCTTTGAATACTAGAACAAATTTAAACTTTTATCGAAGCAAAACAAAGTTATGAAACGTGATTGTAGAGGATTGGATCATAATTTCCCCTGACGTTAAATGACGAGGTGACGTCTTACGTCCAGAATAGTGATCGGAAAACTTGCCATCCAAAAGAGCCAAATATAAACAATACAAAATTGAAGGTTATTCAAAAACCCTTCTTTTAATTTAAGTTTTGCTTTACTTGATAATTTTTTAATAGAAATAATCAAGATTAAAAGTACACTCTCCAGATTTTCTTTGCTAAATATGTCTTCTTACGAGCGACTAGTCTTGATATTGTTGCTTTGTAAAAATATGTCTTTTTTTACGTTTCAAAATCAACTAGACTCTTACAAGGTAACTTAATAAATATTATTTTGTGTCTGTATTAAATATTTTTTCGAAGACCCACAGTGAAGAAGTAAAAAAGCCGCATGCGGTTCACGAGGCGCGGATTGCCGACCACTGGTCTAGAAGATTGACTCTCAAGTGCAGACACTGCGATGAAATACCTATGTGTACTTAACGACAAATTTAAACCTTGACTGTGAAAAATGCTATAGTTCCATCGCAATTTAGATTCAGTTAACGTTCCGATTCAAATTTACGTACGTAGCGTCCGAATATACTGAGCCATAATCGTAACAAATTCAAATTCGCACTCACTTGGTAAAGTACTACCTTAAAATCTAGCACGATTTACTACACTTATGAGTCACTTTAAAAAATGTAGTGTATTACCATATTCTACTGTTTAGTTCAAACTCATATAATTCAGTTCATTTTAATATGGTAGGTTTTCTTTTCTAAGTCCGCCTGGTTAGCTACCATCCTCGAGTTGAAAATATCATCGAGCACCTAAAGGTGTATTTCGGCAGCTGCACTTGACAGCCAGTCCCCCTCTAGCTTTAGCATGTTTACCATCTTAGACCACATCCTCATTTAATATCAGATGGCATTGGGGTCAAACGATAAAACCTATAAAATATTTTTAAAAATGCTACCTAAATCCCAGTAAAAATATCAAAAAATGCAGGACTTGATGACAATATCTTTTAAAAGCTATTTATTACTATGTTTACCAAAATTTCCATTGTGCCTGACCTACATTAATGTTAATTGCTTAACCACGCGTCCGAAAACCATTGATATGTCAATAATTTATTGTCGAATGAGTCTGGGGTAATCTAATAACTAATTTGCTTGATTGGATTAAGACGTCAAAGCGTGCTCGGCGTTTTACGGTCAACAAAAAAGATCGGATTACGGTGTCGATGAAACTGTAACGGATACATCTTTGGCTATTATTAGAAAATCATTCCGGTGAAAAAACCATTTTATTATGATACTCTTTGCTTTACAAGATTGTATGTATATATTTTTTGCCTTTTACTAGCATTTATTAGAATCATAAGTGTACATTATTTTGTTTTGTGCCGATTTATACATTATTAAATTTTGATAAGAGTGTATTTAGTCTTTTGGCCGAATCCAGCGGAGAGCGGCTCAAATCGTCGATGACCGGGTGCTTTCCTTAGGGCTCGACACTTTCGAGCTTCGTAGGGGCATTGCGTCACTTTGCGTCTTATACAAGTTCTACCACGGACAGATTGATACCTGTTGCTGAGTTCTATTACCGAATAACTCACCATAAAATGAAATTCCATCAGTGTCATCTCGATGGTTAGTTGTATAGTGTACGGTTCTCGCGTGCGTTTTTCCCCCGTACGTCGGTCCTTTGGAATGAACTCCCAGCAGTAGCGTTTCCGGACCAATATAACCCACAAACCTTCAAGAAAATAGCCTACGCCTTCCGCAAAGGCCGGCAACGCACCTGTGATGCCTCTCGTGTCGAAGGTGTCCATGGGCGACAGTGATTAGTTACCATCAGGTAACCCGTCTGTTCGTTTGTCTCCCAATCACATAAGTACTAGAATACTAGAATATACACTATAGAATATACTAGAATAATGTATGTAGTATTGCTATCTTGTATACAACAGATATGTTATAATAAGCTAGCTTTGTTGTGTAGTTGATTTTTTGTTCAATATCAGTTTCGCTTCTTAGGGTCTTAACATATCTCAACATTTTAACATATCTTATTTAATCTTTATCTTTCTTAAGACTGTGTAACCCAAAATATCTAACGAATAATACAGTTTGTCCTCATCGTTCCTGATATTAAGGAGTTCAAACAAGAAATACCCTCAATTTTAACAATATTAACTAATATTGTTGTAATGAAACTTATTGAAGATATATCTAACATAATACGCAGTAGATATCTTTTTACTTTGCTTAACAATTACATCGGTGTTAGTTGAAAAATATATTCGGTATCAAATTAGTTTAGAAATCACTCATATCGTTTACCGAACGCTGTTCTTACGCAGTCTATTCACGGTTCTACCGTTAGTAATTCTATCGTTCAAATGTTATTTCACATAATCCAATAACATTGAAATGCCATTAATGCGTTATTCATATTAGTAACAACAACATTCTTTTATAGTACCTGCAATTTAACTAGAATAAAATATTTCACACCTTAAAAATTCATGAATATTATTATACATTTAAAGTTATGCAAATTCTATTATCATTAATACTGTTTAATACATAATTAATCTTTAATTTACAAGTTTTTTTTTCTTTAAGCCGTATTTTATTTAAATTACATATAACATTGATTAACAAATTTTGTTCGTGATTAAATTCTGGAAACTTCTAACAAAATGCATCATTACAAAATTAGAAACTGTCACATAATATCTTATCTTCTGCGTGATATTCTTTTTATTAATATTTTGTTCGTTACATCCACGTATGGAATAAACAAATATATTTAGAAAATAGTTTATTCTGCAGACGTTATTAAAATATGAAGGAAATTCCATTAATAATTATATATATCTCATAGAACCTATTGCAGTCATATTCACAGCAAAACAATAATGACAAAGGCTAATACATTTTCCTAAACGATGTCTAATACGTTGATAATCAGACCAAACGACAATTCGTATGCAAGTTAGGTCATTATATCAGTCAATTAACGGTGAAATATCATTCATTATATCTCGTTAAATATTTAAAACAGCAATACGATGTTGTTGTCAATGGCTTAATTAATATCTGCGCAATTTTTGTGTCATCTTTATAAATGCAGTACTAAAATATTAGATTTTAGTTACCTATAGGTACCTGTATAGTAATTTGCATAAATTAATTATCATAGATTAACACGTCATGCATTAATTTTAATTTATATTAACCTGTCTTATCTGTTTGAAAAGTCGTGTTTTTATTTACAGCATCGTGTGATTAGCTACACTACAAATTATGTTATTAAGAATGTACAATCTATATTTTATACACAAATTGACAGGTAACGCATTTTGTCATTTCCCGGTTACATGTTATTAATTATACCTTGAAAATTGGTAAAAAATGCCAGCAGGTGCATTAATTCGAAACTGGGTGGACGTACTCGACTTCGAATTGAATATTGATTACAAATTGATAAGTCCCGTGACAACACAGATGTCTACTGAAGAAGGTGATTAAATAGTGCAAGACTTAATTTTGATAGCACAACTTCCAAACCTACTCTTGCAGTAGAGCAGCAGTGATCGTTATTATATGTTCCAAATGCAACATCCACGTGACTTTCTAATTACTTAATTACTTTCTAATATTGTAGGTGGTAGAGCTACGCTGAAGCTATTACAGGTTTCAGCATGAATGGGTCGGCTCGCCCGGGATAGTACCACCCTCTCACAGAAAACCGACGTGAAGTAACAGTGCTTGCACTGTTGCGTTTCGTTCGGCCAGTGAGAGCGCCGGAGGCCCACATATTTAATAGGCCGGCAACGCACTTGCGACTCCCCTGGTGTTGCTAGTGTCTATGGATGGCGGTGATAACTTACCATCAGGTGACCCACATGTTCGTTTGCCCCCTATAATATAAAAAATAATAATAATAATAATTAAGGATAGTAAAAAGTGATCGTAATAAAGACTACTGTAATATTTGATAACAGTCAGCAATTTGCTATAGTAATTAGTAAACAATGAACTCCAGGTGAACTACATTCCTGCAAGCTATAATATATCTATGAAAAAGGCAAAGATAGTGTAGTTAACTCGTTACTCTTTTTCGATATTTTATACTCTTATGTGTTCCTTTTTATGATCATGATCTGTGATTGAATTAGGAATGTAAAATAAAATTAATCTTTTCATCTCCCAGAACTCAATATAATTATTATTATCTTTCCTGTGCGTTAAGCAAACAATATTAGCATGGAGGTCTATTTCCACTGGTATCACTGTAATTTTCAGGTATTTTTATTAATACAAATTTCATGCTTCTAGGACCTTTCGCTATAAGCTGTGTATTGTGTTATAGTAATTTCATAAAAATAAACTAATGAATGATCAATTTAATCGGATCGAAAATAATAAAAACTAACAAATCATATTAAGTCAAGCAATTATTTGAAAATTTACTACGATATAAATAGAGACCTTGTATAGTTCAAACCAATACACTACGAAATCGCGTTGGAACAGGTTACCAGAGTATCATTTTCATATCGACACATCTTCTTCTATACAATATTCTGATACTTCAGTAGGTATTATAAACCCAATGATAAATGTATCGACATTTAAGCTTATTAAATATAAATTTCGGCATATCTGATCTATTTATGCGGCGGCTACTATCGCAAAACAAGACGCTTATCAGAGATTCCCTTGTTTTGCGGTGGCAATAAATTGTGTAAATATCCTATAATTCTTTACTTCCTAAGATCAAAATCCGATAACAATGTTAGAACATGGGTGGTGAGTTGTGTGCGGTATCATTCTTAAAAAACACCTAAACAAAAAAAAAAACATGTTTTTACTACGTGCAAATCTCAAAAAATCGTTCCGAAATCTTTGTGTTCGTAAGTTCTTATCGCTGTTTGTGTGGTAAAAAAAAAAGAGCGATATCGCACCATTGTTATGTTAACAACATGTGAGCTCGTATGCAACCCGACAGATTATACGGAGACAACCTTCCAATTTATAGTATAGTTATCAAAATATGACGAATTTTAAAATTTTGCAAAATCTATTATTTTTAAACATATTACTACTAGTTTTTGCTAGCGGCTTCGCTCGCATTCATATATCCCTTTTTTTGATATACCCCTCGGGAAGAGCACATTTTTTCGGAATGGAATGTATACCTATTAGTAGTAATAGAACCTAGTATAGCCTTTTATATGATAACGTGTATGCAAAATTACATGACGATTGATTGAGTAGTTAAGATGTAAAAGCGTAACAAACAAACTCTCTTTCACATTTATAATATTAGTATCGATTATTACTTATCAGTTGTAGTCGAAAATAACAATAAAACTTAACAATGTGCCAACAGAAACTTTCATGAATGAATCATAACAGCTCTCACGCTGTGCATTAAGGAAGTCTGTATGACGCTGAACTTTACATATTTAAAATATACAGAAACTTAAAACAATCGTTTAAGAAAGAAAAAAAACATTTATTTTCAACACACATGTAAATATACTTATGAATAAACGTAAAAAGATACAATTTAGGATTTTATATGCGTGTGTAGCAAATGAACCCACAGTCAGCATATGTAATGAAGGAGGTCCCCCAGCGATGATTTTCGCTCGAGACATAAAGTTATGTCTGCGCATATTTATGTGTTGTGTGGTGTACTATGTAGTGATAAATATCGACGAAATATGCATCTATGTTGGAAAAAAAAATCCGTTGAATATTAACTATAAGATATTAAGTAATTATTGTATCAAACAAATAATTTTCTCATGTGGGAATCGAACCCGCAACACTCGATCACTTAAACCACTACGTCATCCGTGTTGATAAATGATATACTTAATATAATTTAAATGAATTACGATATCGATATTAAACGTAGTATATTAACGATGCGGATCGACGCATCCCTTAGATTTATGAGATAAATTTGTCCGCCGGTTGCGTTGCGTCTCATTACTGGCGCCGACAAAGCGTCCACCGCCATACATTTGTCACAAGAACAGTTGCAAATAGGGATTTTCTTATAACACCACTGTAATTATAAGATTTTTTTGTACATTATAGATTTTTGCATTTGACCACATTCTCACCTGTTCTTAAATGATTTGGTCCAAGATGGTAAAACAAAGTAAACCTAGATGGCCTGGGTCTCAATTGCAGCTGCTGGAATACACCCATAGGCGCTTAGCTACAGATTTTCAACTAGAGAGTGGTAGCTAGCCAGCCGGACTTAGTAAAAGCCCTACCACCATGCGACATGTTATTTTGACTTCCGTGCCACGCGTACCACCGGTGGTACACGTTATATTTGTTCTTTCGGCTACGTGCACCTCACACTTGTGATGTGGTAGTTACACTACTTACTTACTCACATTTACACGATGTGACAACTACTGAAAATGAAATAATTACCTTTGTATTAATATTGTAATGTAACATTGTATAATAATATATACATTTTTAATCAATAGGTATATGAAATGGCCTGAACGCCATGTTATGTCAGCTTGATATGGAACGTGTTAAACGTGTATCGCTTTTTGCACTTAATAGAAATAATGAGGTAGAAATTTTACACGAATTTTAATAAACATTGTAACAAGTATAGCTAACCGCGGTTGTGTGTGCACTTAGTTTTTCTTAACTCTTACACAACCGATCAAAATACAGTTTTCACTCAAATTTAGTAGTTTTTTTTTTACATTTACATGTATAATGCATGTATATTATAAATAATAGAAGATAGAGAAAATTCGATGTACCTATGTGTTGTGTTATAAATATATGTTTCTGGTACTTTTATATTTATCATTTTCATTTATCAAAATAATGTATAGAAATTCTGTATTGTACAATATAACCAGTGAGTCCGACAAACGTTTTCCTGTCTGGAAAATAAGTAATCCCATAGTTCGATCGCAGCGCCACCTACCGGGCCCAATTAGGAATCTAAGCTATTCAGGGCCCCCTCAACAATACTCACAAAAAATTTCATCAAAATCAATTCAACCATTTAAGAGGAGTTCAGTCACATACACATGTACAGAATAAATGATATATAGATATAAAGATTATTACATCTATATTTTTGTCATACGAGATTTATAATTACGCACAGAAAAGGTATTTGTTTTTGACGAACTGTAATTTTCGAGGCGCCAAAAAATGTATCGGATATGAGGTACATGTGTCTACATCGCTTGGACACTTATGATGCTACATTATTAAGTAAATTGGACTCGTGCAAAGCCGAAGCGAGCCGCTACTTGTTAATAAACCAGAGACGGTTAAAAATATTGCATTTTTTTTTTTTGTTGACTCGTTGTCTTCAAATATCGTCGAAGCGGTGTGAGGAATTCGTTTATTAGGTGCGCTTGAGACGTCTAATATTTTTTTGAACGCCGGTCGCGAACTGTTTTCAGAGAAACCTGGGTTCCAAAGTAAAACGGTGGCTGTTTAAAATTCTGCATGCGCTCGAGATCGCCGACCGATGGCTCGCGCTAACTTCCGTGCAGCCTCTCAAATTAAATTACAGCTGACATTGTTTTATTTTGTCAATTATACAATTTCATAATAACTATACGTTTTGTTTGCTCGTACAATTTGGAGGTTTCATGAAACAACTAGTTAATGCCCTCGACTTTGTTCTCGTTTCATTCGATTTTCGTTTCTTGTTGCTTCATGGGAACTACAGGTTTTTCTAGTTTAATTGTTACTCTTTTTTTTTTAATTTTGGAGGATACTGCTTAATACCTATGAAAATTCATAAAACTATACAACTTAGATAACGCTTTTAAAAATGTATAGAGCAGTATTGTCAAAGGAAGTTCAGTGGTTTCATGATTACTCCGAACGAAACGAAAGAATTCAATTTTATTTGTACGTACATATTTTGCGGTAATATTTTGAATACATTTCTTTTCTTTTTAAACCTAACAATCTTACTTTTTGAATGAATTTTCCAGACAAAGTAGTATACTTATATGTCTGTTTAATTAAATGAGTTATATAATTATGATAATAATTTCTACATGATTTATGGATATAGAAATAATTCTACAAATTATTTCATTAATAGGAAGCTATTTTTCGTTGTAAACGTTATTTCCCAGTGAAATATATCCGATATTTGACTCTAATTTCGTTTCCATACTGTAATTAACGCGTACAAAGTCGCCACCGGTTGGAGCATTTCACGTGAAGTCAACAGCGATAATTGTAATGTTCTAAAATTCTGTTATATTCAGTGTAATTATACATCTAGTATTAGTAGTTATTTACACTTCTATGTACGAATGTGAATGCATTATTATAATGTTTTTGTATGATATTATACTTCTCAAGTTATATGGGCTTTTAAAGAATTGTCGTTATTCATAATTTGGATTTTTCAAATTTAGATTTTCAAATTAAGCAATTTACCAACACAACGTGAAATGTAACAATTTAGATTAAACATTTCTTGTTCTTTTCAAAAATAAAATCGAAGTTCAAAGAAATTGGATATACAAAACCGGAAATAGATATTTTAAAAACATTTTTAGTAACGTAAAAACTTTTTGTTTTTATTAAGTTTATAATAAAGGAAAAAGTACACTTATACACACAAGAAGTTTTAAAATATGACATATGAGGTATAAATGGGAATAAGCATACAATTGAACAGAAATATTAGTTGAAATAGTAGTAAACAATTGGTTTGTGATAATGAAAGACGACTAGTAGCGCCATCTTTTACCTGTGAGAGGAATTACTTTTTTTAAGTTCGATTTTATTTTTATAAAGAACAATATATTCTCTGTATAAGACACCCCGCTTAATATTTTATTGTAAATTTGCTAAATTCGTAAAACGACTTCCAAAAAACCCGAATTTCATCCCAACTAGTTTTAAAAGACAGGAACTTGACAAATAAACGTCATATAAAAAATATTGTATTCATATTCATACCTACTTGAAGAGCATTAGGCCGAATATAAACGAATTTCAGAACCTAATTTATTTATCGCTATCCCCTTCACGTGAAATGCGCTCGTTTTCAATACATAATAGTACATTATTTATTACGCTAATAAAAATTCACATCGCATAGACATTACGCGAATTGCAAAAATGTGTAAAACCGTATGTCTTACAAAGATATAGCCTTCAAGTTACAATGGAATCGAAAAACTATTACCGACTTACGCGTGGATGCATGTACGCGTTCTCAACAGTATATTGGGGACATTTAATGTGGATTCCCAAAGGGGTTACCAGTAAATAAGGCTTGTTTACGCGCCTTCATGATGCACAGGCGGTATGCCATTGTAACCATCGAACGATACACTTTATTGGCTAATTTTATTCAATTAAATCGTTCTCGTTGCGCTCGGACCTACCTACGCCGCGATGTTTTAACGCCCCAAGAATTATTTGCAATAGATAACAAAATACACGACGCGTTCGACGAGTAGTGATTTAAAGGTAGCCAGCCGATCAGTGCGTAATGGCTCACGAGCGAATTTATTAAAACGACTTTGACATGCACCGCTTCTTGAAACTATAAAAATAAATTAAACCAATCTTATTTCTTATTTCGACTACTATTGAAGTAGGTAAGGGTTAAAAATAGTTATAATATGATAATTTTGAATATTAAAGCAGGTGGCTCCCAAACGGTGAGCGTCCCGTCAGACACACGCTGTGATATCATTTAGACGTTTCGTCACAATATTATTGTCCATAGGACAAAACTATTACTACCCTTTAAAAGTAAAAAAAAAAAACATTTGATTTCACTAAACCCAGTTAGTATCATGCTGACAACGCATTTTACAAATCATTTATAATAGAATTTATTTGATGTGCGACGTGTATGCGCAGACTCGTTGATACTATCGTGCGGTTATGAATGTTGACTTGAAGAAACGATTCTATGAAAGGGTTTCTTTGTTAAATATCAAGCAATTAATCTACGTGATGTTAAAGATATTCTTATTGTTTATAATTATATTTACAAAGATGACTTTTATTGCAACATATCTATATCTGACTGGATTAAAAAAAAAATTCTTTAGAAAATAAAAAGGTTTGTCCACCTTTCAAGGTTATGCAGACGAATTCATTATTCAATAAATGATATATTTATCTATTCTAATGTTGCTTACGTAGTTTTCACTAGTATCTAATGTTCGGAAAACTCAAGTATAAGATAGTTTCGGAACGAAACGTTTAATGACAAGCGACCTGAAGTTGCATCCGCACAAACGTCACTCAAGAACTCGATTCGAATCGGGCGCACACTTTCAATTGTAAAACGTTATTAAATTATAAAAAATCGCAAAAAAATCTTTTATTATGTACGTCTACATTAACTACTTATTACTACTATCGCAAACGCCGCTACAGAGATTCAAACACACACTAAAATCACAATACAATTCCAAACAAAACAGAACACTAAATAGTACAAAAAATGTTGGGGCGACTCTCAAAATCACGTCATAAAACACGTCAATAAATGGCACTGGAATATTTGTAGCGACAAACAAAAGGACATGTCGTAGACAAACCAATAAATCGTTAAAAAAAAAAACAAATAAAATTATATTTAATAGGCTCGTGAGAACTGTCCACCACCCACTGAGGGTGGTTCGTTAAATATTTTAATTGTGCCGCTGAAAACGTCCCCGTAATTTTTATATGTCGTAAATCAAAAGCCTTGTCCACAGTAGTCGTCATTTTTTGCTCACAAATATTTTTTCAGAAACAAATCTGATTGTAAGTAATACTCTTGAGTAGCTTGTAAGTGCCATGAAAAATAATCTGTTTAATAATTATAGTATTCGGTAATTAAGAAATATGGCTTATTTAATCAAAAACTGAATTCGATGTCTTATCTCTGTCGACAGTGGAATAAAAGATGAAATTAAACTATTTTAATGTTAAGAGATTTAAAGATGCACAAGTAATAAACGTAGATATGTCTTTTGAATATATTTTAAAGCACTACTAGCAAACACCCGTGACTTCGTACGAGTTAAATTACGATAATAATTATTTTTTATAAAATGGATACCTCAGAAATATCTATAAAAATCATATGTGCCAATTGTCACGTTACTCGGACAAACGGTGTTGCAGTTTATGAATGTCATAAATGTATACAATCTATATACATACTAGTAAAGGCCTCGACTTCGTTCGCCTTAAATTACAATATAAAATTAAATGACATTAAAATAAACACCAAAGGCCAGTTATACTAAAATTAATGACACGAAAACTTTCTCCATGAAGGAACACTACGTTTGTCAACTTGCCAGTATAATATAGGCATATCAACATGTATTTTTATACATATATAGACGTGCAATTATATAAAAATCAGTTTTATACTGCTATTACATTAATTTTATGTACACTGAGAACGTTTTAGCATACTTTTTTACATAGTCTTTTATTATCCTTTACAACTTTCAATGCAATAGACTAAAATACAATAACGCTATCACCGTCCAAACGTAAAATTAAAACGTACAGTCGACCATCGATTAGGATCGCTGCCTACGCCCCGTCAGCCCGATAACTTCGCTTCTGTTATTTTATTAAACTCGATATATTTACCACAAACTGATGGACAGATAATTTTAAAATTAGACATATTTCTGTAACCCGATAACTTTTTATAATATTGAGACATTAACACAGCAATATTGGTGGACGATTAAATACTTTACCGAGTTTTCTTATTTGATTTGATTAAGAATTTATATTTATTATAAAACAGAGTGTTTAATATATTTGCTTGGTTTTTTATTTCTCGATATATAATAAATATATTAGGAAAAAAGAATTCTACATTTTGATGTAAACCTTTTTTATTATTAATTCCGTTAAGAAAACGTATGATGGTATATTATATACAATAACTCTTCATTACAGCACGAAATTGTTGTATACTTTTCTTAGAATTTTTGTAAAAAAAACATTAATCAAATTGATTATAAATCTAACAATCCTTTCTAAAATAAATAGGACATATCCTAAACAATTTATTACTATTTTTTTTTTCGTTTTATATTAAAATTAATAGGTAATATTTTATTAATGTTTCCTTTAAAATGTAGACTAAACAAATGATTATTGTGAAAGATAATATTAATAAAAAAAAATAAACGAAATTATCTGGTAATAAAACGACAAACAAATAACTGCACGTTAGATGAACAATTCGACAAAAGCATTACAACAGAAGTTATTAAAGTCCCTAAGTCATCAACATAAATAAGACATCAAAATATTTCATAAAAAGAAGAAAGAATTTCATGTATAATTTTGTATCATAAAATATCGGAAGCCTCATTCCGTCACAGGTCGTTCGTCATCCGAAATCCATCATTCATTCGCAACTAGACATTTAAACTAAACATTTCGAGTCAATAAACGTGTATGTTTGTTTTTCTAACAGGAAATCTATTTAGTTCTGTAAAAAGATCGGTAAAAAACAAAAAGGAACCGTGTGGGTGGCGGCTGACGACAGTTTAAGTAGTGTAACTCGATATAAGAGGCTAGTTGTTTGTTTTTCTTACACACTAAATTGTCGGAAGCCAATGAGTTGATGTTATTATTACCCTGTAATAGCTCATTTAAAGGACTTACCTTCGATTTCTTAATGTTTATAGAAGTTCCGTCTTATAGCTCTTACAGTTTCATGTTTATGTAGATTATTTTTTATCCTTACTAATTTTATAAACTAACTTTTGCTCATGGCTTCATTCAAGTTAACTTCTGAACTGTCCAAAATCATAAAGGTTTAAGTTCCATACAAACGAATGTAAACCTCATGAGGCACAGGTCAACAGACTGTTGGCAGCATAAGCTTAAAAAATACCATATTTACTACAAAACTTTGAAAAATAATAAATGATGTATTTATTGTAAAATTATAATTCATATGTGGATAAA
Source organism: Antheraea assamensis (assembly GCA_035772565.1). Classification (NCBI taxonomy): domain Eukaryota; kingdom Metazoa; phylum Arthropoda; class Insecta; order Lepidoptera; family Saturniidae; genus Antheraea; species Antheraea assamensis. The sequence goes on from JAQQSE010000042.1 coordinate 2,141,998, forward strand.
ATGTATTTTTAAATTATTTTATCTTTTGTACAAACTTTTTTTTAACTAAACCATTAAATTTACAATGAACGATGTCGTGAAATTAAAAAAAAAAACATAATCCGCCACTTTAAGATCTGGGTCTTAAAAAAACAGCCGAAGAGTTAATATAGACTTGACCTATCGCTCGAGATTAGTTCATTTTCTCTAGGTGAAAAGTACCCTATGTTCTGTTCTATAACTCTGGCAAAGTATATGTAAAATGTCATGACATAGTGTCTTTTTCATCCCGAAAAAGAAGTAATGCTCTCAAGAAATAAATTAAATCTGTTGACAGTGAGTGATTTTTTTTCTTTTTTCAAACTGAAAATTCTGTTGACCTGGCAAGGCCTCTGTAGTTTCACCGGACTACAACGAGTGAGTCTGCAAGCTTAAGCTAGTACTTTATAAGACTTAAGAGTTTGACAACAATCCCACATGACAATAAAGACCACGTTAACTGACACGCTAAACCTAGTGGAGAACCGACTCTCAAGGGTAGCTGCCAAAACACAGCTATAGATGCTTGGTGATAGATTTTAAACTTAAGGGCAGCTACCAATCAGGCATTAGTAAAATTTATACCAACATACTATGATATCATCACGATGCTTCCTTTACCGAAACCTCCGGCTCGTAGTAGAATTTCGAACTTATTCCAGTCGATGCAGTGTTGAAAGTTGCTACCACTGAGACATTAGCAATTTTTAAAGCTATACTTCTTTTGGCGCGTTAGGGACAAATTTTGAGAGTAAATTTTTACGGTGCGCGCTCACACCGTCACGAAAAACCGACACCCTGAAGTTAGCTATAGTCGACATTTTATTCAAAAAAAGTATGTATGTATTAAATACCTTTTTACTATTGTTAGTGTCGTTTTTTCTAAAGACGTAAAATAAGGCGAAAGATAAAATTTTTGAAAATATTTTTATCTTGTTACGCCGAAGAAGTACCTATAACTTGTAATGCGTGTACATAGGTACACACTACTTTCTTTTTTATACATATAGTTATTTGAATTTTTATATAGAATCTTCATTACCACTTCACACAATAATAAAATTTGTAGCCACATTATCGACGTCTAAATATTAAAAACTATACAAACATAAATATTGTAATAATTTCACGTAATAATTTATTAAATATACAATGCTCAAGTATTTATAAGTGAAAATTATTTTCTTTCTTTTTCATTACTGGCAACCCAGCCCTATTCAAAGACTATTACTGTCATTTTCATATACTAAATTAGTCTCTTCTGCTTTATGCGATTTCGTCCTTATGAAAATATGACCCAAGCTTTTAATAATGACTACCAATTCTGGAGTAAGTGTCTTGTGATATTTTTATTGTCCTAACAAGATGGTGGCTCCCTTGTTAGAACTTTTCAGAGAGTTTTTATGGAATCTCAGACTTCATACTCGGTAGAAGTGAAAAAAAAAAATGAAAAAATATTAAACAAAACATTGCTTCTACAAGTCAGTGACAAATAAAATAATTCGTTTTAACATAAATCAATGTAATTCTTAATCACAAAATTACGCTTATTCTATAGAACTGCAACGTCTAACAATTGTATTAATCACAGAGATTTTATCCCTGGATCAATAATAAAATCGAGGGTTCGTCTATAGGTGTGTGTGTGCGCAACAGGGAATGAGGTCACGTGGCAACGCTCGAAGCAACCCCCATTTTAACGTTGCGTCTTCTTCGCTCTCATAAAAATACTCGTTTGTTAAAAGGAGAGAGCGATAAATACGCATGTGTGCATAACCGGCCGTGAACTTAAACATCTGCCAGGATCTAATATTTTTTAGTATGTTAGCCTTAGGAGGAATAATAATACTGAAAATAATATAATTACCCTTCATTTAAAGATTTATTCTGTTTATACCAACATTTTATTTAGAATAATCGTACGTGGATACTACTTACATATTTTTTAATCTTCTCTTTACTTAACAATAGGAAGATATTCTACATAATAATATTAATTAGATACCAGGAACATGGTAAGTCTACATTTAAAATAATTACTACTTTTTTTTTGTACAGAGAAAAAAACTTGTTCTCCATTAGAGTTTGCTTAGTAACAGACTTTTTTATTTCCTTTGAATAAGCCAATACTTAGCATGTAACGGTCTTGCCATTGAAAACGAGAGCAAATTCATTCTTTCTCAAACCGAAGAAAGGACGCAATCTTATATAAAAACAAGCTTTAATTGCGATTAAATTATGATTTATGAAACGTTAAAACGTACACACAAAGATCAAAATCGAATATCAATATATTTTAAAGCCACGAACGTTTACGTGCATGTGAATAAAAACTTGACGAAGTTGATTGAAAACGAATGCAACGCGTTCATAGGTCTCAAGAGAGCAAGTTTTGCGTTGCGTTCACCGACAAACAATGATCATGAAAGGAACAGTGAAACTGGACCCAGACATTCTTATATATATTTAATTGTAAATAAAAGGTGTCAAGAGTATGAGATGCATTTATATTTAAATGTAAGTAAGTTATATTTCATTGAACTGCAACGGAGATAAAGTTTTGCCAAATTAATTTTCATTTTGAGAGATAAAAAGAGGTCACCAAATCATATGAGGGAATCAAGTGAATGAAGTAAAAGGCCAAGAATAGTCATATAAATAAATAAGTTATGATAACATAGTATGAAGCCGGGTATTTCAGTTTGTGTAAATCACATAATAAATTTGGGAAACCCGAAAAAAGAAAACAATACCTCTTTTATACGTATTCACTTGTAATCAATGTTCATATTGAAATAATGTATTTTAAAGCTATAGAATGAATTGAATTTTTAGGGTGTGTTTCTTAAAAAATGTGCCCAATAAAATAAATGGCGGATATCATGCTATTATACCTCCCCCTTGCAATCGAATATGAATGCCTAGTCTAGTCGTCTAGATGCAGTCTAACCGAGTGAGACGATGTTTTGTTCTGGTGACCTTAGCTTATTTCAATTTTCAAGTTGAAGGTTCCCTTTTATTACATCTTTTTTTAATAACAAACAATACGTCTGGATCGGGGAAGCGTTCAATAGCATAGCTATTGCAAGGCGTCTTATATTGAGATAGGTTAGCATTAGACGTAAATCAGTTCGACGGCGCCATTCATAACTCGGCTGCTTATGAAAGGAGTTTATTCGTGATTTAATCTCATATAGTTTTCGACTTTGTACTATTTAAGAACAAACATCAAATGATTGTTATAATGTATGGGTGAAGGCTACGAAAAGCATAAATTAAAGAAAATTAGGTATGGACAGAGATACGAATGTGGAGCGATGAAGTAATGATGTCTTAGTAATTTGTTGATAGCATGTTAGGACATCACATCGATTGACTTAGTCGACAAACATAACGATGAAACCATAGCATTGTGGCAGGGTTTTTCTAAGTAAGTCCGCTTGGCTAGCTACCACTCTCAAATTGAAATTCTATAGCCAAGCACTTGTTGGTGTGTTCCAATAACAGCACTTGTGGTCAGTCCCCCACCAGGCTTAGCGTGCTTACTATCTTAGACCACATCGTCATGTAACATCAGGTGAGACTGTGGTCAATCGTTAAAACCTATATATAATAAAAAAAAAAAAAAAAAAAACAAAAACCTGTGATATAACTAGAATAGATAAGATTAGGCAATAAGTATATCAGAGGTAGTTTGAAAATGACTTAACGTGGTACGATCACGCCGTGGAGAGGAAAGGAATGAAACTCGTGTAACTAGAAAAGTGTTCATTATGACGGTGGACATATATAGGTTATAGGTTGTAGGTGGTAGAGCTACGCTGAAGCTATTACTGGTTTCACCATGAATGGGTTGGCTCGCCCGGGGTAGTACCACCCTCTCACAGAAAACCGACGTGTAGGTGGTAGAGCTACGCTGAAGCTATTACTGGTTTCACCATGAATGGGTTGGCTCGCCCGGGGTAGTACCACCCTCTCACAGAAAACCGACGTGAAGTAACAGTGGTTGCACTGTTGCGTTTCGTTCGGCCAGTGAGAGCGCCGGAGGTCCACATATTTAAAAGGCCGGTAACGCACTTGCTACTCCCCTGGTGTTGCTAGTGTCTATGGACGGCGATGATCACTTACCATCAGGTGACCCACCTGTTCGTTTGCCCCCTATAATATAAAAAAAAAATATATATATATAACATTACAGAAATAACGGATAAGCTATAGATAGCTAATTTCACATTAATATGAGTGTAAAAGGTGTGAATACTAAATTGACAGTTGATATTAAAAACTTTCTTTTACACTTCGTGACTTCATATACACTCATCAAAAAAGTCTAAGCAACATGTACTAATTTAAATTTTAGGATGGTTCTTCACATTATAACGTTGTATTTTATTTTTAAAATAATATCTTTAGGGTTCTATGATGTTAAAAATAACAGTTGTTGTCTTTATAAGTTCTCTTAATAACAGAAATGAACAATATTAGAATATACTGTAGAAACTAAGATACATAAGAAACAAAACTTTTTTCTTACAAAATGAAATTTCTAAAGAAAATGTATTTATTGTGAAAGAATAGAACAATTTAATACAAAGTATGGTCTCCTCTGCTATTCAGAACTTATCGGCAACGATTATTCATTGAATTAATGAGACTGTTTATGTCATCTTGCGGTATTCGCTCCCAATGGAATTGTAGCAAATCCTTCAGCTGTTGGGTTGTTGTCACTCCGTCCAAGTCCTTCAAAACACGTCTCTGGAGCATGTCCCATGCGTGCTCGATGGGGTTGAGATCTGGCGATTGTGCAGGCCAGGGCAATACCCGGATGTTCTCCGTTGCAAAGTATTCACTGGTTCGCCGAGCTGTATGTGAACGCGCATCGTCATGCATTAACCTAAAATCTGAGCCAAAGGTTTGTGCAAATGGATAGACATAAGGTCTGAGAATATCCTCAATGTAATTTTCAGCATTCATGTTTCCATTTACAAAAACGAGCTCAGTTCGCCTGTTCTTGATAATAACATAACCTAACATAACAATAACCCGCCCATAACATAACTGTTGAGCCGCTGTATGGATGAACTTCCTGAACGCACCTGAGCCTTTCAGTATTTCCGGGCCGACGATACACTCGCACCCTTCTTGTACCAGGCTTAAACCCGAATCGCAACTCATCGGAAAACATAATTTTATCCCATTGTTCCTGGGTCCATGTTATGCGTTCTCTACACCATTCATATCAACGAGCGCGATTCCCGTGACGTATCGGTGGGCACCTGATTGGGCGTCGAGCTCGTAGGCCGTACTCATGCCGTCGATTTCGCACAGTTTGAGGACTTACATCAACACCACTTGAAATTTGTGGCCTCAAACTTATCTCTCGAGCGGTTAACATCGGTTGGCGTCTTGCAGTCAGTTGTATGTACCGGTCTTGCAGAGTGGTTGTACTCCTTTTACGGCCTGGATGCTGTTCAGCGGGTTCTCCTGTGTTATTGTAGCGCTGCCAAAGACGACAAATAACACTTCTATGAATGCCAAAATGTCGAGATACCTGAGATTGATTACTTCCCGCTTGCAACATCCCTACAGCTCTTTGCATCTCATCTGCCATCAAATGACGTCGCTTCATGACGTAAAGAATATCTAGCAATTCAATTTTGTCGCTAACTTTATTTAAATGGTTGGTAAAATTATAAAATCAAGACTAAACGTAACAATTAAAATTCAAACAAATTCGCAGTCATTTGAATTTTATGAAAAAACAAAACATAATCAAATTTATTTTTTACAACCAGCCAGTATGTCATCAATAATAAAAAAGTTTACTTACCTACGCACTTTGTTTGAGTCAATACTTAGAAATTAATTAATATAAATGGTAAAATTTGTAATATCACGCATGTTGCTTAGACTTTTTTGATGTGTGTATTTTAGTATCTCTATTTAGCCTTTGGTCACATGTTTCAATGTTATCTGATGTTAAACGATGATAAGATCTGATATGGTAAACACGTTAAATCTAAAGAGGGACTGGCTTTCAATCGCAGCTGCCGGAATACATCTACAAGTACATAACGATATACTTTCAACTTGACGGTGAGAGCTAGCCAAACGGACTTAGACTTAAAAGCACGACTATCACATTATAATCATCATTATTACCTCACCGAAAGCTCTGGATCATTCCGACGAAATCGAACCTATGTCGATCGACGCGGTGTTTGAACACGGTAAACAATGAACCATCATCATCATCATCTTAACCTTATCCCACCTAAGTAGGGTCGGCACAACATGTTTTCCTTTTCCACTCTCCCCTGTCAAAAGTCATCTCAGTATTAACACCTTTTATACACATATCATTTTCCACACAATCCACCCACACCTTTTTCGGTCTTCCTCTACCTCTATATCCGTCCACTTTCAAACTCAAAACTTTTCTTGTTATATGACTTTCATCACTTCTCATAATATGCCCGTACCATGCTAAAATGAACCACCATCGCTTGAAATTAGAAACGGAATTTTTTTTATGTCGAATTTGCTTATGACCATAATAACATTTTATAGGATAAGTAAATTTTAAGTAGGTATAGACGTTTATAGAATCATTAAAAAAACTGTGTTATACACATATTCTATATAGAGTGTATTAAAGGTATATATATGATTCATCATTGACGATTCAAAGATCGACTATTGTTTAGTGCATTGTACCAACTAGTTAATGCTCGTTGCTTCTTTAATCTATCCCTCAGGAATAGTACATTGTTTCTAAGTAAAAGGTATCCAATGACTATTTAGGTACCCTTGACAATGTGTATGCAAAATTTCATTATGATAAGTTGCGTGAGTATAGCCTCAAAGTGTAACAAACAAATACTCTTTAAAATATTAGTTAGCTTATTGAAGGAGCTGATCGATAAAAGTAGCTAATCGAGTACCTAAATTTTATCACTTTAAATATCTGGAATATATGTTTTAAATATTACAGGCTAAATAACTTCATGAAGCGTTTACTTTCTAAATAAACGAATAAAAGGGTTTTATTGTTTTGACAAATAAACTACACCTTATGCCCCGTAACACACTTTGATTTCCCCTCAAGGACTAACATATGGCGTAGCTAAATATAGGATATGTAGCCTACACCATGACGGTGATATTACGTTTGCCACATGTTCACAAGATGCGAGGCTGTGAGCTTCGCCTTACTGAGCGGATTGCTGCGAAAAAATACTTCTTGTATTACAGGATACACTTATAAGAATTATGGATTTTATTTTCGAATGTCGTCTGCGCGTCTTAAATCCTATAATCCGGTAACTATATATAAATTAAATGTATCTTGATATGGCAATAATGTTATTCACTATTATTTTCAAATAACTGTAATTTATATAATCCTATAAAAAAATAGCAGAACAAAAAATTATTGCTATCAGAAATATGTAAATGAAGCGCCTATACGAGATCCATTAATAAAATTCATTGTTTAAGTTTGCTCTGACACATCTCCAGGCGTTGGTTTGTTGTATTATCATTTGCTTACAACAACTTGTATCGCGACTAGTCATAGTACAGCTGGAATAATTCGAAACGGTCTAAATTGTTCAATTGTTCATAGAATTGTTCAATCGTAGTACACATTTACGTTTAAACATCACGGTGAAAAATGTGGGTTCTATAAAAAACCTTCAAATATTTATGTATATCAACGGCTGTAAGTGTAAATTGCGCTCGAAAAATACATAAGGAAGTCCAGTGCTGTTTATTTTCTACCTTTTATAATACTAGCAGAGTTCAAAATCTATCACTACAGTCTTATTAAAAATATGGGAGTTATATGTCAATGTTTGTTAGTTGTCAATTGTTTTGGTAGTTAAGAGCTGTTTAAGGATTAGTATGGTATTTTTCTAATTAAATCATCACATGGAGTTTGATACAATTCTGATATTTTAAAAATCATTTTTTCTCAAGTAATCGGAAAGGGACAACCTCTACAGTTTGACTATCACAAAACTTGATTGAATTCATATAGATTATGGCATACAATGTTTCTAAAGTTGATAGACTTTGCAGTAGTGCATTTGTTTCATAGAAAACCACCACAGAAGCCATTCCCTAATATCTGTTTAACTCGATGTTTATTTTATTGCAAATTAACCTCAATAATTATAGCACTCGAGTAGCTGAGTCGGATAAGTACAATTCAGCACAGTAAAACGGCGAAAGACACAGAAAAAAATTCGGTTAAAGCTTGTTATCTAGATTCAAGGGTCACTTAGTTCAAATTAATCATTTATCGGGAGTATTTCCAAATGTTTATATATCATTTAAATACATTTAGAGAAAACTTTTTATTTATAAATCTTATTGTGTAATATTGTGCATTTTTTGCACTTATAAGATTAGACAAATCTAAAATTACAAGAGTTAATTAATTTTAAAATGGATTTCTCTAAAACAATAAGATAAATCAATACTATAAAATATTCCTAGCTTAATTGTTACTTAAGCTTACGTCACAAGCAATTGTAAAACTATGGTAATAAAGAACAACAATTTACTTATTTATTAAGTTATTTTTACTGTTAATATTTTACTACAATACTTTTTTTAAATAAACATTTTTCTCTCCATCGTGCAAGCGTAACGGTACAAGTTCAATGAGCGATTATGTCGCCTGTGTAATATATACAAATTAGCAAGTTTGCATTGACAATTGAAAAGCTAACAATAATTTAATTCGATTTTATATAATTCCCCAGTATATTCAATAATATGGGCAACTAACATGAAATGATATATACCGATATGATCCAAAACTGAAGCGTTATGTCTAGATCTTACAGATATGCTTTGAACAAATCTCACCAAAATCTGTAGCACATCGTCTATGAACACACTACTATAATATTAGTAATAAGCCTTATTACACTTTTGTTTTGCTGTAGAAGTAATAATAATTCTAACAGGCGAATTAATTACATTAAAAAAAACTGAAATAGCTTTTAAGGGAAGGTAATATGAATGAATGTTACTGCAACAAATAAATTTGTTTGTGAGTACAGATAACTAACAATGGTCAAAGAATACTGGCGCGTGCCACTACACAAAAGCTAAAGGGCACGCAGCTGGCGTGGGCGAACACACACAAGCATACAACGTAACGGAGTAGTTACGGGAAAATAGATAATAATAAAAAAAAAATTACCGGCATGGTTATTTATTATTTACGGTAATTTATAAAAAAAAATCTGAATAATAATAATGATTATTATTATTTAGGTTAATTATTATGATGTAATAATTATAAGTACCATCTATCGATATGTTCCATCATCTTCACATGAAAGCTAGTTATACTCGACGATATGATGAGTGAGCGACCATATGTACAATGGTATGTGTCAATGGCATTGACGTAATTATATAAACCAAAACAATAAAAAAATATAAAAGTAAAATTAAGCCAAACAAACATTATATGTACTTTTATACAATTTCATTAAAAAAAAGAATAATGAATATTTAAAACATATTTTAAATGGTTATTTAAAATTTATGCAGTTAATACATTTCTTTTTACTTTTTACAGCATCCACATCGTCCTTGTTAATTTCCGATAGCAAATCATATCTCGCAAACGTTTTACGCTATTACATTATTCGTATCTATGTGTGGGTATCATTTTATATAATTTCTATGTTTGCGTTAACTTACTATAGCGATGTGAATAAAGAAGGAACATCTATAGTTGTACGCACACAATAACATCACTGGCTGGGTGCGACACCCCAATAAAAATTATTAGCTGAGTGTTCATACTCGGGGACTTCTTACTATTTAGTATTTCATTTTAAATTTCCAATTTTTTTTATTAATACGATTTACCAGCTAATTTGTGTTAGTTATAAATTATATTTATTATCATCAACATTTATATTTACTAACCTAAAAAAGTCTGTTCCAAACATGATTGCATCTATTTAGCATCAGTCTATTCTACAGTGCACCTGTATTGTAAAGTTTAAGAAATAAGCGATAAAGTGAAATATAAAAAATAAAATAAAATCGAATTGTATGAAAACATGAGATAACAAGGATGGTAATATATGATAAAAGCTAAATTGCACCGAATTATTGATAACTAAAATTATTTTATTACGATTAGTACTTTAGTTATGTATGGATTACTGCAATTAAAATAAAAGATATCGAACAGTTTAATAAGGATTTTAAAGAAACAAATTTACCGACGATGCGATGTACGCTGTCATAAAATAATTTTTGAGTAGAGATATTAAAGCTATGTCTGCTATACTGAACATGATCCTTCCCCTGAACCGCCCTATAGAAAGGGCATGTGTGCAACTAGCAAATGTAAGTACCCTTGTTTATCCCCCCGCGAGCCACCCCAGGTGCGCCCGCGCGGCACGCGCCATTCCCGTTACGACCGGCGCCCTGACGCCACCTAAACCTTCTAACTTCCTTCTACAAATATATAGATACTTTTAATTACTTACGTGACCATAGCAAGGAACCAAACCGTGACTAATACAAGATAAATAATCTTAACATGTGAAAACCGCAAATCATCACGTCGAGATGAGCTCGATCAATGTTATTTTCCGCAACTCGCCACTCAGCAAGGCGCAGGTACTTCAAGAGTCCGTGAATAATTCCGTGAATATCACAAACAACGACGTGAATCAAAATATCAGACGTGAAATTATTATAGTGAGAAAAAAGCAAAGGATTCAGTCACCGAATACGATATCGGTAACATCTTTGGTGCGAACAGCTGAATCTGAGCCCTCTGGCATACTAACAAAGAAGCCGCGTTTGCATGAAAATAGTACAGAAGAGGCTGCGCGAACACCAACGCCGCTGGCTGTAGCCCGACGAAATGCGCGGGAACGAAATAGAGTGCGGCAAGTCAACGATGGGTTTGCAGCTCTGCGTCGACATATTCCCGAAGAAGTAGCCGCAGCATTCGAGACGGCAAATTCTAATAGAGGACCTAATAAAAAGTTGAGTAAAGTTGAAACCCTACGCATGGCTGTCGAATATATTAGGAACTTAGAAAGTTTACTTAATATTGGGCATGCAGACAAAGAAAATACCGGTCAACCATCAATGGAATCATTTCCTTCTCCAGCATCTTCATCGCCTAGAGAAAATAGCCAAGAAAGAAGTTACTTCTCTTTGAACTCACCTGCATTAGAGGATGAAGAAATTGATGAAGATGAATTAGATGGGCCAGCAATGCAAATTCATCAGCAACAGTATATTAACTTGTCGGTACCCGAAGCTTTTCAATTAGTATCAACGCCTCATTTATATGATGACGACGATGGCACTGGTCCACCTTTAACACCTTCATCTGATCTCCTTGCACAAGACGAAATTGGTTCACACATTTTGGACGGGCACTTTCCTTTCCCAAGTGCATCTGAACAGTTTACAGTGATACCCGAACAAAGTTATCTCAGTGAAACCGATGTACCTATGAGTGAGAATGATTTTGAAGTTAAATATTCCGATGCTATAAATCAACCTATTCATGGCAACTACCATGGTAATACTGAAATACCTTTCGAAGCGATTGACCCTGATTTAATATTATCTGATAATAAATATAAAGTTAAAAAGAATGTTCCTTACATAGAGAACGATGAATATTCTGATGTAGAATTAAAAAAAGAGTTACCTGATATTCACGTAACGCCTGAAGATAGAGAACAGTTTGAAGAAACACTGAAATGGTGGCAAGAGAAAACTAAGCAAATCCGTCCAACCAAAACTAATAATAAAAATTAAAACTATATTTGTTTTGATTTAAGCGTAGATAAATTATTTCAAGATATTTATTATGATGTAAATGAAACGTACAGCTGTGAGTGCCAAAGTGGACGGCGCGGGTGCAAGGTGTGTTGTAACGGTTAGCGATAGAGGTATGTTCATCACAACCGTTTATTTCATATGCTTAGCGAAACACGTTTTCAATTCTTATATAACTGTAGCTAAATTAATTTATAGTTAATTTTAATTAACGACTTTAAACTAAGATTCTGTAAGAAATGATTGTACTTAATTATGTAAAAAAATATTTTCTGTAATTTTCTTATACTTTCGTGATAGTCAGGATATGTTTTAATGACTTCATAATTATAACAAAAAATTGTGTAAATACAGGGCACCTAATTATTGTACAAATTTAATTGTTTTTATATTTATAGTGCCTTCTAATTTAACTGCATTGTGATTTAGCTTAAGACCTAAGTAATAGTAAATAATTTAAAAAAATCAAAATGTGTTATTTATTATATATATCTAGAGGTTTCAGCTATATTATAATACAATTGAATATCAATTAAAATAAGTTGCAACGGACATAATTTAGGGTTAAATTATGTCGATGTCGCTGGATGAACCAGAAAAATTAATCTTTTTCACTATTATTAAGTTTTTTACACCCATGGTTCATCAAGCGACATCGTCATAATTTAACCCTAAATTTTGTCCGTTGCGACTTATTTTAATTGATATTCAATTGTATTATTATTTGACGACAACATAAGATCTGCCTAATTAAAATGTTATATACATTGCTGGTATAGGTTACATACAACAACATTTGTGAAAATTTAACAGATGGTTAAATTTAACGACAATTAACGGAATGTATAAAAATTTAAACAGTTAATGTATTGCATAGATAATTGATCTACATTTCCTGTATACTGTTTAGGTTGAAATCCTCAGTATTTTAATTACTTATTGTTTTATTTTTAGGAAAAAAATAATATTCTATTATGCCCTTTGATTGAATATTAATGTCTTTAATTAAAATTGTATATATTATACTTTAATTTAAACCCTTCACTGATTTTTTAAGACCCAGATCTTAAAATGGTGGTATATGTTTTTAATTTTTTTATATAATTTCACGACATATTAAGCTCCCAGCATTGTGAATTTCATGGTTTAGTTAAAAAAAAGGTCATACAAATGACAAAAAAATTAAAAATTAATTTTAGAGAAAAGTAATATAATAATACATGATTTCTAGTTTTTCAAAGTTTTGTAATAAATCGGGTATTTTTTAAGCTTATGCTGGCAACAAAAGTCTGTTGACCTATGTCTCATGAAGTCTACATTTGTTTGTATGGATCTTAAATCTTGATTGTTTTTGGATAGACCAGGGGTTAAGTACAAGACAGGTTAGTTAAATAACGGATTTTGTAAGTACCCACCCTCAGTCGACGGCCGTTAACGGTAAGCCGATAGCGCCATTATGATTTTAATGTGCTGCCGTTATCCCAGGTTAAAAAATATTCCTGTGCTAAATAAAGAACCCTCACGAACAGCATACAATTTTGGGGTTGTCCTTATGATTTCATTTTGTACGTATCGTATTTTTGTCATTCATATTGTTGTTCACAATGAATACTAAAAATTAGCTAATGAATATTTTAGGTTAAACTGGGTAACTTTCTAAATTTATTTGTTTAAATTTTATGTATGTCAAAAGTTTATATAGTTAAGTGAAATAAGCACGAATATAAATTTGTATCTTTTATTTCAATACATCTTTATTTAATCTTTTTTTTTCGAACTGGCTATAGTGTTGACCTGGCAAGGCCTCTACAGTTTCATCGGACTACTAAGGAGAGCGCTTAAGGCACTTACCCTTTATTTAAATCATTGACTATAAATATATCACTGAGTGAAGTGAATTTCACTGATAGATACCCAACTAATGTAATATAATTAGTATCAGGATTGTGTATTAGAATAAAATGTATTCACAGTATTTGATATAACATTTTCCTTTCATCGTTCGTATGTAATATGTACTTTATATAATATAATTATTTTAAAACTCTTGATTTTATTTTGTATCTATAATACACTAGAGTTATAATAATTATATATCGATAAAAATTTGAAGAATATTACAACAGATGTAACTTTGGCTCTAACATTGAGGAAGTCATTCTAAAATAGAATGCAAACTATTTCGATGTCAGCAAACAAACTTCACCTACTTATTTCTTGCTTCGTTCCGCACGCTCCCACATTTCCGGAACGGTGAGAATTTTAATTTCTGCTTCAACTTTTTACATCAACGTATTCCCATATTTTACGCAGTGAGCTACCGGGCACGCTATTTTGCCTTCCATTTTATATATTTTCCGCTTCATTAGTCAAGCGCTGTTTTCATATTAACAGCTTATGATCGGAGCCATGGCACAGAAGGAACGTTTTTACCATAACTTTAATATAAATCACCGTACCAGTATCCGTTTTAATGAATTATATAGCAGGTAGTCATTTTCTTCAACCCTTTATATTTCTCTTAATGTTTTATATACTTTTTTTTAATAAACTCTATATTTTAGGTTTTAGTATTTCATCATAATTTCACCTGATGTTAAATGATGATGTGGTCTAAGATATTGAAGGCCCTAAACTTAGAGGAAGACTAGTTCAGAACTGCAACTGCCGGACCACACCTATAAGTGATTGACGTCAGATTTCCAACTTGATTATTGTTGTTAGATAAGTTGGTTTAGAAAAAGCCTACAACCATGCTATAAGCTTAGCATAATATTTTCCTTCACCGAAAACTCCGGCTCTATGCAACGATTCGAACCTACGACAATCGACACGCCATAAACACGTTAACCACTGAGCCATGATCAATTGAAAGGTAAGTACATATCTTAATGCTATAAACAGACTATGATTGTTAACATAATAATTGCTGTTATCGTTTATAGGTAATCTATAGACAAATCGAACGTAAACTTATATATTTTAGACGGCTATAGACGAAATCTTCCAAGTGTAAAACCATAAATATAATATAGTTATTTGATTTCACAATAAAACCTGTATGTTATATAAAATATAAGAATTATTCAAAATTGTGATATTTGTTTTGATCCAGACACTTCTCGTAAACAACAATAATATAAATTATAAATATATATAATGCAATATAATATTATACATTACACGATAGTTGTATATTATTTGACTTTATTTAGGCTAACGGCTACTTAAATCAAGATTTGCCATGAAACGATTTGTTACATTGATTTTTGGTAACATATTGTCAATATGTATTTAGAAAATAGGAATAGAAACTGATTTCTATTAATTGACGAAGAGTGCTCTGGACAGCTGTTCAACATAGCTCCTTATATCTCGTTCCTGAATCCTTCAATCATGACGTGAGAGATATAAGCATGCCAGTATTATAACCGCGACTTCTGATGATGCCTCTTCCAACTATGTGAAGCCTACAAATATTAAACACATATAAACTCAAAAGTCGTCCAAAGCAGATGTAATAAACTTTTCATGCAAAACGAAATGGTATCAGAAAGGTTTTTTTTCTTAATTTTATTTAGGGACTCCTGTCGTTCTATATATGCCAGATCCATCATAATCTATACAATATGCATACTTACAACTAATTAACATAAAATTATTAATTAGGATTAACAAATAAATTATAAAGAGATCTGAAACACACTACACTACACAACGCTCTGATAGCGTCCGAAGTCGTTTCTGTCACAATGCTATTATACACACGCGCACCATAGATATTAATTTAAAACCCTATATACAATCGCATGAGTGTCTTAAGTACTCTTATTAGTAGTCCGGTGAAACTGTAGAGGCCTTGCCAGGACAACAGCGTAGTCAGTTGGAAAAAAAATATTTAAAACCTTAGTAACAACTGGCGTCGCCTGATTTTAATTTCTTGTATAATCCATCAAGGATTTATAGATGTGAATGATTTTACCACACTCGTTACAAAATATATTAGAATGATTATTAAAATACAAATATCAACATTTGGTGTCACTGTTCTTTCTGTTCTCTTAAGAGAACTTAGACAAGGTAAATCATATATACGAGTATATATCAGTTTTCTATTATACCAATAAAGTTATTTACCGTGACTGTTTGTGTGTTCCCTTAAATCTTCTAAACTACATAACAGATTTTGATATAGGTTTCACTATTAGTTAGAGAATTTATTCCGCAAGATTTATACAAACATCTGTATACTATTTATATGAAGTCGTAAAAAAGATCTTTTTGTACGCTTATATTGACGATGAAAATGAATACTTTAATTCCGTTAAATATTTAAAGTAAGTTAAAATTGCACTTTATAGCATATTATTTTAATTAATGTTGTAGGAGATATCATACAATTTTATATTATAGGTACCTACGCAACAAAAAAAAAAGATTTTTTTTGCGAAAATTCTGAAAGTACTTTTTGTGACTTTGATGAAACGTAAATATGGATCCAAATCGTTGACACACTTAGTATAACGAGATATTATTTATTTCTTTATAAGAGAGAAAGAATGTTATACGTAACACTCGTATAAACTTCATTTTAACGCTCATTACGAACATTAGTACAAGTGGATTCTTATCTTCATTTAAGGGTTATAAGTAGACGCATACGTTCACCGAAGACACTTATTTAGGTGCATTATCTGTGAAGATTACTGCAGTAGGTACTTAAAACCTTCAAGGACCAATGTCTGGCTAAAACTTACTGCGGAACGTGGAAACAAGCATTTTATTTGTAAGACGTACCCACTTGCTTTACAAATATATTTTTAAAGAGCTGAGTAACATTTTTTTTATTATTTAATATTGTGCTCGGTTTAAAGATATTTAGACGACATGTTTTTTCCTGTTTTTTTTTCAAACACGTTTCACTTAATACATGAAATAAATTACGCACTAATATATAGGTGACAATTTATTAATGAAATGTACAAAAAAGAAATAATGTTTTTATGGTAAAATTAAAGATATATTCATTTTACATATTTATAGAATCAATATTATTAAGAAACATGAGGATATAGAATAAAAAATACTTTTATATTACGAATAATTCGTATATTTCACTTTTAGGGTCGGAAAAGATAACAGCGTGTGATAATTATAAATGAAATTCACAGAAATAAATTAACGTAAAATGTTAATTACACACCCGTAATAAAAAAATGGATTCTCAACAAATTATAGATATTAATTGAGTTTTAATATTAATTCTGTATTCAAAAGATATTAATTTAATATAAGGAGATATTATGTGCATATATAATTAATTCTTAGTTAAGACATTTTAATTTTACTGCGATCGAGACGGCATTAAGTAGTACAGATTATAAATATTCATATAGATATACATTGCAAATCTTCCAATAGTTCACTTTTTGCATATTATAGGAGAATAAACTGTTAACCAATAAACATTAAAGAGACGATATAAAACCTTCGCCAATCTTTTTAACTGCTCTGAATATATAGCTATATAAGTTCGGGCTTGCGTATAATAATCGTGAAGAGTTGAATACAAAACAGAGTTAAAATATTATTATAGAAATCTAAAAGACGCATTTGTTTATCTTTAAGTTGTCTCGATGTTATACATATAACATAATAAGTATTTATACCTAAATTTATGTTCTGTATTCTGTGTGTATATTCGGAGCAGTCGAAAAGCTTCTTCTTCATTTTTTGTCTCCGGCACGGTTTGTGCACTAGTCAGCGTCAATTAACAAGATCTTGTCAAGTAAGTGTCTTGTGATAATTTTAATGTTCTAACAAGATGGTGGCTCCCTTGTTAGCTAGAACTTTCCGTGGAGTTTTGGTGGCATCTCAGAATGCATGATGCTCCGTGGTATAACTTCCCATCCACTTCACTTGTGCATAATAACCGAACTATATTACGTAAAACACCACCAATATTACAAAATATAAAGTCTAATAACACAAGATTATGAATAAAATATAAAACCACTACATGACAGACTAAGTCATAAACCCGGTCGAAAAGCTTAGCGAGGAATGTACATAATTTTCTTAAACTTCAGAAGCGTGAGAAACAAGTCGCAGCTTCCTAATATGAAGTGTGACACGGAAGTCCGTTGCCACTACTGCTGTATCAAATCTGAAGAAGAAGAAGTATTGGTATATTAAAACAACAAAATACAATTGCAATATCATTTTCTACTCCCATTAATGAACGTTATTGAGTTGAGTATTAGTAAGTAAACACATATTTTTATATATCTCTATAGACTCACGGACTTATACTAGTTGTACCTGCGACTACGTCCGCGTGGAATTTCAATTCTGAACATAGTGATTTATAAAGTCATAGATATAAAGGCATACCAAAACTCGACATCGACCCTTGCGTGAACGATTTTCTTTTCTTCGAGGCGTGGCATGGCACTATAATGTCTACTAATTGCTCATACTGTGAATGACATATAATTATGACTTTCAATACACGGTGCGGCACTCATAACAGTAGTCAGCAAAGCCAAAATCTGTCCATTAGTTTTTGCGTAAATTGCTTCTCTTTTGTGTTTTCTTATAAGTAAGATAAGTATATATACGAATGCGATATATTTGTAAAACTGTCCTATATGTTATACCGGTGTATAATCGATGACCATACCAAATTTCGTCAAACTCCGTCCAGTAGTTTTTGCGTGATGCACGTACAAACTACAGACAGACAGATAGATAGACAAAAGTTCTAAAAGCAATAGAAATGCGTTCTGTCATTGATTCTCAGACACCCCCAGAATATTTTTTCTTAAATATATTTAATATACAGATTTCGTCTCGTTAGCTTTTTATTATATGTATATTCAGAAGCTTGCCATTAAAAATAAAAACACAATTATACATTAGGTCCCATCTCACGTCGGTATTAAGGGAAATGAAGAGGTAGATCGTTTAGCAAAAGAAGCTGTTGTTGACGGTATTCCTTTTGAATGTTGCCTTTGTATTCCAAAGTTCTCCATATCGTGAAAAGGCGCTGTGTCGACATGTGGAAGGAGTACTTTAACGAAAGATCTCTCAGTAAAGGCATTTGGTACAAAACGATACAGCCCAATCCTCCTCGTTTCCCTTGGATTGATAAAAGTGACTGGTCTAGAGCTGAAATAGTTACCGCTTTGAGACTTCGTTCCGGACATATTCCACTTAACAAGTTTGCCAGTTTAATGAAAAAAATACAATCACCTCTGTGCACTGAGCGTAACAGATTAGAGGATGTCTGCCACGTTATTGTGGAATGTGTCCGTAATGAGATAGAAAGGCGAGAGTACTGCTTAACAGTAAATATGGATTTGTGTGGCGTTGGCGTCTGTAACAGCATTTTGGCTGCACCTTTGTAGGATGAAGCCAGGATGCTGTACAGGCTAGTCAACGTCGCTGTTAATAGAAGATAAATTGATTGTATGTGTGTAGTTAGTATATGCCTTCCAATAAAGGTGGCATGGTCGTTTTGCGACCAAACCCTTTAATAAAATAAAGAATAAAAAATAAAAAAAATTATATGTATAGATATATACCCCATTTTACTCGTGACTATTAAAACAAATCTAACTTCGCCTTATATGTTAACACCTTCTATAGGTGGTAGAGTTACGCTGAAGCTATTACTGGTTTCAGCATGAATGGGTCGGCTCGCCCGGGGTAGTACCACCCTCTCACAGAAAACCGACGTGAAGTAACAGTGCTTGCACTGTTGCGTTTCGTTCGGTCAGTGGGAGTGCCGGAGGCCCACATATTTAAAGGCCGGCAACGCACTTGCGACTCCTCTGTTGTTGCTAGTGTCTATGGACGGCGGTGATCACTTACCATCAGGTGACCCACCTGTTCGTTTGCCCCCTATAATATAAAAAAAAAAAAATTCAAACTAATTAGACAACAGAGCATGTTAAACCGGATTATCTTTTTTAGATTGGACGACAGAAGAAAAAGCATTGCATTACTACGAGATATGAATAAATTGGGTTTTGACGTACCTAATGCTTCCACAGGGTACGACAACGTTAAGGTTCTTCACTTGGTGGTAAGCATAGTGTAATCCGTAATCACAGAGATCTAAATCCATCCATCGATCCATCACTAATTGTCGCTATTATTCCACCCTACAAGTTTCTGTACACTAATTGATCCCGTAATGCGACAAACAAAAAGAGCGCCTACACGCCTTTATAATTATAGACATGGTGGTAACGGTCCAGTTGGGTGCAGATACTCCTACCATCACGCTTGTATACACTAGTTCATTCCGAAATGCAACACATACGGTGGTTGTTGATCGCGATTCAGTCAGACACGGCGACCTGGATCAAATTATACAATTGGTATGCACGTACATATGCAAAAATCGAAAACAACATTGGTACACACAGGTACGGACAAATTATTATAACCAATATAATCATTTTAATTTAAACACTTCATGTATTGCGTTGCGTGGGAATAAACTGTTCGCTTTTAGTACAACAAAACTTGATTCATTCACAAGGAAAAGATCCAGATAGACGGTATTGGGTAAAAAGTCCGTTACGAGCCGCTATGGCCTTTGTTGTTTGCTATATACCTTTAGAGCAACCGCATGATCTTGATACATTAAATAAAAATAATAAACATGTTATATTGTAATTATTTATTTAGAATGAAATCAAAATATATATATGTATATAAATCAGTTGCTTTTTCTAAATTATAAGTAATTGTTATAGTCTTTCATAATTAACCTAAAACAATGAGTCGTATAATGAGAAATGTTATTATAAATTTGATATAACTTTATGTTTGTTTTAATTTAATTAATATTGTGTTCAATATAGATATTTAAAAAAATTACTTTCTAAAGATTTATATTATGACTAGCTGACCAGACGAACTTCGTAGGTACCGCCTAACAGTCGATTCTTTTTTTTATACTTATTCTGCTATTTAGGACGCTATATAATGTTAAATGTTACCATGGTATAAATAATGACAAATATTGACATTAATATTTATATGCTACTAACGTCACTCATTATTTTGCCTTCCCGGAACCTCTCCACTAACACTTAAACGTTATGGTATGGTATTAAAGTTCAAATTGACTTTTAAGTATTATTACGAATCGTTTGTATGGGAGTATAGAAAAGTGTTGTTTGTACACTTTTTCAGGCAATTTTTTAAATTTTTTCTCTCCGTATGAACCATCCTCGTACTTCAAAGAATATTCTAAAAAAAGAAAACGGGTCAGCTACTCTCGAGATTTGCGCTTAGCAACACATTCAGCGATTCATTTTTATATTATAGATATGATAAAACATTAGATATATACAAAGAGAATATAATAATAATATATATCTCAAAACAATTTCATTACATTACTATCATAAAATGTTAATATGTAAAAGTCAAAATAATCAAAAGTTTGACGCAGTACTGAACTCGTAAATATATTGGCACAATACAAATAATTGGTAAATAATCTATTAAGTATAATGTATCTGAAGATATATTTAAAAGTATCAAGATTGTGTAGTCATAGAACACCCCAAAGCAAAGTCAAAGAAGCTACCCTATTGTTATTTAATATTTATTCTTACATAGATCTTCTCGGCGGATTCTTTCAGCGAGGTCGACGTCATTGTCGTAGGGTTCATGGGAACCGGCAAAAAATGGACTTTACCTTTAGGGAGTACCGAACAGTGTATAGAAGTGAATAAGCACTTTTTCAACGCATACTTCGCGTATGCGATCCACGTGTTCAGAGATTAGGCTGATGTATATTTTATTTATAATCTCGAATTCTTATGCGAAGACCCTCGGTCTAGGTAGACTTTTGTAAAGCAAATTTAAAAAACTATAATGTTTGCTTATATAATTAACAAAGACTGTCATGATGAATAACATTTGGTATCTTTGTTTATAAGCTATGAAGAGCATAGAATAAGTTTATATTTGTATAGTCTATTGCAGAAGTATTTTCGACCAAGATTCGCCTGATCATATATATACTCTCTAATTGTTCGAGAAACAAATTCTCCCTTCATAAGTCCTCCCTGCTCATAATCCCCGTCCTACTAACCTTATGTGCCTCTTAGCTTTAGTGAATAATAACCCTTTAATTTCATATGCCTCGTCCTTAATTATGAAAATTAACAAAATCAAATGTTAATCTGATTGTTATGTCTTAATCAATATGTATCTAGCTTTGGTTGTATTTATTTCTGTCCAAAAGGTACAATAACTCGGTCTGAATACAAATTACACTAATTAGTTATTTTCCTTTTGTGAATTACATTTTTTATTCATGCTCCTTCGTTTGTCCCAAAAAAAAGTTATAAATTTCGGGACATTTTCAAAAATTGATAGATTGATGATCAGTTACCATTTTATTTCATTACGAGGTCGTACTGTAAAGGAAATATTTGGTGTCATTTCCTTCGTCAATAGTGGTAAAGTATTTTCTCATGATGATAGGGCTTTTTCTCACGCTGGTAGGGGTTTTTCTAAGCCCGTCTGGCTAGCTACCACCCTCGAGTTGAAAATCTGTCGTCAAGCACCTGCTGGTATAGTCCGGCTGCTGTACTTGTGAGCCAGTCTCCCTTTAGGTTTAGTGTGACTACCGTCTTAGAGCACATCATTATTTAACATCAGATGATGATTGTGGACAAACGCTAACCTATAAAGTACTAAAAAATTCAACTGTGCGAAGCCGGACCGGGTAACCAGTATCTTATGAAGTACCTAAATATATGACTTGAATTGTGGAAATCCCTTTGAATAATCTTATAAAGTAGGTACCTTATTATTGCATCTAGTAAGTATTTAACGGTTAATTCGACATACGTTTTACTTAGACAGAGAAATCATTAAGATCCGGCAAATGTATGGCGCCATACGGCATACGTGAAGTTTGTAACCATATGGCAGTGGTGCCAGATTGTACAAAAACTACAAATCAGGGGTCTGTATTTGATGAAACAGCAATGATAGTGTATTTTTGTTCTTACATTTAAAACTCTATCTTCCAATGAAATATACTCGTAACTACGTAGTTTATTAAAATTATGATATATATTTTACCCAATTAATTTAATTGTAACAATAATTAGCACGTAAATGTCATACATAAATGAATTAGTACTCACGGAAAAATATCGTTTTGCTAATCATGTCGAAAATAAATAAACCAGAAGTTATTGTGAGATTTATAATGCGTCGCCTCCAAAATAATTATCAGATTTAATCCAGGAGATATACATTATTCATAATACTATATTTTATTTATATTTTTTGCATTATTAATTTGATTATCACTGATTTATTAGAAATAAGGATGTTAGGTGACGCCAAAATATAAGCGTCCTTACGAATAACCAAACCAGTTTTAAAAACTGGTACTATTCGATTGTAATAAAATATTTTTTTTATTACAATAATGTGAAAAGAATCAAATATTTACATATGATGATTCATTCAAAAGTAGTTCAAAGGTAGATAATTACAAATATATGAATCAACGTGGAAGACGTTGAATCCATTGTTCCATTAGCGAATATAATTAAGTTATAAATAATCTTTTTTCAAACAGTTCCTCATTTCTGAAATGATTATTCTTATTTCTTTTGCTCTTCTAATGAAAACTAGAACTTTGATGCCTTTAAAATGTGTATAAACTTGGACGGAATCAAAACTCGTATTGGTACAGTTGGTTTTATTTAATTAAAGTCATATATATATAACAAAATGTCAACATTATTAAAATAACAGTTCTTTACTGATTGGATATGATATTAGGCTACTTATAACAAAAATCCAATTATTATTATTTTTATCGATCTATCTGTTTGTTCCGGGTGATCTCCGAAATGGCTAGACCGATTTTGACAGAAATTTCACAATTTCAAATTATAGGGAGTGACATATGGTATTTTATTTAAGCTAGCTGTTACCTATGGTCTCGTCCATTTTTTAATCACCAAAAACGGTTGGATTGATGTTCACGAAACTTTTGCTAAAAAATTACTGACCTTATAAGGAGTAACTTGGGCTATTTTATTTTAGACTAGCTGTTACTAGCGATTTCATCATATCTATATAATAACACTTTTCAGACATATTATATAGCATGAAATTTTCATTAGTTTCTTATATAGTGTAAGTGAGCACTGAGTGGGTAATATAGTGAGTTGAAGTTTCAAATATGTTGTTGATGCTAAAGTCTATCCGGCTTACTGTTAGTGTTTACATTTTTAATGTACACCTTACATATTACAGTAGATAGCATAGGTGTCGTACAATTGTTTTTAAAAGAGTATTTCTGTATTACAACCTCTTCTCACAATTTTACATTACTTTGATACAATTTAAAAAATACATGCGGATCAGTGGGCAATAGCTAGTATTAAACAAGATATGTAATATATATGACAATCGATGGTAGTTAATACTGAGAGTAGATTTATCGACAAAGATATTGTCTAAAATATGGGATTCTACACAGCGATCAACAGTAAAAGTAAAATAATTGTACATTAGTTTGTTTGCAAGCAGATATCCACTTTTTAAATAAACATAATGATTGCACAATATTATTCATATATTTTCTCAGCAGCATATCTAAGTATTTCAATGCAAATATGTTTTATAATAGTGTTAATGAATCACATTCATTGCGTTGATGACACATTGCAATACGTTAGTCATAGTTTTAGCAGATAACTAGATATTTATTAAAATATTTGTATTCTTAAATTATAATCATAGTGTTATAAACATACTATATGATTTGCTATCTTAATGATTAAATTTATAATATATATATTTTCTCTATACACGTATAGAAACAAATATAATTGAAGTGTATGTTTGTAACGTCAAAATAAAAGTTTTCTTACTAAATTGATATGAAAGTATATACGGTAGTTTAAACGAAAAAAAAATTTTTTTTTTCTTTCTCTTTGTTACGGATAATCTCCGAAGTCTTTGAACATACTTTGACATGGCTTTCGCGTATTCCGTGCGGCGCAATGAGCGCCATTTAATTGTCAAATATTAAAAACTGCTTACAGATAGATATCGCGTTTTATATCTTGATTTATTTATATTCATGCAAAATTTCAAGACTGTATTTTTAATGGGAAAAATAATTATCAACTCATTATTTACAATTCAAAAGTATAATTAATAGTAATTTTGAAGACAGAAGAGATCTTTCTAATTATACTAGATCACATACATTTTACCTTAAAAGTTCTGAGGTAGTAGAACTTATAGCGGAACAGACAACAAATAAATGGTGAAATATACGTCACCTTCAACAAATTTTTAGATTCGTTTTATATACTTAAATATATTTTTTTGTTTGTCGTTTCTTGATAATCCTATATTGTACCGTTATGAATGAGAACCCCATTGTAGTTATACTAATTGACGGAATGCTCGCAAGAGTGGCCAATAAATGAACGAAGATAATGTACACAACTACATTCGCGTTTTATTAATTTGAGACGAGACTTAGATTATGATAATGGAATATTTCTAGCAAATATACGTCAAGATAAACGCGATTTTAATGATAAGTATTTATGACATATCACAAACTGTGAAAAATTAAAAAGTTTATAATAGAAAGCAAGCGATTACTTTTTATGGGAGAAAAACCAAATAACAGATCTACATAATAATGTCCGATTTAACAGATTCACATAAATAGGACAAACAACGTTAAGCTTGAAATTGTCATAGGTGAGCACTGAGGGGGTTACATAGTGGGTTAAAGTTTTAGGTGCGTCGCTGAAAGTAAATCCTATCCGACACACTGCTAGTATTTACATATTTAATATATATAAATCAATGATTGTTTGTCCGTACCATACAAGTCGGCATACCGCCTGTTTAACCTTTGTTAACTTAATGCTTACACTTGTGTGAAAATTATAGGCATAGTACAATTTACTGACAGGTAGTGGCGCGCGTATTGTACTTATTTACAAATGTATTTGAAAGAGAATTTCTGGATTTCTAGGTCTTGTTAAAATTTTACATTTGTTTAATTATAATTTAAAAGGCGCGTGCCCAACTGCGGGCTTCTACTAGTTAGGCATAATTATATATCTGCTATAGGATGAATAATTGTTATTAGAAAAGTCTGAATATTAATTAATTATACTATCACTAACTCACGCAGTGTTAATCTAACACCTACATCTGTAAACAATAATATTTCTTTAATAATGAACTTCAAAAAAAAGAGGCCCTGTATTCGGCCCGTATGTATATCTGTATATCCGCGATTTTCTCAAGAACTACTGCACCAATTTGGATGGGGTTTTCGATTTGAAATGTTTTTTTTTGTATAATACATTAGGATCCAATGAAGATCTTCGGAGATAGACAACTACATTTTCCAATAACTAACAACAACAAAAAGGAAATCAAAGAAAAAAGAACCGTCTTCAAAAAACACAAACTTAAAAGTGTAAAATAATATTTTATTTACTTCATTTTACACGATACTTTGTCTAAATTAAAAAAAAACTTAAGATCAAATTACAAATTTTACCTATTATATATTTATTTTGAAGTAATGAAAATTCCAAGTTATGTATTATCTGACAAAATGTTTTAAACATTTTATGGTATAATGTTGGCATATTGTCAATATAATTAAGTGTTTGCGACCACACAAAAGTTATCGCTTGTCTGTCACACAAGAAATTGTATTGTGGAACTCGTAAGTAGTGTATATTATTCGACTATTTGTGTTATTCGAGTATTCGTCCTTATTTACTATTTGAATACTACCGAGCCAAGTATTCGAGTTTATTCAAATAGTTGTCAAATCCTGCCGTAAAAGAACTATGCACCTACATAACCATCTGAATCTTGGTCATTCAATACAGCTAGAGAAATCAAATACTACTTTTAACTTCTAACATAGTAAATCATAGGTGACTCTCAGGTAAAAAAATATTCAACGTCCGTCCTGACATCAGTCTATCCAAAAAACAAAAATGACTATAATGCAATAACTGCTAAAATGGCCATGCAAACATTGAGCAGTATGCTTAAAAAAATACCAAACATAATAAGAAAGCAGTACTGGCAAATAGCGAAATTTTAAAGGAAAAATTAGTCATAAACCTATTTAAAATCCGTATAGGGTGGCTATTTAAGAAATTTGTATAATACCTTTACCTTGGAACGTCACGTTCCATGAGGTTTTGTATTCTAAATGTAAGTAAATAAACATTGTATTAATCAATTTGTATCGACACTCACACAATATGTTTTTAAACTACTAAGCATGTGTTATTTATTATCAATAATGATAATGATGTATGGTCTTTTTTTGTGACATTTCTATATCATAATTTTATTGCCTTATAATTTGA
Source organism: Antheraea assamensis (assembly GCA_035772565.1). NCBI lineage: Eukaryota > Metazoa > Arthropoda > Insecta > Lepidoptera > Saturniidae > Antheraea > Antheraea assamensis. Next base: position 2,169,297 of record JAQQSE010000042.1, read on the forward strand.
TTTATATTCTAGTTTGTCACGCCAAATAAATTATTGATGAGAAGACGTACTAAATATTTGAAATTTGGAAATCAAATAGCCCATGTCACTCTTAATAAGGTTAGCTATTATTATATTACTAACGAAGTCGTGGGCAAGAGTTAGTTTAAAATAATATAGCTTAAATTATCTCTTATAACTTCAGCTATATGCCAGTGAAATTCTCTTGAAGTTTCGGATATTCCACTACAAACGAAGTCGCTGGCAATAGTTAGTTTAAAATAAAATAGTCTAAATTACTTCTTATGAAGTCAACCATCTGTCAGTGCAAGTCCTGTGAAAAAGGATCAAACCATTTTGGAGATTGCACTGCGGACGAAGCCGCGGGTAACAGATAGTCTAAAGTAAAATAGCCTATATTACCCGATATAATTTTAGTTGCCAGCCATTGAAATTACTGTCAAAATCGGTGTAGCCATTTCCGAGATTATCCGGAACAAACAGACAGACCGAGAAAAAATTAAAAATTTAAGTTTTGTTATAATTAACGTATATTCTTTCATATCCAATCGGTAAAATTATTATGATATTAGATACAACCACTTCCTTTTTATTGTATATATAGATTATTGATTAATGTACCTATTCCTATAAAGGTGTGATATCATATGGCATTTCTTCATTGTGTATAACATTTATTAAATTATATACATTGATATTTTTATAATATATATTTTTTAATCCAACTTTTTTTATATACATATTATAGGGGCAAACGAACAGGTGGGTCACCTGATGGTAAGTGATCACCGTCGTCCATAGACACTAGCAACACCAGGGGAGCCGCAAGTGCGTTGCCGGCCTTTTAAATATGTGGGCCTCCGGTGCTCTCACTGACCGAACTAAACGCAACAGTGCAACCACTGTTACTTTAAGTCGGTTTTCTGTGAGAGGGTGGTACTGTCCCGGGCGAGCCGACCCATTCATGCTGAAACCAGTAATAGCTTCAGCGCAGCTCTATCACCGACAAAACCTATCAAGTATCACATTATTTTATTTGGTGGACTTTTGTTATCTTGTCAATAAATAAACTTTAAAGGTGTAACAAAAAAAAATACGAAGAACGAAAAATTTAATTATTACTGACTTTCGAAGCAATAGAAATATCTCACCGTAAGTACTAAATCACTGCAGCTTCATCAATCTTCAAAAATAATTTCATGTTATATATTCCATTATAAAATATGTAAAATACACAACAGTTTTATTGATGAAGTGTCTCATTAATCATTTCAAATTATATGTTATATTATCTTATGGACAATATATACAAAAAGAATGTGAAAACGCTCGTGTATTGATACTTAAATATTAATATTCCACGAGTATATTATCGTATTTGGATATTCAACATTTCGTATCTATAAATGGCATATTTTATATTTTAAATAATTTTAAATATATTACCTTTATGTTAACAAGACTAATGCATCAACACCGTCGTATATAAATTATAGATTATTGGTTTGTACACGCCAATTAAGAATATATGTATAATACAGTCTAAAATAATTATTATTTTATCATATCGATTCATAATTCATTAAGTTATTAGCATACATAACAGCATACGTTTAATTCTGATACAGTCACACTACTAATATAGACGACAACGTGGCTTACACTACTCTGGGCATGATCAGTAAAATTATATTATGTAATTATTAAATCATATAATATGTTGGAAATAAATGAATGTCATTATTATTAATTTATTTTAATTGGAATTTACAGTAATAATTGTAATATTACGTGCTAGATTTAAGTGGTAGCAGCAAAGACATATATTTTCAAGGGTAAATAACACTACTCTCGTTATTGTGTTTGGATGCAAAGTCTATTAGTACCAGATATTGACACACCAGTATTTTTAAATCTTACTTTATAGGACTTCAGACTTCCGTGAATTCAGCGCCGACTGCTATTATGTCTGTTCTTGTTCATAGCTCGTAGCTTTTAGAAACATTACCATCGAATGGTATCAACAAAATTAGAAGAAGGAAGAACAAAAAAACATCCTGCAGATTTTATTGTTTTAATTTTTTTATTTATATGATGCCTACTACACTTTTTATATACATATTTTTATGCAAAGAAGTTATATTACTTCGTTAATGTTCCAAATATGTAAATATATAGATACTATAAAAAATATACCTACGAAAAAAATATTCACAAAGGACATTGTAACCAAAAATATTGAATAAAATATTATTAGATATATGTAAATTTAAATTGGTTAAAATTCTAACAAAAAACAGCCGGTAATACACTATACGGTGCAAACTTATTAAAAATCAAAAATAGAACATAGTCATGTGTGTCTTTGTCGGGAAGTGTGGTGTGCACCTTTGCATGCACCGTTCGTAATCTTATCCATATTGATGCCATTAGCCCGATATGTATGTTGGTGAAACGACTGACTGGTGAATTATTGAACTCAAATTCATGTTCCATAATATTTAGTAATATATATCTACTAACTTTTTAAAGTGTCTTAACAGCAAATCTAAATCATTATTATAAGTACCTATTAGTAAAAATAAGGATTTTAACTGCCTGGATAGCTAGCATTCTTTAGTTAAAAATCTATCTTAGAACTTCAGGTTCTAGGGTAATTTATACCTTTAGGGTTAATTTGTGTATTTCTGCTTCTCACTTCATATACATGCTGTTATGCAAATTTCATTATTAATGGTTGTCAGGACGACCCTCAAGTTTTTACATAAATCGCCTAAAAATTGTTTACCTATGGTGCCGTCATTACCCCTATAACGCTTTAGTAGTCCGGTGAATCTGTAGAGGCCCCAGGGTCAACAGGGTATGTCGGTTCGAAAAAATGTATAAGGTTTTGGTTTTAAATCTTACCTACCGAAGGATGTCAAATCCAGTCTTGTCTAAATAAATCCTTCCGTAGATATATATATTTTGTAAAAGGCAACGTCTTTCTGTCTGCTTGTATGTGTATCCGTGTGCGTGTTTATAACTGTTTCACAACTAAACCGATTTACATATTTCTTTTTAAATAATAAGTTTATTCTCTGGGTAAATTTTAGTAGGTACTTGTTTTATCTATACATCTTCTATACATATAAATAAAATTAGAGTGTATGTTTGTAATATCAAAATAACAACTTTTTACTGATTGGATATGAACGTATACACGATACTGATAACTAAAATACAATTTAAAAAATTTTTGTCTATCTGTCTGTATGTTCCGGGTAATCTCCGAAACGGTTGGACAGATTTTGACAGAAAATTCACTGATGGATATTTAAAATTACAGTGGATGACATAGACTATTTTATTTTAGACTAGCTGTCAACCGTGGCTTTGTCTGTAGTACTATCTCCAAAACGATTGGACCTATATTCATGGGACTTTCACTGACAGATAGCTAACATTATAAAAAGTAATTAAGGCTTTATTATTTTGGACTAGCTTTTACCCGTGGCTTTGTTTGCAGTACTATCTCCAAAACCTTTGAACCATTTTTCACGGATCTTTCACTAACCGATAGATGACTTATATACTTATAAGAAGTAATTTACAATTATAAAAAACGCATGTGGAGCTGGGGGCAACAGCTAGTGTAGTATAAATATTGAATAGATTATGAAGTTTACAGGCTTTTTTATCTTAGATTGTTGCCTTTAACTCAGGGTTACGTCAACCTAGTTGTTTTCAATAATTTTATTTTATAGACCTAGTAACTAATTTGTATACTAAAAAAACGACAATACGGTCAATTAATATAGAAATAATTTGGAGACAAAAATGTCCACCAGAATATTCTGCTCCTATATTTTACCTGAATATTTTGTAGTTCATTCGAGAAAATCCGCGGGTACAGCTAGTGAAGTTTAAGTGTTCAGATAAGTTTATATTTTTCTATCTATCTTTTAAAATATATTATTTCATTTTTAAATCATAATATTTAAGAAATAAATGTTAACCACATCGCAATTACCTATATTACTTATCGAATATATGATTAATGTAAATATAAACAGATAACAAAATAAACTCGTGTAATTAATACTGTTAGTAGGTATTGCATTCGATCAAATTCATCATATTTTTATTTCTATAAATTGTTTAAAAGAATCACATTTGAATTTAAAATACAATTTCGGCAAATGATCTCACATTGTTAATTACGGCCTTGGAGGTAACAAAGTAAATGCATGGCGCTTTTATTAAAATAGAATTAAATTAACTTGAAATAACCAACTTCAAATGAGAATTGTATTGTTGTATTCATAAACATTACTATTGTTATTACACAGACTGAACTAGACATAACAAAATAATTAAAAGAAACGAAAGGAAAATTTATTCAGGTTTAAGTTCCGTCTTTAAACATAACCGGTCTTATTACAAAAACAAAAATGTACACGTGTTTAATATGATTTTTACTAAACAGTGTCTACAATTTTAAGCACTTGTTTAAAATACTTCATTACATAAGAGTGTCTAAGCGGTCTGTAACTAAATATCTGGTTTTTGTTTTTTATCCAAGCAACTCTGAATAGCATTCATTCAATTCAATCTCATCATTCAAAAACGTTCCAATTTACGAACAATATGTATGTTTAGATCTTCATTAAGAATATTTATTTCTTTTAAGTGAAATTGGTTATAATTATTGTGAGATTTGGTGTAAAGAAAATGATGTCATTATTAAAATAAGGAATTTATAAGATTAAAATATAAGCCAAATTGCGTAAAGTGGAACAACAATATAATCTCAGAATAAATATATTGTGAAATGTCAATAATGTCATATTGTAGTAGTTGTCATTTACTTGTCAATCTTCAACATTATCTAATTTATCTACACATCTTCCATATTAATTATACACACGAAATCCATAATTTATTACGAAACATCTTTTGCCGAATAGAAATAAGAAAATATAAATAAAATAAATCACAACAATAAAATGAGAACTGTGAACTTAAACAAGTGTTATCCAATGTTTAAATTTAAATAGTGCCTATTTGTAAACAAAGGTAAGACACTCTTTTGTGATCAAACTTTTTTAAAACAAGTGTTCGACGCGTATTTAACATTTTTGTGATAACACGGATCATTTATATTTTATTAAATTAGTACATTTTTACAAAAGTACGTTTTTTCAAACAAATTACACTGATATCACTTGTAATACAAATGTTTTTTATTACACTTGTATATGTAGTTTTGTGTATCATAAATGCCTTTGTAGCTTGTTGTTACAAAAAGTTGAAGAGTTTCCGTTAATTTGAAAATAGGTTGCACGACATGCAAGATTAATTTATTTGAAAACAAGTTGTATTTTTAACATCAACTTGACTATTTGTACCGTAGTTCCTATATGACAAACATATAATAAGATAGAATATTCATTTTGGAATGTATCAAAAATAGAATAGATAATAGAAGAAAGAAATTCGAAATACAAAATTTATACAATCTACAAGTTCTGTGAAATTATTTGATAAATACAATTTACATAAACTTATATAAGATGTTCGTGTATCTTGTAAATTGCGAGTTTGTTGACTTATATTTTTTATAACCGTATTTTACAAGAATTTTGTAAGAAAGTTGTATGTAACTTGTGCGTCTCCAGACTTGTAACGTTTCATGAACAGGGCGCAGATCGTGTAAAGAGTTTCGGGGTAATTTTTGTCAATTAAAGTCAGTTAATTAAACTGATTTCCTTAAAAATCAATTATTACATTTTACGTATGGAACTTGTTAATAAGTTTACTATATTATAAACAAAAACACTGATATTCATTTTGTATATAAACAAAAATCAATTCCCGAATGTTTGTAAGCGCATCACTTCGAAATGGCTGCATCCATTTGCCTAATTCTTTTTTGTTATCTTTGTAATTGTTTGGAAAAGGTTTGGCACTAAAGAAAATGCTTGGAAAATCGTACGAAAAGGGGAAAAATTACTTCAAAAAGTTTCCGCATAAAAAAGTGAATGAGAGAGTGAGACAAATCAAAAATATTGACAGAATTAATAAATTAACATTCAGCTGCTATTTATTCTATTACATTGCATGGCCATACTATAAAAGGAAAATTTGGTCTCATTTATTTGTTTGTATATACGTGTGAAGCCGGAGCGGGCAGCTAGCGTTTATTATAACAATTAACTTGCTTTTTAAATGTAATTTATAAAGTTGTAATTAAAGTACAAACGAGAAAAATAATATGGAATATTTTTATATTTTACTTTGAATTTCCCAATCACATTATTGTCTACTAAATATTTATATTATAACGAGATATCATATTTCATATGCTTTATAGCTCCACCGACTAGTAACAAACAATTCGTATACACAAATTCTAAGAAAGATTTATTCATATAAACAGAGATTTCTTTACGTAAACCGCAATAGTTCACAATTGTGTCGGAGCTGTTTCCAAATAACTAAAGAATTGGTCTAAAATATTATTATCTGTTTACCTACACTAATTGATATCCAGCGTTCATGAGATTTCGACCCTAATTCTTTAATTTATAAAGTCTTAATGAAGGAGTAGACCGATTTGGCTAATTTTGATCTTGAAATATTTGTGGAAGTTCAGGGAAGGTTTGAACGGTACGAAAAACTAATAATAGGTAAAGGAAGATACTAAAAAAGACAATTTAATGTTCAAATACAAAATATTCCTAGCTATGAAACATTTGATGTCTTTCGTCTTACTAGAATTCAAAAATTGTCATTCGGTTGTCAAATATTTATAGGTGCGTTCAGAAATTTGACTATTTCATAGCTATAGTATGAGATTCAATCACTTTGGTCTGTTTTGTTGGACTACACAAAACAGTTCTGTTTCAGAAATAAAAATAGTACACGAGAAAGCTTTAAATTGATTAAGTGCATAACTGTGTTGTATTTATAATGTAAATAAAAATGTTGTATTAAATTTTGAGCACATTTTACACAAATATATGAAAGTGATACAAAGTTCATCAGCTCATCTAGCGATAAATAAATTGGTTAACGTCAGGATCATTATGACGAATAGAGACATATAGGTAAAGACTTCAACATGACGATGATATGGAACAAAAACTGTTTGGGCATTTTTTAATGACAACATTAAATCTCATTAGTAAGTAGATACTAAATAAATAGGAAAGAAGAAAATCATTTAAAAAATACACGAGTAATATCCCATCCTTGCCAGTTTATAGAAAGATGAGGTAAGTCATTATATAGAAGTAAATAAGCTGGGAGTAGAAACATAGTATAGCAAGCACATTTCTGATGTAAAAGTTTCAGAGATATTTCCTTCATTGTCAGTACTCGCTTAAATATTAGAATTGTAAATACACTTGAAGTAACTTTAAATATTCAGTAATAGAAGGTTATTTATAGTAATATCTACTATAATTGAAATTTATATTTCGCGTCAATTCGAACGATCGAATTGCGATGAGGAAGGAGGCAGCGAAATTTCTTAACAGTTTTCTAGTAAAATTGTCGATATGTATATATACTCATCTACCTTTCTTAATACAACTACTGCTATGCAATAATCATCATCATCATCCCATCAGTCTGTAAGAGACCTACTACAGGACCATAGGCCTCTTTCCAAAGGAAGGTGTAGAGATAATCATCACGCTAGCCGCCGACGTGGTTTCAAACTCCAAGAAATCTGCAAATTTTTATTATCCCATGTACCGTGGTACTACGAGAGTGTTTCTTAGGATAATGTTTCCTCACGATGTTTTCCTTCACCGTCAGCTGTTATGTTACCAAATTAAATTAGTAAATGTACGAGTATTAAATTCGTTTTAAGCCTGTGAATATCGAATCAACATTCCACTGTTCAAACCACTCTACAGAAATTACTTTTTTTCTCAAGAACATATAATACCCAATGAAGAAAGATATCTTATATAATAAAAAAAAATGTAAATTCATTCAATATAAACTAATCCTGTGTTACTTTTATTAATTACCCCTACAACCCTGTTGTCGATTTTAAGTTATCCTTATTCCATTTTATTATTAGTAGTTTCCTTTTTAATTATTTTATTGTTAGTTCTGTAGATCACATTTTGTTTTCTCCACATTTGTTACTGATAAGTATTCTTTTAAGTTAATACTTTGTATGTATCTATGCAGTTGTGAAATGAATTTGTTTGGACATCCACACCAGTTATCTGTTTAGTATTCTAGAAATTGGCATATTAGCATATTACATTTGAATTCAATTTGATAAATCCTGAGCGCGAATATAATATTTATGTATACAACCTATCATAAAAAATACATAATAATAAAATAATTAACATAAAATCACTTGTGGTATCTATATTACATAAAAAATGGCTGTTGGTATATAGATTTGAGAATTTTAAAAATCTTAACTCCTTTTGAACTATCACTACTAGCTTAGTACGATTTTCTCATATGTTTCTTTTTCATCCATTTCACTAAGAGCCATCAATAGGTGATATGAAGTTATATTTTAACGTCGTTAAGCTTTATATTGTAACCAGTAACCGCCTGCGACTTCGCCTGCGCCTGTATCTTTACAACGTTTGTATGTTCATGGAACCATAACATTTTTCTATAATAAAAGTAGCCTAAGTAACTCCTTATAACATCATCTGCGAGTTAAAGTCTTGTCAAAAACCCATCCAACCGTTTCGCAGATTACTCGGAACAAACAGACAAAGAAAGAAAAAAAAATTGAAATTGATTTTTTATTATAACTATCGTGTAGACTTCACTTACACTTTAGTGTTTTTTTATCTATACAAAAAGACTCGGATGAATTCGCAGGCGGTTGCTAGTCTTATATAAATAAGGCCGTGAGATCTTAAAAATGATATGTCAATGTAACGTTTTATATTGAAGTTTTAAATAGAATGTGGGATATATTCGATGAAACTTGATCGCGTTAATTATAAAATGCCAATCAATAATAATAGATGCTAAATGTTGCAACCAACAACATGTTTTTAAAAATCTTTTCTTATATAGTTTTATGATATTAAAAGTCTGTTTTTTTTCCGTATCATATTCATGGTAAAATAGTAAATGAAGTTTGTCATAATTATAATAACATTATATGTAATTATTTTAATGAATTATTATATATTTTTAAAGGAATCATTATTTCCTTTAATACATTTCGATATGAAACGTTATAATGTAATGTAAAATTATTAATAAGTCAGAAAACATTTCCACCCCCTAGTGAACCGGAATCACGGGTAAGTACTATAAATGCACATATGCGACATCTACTCTAACCATGCTTCCTTTGTCAGACATCACGTGTCGTTTATAAATAATTTATTCACATGCACACCGGCGCATACGTACGATTCGAAACACTTTTAATAGCTCCGTAGTCGAATTTACGTACGTTTATATCGCTATAAATATTTATTAGAATTTAAATTTCTATTTGTCGGTAGTAAATGGCATAAGCATTTACTTCATATATCATTCGGTCAATAAAATACGACATCCTAACTTATACTATTAATGGGAGTGTTAGTTTGTTTGCTTGTTTGTCACGTCTCAACTAACTACTGAACCGATAATTCAGACATTTACCATATACCTTGTTAGGGGTACAGATAAAGACATCAATTGTGTGTCATCCAGAAAAACAGTACTGTTATCGAGGGATATGTCAAACATATTTATTTTACCTGGGACAATACTTGATGGACACACGCCAGTCACCACCTTCTCGGGAAAGTTAGTCGTCAGAAGCCAGACTGTCAGGGAAGTGAGTGTCGGGCTATTACTAACTATAACCCCAGGGTGTACTTCCGCCGCTATACTGGAGCGGCACGGGGTCGCTTGTGCATTCAACGTACATTAACGGGAGTGAAACCACGAGTAAAAGCTGGTCAGGTAATAAATGGAAAAATCATGAGGTTAAGAGTCAACTAAGTACACAGAAAATTACTACCAGTATATTTCATTACGAAATTTTAACTAAATTAACCGATATAATTAATGCAGTAGTCAATTGTTTCGAATCGATATTATCATAAATTTACATTTTATATTTTAATTATAGTAAACTTATACGTGACAAAGCAAACTGAATATATTAAATGCGACGTGAAAGTCTTAAATCGAATTAAATGATTTCGTTGACATAATAAAATACATTATTCCTTTACAACATCTTATTTTTGTTCCCATTGTTTAGGTAATAAATATGGTGTACAGAAAGGTCCTCCAATATAACATATACATACATGTACTGGAGTTTACTCCTTAAGAATCCATTTTCATATAAGGTGCCAGGTACGAAAAAATATTAAGAGTAAAATTCACTTGTACAGAATAACCGAACTATATTACGGAAAATACCAGCAATATTACAAAATATGGAGTTAAATAACACAACATGATGAATAAAATATAAAATCCACTAGGTATATGACAGACTAAGATCCTGCAAAAAACTCCTCCAATATACATTTAGTTATAAAAAAAGAGGTAATATATAAAAAGTTTTATTACATAACCTTAACAATAGTTGTATAGATCAGACGAGTGGAGCCACCAACGTAACTATTATGATTTTATATAAATATTTTATATACATAAACAAAATTATAGAAGTCTGTCGTACGCGCATCACGTAAAAACTACAGGATAGATTTCCATATTTTTTTTTGGTTTCACTCCTTAGACACTTGGTCCTTATGTATAAAAAATAATTATCACGATAGCTTTATTTAATATAAAGTTATTGTAGTGTTAAGATACTAGGGTTTTTATAAGCACTAAGCGTTCGGTGATGTTTGAGATGGGGCGAACGGTGTGGTGCGCATGAGCAGGACAACATTTTGTTTACAAATAAATTTTGAAAGCAAAGTTTATTTTAACTTTCATTTTTATTTTCCTCTATACATAAGATACATTCTTAAGACATTAAACAACGCAGACGAAGTCGTGGTCATCAACTAGTACAATATAAAACGCTGCACTCAAATTAGGAATTTTTGACACTTAACTGTAATAAATCTGCAATTTGCATAATATGTATACCCTTTTTTAAAATACGACATAATACATTTGTACTCTTAATTATATGATTTTTCACTATATTATTATTATTATACGCATTATTTCTCGACTAAGCTAATGGATATTTTTGTATTATAATAGAATTACTATGAACTATATAACAAGACCTTAAAATACATTTGGCATAGAAAATTCAAAGTGTAATTGTAAAACACACTCACGTTCATACATAGGTAATTAATTTAATTATTCACTTAGTAACAATTTTAACATTTTATCGCTGTAGATTACATAAAAAACGATGACTTCTGTTTAAACTTCAATGATTAGATTTCACTTATTTTACCGAAAGTTTCCGTGTCATTTTGTTTGCAACAAATTAAGCTGAACACATACAAATATTTAATAGCAGAGTAAATGTTACGTCTTCTTATCTAAATCAGCATGAAATCTTTTTATCAAGTCATAGCAAGAGCACATGGGTATCATGTGGTTTACCTTATCTGTGATGTTACATTTTGCATATCGTATTTTGTATCAACTTTTCAGCGAGCCGTAATATTTGTGCGTTTACCTATATACCTCTTCATTTGAGATCCTGTCAATAGTATAAAAGTAACCATCGATTTTTTTATTACATCACGATATAATGACTGCACTATGCCTGATTATAAGCACACAGTACAATCCAAAAACAATGGTGATCACCTAGAGGTCAACTATCCATAGTCAGTCGCCACTATCATGCCGAGCTCCGCTAATATATCTTCACATTTCGCTAAAAGGAACCGGTTTACTAGGAAGGAGAAACTCTAGCCAAGAAATTGTTCCAGAGCTTCATGGAACGTCAAAGACTTATCTTTGTCTTAACGTTAGGAACTTATTAGTTCAACCTCAGATTGTTTGTGATTTAGTTATTATACAAAGGAGAGACAGGAATTAAATTTAATAACTTTTCAAAACACTCGGCATGGTACAAATACTACAGACAGTAGAACACGCACAGTGAGACAGTATCCTTGCACAACTAGGTCAGCTCCAAGAAGTCAATAACAATGCGGACTGGTCTTCTCTGTAACCGTAACAGGTTGTCCAGGGTATGCAAAAGATATTTTACGGATCCGTCCAAGAAATGCGAAAACTATTCCACGCGAAGCCGAACTTGTGCCTTATAAAGAAGTAGTAGAAGTGATGCTCTGAATTTAATCCCTAATATTGAGGTCGTTGCAAATATCAATTCCATGTATATTGAGGATCGTTATAGAGTTAGTAGGAAAGGGGATAAATGGGGTTATTTCCCAAATAAACGCGTACACCTCTGTTGTATTGGCATTAACTCTATGAAATTACTAGCTCTCCCTGTTTATGTACTGCCCATTTCGAGCTCAATGTCTCGTCTCTTTTCTGGTAATTCTCTACCGCAAGAAGACTTGCTGTGATAGCATCCATGGATGATACAGTCAACTGCGTAGTAATGAATATGGCCCAATTTTTCACTATTCATATGCAAAAGAACCATGGTTGCCGAAAGTAAAAAGGCCTTGAGGAATTCCAGCATTTACTGACATTAGTTGTTTATCAGATTTATATACAAGGATTAAAAATATTAGAAATACGCTGTCTGGTCGTGTGTGCGATTAGCTCTTACATAACTACGCAAGGGATTTTAATAGATTTAGCACTATCATTCCAATATTTTTTTCCGAAAATAATAGAATAGATATAATGTGCGTGTTCTATTTATAGAAAGTAGAAAATATTACGAACAAATCGTATAAAATATTCATCGGGTGCTTATATTTCTAACGACGGATAGAGCTGAAGATAATCTACTAAGGAATTGTAGAAATATCTTATGAAAACAAGCCGCAGAAAAGTCTACGATAGTATACATATCATTTGAAAACAAATATATTCTATTTATAATGTATAATCTTAAAATTATTTGAATGTAGATAATCATAAATTCCCTTTATAAAATATGATTGTTATTTTATCTTCGATATCAATAAAAGAGAAAACTTAAAAACGATATTGTATCGTTTTTTGCTCACAAGATAATTTCCTTTTTCAAACTATTTCATACGTTGAGCCTTACAGTATCGCTTGACTAAATCCATTAAACAAATACAACCATTGCATTAATCCTTTAATACAATACGAGTACGTTATAATTGTACAATTAACTAGTGTTTATTTTCTAGTGTTAAATGTTTATTAAATACAAATGCACCCAAAATGTGTTTTGACACAATTTATACTATAAATAATAGACACAAAACAAACATGAGTGTTGTTACTGTGCTTCCTATTCGTTACAAACAATTAAACTTAAGTAATTTTAATGGGGAAATGGATACATCACCTTATCACGTGACCTCTTTTAACTATGAAGAATACACGAAGCAAACAGTCTATTTAGATTGTGTACAGACAAAAACATTAACTAGTTGAATATTATGATCAAAACGTATTTAACAATAAATGCCTAATAGAGAAAGTAATATTTATGCTGTGTAAATAGACTACAAAATCACATTTTTTTTGTATAACTCCGCTTTCACACACGACTCCCACTTCAAAGGGGACTGGCCAACGTTCTAGTCAAGTTTTTTGTGTTCCACGTCTAATTGATAGCACGTGCATAGTTTCCGTTCAGACACGTGTCCCATTGTAAATTATTAAAATATTCGTTCCGCTCAAACTCGTCCGTGGCCTAAATTCCGTGGTACACGCAAGGATCACAAACAAATGCAAAGGAACAATTAGATTAGAAAATAGAGGCAATTTGATGATGCACTCAGAATAAATTTAATGAGGTTGCATACAAATTATATTAACAATTAACAGTTTGTCTGACGATAAGAATATTAACGAGTTACGAGTTAAATTGAAGATAATAATACCAATCGATATGATTCCGTTCTTAATTAAACATTTACCGATATTGAGAGGTTATCAAAATCGTTCTAAAAGGTACATAGCTCTTATTTTGTATACCTAGTCGGATCATAAGTTATCTGTCACTTTCAGCTCTCACACTGTTTCATTCAATTTTGAAAATAGAACATTCAAGCAATCCGAACATAAAAAAGAAATTAATTTTATTCATTTACAAAGATGGCGTGACCGCAATTGGAAAATAGATTCGTGGTTATCGCGTTGTACTGCTTACGCACCAACGGATATATATAACATTTTGCAAAAATTTAAAATAACATTACCATTAATTATTTATCACACTATACACGATACAGTGAAAATTCAAGCTTCAAAGATCTAAGAGGAACGACAGACCTCGCACGGTTAGCACACCAGCGGTCATCAAAGAACGGAAGTCCAACGAAGTCCTATCAGTAAACAAAAAAATCGTACCTCTTCAGGGCTAAGCAGAACCACAATCAAAAGTGTGTTAAATGTAAACGTGCGACTATGGGCTTCTCGCAAATAGAATAGTCATTATTTGAATAAGCCCTTGAAAAAAATTAGGTTGGAATGATCTCGGGCTTTGTTACGGTAGTACGCGGAAAAAAAACCCACAAAATTTTCTTTTCGGATGAAAAAACATTAACATCGAAGAAAGTTATAATAAACAAAATGACAAGGTGTATGTATGCCCACAATAGTAAAGAAGCTATCGCACGTATTACAAGGGTCCAGTGAGGGTGTCATCCTGCATCATTCATGGTTTAGCTTAAAGTCTTAGCGCGCTTGTCCAGCTTAACTGAGGTATTTTTTCTGTTAAAAAGGTGTGATAACCAGTGCCATTGTATACCAAAATACCGTTGTAACAAACATAATGGAACCTTTTTCCCAAACAATATACGAAAATAGACACTAGATATTCCAACTTATAAGTCACTAAGCACGCAAAACCGTCTGACCGCCCGTGGAGTAAATTTCATTATCGGGCATCAAGACCAGCCCTCTTCTATCCATATTTAAACCCACTGGATTACAAGACATGGAAATCGGGTGAGTGCCTTAAGCGCTCCCCTTAGTAGTCCGGTAAAACTGTAGCGGCCTCCGGGTCAACAGCGTAGTCAGTTCGAAAAAAAAAAAAAAAAAAAAAAAAAAAGACATGGCAACATTTGGAGGAGAAAGTTTGATTAATACAGCGGCAGAAATAAATATGAATGTAGTGCGTGCTCCGAGCAATGACTGACTGCGTCAATTAAGGAGATCTATTCCAAATGGGGAAGGGCATTTTGATTAATGTAAATAAAATTGTATTAAACATTTAATTACCTTTTATTTCATATATAATTTTTAAACAATTACCTGAACGTGAACTTATCCGTTACATTAAACGTTTTTGATAGCATTTATGACCAGACTAAATATTAGAAGATAATTATTACATACCATCTGGCTTGCAAACTAACCATAGCAGGTATCGTGCTAAACGTACAAATTATATACATATCGAAACATATTTAAATTTATAAAAACAATTTTATAAAAAAAATTATAAAATCAATATTAAAAGTTTTCATGTCATCATGGATGACAGAATTTTTATTATTTTTAATCATTCAATGAATTGAGGCCAGACGACGATTAATAATTAAGGGAAATATTTAAACAGTTGGTAGAAAAATATAATTCTGTATAGAGTTACGGCGTATGTAGATGTGAACAACTGACGATCTAATCAAGATGTGTCCGACCGCCCATCAAGGCATTCAATCAACATTAAATAGTCAATACTAATCAACTATTATTAGAATTAGCAACCTAGCCAATCGTAAGCAGATCACAGTTTTCAAAACAATGCGCTTGCCCTTTTTTATTATTCATGATATACTCGTATAAACGTTCCTTGCGTTTTTTCTTTTACAATTTCGCTAATAACAAAATCTCCGAGAATTTATTTATCATAATTTGATGCGAGTTACTTGAATTATAAAAAATATATAATAAATTCTAATTTTAGAATGAATTTAGACCTTGAAATTTCAGTCGTCAGTTACATATTGGCGTGTTACAGCGAATGTACTTTGTAACCCGTCTGTTGTCACATTCGATCATCTAATCAAGTATGTTATGGGGTTAAATTGTAACCTATAATATAACAAAAATGATACTTCTCTATTATAATCTCTCTTTCTATCAAATGCAATATTGTCGTGTCACATAACGTACGCTCGTTCATTAACAACTTCCTCACACTTTACTCAATAAACATCGGGGTCTGGGCCAAAAATAGCTGGAACCACTCTCCAGATGTTATCCTGATATTTTTTTTGCTTATCAACAAAAACAAGTATACGGACGTGGGAACTTCGGATAGTTTTTACAAAAACCTTTGCAGATGCGAATCATGTGAACTCACGTGCTGTATATGTATGTTTCAAAGGAGACGCGTGCCACTTGTCGTGTTTAACGAACTGTAAAATAACCCTAGTGTTTTTATTCCTTTCGACTCATCCAAGTAGAACATATTCCGTTGTAATAAATAATACACATAATTTTAGGAATCAATTTTTATTGAAGTTGTAATGATCGTTAAATTAAGCTTTGTTAAAATCTTAACACTAAATCAATAAATAACGCTTTTTAATATATAATAGATAGAACTTCACGAAACTAAATGGTGATTTGCTAATTTCCTTTTTAAAAATTCTCACAAGCACTACATATTATAAAACAAAGCCGTCCGCCGCGTCTGTCTGTCTGTCTAGATGTTCGCAATAAGTCAATCAAAAACTACTCAACGGATTGTAATGCGGTCTTCACGAATAAATAGAGTAATTCACGGGAAAGGTTTAGGTATATAATTAGTCCAGTTTTTTTTTTGTAAATTGGTTGAAATATAATGAGAATTGTTAAAAGAATCGGAAAAAGTCAAACCGCCTGGGAGCGTTCTTCGAAAACGTTACCTAATCCCTTTGAGATATAACAAAATATACTGAGATATTCCTCTTTTATAGATAGATCTACAAAAAAGTCTGCGATGGTATATACCTAACTTTTTAGGATAGCTTACTATACCCATTTATCTTCTAAAAATGGACACATATAATTAGGTAAATGGAAGGCTATTTAGACGGATAAGTATTAATCCTTTTCAAATAAAATACATTAGCTACCTTAAGCATTTCGTGCACATAAGTATATATTTTTTAATATCAGGGCAAGACAACGTTCGCCGGGCCTACTAGTATTACATTAATTGTTATAACCTTTAAAATCCTCATAAACTACCGACATATTCTTATCTATATCTTTTGTATTTTGTAAATTATTTATGTCCGTGCATTTTAGTTTTAATTTTATAGTAAGCCGTCTTTTAGTTTTACAAAACCAAAAACTCAACATTCTGCTGAATTTTAAATCCCTGTATTTGTTGCTAGTTAAATTTAAACATTAAACTTCCATTACATTGCAAAACGTGCAATCAAATCATTTCGAAATTTACAATGAACTTGATTTTAAATTTTACAACCAATTGTAATATCTCAGTTAATATCTAGAATAATATAAAAAAGATTTATTTGATAAATATGTGTATCAATACACTACACTTGTATATGAATGTAAATATGGAATTCATACAAGCGTAAATCATTCAGAGTAACTTCCCATAATTCTTCCTTGGCCCTTAAATATATGGACTTTTGCCCTTTATATCGAGTTATCTTTGTCAATTAAAAAATATTTATTAAAGTATTATTGTATTTCTAAGACCTCTGATAAATAAATCATTACAGTGTTATAATAAACACGGAAATTGTTTCTTTAAATCGTTGTTTTATGAAGCAAGTTTTTAAACGATTACAATCAATATTCACATTTGTAAAAATAAACACAGTTTTTAAAGACATTTTTAAATACAAAATAATTTATTTGCCGATTTCTGCTACATTCACTCTGTTCTTTCTTATGTTTACGACCTTACTAAAATGCGTAAGTTATTGCATCACCTTATGTGATTAACTCACCTCTTCTAATATATAAACTTATTTAATTATACTGATCTCAAAAAAATCTTCCATTATGTGGTTCTTGAACTCTGTTGGCCTTTGTTTTATCTACTTATTAGTGTTATTTTCTCCAAATATTTTATATTAAAATATTACAACATACATTTCTATGTATGCAATTATTTATCCAACACTTACTTTATCAAAAAATCGATTAAATACACAAAATGAATTCAATTACATCATTCAATGAAATGCAACAAATCCATTGAACATTTAAATATAATAAAAAAATATATCTAGTTTTAACTGAGTTATAAAATACCGTACTATGTTCTCCTTAACTCTTTTGTAATTTATGTGTTTTAATATCTTCATATTATACCCTAGACAAAAAAAAATCATTTTCAGCATGTCTACTAAGGACAAAATTTAGCAGTTACTATCAATTTTGACAGAGATACTATTAAACTCGATCGTATTGTCATACTGATGCTTACAAAACTTTATAGGTTTACGCCTAATAATGATATAAGCAATAGCAAAGAATAGTATAAAACTATTAGAACCCAAGTAACAATCATGCTTGTGCTCTATCTCTTTTTATTTATATTAGAAGTTGGATCGGCACAACATGTTTTCCTCTTTCTCCTCCATCGGCTGTCAACTTAGTATTCGTACCTTCTATACAAATAACATTCTTCATACAATCGATTCACACCTTCTTCCGTTTTCCTCTATACCTATATCCATCCACATAAATATTTAACACTCTTCTGGTTATATGGCCTTCATTTCGCTAAACGATATGCCTAAGCCATGTTTATCTATTATTTTTTAACTTTTCTTTCAATGTTGCTATATTCAAACCTCTCAAATACTCATTCCATTTCTTCTCCGTTTTAGTTATACCACTCATCCAGCCTAACATTCCCATCTTATATGTAATTTTCTTTTATTCGACTCTTTCGTAACCCAGAAACTATATAGCACGACAAGTTATGTAACTGTTTCACACATTTTACCTTGAGTTTCAAGAGAATAATTGGATCACAAGTAATTCCCGAAACAACCTTTCATCCACCCTGTATTTATTATATTCTTCATACCTGAGGCGATGCTGCCGTTGTTTTGAATCAATGAACTGAATTACTGAAAAATGGAGCGGGCCAGTAAGAACACACAATTTAAAGCTATAAGAAAACAACTGTATGAGTGATCCCTTCGCAGAATACAAATTCAACTTTTGTTCTACTAGTCTTCACTCCAATGTGCTCCAGTTTTCCACCATTTTAGCAGCCCACTCTTCATCTCGGAAGCATTTTGATCAACAAAAAAAAATATTATCGGTAAACACATGCACCAAAATGCCTCCTTCTGAATATCTGAGAATTTCGACAATTCGCTAATTTATATACTTATACTAAAAGATCTATCTATTTACCATAAATTCGATGTAATTTTAAAATCCTATTAACCTACTATGTAAGTTTAGGGTCACACATTATTCATATCCTTAATATCTTTGTTAACTTTTTTCTTGCCATATCTAAAATATTCTTCTATTTGCAGAAGAGTCTTTTCTTTTGTTTCTGGTAAAAAGTAATATAAAAATATTGTTCCACATAAAGTCGATATTCCATAAAAGAGATACGCCCCGTGGTGACCAATATTCTCGAACATCGATGGAGCTGTCTTTACTGCTCCAAAGAAAGCAATAGATGTCATCATAACACTGATACCTGATCCTAAACCTTTCGTTTCAACTGCAAATAGTTCTCCAACCATATTCCAGGGCAATGGCCCAATACCCAAGTTAGAAACTATAATATAAAATACCATTAACCCTAACGATACAAAAGGATAAATACTTTGAATGACGCCTATTTTTGTCATATATAAATATGACGCCAAACTAATTAAAGATAAAGCTGTGCAGATGCCGCTAAATAAGGCCATTGGTCTCCGTCCTGATTTTCTAAGTAAAATACAAGCAATAACTAATGATATACATCTTAGTATATCTATACTTAACATCGCTATGTATGTATGTGACACATTTGTAGTACCTCCGATAAGTACACTCATCATTTCCGTTGTATAAGCACACACAACATTTACACCAGAAAGCTGAGTTATCACGAAGAATGTAGTCATTATAGATAAAGGCTTCCAAAATTCCGGCTTCTTTATATTTTCTTTCAGCGTTTGTAATTTCCCTTTTGTTCGGTCTTTTTTAATGTGTTCTGCTAACATTTTGTCGAGTTCTGTTTTCATTGTAATGCTCTTTCCTCTGTACCACTGAAAGGATGTAATGCATTCGTCAATTCTATTTTTTGACGCAAGCCAAGCTGGTGATTCAGGCGCATAGTACAGAATACTACCTCCAGTGAGAGGAAAGAGCCCACAGAGCAGTGATGCATAAGTCCAATGCAATAAAGTACCAAATAAATGCGATAAAAATACTCCCACTGCTATACCTAATGACAAAGCTGCCAAAAAAAATCCTCTGTATATTGGTGAACTAATTTCTCCAACAAAAACTGGGCCTAGAGGACCAAGCCAACCCTGACACAATCCAGTTATAAATCTTCCAATTAATATCAAGTATAGTTTGTCATTCGCAAAACCGATAACACCCCAGCCGAATATGAAAGTAAGGGACAGCATTAGATGCGACACACGTCTCCCAAACCTTTCCATTAAATATCCAGATATTAGGTTACCAAAGAACAATGCCAAACATGACATAGCCGCTGAAAAATTATAAAACAAAATTAATCATAAGAAAATCGTAAAATAGTTTCTATGTAAATATACCACAACACGTACCTACCCATGAGACCAGTTCTGTCGAAAATTTATGTTTTCCTTGAGCATTGTTTAACTGGGGTATTAGTATTGCTGCTATACCTGATGTAGCTCCGGCACCAAGAGTTACCATAAACACGCCGAATGATATAATTGCCTAAAAAAACAATATTTACATTACATTCCCTTAGATATGATTCACGCTTAACATTATTATCCTAGACTATCTTATAGTCTAGTTACTTGACTTTTTCTTTTTTTTTAACTGACTACACTGTTGACCTGGCAAGGCCTCTACAGTTTCACCGAACTACTAAGAGTAGCGGTTAAGGCACTTGCCTGATTTTATATAGGCTTTACTTGACTAAAACCACTTGGTTCGTAAACTTAATGAACGTTGAAGTGCATTAAAATTGTATTTGGTTTATTTAAGGCTTGACACGTTTGCCTGCACTCTATCAATATGCAGACGTTATATGAGTATTGACAAAAAGTAAAAAAAATAGCATCAATAATAGAAAAACTGAGAAGTAACAGATTAGTATGGTATGGGCATGTCATGAGGAGAGATGAAAAGCACATTACTAGAAAATGTTACATATGAAGGTGGAGGACGAATACAAGAGTAGTCAGTAGAGAAGACTCGAACAAGGTATGTACGAATTATGTGAAGAATGAGTGAAGATATCTATAGGCATATGGAGACTACAACTCGTAAAAAGAATGGAAGAGGAAAACATATTGGGGCTACCCTATTTAGGTAGGATAAAAGTAAAAATAAAGAAGAAAGTGTAATGTACAATACGATGGTTAATTTAGTTAAAACTAATTAGTTGATAATTGCCATAAAACCAGGAAGGAGACACGATAATTTTTTTTATAACTTTAGCACGAATGATTAGTTGAAGTGACGAAACATTACAACGTTTTGGATCTCCTTGATATCATTTTATACGTTTTAAAATAAAAAGGTTACGGCAGTAACTTAAAATATTCATGATATAGGGTAGGCGGAATAACCTTACTTCTTAACCATCTCAATGATTTTTTTGGGATGCAAAGTTTTAAGAGACGGCGACGACTTTACCTTTAACGCAATGTCAACGTCGAAAAACGAATAATGTAGTTTTATTAATTTTATGAACATGGTTCTTTTTCGTTTTTTAAGGCTCCTAATTAAATACATCCCATTTAAAAATACATGTTTGTTTCTGGTCTAAATATTACAGTATAGAATAAAATATTATAGAAGGTTTTTTTATTACTATCACTAACTCACGATCATTTGAACATTTTGCTATCATTACAATATAAAATGTATGCAATAATTTTTAGTAACTATTGTAGTGGTGATTCTTTTTTTTTATTTTGTTTGTCTTTCCAAATGTTTGTATGCTATTTTGTCTTTAAGGTTATTGTGACGTTCCGGTCATATTAAGGACATATTAAGGTCATTAGTAAATAAACAGTAAAATATTGTTTTATTTACAACGAAATCTTCATTCCTGATAATTTTAAACACTCTCATATCGTACAACAAATGGACGCAACATCTCAAGCCGAGGGGCAAGTCACTTTATATAACAAACCTATTCATATTATTGTCAAATAGTGAGTAAATTCTTGCTTAAATAATAAATGAGATTTTTATAAATGATAACAAAATGAAATATCTACATTTTATCGTTTTACGTAACGACGCTCGTAAAAATATACATATTTATTTGGTAATCGCAATTGTCATAAACAGTGACTGTGCCGTGAGGTAACTATTGACAATAAACTACATAGGTAAAAAAAAAAGATTGAGTTGTTTTTTTTTTAAATTACCTACAGTCGTTTAAAGTTGGAGTTTGGATACTCACCAAAACAATGAAACTTCATTAAAACATATTCCGTGTTATTACGAAAAAGTTAAATACGCATCGAACACTTGTTTAAAAAAAGTTTGATCTCAAAAGAATGACTTACCTTTGTTTAGAAATAGATATTATTTAAATTTAAGCATTGTATAACACTTGTCTAAGTTCACAGTTCTCACATTTTATTGTTGTGATTTATTTTATTTCTATTTGCCGGCAAAAGAAGTTTCGTAGTAAATTATTTATTTTAAACTTATATATTGCATATTTTAATGATGACATCACTTTCTAAAACCACATGTCACAATAATTGTAACCAATTTCACTTAAAATAAATAAATATTCTTAATGAAGGTCTAAACAAAAATATTATTCGTAAATTGGACCGTTTTTGAATGAAGATATTGAACTGAATGGATGCTATTCAGAGTCGCTTGCATAAAAACAAAAAAACCAGATATTTAGCTAAAGACCGCTTAGACACTCCTTTGTAATAAAGCATTTTAAACATATGCTTAAAATTTTAGACATTGTTTAGTAAAACTCGGGTTCATTTTTGTTTTTGTTATAAGACCGTATATCATTAATCGTTTCCATCTCGTTCATACTTTAAGCAAACATGCCAGCATTAGTAAATACCAAAATCTAAACACGTTAACTCTAGTAAAATTTAAAAATTTCCTCACGGTTTTATAAATTTATTTGGTACATTTTCGAGAGACAGTAAAACACCTACCAATGTAATGGTTATTAAAAATTAAGACTACTCCCGACAGTCTACGTTAGCAGAAATATTTAAACAGAAATAAATTTATATTCTGTGACATACTATTTAAATTGTATTAATCAACATTGGCTCATGGTTAATAACAAATGAAGTATGTTTTAGAAACAAGATAACCTATTAACACCAATGTGTTGAATAAATTTAATACATCGCCAATACTCCGGCGCGTTCGATCACATATCTCTAAAGTATTTAGCCTCTAATATTAAGAAAGGTATAAAAGAATTGTTATGGGCCTAAATTTCTTTATTTCATTTTGGTTTAGTAGCCAAACATCATCAAAAAAATGGTCGTTTTTTGATCATTAAGTGATCACTAGTAGCAATAATGTGGTGAAAAAGTCATTAGAAATACATATGTATATACATATGTTCGCAAATAATATTATTTTATTTTCATAGAACTCGACACGTACAATGTAAGTCAAATTGACTGTATATATGAGTTATGTTGTTGGCACAGGTGATTGCATAGTAATAAATGTTTATTATAATAGTAATGACCTTTTCACAAATCAGTACACGTTTTTTACCTTATTACATTTTATTAATTTTGTTTTGGTATATAATAAATGCTAAAGAATCCATCATTTCGTTAATAAAACTAAAAATAGCAAAAATTACTCGTTTTTACGACATTAATTTTTATTAACCTACAATGAATAAATATTAATAATGTCAAACTCGCCTTTGTTCCTAAATGTAACTAACGTCCATGGTCGCAGATTTTATCTAAATATTAAATTTAACATTCTACGTTTGCTTATACAATTTTAATTATTATTATAGAATAGTAAACTAATGCCAAAGTTGTTTTTAATTTCCTAAATGGATATGCGTTACAATATACAATAAGTTTAATTAAATTCATCACCACCTGAATAGTTCTTTAATTCACATGAACACCACAAAAAAAAAACGAGATTCACAGACCTGTCTACGAAACGGTGTGTTTTGTTCATTATTTTGTTTACATTCACTTATTTCTTTATCTGTGGAACTTTTGTTGATTTTCGCCAATTCCGACACGGTGACGTCGTCCATGTCGCTACGTGCCCGTGACACTGCAGCACTCTTGGTCAGAACGGGAGACTTATGAGCGTGAAACACTCCACGAGATTGCACTTTATCTTATCATTAGACGCTAAACGTTGATGCCGCTTAGACGGCACTAAGCGGCAAATGTAAAAATGTTATTATGTGTTGTTTCAACGTTTAGCATTGAAACTGGACGAGGTATTAATATGATAGGACCAGTTTTGCGAATACTGGTTATGTTAATATGTGGGCCTAACATTTTTTTTAATTATATACATATTTTTTATATATATATACGAACATAACCCTCGTCCGTAATTAAGAAAGAATGTAGTTGAAATATCGAAACTTTTCAATGCGGAAACTTTTTTTTTCGAACTGACTACACTGTTGACCTGACAAGGCCTCTACAGTTTCACCGGACTACTAGGGGCGCGCTTACGACACTCACCCGATTTTATATAGGCAACCAGCACAAGGGCGCACTGCGCGCCTCTGCTTGGACTGTCACCAAATACCCCGAGTCTAACTTTTTTTTTTTAATGTGGGAAGAAATCCTTCATTAGACACCCACAGCCCTGGGGAGCTGTGGAGTGTCAGACCCTTACTGACTAAAAAAACCCACGAGATACCGTCTGCCGCGCTATAGAGTGGCACAGAATCGAACAAGCAAGCACCATGCCACCCCGGCGACAAGGCCCAGCGCGAACGCACTGACCGCGACGACAGCCCGGTCAAGCTGCCTACCCGTCTACCGAACCAATGTGCAATGGAAAGTCAGGTTCCCAGCCCCTTCCCTCCTTGGTCCAGTTTGGCAGTCAAGGGGTCACCCCCTCCAACCACCACCACCCGTAACTTTTTAACGTGGTTTTCTCCCACGGTGACTTTTTACCGAGGTTTCCTCCCTCCCATCGCCCGAAGGCACACCCGTCTGTAACTTTTTAACGTGGTTTTCTCACACGGTGACTTTTTACCGAGGTTTCCTCCCTCCCGCCGCCCGAAGGCACTACCCTCCGTAACTTTTTTACGTGGTTTTCTCCCACGGTAACTTTTTAAGGAGGTTTTCTCCCTCCACCCTCTGACGGGCGAACCGAAGCAGGCCCGTCCTTACCCCATCCCTTGTCCCCTCTGATAAGCAGAGGGGTACTGCGAGAGGCGCCGTCTGCCGGGGTATTCGCCCCAACCCGGTTCTGGAACCGAGCCCCAGGAGTGTTTATCGGCTCTCTAGCCTAGATCCGTAGTGTTCTGCTAGGCAGGGTCACCTCGTGTAGAATGTGGCTCTTCACCACGCACTGACGGTCTTGGGAGGCAGGCTAAGGCTCCACGAGGGAACTGTATTCACCTGTGGGTCCACCCCCTGCGGTTCCGAGGTACAATTATCCCACTTGACCCCACCCCGAGTCTAACTAAGCTAAGCTAAAGTAAGCTAACTATTATTTCATACATATTTTAAATTCTGAAACATACACGTGTACCAAGCATGTATGTTTCACGAACTTATACATGTATCTTGAATCTGATTACTCCTCTGACCAACCTCCGTTCGAAAAAAGGATTTAAAAAAAACAAACCCAACCACTATGTGTTCCTACATGTGTGTATGTACATGCGTGTATGTGCATGTGTGTATGTGCACGTGTGTGGGGTGATCGGTGTTATGTTGTAAAAACTTGGGTTTGAAAATTAATTCAGTGTCACTGTAGTTGCGCAAGCAACGTGCTCGAGGGCTCCTTTCCGGAGGATCGGACCTCTCAATGTGGAAACAATAAAAGCTCCTATGACCTTTATATTCTGGGCATTCAACTCGCACCTCTAGATAATAATACTAAAATACAAATATATTTCATTTTCATTTCAACATAACTACACGATTGAATAAATTAAAATTAATTTATATAACTAAACCTGTCTAACCTACATGCGCGTGGTTGAATAAGTAATTACAGAAAATAATCGACTTATATATTTATTGTTTTATTATTTATGTAGCGATATTAAATTTTATTATTCTTTATCGATGTACGGCTTACAGTGGTTTACCATATCTTACACGATATTAAGTGATTGCATATGTAGCCGAAAATAGCACGTCAAAAAGAAATACAAGTGGTGTTTTGTTTTAAACTAGCGCGTATTTATATGCTTTATATCCCTGGATATTAGACACTAGAGTACCTGTTTTTTTTTACATGGGGAAATCCCTAACCGATACCTACCTTGCCGGGCTTCAAAGGTGGGTTATATCCGATTCACATGGACTAAAACCCCATGGTGCCTTCTTACACCTTTTGGCCGGGGTAGCGGGGACTGCCTTACAGGCATTACGTCTGCTCCTCCGACAGGTGTTGGCCCCTCCTGAGGGGCCGAGGGGCCCCGACTTCGGTCCGAGGGGTCAAGATAGTAGACCCCTCAAAGGGAAAGGTGGATGTTAGACCCTCCCTGACGAACTGGCACTAGAGTACCTACTACTACTAGTACTACTATTACTATCAGTTTTATACCATACGACAATACCGAACCATATAATAAGTCCTTGATTAGATTTTGCTTTGCTTTTTCATTTAATGTTTTACAGTTTTACAGACACGCGCTTGCCCTCGATCCCACCTGATGGGAAGTGAAAATGAGGCAGATGATGGATCGCACTTACTCGCTAGATGCCTGTTCATTCTCCTTTCGAAAACTCCCAAGTTATAGGAGGACTGGAAGACAAACGCCGAGAGTGAATTCCACTCTTTAGCCGTAGGTGCGTGTAATAAATGTAGAAGCAAATCGCTTCGTCCGTACTACAGGAATATCAACCACATAAGGGAAGAAACCCTCACGGCGTCTAGTCGTCCTCTCATGGAATGGGGGCAATGGGAGGGGAATGGAATTATATCATGTAATTCCTGTGCAGACTCTCCAACGTGTAACCTATAAAACGCTGAAAGACAAGCCACTTTTCATCGATGTTCTAAATTTAGTATTCTTGTCCCCCACAGAATTTCATATCCGACAAACCGAAGAGCACGACGCTCAATAAAGTCGAAAGTGGCCAGTTCATATTTGCCTAATCCATCCCATAGGTGACAGCAGTATTCCACAGATGAAGGTGCTTGTGCATGGTACAGGCTGAGAAGTTGTTCTGGTATAAAATATCACTTTACCTCAAAGAGGATCCCAAGGTTCCTCTCAGCTGTTGTTCCTTTTTGCTCAGTTGAATGCCCGAAATTGAGATCAGAAGTTAGCTGGATCCCAAAAAGCTCGAGGTTGTCTATTACTTGAAAGGAAGCCCCTTGAAAAATCGGAGTCCAGTTGAACGGACTAGAGAAAAGACACGCCTGCGTCTTGACCACTTATTGTTCCTTATGCCTGGAATTGATTGGTTACTGCTACGATTCCCACAATCAATTTCATTTGTTTTGCTTCTTCACGAAGCATCCTCAAATCAATGTAGACTCTTCCGATGTTAGCCGCTAGGAATCGATTTTGAGAGACGTGACAGCAAACTACCATTTCCGGATGGGATTAGCAAAGTAATATACAATCAAGTTCTTATGATGGATTTCTGCAAAGTAACGACTCTTTCGATCAAATACCATACAATATATGCATATCACAGTCATGTTTTTAAGTTTCGATGATCGTCAAAAATTAACTATTTTAAGAACTAAGAGCCTGCTAAAATTATTAAAATTATCTAGTGCCGTCATAATCTAACATCCAGCAAACAAGTTAAACAAATATAAAAGAAAATCAGTAAACATCAGAAAACTATAGTCACAGTACTTTAGCTATTATTACACTTCTTTTTTTTTAATCGCTCCGTCATTTATTATTTTCATAAGGAACTAATTTGCTGGTTCATTTATTTTAAGATTTTATGACTTAGCTATTCAAACCTCTATAACGAAATTTTGTATACATGTTGTCGAGGTTACACAAAGGGGCATAGGGTACCTTCCATCCAAAAAATGTATGCTTCCCGAAGAACATATCAAATGTATGTTAACGCGAGCGAAGCCGTGGACAAAAGCTGCTTTTGCATAAGTATAACCAGTTCGAGCAACAGATGTCTGTGTCACGTTATATTAGATCATTCTGATAGAGTCGGAAGCAATGCCAATATATTAAACGTTTTTTTTTTGTTGTTATTTTCGAACTGACTATGGTATTAGACTAACGGGTCTTCACAGCTTCACCGGACTACAAACGTATTCTTCATATTGTTGCTGACCGCATTTTTTTATTCCTCCGGTGTGTAAAATATAGCTAACTCCTAATACAATGACTAAAATACAACACTAAGTGATTTGCGAATAAAATTAAATTTATGGTTGTAGCTACCCACGCGAATACATACCAATCTGTTGTCACCATGCAAATTCATTCTCAATATTTATATCATTTAATATGGCTTATTTCTATGATTTTCTTTTAATGTATTATATTAATACTAATATTATAGTCACTTATGATCAATTACTACCTTTTGTAACATAAGATTTGATGCATAAATTATGTTTTATTCTAAAAATAATTCAGTATATCAAAAATACTTTATTAAGTTTAGGATCTGATAAGGGGCTTACAAACGTTAAAATACACAACATGATGCTTGAACTTACTTTCCGGTAAATGGGTAGTATAATCTGGAGCCTTATTGTGGAAATTTAAACTACTACCTAAAAAAAATATTAGTTTTACTGGGCTTAAAATACACATCATTAATTTGTGATTATCTCTAGTACTCAAATCATGGCGATCTGTAATCAAATCTAGCTTATCTAAGTTTCTCATAATTTTTTAATAACGTATTTGCTAAGTTTTGCAACCGCTGGTATTTTATTTAAATACTAGCAGGCCCGGCGGACGTTATCCTGCCCTGATAATAAAACAATACATTTTTATGTGCATGAAATGCTTAAGTTAACTAATATATTTTATTTGATAAGGATTACTACTGTATCCATCTAAATAGCCTTACAATTACCTTATTATATGTGACCATTTTAAAGAGATAGATGGGTATAATAAGCTACCCTAAAAAGATAGGTATATGCTATCGTAGACATTTTTATGGATCTATAAAAAAGGCTTCCCCTTGAATTACTCTATCTATTGGTGAAAACCGCATTACAATCCGTTCAGTGGTTTTTGAGTTTATCGTGAACATCCAGACAGACAGACAAACGCGGACGACTTTGTAATATAATATGTAGTGATAATCAATCTTCATTATTAATAATTATTGGCAATATGATTCTGAAGTCAGTTTACATGTAATGATTACACTGCACATTTTACTTACAATATATGGTTATAATAATATACTTAAAATACATAATTTGTTATAGAATATTCTAGAAAGTGAAGTTTTGAAGAATCGTACAAATAAAAAAGCGCCTAATAATTTAATCTTAGCAATATATCCAAAAACGTTATCAGGGGTTGATAAATATTAATTGTGTACAGTGTCTTCGTTTTGTATGTAATATTTAACTTATTATATCATTCTTCAATTATAGCTTAAAAAACAAAATACCAGCGATTAATCATAGTGTATCCCGTACTGTCATAATAAAGGCAAACTATTTAACATCCAGTGTTAAACAAATGAATTCGGTTTACCACGGAAGTTAGATTACAATCTAGGTACTTATTTCAGAAGTTAATCCGAAGATTTTCGACGTACAACGAATGTGCAAAGACCTATCTTTTTTAAATCTATATACGAATATTAGTTTTAATGGCATTTTTGTATAGTTGACCTGCAAAGAATATATATATATATAGGTAAATCATTGTATACTGAATAAGTTAGCGTTTGATCACAATCTCATCTAATGTTAAATGAGGATATGGTCTAAGTTGGTAGTCACGCTAAGCCTAGAGGGAGACTGGCTCTCAAGTGCAGCTGCCGGAACACACCAACAGGTTCTTGGCTATAGATTTTCAACTTTAGGGTGGTAGCTAGCCAGCAGGACTTAGAAAAACTCCTACCACAAGCTATGGTTTCATCACCATGTTTTCCTTCACCGAAACCTCGGACTCAGTTGCTACGCTTCGATAAAAGATAGATTCCGATCACTTTTTTGGTTTTACTTCTTAGACACTTGATTATTATTTAAAAAAATAATCATCACCACTGTGTCCTGAGTACGTTAAAAGGAAATAGTCGGCTTTTATTCAATATAAACTTATCTCTCTGTTTTATCCTTGGATAGCTGAGCTATATCAAATATTTTACACCATACAAAGTATGTCTATAACTGATATATTCTTATGTTTTGATTTTTTTTTAATTAATTTTTATACGACTTTAGAAGCTTACAAAAGTACTAAGATTGTATAATTATCTCACTGTTTTCAAACATTCGGCAAACAAATTTGACTAATATCTATTGTATTAATAACTGTTCGTTTGTCTCGCTAAAACTCGAGAATGGCTGGATCGATTTGGCTTATTTTGTTTTGAAGTATTTGTGGAAGTTCAGGGAAGGTTTAAACGGGGAGAAACATAAATAACAAGTAAAGGAAAACACTAAACAATACAATTTTATTTTCAAATACAAAATCTTCCTAGCTATGAAACATTTAGTTTATTTTGTAATTTTAGAAATAAAATCTTAATCATTAGTTTGTCAAATATTTACAGATACGTTCAGAAATTTGTTAAATAAGAGAATAGAAGGTCAAAAGAAGATCCACAAAAACCATAGTGTTTTAATTTAAGAATAAACGTACTATGGTTAACGCAATCGAAGGCCTTAGACAGATCGCAGAACCCACCAATTGCATCTCGCGAATCCTCCCAGGCCCCTAATACATGATTTATGAGTGTTGCATCAGCTTCAGAAGTGGATTTCGATTTCGTGAAACCAAACTGTTGACCATCCAAAAACTTATGCCCATTGAAATATTCTACTAACTGTGAGAGCATAATCTTTTAAAAAATTTTGCTTAACGGCGGAAGTACTGAAATAGGTATATAATTTCCAAGATTACTTCGGCAGCCTGATTTAAACAAAGGAACCACTTTGCTTACTTTCACTAAATTCAGGAAAGTTCCTTTTGCTATACTTTGATTAAATATCCAAATGTACATATCTCTTTGTACTATTTGTTCATGTCACGTAATTTATGCAAACTAATAAGGTCTGTCTTCAGTCTTTAACGTCAACAACATATTTTTTTTATTTAAATAAACCACAATTAACATTGTTTAAAAAAAATTAAAACATCAATTGATTAACAAACAACGAAAATTGAAGTGACATGTGTAACATTAATTAATCTATGTTTTATTTGTAAATCTATCTTCTGCAAATAATATGGATTTTAGATTGTAGATTTGTCCAATTCCTCGGGAATAGTACTTTCTTTTTGGATGAAATATCCTCAATGACGTCAAAACTACTGAACCTATTGTATAAGGCTATGATTATTTGATGCACAAGTTTTCGTAGATGGTTCTATACTAAAGCGATACTTTTCGAACAACTGTTTTTAAACTGGCCGGTAGTATCGTTCAAACAGAAACTTTAAATAGCTTACCAAAGATAGACATTGATAAAAAAAATATAAAGTGACAAGATGTATCTAACAGACCTGGTAATCATAATGATAATTTACTACCGAAGATTAAACCAAGAGAGATATTACAATCATCAGGAGAGTTATAATGTTTAAGTTTGTTTTGAAATTAATGTCAACATTTTGATATTATTTACTCCAGGCAAAAATGATAATTTTTACTGCTTTACCCATTTATATCACATGAAATACCTTCATAGCTCTATATAGAAATGTTACATAATCTCAGACTGTATATTCACCACTGCTGGGCAAAACTTTCTGATTTGAGGAATCAACTAACATAATCATCTACTTAGCCCACATCATTGTAGTAAATGAAGAGAAATCAACAAATATATATTTTTCCACCATATAGTGGTACTACAAAATAATCTCAAGGAGGGTTGATGTCAGGCGCGCACGTAAAACTGACCATAAAATTAAGTCAAATCGTACATCATAACATGACAAACATGTTGTGGGGTAAGAAGATGATGATGATGGTTCTAGACTACTTTTTTTATTTGTTTGGCTCTTTACCATCTTTTAATGGTCAATTTAGCTGGCATGAATAAACAAGTTTCGTATAAAATTAAATGAGACAACTTGTCCGAAGTAACATATGGAATGTATTGCAGTTATATGCAGTTATAATATTTTGAAACTTTAGATTGTGTAGTAGTATAGAAGATTAATCAAACTTAGATCACTTGTATTTTAATATCTACTTATAAAATGATACTGAAACGTAGAATGCGAATGAAAATGTTATTTATGTATTTACAGAAGCATAATGATAACATATAAGATATCAAACGCGATGATTTTATTGACATTGGCAGTGGCCAATATGCGTTATAGTGATAACGGCATGTACACAAAAGATGAAACATTGACCTCAAGACTGTTTTACATCTTCACGATAGTGATATAGATGAGATTAGATTAAATCGGAAGATTGTTCGACTCGTGACCAGATTAGACGTTATCATAAATCTATGACTTTGAAGCTCGTGCGCATCTGTTATTTTTATTGAAGAACATGCTACATCACCAGATGGTAGAAATAGCAGTCACGTCAGATTGGTTTATGATTGTTATTCATACACCAGTAACAACCACCAAAATAGCACGCTTTAGCAGTAATGAAATGAGGTATTAGGGTATCAGTAGCTACTCGACTAAATCTCTAATACCATGTATATTGTCATAAACCAATTATAATATTTCTGTCATATGTAGCTGTCGATACGTTCGTAGGTCGGCATGACGGTGTCGACTGTCGAAGAACTGTACATCGCAAGATGATCCTCGTTGTTTTTTAATTTCACTGCATTTACTATTAGGTACTGTGCCGTAACTTATCATACTACAATAGGAAAAGTAGAGAAATAAATTAGGTTAAATAGGTGTTCATATTTATCAGACTAGGTTTTTACTACCTTTCGCTCATGTTTTGCGTTTGATAAGTACCCTATGTCATTTACTGTACCCTTGACAGTGTGTATCCAAAATTCCATGATGAAATTATTTTTTTTTTCTTTTTTTTTTAACGAGGCTTCAGTACATCCTTGATGACTATGCCAGCCTCGTAAGTTAACTCCGTTGGATTCATATATCGTTAAAGTTGATTCTCATATTTAGGAATTAAGGAAACAAACTTATAAATTATCCGAGCCGCATTAGACACGGGGTCTCCTAATAAATAATTTAGATAAATATCTAGAGATTTAACAATAAACATAAACATAACATAAACATAAACATTTATTATACATTTATAAAAAGTAAAGATGACTTATAAAAAATCAATGTGAGGTCTGGAGTCTGAAAAAGGTACAAAGACCTGAACTACAGATCTCCAGATCCTCGTTTAAGAATTAAACTAAAATCTTATCATTATATGTATAAGCAAACAATAATTGTAACAACAAAGTTCTTATGAAATTATAGATAATAAACTTTCAGTGTTTAACAATAAGAAAACAAAGTAAATTTTTGACAGTCGTCAAATCGGCATATTTTAACTCTGTTACCCTTGTTGCTACCACCATCAAAATATTTGTAAGATAAAATAAATGCTGGGCGGTCTCATCAAAATGAAGCTACTCACGAAAAATTAGCTTGATAGGTAATCAATGCCAAAGATGAACCGTGGATCCTGGACTGTAACAAATATGTACACATACGCATTTATAATGTAAGTAAGGAAATAAGGATAAGACTGCGAGATGCATTGCAATTACTTTCATATAAATAATAATGTTTATAAGCAAGTAAGTAGAAACTTACCTATAATTTCGTTTACATTTTGTTGAATCATCATTATCGGTTCATTCGTCAGTAAATTAAATGTGTAAAAACAATACCCAATTATAGATTATAAATCCATTAATAATTACGACGCCACAGCCGGTAACAGGTATGACACGAATAAGGTCAATCCATTATATATTAAATACCTATATGAATGATTGTATTTTATTGAGTAGTTAATCAAGTATAGTTTATTATATCGAAAAATAAAGTATAACAGCTATATTTAGATAAGACTGTTTTACATACAAATTAATGTTAGTAAATTGAAAGAGTCAAGGAGAGACTACTATTACGAAATTAATTCGCTGCTTGTCAAGTCCCTTTAATTTATGATAATAATAATGTTAGAATCAGCATGATAAAGGCTGAAGACCATTTCGTTCGATGTCCTCTTCAAAGATACGTGTTATATATATATTACTAAAAAGTAAATTTTGTGAACATATTTGTAGGAGATATTAAAAATATTCTTTTTTCGAACTGACATACCCTGTTGGCACTTTGGCCTCTACAGATTCACGGGACTACTTTAAAAATTAATTAAATGATCGTAAGCCAGATTTAGCAATATGCTATATATATATGGGTACTTTCACAACATTGCAAGTGAACGCAAGTCTATATAAATAAATTGATAGAGGTCTGCTGTTGTGTGCGCATCACTCATATAATAACTCAATCTTTCTTTTACTTCTTAAAGACTTGGTCTTTATCTAGAAAAATGATTATCACGATAGTTTAATTTGATATAAATATATGTTTTTTCGGCCCTTCGGAAAAGTGCGGCACACGGTGTGCTGTTTATATTTTTTGCTCTGTATATAAAATATATTGTTAAGATAATAAAAGATGCACACGAAATCGCGGATATCTGTATGTAAAGTGGTAAATTTTAGAAAATATAGATATCCCGACATGCCTCACTCGTAATTTGCGGAAGCAAATTGAAGATAGTTTTCGAATAAATATGTAAGTGAAATCGAGTAAAAATCTAGGCACTTATTGTTTTGCTATACTATAAGATGTAATATAATAAAAGTAATATTAAAATTATAAAAATATACTGTAGGCCTCTTGTATTTATGAAGTATATATGTATAACCTGAATATACATTTGAAATCAATTCAACATACTTATGTATAAATCTTCGTAGGAGGAAAATCTTGTCAATTAGTAGAATAGACAAAATAACTGACACAATAAATTTATTAAGAATTATCTAATATTAATTTATATTGTATAGATATTTATATTTATATAATATATATTTGTATTTATATTTAGTATTGAATTTTTCTACATTACTTAAAAATCTTCCCATCAATAATACTGAAATATTAATCAATTTCTTTTTTGCTTTGTTTTTAAGACCAGAATTAATGTATTTTAGCATTCCAACTAGTAGCCCTGAGGAATTTAGGAATATTCTGGTTATAAATACGAGCATACAGAATAATGAATACGACCCCTATTTTATATTTTGAATGTAGGCTTCATAAAATTATTATGATATTTATGTCGCTCTTTGAAATAGCATTTATTTTTCAAGTTTTCATGTATTTGCACTGACTGTTTTTATAAACGTTATCAACAGTGCATTGCACTGGCAAATTTTATATAGATTACAAAATATAAAACTCGATGACACAGAATTTAATAAGGAAATAAAAAAGTGAATATAGAATCAAACAAATATATATATTTATAGGTTGCAATCTGCGAGAGAATGAAATAGAATACATTACACAGTGTTTCTTACATTCGCATTCTCCTCATTGTATATTGCACTACCCAATACTTGTTCTGGTCCAAGCATTGTACTTGTATTAGTACGCATCAGTGTGTGCGTGCCAGCCTTGGAAAAATCCTTGGAAAAATCCATCATAATCAGCGTGGTGTATATTGTTCACGTGTATCGTTTATATAAATATTTTTAAGGTGTCACTTCTACCGCATGCAAACATGATTTTTTTAATTGTAACAGAACAAGATGATTGTATGCTACCTAATGATTGGTACATTGCAATTCAAAAAGAACGGTTATGACTGAGAGATCTATATACCTTCGGCAGTCGTCGCCTGTAATTTTTTTTTTTTTTTTCGAACTGACCTACACTGCCAGCTATTAGGCTTTCACAGTTTCACCGGACTACTCGTCGCCTGTAAGCATTTTCTATCTCTTTTATACTGGATGATACCGGAACGCGACAAACCTTAGCTTGTATGGACAGTTTAACTTAATACGCGATATTGATTTTCTCTATTTTTCTTCTATTTAGTAGAAAGAGAAATTCAACCAAAAAAATTTGGGAAAAGTTAGATTATTCTTCCTTAATGTTGAAGCTTGCAAATATAATGAATTATACTCGAATTTCAACTACTACACGATCACTAGTCTACATAAAATAAAATAAATGAACTAACTGTGAAGTTCCTATGATCAGCGAAGTCATCAGAATATTAGAAAATAATAATAATCATTCACAATTATTTTAACCCTTAACAGCACTCGTGGGGTAATCATCTCAACATACAGACTTTTGGAAAATATTTTTATATTGTTTAAGTATAATAATATAAGCAAGTCTCCGTGTATTTTCAATATCACTCAAGAGTTCGCGAGAAATGAAAAGGCGTCAGATGTAAGGAGTTGCCTCGATACTTTCTCGTAATTTCCCCAAAAGTATCGGAGTTCAATATTTTACTAAGAAAAGCTTTAAGGTAATACAGAATCAATCAAAGCACGATTAGATTTGGCTGACTCGGAGCCTGAGACCACGATATTCTGTACAATCTTGAATATTTAGCAAAACTTTTTTTATGCTTTATAGGTTTCACCACGATCTCATTTGATGTTAAATGATGATGTGGTCTAAGATGGTAGTCACGCTAAACCTACAGGAAGACTGGTTCTCAAGTGCAGCTTCCGGAACAAACCAACAGGTCCTTTGCGACACATTTTCAACTTCAGTGTGGTAGCTAGCCAGGCGGACTTAGAAAAAGCCCTACCACCATGCTATGGTTTCATCACTATGTTTTCATTCACGGAAGCTCCGACTCAGCTACTAGTATTCGAACCTACGTTCTTCAACTATCAATTAAGCCATAGTCTCTTGAAACAAGTCGACTTGTTTGCTGTCTGCTGATGTTTGGAAAGAATTGTGTTACACTTCCAAGTTTTTTTTGCGAAGTTGGAAGTACTATGAAATCTGATTGTTTAGTACAAATATTAATTTGTCTTCTATTTGTTTTATACTTAAAACTTTTGATTTACATGAATTTGTTAAGCTGTGTAAATAAATAAGCGAAGAAAAAGAAACAACACCCACAGTAAATGAGCCCTTAGAAAAGTTTAGGAAAAATTCGAATATGTATTACGAATTTGTGTACTCTGATAGGTCATCATTTTATGAGCAGAAATTTCTTGCTCAGCCTTTCAAAGTAGTTGAAATATATGATGGATAAGGTCCTTATTTTTTCCCGTCAGGTTAATATTGAGTTTTCGGAGGATCCACCAACACAAGGTGCGACTCAATAAAATACCTAAGAAATTACAACGCAAAGCTATGAATACTTCAAGACTAAGTATAAAGTATGTGAGTAAAAATATGTACCGTATGTCAAGAATCTATAGGGTGTTTCTACATTTGAAATGAATAAACTCCTAACACTGCTTATCATGAAAGTTAGTGCACCTACGGTTTTCTTTATGGATAAAATTTTTATGCTATTTATTTTACTATATGTAGACACTAGGTGGCGCTAGATAGTGATTGATTGTGTTCTTATTATTAAGTTTCGTTTCGTACTAGCTTTTACTCGCGGCTTCACTTGCGTTAGTGTATACCCCTGACAACGTGTTTGTAAACTTTTATGATAATCGGATGAGTAGTTAAGCCGTGAAAGTGTAACAAACAAATAAACAAGCAAACAAAGTCATGTCTATCTATCCATAATATTAGTAAGTATTTAACGCGGATAAAGTTGGGGTTGTCGTTAGCAAGTATAAAAAAAATTGTAGTATTACATAAAATATTTAAATAATTATTATCTAGTGAATAAGCTAAGCTTTCCTTTTGAATATTCAGGTATTTAAATTTCTGTTATTGTTTTTAAATTAAGATCCATTAAATTTGAATGAAAAAATACTTGAAACATTTATTTTTTAAATCATTTCAGATGACTTCATTTCAGAGAGACTTTCAAAATAACATTAAAAACGCGGTCTTGTTAATTACTTAAATGATTATACATTTTTAAAATCTAAAATACGCAATTATCCTAATATTTATTGTGAGTATATCTTGTCGATTCTTAAACCTTACTTTAATTTGAGGCTAGAATTTACCGTATCGACGGCATGAACATTAAATGTTTGACAGTTACGAAGCCTATGAACATTTTGTATGGGAAAATGTTTTTTCTTTTATTTTTATTTTTTGTCAATATTCCATTGTTTTTATTAGTTATTCTGCTATTGTCGAATTGCAGATAAATCCAAATAATCAAAGATAATGAAAATCGGTACAGCCGTTCTTCAGTTATAAGTGTTCGAACAAGCCCGACTTTGTTTTATATATATAGATATCCCTTGGTTTTATTTTATGAAAAAGCTAAATTTATCGACACAATATACAGATAGTACTGAAAATAACGAACATTGCTGTGGATTTAAATACATGTAATTATAAATTACAAATCTACATTTTCAAATATGACTACGATGTTAATGTAATTAATTCACCTTAATTATAATGTCACGATAAAAAAAACATTGTTATAAAAGTATTTTACTTTGCTCTTTATTCAGTACAACGAGATCGATTTATTGTCGAGCATATTCATTGACTATCTATAGGTAAGTGATATACATATAAAAAATAATATCAATGTAGATTTTGATTTATATAGATAAAGTTTGTTTTACTTATTTATTGTAATATCAGATAATTGCGTCTATTATATAATTTTGAACTATATGATAGAAGTTTTCGGTTTTTTTGTTTTTTTAAAGAACTCTTGTTTTATTAAGCTTACAAACAAAATCTTTACAGTTCGCTTTTATTCTAATATTAGAAATTTCAAAATCGCATAGATCTCTTGGATATAATTAAAAAATATTTTTATTTTAAATAAAAATATTTAATGCTTAGTTTTTTTTTTTAATTAAATGAGGCTAAAGTGTCACTTCGAAATAATGGAATAAACAACTCGAACATTTTCTTCGCAGCAAAAATGACGATATTTCTGAACTACAATTTAATAAACTACTCACAGCCGATAATTTTGTTTCTACTGATTCCACTCATTATATTATGGTTGTATTACCAACATCAGAAGTCATCGAGGTTGTACATACTGGGTAACAAAATACCGGGACCTGCTGCGCTACCATTTTTCGGAAATGTTCTTATGGCCATAGGAAAAAGGCCTCAAGGTAAATTAGTGAATAACATTCATGACTTTAAACATTCCATAAACATTCGTATGTATACATTCAAGCGTACTCAGTCATTTTTAGTATTTTTTTATATTTCCTTTTTTTCACTACAGTTATTTTTACATTACAATTATTTTTAGATCTCTTTGTTTACAGAAAATTGCTTAAACTAAGTTTTAAAAATGGGCGGTAGTAATTGCTAAGCAGCTTTTAACTACAGTAGTTGCTAACTTTCATATATATATATATATTAATTTTGTTGCATTCGCTTCAATATATTCCGAATTAGTAGTAATAATGGGAGTTATAGGTGGTCGAAATTATATACGAGTCACTTCTTTTCCCCTTGACTAGTTACATAAGCATTATATAATGAGGTCAGAAAGATTCGTCGGTCATGATTTAGATGCAAGTCAGAGAGTCATGATAATTTCAAAAGTCCGTTTAATACCTTGAGATTACTGATCACATGCTTTACAAACGATTTAATAGTAGATTCCTTCTCCATCAAATCCAAAAGATCGAAGAGACATATGCGAAGGTTGTTACAAAGTATTATACGCCCTAGTCTCTTCGTACTAAATCTGAGGCATACTTGAAGCAAATGTTCAAAGTTTTGCACATATGTGTTATCGTCAATAATTTTAAAACTATTAAAGTATTACTTAAAATACCCATGTATAGTTAATATTTGTATCATGTGGAAGAAAACTGTAATAGATGTACGCAAGTTTATAATGTTCATATGATTCTCATTTCTAAATTATGTCACTCATACTCTCTAATACTACTCCGATAACGAAATGAAACAGGTTTATTAATTCACAACGGAATTTTGCATATAGACGTGTATTGGAAAGGGTAAATCCATATTACTGAAAACATATAGAAAACAATCAGCAATTCGTCCCTGACTCTCTAAAACTTTATTGACAATTCATTCAAATGTATCGATAGTCCATAATTAGTTCCGCACTAAATTAAATATGGTTTGCAATATTAGCTTGAGGCCTATACACCGAACAAGATCTATTGACTCCCTCATGTGTTATGTTTTACTTATACAGGTGCTTAACATGTAACAAGGATTCACATCCTCACCAAACTTTTTGCCAGTTTTGAATTTAGTTGTGCAGAACATAAATTTAAATAAGTATCATATTATTTAAATAATATCGAAAAATGTTAAAAAGAAAATTAATGCTAATTTTAGATTCCTGTAGTAGCTTAACTTAACTTAACTTTGCTTTGTATTAAACTCGTGACTATATTAATCGCAAGCCCGAACTTACGGCTATGTTCAGAGCGGCCAAAATAAATTAACGAGAACTATACCTTGTAACAATCCTTCCAATTCACTAACTAAATTCTGAAATCAATTGCAGACCTAATAAAAATTGCTTTAAATTACTATGACAAATATGGCAGCGTGGTGCGCGGATGGATGGGTTCCCAACTTATTGTATTTTTAGCTGACGCTGAAGACATCGAAGTTATACTTAGCAGCCAATCTCACATCGATAAAGCTTCTGAGTATAGATATTTCAAACCTTGGCTTGGTGAAGGCTTACTAATAAGTACAGGTAAATAAAAATCATTACAGTTGTAAAGACGGAGCCTGGTAGACAATCTTATCTTCTTAGCAATGTTTCTCTTACGTAAACCTTTTATTTATTATACGACAATACAAGTAATAATGTTATTTTTCTTTTTTTTTAATATACATTTTAGCCTTTAACCACAATCTTACCTGATGTTACTTGACGATATGATTTAAGATGATAACCAGATTCAATCTAGCCACTACCAGCGTACATATATAACTACTTGACGACAGATTTTCTACTTGGGTGTGATGCTAGCCAGGCAGGTCTAAAAAAAGACCTATCATCGGGATACTTTTCCCTCACCGAAAACTAATTTTTATTATTAATGACCATGACTATGGTCGGCTCGTGTTATCATAATATGAGAACAAGTAATGACTATACAACAAAGAATGAGTGTGAAATCACGTCACCTATACTAAATATCACGATACGAACAACTAAATTAAATTTAATGTTTACAAATGGCGGTACAAAAACAGTAAATTACCCAAAAGCAGGATAATTTACAATGGTTCATAACAACAACTGTAGTCAAACAAGCTAACAACGTAATTAAAAATTAACATCTACCTAGCCCTTATGGTCATCTACGGTCCCACATAGTATCGATGATGCTTAAGTAAATACAGCACCGAACGTAGAAAATATACAAATACTACCCCATGCTATGCTTTTATCAAAATATTCTACGTAAACAGAAATATCAAGCTTTGTTCTATTGTTAATTCGTTCAGGTCACGAAACGAAACAATTGAGTTTTTCGAAAATGATTTTAGGTGAAAAATGGCGTTCCCACAGAAAAATGATAGCACCGACGTTTCATATCAAAATTTTAAAGTCGTTCGTTGATGTATTTAATCAAAATAGTAGGAATGTTGTTAAGAAGATGAGCTCTGAAATTGGGAAAACATTCGATGTACACGACTACATGAGTGGTGTCACAGTTGATATTTTACTTGGTGAGCATTATTTATTTATGACTTCTACATAATAATTGCAACAGACTAGCTAATTCCGTCCGTTTTGGTCAGCATTAATAATGGCAAAGAGTCAATCTAATCTAAAAAATAAATGGCCTAGAATCATCTACGAAGTAATTTGCATTGCATGGTTATAGTCCTATGCCTAAGAGTTCTATTGTACCTCAGAAGGGCTATATTTTCATCACGTATACAAGGCTAAATAACAGTAAAATCTGATTTAACACCGAGACCTTTGTAATAACGCATGTTACTATTATTAGTGTAAATAAATGTCGTTATTTGGTGAACATTTTAAAAATAATCGAGTTCAAAAATTTTTTCTAATAACAAAAATACAACAAAGTTTAATAAAACAGATATTCGTTGAAAAAAATTATAAGAGGTATATAGAGTTGTGCGTGCATCACTGCAAACCTACTGGATAAATTTCAATTATTATTTTTTAGCTCTACTCCTTAGACACTTGACCGTTACCTAAAAAATATTACCATAGTTTCATTTATTAAGTGGGGCAGGCGTTATGGTACTTATGATTTTTTCTCTGTACGTAAAATAAATTAAGATAATGCAGACAAAATCACGGACATCGGTTGGTTATGAATATATTTCTTTATTTATTTTAACTCTTAAGAAAAATTATAGCTATAAAAATTTAAATTAAGTATTTAGACATGAAAGAAGGCCATTTATAAGTTTCTGCGTTTGATTACAGAAACCGCAATGGGCATATCGAGGAAAACTCAAGACGAATCTGGATTCGATTACGCTATGGCGGTTATGAAGTAAGTTTATGCAATATACCTAGTATAAGGACTACTTAAATTATATATATATATATATATATATATATATATATATATATATATCATATACACATTCATCATATTCACATATATCATACTGGTGAAAATAGCTACGCGAGTAGCTTGTTATTTTTAAATAATATGTAAAAGATGAAAATGGTTTCTGTGAGTAATCCTTAGCAGATAGACAATAACTATTTATATTTGCATGGTAGTAAGGCTTTTTCTAAGTCCATCTGGCTAGCTACCACCCTCAAGTTGTAAATCTGTCGCCAAACACCAGTTGGTGGGTTCCGGCAGCTGCACTTGAGAGCCAGTCTCCCTCTAGGTATAGCGTGACTACCATCTTAGACCACATAATTATTTTTATTTTTATATTATAGGGGGCAAACGAACAGGTGGGTCACCTGATGGTAAGTGATCATCGCCGTCCATAGACACTAGCAACACCAGGGGAGTCGCAAGTGCGTTACCAGCCTATTAATATATGTGGGCCTCCGGCGCTCTCACTGACCGTACGAAACGCAACAGTGCAAGCACTGTTACTTCACGTCGGCTTTCTGTGAGAGGGTGGTACTACCCCGGGCGAGCCGACCTATTCATTCTGAAACCAGTAATAGTTTCAGCGTAGCTCTACCACCTAGAAATTTAATATCAGATTTAACATCAGATGAGATTGTGGTCAAACGCTAACCTATAAAGTATAAAAAAAAACTATCTTCAGCCTCGGGAGGTCGACTCTGTCTTAGTGGGTTCGCGAGTATAGTATATTGAGGCTATGCCTCCTTCAATAGCTTCTTAGCGAAACTATCTTTAGCTTCAGGAGGTCGCCTCTGCCTTAGGGGGTCGGCGTGGATACTGTATCGAGGGTATTCCTCCTTCAGTGGTTTCTTCGCCGCCCGTTAATACGAACCAAGCATTGGAGGATACGTTTATGTTACTACGTGGTGACATTTTCGACCCGTCTCTTGCATGGACGAACGGGATGCATCCTGTGAGGGCTGACCATCTTAAGATTGTAGGAGAATCGACAGTCATCTTAGGGCTTTCAACTAGAAATTGAGATC
Organism: Antheraea assamensis; assembly: GCA_035772565.1. NCBI lineage: Eukaryota > Metazoa > Arthropoda > Insecta > Lepidoptera > Saturniidae > Antheraea > Antheraea assamensis. Next base: position 2,213,576 of record JAQQSE010000042.1, read on the forward strand.
AAGGTCTTCTAACAAACTATGTATATTTTTCATGGGTCCCTATATAAGATACACGACTCAGTAATACACTTTTTGATGAAAATCACAATATGTTTATTTAATAATTTATTATATCCTTCGATTACTGACTATTAAAACATTATATTTGGCGAAGAATTCTTTTACAAAGTCTAATCGTACGTTTGTCTTTTAACCCATGTATAAAAAGATATTATTATTTTTTTAGAATGTGTGAGATCATCCATCAGAGGCATTATAAATTCTGGTTACGTTTTGACAATATTTTCAAATTGTCAAATTTTTATAAGAAGCAAGTCCAGCTTTTAAACGTCATTCACGGATTAACCAATAAGGTATATAGAACGAAACATTAATTAACTTATATGAATCCTTCAAATTACTCATTTAATTGAAAAACAATTGTTAATTTTATAGGTTATAAAAAATAAAAAGGCGACGTATTTAGAAAATAAAAAGAATGGTATAATACCCCCTACGCTCGAACAACTAATCCAATCTGCTGATAACGATGTTTATATCTCAGAGAAGACAGTATCTGATAACGTTTTCCATGGTTACCGCGACGATTTAGACTTCAATGATGATAATGACATTGGTAAGTACCTACACATATTTGCGAAAATGGAAGTAACTCAAATCAAAATCAAATCAAAAAATACTTTATTTAATTTAGGCCCTAAGAAAGCGCTTATGAACGGCAAAATTACCACCGGCTGGGAAAACCCAGTCATCGAGAAGAACCGGCAAGAAACTCCTTAGGATTTATCATTTTACCATATTTAGATGAATATTCAATATACGTTACATGTTACAATGGTTTTGGTGGATGCACAGGCATAGAGAGGACTCAATTCCAGACATCACTATCGTTCACATATTGATTCACTCTATAATAGCCACCGTACAATAATTTATTTTACTTAAAAAATATTTTGAGACTACTTATTTATTACTTGTTCATTTACTTATGTTAATATTATTAGTACATTGTTTAATGAATCTTCAATAATAATAAAATCGTAGTGGTCTAGTGATCTAGTGGTTTGACCGGTAGAATATCATTCTGACGTCCGCAGGCCTGACGGCATGTCCCAAAGATTTTTTTCGGAATTTGCGTACATTTACAAATTTAAATTGGTAACACTATCGGCTGACGGTGAAGGAACACATCGTGAAGAAACCTGCGCCTGAGAAATGTTCTTGTAATACCGCCGTATATAGGCAAAACATAGAACTATGGATTTCTCGGAGTTTGAAATCACCAATACATTGTGGGCTTGCGTGGTGATTATGCCCATACCTTCCTTCGGGAAGAGGCTTATGGCCCTGCAGTGGGCAGGCTGCAGGCTTACAAGCTGATGATGATGATGAATAAGATAATGATACAATTTTATTATATTCGCATTTTTCACAGGAGCAAAGAAACGGCTTGCATTCTTAGATCTGATGCTCGAATCTGCTCAAGCGGAGACAAATAAAATTAGCGATCATGAAATTAAGGAAGAAGTAGATACTATAATGTTTGAGGTAATAATATCATAAATCGCTGCTACTAAATCATGTTATACTAATTTAAGATAATTATGTTAATATTCAAGGGTCATGATACAACGGCTGCCGGATCAAGTTTCGTTCTATGCCTGTTGGGTATCTATCAGAATATTCAAGAAAAAGTTTACGATGAACTATATGAAATATTCGGTGATTCCGATAGGAAAGCAACTTTCGATGATACAGTGCGCATGAAGTATCTTGAGAGAGTTATTCTTGAATCGTTAAGACTCTTTCCACCGGTGCCAATTATCGCCAGAAAATTGAAAACAGATACACAAATAGGTAATCATCATCATATATACCTTTTAGTACCGATGAATATGAACGATTATATTTATACAGGAGCAATATTCAATATAATTAATATCTTTTTCAGTAACAAACAATTACATTATTCCAGCGGATACTACAATTGTAATTGGAACATATAAGGTACATCGAAATCCTAAGTACTACAAGAATCCTGAAGTTTTTGATCCTGATAATTTCCTACCAGTGAATACTCAGAATAGACATTACTACAGTTATATACCATTTAGCGCTGGTCCCAGAAGTTGTGTAGGTGAGATAACGCTTTTAATTTATTATATTTAAATACTTTACGATCGTTAGTGTATACAATATCATTATTTTAGGTCGCAAATACGCTATGCTGAAACTGAAGATTCTTCTATCGACAATTTTACGCAACTATAAAACGGTGTCAGATATCACCGAAGACAAATTTATCTTGCAATGCGACATCATATTGAAGCGAACTGACGGTTTTATGATCAGAATTGAACCACGAAAGTGAATTCCATCTGCAGATTGTTGTCTTGAATAATAAAAGAAACAAAAAAACCATAAAGTGAGTGACACTAAATACAATGTACAAAATAATATCATTTTTGCAAATACATATGAATAAATTATGATGTGCTTAATGATTTGTTAATTTTTGAATTTATATAACATGTATTTCGTATGCAGATGTTGGGGGATAATTTACTTAAATTGATAATAAAAGTACTTTATGATTTAATTGCTACAACTCGTTTTATAAATCACATATTTCTGAATTTCACAACTAAACTGGCTTGATATCCGTTCTCGTCGAAATGCAAGCATATTACATTTTCTCTATGGTGTTTTATTTGACCCTCAATCTCCACAATATCTCCAGGAACGGTTCATATTCTTAACGGCTCACGGTCGCGATCTTCGTTCTGCTTACAGCAAAATCTTCAGATTCCTCCGTATAGGTCTACATTATATTCGAACTGCTTAATAATAACTGCCATACGTTTATGGAATGCGTTACCGCGACAACTTCAAGACGTTGTATCTATCAATAACTGTAGAGTCCAATTACACCGATATTTATTTGAGAAACAGGGGACAGAGTGTTCGTGACTTTACAATTTATACTTATAATTAACCTTTGATGTGTGCATACACTTTTATTATTATCTTTATCATTGTTGTATATTTGTATGTATGTATGTATTTATGTAAGTGTATATGTATTTGTTTATATTATACATGTATTCTTCTTTCTATTTTCTATATATATGTATATACATTTTACTTTACTTATTTTCTTTTGCTTCTTCTATATTTGCACTACCTACAAAACTTTAAGGTCTCATAACAATACCGCTGGTTAGCTGAAAGAAAATCCTGTGGGGAATTAAGCTCGCCAGTGTACAAGTTCAAAGTGCAATAAAGTATTAATTAATTAATTCATTAGTGTTTTAGGCTCACTAGGACCGGTAACAGTTTTTTAGGTAATAGTTTTAGGTTTTATAATAAAATTCCAAAACACGTTACCGATCTGCCGGATACTAATTTCAAGCTCCATGTCAAGCAGGTTTTAATATCTAAAGGCTATTACAGGGTGGATCAATATGTGAACGACGGTGACGTCTGGAAATGACGCCCTCTCTGTGCATCCACCAAAACCGAATGTAATTATTTATAACTATGATTAAAAAATGTGAGTTATAATATGTTAATGAAAAGATAAACCAGATCGAGTTTCTTGCCGGTTCTTCTCGATGACTGGGTTGTTTTCCGAACCGGTGGTAACTTTGACGTTCATAAGCGCCTTCTCAGGGCCTAAACTGAATAAAGTATTTTTGATTTTTTACAAGCAACCGACTTATTGTGCCTCGTATCCTATAGCCAATTTGTGGTTAACATATTTCATACAATATTTTCGCTTGATTTACTTGATCACGGAACCAAATACACGTTCCTAATAAATAGTCCCTTGCTTAATGTATTTAATTTTTGTACACATATGATAATGATGGAATGTATATGAACGAACATCATTGTTAAACATAAAATATATGTATTGATATTATATATATATATATATATAATATCACTACATATCATAAAACAAAGTCGTCGGCCGCGTCTGTCTGTCTATCTGTATGTTCGCGATAAACTCAAAAACTACTGAACTGATTGTAACGCGTAACCAATAGATAGAGTAATAAATGAAGAAGGTTTAGGTATATATTATTTGTCTAGGTTTTGTATTAATTGGTTGAAATATAACAATCATTGTTGAAAGTGTTGGAATAAGTCAAGCCGATTCGGAGCTTCCATCGAAAACGCTGCCTAATTCTTTTGAGATATAATAAAACAATGCATAGCAAGATATTCCTCGTTTGTAGATCTACAAAAAAAAAGCGATGGCATATACCTATCTTTTAAGGATAACTTACTATATCCATCTATCTTCTAAAAACATGGTCACATACAATGAAGTAATTAGAAGGTTATTTAAACGGATACAGTATTAATCCTTATCAAATTAAACCCATTAGTTACCTTAAGCATATTATGCACATAAGTATATATTTTTTTATTATCAGGGCAGGGCAATGTCCGCCGGACCTGCTAGTTGATTTATAATAGCGGCGCGTTTTAAAGAGAGAATTAAGTGGTTGTCAATATCACATATATTAATATAAATGACAATTTTATATTAAAATATCAGAGTGACTATATTCAAAGGTATTATGATTGTTTTTATCAATAGAGTTTCTAAGATTATTAAAGAAAAAAAGTATATTTTTAGTTAACATGTTTTACGACGAATTAATTTTAAAGAGTCAAAATATATACTGAAGATTTATAAATTTAACTGATATCTGATACAGTATAAATCTACTATATTATCAAGGAATTGTCACTATTGGAATTGAAATCGATATTGCGTTGTTGGAATTAAATTGATATATAATAATACAATTGACATCTACCTACATAAATTATTGAATAGGTCATTGATCGGTTATAACAAAATGGAAAAACGACGCGTGTGCAGTAACGGCAATTTTTTTTTTTTTTTTTTTTCGAACTGACCTACACTGCCGGCTTATTAGGCCTTCACAGTTCCACCGGACTACTAAGGGGAGCACCCGATTGTTTATTAGGCGAAACATCTCAAGGGCACTCGGTGCACCTCGGCTTGAGCTGTCGCCGGAGTAACGGCAATGATCACCTTTTTACTTATAATACCATTGGATGATGATGTGCACAATTTAATTATAGTTTGAATCATAGTTACCACCAGTAGCTAACCAGTCATTCTGTTGATTTAGTATAGATCGAGTATATATTAAAAGAATTAGAGAAAATATTCAATTAATGTTTGAAATGGTTCTTTTATATTTTTAAATAAAAGTAAAATCCCACGGGATCTACGAATTTTCCATATTGAATTAGACAAGTCGTTGATTTATGGACATCGTGGAATCTTACTTACGTGCAGTTACAATGTACCTAATATAAGTACAGTATAACCTAAAACAACGATGATCTCGGAGAGACTTATAATCTATCGCCAATCATTATTATCATTTCGACTTCCACGCTTTCTGCGGTTGGATGTACAGTTCTTTTTTTATCATGGCGAATCTTGTAAAAGATAATAAATGGGTTATGCATTTTTTTTTTTTCGAACTGACCTACACTGCCAGCATTATGCCTTCACAGTTTCACCGGACTACTAAGGGGAACGCTTAAGGCACTCACCCGATTGGTTTTAGGCGTACATCTCAAGGGCACTCGGTGCACCTCGGCTTGGGCTGTCGCCGGATTCCCGACCTAACTAAGCTAGCTAAGCTATCTATCCATACAATACACATATATGAATTCGTGAAAAATGCATGTGTGACCATGCATGTTTCACGAATGTATATGTGTATTTGGTTTTTTTTTTTCGAACTGACCTACACTGCCGGCTTATTAGGCCTTCACAGTTCCACCGGACTACTAAGGGGAGCGCTTAGGGCACTCACCCGATTATTTTTTAGGCGAAACATCTCAAGGGCACTCGGTGCACCTCGGCTTGAGCTGTCGCCAGATTCCCGAACTAAGTAAGCTAGCTAAGCTATCTATCCATACAATACTCATATATGAATTCGTGAAAAATGCATGTGTGACCATGCATGTTTCACGAATGTATATGTGTATTTGGTATCTGACTACTGTGTTATGTGACCTATTTCAGTCCGAAAAGGGCAAAAAAACAGCCCACCACTGAGTGCCTAGATGTGCAAGAGTGTGGGGTGATCGTGTAAGTGTAGAACATGTGTAAATCACTGTATTCGCGCGAGTAACATACTCGAGGACTCCACACCGAGGGACTACCTAGGCTCGAGCTGTTACAAGAAAAATCGCGACGAGTGTGCGGGATCGAATCTTCACCCCCCGCTCACGGAGGCGTGAGCAGAGAGAGTCGCGGGCGTGGGCGCAAACACGCATCTTTTGAGAGGGAATCGAGCTAAAAAATAAAGTACAACGGCACGGTGCCGATTTAACTAAATAATTACGTAACAAATCCTAATGTATCGGTCTATTGTGTATGAACACGCGGGTTCGATCTGATATTTTGATTTACGCGAATTTATTTATGCGCGGCGCGGGTTAGTTGCTGTACCGTGGTCGCGACGGCCGGAAAAGCGGAGATAGCGTTTAAGAGCCCGAGCTCAGACGTACTATTAACTAACGCGTTAAATGCGATTATCTCTTGTACATCGTGTACCAAAAGTAAGCGAGCTATCCAGTCTATACTGGAGGTCGATGCTGAAGCCGCGATAGGTGGCGCAGGAGTGGACAGAGCCTTTTGAGGCTGGGGCTTGGCTTTAGGAGCCGAAGGCGCTGGCGGGGAAGGCCTTACGCGCCAGGAGAGCGCGCTCGGCGCAGGAGCGGATGCTGCCGGCGCACTGGAGTTGCCCGGCAGATCGGGGAAAGCCTTCTGGCTTTGTATGGGCGGAGGCGGAGGCCGATTCGTCCGAGTCGGCGGGCCGTGCGCACTGGACCGGGTCGCACGACCGCCGCGGCGGGGACGGGTCGGGCGAGGCGCATGGGGACACCCGCGATAATTCACAGTATGACCCGTTTGCTCGCAGAGGACGCAGCTCGGAGGCTCGATGGATTCGGGAGCGCGGGGGCACTCCCTAGTGGAGTGATCCCCGAGATACTTCACACACCTGGGACGCAGGTGGCAGTGTCGGGCGGAATGACCGTACACCTGACAGTTGTGACACTGCGAGGGTACCTGAGACTTGCGAGGAGGCTCGACGAAGACTGGGGACAGGCAGCAAACGGAGTTGAGGCTGAAAATAGCCTTGCCTTCCAAGGTGCGGTCCAGTGTGACCATCACCAAGTTGAAGGGGGCCTTCGTACGGGGGTGGTGCATGCGCTGCACGCTCCGGACCGGGAAGTCCTGACCGTGCAGGCAATCGGAAATGTCGCATTTGGTGAGTTCTGAAGGAACTCCACGAATGACGACGCAAAGGAGGCGCTCTTCCTCGAGAGCGTGAGTGAAGAAAGGGAGCTGACGCTCCCTGAAGTATCTCGTGAGCTTGCGATGCTCATCGGGGGTCGACACACGGATAGAAATGCCGGCAACAGTGTTGACGGCGGATTTGTAGACGATTTCTTTCGACTTAAGGTCGTTAGAAACATCTACCCAGCGGGCTTTGTCACGGAAGGTGACGGGAGGCGGTGGGCGTGGCTTCTTAGCCACGACCGCGGGTTCCGCAGCCGGAGCTTCAGCCGAATCCACGGCAGAGGGCGTGGGAGAGGCTCGGGGCACCCGAGCGCCACCTATATTCGACTGCTTTGGGACTGAACGTCCCGTAGCTGAGTCGCTATCGGTCGGATTCGCGGCGCGTGGGCGTTTACCGCGGCGCGTGACGGTTGTGAAACCGTCTTAATCGGCGGACGACGTCGCGGGCGCGGGCGCGGCCGCGCGAGGCGCGTCAAGCTCCATGTCGGAATCGTCATCGGAGTCGCAGTCGGACGGCGCGAACGGGTCATCGCGGAAACAACGCGGGATTTTAAAATCACTTCCATTGCGCGCATAATTACGTCGGAGTCTATCGAACTCGGATACTAGCAACGGGTTTTGCTGACGCGCGAACATATGGAACCTAATAAGGTCCTCGAGTTGGACGGTGTCATCTAGGGCCTTAGGGGCCTGAAGGGGCGGCGGGATCGCGGGGGTGGACATGACTAACCTCCCTGCCTGAGGGGCAGGGGGGTGCGCCTAATTCAAATTTAACGGACAATCCGTGTCCGGGCCAAAGGGAAGCGCGACGCGACGCGAACGCGAATCTTCTCTTCTAAACTGCACACGTAAAGTGGTTGATTATTGGAAGTCTAAAAAAAACAACTGCAACTCAACGGCATAAACGATTTGTAAAATTACACAATTACACAATCGAAGGTTATCGAACACTGGAAATAATAGTTATGTATTCCAATTAACGATTTCTCTAAATACTGTTGTGATGGTACAACCAGCTGTCAGCACCAACGTCAGTATACAAACTAGTGGGTGAAGATAAAGTTGCATTTAGTGAGAACATGTAAAAGTTATTTATTTAAATAATTTATTTAATTTGTCACGTCTTTCGAAGGACAAAATATTATTTTAGTTAATTCACAAAATAAACAAGTGAAAGTAAACCACACTATTAAAACGAGGGTTGTATATCCCATTATAGGGGTAGTTAAACTAGATCTATTTAAAGAAGATTTTACTTTCGTTTTTTATACGTTATCGATCCCAATTTAATATAATAGTTTTAATATGTTAGAAGTAAAACATTTGGCAAACTAGTAATATAATATCTTAAGAAATTAGCAAAAGTTTTATAGTTTTGCTTAATTATATTAAAAACAGCAAATCTGTTCGCTTGCCCTTACAAAATGCGTTTGCATAAAAAACGGAAGTAGAGATTTTATCGCTGTGTTCATCCCAGACCAACTGAAGGCTTATTGTCTATTATTATCATATACAAAGAAATCGATCGTTCTTGGTCCCAGTAGGTACAAAAAAGCACGTCTCTTATATTCAAGTTTCCTTACAATGTTTCATCTTAAGCATCGTTATTAAAATTGAAATATACATACATGTACGTATAATTTATGTAGGTAAATATAGATATACTACCAAAAACTACTTGGTGGATAGGTTATCAAGCTTCAAAGCAAACCAATTCAATAGCGACAACTTAACGTTATTATATTATCATATCACTATTACAAAAAAATAAAATAAAACAATGTATGTAATGAAACAATAATAACGCAGAAAATAATAAATAGCATATTTAAATACTGCATCCCAAACAAATTTATAAAAATTATTTTTGTTTTCAGCAATATGGCCTCTATTGTAGATTTTTTTATTTATTACAATAATGAACTAACTGCGTCTCTAATATTAATTTGTATTACATTAATATGGATATTTCATCTTAAACAACGATCATCTAAAACGTACATTTTGGGAAATAAAATTCCCGGTCCGACACCATTACCAATTTTTGGAGATATTCGTTTGGCTATAGGCAAAGGAACCGAAGGTAAGCAGCATCTATATTTAACAAAATAATGAACTAAAAGGAATATTAGCATGAAATTTAAAACATTTACTTTTTTATTTGCTTTAATTATAGATATAGTAAATATTGCATTGAGCTATGGAGAAAAATACGGTGACGTTGTTCGTGGATGGATTGGATACAAACTAGTAGTGTTTCTTACTGATGCAGATGATATCAAAGTTATACTCAATAGTGAAGTGCATATAGATAAATCTGCAGAATATGCATTTTTCAAGCCATGGTTGGGCGATGGGTTACTTATTAGTACAGGTAATATACACCAAAATCTGTACCATAGTTAGTAAAGTTTGTAGCAAAATCTGTAAAAATTAGTTATCAATTAAATATTGTACTCTATTCTATAATAACAATTATTATTTTGACACGGACCTCAATACTGACAAGTGACACCATGCGTCAACTGTAAAAGTAACAGTGCTGCCGATTCTATACCTTTGTATCCGGGAGTTGATTATTATGTAAATTTTACAATTTCACATTTATTTACTTCGACATAATTTAATAATTTAAAATAAAAATAAATGTTGAAATTTAAATATAAATTTTACAGCATGTATACAATTATTATGTTTATTGAGTGTATATATAACGAAACGAACGAAATAATTACAATTTTGCGTCAACTCCTCCAAGGTTACCATGCGCGTAGTATTTGAGTAGTAAATACAGTATTCGTATAGAGTACGTTTTTTTTCATAATAATCACAAGCACACAATTACACAATATATAACCCTACACGCTATTTTTCGGAACAAAAATTTTACGATAACTTTTGTTACACTTTATATGTTTTAGCGTTTGGCCATAAACTATAAATGACGCTGTAGTCTAAAATGGTAAACACGCTAAACCTAGAGAAATAACTAGTCCTCAAACACTGTCTCCGATGACACTTGCAGGCGCTTGGCGACAAATTTTCAACGTGATCAAGAAGTTTGATATGTCTTATCTTTGCCGTATTGAAAAGCTTTTTTCCAGCTGGTATACCACCTCCTGTCAATAAAATCAGTTCATAGAAATATAACGTGAAACGATTTGTAGTAGGCATGCTTGACAACGGCAACTGACGATGGATTGTAGATCTTTCTAGAGGTGTCGCCATTATTTTTGGATTGTCATACACTATCATTTTACAGTCACATCAATTTGTCGAGCTATTATAAAATGGACATTTTAAATTAATGTAACAGTACATTAAATAAAATACTATTAGTAATATTTGATTGGTAAAGGCGTTATTTTAAGAAAGTTCATAATTAAATATTGTACAAAGTAACGTCACTTTGTGCTTCTGCTTGGAAATAGTTGGCCGCTGCATGTCTCACTACAACACTCGCATTAGAAGAGTCAACATCGATCTGAAGATGCTCTATGACAGAGAGAAACACATGTAATCGATTACGGCCATAATACGTTAATCTGCAACAAATTTTAATAAATTACAGTTATAATATTTTATAGTTGCATACCCACAGTGTCAACCGATGACAGGTCCAACGATCCGCCAACTTTGGGTTCAATCATCAACCAAGGACGAGTTCTAATTACGGTTTTTGTTGTTTCAGTTATTAATATTTCGCTATTTCTATTACTAGTTTCAGATTTACCCTTTTCAGGTACGCATAGCGAAAATAAAATCGAATGTTTTTCTGTTGCAGTGAGACGTGGCAGCGTCCAATTTCCAATTTCTAGGCGAAATTGGAAACAATATTATAAATGAAATTAATGAAAGATATAACTTACCTAATAAAGTTTGAAAATTTAATCACTAGAAGGAAGCATTATCCCCTGTGGCCCTTAGTTTTGGTAGTTAATTGTAAGGAAATTGTGTTTTCAAGAAGTATTTAATATATATTTTGTACTAAATATACAGGCGAAAAATGGCGATCTCATCGAAGAGTAATTGCACCTACATTTCACACGAATATTTTAAAGTCTTTTGTTGATATTTTAATAAAAGAAGTGCAAATGTTGTTTGTCAAATGCAGAATGAATTAGGAAAGACATTTGATGTCCATGAGTATATGAGTGGCGTCACCGTCGATATTTTACTGGGTAAGAACTCTCTATATATTATATTGTAGGGAACATCCAATCACTTATTACAATAAAATAATAAGATTGAAATGAATATCACATAAATAACACAATATTCAGTAATACATACATTCATTTACAAATTAACTTCCTATCTTAACCTGAACTCATTCAAATCTCCTCGTTGCCCAATTGAGACCGACACCTTGTTTATTTGACATTTATGTGGAAATATTATTATTTATTTACTTCGAATTATTAGTAAGAATATAACAGTAATATAAACAAAATTATCTCTTTTCAAAAACATATTGGCAGATTATTTCCTAAATCAGGGAATATAGTAGTATGTACAGGTTCTCCTTAAAGTAGATTTTATGTATACAAAATTATTATTTTCAAGATGAAGTAAAATTTTTAATAATATTATTTTTATTTTATTCAGAAACCGTTATGGGCATTACAAGAGAAAAACAAGACGAATCTGGTTTTGATTATGCCATGGCTGTTATGAAGTAGGTCAATATAATATTTACTCATAATAGATTAAAAGATATTTTTATTTATTTCTTATTATTGGAAAATAAGTAAAGACACATTAATATTTTCAGAATGTGTGACATCGTACATCAAAGGCATTACAAAGTTTGGTTACGGTTTGATGCAGTTTTTAAATGGACATCGTTTTTCACAAAACAAATAGAACTTTTGAAAACAATTCACGGACTAACTGAAGAGGCAAATATATATAAATAAAGGTTATTTTATGTATACACTTTAATAACTTGCGAATTATTGAGAATTACCTTTCCAGGTAATTAAAATAAAAAAAGCAACATTTACACAAACCAAAATTAAAAACACACCAACAGATACAATGAAAGAAGTAACTAAAACTCAGGATGTTGATGATATACAAATTAAAATGGATCCCGATGATATTTTTAGAGATGATAACGATAACTTAGAATTTAGCGATGATAACGTGGGTAAGTTTGACACAACTCGCAATATTACATATTTAAAAATTACAATTGTTTGTATACAAATTAAAGTGTTCATTTCTTAAACATTAGGAGAAAAAAAGCGTCTAGCATTTTTAGATTTGATGATTCAATCTACGCAAAATGAAACTGATGTAATGAGCGACCAAGAAATCAAAGAAGAAACCGATACCATAATGTTTGAGGTAAAGATAAATTTCTATAAAAATGCATCCACTTTTATTTTGAATATTGATATTAGTATTTTGTTTCACTACTTTTATACTTTTTTATGTTTCAGGGACACGATACTACAGCTGCTGGTTCCAGTTTTGTCTTATGTCTTTTGGGTATCTACCCTGATATTCAAAACAGAGTATATAACGAATTATACGAGATTTTCGGAAATTCAGAACGACCAGCAAGTTTTAATGACACTCTTCATATGAAATATCTTGAAAGAGTTATTCTCGAAACATTAAGGCTTTATCCACCCGTACCAGTTATTGCTAGAAAATTGAATATCGATGCACAAATTGGTAATTGCTTCCCCAGATTTTACAAAAGAGTCTTAAAATTGAAAATTATTATTGATTCTAAAATACAGAGTTTAATTATTATTTTTCAGTCACTAACAACTATGTACTCCCTGCCGGCACTACAGTTGTAATAGGCTCATATAAGCTCCATCGATACCCAAAATTCTACAAAAACCCCGAAATCTTCGATCCTGATAATTTCCTACCAGAGAATACACAAAACAGACATTATTATAGCTATATACCTTTCAGCGCTGGACCCAGAAACTGTGTAGGTAAGTAAATTCGTTTTCGATAAACTTTTTATAAAATTGATTAGGGCTATTTATTTATTACTTTGGAGGGCTTTGGGTTACATATTTGAAAGACACTCTACCTTAACAAAGGCGAAACAAAATCAACTTTAAACTATAAGCTACTTAAAAAGTAGACATAATCTACCAGTATTGTCCTATAGTATCTACAACGATGATTCACACTGTATTAAGTCTTCAAAGTGTACTTGGAATGATAATGATTTAGTTCGTAGAAAATTGTAAATAAAAATGTGCTAGTAACTCTTCAAATTAACTCGTTTAAACAACTTTAAATCTTAGATTTTAGATCTTATGTGGAAATTTTCTCCCTTGAGGTCAAACCCGAAATCTTTTTATTTGTTTGATTATCCCTTTTTATTCCATGACTGGGATTTCGTACTTATAAAGCTATTGGTTATTTACGGTACATTGTAGATGTTCCGTCATTCAGAGGTTGTTTTGTATATACATGGATGTATCATTTATATGCATGAGGTACTAATCAATTTGTACACTCTCATTAATTAATCTGTTAAAAATTATCGTTATTATAGATATGTACGTGTTTTGTAATTCTGCATTACACATAATTATTTAATTAGCGTCTTAGAACGATATTATGTATTCCAGGTCGCAAATACGCTTTACTGAAATTGAAAATTTTACTTTCAACGATCTTGCGTAATTATAAGATTGTATCGGAAGTTAAAGAAGAACATTTTAAATTACAAGCTGATATTATACTGAAGAGAACTGATGGTTTCACTGTCAATATTGAGAAGAGAAATCGGCAGCCTACTTTTTAAATAGAAGTTTTTAATTTTATCTATGTGTTGTAATGCAAACACGTTTTTTGAATAAATGATAATAGCTTGGTAAATAAATGTATCTCAAAAAAATAGTTTTGAATGTTTCTTTTTTTTCTTTGCACCTTGTCGACAACAATAATAGCAAAAAGGGAAAAGTTTCTTGTGTCTACCGACCGACTATGTACCTGGTCTATATTTCATATTCGTATGTCTACCAATATCACTATTATATATATTATACACTACACTATGTAATACGCTTCATCGAATACTTTTAAGTTTATCACACAAAATAAGACTACAGTCCTAACCGTGGTCAGTCGTGTAGATGGCAAAACTTTGTAGACTTATACAGAATTCCTCAGGTTTGATTACCAACGTCAAACTTCAATATGAAATAAAGCACAAGTAATGCTGCGTTGAAATAGAAATTCGTATAGTAATTCTAATATAGTTCAAGCCTTCTTAGATTCCTTCGTCACACGTTCCTTTAACAAAACTAATTATAATAACTAATTAAACAAAATGCCCACGTAATTTAAATCTTCATAACTTTTTTATAGAGGCGGGCAAAAAAAAAAGATATTATGGGCAAAAATGGGAAATCGATGGGCAAGCCCTCTACGAATTTTCAAATCGTTACGCGAAAAATGGGGGGCTAACTTCTAGGACCTATGGTTAATGATTTATATAGACGCGAGCGCGGTAAATAAAACAAAATTGCCGCCAATTCGACCAAAACACAAATTAAGCAAATTACATATATTAATATTTTAATTACAATTATATTAATTCTTGGAGTTCAGTATAGTGCACGCCTCACGCACATGCTTACAGTGATCAACATACTTTTGTTAAATTTCACGCGGAAGAAGTCGTGAGTGACAGCTAGTCTATAATAAAATAACCTAGATTAGTTTTTATTACTTTAGTTATATGTCAATGAAAGTCTCATTAAAATTGGGCAAATCGTTTTGGAGGTTTCACATTGGACAGGAAAAAATCGCGGGTAACAGGTAGTCTAAAATTAAATAGCCTAAATTACTCTTTATAAGGTCAGCTACGTTCCAAAGTCACGTAAATATCGTTCTATCTGTTTTGGAGGATCGATCAAAGAGTTTTGGAGATGTCACCGTGGACGAAGGTGCAGGTAACAGCGACTTTAAAATAAAATAGCCTAAATTACTTCTTATTGGGTCAATATCTGCCAGTGAAAGTCCCGTAAAAATCAGTACAGCCGTTTTAGGTTTTCCTCTGTAGACAATGCCACAGGTAACAGCTAGTCTTAAATAAAATAACCTAAGTTACTTCTTATAAGATCAGCTATGGTATCTGTAAAAGTCACGTGAAAATCAGTGTCGAATGAAATAATTTCGTTGGCCCAAACATATTAAATCCTTTGTGGAATCCAATTCGTTCTCATGATTAAAATAACAAATATTATTCACAAAAGTACTTGCAATAAATCATGTTTAATCGATATAAACGATATAATGTACAAGGTAATGTATAAAATATTTTTAAATTTAAACGAACAGAGCTGAGGCCGTAATTAGTACGTAAGTACAAAATTAAAGTCCAATGTAAACGTTAATTACCTTGGACGTCAATAATTTTGACGTAAATACTTATGGCTTGCCCATTATAATATTGAATAATTCGTAATTGTTTCACAGTTTTAATAAACTAATCACCAGGAAAACATTTTTTTTATATGTATGTTTTTAAATACATTTGATTGATCATGCCTTTGGTTTAATACGCCATATACAGGTGAATCTTTAATCCTTTCAAAGTTAGCCGGTTAATATCATCGCACTAATCATGAGATGGCGACCAAATACTTTTGGCATGTTGCTTTATGGTCAGTCGATAACCATATAAAACATTAACTGTATTTAATTACCAGCTAGTAGTCCGATGAAACTGTGAAGACCTTATTGGCTGGCAGTGTAGGACAGTTCGAAAAAAAAAAATTACCAGTAAAGGTGGAAATTCGACTACAATTAGGGTATAAAATTTTACCTTCACATATTTATACACAAATGTATTGCGTATTGTAAAAAAAATAACAATATGATACTTAGAAATAAGGGTTTCGGCTCGTCGGTAGTATGGAAAAAACGATTTCCATTACTTTGCCCCCATTGAAGATTAGCGCCTTGTAGTATCACTTAGTCATACTGCAGCATGTAGCTGAATAGAAATGTTGTTGTCGGATATATTTGATTAAGTATATGTATGTTTCCTTTATTTATCTTGTAACCGTGATGTGCTACAGTAATAAAAACTATTTAATTCTTTCTTTCTTACTTTTATATTGATAACACTAAATCTCGTTAAAATCTCAGCAAAAAAAAGAAAATCGGTTGACAAACAGAGGAGGAAATTATACTTAAATATTTTGTCTTCCGCTATTTATATATACATAAAAAAAGTCTCCGTCTCGGGATACTTGCCAGAAGTAATAACTTAAACGAATCTTAATTGAACTATTTAATATTGACATTGTTTGATGATAGCTTAGGTTATTACTAAAATTATGATAACTATGTGTGTATGTGTTTAAATACCTATATTTTTAGTGAATAATATTGTTTAAAATTAGCTGTTTTGTCTTTTTTTATTTTTGTTAATTTTAATTTACTTTACCCACTAATAAGTAAGCCACTTGCAGTACTGACACTATATCAATTTTGTAACCTGGTATTGGTTGATTACCCGCGACACAGGATTTGGTTCCTAGTGCGGGGATCTACAGCTTAATTTTGTAACCGGCAATATTATTGTGTTAAATAAAGACTTTTATGTATATTAATATGATAATGTAAGGAAAGGTGAATTATTAATAAAATCTTATATTTATTATAAAATGTATTTTATTCTTAATTATAATTTTTAAACATGTACACCTACCGCTGCCATATACGTGAGAGAAAGGGAAGCCAGACAAACTAGCGCCGTAACGCGTTACGTAACGAAGCGGTTTACCCACCCATAAGAAGTTATCACTGCAGAAAATATGTAAGCACAATCTACGACCTCTGCAGTCTTTCAGAAAAGATGTAATTACTAAGTGACGGACTATAATAAAAAAAACCGATGTATATCTCATACATACTAACTACATTTATCAAATTCTTATAATAGATTTTCTCAGTATAAAAGGCAAGGGTTTGCACGAAAGCAACTCACAAAAATAATTATAAAAGTAATCTCGTAAAGTAAGATGAGTTTAGTATAACAAAAATGTGTTTCAAATTGTAAACAGATAAATATTATTTAGGACACCTTTTGTATCGTTGAACAATATATGTAAATATATATAATTAATTAAATAAACTAATTAATTCATATTAACCAAAGACAGACATACATAAACACGTAGCATGCCGTCACAAAATCAATATATAAAACTGTAACGTCAATTATGCTAGTCATTTCCCATTCGCAATCACAGGGAATAAATAGTTCATTAATTTGGGCTCTGCATAGGACTAATCCGAATCGGTATGTATATTTTACTTATTTCTATATTTTGTAACTATTTCATAATTATTGGGAATATTTCTAGAACATTCGGAACTGTGGTCGCTGGTCATACTTAGGCACCACAACACAACTAGGCAAGTTTTTCACATCGACAAGTACATCATTCACAAGATTTTCAACTTATAGTGATAACTAGATAGACTACTTTCAAAGAAGATTCTACGCCACCATGTTGTGCTTCCATTACTTTCGTCATCATAAAAGCTCAGACATATTTTAGGTTAAGATTCGTACCGACATTGAACGGTACGGCGTCAGAATAAGCTATCAGTAACCTTTCACCACCTCATTTACATGTAAAATTATAATTAAATATTTATACTAATTATTTTAGTACAAGCTTTTGCCAACATGTGCAGGATAGTTAGTATATTAGTTTCTTAAGTGAATATTTAGCTATTTATTATTAATTAACGTGATATGGATATATGCAGTTAATGTAACTTAAACAGTAAATTTCTGTTCTTCCAATTAAAATCCTTTTTTACTGTATTTCATATTACATTGAACCCGTCAAAAAGGAATTCAAATATAGCGTTAATCTTAGAGTATTTTAAATTATAATCAATTTTATATTATTCAAAGAAGAAGAAATATGGCCCTTAATATTAAAATTAAAAATGTAAAATTTACTGTAGATTTAACGTATATATCTGGAACAAGTCTATTTTCCTGTATTAAAAGTACCCAATGTCCTTTCCTATGGCCCTTACAACGTACATGCAAAATTACTCGGTGCTTGGTTCAGGAGCTAAGGCGTGAAAGGGTAACAAGCCAATATTATTATACTCATAACTATAGCGCTTTTTAAGAACTCTAATCAGTACTTGATATAATTCAATACAATAAGATTAGTTCGTTTACTATTTCGAAGATCCACAAAATAAAGAAGAATTAAACAAACTAAGCTTAATCTAATGATGTCAATTACTTTCATTTGTCCTAGTAACAATCGAATCCCCATTCTCCTAAACCACGATAAGGTAATAAGGAGGTGACAAGTGATAATTTAACAAGTTCATATGCCATTTATTAATAGAGGTAACCATGTAACGACTACCATAATAAAATATATATGTTAAACCCAATCGGCACTGTAGAAGACAATGTACTCCAGCAAACTCTTAGGATAAAACAAATATCAAACATGCCTGGATATTTTTTTTAAATTCTTAGCTGTTTTTCACTCGTAAGTTTAAACACATAATCCACTTAACTTATGAAATAAAATGGTGATACTTTAGGAACATGACGACGGTTGTCGATGACACCGAGGGCTACCACCTCAGTACGCGTTTCATTTTCTACCCGTTACTTTTCCTCGCATCAGCTATTTGGATAATATACAGATGGCAACAGAAATCACATATTTTTAAACTCGGAGAAAAGCTTCCAGGACCACCAGGCTTACCAGTCGTCGGAAATGCACTAATTGTTATAAGAAAAAAACCTTACGGTAAGTGTGTAATTAACTTATAGTACTTATTTATTTTAAAAAGGTGATAGTTGCTATATAAGGAAATATACGTATACAATATACGTAGATATACAACGATTTTAAATTAATGGTTTTTTATTTTATTTTACAGAGCTAATATCACTAGGATTAGATTATGCCCAAAAATTTGGTAATGTCGTACGTGTATGGTTAGGTTCGAAACTCATTATCTTCCTTACCGAACCCGATGACATTGAAATTATTCTTAACAGTCAGGTTCACATCGATAAATCAACCGAATACAAGTTTTTCAAGCCTTGGCTCGGCGAGGGTCTGCTCATCAGTTCAGGTAAATTTTCTCCGTTACTATCATTCAGTAGCACCTATGCAAACAACACACCCCCACTGTCTACGAGATTTCTACTGTAAAAGGTGCTCATGTTGATATGTTCCAGGTCATCCAATTCGGAGTATGTTATTAGTAACACGTACTAAAACACAAAGATTTCCCGTCGCGTCCTCATGAGTAGCAATCCATCTGTTACTTACATAAATACAACGCTTTGAACATTCGTAATAGTGTCGTATTTGTGATCAACGTCTGATAAAACAATAAGAGCTAATTCCAATTTAAATATAGACGACCTTAAACTGTAGTTATCATTTAATGCCATCTGCTGACCTATTAATTTGTTTCAAATTCTATTAGAAAAATAGAAATTATGTTTGGCAATCATTGTGCTTTGGGCTATATATATTACACACGGGCTTCAATGTATAACCTGAGAAAATGTTATCGAAAATTTTTAATTCTACTGCACTACATAGTATAAAACAAAGTCGCTTTCTCTGTCCCTATATCCCTATGTATGCTTAAATCTTTAAAACTACGCAACGGATTTTGATGCGGTTTTTTTAATAGATAGAGTGATTGAAAAGGAAGGTTTATATGTATAATAACATCCATTAAATAGTGGAGAAATATTGTTATTTTTGAGGTTACTCCAAATTTAACGCGTGCGTGCCACGGGCATTAATGAATAAATCAAAACTACTGGATCGATTTTAATCATTTTTTCAGTGAATGACATAGACTTATATATTTTATACCCGTGCGAAGCCGGAGCGGGCCGCTAGTAATTTATAAGACACAGTCACTTTTCATGTCCATCTATATGAAACCTTGTTTCTTCTAAATTACACCACTGATTTTAATACAGTTTTCCCTATCGTATAGTGAATTTCTTCTGCAAGGTTTGTATATATAATACATGTATATTATACTCATATAAAGTAGCGAAAAGTTAAGATAATCTAGGAAATCGTTAGAAGGAGTTTTCCAATGTATCGGGTGAGTCCCTTAAGCCTTAGTAGTCTGGTGAAGTTGTAGAGGCCTTGCCAGATCAATAGGGTAGGGTAGTCCAGTGAAACTGTAGCGGCCTTAACAAGCCCACAGTGTAGTCAGTTCGAAAATAACAACAGGGTAGTTAGTTGGAAAAAATAAAAGTTTTCCAGTGTTTACATTGATAAAGTTGACTAAACCCTATAAGGTACATCAAAACAATGTCCTACGGAATTGTCACATCTTAAAAGTAAGCACAAAAAAGTCGACAACGGTATACATATATATCCTACGAATAATCCAGTGACAATTTTAACATTTTACCAATTATTGTAAAAATCATTTGTCATTAGCGAGGCTATTTTGATCAATATAGTAGGAATACTTATCGAGTTAAATATACATCAAAATTGCCTTTTACGTATCATATAATTTCAAAGAATATTTTGAAAGATGTAACAGTTTTAAAATGAAGCGCAGTAAAATGAGTCTACATCATTTAGACACTCATAACGCTACGTTAGATGTTATACCTATACGAAGCCGGGATGGATCGCTAGTGGAATATAGCATGCTCTGCCTAAATACAAAATATGAAAGTGTATAAAAAAATATTTAAGGTGAAAAATGGCGTTCTCATCGAAAAATGATAGCTCCGACGTTCCACATCAACATACTGAAATCGTTCATCGATGTATTCAATCAGAACAGTAAGAATGTTGTCGAGAAAATGCGGCCTGAAATCGGTAAAACCTTCGACGTACACGATTACATGAGCGGTGTTACAGTCGACATTCTATTAGGTAAGTTTAACATTTACCTAATATTTGAAGATAAATTTACAATGTATTGTATCAATCAATAATTAAACATTTTAAATTAATTAATTCACCTTATTATTTTCATTTCAATAATTAAAATGCATATTGTATGTTAATATAGTCACTATGTCCTGGCCACATTGAATACAAACGAGTCATTGATATTTACATAAATTACATTGATATTTGGTATAAAATTAATTTCTCCACTACCTATTATTATTTTTATATGAACTTGATAACATTTCCACATATACATGCCCTCAAATATATCCCGGCAGAAGTCTTTTGAATTTTAGCGTTTGACCACAATATAATGTTAAATGACCTTAACACACCTATAGGTGCTTGGCGACAGATTTTCAACTTCACGGTGGTAGATAGCCAGGCGGACTTAGAAAAAGCCCTACCACCATGATGTTTTCTATAGTTGAGAGCTCCAGCTAGTCGCAAGGATTCCAAGCTACGTTGACGAAGGAGTATTCGAACATGTTGTCAACTACATCGTCGCACTAAACTTTGTCTTGTCTTGCTATAGACATCAATACAGTCATGCCTTGTAACAATGTAAATAAACTAGTATATTATCGATTGCTGACTAATACATGACAATGTAGTCAGACTGGCTTTCAACCACCATAGACTAAGCGTATCATTAGACATAGTAGCATATTTAGGCGTGTCATTTCCGAAATCATCCATCGTATCTCCGATAACTGAGTGAGAATGTAATGTAAAGTGCCGCCATTTTGTATTCCTAGAGAAATATTTCGAAACATCGCATCATTACGAAACCAATTAAAAATGTTAATAGGATATAATCAAAATAATTGTTACATTGTATACTTTTAGAAACTGCAATGGGTATCACAAGAAAGACACAGGATGATTCCGGATTCGATTACGCTATGGCAGTGATGAAGTAAGTAATATATAACATTCGACATAAGCCTGGTTTAATATTTATCACAATTGTATCAGTGGGTTTTGTCTCTTTCTTATTAAAAACCTACTTTAATGAAACGGACGGTAACACGTTATTAAAAAAAGAGAAAGAGTCTATAATTTATAAAAATATGAATTCTCATCCCAAAACATATTATACTCATTGCAACATATTTTTGAAACTTCAGGTTTTAAGTGTAAATTATATAAAATTATTGTTTTTGTATTAAGTTTATTTTAAGTTTCAGTAACTATTAATTATAAGTAGGTATTGTAATTTTAATAAATTTATACAACATAATAAAGGCAGTAAAATTATTAATATATTTATAAGCATGGATCTGTCTACAAATCCGTACACTTTAAGTAAAATATATAACTTATTAACAATCGAATATAGACTTACCTATGTTACTCCAGGAAAAAGTAGAATTCTATTGTTGTAAGAATTTTTAAAATCAAATCAGTAGTTGCAAATATTACACTTCTCAAACATACCAACTTACTAACTCACAAACTTTCATGTAAATGTAGATTTTTAGCTTAGCGGACCAGGTCATTTCAAATTTTAGTTACTAACTAGTAATATAATAATAACCATGCTTATAGAAATAACATTTAATTACATATATCATGAAATAAAGATTTTTGTAACACGCTAATATTATGTGATATTATGGCTCAGGTACTTCAGATTACTCGTATATATAAACAATGCATTATAAAAGTTAAGTATATTTCAGAATGTGTGATATTCTTCATCAGAGACATTATAAATTATGGTATCGATTCGATGCCATTTTCAATCTAACGTCACTATTTAAACAACAAATTAAGCTTCTTAATATCATCCATGGACTGACGAACAAGGTAGGTAAATTTATCGATTCTAATTCTGTCTCTTCCCATATTATTACCCCATATTAAAGTCATGATTTAGCTAAGCTTTCCATTACGTTCATCGAGTTGGGAGTTGATATTTTTTAAGAGAGGTTACGTTATTATAAGCACACACACAAAGTTTCAACATGCGGAGCAGCGTAGTATTCGAGAAAAAAAGGATAATTTAAAATCAATTATTTTTGCAACATTTATGCAATCCACTAACTTATTTACAAAATTTTTTAACGGTTAAGTATATCACTATTTTCCATTAATATTTTTTGAAAATATGTAGCAAAAAGCAGTATTTATGTAAAAAAATTGTAAAAACTTTATGTCGCTTACTTGTTGCAGAATACTGCGATTGATAACTAAGTAAGAATCTATATATTCTATCCCGGATTGATAGTAGTTACAGGAACTTAAAGATTCTATGTTAATTATATTACACTAGCGGCCCGCTCCGGCTTCGCACGGGTATAAAATATATAGCCTATGTCATTCACTGAAAAAATGAATAAAATCGATCTAGTAGTTTTAATTTATTCATTACTGCCCGTGGCCCGCACACATTATTTTGATAAATCTCGTAGGGTTCAGCCTGCGTTTGTTGCAATGTAAGCGGAAAAAATGAAATTATTTACGATATCACATTAAAAACCTCAAAAATAACAGTATTTCTCCACTATTTAATGGATGTTATTATACATATAAACATTCCTCTTCAATCATTCTATCTATTAAAAAAACCGCATCAAAATCCTTTGCGTAGTTTTAAAATTTTAAGCATACATAGGGATATAGGGACAGAGAAAGCGACTTTGTATAAAATACTATGTAGTGATTTAAAAGTAAATTCTAAACCTGAATCGAATTTACTGGAAAAACTATAATAATACTAAAATAATTTACAGGTTATTAAAAATAAGAAAATGACATATCTGGAAAACAAAGCTAAGGGTATCATTCCACTTACTTTAGAACAGTTGACTCAGTCAACCGCAAATGATGACTCGGTTTTAGCTAACGATGCTAAAACTCTGTCTGATACGGTTTTCAAAGGTTATCGCGACGATCTGGACTTCAATGATGAAAATGATATTGGTAAGACTTAAGTACAGATTATAATTTATGATTTAATACAATTTCAATTTGTAGCTTTATATCGTCATTTATTGAAGTACCTATATAAACAAAAAGTAATTCTCTTATTTTAGGAGAAAAGAAACGGCTAGCATTCTTAGACCTTATGATTGAATCAGCACAGAACGGAACTCATAATATCAGCGATCACGAAATTAAGGAAGAAGTTGATACCATAATGTTTGAGGTAATTAATATCTTTGTAGGTACAAATTTGCCTAAATATATTCCGTGTATTCAAAATATTACTTACAAAGAGATAGAAATGAATAAATTTAAGCACACGTTATCTTATTTTATAGGTTATTTAATTACTATGATGTATTGTGCTAATTGTAGTACTTAGGACTAAATTGCGATGTTAATTTCATAGGTTATTTGATTTCCACATTAATTATAACAGCTTGTACCTTTGAAAATAAATCTGGGGGCCTTCAGGTTTCATATTTTTTAAAGTTCCTCTAAATTTGTAGGTGGTAGAGCTACGCTGAAGCTATTACTGGTTTCTGCATGAATGGGTCGGCTCGCCCGGGGTAGTACCACCCTCTCACAGAAAACCGACGTCAAGTAACAGTGCTTGCACTGTTGCGTTTCGTTCGGTCAATGAGAGCGCCGGAGGCCCACATATTTAAAAGGCGGGCAACGCACTTGCGACTCCCCTGGTGTTGCTAGTGTCTATGGACGGCGGTGATCACTTACCATCAGGTGACCCACCTGTTCGTTTGCCCCCTATAATATAAAAAAATAATAATAATAAGAATATACGCCATCATATCATTACTATTACTAAGTTATCTGAATGTAATTGATAGAGGAATATGTCATATTACGTGTTATTTCCAGGGGCATGACACAACAGCAGCTGGTTCCAGTTTTGTTCTTTGCCTACTAGGTATTCATCAAGACATTCAGGCTAGAGTGTATGATGAATTATATGAAATCTTTGGCGATTCGGACCGACAAGTCACATTCGCTGATACTCTACGCATGAAGTATTTAGAGAGAGTTATCCTCGAATCCTTGCGACTGTACCCACCGGTACCGGTCATTGCTAGGCATTTAAAACAAGACGTGAAAATCGGTAATTAAATTTTTTCCATTGTTTTAAACGTTCAACTATGTTTCAGCAACCAGCTTTACTTCACAAATAATTGTTAAATTGACATTTTACGTAATACCTTATTAAAATACTATAATTAATTTACAATGGATACTTAAAAGAAAATCAAGTGACACCTGGGAATATTGAAGTATTTATTTCTAAGAAAAAATCTCAAGTGTGTATTGTTTTTTCGATTTAAAAAGCATTTGTATAGTCAATTTGATGCTAACTGACTAACAATGTGGAGTAACCAAGCTGATATTGTCAGCCTCATTTTGAAAAACTAGCAAGTGTTGAACAACGTTGCATCAAATTCTATGTATTATTCTACTCTTAAATATAGTTTATCATATACACAATGTTCATAATTTTAATATAATTTATTTCTTTTTTCTTACCCTTAGTAACGAAAAATTACGTACTCCCCAAGGGTGCAACTGTTGTAATCGGTACATATAAAGTGCACCGTCATCCCAAGTACTACAAGAATCCTCTAGTGTTCGACCCAGACAATTTTCTACCGGAGAACACACAGAACAGACATTATTACAGCTACATACCCTTCAGTGCTGGGCCTAGAAGTTGCGTCGGTGAGTCGAATCATTACAACGGTTTTCTTTGACAATTTCTATATTACTATATTTACTTGTGTATTTAAAAAATTTCGGTTACAAACTCAAGTACACGTTTAGAATAATAAGTCATCTAACACTAATTTTATTGTTTTATTTCTCTTTATCTCGTTATCGTATTCATGCCAGTGAATATTTAACAGTTACATTTATAATTTTAGGTCGTAAATATGCTTTGCTGAAATTAAAAGTTCTCCTGTCAACAATCCTTCGCAACTACAAGAGTGTTTCGGAAATACCAGAAGATAAATTCTCTCTACAGGCTGATATTATTTTGAAAAGAGCTGATGGTTTTAGAATGAGGATTGAGCCGCGGCAACGGGTTCCATCGTCTGCTGCGAAAGTATCTGCTTAACTATGACAATGTTATCAATACTCTGTAAAAAATTTTAAACGCATTATAATAATGTTCATATAACAATCATCTAATTTAAAATCATGTTTTATTTTTTTACTTTAAACACCTTAAATTTTATTGTTTCGGGCAGATATTTATAACGTTACTTCGGTCTAAAATGGAATAGGATAAAGCAATCAATCAATATATATATATATATCCATCTATATCCAGCAGTCCGTATTACAGACGTTTATATTTTTCATTCATGTCATCATCTAGAGTAGTATAGATATAGTAGTATAAAGATTTAGAAAAAAAAAAATGCACTAAATAACGAATTTCTTGTATTGATAATAATCATATTATATAGTATATGCAATAATTAATTTTCAGTTTTCTACATTTTTATTATGTTAGCATTAAATAAAAACAAATTTGTAAGATTATAAAAGCCGTTGCATTATTTATTTGCCTTAAAATCACAATAACGCTACTATCTCCTTACATTTTCTTCTACTTCGTTAATAGTAAACCAATTTTTTTTATTGAAGATTATTATCACAATTACTAAATAGGAAATAGTTGCGAGGAACACAAATGTAGACATAAATTCATATCACTATCACTACATATTATAAAACTAAGTCGTTCGCCGCGTCTGTCTGTCTGTCTGTCTGTTCGCGGTAAACTCAAAAGCTACTAAGCACATTTGTAAATTCTTGGTAATAATCACTAAATGCTTACTATGGTTTCATCGCGATGTTTTCCTTCATCGAAAGTTCCAGTTCATTGGGGGAAGGAGGGTGGGGGGTACTGGCTATTCATTGGACAAAGGCCTATATTTCCAAGTTAATATCATTAAGATTATTACCATAATGCTTACGAAAACTCCTCATAACACAATTGCTAGAATAGTTTTACTAGGCGCATTTAACTTATAAAATACATAATATATTGTTAAGGTAGTAAGTAGTTGCTGTCTTAATTATGTTTTAAGTTTTACATCAAAAACATTTTATTTTTTTAATATATTACTATTTTTCGTCCCTATTTACCGAATACATGACTAATTATAATTTATTGCTTTCTTAGGCAAATTGAAAATTTATACAATGTCAGTTTTGTATTTCACCCATTTTATGTAAATAGATATTTGTATATGCTTCTTAATTATGACTAAGTGATGATGGTACGAGTATACATACCTTTGGGTAATAAAAAAATATATTTTATCATAAACTTTCGATCGCTCAATAAACTTTATGTAATTAGTCGCTTACTAAACGAATGTAGTCATCTTGTGATCCATTTCATAGTAATAAATATATACAATGAAAATACAGTTTCTTTGAGACTTCATCATTTCAAAATTAGTAAACGTATCAGCATGGTTCTGACCGTTTGATACACTTTTTTGAGTGTTCTATGCTATTTAATTTTAGAATTTGATTGACCGTCTGCCATTTTTTAATGAATAACGAAGCGGCTGAGAATCAGTTAGTTATGGAATATATGAGAACGTCATGTCATTCAGTAATAGTATGAAATAGTCTCTGAATGTATTTCCTAATTATTATTACAACACTTTAAAATTATACAAGAGATATATAGGGTTTGTAGTCAGTTATTAACCAGGTAACATACGAACGTATTATTTATATGTTTTAGTCCGGTGAATCAATTAAGGCCCATCAGGCATCAATAACATTAGCGAGGTCGAAAAACATTAGTAATATATATAGTATATAATATAATATATATAGTATGTCTTTTATTAAATTGTTTTCGTGTCTGTTGGTTCTGTGTGTAAAATTTTGAAAAAACATTTTAAACTAATCTGGTGATAACTGATTTTCTTAAAAAAGTTAAAATCCATTACAAATTTTCATACAACAAAACCAAACCAAACGCTTCACAAATGAGTTAGTAAAAGGTGTCTATAAGTGTGTACAAGTATAGGATCAACAAATACATGTTTTTTGTATTTAATAAACTGTATGTTTCCATGTATTTTATTTTTATAATTTCTTATAATTCCGTGTCATGTACGTTATTTCTCTTTTAATAATAATTGTTTTTTATACTACACTAGCGGCCCGCTCCGGCTTCCCACGGGTAGAAAATATATAGCCTATGTTATTCACTGAAAAAATGATTAAAATCGATCCAGTAGTTTTGATTTATTCATTACTGCCCGTGGCCCGCACGCGTTAAATTTGGAGTAACCTCAAAAATAACAGTATTTCTCCACTATTTAATTTATGTTATTATACATATAAACCTTCCTCTTCAATCACTCTATCTATTAAAAAAACGGCAACAAAATCCGTTGCGTAGTTTTAAAGATTTAAGCATACATAGGGATATAGGGACAGAGAAAACGACTTTATTTTATACTATGTAGTGAAACCCAAACCTTAAGTCAACTGATAAATAAATTCTAAAATCTCTGTTTCTTTTGTTCGTTAAAATGAAACATATAACTTCCTACAATACATTGTGAAGTTTAAAATAAAAACATCAAATGTTTTAAAGCCAATTGTAAAAAAATAAAAACCAAAAAACGATTTTAATAATATAAACTAATATAGATTTTTTTAAATTGTAGGTCCTCAGTATACCTTCCACATCCTGTGATCGATTCACTGTCATTCATCCTATTTATATAATAAAATCGAAAAATATAACCCAAAATATTAATTCTGTCAAACAAAAGAGAGAGACTTTTAAAATATTTTCATTACTATTTTTTATCAAATGACGTCAAAATTAACTTTATTGTAGGTACCTGAAGGCAACACAGTGCAATTTAAAAATATCGTTTATCACTAAGAAATTTACAATTTATCACTAGTCATCAATGTTATGTCGTCTGCGTAAAGTCTCAGTAATTGGACATACACTGGATGATCCTGAAACGTGACACATCAAGAGACACTATGACGAGTTTCCCTCTATGCGCAAAATGGTAGTAACATATCAGATAGAGATGCCCTATTACCTCGATTCATCACTGGAAATACATCGACAGACTCCGGAACCCGACACTATGAAACGTGTCACTACTGGGGGTGTTACATTACGTGTATGAGATCACTAACCATCCAGACACATTTATAGTATCCTACAATCCCAATCCACCCTATTATCTTATTATCAATATCGTTTTTTTTTTTTTTTTTTTTTTCGAACTGACCTACACTGCCAGCAATAATGCCTTTTTATCAATATCGAATGAACTTATACGTTTTATTGGCATTGAAAGAAAATATTGTGACGAAATCATTGCATGATGGTAGAGCATTATTGAAACTGGGTTAGTTTCAATTGAAACTTTGTCGCCAAGCACTGTGTTATAATTATAGTTTTACCATTGGGCCACAATCTTATCTCTACAATTTCGCATCACATTTGAAAGGCAGCTTATGTTTAGCGTTTTATGGTTATCTTCAGATGGTAATCTTAAGACACATTGTAACTGATCATCATATAATATTGTGGTCAAACTGTACAGATAAAATAATAACTCCACCATACATTGACATTTATCTATACCTTGTATTTTTTTGTAATTATTTCCAAGTGTAAACCTTGACACCCTTTATTTACTACACGTAATTTTTACTTTGTTTGTACGTTGCTAACAAAAAAATAGCATCGGTATTCATTTCTTTTTTATTATAGACAAAAACAAAAATAATTATTTACACCTGGATGACCCGGTGAACCTCGTATTACTTACATATATTTCTGTAAAATGTGGTCAAAATTTAATACAAAGTTTTTGTTTACATTATAAATGCAACATAGTTATGCACTTCATCAACTTAAAGCTTTCTCATGTACCATTTTTATTTTTGAGACAGAACTGTTTTGTATTCCAACAACAACAGATTAAAGAGATCGGACCTCGTACTACAGCTATGAAACAGACAAATTTCTGAACGCATCTATAAATATTTGACAAACGAATGACATTTATTTCTAAAATGACATCAAATGTTTCATAGCTAGGAACATAATGTATTTTTAAAATTAAATTCTCTTTTTTAGTATTTTCCTTAACTTATTATTTATACTTCTCACATTTTAAGCCTTCCCTGAACTTCCACAAATATTTCAAGATTAAAATTAGCCAAATCCAAAAAGAGACAAACGAACAGCAATTCATTGTTATATATATAGACAATGGAGTACAAACACAGTTTCAAGAAAAAAAATATCATAGAAAAAAGATTATAAAAAATATTGAGTACGTTGATTGCCATAATTCTTTTCATGGTCCTGCTATTAAAAAAAAATCTAATTAAATGTAACCAAATTTCATAAAAAATAAACAAATATGGTAATTTAATATCAACTAAATTTTGGATCACTTATACTAGCCAACACTGGTTTTTTATTCTCTTCGCTTGTCTATTACATACGGTTCATAAAAACAAGAATACGTCCCAAATGGAATTAGTACCTTGAGAATTTAATCCTAAGTCACGTATTGTGAAAACCGGCTTAATTATTATTTAAAAAAAAAACATCTTAACACACATCTTACGACATTTATTTAATTAAAGTTAACAATAAGCCTTCAAACATGTTCTTAGTTATCTTGACAACTACAAATGAGCCAATAAAAAATATTTTGTGGGTGGTAGAGCTACGCTGAAGGTATTACTGGTTTCAGCATGAATGGGTCGGCTCGCCCGGAGTAGTACCACCCTCTCACAGAAAACCGACGTGAAGTAACAGTGCTTGCACTGTTGCGTTTCGTTTGGCCAGTGAGAGCGCCGGAGGCCCACATATTTAAAAGGCCGGCAACGCGCTTGCGACTCCCCTGGTGTTGCTAGTGTCTATGGACGGCGGTGATCACTTACCATCAGGTGACCCACCTGTTCGTTTGCCCCCTATAATATAAAAAAAAAAATTACATGCTTACAACAATCGACAAATAATTATTCTATGTATTTAAGCAACTCGCTTATTCATGAAACGACATGACAGACACGTTAAGACGTCAGGCAGTATTTCGATCTAATTGATTTACTACGATGGTTTTTTTTTCCGTGTGTTTTATTCTCAATTAGGTACTTATAATTTCATGTGCTTACATTATTTTTTGTACTATAAATCGAAAACCTCATATCCGTTGTCAAGGTAATTCTAAAATGCCTAATTCTTTTCTTTGTCATAGTTAAACATAGAACCTCTGCTACGTTATAAAGCTTAAAGCAAATTAACAAAATGTTTCCATATAAAAGAGGTTTACAGCGAAGTATAACAAAATATGATTTGTATATAATTATTACCTCTAAAATCTCCGAAGCGCAATAGCGTGTGTTATAGATATTTCAAGACGTTGGAATTAATAGCAAATTTAAATTAGCCACAAAACAATTCCCGACTGAATTTGAAATATATTATATCCAAATTTATTCCATAGTTTCTAAGACACAACAAACTTCGGGAAGAATACATAGGTTTTAACAACCGGTCAATTAGTACGATAGACCTCAACTGTTCATCGCATTCACTCTTATTCAATGAGAAATTCCAGAACACAAAAAGACAACAAAACGAATCACAAGAGTACCTTGTTTTTATGATGACTTACACAATCCTAAACGAGATAAAAATCATAAACATAACTATAGACTTTATTCATACAAAATTACATATATACCTACGCGTACATACAAACGTAAATATATACATAAATCAAACACATAATTAAAGAAATTGTAGGTTTTTTAATGTACATTTATAAACGTACCAAACTCAAATAGTTTCATTTTTAACAAACCAATATTTGAGGTACAACGACAATAAGATCAAAAGTTGCCAGTAAAATAAGTAGTGTGTACTTATGTACACGCGTTAGAAGTTATACTTCTTTGGCGAAACAAAATAAAAATCTTTTCTTTGTAGAAAAAACGACACTAACAATAGAAAAAAAGGTATTTAATATATACATACATTTTTTGAATAAAATCTTGACCATAGCTAGCATCAGGGTGTCGGTTTTTCGTGACGGTGTGCGCGCACATTGTAAAAATTTACTCTTATCATTTTTCCCTAACACGCTAAAAGGAGTATAACTTCAAAAACATTCTATTTATTATCCACTTCGTAGTAATAAATGCACGGTGAATATCGAAATAGAATTTTAGTAAACATACAGTGTAATTTTAATATTACCGACTCTTAAAAGTGGAGTTTTTAAACATATTGTTTACAATATGGGCATACCTCCCGTTAATTTTACGTTAAAACATATGAACGTTAACAAAAGGTTGCCCACATTAAGTTATATATTTCTACTATTATTATAATATACGAATATGAAAGATGACATCAAGACAAGATTCAAGATTTATTCCCACGGTATACAAAATATTCTATAGTCCACAGAACAACACATATTAAGCAGCAGAAACTCATGGCAGAGAAACAGAAAGCGTAACTGCCTGTCATTTCGTATAAAACACCTGAAACAAACATCAAGTTATAACTTGATAACCGAATAATATTCATACATTGTTTGCAAAATTTTCAATTCCCAGAAATATTTAGGCATAATTGCGTGCCAAGTGTAAAAAGGGCGTATCACAGCAACTAGACAGGACTTTATGCAAAAAGGGCGCACGTATATTTTTTTATCTTTGAGTATTTTTTTTATTTTAAGATTAGATAACATTTAGAACATAATTGGCAAGAAAATTTATGAGTTATCTTAACTTTACAAAAAGCCGTCTAAATTCATATACTCCCTTTTTACATTTGCAAAGCTAAATCCTAGATTTTCATTTTAGCTTTCCATACATGTATATCAAATTATCATACTTCTCGGAATACTATAATAATTTAAATAATCGAATTAAAATTCATAGATAGAATATAAGTCTTCACAATTTGAGTTAATATATTGTATTTTATATATAGGAATAGTAATATACATATACATTAAGAATTATCTGTATTTTACTATCTTTTGTTTATATATTTAAGTGAAATAATACGTGAACATATAATGTTATATATTTACGATTACTATTATATATTTACGAA
This sequence comes from Antheraea assamensis, assembly GCA_035772565.1. Taxonomy (NCBI): domain Eukaryota; kingdom Metazoa; phylum Arthropoda; class Insecta; order Lepidoptera; family Saturniidae; genus Antheraea; species Antheraea assamensis. The sequence goes on from JAQQSE010000042.1 coordinate 2,246,997, forward strand.
ATTTCTATTAGTTATCTTAGATAAACATTTTACTGGTGGTTTTACTTGTCCAGTGCCAGTATTATTGTATTTATTTTTAATGCTTACCTATTAAAGGATCAGCTATGAGCATAAGTGTTCCAGATAATATTATATGTAAAGCCAACGCCGCAGGAAATCTGTCGGGAGCCGCATTAGCCAAGACAAGTGGAAAGAGCACCTGTACTGAACACCTTACCAATCCCGATATAGCTGTTACCATAAACACGAACCACATATCGCTTGAGGATACCAAAGCTGAAAGATAAAATGGAAAACTAATATTAGTAAGAATAGAACCAAAAACCATGTTGACCTTTTAGATATAAAATATGTACATAAACATATAATATTAGTTTGGACACATCAATTAAACTGCAGGAGTCAATATTTTAAAATTCAAAATTAAATCAGTAATGCCTTTGTTAATAAAGGATCTAAAAACTGGTAGATATTAACATATTGTTTGGAGTATAATTGATAATATTCCATTCAGGTATATTCGAAGTGGTAGAGAGTGTACAAGATTCGACTTCAAAAGCACAACTGGCTCACATACGTCAGCCTTAAAAAATAAATGCCTGCGATGCTGTTCCTGCTTCGATATTATGCTTGGTATTTTGTATATGAACCCTTCCAATTGAGTCTTCAAGAGTAGGTATCTATTATCTACTTGCCTCTAAGAATTGTGATACTTACTTAAAATTAACGTCAGGTCAAAAAAGTTGAAAAAGAGTATTTTTTTATTGAGATTTCATCTATTGTGATCATAATTATATAACTTTAATAATAATAATTTAACTTGAATCAAAGAAACGACGTCTTACCAATACGAAGAAATATCGTAATAGTAGTTCCAATGAAAAATAATAATCTACTGTCAACATTATAGAAATATGTATAGATAGCTAAACCAATTCTAGCTAAGAGATCTGATATGGCGCCAACCATTACACACGTTGCCACTTCCATCTGAAATTAAATAAATTAACTTATACACTTCAAATAACACAATAAATTACAGATTAATTTGGAATACATTTATATGAACATGTTGTACTATAATGGTGGATGAGAGCAAAATTTATATATTTATTAGCTCCAGGGTTTCGCACGGGTATACTGACGAAAAAAAAAAGCCCAAATCTTCCCTTTATAGTGCGACCATTTAATTAAATAAAACAGCAACTGAACAACTGAAGGTAAATCTGTCAATATTTTATTTTTGAAATTTTCTCGACTGTTTTCAGGTCTCATTCATTCGTTTAATTTTTAACCAAAACATTTTGTTTTATACAAACCTTGACTTGACAATACAGAAAAAAAAATAGCCAAATAGGTGCAGAAGTTTTGAAGAGACACGCTTACACAGATTGGGTAATTGTATTTTAATTATATAGATCAACAGATCAATGAAATATTATTAAAATTGATTTCCAAATCATTTAATAAATGTAACTTTTCGTACCTTACTAAATCCATAGGAGAACAAGAGCATCGGTTCCATTGCAAGATACGTGACGTCGGAGACAAAAGCGAATCCAATACCAATCAACGTGCTCACGAAACGTGGCTCTTTTATTAAGTCCAGCTCGATATTATCGTAAATTATTTTTCTAAAAATATAAGAAAATGGATAATACTGACCCTAACAAACATTTGTTTTGATAAAGTCCACATTTCATTAATTAAAGTATAATTCATTTATACAAATCAACTTGTAATAGACCCTCTGCAGGGCTATAGGCCTCTTCCCGGCAGCAGGTATGAGGATAATCACCTCGTCAGCCCTCGACGTGTTGGCTATTTGAATCTCCACCTCACCGCCTCATGAGACTTAAAAAATATTCTTTGGAAGAAGTTATTAAAAAACATTATGATGACTGGCGGAAAGTTTTCAGTGATAAATCCTGTAATTTCGAGACAATTCGTTGGGCTATGCGTGGACAAGCAATATTGATAGAACTCTTGGTTGTTTAACAGCAACTTTGTTCTTCACACTATGTAACTGCACTAATTATAATATTAGGGCAGTTCTCAAGAATCTGGAATGCAGTATATCAGCACAAGTCCTATTATGACTGAATTTGTACAGTTTAACTGCCTCCCCTGAGTCTAATTAAAGTTTGCATGTTTCATTATTATACAAGATCCAGTTTAGAATCCATGTATATACTTGCATGAGTAATCTATGTTCGTATCCATAAAGTTAACGCATATTTCGACGTGATTTTTTTGTCGTCGTGTGAATTCATACGATACCAAGTTTTTGAGGTTTCATATCGTTCCATTTTGATGGAAATTAATCATTATCATTTTACCATTTACACTGAATTTTGCTGCACAATCCGACTTAATTGTAGATGCATCTACTGTCTAATCTACACGTCTCCGGTCTACCAAAAGGCTCATTATTGAAATGAAAATTTTCAGATCGAAATCAATCGAACCAAAACGTGTCGTGCCTTCATCTGTGGTACCTGGTTCATACACACCGTTGGTGGATGAAACTTGTATTCGAAAATAACTCCTAATCTAGATTTTTCTATAGTCACAGAGAAACCGGTATAATAGAAAAATCTAAAGACGAAACAAGAAATAGACAACGGGTTTTTTTTTATATCTACATGATAAAATTAATTTGAATTTGTAATTAAATGCAGAATGAAAGATATCGATCTACTACAGACTAGCCAGTATTCTAAATCGGTAATTGCATATGCAAGGACTTAAAGAATAAAAATGAATGTTGATTTTAAACACCTGAGAATGATTGGAACATTTAGAAACTTTGCAAACTAGTTTTACAATGAATCACCACCAGATGGCGCTGTAGTATGTCCATTTTTATATTATTTAACGGATGGCCGAACGTCATGAATATATACAAAACTACTATTTCGATATAATTTACTATTTATTGCGTAGTCCGATGGAACTGTAGAGACCTTGCCAGGCCAACAGTGTAGACAGTTCGAAAAAAATAAACTATTTATTGCGTTAAATAATAATATTTTTTTGTATGGAATAAATAAAACATATATATATATATATATATATATATATACATCTGTATTCACAAACTCCATTCATTAACTCTATGTATTGAAAATGTATGTACATTTCGATAATTAATGTACATTTTTACATATTTATTAGGTGCATAAAACAGACTTAAATACAGAATTATCCATTATCAAGGAATTTGAATAATTTGAGCTATAATACGAGTATATAAGGTCGGACACTGACAAACCAGCCTACCAGATACTGAATACTATATGAATATGCTTTAAAGTACGCAAAAAATACCACATGGGAAAACTATTCAGACATCTGTTTACTTCCTATAGTAATTACAATATGGTTTGTACGTATTTCGTTTTTTATTTAGTCAGCTACTTTATTATTAATGTTAGCTTATTTTTTATAATTCCATCACCTGTAATAATATATTCCCATAATGCCAATTATTAGCTGAAAGAAAATCCATTGTGGTAGCTATCTATCCAGGGTATTAGTAAAAATTGCAGTATAGAAATTCGTAACACTCAAACTGTTAGTTGAGCTGCGATATATGTGCTAGAAATTCGTAATTCCTATCACCATTAAGTTTTTGTTTTTTTTTTCGATCTGACTACACTGTTGGCTTGTTAAGGCCGCTACAGTTTCACCGGACTAGGCGTCATTAAGTGAGCTATATAGGACAGTATATTTATATAAAAGAGACAATGTCCTTATCGGCGGTTCTCGAAACTGTAACTGAATTGTTTGTGAGACACGGGATTTGGTTGAACAACTTTTCAGAACACTAGCATATATCTCCCCCTACACAATGATAATTCGTAATTTGTTATGTCTTAATAGTTTTTTATGATACAAAAAAGTGTTATAAAAACATATAATAGAAAAAACGGCGAGTTTACGCATTTAACGTGTAATGCGATGAACGTAAAACCGGAATATTTTGCGCCTAAATACGAGCAGTTAACTCCGGGCCAATAGAAGGAATTATTTGTTTACACATCGTCACCCCAGTTCGTTATTCTGAACCTAAGAACTTAGCACACTGTATTTAAGATCGATATTTTGAAATATTTAACACGAAAGTAGTGAAAACTTCTGTATAAAAAGTACAACAAAAAGCAACGTAACACGGTGTTCCCAAGCGGTCACCCATCTAAGTGCTGACCACGCCCGATGTAGCTCAACTATGGTGGCCGGACGAGAACCGGTGTTTCCAACACTCTACCCGACAGAGTGTTTACACTGTTTACCCCCCCCCCCCCCCCCCCCCCCCCCCCCTTTCGTCATACAAAACGGTTGCCGATCAGAATTTCAAAGCCCTCCCTTAAGGAGGTTTCACTTGAATATCATATTTGATATATTAATATACATACTGCATACTTACATTATATTTTTTTGTATAGATTCGTGTTTCTTCACTTTACCGTTATCGTCGTCGATTTCTTTATCATCATCCGGCAACATTTTTATAATAGCTTCTTCGTAAACCTCAAAACGTGAAGTTTTACCATTAAGGACTTCACACTTTGACAATGATTCTAAAAATATTTTAATAATGTCATAGACTAAAGATAGTAACGAAAGTAACTATTGAAACATCCAATAATATATTATGAATACAACATTATATTGCATGTAAAAAAACGTATTGAAATATATAAACGTACAACTCCTATATCTTAAAATCTTTGAATCCACAAGTAAAACGAAGTTATATTTGATTGAACCTACGAATTACTACCGTATCCAAAATTCATCGCTTAGTCAATTATCACTACATATTATAAAACAAAGTCGTCCGCCGCGTCTGCCTGTCTGTCTGGATGTTCGCGATAAACTAAAAAAACTACTGAACGGATTGTAATGTGGTCTTCACTAATAAATACAGTAATTCACAGGGCAGGATTAGGTATATAATTTGTCAAGGTTGTTTTGTTTGAAATATAATTGTTGAAAGAATCGAAAAAAGTCAAGCCGCCTTAAGCTCATTATTTTTTTATTATCAGGGCAGGACAACGTTCGCCAGGCCTGCTAGTATGATATATAATAATTTTATGGCACTTCATAATATAAGACAAAATGTATTAGTTTAAAATCAAATATCTTAAATGTTTCATATGACAAGATAGCGCTGATAATACCAATGGTAAAGAAGACCTATCTAAGAAATTTTAAAATAGGTATATATATTTTTTTAATATCATTTACGTTCTCAAAGGTCCTCTGTTTTATGTATGCATTGTAGTTATACATTCACAAGAATTCCATCCGGGTTGAAATTATTAATTTTATATAAATATTTATCATATCCTTAAGTGTTATGTTCCTATATGTTTATGCATAATTTAATATAAAAAGTAAATGTTATTATATATCATTTAAAAATATGTGTAAATTAATATTCAATGGCAACGATATATTATAATCGTATATATGTACCTGTTTCGGCTTCATTTAGTTTAACTAGATGCCACTCGACGGGATGCATAACCAACATGGCAAATAGCAAATGCAAATCCATTGCCATAATCAATGCAAGAGTCCATCTAAATCCGTATTCTGATAAAAGAAACGTGACCAGCATCGGGAATGTGATGGAAGCTAAACTGCTCATACTTTGATTTGCGCTCATCATAGCTGTTCGTTTCTTTGTGAAATAACAATTGAACGCTGTGAAGCTAACCGGTATCATTACACCGAAACCTGCACCTGAGAATAAGAATGAATGTCTTTTCATTTCTTTTGAGTGTGGGCACTAATGTGACTTGCGAACCCAAACATACCCACCCTTGAAGACCCGATCACATATAGAGCAGTAGACCTGGCCGTTCTAATTGAACGTATACGTGTAAAAAGTCATTGGTCTATCTTTTAATACTAATATAATGTAATATAATTTATTAATGTATATATAGGTAAAGTAGGAAATAAGTAGAATGTTTGATTGATGAGGGCGTTACTTTGCGGAAATCCACCATTAAAAATTACGGAGGACGTTAGTTCGCACTTCCGCTAAGAATTGTGTGGTCGCTGTCACTATCAATAGGTGGAATATATTTTATACTGGTTGGTAAAAAATATTCTTTTTACTTCCTTCCTTTTAATGAAAAAACACGAAGAAAAAAAATATTTTGCTTCTGTTAAAAACAACACGTGCAGGAAGATCATACAAGATAATTTTTTGGTAAAATTAATTTTTAATCAATTTTTCATTAAACATATTCAATTATTATAATTTTCGAAATGTTGATATTCATTTATTTTACGAAATTGTTCATATTTTAGGAGAAAAGATATTCCTGTTCAATATGTTAAAAAAAAAATATTTACTAGACAACGAATTTAAATCGTGTCGGACGATAAGGACGTGCTGTTTTTAAAGGAACTATTTTTCCCTTCTTGTGTTTTTCCACCGAAGGGAAACTTTTTAGGGGGAAACGAAGCGAAGCAATGATGGCTCAGTTGGTAGTGTGTTCGGACACAGTGTCGAAGGACGTTGGTTCTAATCCAAGCAACTGAGTCGGAGGTGGTGGTAGAGCTTTTTCTAAGCCCGCCTGGCTAGCTACCATCCACAAGTTGAAAATCTGTCGCCAGCACCTGTTTGTGTGTTCCGGCAGCTGCACTTGAGAACCAGTCTCCCTCTAGGTTAAGCGTGACTTACCATCTTAAACCACATCATCATGTAACGTCAGATGAGATTGTGGTGAAATGCTTACCTAATAAAGTATAAAAAGGACGGGAAAAAAATTAACGACCACTCTAGTATACATTGATGAACTTAATATCTATTATGATACACAAAATTAATAACTAAATTGTATTTGCCTATATGAAAAATAATTTAATTTAACAGTTTTAGTACGAAACCATAAAAATGTTTTAAGATTCTAAGAATTATTATTTTGTATTCACATTGCAATAAATAATTACTAATTTCATGGACTCCGGACTCCCGGTTTCGGGTAATAATTAACAATACGGAATTACTTTTAAATGATAAACCAAATATTCTAGCTTACCTCTAATCACTCCAAACGTAAACACAAGGTGGATAGTTTTCTGTACGAAGATTGTTAGTAGATCTCCAAGAATGAAAAGCCCGGCGCCAACTAAGCCCACTTGTCGAAAAGAATATTTTTTCAGGGCTATACCTCCCAAGAATCCTTAAAATATTGCTCGTATTAAGATATAAGGTAATTAGCATTGAACAGACAAAATTAGCTCCATTATACGATAGGAAGCAAAATAATTAAATGCTTTAATAAGTTCAGCAGGACTGATCAAAACCATAAAGACTTAAGTTTTATACAAACAAATGTAGTCCTTAAGAGGCACAGGTCAACAAACTGTTGGTAGCATAAGTTTAAAAAATACCTGATTTATTACAAAACTTTGAAAAATAACAAATAATGTATTGTAAAATTATAATTTTTATGTATAATGTATTTTTAAATTATTTTTTCATTTGTACGAACTTTTTTTACTAATCTATGATATTTACAACGTTTCGATGTTGTGAATTTGAAAACATAATCCGCCATTTTGAGATCTGGGTATTAAAAAAATCAGCCGAGGGCTTAAACTCATGACTACATTACGCGCACGCACGAACTTACGGCTATATTCAGAGCGGTCAAAATGATTAGCGCGCATTTTTACGTGTACCTATTTTTAATAACTACTCGTCTAGTGTTCGAAATTCAACCGCAATTAGTTTATTTGCCAAATCTACGACGTTACGACCATGAACAATGAACCTTTTTTTTGTTTAATTTAAAACTCTTTTAATAAACACGTAACAAGTTACGGCAGCAAATGACAAACATTTTCAAGCATACAATTATTAATATACACAATTATGATTACCGGTTTTTTTATTATAATATTCCTATCACTTTACCTTTTTTATTAACAGCTATAAAAAATATGTAGTTTTATGTGTCAATGAATATTAAGCTACCATGAACATAGATAAATTAATTTGTTCGTATGTTGTTTTATAAATATTTATATGTATAAAGGTTGGTATATCTCAGGACGTTGAACTTGTAAACCGTTTGCTGACCTACATAAAAGTAGACAAACCTAACTGAAGTTTCATAGAGAAAGTTTTTTATACTATCCATCCTAACTAATATTAGAAATACGAATGTTAGTTTTATAACGATTTCACGCCTTAACTACTCAACCGACCACCATGAAATCTTGTGCAGACGTTGTCAGGCAGACAGAAAAGGACATCGCGCAACTTTTATCAACCAAAAAAGTAAATTTTCCGATAGGTCAGATCTATATTAACGCGAGTGAAAGATAATTATTATACACAAAAAAAAATCGTCATTCAATTTAGGCCCTAAGAAGGTGCTTATGAGAATTAAAATGACTACTGATTCGGAAAACAACCCAGTTACCGAGAAGAACCGGCAAGAAACTCGATCGGTTTTATCTTTTTAAGACTTATAGGTGTATATTTAAAATACATTACACGTCACAATCGTATCGAGTGGATGCACAGAAAAGAGTCAATTCCAGACATTTACCATCGTTCACTTATTGATTCATTCAATAATAGCCCATTGACAGCAAAACCCGCTTGACATGGCGGTTAAACTTACAGTCCGGCAAATTGGTAGTATGCTTTAGGACTTTGCTATAAAACCTTACAGTATTACCTAAAAATCTGTTACTGATTTTAGTGAGTCGGAAACATGTTTTTTTATTATTTAGATCAGGCCGGTGTTATACGAAATCCACTTTTTATTTCAGTATTCTTTTTTCTCGACCATTCAAAAATTTCCCGGGCAAAAAGTGTGCAAATAACACCGTGCGGTTATATCCATAGCTGTCTGCCGGGGTGGGTACCCATAATAGACTTCACCGTGTAAAAAAAACCTAACTTACGTATACTACTTTAGCTTAAAGAATATATTAAATGCAAATAATAATGAGTTAATTAAAAAATATAGTTAAATTTAAAAGGATTTAAAATTATTTTTCTATATATCTGTATAAATAATCAAGTAAGTTACCAAAAATAAGTAGAATAATATATTTGTCAAATAATAATTTATAATGTAAACAAATAAAACGAATACAAACCGACAGTTAACCTCAAATCTATAAACCCACTTTAAAAAGTTTGTAATATAAAAAGCCACTTTTATCATTAATACTCACACTAAATTATCAATCACCGCCATATATAATTTAAAATCACATACACACACATGTATATTTATTATATGAGTATGTTTTTTATCTCCAATGATATAATACAATATATAATATATATGTTGTAGAGTCTTATATATTTGAATAACTACCTTGAATGTAGGTATCGGTTTCCATGAAAACTACACAATTATCAAACTTCATAGTGTCGCTTTTAAGTGTCATTCGCGCGGATCATAATAATTTGCTCTCAACATTTTTTTCAAACGCGCCAAAAGAAGTATAACTTAAAAAGAAACTTTGAAAGATTGCCAAGCTAATCGATATGTGTAAATATTTGAATATAAAGAATATTTATACAATGTCCAATTTGTATTGGTATAAATTTCCTATTTATCGTAACAAATGTCAATAATATAAAGTACCGTAAGTAATTATTTTTTTTGTATGTATTTGTTGAATGTATTACAAACGATATTAGAAATAGTCTACGTATTTTTATATATGAACAGATAATTTTATACATTAAATTTGAATTTTATTTGTATTTAGATACTAAACAATTAAATAATAGTGACTATAAAATTATAAATAGATAGAACAGCTAGCGACAAAATAATTACGAATATTAATATAATTTATGCAAATTTCTTAGTTGTTTCTCCTGATTGAACAACGAAATTAAAACAAATTATATTTGATATTCTATATTACTTGCTTTAAGGATTTATAAATATTAATAAGCATATAAGTCGTTAACTTTTAAGTTAAGAAAACAGTATATCTAATAGCATATTCATGAGTTTCCATTTATAAACAAAAATACCACAAACTCAACACTTTTTTTATAATAATTTAGAAAATATACTTCCGCTTAACTATTTCGCATAAATATGTATTAAATTTCTATTTTGAAAACCAATTTTCATTTACAATATTTCTGTTTTTAAATTACATTATCAACTTCAATGTAGCAATATTAGTTCTTATTTTCTATGGGCGTCGATGTATTGATGTATGAAGGACTGTTGGTGTGTTCGGACAGCTGGATTCGAGAGCCAGTCCCTACCTCTAAATGTAACGTGTTTACCAACTTTATATGACATCGTCATTTAACGTCAGGTGAGATTGTGGTCAAAGGCATAAAAAACTTAATAACTACTACAGTAATTAATCAAAAAACAACTAATTTACAGGACAAATAAAATCGGCGAATTGACGGTTTCATATCTTCTGTAGAGTACATGAATAAATCTGTAGCCTTTGTCTGTATATGAGTTTTTGTTTAAAAAAAAAATGTTTGATAGGTATATATGTCTACAAGTACGCTGTAACATGATGGTCTCGAATAAAATTTTTAATTCTAGTAAAATCTGACAAAAAATTACTTCCTGCACGTTCTCATGTAGTAAGCTGCCTAAATCGTTGAATATGAATAATTCATACAAAATACATATTTTCTGTTCTTCCATATAAATATTTAACAACCGCCCACGAGTTACTCTACATTAAATTATAATATAAAATGTATTAACAAATAGATATATAGCTTAGTGCCAACTAGCGCCAAATTACAGTAAATTAGATAGGAAAATCTTTCTCCATGAAAACATTTTGAAGTGCGTCGTCAACTTTCATATTGGTTGATCAAATGGTGTTGGAGTTTATCGATCTCAGATATACCAAAATCCATTCATTTCGAAAGAAACCAAGGGCCGAATTAATGTAAGCGCATCACTTGCTGCACCTACTTGGCTTATACTCTTTTTGTTAGTAGTTATTAGTTGTCAGGACAAGGTTTGTATGAGATTTATTTTCTGAGATGTGGTAAAGAAAAATTAAAAATTTAAGTTAAAAAACTACATACAAAAGTGAGTGAGACAGAAGACTCTAGGGAGATCTTAAAATATTGACAGAATTGATACAGTGACGTTCAGTTTCTCAGTCGCCATTTTATTTCATTACATGGTTGTAGTGCAAAGGGAAAATTTGGTATCATTTTCTTTTTTACTACACCTGTGCAAATCCTGACATATATTAATAAATATGAGAACACAAATTCACAAGGATAGCGCGTGAATAAATTATGGACATACATTATACATACGAGTAAATATGCAATACCCAGATAAAGCATGGAACAAAAGGCTGAACAAACAAAAGGCTGTCAGTTGTGTACGGGAATCCGAACCCTTCTTGGCCCAATCTTACTATCACTATCCAGCGGGAATTGACATCTTATGAGATACACGAATTTCTACTGAAATAGTTTTGATCAAGGTGATAATTTAAACAATAAAAACGTCAACGTAATTAGTAGTTTCTGTTCATAATAAGAATCATGGAACGTGCATTTACCAGTCCGTGTTTTCCAATGAAATAGTTTTCATGAATATTATAATTTGAACGGCAATTAAAAATTAACTGCTAATGAATTTCAAATAATTCAGTCCACGGTAAAAATTCTGAGAAACCGTGAATCATTTGTTGAATGTCATACGAATAATTTCAAGGTAAATAAGATTCAAACTCATATACATAGGACCTTTGATATTATTTCAGAAATGTAGCGTGGAACTTTTTTTTTTTATTATTTCAAAGTGAATGATCGTTGCCAAATGAACTAGGTAAATCTGTAATCTCATGTGACAGTCTTGAGATTTTGTCACTGTTTTTTAAATGGTTAAAAAATCGCAATGTATATATATATATTACTAGCCACCCGTCCCGGTTTCACACGGGTATATCGACGAATAAAACAAGACAAAACCCCTTCCCTTTGCAGTACGATGTTGTAATAAAATAAAATGGCAACTGAACATCAATTTACCAATTCTGTCAATATTTTTGAGGTTATTCCTGCTGTCTTCCTGATGATAATTTTTTTATATGGAGATATTTTTAAGGAAATTTTTCACTTTCCTGTAAGAATTTTCAAACATTATCTTTCTTTCATTACCTTGTCCTGATAAATGCACACATAACAAAAAAAAGTGTTACATAATATAGGTGCAACCTTTCTAAAATGATGCTCTTACACATTAGGCAATTGATTTTTTTTATACTTCAAATGGCGCTAAATTTTTGTTTATAATACAAGTATGTAGAATGTACATATAAAAAATCTAGCAAAGTTGTTATAAAAACTTATAAAGATTAAAAGAAATAAAAATCTAGTAGTTTTGGTTTAAAAAACGGTGTATAGTAAAATAGATTGTGGAGACAAATACGACAAACAGTCATATTAGTTTCACAATCTCAAAAAATAATCACCACGTCTAAATGAGTCCTTGAGAATTTTAAGATTTTTTTTTATATATTATGGGGGGGCAAACGAACAGGTGGGTCACCTGATGGTAAGTGATCACCGCCGTCCATAGACACTAGCAACACCAGTGGAGTCGCAAGTGCGTTGCCGGCCTTTTAAATATGTGGGCCTCCGGCGCTCTCACTGACCGAACGAAACGCAACAGTGCAAGCACTGTTACTTCACGTCGGTTTTCTGTGAGAGGGTGGTACTACCCCGGGCAAGCCGACCCATTCATGCTGAAACCAGTAATAGCTTCAGCGTAGCTCTACCACCAACAAGAATTCTAATAGTTGAATAATGTCGTGTATCGATGAAGTCTTATTTAAGGTAATATTCGTTTAAATGTCAAATGTTTTAAAATCAAAAATAGGTATGACATTTTGACCTATGAAGAAAGTAAAATATCTTGATTAGGACATTAGGACACAAAATGGCGTCTAAACAGTAAACAGATGCACGCTTACCGGTTTTTCTACATATTAGACCATTCTGTATGTCAACGTAAAGTTTATGGTATACTTTTATGGTTTCAAATATACTTCAAGTATCTATACCTAAAGCTAAATAGTGAACTATACTGAAACTTTTGTAAAAATATTAGTAATAATCACATTACACTAATGAGGCCTTGTTCCAATTTTGAAGCAGTTTAAGAATTCCGTGTTCCTTATTAAAAACGTTCTATTTTCAAATCTGTCATCCATAAGACGCAAAGGTAAGACATATTATGCGATAATTTTGTATGGAGTTTCTTGTCATAACCTTATACTATTTGATTTTATTTTGTTTACTGTTGTCGTTCTTAAGGAGAAATTGAATTTTATAATTGATTCCTATATAAGCCCAATATAAGCAGGCGATCTTTGATTGCAGTTATATTTATTCATGGAAATTATGAAATGTTTCCTGTCATTAAAATTTTCTATAATTATTAATGTTTACAGTACTTTCCCGTCAACCATGGTTACTCTCTATATGTTACTCTGTTATTAAATCGGATGTTTGCCTCCCTAATGTGTTTCTATACCATTCACCCGATTGCGATAATTATATATTAATTATCTGGATTCTTGCTGGATTAAGGATTCTACATAACTTCATGTCATTAAATATTAAAATACGGTAAAGTTTAGGTACGGTAGGTTACGGTTTAGGTAAAATCTCACTGCATGCTTGTTGAACTGGAGACTGATGCCAAAAAAGAGATGAGGTTACTTAATTTATATTTTATATTTGTATTGATAACATTAATTTTTATTTTCTACCTTCGTTTTTTTATTACTAGTTGTTGTTGTAATTGTTGTGGCCATTTTTCTTTGGGCTGGAGGATCTTAAAAATTTCCTTGTATTTTATGTTAAAAACCTCTTTATACTTTTTATTTTTGTATTTTATTACTTTTATATTTAAAGGAAAGACATATTCTATATCAATAATTCGAAAAAGACTATGAAAGTAAAAGCATACAAATTTGCAAATCTATTATTTTAATTTATGAATGTATATCTTCTAGTCGGCCGACTACAAATACGAACATGAAATCTACAACTTTTATAATTCGGTGCCTTTGGCCAATCAACTATGCATTCTGATTAAAGTGACCGCAATGAAACTACTGACTCGATATTGTATTGTATTAATTAGGGACAGTAACTTGAGCCTTTAGAGTCAATATTACAAGTAGATGAAACCTAAGACCACATTATTGAGTGAACATTATTGTTGTTGCTACAAGACGGTGTCTTATGTAAAATCTATAAACTTTTAATGAGTCATTCTGACTTTCTGACGACATTCAATTTGCATGAACATTAACTTTTATACCAGAGGTTACCAAATGTTTTTTATCTCCTAAACTATTGGCAATATCGTTGGTTATATGTAATCCCACTGGTTACCCGGTATAGATTTATTGCAAATTTTCAAAATTTACATATGTTTTGCAAGGTATATTTATTATTTATGCAGATAGATAAATCTTTATTTTATAAGGAAGTCTATTCTAAGTAGAGAGTACATACATATGTTTTGTTTAAATCATGGGAAACCAAAATTAAGCCCACTACTTGTTTAAATAAGATTCGTTATCGTTGACCCCCGTTTGCATCTCATGGACCAACAAATTTTGTTTCCGCCGATATCGTCACTTTTGCTGGTCATAGTCAATCCTTGGGGGTGGATATAGACCACTTTGTGAATCACAGATTGATACGAGTACTTTTTTATTTACTCGTTTCTCCAAAAGGTTTTCACGGTGGTAGGTAGGGATTTTCTAAGTTCGCCTGGCTAGCTACCACCCCCAAGTTGAAAATCTGTCGCCAAGCGCCTGTTGGTGTGTTCCGGCAGCTGCACTTCAGAGCCAATCTCCCTCTAGGTTTAGCGTAACTACCATATTAGACCACATCATCATTTAACATCAGATGCGATTGTGGTGAAATGCTAAACTATAAAGTATAAAAAAGAGGTAGATATATTTTTCGAATTTATGAATTTATGACTGTGTTTTTTTACACGCTTTATAGTCTAAATATCTTAATTTTGTGAATAATGTATAACGTAAGTATAACGTTTGTGAAATAAAAAGAGAAGTGTTACGTACAGGCGTTGCGTTATATTGCGATTTATTTTACATATATTTCAAATTAATGTAACAATGTACGTGTATTTACAACTAAAATATTTATAAGTAGCTGTGCCCGCGACTTCGTCCGCGTGGAACTTAATGCAAAAAAACTGTGATTGATACAACCATCTGAATGTATATCTGTTTATCTTGTATATTTGTAATCCGATTCTCGAGATACGTGTGGTGCTCAAAACAACAGTTAGCCATGCTTCATACACCTGCTTATATTTATATGATCGACACGCAGACTCTCAAAATAACTTGTAATATTTATAACACAAAATTAATTAGAAATGTACAAATTTAATCATAAACATTATGTCTTTGAAAAATAAAAATTATATTTTACTTACACAAAGTACAAAGTAAGTTATTCAGTTTATAGAAATATGTAATATATGTAGTTTGCCAATTTTTAAATTATATACTACAGTAGTAATAGATTTAGAAAATGGCTGTTGAACGCCATCTATTAGCAATAATGCATATCAATTAATTACTGAACATCTTAGCGTATTAATATTTATTTATGTGAAAATAAAATATTAACCGTTTTTCTTTCGTTCTATGTCTTGGTAATGAAATACTGTGGCAATATTTATTTATGCTATAAAATACCCTGGTTTTTAGATGAGGCTAAAGTCCATTTTCTTATCTATTTTTCTCACGTACTTAACTCCCGTCGTCATTAAAATTACAATAACTTTTGATAGAGTTAACCGATTTTAATGAAACAAAACTTTTATATTGCTCCGGAATATGCTTGATTATTTTCTTGCTTTACCAGTGTTTTACCAGAAACCTAGTACTTTACCAGTGATGCCTGTTCAAACAAACAAACAGACAGACAGACAGATATTTCTAAAAATGATCGAAATGGGTTCTATTACTTATTCCTAGACACCTGCAACAACTTTTTTCTCAAAAATCAAAAAAGGTACAGACACGTTGGATTTACATTCTTATTATATGTAGAGATTTATTCGCGTGTACTTGATTTTAATTCTCATTGTTTTTTTATTCCACATAAGTAAAATATAATTAAACATGAGTAAGAGGTAATAATTTATACAATATAATACAAATATATTCAGTTCTATAAAAATATATCTGCAATCAGATTTGAGAATCAAACTTTTATTTATACAAATCATTGCATATTAAAGCTATTATTAACATATAATTCTACGCTTTTGATATGTATTTCCAGTTTCAAATACCTTAATAACAACTATTCAAAAGTCAGTGGAAATTTTAAAATTCCTATAAATTTTTGCATTATTAAAAATGTCCATAACAGCGTTCGTTCAATAAAAGCGTTAATAGAGAAAATATTAACTATTCTCAGACATGCTTATTTGAGATCGTGATCAGATCCGTGGTTAGCTTTTGAAATCAAAGTAATCATAAGTTTGGTCGCTCTAGAGTTAACTTTAGTTGGTCACGACTTAGAAAATTGATAAAAAGTTAAACAGATATTAAGCCCATTCACCACTATGGTTGATATGATCTGCAGTCCTTTTAATACAAACGGTTATACCCAGATTTATGTGAATTTGTCAGTTTTTATATTAAAAAAACCTTTTTTAAATCAATTTTACAATTTTCATCTAAATTGTAGTGTTTGTTAAAATGGGTATTTCTAGTGAATTATTTAGACAACTTGTGTGTAATATCGAATTAAAATAAGACTACATTTGCAAAAGTATTTAAAGAACCCGGCTTTTTTTGACATGTCGGGGTAAAGAAGTTTGGCTAAGATCGGTTTTGTAAAGCTTTCTCTCTATCGCACAGCAAAATGACTGCTATATTTATATGTAAGCGAACTTATCCGATTATCTCGGTCTTCTCTCTGACGTGCCAAAACAAAAGCTGGATACTATATGTTAAGTAGGCATACAAATTATCGGCCACAAGGCCGCAGATCGTGTAGCCACCAAGCTGCACTGCGCTCTGTGCGCCGCCACCGGAAGAAATGCCGAGCATTTATGGGGGGTGCGAGCTGCAAGCCGCCTTCCGTCAAAGGGAAGTTGCCACCACCGGTGACAAGGCCTCCGTCGAGGTCTGCGTAGACTTTGGGTGGAAGAGGTTCGGCGGTTTTTCCGCTCCTCGTGTCCGCCCTTAAGTCAAACCAAGGAGAGATGGGTTGGGAGGCCTGTCTCTCCATTGCACTGGTTTGACCGTCTGGGAGACAGTCGAGGTGTACCAGACTGTCTTTTTTTAGCGCGGAAGGCCGAGGATCAGGCTGGGCCGGCTACCGGAGCGACATGCGGAGTGTTATCGTTACCTCTTGTCATCCTCCTATGGCAGCAGACGATATCGGCTTCTTTTTTTTTAAATGCATACAAATTATCAGAAGTTTTTTATAATTTGTAGATAAGCATAACAACCTTTTTAAAAGTGAAAACTTTTATAACACCGTCGCAATTTCAAGCTCAATAAAACAAATAAAAAACAACGTTAAAAAGATACAAACATAGGATTTAACGTTTGAGGGAACGAGGTAGAATACATTATACAATGTTTCTTATATTCATGGTCTCCTCATTGTACATTGTACTACTTAATACTAATATAATTGACTAACATTGGTTCGAACGTTATACGTGTGTATGTTTGTACGCCAAACCCGGCTAGCGAGCCTCTCGGCTGTTGATTACACACGGGATGATTTCAGATCGTGAAAAACTGAAATCATTTTGATGGGTTTACCTCCGTTCACAATCTGGTGCAGATTCCTACCAACCAGTGAACGAAGTATAAAATATAAAAATGTAAATTCAATAAATTCTAAATAATTACAATCAAAGAATCATATTTAAACAAAGCTGTCTCTAGTTATTCATAATGACAAAACATGTGGTTCCAGTGTAATACTGTTATTTACACGAAGTCACAGGCACTATCTGGTTTTAAATAAATTATAGTACTTCTGTCCAGTAGTTTTACTCGCATTCATTATACCATATTTAGAATTACTATTAACGTAAGTAGGTGGTCTTAAATACTGTTCCGTATGGAGGTGATGACACGATTGAATCTGAGCCACTTGATATGTTATCATTGTCATCACTACATCAGCCTTTAAGATATCCAATGCAGGACCATAAACATCTTCCCGAAACCGGGTATGGGATTAATCACCACGCCAGTTCACGACGTACTGACGATTATAATATACGAAAAATCTAATTCTATATTTTCCTCATTTAGGGTGATATACGAAAAACCTTCGTTTGACCCCCGATAGCCCTGATACACACAATGCTCCTGCACTTTGTACGGTAATCGATTCTCTACTGAATAAATAAACGGAAAAGACTTTTTAAAATCAGACTGGTAGCTTAAAATAAACAAAAAACAATTACCTCAGTTTTATAATATTACTTAGCTGTGCCCGCGGATCACCGCGCAGTTAATATTATTTATTGTGATAAATAGAAGAGAAGTAAAACATTCTATATAAATATTCTTCGTGTTCAAATAACAATTTATACCAATATTTAAGAGCATCGGTTTAACGGTCGAGAGGTTGATGTACTGTAGGGCCACCTAGTGACGAATTTTAGTAAAACAATCCCATTAAAATACTTACTTATGCAAAATTAATAATTTGTCAAATGACTTTCCAGTTTGTCAATGTTAGATATACATACAAACATCCATTATTATAAATGTATATAAATTGTGTATTATTTTGTAACGCTCCATAGCAACTACGTATAACCAGTTTAGCATGTCATTTACATTTCCTTCCAGTTAGACACGTCACCGTTAAATAATATTAAATTCTTATAAACAACTTACAATTTCATCTTATAAATTATTATAACAACTAATAATCACCTGCGATAGACAGCGCTCCATTATAAACACCTATAACTAATGGTAACCCCGTACCACTGTTCTGTTCCATAAAAAAATTGTGAAACAATATTCCAAATGCATTGGACGAGCCAAAACCCAGCATCTGCAAAAAATAAATGTTCATTAAAATTATCACAATACAAATGAGATACAAAAAGAACTTTTTAAATGAAGAAGAATGTAGGATTTAAGGCAATTCTTACCAACTTTATAAGACACGGTCGCTATAGCAACCGAGTTGTTATTTCCTGATTTTAAAATGGCGACGTCGTCATTAAATATTTTTTTTCGTATTTTATTAGTTGTACATAATACTAAAGAATTGCATTTAAGCTACATTTTATTCAACGCCCGTCTCCTATACAACTAACAGTTGTAATACGTCTACGTTATGGCTTACAGCTTAGGTAATTTAAAAACTATAATCATTTCAATACAATCATTCAGCATACATTTAATGTACAATAATGATATACTATCTGTGTTCGATTCTGCACCTATTTACGTTTATTATAACTAGAGTCTTTAAAACCCGACATGTAAACTTGTTTTTTTTTGTACATCATCCTTTTTTTTGGCAACCAATCTTCGAGATTAATACTCCCATTGTCTAGTAGGTAATAATATTATAAGAGTGTCTTGAGATAGTTTCAATATTCTAACAAGATGGTTAGTCTCCCTTGTTAGAACTTTTCATGGAGTTTTTCTAGCATCTCAGAATTCACACTCTGTGATATTATTTCCCATCCACTTCACTTGTGCACAATAAACGAACTACATTACATAAAACACCGCCAATATTACAAAATATATAGAGTCAAATAACACAAAGTTGCGAATAAAATATAAAATTCAATACATGGTCTGTCACGTACATTAGTCTGCTAAGATCCTGCAAAAAACTCGACATTATACTTTAAATATTACATAATAATTACGTCAATCATGTTACTACCAAGCTCCAGTTTACCAAAATTATTCCTAGAGCTGGCAAAGTATACTCGACTATTGCTGGAATGTAGAACGTCATATTCTAATTAAAGTATCTCCTTAACAATTACAGTGGGCAGTTGAAGAAAAATTATCGGTAATCGAAAGGATGTCCTTCTGTATGAGAATAAACCTTGATAAATCCTGATTTTCTAAAATAGTCGTGAGGTAGGCACAGTATATTTGATTATTACTAGAGTTTACACAGTCATATTCTAATTAAAATATATGTGTAACTAAGGGTGTGCAATCGAAGAAAAAAGATGAATTCTCGACCCCTCAATTTTTCTATTCCCTCCATTTCTGTCTCTTAGAATTTGACTTATCAGAAAAGCGAAGACTGGGTTCTCAATTATGTGGGCAAATGAAATAGAGTCAAATGCATTATTCCAAAATTCTCTGTTCCTTGATTTTGTGATTTCTCCTCATTTCCACTTATTAGAAATTATGTTCTTAAAAAAGTAAAAGATAGGCAAACGTGGGCAAAAGAAGTAGATTCAAATACATCATTCCAAAATTCTCGATTCCTAATTTTTCTTCCAACTTTCACCCCTTATACATTCATTTTTCAAAAAAGTAAAAGGTGGGCAAACGACATATTTTAAGAATCTATTTTGACATTTTTGATTTCTTAAAGTTCTTTCGGACGCCGCCGGCCCAGGTAATTGAAATCTTTCATAACATTTTTTATAGAGGTGAGCAAAAATAGGGGGCCAACTTTCCGGAGCTATGGTGATGCAGCGGTCGATATCCGACCGTAATTCCTCCTTTTTTTAATTTCATTCATTATAATTGAGGTTTTTTGCTAAAACAGTGTACAAATATTGTAGATTAGTAGAAATAAGGATCGTGAAATATGTCGGATAGAGACTTATAAACAAAAGCATCGAATCATCGATAGTACGGAAATAACTTATTTCCAATTTGTTTTTATTAATAGCGCAGTATAGCTTATCAATAGCTACTAAACAAAAAAGATAGAGGAAATCGGTTGACAGAGGAGGAAAAGGCACTAACTCTTTGGCCTTTGTCTATTTATATATAGATCATCCATTCGGTTGAATGAGGTGATACCGACTACTGTCAATCATTTTACAATTATGTATCTATATTATACTAGCCGATACTCGCGACTTCGTCTGCGTTATTTATTATTTTAACCCCTCTGCTGACACTTTTAAGACCCAGATATGAAAATGGCGGATTATATTTTTACATTTTTATTAACTTTACGTCTTCGTACATTAATTTTCTTTTATTATATATATTTTAATTTCATGGCTTAGTGAAAAAAAGTTCGTACAAATGAAATGTTTAAAACTACATAAAAATTATAATTTTACAATAGACAACATGTTATTTTTCAAAGTTTTGTAATAAATCGGGTATTTTTTAATCTTATCCTGCTAACAGTCTGTTGACCTGTGCCTCATGAGCTTTAAATTCGTACCTATGAACTTAAACCTTCACGGTTTTAGACAGTCCAGGGGTTAAATAAAACAACGATAATGTACAGAGTAAATGATATTAAAAAAATTGTAAGCAAACATGTAACACGCTTACAGACTTGCTTTGTAAACAATATTATCCGTTTACGTTATGTGTGTCTACTTCATGAGTATATTTATATCATATAACAATTCATTTGTTTATTATATATGTATTTTTTTTCATTTCCTTTCCTTCTTCTATATTTGCATTACCTACAAAAGTTTTATGTTTCATAATAATATATTGTGGTATTAATGCTTAATAAAGTTTGTAGTCCGGTGAAGGTGTAGAGCCCTTGCCAGGTCAACAGTGTAGTCAGTTCGAAAAACAAAAAACTTGTAAAGCTTGCAATAAAGTATTCATTCGTTAATAATTTCATTATCCTACACACACGTACTATATCCCGTACGAATTAGTCATTGTATCTTTACTCTTAATTACTTAAATCTTTGACTGCGATGTGCAAAATCTTAAATAAACACAGCTGGCATAATAAAATGATACTAATTAAAAATAAAGACATTTTATGTTGAACCGTAAGATTTAAAGAACACGTAAATTAACAAATTAAATGTTTACTTTCTTTACTATAAACTAGCAGACCCGGCGGACGTTTTCGTACCCTGATAATAAAAGAAATAAAAACTTATGTACACGAAATGCTTAAGGTAATTAATGTATTCAATTTGATAAGGATTAATAATGTATCCGTCTAAATAGCCTTCCAATTACCTCATTGTATGTGACCATGTTTGTAGAAGACAGATGGGTATAGTAAGGTATCCTTAAAAGATAAGTATATGCCATCGCAGACGTTTTTATAGATCTATAAAAGAGGAATAGCTCACTATGAATTGTTTTGTTATATCTCAAAAGAATTAGACAGTGTTGTCGATGAACGCTCCCACGCGGCTTGACTTTTTCCAACACTTCCAACAATTATCGTTATATTTGAACCAATTTACACAAAACCTTGACAAATTATATACCTTAACCTTCCTCGTGTGTTACTCTATCTACTAGTGATGACTGCCTTACAATCCGTTCGGTAGTTTTTGAGTTTATCACGAACATACAGACAGTCAGACAGACGCGGCAGGCGGTTTTCTTTTATAATATGTAGTGATATCGTGATGTGATATAATAAATGTAAAATAATTGATCAAAATCTGTCGAGAAGTTTTTGAGTGATGCGCGCACAACAGCAGACCTCTACAATTTAAAGCGATGATGGTTCAGTTGGTAGTGTATTTAGACACAGCCTCGAAGCTACGTAAGATCGAATCCTAGCAACTGAGTTGGAGCTTTCGGTGAATTAGTACATCGTGATGAAACCACAGTTTGGTAATAGGGCTTATTCTAAGTCCGCCGGACTAGCTAGCACCCTCAAGAAGAAGATCTATCGCCAAGCACCTGTTGGTGTGTTCCGGCAGCTGCACTTGTGAGCCAGTCTCCCTCTAGGCTTAGCGTGACTACCACCTTAGACCACATCATCATTCAACAGAAGATGAGATTGTGGTCAAACACTAACATATAAAGTATATAAAAAAACAAAAAAAATATTACATAAAAGAATACAGAACGTAATTTATAATCACGAACATTTCATATTTCATGTTATTTTTATTGCCAAGGCTGTCTGTAAAGCGTTTTCAGATTTGCGATGTACAAATTTTACCTGCTCACAAATATAGGTTATCATATATATTCTTACAACTGCACAAATAAAAATAATATTTGTATTTAAAACCGGGTGCCTGCTTGTAAGATTTTTTTGAATTAACAAAAACGTGTAGTTTGGGTATTAAATTATAAAATATATAGGTATATTAAATTATCATGTCTGGAGAATATCCTTCAATATGTTGTCATCAGTTCAATTCAGTCTGTGGTATCGTTAGGTATGGCGAGTGGTGAAATATCATGTTGCAATTATTATAACAACGTGAACTTATAATAAATAATTTTATTCGTTACAATTTTTTTATACCAGAAATCTGCTACAATAGCACATTACTTAAATAGGAATATTGATTTTAAATAAAAATGCAAATCAGTGGCTCAATTTCGTATACTTATAATATTATATTCGTTAAACACTTGGTTTTTATAATCCAATTCATATATTTTAACAATTATTGCGAAATGCTATTTTTCTGTTGCATGTTTTGGTCGTTATATTTTATATTTATTTCGTTTTACAAGAAAATGTGATAAAGTAAGATGCATTCAGTACGGTGTATTTATTAGATTGTTATAATTATAGCGACATTTATCGCGAGCGAAATTAAAATTAACGTATCGCACTTAGCGTACCGAGTAAAAATTCTCATTTATATATATATGACATTTATGAATGTCATAAACAAATGACAATGAGAGATAAACGAAATGAAGAAAATCGTCAGAAATAGTAAAAAAAGATCTACAGGAGCGTTTATGATTTCCAAGAAATAAATAAAATAAAAACACAGAGCGTGAAAACACTTTTTTAATTACGTGACGTAACGTTACACGGTTATACTAAAGAAAAAGATATTACCAAATCGTATTTTTGTCCCGAACACGGATTGCCCGTTCAATTTTAAATAGGCGCACCCCCCTTTTTTTTTTTTTTTTACGTGGGGAAAATCCGTAACGGATACCCACCCCGTCGGGCAGCGAGGGGTGGGTTATGTCCGATTCCCACGGACTAAAAACCCCACGGTGCCTCTCACACCTATTGGGCCGGGGAGCAGGAACTGCCAATGGCATTACTTCTGCTCCACGACAGGTGTCGGCCCCTCATCAGGGGCCCCTTCTGCGGTCTGAGAGGTCAAGGTGGTAGACCCCTCAGGCGGGGGCGGGTGTTAGACCCCCCCCGACGAACTGTGGGAGTCGCTCGGCACAAGCGCCTCAACCACGCGGGCGTGTACAGTTAAACTCTGCTCAGGGCGACGGACGTCCCCCCCGTCCCGTCGCCCACAGGCCCTTTTTTACGGCGGCATGAGGTCGTCGCCAACCCGTCGCCGCCGTGTTCGTCGACCGCGGGAGGGGAGCCTGGTGGTCTGCTCCCTCTCCCTCTCCGCCGCCTCCTTCGCGAGCATGACTCGCTCGCAGTACGAGGCGACGGAGATCCACCCGGCCTCGCTCTCGACCATCTTGACGATGACGGTCGAGAGCGAGAGATCCGGGCCTATGGCCGCGACGAGCTCGCGACGTGGCTCGTCCCAGGCGGCACACTCCTCCAGAGTGTGCTGCGCGCGATCTTCCGCGCAGCCACAATGATGGCACCCTGGCGTCGGCTCCCGGCCAATGCGACACAGGTAACTGCCGAAGCAACCGTGCCCCGACAGCACCTGTGTCAGCCGGAAGCTCAGGGTGCCATGCCGCCTGGTGAGCCATTCGACCATGACCGGCCGAACGGCTCCTATAATAGCCACGCCCGAGCTCGGTCGCTCAAGTCGTCGTCGCTATTCTTCTATCACCAGGACCTGGTGGAGCTGGGACCGGAGCACCTCGATTTGCCGAGGTGCGAGTCTCCGGCCCTGCTCCAGCGCCTCCACGCGTCGTTCGTACAGTGACGCGTGGGCTCTCGCTTCCAGGTCCCAAGGTGGGGATCCGGCCAAAAGGGAGGCCGCCTCGAACGAGGTCGTGCGGTATCCGCGGATGGCTCTGACGGCCATCGCGCGCTGCGGTTTCCGCAGCAGGGCGCTGCCAACGGCCGTCAGGCCACGCGCCCATACGGGGGCCCCGTAAAGGGCCACTGACCGCACGACCCCGAGGTACAACTTCCGGCAGGCGGAGTTGGGCCCCCCCAAGTTGGGAAGCAAACGGGCTAATGCGCCCGCTACTCCCATTAGACGGGGGGCCAGCTGCCGGAAGTGTTCCTTGAACGTCCATCGGCTGTCGAGGAGGAGGCCGAGATACCTCATACTCGACCCGACACCGATGGACTCGCCTCCCACGACGATCTGGGACCCTGCGGGTGGCGCATTCCGAGGCCCGTGAAAGTACAGGGCCTCGGTTTTATTGAGCGCCACCTCTAGTCCCAGACGCCGGATCCTTGCGACGACTTGAGCGACTCCTGCAGTTGCCAGGATCGCGGCCGCGCGGTGCGTCTTCCCCCGGGATAACACCAAAGTGTCGTCAGCATAGCAGCCCATGAGGCACGGAGGTTAGTCACGTCCACCCCCGCGCCCACGCGTGCCCATTCACTTCGTGCGTCTTCTACGAGCAACCGGGTCATACCGCGAATTATTGCGGATGTCCCCGCGCGCCCCGCTTGACCCGTCCCCGCCACTGCAAACTTGTGACCCCGTCCAGGGTACATGTCCCGCCGTCCCAGACGCAACCGCCTCCTCCTCAGCCCGTACAAAGTCAAAAGGCTTTTCCTGTCCAGACAGACACCTCCAGTGCACCGACAGGACCCGCACCCGCAACGAGCGCGTCCTCTTGGTGCGCAAGACTGCCCCCGCCAGCTCTTTCGGCTCCTAATACCAAGTTCCAGCCTCAGAAGGCTCAGTCCACTCCTGCGCCACCTACCGCATCCTCAGTATGACCACCGGTATTGACTAGATAGCTCAACTCCTATTAATACACGATGTACAAGAAATACTCGCGTTCAACGCGCTCGTTAATAGTACCTCTGAGCTTGGGCTCTTAAACCCGATCTCGGCTTTCTCGGCCGTTGCGACTACGTTACAACGTCTAACCCGTGCCGCGCATAAATAAATTCGCGATAATCATAATCAGTTCGAACCCGCGTGTTCATGTACATTAGACCGACACATTAGGAACTCGTACGTAATTGTATAGTTAAGTCGGCACTGCACCCATTGTTCTTTATTTTTTCGCTCGATGTCCTCTTAAAAGATGCGTATTTGCGCCCACACCCGCGACTCTCTCTGCTCACGCCGCCGTGAGCGGGGGGTGAAGATACGATCCCGCACACTCGTCGCGTTTCTTCTCGTAGCAACTCGAACCTAGGTTTGTCCCTCGGTGTGGAGCCCTCGAGTATGTTACTCCCGCGACTCACGCTAATTTTACACATACACAAATCAGCCCACACACGTGCACACATAGTTACACATAGTGGTGCGCTGTTTTTTGCCTTTTTCGGAGTGAAATAGGTCACACAACATAGTAGTTAGATAATAAAAATACCCGTATGCATTCACATGGTTATACATCTATTTTTCATGAAGTTATATATGTATGAAATGGACTTTTTTTTTTTTTTTTTTTTTTTTTTTTTTTTTTTAATGTGGGAAGAAATCCTTCATTGGACACCCACAGCCCTGGGGAGCTGTGGGGTGTCAGACTCTTACTGACTAAAAAAACCCACAAGATACCGTCTGCCGCGCTATGGAGTGGCACGGGATCGAACAAGCAAGCACCATGCCACCCCGGCGACAAGGCCCAGCGCGAACGCCCTGACCGCGACGACAGCCCGGTCAAGCTGCCTACCCGTCTACCGAACCAATGTGCAATGGAAAGTCAGGTCCCCAGCCCCTTCCCTCCTTGGTCCGGTTTGGCAGTCAAAGGGTCACCCCCTCCAACCACCACCACCTGTAACTTTTTTACGTGGTTTTCTACCACGGTGACTTTTTAACGAGGTTTTCTCCCTCTCCCTCTTACGTGGCTCTGCCGTTTTGCATGTATCTCTCAAAAACTACTGGATAGATTTTGATCTAACTTTTTTAGTTTTATTTCTTACACACTTAGTCCTTATTAAAAAAATGATCGTGATGTCGACAATGAATATAAAGTTTTGAGGAACTACGATTTTTATTGGCACTACGCTTTCAGCGGTGTGTTGTAATACCGTGGAAAAGTGGGGCAAACGGTGTGTTGCTTATATTTATTTTCCTCTGTATATACACTGTTGAGATAATAAAAGGCGCAGATGAAGTCGCGGGTATCAGCTAGTAAGTTACACAATTAATATACTTTTTTATTTAATAATCATTCAATAAATTACAAAGTATACGCTAGTTAAAACTTTAGATCGAAAGACGCAAAACCAGTTTTTTTTAATGTATGCTTCAAATGACATTTCGAGTTTTTTTTAATTATTATTTTGTTGTTTTCTTGGATTTTGTTGTATTTCGATTTAGCAATATAATGGGAGAGAGAGGTGGTCGAAATTTGATACGAGTCACTTCTCTTTCCCTTAACGCGTTGCAAGAGCATTATACAATAAAGCCCAAAGACTACTCGGTCATGATTTAGATGTAAGCCAGAGAATCGTAATAATTTCAAAGACCGTTAAATTCTTGAGACTAATTATCAGATGCTTTTCAAAATTATCAAACTATTTGATAGAAGACTTTTTCTCCATCAAATCCAAAAGATATAA
The DNA here is from genome assembly GCA_035772565.1 of Antheraea assamensis. Taxonomy (NCBI): domain Eukaryota; kingdom Metazoa; phylum Arthropoda; class Insecta; order Lepidoptera; family Saturniidae; genus Antheraea; species Antheraea assamensis. The sequence continues at coordinate 2,274,835 of JAQQSE010000042.1, forward strand.
GGCGCATATATGAAGATTCTTACAGAGTATTATATGCTATATAGCCTTTTCGTACTAAATGTGGCGCATTCCTGAAGCAGATGTTCAATGTTTTGCACATATGTGTTATCACAAGGGCAGGTGTTATCGTCAATAATTTTAAAACGATTAAGGTATGGCTTAATAAACCCATGTCCAGTTAATATTTGTGTCATGTGGAAGGAAACTCTTATAGATGTATGCAATTTTTTAATATTCTCCAATTTGGGTAGACGTGTGATCTAACCCTGTATATATAATCTATAGTGTATCTACACTGAGAGGAGTTTTCATATCTAGCCTTCCAAACCCTGTGATCCTAGGCGCAGATTTAGCGATTGGCGAAATCCATCGAGAACATTTCGAGTTATTAGAACAGTTTCTCTAGCATAGTACTCTGTGATTTGCTTTCAGAGCAAATATTTAATACAATTAATAACTTTCCTGATAAAGCATAAAATAGAAAACGCTTGAACATGTATATAGATACTATGATTAGAAGCCAAATAGGTTAATTTGGAAACTCAATATTTATGTTGCGTCCTGCCTGCGAGTTTTTGTTTTGATTTTCAATTGGTATCAACTTTTGAACGATAGAATGATGGGAACGATAGTGACGTCTGGAAATGACGCCTCTCTCTGTACATCCATCAAAAACGAATGTAATTATCTATGTCTATAACTGTATATGTTCTTAACAATATGTGTTATATTGTGTTTTATGAAAAAATAAACCACATCGAGTTTCTTGCCGGTTCTTCTCGATGACTGGGTTGTCTTCTAAGCCGTTGGTATTTTTGACGGTAATAAGCGCCCTTTCAGGATCTATACCTACTGTATAAAGTATTTTTGACTTTGAAAATAAGGCGTATGTCCATCTCTTAATAATTCTAGATTGTTATAATAAAAACGTTATTTTTACAATACTGAATATTAAGCCATTCGGGCTTAGATATTATTTGTTACCTATAACGTAAACATATAAATGTAAATAATTCAAAGATAAATTAAATGTTTCCGTTTTCAATAATGTATAATTCTTTAGAGTATATTAAGTTTTCCTCGCATCTTCTCTCGCCTTAATGTAAATTAGGTCTATCGCTCGGAAACAGCACAAATTTCCTAAATGAATATGTCATTGGCTGACAAACAATTACTCATATTCTTATTTATGATATTAAACTGTCCAACTAGTGCCGTTAAAAGGGTTAATTATGAGAATTTTTATATAAATAAAAGTCTTTAAATTAATGAATAATTGAAATTTATAAGACGCGGGAGCATTATAGCGTCACTACTTTAGCAGGATGTGGCGGCGTAACCACCACGTTGCTACTTCCAGAAGGTACGTAGGGAAATAAAAGATCCTACTCCGATTATGTAGACTTTGCTTTTGTATTAGCAGGTTCACCAATCCTTTTTATTTTATTTGACTACGTATCCGTTTCTGGCCTGGCGGGCTTTCACGGCTATACCGACCTTTTAGAACGAGCAGTTAGAACACTCAGCTGAATGGCAACAGACTCAAGGGTGCCAGAGTGGCGGAGCCTTAGCCTGGGGCTGTTGCCTTGCATACAGCACGAATCGAACTATACTAACCTTGTGAGTTAAGCTAACAATACGTATACTTTAGTGAGATACACAGGCATACCTTCACATGTGTCGCATGAAGACATACATGTATATAAAATTATGTATATAAAATTGGACATTTCCACTAAGACTAACTAACACTGTGTCTGAGAGAGCTGCGTAGGAGGAGCAATGCCGTACTCTAGCTGCGGCAGTAGTTAGGGATCTCTAGCTGCCGGGCATGACGAAGACCTAGCCGGGCGAAGAGTCTGTGTGGATTGTTGCCTTCATCGGCGAGGAAGTCGTCTCGCACAAGGAGGTGGCGGAAAGGACCCGCAAAGAGGAGACGCTATTCTCGCCTCCTTCCGCCACCATAACCGAGCCCGAGAAGATGGGTAGAGTGGGTAATGTTCGCATTGTACAGGTCCGACGGACAGAGGAGATAACCAGTGTGTACACGGTCGTGTCCTGACAAGACGCGGCGGCGCTGTTTGATGCCGAGCCAACCACTTGCGCGGCACGATGAATGCTGAAGAGATCTCGTGTCGTCCTAACAAAAGCGGCTGATGTACACCGTGGGGTTTTAGTGAGTAGGAGTCTCACACTACTCATTCTATCCCCCGGGAGGGTTGCGTGACTATGATGGATTTCCCCACGTACCAAAAAGGGAACTTTTCGCCCTGGTCGCATTTTCTCGTATTTTATAACTTTATATATGCTAAGCTAAAGTAAAAAGATGTAGCATGATGTTAGATTGTAAGCAGAAAAACTTCTGTTATAACAAAAAACCGGTGGCACTTGAATCAAAATATCACTATACGCAGAATTTATTCATTTTCAAATGCAGACCTTACGTTAATAAATCTTAATAATATATTATTTTGTTCTTAGTAAGGTTATCAAAACGGGTTAACGACAGTCTAGTACAAATATATAAATATAATTCAAGTTGTACAAGCATTTCCGTATACCTACCTACAAGTAATATACAATAGATATTTCTTTAATGTAACATTGGAATAATCGTATATCATTAAATGTGAATACTGAAATCGGGTTTGATAGGCATATACACGTTATTATCTCTTTCACTTAATTACACATGCCCTTAACACGAGCCGATCACTGTGTCGTGTACCATTTTTCTAAATACAAAATAAAATCATAAGTGTTTATCCATACAGACACTTAACAGCAAAAATAAATAGTTCAGTACCTTTTTCTTCTTTGTTTGTCAGCCGATTTTCTTCTTTTTTTTTTCTTTAGTTGCCACCAATGAGCTTGCTATTAATAAAATTAGGAAACTTTTTTTTGTCCATACCATCGGCGAATTGAAGCCTTTATTTATAAGTATCTATTCGTCATACTTACGCCTACAATCTATAATATTTGTACAATATTCAAATTATTATTTACCATTTAGAAACAAAATATCACAAGTCAGCTAACAGTACCTATATATAAACATGTGAAATAAAAACCTTTGTACAATTTATTATGGTCGAATCTCGACCAATGGGGACGACCACTGATAAAATGTACACATTTGTTTCATCTTTATTGATATACAACTGTATTGAAAAGCTTGTTTGTCCTCCATAAATAATTGTTTGTAATCGCCCATTAAAACGGTTTTACGGCGTTTAAAAAAGTAATTAAAACAAAATAGATCGCTAATATCTTTATAATAATATAATAGAATTAAAATAAAATTATGTTCGTCGTAAATACCTAATTATTCACATTAGCAAGAGCCTGATATGTTATCTATCATTGGACAACAAACGCAAAATAAGGTCCTTTACCCTTTAATGTTGCCCGTAATGACATTTTTATTTCGATTGGATACAATAAATACCTACTTAAAAATGGATACTAAAAATAAAATTTTACATACCTATGTCCGACACAAACAACCATAAGTCACATTTACTTAATAAATAAATATTTTTAGGGGTTTTTATGACTATATCAGCCCCATAGTACCTTTAACTTAATTTACTAAAAACATTTTTTTCAATTACATAATTTGCAGATATTTGTGGACGAATTGAGTGGTTCGGAATATCTAATTCATCGTTTGTCGCCAAGTATCCATCCTTGTCAATGCAGCTGCACTTGAGAGCCAGTCCCCAACTAGGCTTAGCGTGTTTACCATTTTATACCAAATCTTCATTTAAAATCAGATGAGGTTGTGGTGAAACGCTAAACCTATAAAATATGTAAATAACCAGGTTTTCCTGTAAGTACCAGCTGTACGTACGTACGTACTGGAAAGCACATACTTGGTTTTAAAACCTATATCAGGTGACCACCACATCATGACCAACTTAGTATTTATTATAATGTAATGAATTTTTAACCAATCGACTTACAAACGAATGTGAATATTTTATTAACTATAAAAATAATAAATATTATAAATTGTGTTTGAAACGACATTTAGAAAACGGCTTTATTAATAAATCTGTTATGTGTGTTTAATTTTGCATCTAAATAGGATTCTTATTTATTAAGGTTATCGGAAAAAAGTTGGTGTTTGTTAAGTAAATATTAAAACAGAATGACTTTATACACTTAATGACCCGATACTCGACGAGATTCAAACATTAAATGTCATATAAATAAGTTAATTAAAATCGGGTCAATTAGGGGCATCAACATTTAACCAATTAAGTATTTGCAATATTTTTCATATCACTTGTTACGATACGACGAAAGGGAATACTGTAATAAAAAGAATGATAAAGAAATTGTACAATACACTTATTAATATGAGAATAGATAATCCTACCCACGTATATCCCCATGACAAACCGGTTTAAGGTCACCTTAATATTAATAGGAAATGAGGTTTGGAAGATATTTGAAGAAGTATGTGTCGATTTATTATTACATTATTTATTTATAGCTTCCAACGAATTTATCTATTTATTCAAACAGACATTTAATTCCACTACACTAATCGTCACAAATTACACTACACAACACATGCACATCATCGCTTAGTGCAGACATAACTCTCTGGGTCCTGAGTGAAAATCAGCGCTGGAGGACTAACCCCCTTCAGTACATATGTTGACTCAGGTCCCATTTGCCACACACACACACATAATTGAAAATGTTTGTGTTTTTTTTTTAATTTGTTTATATTATATGTATGTAATAATTTGTAGTAATAACTGTATTCACTGTGTGTTGAAAATAAATCTGTTTTCTTTCTTTCTCTAATTTATTGTTTTGAATTATACTTACTTGCATTTCACACATTTCAAAATACACGGAAAATATATTAATGTGATGCGACTTTGAAGAAGAACGCTACTGCAGTCGAATGAAAGTCTAAGTACAGTACTCGCCAAACGTTTTGACCGCCTTAATTATAGTTGCACAGAACACATATTTAGGTATATATAGGTATTACATTATATGTATAACATCGAGACAAATTAAGAATAAATAAATGCCAATTTTCGACTCCTACAAGAATATTTTAATTATGATTAGTATTGAATTCTTGACTAAATTACGCGCAAGCCCGGACTTCGGCTATATACAGAGCGGCCAAAAAGATTGACGAAGACTGTAATAAGGAAAGATATTTTTATATTGAAATCAAAATCTAAAGAGACTGTATAGTAGAAATAATGAAACAAAATTCAAAATCTTCTTTGATGTTAATTATATTCTTACTTTGAGAGATTCATTTAAATAAGCACTTAATATCATATAAATGATTTTTTTTAATTTATGAAAATTATTTATTGACAATGCACAACAAGTGACACAAACGCATTTATTACGTTTTATAAGCGATTTTTTTTTTATATGAAAATCATTTACTGACAATGCACAACAAGTGACACACGTTCACGTTACATTACGTTTTATTTACCATAAGCGAAAAGTTTGGTTGTTGGTATTAATTTGTTTTTTAATGAATAAAATGAAAAAGAAATGCATTTCTTAAATTACATATAAACAACTTAATCTATGATATACTTAAACAGTTTTTTTTTTGTTAGACATTTCTTGATAATTCAATATTGTATCCTTATGAATGAGAACTCCATAGCTCGCTAACTGAGAGAATGCTCGCTGTAGGGGCCAAGGAATGAACAAAGATAATATACGCAAGTATATTCCTACCTACACACATAATGCAACTTAATAGAAATTATGTGATTGAAGAGAAATACAAAAAGTTTATTTATTTGGTACACCAACGAGTTTTAGAATATGATAATGCAATATTTCTGGCAAACAAACGCCAACATAAATGTTATATTAAATATAAGTATTTATAAGATTTCTCAGACGGTCAAGAATTAAAAAGCAAGCGAGTACTTTTTGGATGGGAGTAAAAACGAAATATAACAGATCTACATAAACAGACAGATGATGTACAGCTTGAAATTTTAATTACGAGTTTTTTTATAGAGTAAGCAAATAAGTTAGCACCGAGGGGTTATATAATGGGTCAACATTCCAAATATGTTTTTGATGGTAAATTCCATCCGGCTAACAGTTAATATTTACATATTTTATATATAAAACACATGTTTCTTCGTATCGTATCTGGTGCTATGTCATTAATCTGATTATAGACCTTTGTTGATGTATTGCTTACATTTGCGCGAGGATTATAGGCATAGTAGCAATAAACTATAATAGGTGGCGCGTGTGTGGTATCTGCAAATTACTTTGAAAGAACATTTATTTAATTCTAGACCATGTTACAATTGTATATTTATTTGATTACAATTTCAAAAGCGCATGCATAGCCGCGTGCAGCAGATAGTATAATAACATAATTTTTAGTTAGCTTTGTTACTTTAGCTCGCTACGCGATAGTGCAAGCAAGGCAACAGCCCAAGCCGAAGCGCGCTTGTGCATCCTTGAGCTCGTTGCCATACAACTGAGTGCCTTTTAAACGCTTAAAAGCCCGGTGAAATTGTAAAAGCCAATAAGGTGAACAGCGGATAGTAACGTCGAAATAAAATAGTACATAAAACGTCTGAAAAACAAAATCTATTTCACCATCTTAGATAGATTTATTATATTGTAAATACGTTAACGATCACAAACATGAAAGGAGTTATATTTTCAGTACATCTAGGGTATCGTACCTTTCCAATGGTATTATAACTTTTGTCACCCTTTTATAACAAATTCTGAATAGTGTAGCGAAAGTTCCTGTGTTTGCATATTATTATGCAATACATATATATAACAAGAATTTCTTGAATTTTCTGCCGAGAATTTAGTCTGTGACGAACATACTAGTTTTTTTTTTTTTTAATATACTCTGTTCTTCTTACTTAATGTTATGAAATATTAGTGGCATTTTGCGTAACATACTTGACTACTGTGGTCACAAATAATAAAATGTAACATGAAATCCGAAATATCACGGCACTTCTCTGAAAGTTTTAATAAGGGCGTCACTAATTTATTACAACGTTGAAATCACCCGAAGCCGTTCACTCTAAATTTAAAACAATAATTCACTGTATAATTCAAGGCGGTAGTATTCTTAAGAAAGGAGAATTAGTTGTCACAATTTGAAAAGAAAAACAAGTATTGCTTTTAATGGTAATAGATATTGTTGTGTATGATTTATAAAATGTAGTTAACACAAAAATGGCAACCAATTTTGAAAAGACTATGATGATAAGTTTTATCCAATAAAGTCGTCTACCGGTCTGATGAAGAACATTTTTAAATTTTCTGTTTATTTCAATTTTCCTACTATTTCATCGCATCCGATTAATAATTCTTATTCTATTACTGTTTTGCTTGAACAGAATAATTAGTGATGGGTCGTATTCGATAAAATTTTGGCAGTTTTATCGAAGTTCGTTTACTTTTTATTAAATTATACAACAGCTCTGCCGAATTGCTTACAAAATCAAAATAAAATTTAATAAAATTGTTTATAATGTTTAAAGGATAAGTTGATGAATTTGCTTCACATTTTTAGCGTTATCTGATATCACGAGCTTGGATTTCAATGGGAGGGACGTCAAGAGCGTAAACATATTGTGATTCGATTTTAGCCTTAGTCCCAAAATTGAAACGAAGTTCGGCGAGACTTCGGGGTTTATATGACTTGGGGCCGAATATTAAGCCGAAGTTCGGTTCATTTGAGACTTTATTAAAACAATCATCGTCTTCTTACTTTATCCCATCTAAGCAGGGTCAACATAACGTGATTTCCTCTTTTTTGCTTTTCTCTATCAGCTGTCAACACAATAATCAAACCAATTACGAATACACAATTCATCCTTTACATAATAATTTCCGGTTTTCCTCCAGTACTTACAAATTAAATACAGCACTAAATTCAATAGAAACACCTAAGATATAGTCTATAGCCATCACGGTGAACGAAGCTTCTATTAGTATACAGATACGTCCAAGGTCGCAAATTTTACTACAATAATTTAATTAGCTAAATTTTTTTTAATTTACTTTATAGGTAAGCGTTTGACCACAATCTCATCTGGTGTTAAATGATGATGTGGTCTAAGATGGTAAGTCACGCTTAACCTAGAGGGAGACTGGCTCTCAAGTGGAGCTGCCGGAACACACCACAGGCGACACTGGCGACAGATTTTCAACTTCAGGGTAGTAGCTAGCTAGGCGGACTTAGAAACAGCCCTACCACCATGCTATGGTTTCAACACGATGTTTTCCTTCACCGAAAGCTCCGACTCAGTTCCTTGGATTCGAACCTACGTCCTTCGACGCTGTGTCCGACCGCACTACCAACTGAGCTATTCAATTTATTTGCCTTTGTTCGCTATTTAAAATAACGTTATTATATATTAGTTGAGAAGTTATACACTTATTCATGTAAAGTAACAAGACGAAAGCTGTACATTAAATATATTTAAGAAATAATACTCGGGGGTCTGAGAATCAATGGCAAAACGCATTTCTATTATTTTTAGAATTTTTGCCTGTCGTTTGTCCGGTATATCATGTAGGACATGTTTTACATATATATCGCATTCGTGTATATGTTTATCTTAGTTATAAGAAAACACAAAAGAGAAGCAAATTACACAAAAGCTGCTGGACAGAATTTGGCATTGCTGAATGTTGTTTCTAGTGCCGCACCGTTTATCGAAACTCAGAATTATACATTCACAGTATGAGCAACTACTAGACATTATAGTGCCACGCCACGCCTTGAAGAACAACATCGGTCACAAAGGGTCGATGTCGAGTTTTGATACGCCTTTTTATGTATGATTTTATTAATCACTGTGTTTAGAAATGAAATTCCACACAGACGTAGTCGCGAGCACAACTAGTAATATATACGAATGATCCCAAAGCAGCTAATTTGCTATTTATAAAATAAATGTTGCATATTTTTAACTTCAATCCTTAAGTAATCTATACATACTAAATAATTATGCTAACTAGCAAAATATAATTGCTATTTGATCGCACTATATAATGTTTCTAATTTGTTTCATAACAAAACATTTTTTCTATTAAAATAAATTTTTTGTTTTCGACCTCCGTCTCCGACTCAGATATACTTTCCGGCTTTTCAATGGGCTTCAGTGGCCGCAGATATCGATAAATTCACCCCCGTCACATCTCTACTTGTAATGGCATTGAACCCAGTAAGACTAAGTGCCCTACCACTTCGCTACGACATACACCTCGTAAGTTATTAAACAGAATGTATTACTTTGTAAATTTCATACGAGGGTAACGTTGTCTTAACAATATAATTTATGTACAGATGAAAGCACTATATCGCTCGTCCCACTTCTATACGAACAAGAAAAAACACATGCGAAGTGCTTATAAAAATCGTGGCTTCTTAAAACTTTAATAATCCTGAGTTAAATTAAGCTATCTTGATATATATTTATTTTGAGAAGCAAAACTAAAAAAAAACTTGTGACTTTCTCAACCAAAAAATATCCAGTAGTTTTTAAGTGATGCTCGCTTAATTTGAAGCAATCATTTCATTTAGAATAGATAAATATATTATAGGTGCCTATTCTATAGACAAAAAAAATCATAATTTATTCCACATCTCTTCATTCATTCATCTATACATTTAAATAAAGATCAAGCGTCTATTGTTTATCGGAGATAGTAATATCCGAAAAGATTCAATCGATTTTAACTAGACTTTTACTGGCAAATAAAATACTTTTTAGCCTGATAGTATTTAACTGAGACAAAATTTAAAGACACAAAAATCTGTGTACAAAATACAAATTTTATTTTTTTTATATTAGAAAGTGCTTTAAGGTTTAGAAAAATAAACGACTTTTACTTTATAGGTTAGCGTTTGACCACAATCTCATCCGATGTTAAATGATAATGTGGTCTAAGATGGTAGTCACGCTAAACCTAGACGGAGACTGGCTCTCAAGTGCAGCTGCCGGAACACACCAACAGGTGCTTGGCGACAGATCTTCAACTTGAAGGTGGTTAGACCCAGGCGGACTTAGAAAAAGCCCTGCCACCATGCTATGGTTTCATCACGATGTTTTCCGTCACTGAAAGCTCCGACTCACTTGCTAGGATTCGAACCTTCGTCCTTTTGTCCTGTCCGAACACACTACCAACTGAGCCATCATCGCTTCAATTTTAGTTATAGATAACACTTCTAAAGTTTACACCACCAGTTATAAAATAACATATATAGTTATAATGATAAAATATAATTTAAATTTCATATTTTAGTACTATTATAATACACGAAGATAATGAAATACTTTTTAGAACTATTTTTCTAAATACAAAGGTTGGCATTTATCCGGCAAAATAAGACTTTACGGTCGTAAATCGAAATCTAAAAACACATACAAATATGCCTAACGTATTAATTACTAGTTAGTAAAAGCATTTGCGTGAAATATAATTGTCATTGAAAAATTAACTGTAACGTGTGATATACTTACAAATGTAAATCCAACGCCGACACTCACAAGATATCCCCAGCCACCGTCAGGTGCAACTGATCCCTTTTTAGTACTCGTTATCCTATTACTACCCACATGAGCGAAAGCCTCATCCATTTTGAGAATTATACAAAATTATTTATCGCGTTAACTGAAAATCTTTTATTTAATCTTATTTTTCTATAATGTTTTCACTTATATTTACACGAGTAAATATTAAAGCTTGATGTTATATTTATGTTAAGTTATTAGCATTTTATCGCGAAGTACTAAGACCGTACGAATACGTCCTCGCTCCGCTGTATTCGTCATTACAATACCCATCAACGAATACAGAACCGTGTGATTTGTATATAATTAAATCAATTTTAACTAATTTATATCCTGACACTAGCTGATAACCGCCATATATACACTGTGTATTAAACAACCTTTTAATGTAAAAAAAAGGAATGAGAAATGGTCAAAGAAATCCAAAAATGAGTGGCCTAGAACCATCTACAAAAAATTCCATATCCAATAGTTATAGTCCTATACCGTTTCAGTAGTTTTAAGTATCAAACGAACTAACTGTATTTGCTTTACTATATATAGAAAAAAAATGGATTACTTATAGGATATATGGTAAGGACGATGTAATTTAAATTATTTATTTATCTTATCGGATACGTTTTTTATTACATCTATAAACATAAGTTTTGTAACACTGAACAGCTTTGCTCACGGCTTCAGACGTGTTTTTATTCTTTTTAAGCAATCATAATTCCTTGTAATTAACAATATATTTTATATATACAAGAAAAACAAAAAATAATTGAAAGCAAAAATATGTTTTCCTTACAAAATTTATTTTTAAACCACATTATCAATTTTCTTACCCTTTACTAAAACTAATATATATATTATACCAATGCTCTTTAAAATCGGTCAACAGCATAGTATAGTCCATAATAACTAGCTGCACTCGTGGCTCCGCATGAATTTGTTATTATCTGTTTCTAATATTATTTGACATAAGGGAACATACCCATACTATTTGATCCATGTAGGACAATTTTTAACCACCTCTCTCCCCTTGGTGACCATCCATAATATTTGGCAAGACCCCATCCCCCTCTAGTTTTCTCGTAGTAATTCATAAATACGATATTTGTCTTATTTTGATGCACTTATCTTTTTTGTATTAAATGCATTGACAAGAAATCCTTGTAAAATTTAATGAATGCTTTGTACAGTAGATCGTACAACGACAATATTGTATCGGTACAAACTCTCGTCTATTTAAGCTGTTAGTTTTCAATTAGCTAACGTCTTGGTGTTTGTGCGTCAATGTTGCCATCTGTGAGTTTTAAAAGAGCTAGATTTTGCAAGGCATATTTGAATATAGCTTGAAAAAGCGCGATTTCCTTTAGAAGATATTGACTAACTGACGAAAACCTAAGCACCACCTTCTCCGCCCTATGACCAAGCATGGTACTTTGAAGACCTCACTCCTTCTGAACGAATCTCGTAGTATGGATACGTTCCCTGACTACTATTTTTGTAACCTATATAGCAAAATGATTATTTTGTATAAATCCTCCGTGTTCAGATATATATTAAATATTCAAATATATAACTTTATAGCGATGATAGATCAGTAGTTAGCGTATATTCAGACATCGCGTCGATCGACGTAGGTTCAAATCCTTGCCAATAGGCCAGACCTATGGACGAAAGAAAACATCACGGTGAACCCATAGCATGGTGGTAGGCCGTTTTTCTAAGTCCGCTTTACTCAGATTCCATCCTCAAGTTGCAATCTATCTCCAAGCACAATTACAGTCCGCACCAAACTTATTGTCCGCTCTGAATATGGAAGCGCGGAACACAAATTTACATATAAATAGATACATATAATATTATATGTATAATATCCAGACAGCTTAAGGATAGATAAATTCCACTTTTTTAATTTTTTTACGTCTTTTCCTCTGTACATACAAAATAAAGTCAAAATAAAAACAGCGCAGGCGAAGGCGTGGGTTTCAGATAGTATGTAAATATTTATACACGGAGAATATTGAGACAGTGTCATTTTGTTACAACTTACTATAAATAATAATTACAACACATATTACTTCACAAAAACACGTGTGACGTTGCGAGTTTTTTTTTTTATATTATAGGGGGTAAACGAACAGATAGGTCACCTGATGGTAAGTGAACACCACCGTCCATAGACACTAGCAACACCAGGAGAGTCGCAAGTGCGTTGCCGGCTTTTTAATATATGTGGGCCTCCGGCGCTCTCACTGACCGAACGAAACGCAACAGTGCAACCACTGTTACTTCACGTCGGCTTTCTGTGAGAGGGTGGTACTACCCCGGGCGAGCCGACCAATTCATGCTGAAAGCTGTAATAGTTTCAGCGTAGCTCTACCACTACTATAGTAGTATCAGTTAGTCGTTGATGGTAACGCAACGCAAACGGCGCGCCATTTCTGATATAGGAAAGAACTTCCTCACCACATCTAAAAAAGTAACGATATGGCTGAAGATGGTAATACGCTAAGGATAGAAAGGTGAGTGATTAAGAATCTTCACCTGCTAGAACACATAGACATATCTACTAATTTTAACTTAACAGCAGTAGTAAGATAGTGGAGAACAATCAATACTATGTTACTTACAGTTACGCTTATATGTTACAAAAACTTAAATCAAAACTACAAGTCTCACAGCGTAGTGGCAGTTAACCTACATTTTTTTATCTGTGGTGTTTCAGAATTATCCATTTTAGATAGTAAAAAAAAAATACAAAGGAATTCTACGTACGCGACCTTAGTATTGCCAACTAAATTCGTTATCTGATTATTAAAATTTAGGTTATCCGTGAACCGTAAGTGAGTGGGAAACCAATGAAATTCCGGTAATCCTTAACACTTAGTAGTTTGCCACAAAAATCGCTCTATTCATTTAAACGTACTACAATATTTTTAAAAGGTAAACAGGTTTAAAAGGTTTAAGAGGTATAAAGGTAACTTACTCTAAAAATACAACTAATTATAGCTAAATATATAGATTTAAATATCAATAACTTGATTCTTTATTGGTTTACCAAAGGATGGTTTGAACTGTATTAACAAGAAAAACACTTTAATAATTTGAACACATACGTAGCTAAAGGTCCGTGGTGTCCTATTACTTAAATACCAAATAATGAGTCGTGGTAGTTTAGTGGTTTGACCGGTGGAATATAAATCCGATTTATTTCCGAATTTTTCAGAATTCTTGTACATTTACTAATTTTAAATTATTAACACTATCGGCTAACGGTGAAGGAAAACATCGTGAGGAAACCTGAACCTGAGAAATGTTCTTGCGGCACCACCGTATAGGGAAAAATATACAACTATCGATTTGTCAGAGTCTGAAATCGCCCATACGTCATGGGCTGGCGTGGTGATTATACCATCGGGAAGAGGCTTATGGCTCTGTAGTGGGTTTCTTACAGGTTGTTGAAAATAATGATGAAATGATGAGTAATAGGCGAAGTACACTTCACTTGCCCGCGACTTAGCTCACGTTAATGTACATTTGTTGTAGGCCTCGGGAACAGTAGATACTTGATTATAGATGAAAAGTCTCTTATGTCCTTTTTTATACCCTTGAAAACGTGTATAAAAATATTATAATTATTGGTAGAGATGTTGTGGTTGAGTTGTGAAAGCGAAACAAACAAATAATAAGACACATTCACATTTATAGTGTTAGATGAATTACAAATACACTTTAATGTTTTCATTAATTATATTAACACAAGAATTATATAAACTAAAAATGAAAAGATATATATCAATACATATTGTAAAACAAAGTCGTCCGTCGCGTCTGTCTGTCTGGATGTTCGCGATAAACTCAAAAACTACTGAACGGACTGTAATGCGGTTTTAGACACCAATGGATAGAGTAATTTACGAGGAAGGTTTAGGTATATAATTTATCAAGGTTTTTATTTGTAAATTGGTTGAAATATAATGATAATTGTTGAAAGAATCGGAAAAATTCAAACCGCCTTTAGCGTTTCATGCACATTAGTATATATTTTTTTATTATCAGGGTAGGACAACATCCGCCGGGGATCAAGTGGGGATGAGATACTTGTACCTCGGAACCGCAGGGAGTGGACCCACAGGCGAATACAGTTCCCTCGTGGAGCCTTAGCCTGCCTCCCAAGACCGTCAGTGCGTGGTGAAGAGCCACATCCTACACGAGGTGACCCTGTTTAGCAGAACATTACAGATCTAGGCTAGAGAGCCGATAAACACTCCTGGGACTCGGTTCCAGAACCGGGTCGGGTCGTATACCCCGGCAGACGGCGCCTCTCACAGTACCCCTCTGCTTATCAGAGAGGACAGAGGATGGGGTAAGGACGGGCCTGCTTCGGTTCGCCCGTTAGAGGATGGAGGGAGAAAACCTCCTTAAAAAGTTACCCTTGGAGAAAACCACGTAAAAATGTTACGGAGGGTAGTGCCTTCGGGCGGCGGGAGGGAGGAAACCTAGGTAAAAAGTCACCGTGGAAGGAAACCACGTTAAAAAGTGACAGAGGGACGCCCTTTGGGCGGAGGGAGGTACAAAACCTTCCTTTCTTTACCAAAATAGTTACTTTAAAAAAAGCTCTATATATATTTCTAACGGACCTACACTGGTGACACCCTCTGGTGGCTTTACAGCTTCTCCGAACTACTAATGGTAGCGCTTAGGGCACTCACCCGATTGAGCAACAAGCACAAGGGTCAGTTGGACCTCGGCTTGGGGTATTGCTGTAAAGTGCAACATTCGTGTATCCATCTAAACTAATCAAGCTAGCTAACTATCCATACATGTATACATAAGGTACATTTTCATGCATGTCTCACCAACTCATACACGTATTTCGTATCTGACAACTGGCTAAAACAAAAGTTTTATAAGTAGGTCCCTTGCACTTATAGGGGTCAATGTTTGCATTGCAATTATTGAGCTGCGCCCGGGGCTACGCGCTCAGGACAATGTCGGCTGGAATTCTATTTACAATGATTACTTCAAATTGGCTCAATCGGATGACGGTAATTATTTCACATGGTTATTACATTTATTAAAAAATATGTCATATAAAATTTTCGATATATTAACATTATTCCTTAAGTGATTGTCAGTAATTTATATTCAGATGCTAGTTATTAGACGTTGTAAGACTATTGTTATTATTTATCTATATACCCGTCCAATACCTCCTTGATGACCTAGATAGGTTGCAGCGACGGACTGTCATTTTGAATGATGCAGACATCACTTACAACCTTGAACCGCATCAGTTACGAAGAGACACCGCCTCATTGAGCGTATTTTATCGGCTGTTATCGTGGCGAGTATTCTGTAGAGTTATTTAACCTCTTACCATCTTCTTCTTTCCACTTTACCTTTGTAGTGATAAATGTAAGAAACTACGAGTTTTAAAAGGACTACGCGATTTGTGTTCTCTTGCCGTGCGGAAGTGGGGCAAGTTGTGTGCCGTGTGTGTTTTCCCCTCTATACGTTTAATATATTATTATGATAATCAGACGAAACCACGGGTATCACCTAGTTATAAAGTTAGTGGTAGTCCTGTTTGAAGATGGTCACATATAGACAAGTAAATTGCATGCCTATTTGGTACTTTCGTTGAAAAAAACGACAGCTATCTTACATAAGAATTTTATTATAATCAATAAATTGTCGACTAGATATTTTTTACAGATTATTTCTTTAGAAGATCATTAATTAACCATCTGTAACCTTGGACACGCTAACAAGATTCTCATAATCAGATTGAATCGAAACGGAATAATTTCTGAAAATGATTAAAACCAGAGAATACTGATCTATCTATACTAACTGCAGCCTATAATTGATTCTTTTTAGACCATACTGTAACAATCGATATAATGGAATTTGTCATTTTATTACTATTTATCTCACAATTACGAGATCCCAAAATTTCAGGACTGCTATACTTTTTATTTAATACTACATTTATGTAAAATTATGTAAAATATGGTCAAAACTTAATAAAAACCAATATTTAAATTATATCGTAAATGTAACACAGTTATGCGCACTTAAACAATTTAAATCTTTCTCATGTTCCATTTTTATTTCGGAAACAGAACTTTTTTGTATAGTCCAACAAAACAGACCAAAGAGATTGGACCTCGTACTACAGCTATGAAACAGACAAATTTCTGAACGCATCTATAAATATTTGAGAAACGAATGACAATTTTTTATTTCTAAAATGACATGAAATATTTCATAGCTAGGAACATTTTGTATTTGGAAATTAAATTATATTTTCTAGTATCTTCCTTTACTTATTATTTATGTTTCTCACCGTTTAAACCTACCCTGAACTTCACAAATATTTAAAAATCGAAATTAGCCAAATTGGTCCAGCCATTCTCGAGTTTTAGCGAGACACACGAAGATATACAGAAGATTACAATTGCGAAAACGAGTCTGTTCGTTACGCTTTCACGCTTTGACAACATAACCGATCTCATTAAGTTTTGTACAAGCTATCACAGGTATAAAAAAGAACAGGGTATATTTTCATCTAGAAAAAAATTACTGTTCCAGAGAGATAAATCACATACACATTAAAGCGAGCGAAGCCGAAGGCAAAAACTAAGAATATTATACATGCGAATATGAATTTGTTTCAAACCACAAAATCAAAAGCCTCTACATGCCCTTATCTTCGGCAGAGGGGGGCAAAATCCATTCTTACGTAATATTTTGTAAGCCTTGTAAGATGTTGGAAATCTCGTTTCATATCGTATACCGAATGGTTTACATCATTCTATAACGCACACGTTGATTTACATCTTATTTTCCGATTTTTTATTGTTTATTAAAATCTCAATATCCTACTTGTTTTCATATTTATGTATTGTAAAAATGTTATAAATATGTATTAATCTTATTTTAACTTTTTGGACAATATAAAATTACTAATTAATTTTCAAGGAGCAAGAACATTGAATAATTAAAAAATATATATATTAAATAATAATTCCGGTTACAACAGCATATTATTTTATTCGAAGTAACATTATTGCATATTTAAAAATCTGTAATTTCACGTTGTTCAATGTTTAAGATTATTTAAAAACGTATTCCTAATTATAATAATGATATTCGATAAACTAGATAGTTGTTTAATCATATGTGTAAACAACTATCTAAAATAAACTACTAAGCTAAGCAACACAAAAGTATAAACTAAACTAAATTTAATTTAGTTAATTAAATTTTCTGTTAAAAAATCAAAAATTTGATTAACGTCAAACTAAGTTTTTTTTAATATTATTCAGAAATACTAGGTAGAATCTGACGTAAGCGTGAACGCGACGGAGATAGTGTTCGAGAAATCTTATTTTCATACATTTTATATTTTTCTTACATTTGGTTCTTATTAAAAAAAAGACATTGTATTGTTAAGTGCCACTATCTTAATCGGCGGTAACCGGGAACGGTCGGAGGCGCTCGGGTCGGTTGGCGTCAGGTAGGGAGACATCACGCCACTACGGACTCGACCGCGGCGGTGAAAACGCATCCGAGATTTCATCTGATATTACGATACTATTAGATAATCTTGGTGTATAAAAGTCATTTCACAACATATTAAATACACAATAAATAACTTAATACACTTTTATATATACATATCATGATTCAATTTTATATACACCTCAAGGGTATGCGAAATATTATCATAATCAGTTAGGAGTGAAATCGTAACAAAAAACCAAACAAAGTCATATTCACATTTCTTACATTATTAAGTATTAGCTTTTGTCTGTGTTTTACGTATAAGTAGTATACGTCCTTCTCCAAGTCCCTTTTTTTATTAACGTGGGCAAATCCATCATGGACACGCCACCCTCTCAGAGGAGAGAGTGGGTAGTGTGAGACTCTTACTCACTAAAACCTCACGGTGTACCGATCGCCGCTTTGGTTGAGGCGACATGGGATCGTGCAGTGTTATCACCATGTCGCCTCAGTGGCCAGCCGGAAGGCGTCCACCGGGCGTCGTCCTAACAATGGGGGGCAAGCTGGGTACACACCAAATTTCATTAAGGTCGGTCCAAGCGCTTCTCCATAAACATGTAACAGACAGAATTATTTTCGCATTTATAATAGGTGTTAGGTATGGATTGCATATAAGTAATTCTGTAAATATTATACCAAACCAAAAATGATTGTATAGATTCGTAAAGACAAGTCTTATACAAATACAATATGTAATAACACCGTTTAATTTACATAATTTATATGTTTATATAATGACGTAACAATGTGCATAAAATACCATTAACTGAATGAGAAATGTCGATGTTAAATAATCAAGCAAACACCATACGGAAATGCAACAAAATCTCCTTGTGGTAATTTTAACTCGCCATTTTATGTAGGTATCAAGTAAAAATGTCCTTATTTTAATAACACGGACAAATCATTTAATTCATATCAATCGCATGGTTGCTTTATGTCATCTCATAAATGTCTCAATGTTATAATAGATTCATTTTGGTGATTTAATTTAAAAAAATAAAGTACCTAGTCACGAATTTACACAGAAACAACTTTTTTTGGTTGCGCGTAACTTAAATATGTGGTGTAAATTGAAATGATATGCTGTAAACAATTTTAATGTAGTGTTGTACCTACGTAAATCACCAACGTAAAAAAAATATAATTAGTTAAGGATACTATTGTTGTGATTTATATTAAAATTTATTATTACTATTTTAATTACCTGATTACTACTACTACCTAATTATTATATTATTTGAATTTAACAAGGACTTTAACGTAGACGGAATAATAAAATAACTAAAATAAATAACGGAAGTATGTGATGTGATGTATTATGGATTGTTTCTAGTGATATTTTCCATAAAACAGTGTTATTAAATTGCCATATATTTATTAGAATTAGCTATATATATTAAGGACACGATTATGGTTGTAAATAATTATGTACTTTGGTATTTGTACTAACGGAAGCAGTGTTCGTTGTTGTGAATGGTGTTAGGAGGGAGAACGGACTCCACCACGATTGACAATGGTGAACATAATGTCAGTTAGTTTGGTAGAATCGGTCGATCGACGAAGATGTAACAAATAGGTTGCACAAATCTTTTGTAAAATACTTGATTTCATTATACTATGTTAGTCAAAACGGCGTCGCAAATAACCAACAATAACAAGTAAGAGTGTATGTCGCCCTGAACAAGATTGTGTAATATGTTTAGTTCCATGTGGGCAAAGCTGTGGGGGGGCAAACACTAGTAAGTTAATAAACCAATAAAATGTTAGTTTATTCGCTAACGAAAATTACAAAAGTAAATGTGTGTTTTTGTTGGCTCATAAAAATGTCACATTTAGTTTCTAAAACTATTGAACCGATTTTGATGAATTTTTACAACTTCAAAGGATATCGAATGAAACGAAAATCTAGTATTCGTTATATATCGAATAATTTTATTCAGCTGCTTGGGCACTTATATTATAAATTCAAGCTTATTTGGAAAAATTTACACAATAAATGTCAGTCGGGATATCGATGTATTTATTAGCAGTTTCTCGAAAAAGAAACGTAAGCTCTTCCGAGTTAGCCCGGATGATCTTTCCAGTGCCATTGAGGCATGCGACCAAAATTTTACTCCGCGATGAGTTGAAAAATGATTTCTACGCGGTGAACATAGACACAAAAAGCGACTTTCTTTTATATTTATAGATGACACATATAAACTATAAACGTAATATCAAATTAAAGGCATGCATTTACTGGGTACATCGAATAGTAAATATGTTCATAGTGGCGCTGTACAAATATGTTATGTGATTGGAACTAAACGTTTTTGATTTAAGATACTACGCACGAGATCCAGTGGGGTCTAAACATAAGTATCTAAGTTAATTGACGAGATCTGAAAGCCACACAAAACCTAGTAGTCGGATCACACAACTTAGTAGTCGGATGCAAAATACACTTACACATTCGTGAAACATACATGTTTATACATGTATTTTTCACGAATTCATACTTGTATGATATGGATAGTTTTTATTGTTTATGTGAGAAGCAATCCTACATTGAAAACCCACAGCCCTGGGCAGTTGTGGGGTGTCAGACTGACTAAAAAAACCCGCGAGATACCGTCTGCCGCGTTAACGAGTGGCACAGGATCGAACAAGCAAGCACCATGACACCCCGGCGACAAGGCCCAGCGCGAACGCCCTGAACGTGACGACAGTCCGGTCAAGTCCCCAGCCCCTTCCCTCCTTGGTCCGACTTGGCAGTCAAGGGGTCACCCCCTCCAACCACCGCCATCTGTAACTTTTTAACGTGGTTTCTTACCACGGTGACTTTTTAATGAAGTTTGCTACCTCTCCCTGCACCCGAAGGCCTCACCTCTGTCATTTTTTAACGTAGTTTCCTCCCACGGTAACTTTTTAACGAGGTTTTCTCCCACGGTGACTTTTTACCGGGGTTTCCTCCCTTCCACCGCCCGAAGGCACACCCATCTGTAACTTTTTAACGTGGTTTTCTCCCACGGTATGCAATTGATAGTTTAGCTTAGCTTAGATTAGCGGGAAACTCGGCGACAGTCCAAGCCGAGGCGCACCGCGTGCCTTTGCGCTGATAGCCTAAACAAATCGGGTGAGTGCCATAAGCGCTCCCCTTAGTAGTCCGGTGAATCTGGAGAGGTCATAAGAGCCAACAGGGTATGTCAGTTGGAAAAAAAAGATCTGAAAGTTAACTAGCTGTTTATCTGTCTTCAGTACAGAACAAAGATTACTCTTATTTTATTCATATCTATATAATTTTAATATAATTACGCAGTTGCGTAATTATCTAGGTTACTGAAAGGATATATATATATATTTTAACAAAACCTTGAATTAATCGCTTATTATTTTATATATAAACTAAAATGTGAATGAGTACATAAAACCGCACAAGATCAGAACTTTTTTAAACTAATTATCTAATAAACATGTCATTTATATAGGATACGAATGTACATATTTTTAAAACAAAGCCTTGAGTATAAAGTTCCTAATTGACTGTTTATTTTAAATATATACAGTATAGATAAAATCATACAGGTAAATAAATATGTTGACTACAGGATACATACGACCTGTATATATTACAAGGAAACGTTAAATACATAAAAACTTATTTCTTAATTTACTTTTTTAATTTTAAATTTTGGCGGACATGGTACAATATAATTAAAACAGAAGTGTTTACACAGGAAGTAATTAATAATTCAACATGATCCATCACAATGATTTCCAGCTTAGTTTGGTTTTTAATTTTCTAAATTAAGTTTATTATTTTTTATTAATTCCCTTTTCGACAAAATCTTAAGTAATGACAAAAAAAAACTAAAATAACAGTAACGACTCAATTACGAGTATCAATCAACAGTATGTAGTTGTCACAGAAAGGCCTAATTGATGGTCGATTTAGTTCAAGAGTTGACAACCAGTTTTGGTATACAGGGGCATGTTTAATATCGCTTAACAGTGTAGATTATTAACTATTAAAGTGTAAACTTATTTAAGCGCATTGAACAGTGAACGACATTGAAACTCTTGGATCAGTGACGCTGAGTAGGGTTTACTCAGTTCTACTCTACTTCAAGCGCCTTCAGGTCGTTGACACACTAAGCAGTGTATACTCGGGGGTCCAGCCGTCATCAACCACATTTACTCTCTGAGAAGAAGTACATCGTTGAAATAATTACATTTTTATTATTATGTATATAATAAAATTCATATAATTATAGTCCAACAATTTCGTGCGCGACGGTACTACGACGAGACAGGTGTCGACGGGACGAGGTACTCAAGATGTTAACGACGGCGGGTGACGTAGTGGGGAAGAGAAAACGAAGTGCTACCTCACCCCGCTTACGTCTGATTCAACCCAGGATGGTCGTGCACGTGCTTGTCTACCTATAGTGTATTATTTCAAGTGTATATATATTATTTATTTACATACAATATTATATACATCTATATATGAAAATTAATGTGCATGTATTTATTTTACTATCTATTTATTTATTTCACTTCTACCGTGCACCAATAAGCACTTATCCTCTTTTTAAATTTATTAATGTTTTAAAATTCTCAGGATCAACGTCGATATTGACTTTACCGCGGTACATTAATATAACTTTAGGAAAACGAAAGCTTTATTATTATAATCCACTATATCGACAGTGGAAAAACTGTTTGACTAAGGTGCATAAACTCTATACGATGCTATCGAAGCCGTTATTCCTGGAATAGAGATCGCGATTGGAGCACGAGCGAGGGAGACACTACAGTAAATTACTCATTTGTTATAAATTGCGATTCGAGTCCAGTCGGTATAACCACACTTACGGCCTCGCTATCTTTTATATTAACCGACTTTAGAAAAGTTCTCATTTCGGTCGTATTTTGTTTCTGTTTGTTACATAAGAACTTCGTAATTTATAGACCTATTTCGAAAATTACTTTTCTATTGGATAGGTTATATCATGATGTGGGTACCATTTTAATTTGACAAACGTTAAATCTTGGATGACAAAAATACACCAGAAAACACTTCGGAATCTAATAGAAAATGTATATTGGTAGGCTTATGACAATCCAAGACTAGGTTGGTTCCCATCTATGGTCCAAAGACGATGGTGTGCCTTTTTTAATTGGTTGTATTTTTTGTTACATTATTAATTTATACATTAAATGAACTACACCCCTCGCGTAAAACAACTTCGACGAACCGCCTATACGTTTTTTTTTATGTTCTGTTAATTGATAATAATAATAAGTAACAGTAAATTTTAATAGCATGTCTTACTCTCATTACTTTGGTTTATGTATTAGTCTCACTTTGTGTGAGTATATGCGCGCTGTAACTTGTTTTGTCGTATAGCAGAGATGTACAACTACATTATCAATCCAGATATACATTTTGTTTATTAACGGATTTAAAAGAAAAGATTTGCATAGTTCTCACTAGTCATAGCATTCAAACCATGAATCTTTTTAAGCGTCGAACTCGTTAATTTTACCAAGAAGTTTCTTTTTGTACTTATATAAATTGTGATAGGATTAAATTAAAACAACATTTCGGTAAACATAAGACTACTTTAATGTTTCGTCTTTTCTCATCATATTATATTTACTATAATATTATAATACCCAGTACAGTATAAAGTATAATGACGTAACGCAGTTTTAAGGTTACACCGAGCTACATTGAAAGGACAAGTTCAACAAACAGAGTTCTATTAATAAACAACATGTCGGAGAAAGTATCAAAATATATTAAAATAAATTAACAAAGTAATTATTGTCGTCTTACGAATGTGACAAAGTACAAACATAGCTCATGGCAACTGTAATATAAAATTATTGATCTGTGGAAGTACAGCATATTGATTTATTTGAATAGCAACACTACGACATAGCGTCATGTTCGTCCATAATGTAATGGATTAATTTAGTCGATTTTAATTTATTTTTATTGTTACACAAACGTTTTCTGTTACAGTATGACGTGATAGCGGCCAGTCAATTCCAAATGGAATTACGAAGTAACGTCCACCCTAACATTCTATTGATCAAGTAATTAAAAAAACAATAATACTCGTGAACTCGTGAACAGTGAATTACAATCGAAAGGCATGAAATTGTTCATAAACAATTAGCGTAACAATTGTTACGAAAAAAAAAATCAAAGTTTCACTACCTAACATAAATGCTAAATAGAGAGCCAGAAAATCGATTGTTAGGTTTCAGTGAAAAAATTTAACGCGAGTTTTAAGATATGTCTTTAAAAACTATCATTTACTCATAATAAAAATCAATGTATCGAACACCGATCCAATATTCGCTTTAAACACCATGATGCGAGATCAGTGGTGGCTGAGACAACACAATAACGGTCAGAGAAGACCACCATCAAGAACTTTACACCGAATCTGTTCCTGATTTACCTGGTGTTAGACTCATTCACTGAATCTGCGCAAAATTCAGCAGCGTTTACTTTGCATGCAGCCATCTGCATTAAAACTCGTTCAGAATTACAACTATCAGTTTTTATATTAGTGTAAATTAACGTAGCGTCATTGGGAACAACGGGGAGGCGTTGATTACAGGCGGCACAGAGCCGTACTCTGTAGAGAACCTGTGGTGAGGCCTGTATCTAGCAGTGGACGTCTATAGGATGAGATGATGATTATGACATTAAAGTACAAGACACCATTTCTATTGAAGCCCGAACTGTCTTCTTGGACGACCAATATACGTATATGGCAATTATAATGGATAACTCTGGAAAAATTTAAGTCAATATTCAACACAGAACAGCAGAAACGTGATTAAAACGTTGAGAAATTACTGGTGTTACATGCGATAGAGAAATGCTTACTGAACTGGAAGATAATATTAAGAATTCTGATGTACGGCAATGAAAGGTGCACCGTATCTCAAAAGAACACCAATACCATTCAAGTTACAGAAATGAAGATACGGAGACCAAACTACTGGAAAACCAGGCCTGATAAAATTCGCAACGAGTACTTGCGAGAAAGCTTAGAGTATACATTATTACCAACACGAAACATGGGAGTACGCTGCGATATTATATTCACGTGAAGAGGAGAAACCAAACTACATAGGAAATTTGGCACCAAGATCTAGAGATAGGACCAAAACAAACTGAAAAGGTGTAGTGCCCAAGAAAATGGAGTGTGAACTTTCCCAGCTATGTCATGGATATAGGTGAAGTGCAGGGATAAGCACGGTAGACTGGCCTTATTGGGCATATAGACAGGAACAGAGAGAAATCGATATATCGAACCTATTTGCTATTACAATTTTCGTTAATTGAAAAAAAAAATCCTTTAAACAAAATTTATTTGTCACTGTTAGATTATCTTTACTATTATTTATTTAGTTTAACATGAAACTGAGACTTTTTGTAAAAAAAAAAAACAGATAGTGATCAGTATTGGAACCACGACTATTACGAAATCTTAATTTTATCGTATAAATCCTAATTTAAGTTTTCAATGATTATTGCAGTGTTTCATTTATAATTTGTAAAAAATTAACATTGGATTACTTTAACATTAATTTATACATTGAGATAAGATCGAAAATCGATCTAGAAATTAATATTATCCTGTTTTTGTTGTCTGAATGGCAATCAGATCAATTTCTTAAATTCAAATCGTTTTGTTTTGAATAAATATCAAAATTATACAAGCAAACAAAATCAAGTTTCAAGTACGAGTTTTGCAAAGTTGATGGCTTTTTGTTATTTAGATTCTCATTTAAAAACTTGATTATAGTCGGTACAATGCTATACAATCGCATTTGACGATTTTGATATTTGTTTGTGTGATAACCTTGATTTAAGATATACACACGACTGACAATAAACAACCAACAACATAATTCAACAAAATGACTACGTTGTTCGTTTACCACAGCAATGAGTATATTACAAAAAAGCAATACATTTAATCGAATTTTAATACATTAGTAACAGAAACACTAAATGAGTCTGCACTATTATTTCGAATTTAGAGTAGTACAATGTCAGAATGTATAACAATTTTGACACAGAATGCAATATATTAGTAGTACTGTTATGTCGAATGAATTACAAAGAGTTTCGGTTATAACGCTATTGTAAGGACCACTTTAATGTTCTCGCTATATCCGGAAGACGCTATATCAAAATAGCAGAAACTCATGTACACATATTTATTTCTTTATCGAACTATGTATATTATACACCGGTGTTATTGTAAAGATATGTCATAATGCATTATTGGAGTTTAGTTTTTTGTATACGCTGTAAGGTGTATTCCATTTTCATAATTTCTTCAATATTCAAATGATTGTTGACTTTTATTCTACTTTTTACGTGTGCCAAATAGTCCTACCTACAAACAAAACAAGCATATCTGGCCATTTGTAAATGTAAATAAAGAATATCAAAGCTTAATAGTTTTATGAATGAGTCTTCGTGCCTTTTCCGTCTCAGTCGCTATATGCGCATGGAATTTCTAAGAATCAGTCACAAATGATTCATAACAACAATTCGCTATAACCGAAATTGACGCTATATCCGAAGTTGCTATAGCCGAATGAATTTTCTACGAAAGTATGCTTTAAATTAAAGGAACGTAAGTCTGACGTCGCTATAACCGAAAAGTCGTTATAACCAAGGCCGTTATTAATGAAATCCACTGTATTTTTACTTGTATTTTCATTTCATGTAAATTAACATGTAAAATCACTCTACTTAAATCTAAAATGTAACAACTCATTACAAAATGGAAGCACGTCCAATAAACTTTATTACAAATCACTGCGATTTCTTTACTGTCGCATCGTTCAATTAGTATGATTGTATATTAAAACATTGAAATTCATTTAGTTGTTTTAATTTTAATCAAAATCTTAATAATAATATATCAGTGTATCTCCAACCAATTAGCGTCGCAACCATTTTTTTTTTAAACACCGCCCGGCCTAACTTTGACATATGTCAAATGCAACATTAAATCGTCCAACTATAATTTCTCATATCAGCATTATTATCCCGAAACTGAAGTTATATCAACGTTTTTCTAAGGTTACAATATATGAAAGCAAACCATCTTGTATTTGAAAAACAATCGTTAAGAGCATAAAATAACTCCACTATACTATCCTAAGATTTAACATACATTACACAGGATATATTTTTGTCTTTTGTATAAGTACATTGATTTACAAACAGTTGGCACGAACATTTTCTTTTTTATTTAAATCATCCAAAAGTACAATATAGTCGACTAAAATGTCTCCACGATAAGTACCCATGGCTTAAGACCTAATTAATGTATACTTTAACAAGAGTTAGTAAGTACTTATTATATTTGGTCATCAAATCACACATTAAATAGAATACTTGTTCTTTAGTTTCGGAAATCCATATATATTTTATGTTTTTAAATATAATTGAATAAATATATATTCAATAGCAATAAATAACAACTGATATATTTCTTAAGAACATAGAGTAAAGCATTCTTTCTATGGTTATAAATAATCATTTCAGCGATTATATTTTTATTCCACACAAACTTAATGCCTGTTTAAATATGTAAGTTATATAAAACAAGTAATGGAAGTGTAATATAACAATGTACTTATAAGTAAATGGGTTACATAATTATTTTACTCACCTTATTTGAGTTTTATACTCATACTTAACATAAGTAGCTAAAATTATTTGTAAGGTGTTACTGTGACGAATGGAAATACTCCATCATAGAAAACAAATGCATTCAGATATTAAATTGTTCCAAATTGTTGTGTTGTTAGCACGATGTGGGCAGAGTTAATAGAATATAGTTACTTAAAATAATTAAGCTGTCAAAATAAAAACATAAGTAAGTACATTGTTCTAAATTGTAGGTTTCTTAATATGAGCATAATTTACACTTAAATGGCAACACCTAAAGTAATAATACTGTCGATTATTGCCATTTATAAGTAATTTTTAAATACATACTAAAAATACATTTTATAACTTATACAAATTATGTAGCCATGAGTTTCGCAGTAGATAATAAGAAGCGTAAAACTATTATACTTTTGATCGCAACGTTCGTCGTGTATGTGGAAACTTGGATTTGAAAACATCAATCTCAATTTAAAAAAATATTTATATATATGAACATGGGTAAATATAATACAAATTATAATTTCAAAAAAATATTCATTAGTATATTTCTATGAAGTCGACGACGGCTCAAAAGACTTGAATCCAGTATATATTTCATTAAATCTACAAGACAATGATATTAGCTTTTAGAGGACATGTTAATAAACGATTGTAAATTGTATATTAAAGAATGAATAAAAAATTTTGTTTTCAATTTCTGTGCATTATCACTATACCACATATAGGCATTACGAGTATATAGATTTATATATTCGTAATATATTTAAAACACGATTTAAGGATATTTACCGCCAGTAATCTCGATTCATTATAATTTTAGTACGTGACACTATATGTTATCAATTACATACTGATAATAATCATATAACTATACGCTATATTGTTGGCTAAACCTCATAAATTACATTCATCTAAAACATGTATCGCTACAGTTAAAATATAAATTACTTTATCTAAAAATACCTCTACAAAACCTTCTTTCAAAACTACAAACAGCCATCTAAAAATATTGGTTAAGGTCTCAATGCCTAAAAGTTACATTCTATGTAACAGTTACATATAAAGTGTTTCACATAATTACTTCACTGGTAAAAATTAATTAAATAGGTTCATTTCGATTAGAAACTTGTCATGTTTAACAGGGCCGGATTTAGGAGACCGCCAGGTCTTAATAGCGGGGCCCCAAACAAGAGAGCTTTAGCACTATGAATTTTTAAGTACTGTTTTATTACCACGATTATAAGACCAACGTTGACAAAGTAATGCTACATCACAAAGCACAATATTTAAGCCATCTTAAAGCATATAATATTTCAGGTTCATATAATATTTTGAAGTCCCCGTCACTAACTTTAAATCCGGCTCTGATGTTAAAAAAATTATACACACTAAAACACAGTCGAAAAATCTTCTTTTATTACACAATCTTGAGATCGTGTATATAATGCATGTAACGAAGATTTACGACTACAAATTCACCTCTGTACAGTACGTACATTTTATTTCGAGAATGATAAAGTAGGAAAATATGATATCACGTCACACGATCTGTCTCTAGCAAAGAGGGAAAGAGACGCATGAGGTGAACCTGTACCCTTCAGTCTTGTCATTACATTTACTGTAAGAAATATCAACGGTAATTGTATTGGCATCGAAAATCTCTTTCCGTTCCTACTTTATATTAACAACGAGAAAGGATATAGAACAAACAAACTGTCAAGCCTAACTACCAAACACATGTATATATAGAGATATTACTATCAAAAGAACATTTAAACTTTATATAAAAATAATAAATATTTTTAAATCTGTACGATTTTTCTGCGACGCGTTAACGCGAGCGCGTATTCCACCCCCCACACGAGTACGCAAGACATAATCATTGCGTTCTGCACATGAATGCATATTGAGAAGCTGCCCGTAAAATCTCTGACGTAACCTGGAATTAAATATTGCCATAAATAAAATAAATATATACTATAAATCAAAGCGAAGTATTTCACAAAACTCGTTACGAATGCGATAACAGTGGTGGTCGTCCAGTGGTCGAAACTCGACCATAAAAGGAAAGCAAACTTTTTCTCGGCGTGTTAAAAGTTCCTCAAAAACGAATAAACTAATAGTAGAATAATGAAAACCCGTTAAGAAACAGATGAGAAAATTGTACTGGACTGATTTATCTTAGCCAATGTATATAAAGATCACGCGGGTCTTTGACCTAGTTTCTTTGACACCGTGAGAAATAACTCGACTATAAATAACTATCTTGATATATACACACTAAAAGTGGAAAAGAGGAGTGTACCAACAGAATATCTATGTAATCTACTAGCACATCTTCACCTTTCACGAGTCACTAAAGTTCCTTACTGGAGAAATATAAAGTGGCCTTGGTAGGGTTTTAACTAATTTAATAAGGCAGAGAGTCGTGTGAGCAAACCACATCTGGGTCGCTCGTCCCAAATACTGCCCCGGTCTAGAATAGGGCCTACATATTTGTACTATCGGAGTCGAAGATCTCTATTCTGAGATTGCAAAGTTAAAGTTCACAGTCTATTAAAAACGCGAGAGTCAACTAGCACCGGCAAACGGTCGTATGTTACACATGTTTTACATATAATGTGTGTGTGCCTGCGGATTATGAAGCCTAGGGAATGTGTCATAACCAATGTGGAGTTATTGTTTACGTCTATTACTTATATGAATAATTTATTGTAGATTTCACTTCCACCATATGTGAACTGCAAACATGATATTTCGTAAAAAAACGATACCTTGTTCAATTTAACACACCCACAGATTGGTTGATAGCTTTTTACTTTTGTGGTTACCAAAATACAATAAGGCGACAAAAACAACCGTCCCGGAAAGTTTTAATTAACGCATTCGAATTAAGTCCTGGAAAATTAATATTATTTAGTTGTGTAATAATGAACGAATATTCGAATTTAAGAATTATTGGACTCCAAAAGAAATAGTATCATTCTAGTTATGGGAATAATCCGAACTATTCAAAGTAATTTGAATTATTCGAATGATTTCAACAATTCGGCGCCAAAACGAATTAATTGATTAGAACTGTTTAAACTATCTATATATCAATATGCAGTGACAAAGTAATTAAGTGCATCGTGCTCCTTTGATTTTAAGCCAATTTTTAAAATTTAGAATAACCAACAAAAAAATTGAAATAGTTCGTTTTTTTCCCTAATATTAAAACTTGAAAATTTATGACTATGTTCGAAATTCGACCACTGGGTAACCACTTTGTCCGAATATTATGAGTAATTTGAAACATTTTAAACCATTCTAACAATTGAGAATACTCATCACCAAATCGAATGATTCAAGCAATTGGAATAATTCGAACCGTTTGTATAATTGTCACTCTTCAAATGATTCAAATACTCGATTCGATTCGAAAGTCATCATTCGATTTGATTTTAACACTATCACTGATAAAATAAGCTTACTCATTGTATAATAACTGGGAATTAAATACTCACCAATAATCGGTCCAATGGTCACAACAAGGACCCCTTTACTGACCATATGTAGGCCGAAAGCAGCTGGTAGTTTCTCCAACGGGCAGTACTCTGATATAGTGAGAGTGAAATTGCTGAGACACATGCCTCGAAAGAAACCACAAATCGATAACCACACCATGAGGGACACCCATTCAGTCTGTTCCGCGAGTACTGTAAACACAAGTAATATTAAACAGTGCCACTCACCAATCTTTTTGACCGCTTTGAATATAAAATTTACAAGATATGTAGAACACAAATTTAGGTATAACTAAATATACTGTTATATGTAGTATAAAATAGTGACGATTCGAGGATAAATAAATGCTAATTTTAGGTTCCTATAATAATATTTTAACTTCGTTTAGTATTAAACTCTTGGCTTGCGTATACCCGCCGAACTTAGGCCGTAATCAAAGCGAACAAATATAATGATAAAGACTGTAATTTAAGCCGAATCGCGGTCGGCAAGAAATTTTTTTGACGAATAGATAAAACAAGAGTTTATTTATTGCTATCGCACTCTACCATAACTATTATATAAAGCGGGAGAGAGACAACTGCAGGTCGGATTGATTAAACCCATATAAAATAAAGGAAATCATGATTTCGTGTTCTCCTGTTTCCTCCTTCAAAACTGAACAGATTTTATTTCTATTAGAAACATTAAAATATCTGTCTGTTTCTCTTTTACTTATTATATTCGTTTGCTTAATGTCTGGAAACGGTGACACAATTAGGCAATTTAGTACTTTTAGAAGACTCCTAGGTATTGTAATAATCAGTTTATCGAAAATATCAACATAGCAACATGACAGTGATAGATATAAATTGCCAGGTGTAAAAATATATGGGAAAAGACAGAGGAATACATTTTTATGCAACAATTAAAATACGTCTCCTCTTAACTATAAACGATATCTGTTATTACTGTTATATTATCTATATAAATAAAATGATAGAGGTCTGTGGTTGTGTGCATATCACGCAAAAACTAGATTTCCGTGAAAACGTTTTAAAATTTATTGTATAGATACTACCTGATCCTTATAAAAAAGCAAGATATCTTCTACAACGTTATTAAAGTGTTAAATTAGCGATGAGTGAATAGAGGCAATTGGTCGTCGCATGCACAAGAGAGAGAGAGAGAGAGAGAGAGAGAGAGAGAGAGAGAAAGTAAACGGATAATATTATTTAAAGTATAGTATAAAGTAATATACAAGTTTTTAATGGTTTTCCATTATTAATATTATAAATGTGAATGCCAGTTTGTTTATTTCTTGGTTACGCTTTCTGCACCGTTACTATTCAAACTATCGTCATGGAAATTTTGCATACTCAGGGGTACAAAAAAGACAGGATACATTTCAATCCGAAAATATATATTGTGCCCGAGGAATAGGTCAAATCTACACTATCCCGAGCGAAAGCGTAAACAAAAGCTAGTTATAAATAATAAGGTGAAGTAAAACAAATTCTTACCTGATCTAGTAAGAGCTAAGAAAAACGCAGATATGAAGAATATCAGTTTCTTAGATATTGTCGTTCTATCAAATATAGGCGGCAGTATCAATCGCACCAATATATCGGTGATGGCTGTCATTGTAAGGCAAAAGGCCGTATCCTTCATATTATAACCCAAACTTTGTATAAAGAATGGAGTCAACATTCTAAACTGTAGTTCGCCGCTCCAAAATAGAGAGAGACCGAGTAAAAGGTTCAAAAAAGACCAGTCTTTAAGTAGATCCAAGTCCATGAGAGCAATAAATTTCATGAAAAACCCCTTCTCCTTTTCTTGTATTGGCTCTGGCTTTTTTATTGCCTTCATTTGTATGGCGTCGTCATCTGCCGTCTAAAATATCAACAATAGCAACTGACCACATATTACGACAAAATTACTAAATCTTTAATAGACTAAAACATTTACTTTTCTATAACAGTATTACATCTAATCATATTTTTGTAAATTAGTAGCAAACCAAAACCCGCAGGTTCGAGCCCCGAATACAATAAATAAACAAACGAATACTTCGGATTTCGAGTACATTTGTTAATATAAGAATATTCGCTGACGGCGAAAGAAAACTGAACCTGAAAAATGTTCTTGTCGTAGCACCGTATGTGTGACAATATAGAACTGTGTAATTCTCGGAGTTTGAAATTGCCAAAATACGTCGCGGGCTGGCGTAGTGATTCACGAAGGACGGTATAACTTCGTGAAAAGACCTACGACGCTGGAGTGAGTTTCTTACAGGCTGATGTGATAGTGACGATGATGAAGTTAGTAACAAAAAGAGTGATTATTTCAACATTAATATTTTGATGCGACGATCATACAATGTTAATTAAAAAATAAAAACGATGGTTTTTTTTTTTTTTTTTTTTTTCGAACTGACCTACACTGCCAGCTTATTAGGCTTTCACAGTTTCACCGGACTACTAAGGGGAGCGCTTAAGGCACTCACCCGATTTTATATAGACGACTAGCACAAGGGCGCACGGCACGCCTCGGCTTGGGCTGTCGTCGAAAACCCGAATCTAACTAGCTAAGCTAAACTAAGCTAAGCCTATCCGTATCATACCTGTATGGGTTCGTGAAATATACATGGTTACCAAGCATGTATGTTTCACGATCCCGTACATGTATTTTGTATCTGTCTATCTGAGTTCTAAACTATTTCAGTTCGAAAGGGCAAAAATAAACGATGGTGGAATTACTGCCGGTTTTGTATACTAAAGAAATATTTTTTTTTACTTTAAAATATTTATAAAAGTTGGCAGCCACATGACGCCGGGCTGATGTGACACATTTAATATTACAATATATAATTAAAAATGTATCCAAGTATACTATAGTCGGATAGAAATGGTACGCAGTCCACCCAGATAAGCTACTTAGTGTATACTAACCATACTACGCACTCCCTCCCACAAGGCAGTAAGAAACATCAACCGAACAATAAATTTACTATACAAATGGCTACTTTTCAAAATGTACCGTTAATTCAATTCAAACAACTACTTCGGATAAATCTAAATTTCAAATATAACTATTCCATAAAAACCCATAACTTGACAAAAACATCAAACAATGAAAATCGTGAGCTCACATTCACACCTACTTGAAGTCCAATTAAATTGAAAATAAATGAATATCAGAAGCCTCACTTTTTTTCGTCTTCAGCTTCACGTCAAATGCACCAATTTTGAAAAAGAGTGTAATCGATTATTGAATCGAATTAATTTATTTTTATTCTTATTCCGTTCACAAAAATACGATTCGCTGACAAAAGTCAATTCCTCATGTTGTTTTTTCTCTTGCCTTTTTATAAAAAATGAATATGGAACTTATAACAGTTTGAAATAGACAAAAATATTTATTTCTATTTTCCTAAAACAGTAACTATGAGGCGTGTCCAAATATGCATATAGTAAAGTACATAGAGAATTCATCCATATTACTTTTGTTCTTGATTTTCTTTATTTAATTTTTTGTATACATATCTGTTTCGTTTACAACTATACCTCTTAAAGTGAAACTAAACCAATATATTATAAATTTAATTAGTATACTTCCCACAAATTAACTAAAAATGACTAATGACTAAGTAGAACAAATTGTGTGTGTCACGTGCTTTGTTGTAAGTTTAACCTCTGAGTCATATTCGCTACTCAATTATGCATATCCATTAACAGACAGTGTTATATATCGTAGTACGTACCTTCTTTCCGTAATGCATTTCATCATATTTCATTAAATCATGATAAAAAAATCTGTTTTTTTCAAATATGAAATAGAAACTCACATAAAACATATAAAATAACATTAGGTGAGTAATAAAAAAAAATCGACAATTTTTTATCTAAAAACCCGCACTGAAATATCATCCGAGGTAGTAAAAAAAGAAGCTTGTAGAAACCGCGGCTGTTAATATTAACATTTAGGATTTATATTTTCCATAAAAAAATAACACAGGAAAACTTTCTTTTTAATAATTTTCAAGCTTACAAAACATTAGTCGGATTTTACTAAGCGATATGATTTTGTATGAAATTTTGTGTAGTGTCCCGTAAAAGTTAAATCATAAACAAGAATTAAGTTTCATATATCGCCGATCACAATTAATATTGTCAATAATATTATTTGTAATTCGACAGTATTTTTTTGTCGACAGTACCGATTTCTTTTACGTCATAGTCCTTGACGCCAGCGAATTCAAAGCAACATATAATATGTGAGAGTGAAACAAGAATGATATACTAACGACGATAATAATAATAAATACATAATACTAACAGCCTGTAAGTGTCCAACTGCTGGGTAAAAAGCCACTTCCCTGTTTCCCAAGGAAAGCCCAACAAGATCATGTCAACCCACGATATATTGGCAAGTTCAAACACAATACCCTTTTTTCCCCCATACATTGATATTAAAGAATATTGCTCAAACTCAGGTATTGTTACAATATGTTCCTTCACCGTTAGTCGAAAAAGTTACCAATTTCAATTAATAACTGTGAGTGAATTTCGAAAAATCATTCGTAAACGTCGCAATTCAGACCTGCGGATAATGAATGGATATTTTATCGGTTTTTACGACTTTAGGATGATAAACTAGATACAATAGCAATTATAAATATAAATTATTTAACAAGGTATATAACCTACATCGAGATACAACTGCAAATAGCTTCCAGTAAAGTCCATGTTGGATATATTCGATATCACAGACACTTTTCTTTTCCGTGCCGCTTCACTCATACTGCCACTTGACTTTACCCGCGGCATAGCGGCCACGGAAGCCGCTGTCGTAAGCGTCGGGTATATCTTCGAGATTTTCTCAAACTCTTGCAGTGGTTTATCGCACGTTTTCGCCCGAGGCATCCCTATAGTTCTAACCGACGGATGATTCATATTGGTGTGGGATCTTTGAGTTGTCAATTTTGACAACGGATGTGCAACTAATGGGTTGGCTTCGAATTTATCCTCGTTCTCTTCATCACTTTCTAGTATACACTCCATTTCCTGGAAAGATTAAATTAGTGAAAACATATTATAAACATGGTACAACCCTATAGAAAAAGGTTTCATATAAAAATGTTATTATTCATTACAAACTATCTAGAACCCACAACTTTTGTTGTTTGGTTGGGGACTATTTTTTTTATATTGTAACTTTGTCACTTGGTACTAATACTTAACTCCTATAACACTATTACCAATTATATCTGAATTTTTCTTACATCACTACTTACCACCTATGAAATAGTGTAAGGACATGTAGCATAGATACTCTAAAAAGTGCTCTATATTTTAGTAAAAGTTTCGTCTACATTGGTCGAGCCGTTGAAGGTAAAAAAAATTATACGTATATATAAGCACCTTATAATGAGCGACTACGACAACTCAAAACGTAAATGTGTCAGCCTAAAACCCTACATGTGCATTATCTTATGCAACGTTACGAAAGAATGAAAAATAGATAATTGAATTGAACTAAGACATATTCATATAAGCTGTGCTAAAGAAGAAACCATATAGGATATTTGTTTGTTCCCAATAATTTATTGAATGTAAATTGTATAGATTTTATAGATGGCCTATTATGAAGCCCTTTTTTTCTCTAGTGTCACTTTTTTCATATTACATTTATGTTATCGAGAAACATTCAGAAACAACAGACCGTGTTTGTGAAGTGGCATATGTTTGTTGGAAACTTTTCTCAATTCTTACAAATAAAGGAGGAAACAATGATAAGAATATTACATGTACGAATATATCAATCAACAGATGAATTTTACATCGCGGTGGCTTTAGTATTGTTATTATAAGTTCGTCACCAGATATCAATACGTTTATATAAATAGATATTTGGGTTATTTAACCTAAAATCCAATTGTTACCAGTGTAAACGTTTTTAAGGTCACCGAACGACCACTAAAGATTTCATTGAAACAAATCTTTTTAGACTGCTTAATTAAAAACTAACACGCGAGTCTTAGCAAAAACATAATCATTCAAAATACATTATCCTAATGTACGTAAACTGTAACTTCACATTTTGCTTTTAGGGAAACCTTTGTAACCAACGGTGAAAAACAGGGTACCATTTTGTGATTGTGTTTGTACGTATGTCTATTTTTTGGCACGCTCTGTTCCCTAAACGGCTTGGTGAATTTTAACATATGAGTTGCCGTTAGATTCCTTTTAATAGTGGTAGAAGCATATTTATACCATTTTAATATAGCGCCTTTGAATGAAAACATAGGAGAAATTAAAATAAGTTTGCGTACCATACAATTTGCATGGCCGTGTAGAACTTTTGCTAAGCCCGCCTGACTAGATACCACCTTCAAGTTGAAAATCTGTCGTCAAGCACATATAGGTATGTTTCGGCAGCTGCACTTGATAACCAGTTCCCTCTAGGTTTAGCGGGTTTACCGTGTTAGACCACATCGTCAGTTAACATCAGGTGAGATTATGGTCAAACGATAAAATTTACAAAGTATTAAAAATACCTATGCGGACTAGAAAATTATTACTATTTACCAATAGTCCATAATTAGCAG
Organism: Antheraea assamensis; assembly: GCA_035772565.1. Lineage (NCBI taxonomy): Eukaryota > Metazoa > Arthropoda > Insecta > Lepidoptera > Saturniidae > Antheraea > Antheraea assamensis. The sequence goes on from JAQQSE010000042.1 coordinate 2,312,789, forward strand.
AAAAGAAAATTTAAAGAACGACTCCTTTATTAATACAATAACAAATAGTTTCAGTGTTTTTGTCGGCGTTTTCTGTTTCCCTTTACTTATTTTTTTCTTAATTGTAAATACCGTTACTTTACTAAGCCATTGTTAATGTTGAGATTTATGCTCTAAATAGCCTAAGTCATGTGTTGATGCCACGGTACTGTTAACATAACCGTAGGTTTTATTATTTAAAATATCCCTTTCTCTTACTGAAATACACGGTCTACACGTTAAAAAGACAGTGTAATCAAAAGGCTTTTCTACTTTTTTAACCGGCTTCAAAAAGGGGAAGTTATAAATGCGATTGTATTTGTTTTATATTTATAAATGAATTTGGAAAATTCTTTCTTTTCTTGCAACTGGCATACCTTAATTTCGACAGCATTGCACCCTATCTTTCGAAGATACCTCAGGGAACTCCTCAACATCGAATAGAAAATATAAAATGATTGGAATATTGGTAAGTCGTATGATAATCCAAGACCAGGTACCTACCTATTCTAAATAGATTCTAAATTCTTGACACATCCCGTCAGAGAATGGTGAACATCATCTATAATTTCACGTGTTGAACATAATGGTATACGTGCCTTAGCTTTATTAGTACCTATGATCAAAGACGGTTTTATTTTTTGACATTTTTAATAATATCATAATTGTTTAATAGCTTATATTCTAGACATTTTCCTGTTACAAAGCGAGTGGGTATCTAATGAAAAAAAGTTCTTCACCATTTTTTTCGACGTGCGACATTACAGATGATGTTCACCATTCTCCGACGGGATATGTTAAGAATTTAAAATAATAAATTTAATTAAAAAATTGATTGAAATAAAATAATTATCGGCAAGTTTCATAGCATTTTAGTAAAACCTTCAGACGAGGTTGCTAAAATACTATGTCAATGAAAGATGATTTTATAAATCATGTACGAAAGATTTTATAGCTTTAGTATAATCCGTTTATGATGTGGCTGTTATGACTAGAGTCAAAAGCCTCTAAATTATAAACAAAAATCATAACTGTTGCTCGTAATAACTGCATATTAAAAGGTTTCTTTTAATTATACTAAATACGCTACGGCAACACTTACGTGTCATAATGATTTCACACATAGACTGAACAAAGTCCCACAAACGAATCTTTGAAATAATTACACGGTCATTAACCTTTGATATCAAATCGTTATACTTAATCTTGGGTTAATTTTCTCTAACATGTTTTTACATTCGTTTCGAACGAAGAGATTTTTCATTCCAACCTAATTATAGTCAGTCTTTGATGACTTCTTATAGAACTCTTTAATAAGCAACGGGTTTCAAACATAATTCTAAATGATATCGTATATAGTTCGTGAGTTTCTTTGTTACGATTTCACGCCTTAACTACTCATGAGATTTTACAAGCACGTTGTCACGAGTACAAGAATGGACGTATAGGATAGTTTATCTTACGAATAAAAAAAATGTCCCCGAGAGATACTTGAAATGTACATTAACGCAAGCGAAACAGAGCAGAGGACACACAACCAAGTAGGCTATTTTTTTTTAATACAGAATATAGTGATTTTATATAAGAGCTTGGTTTTCAAGTGATGCTGCCAAAACATACGTAATAAGTAACTAGCAACACTTTTTTCAATTTGACAGTAACAATTAACTCTAAATAAATTATTAAAATGTACGCACCTTCACAGGCTGTAGTTCGCAATCGACAGGTACCTCTATAAGATGTCTTTTCACTGGCTGCAGAAGGCAAGAGCCCAAAACCGCATGGAACGCTAAAGCTCCCAGAATAACAACGGTCCATCGGAAACCGTACTCTTCCAGTAATAGCTTGACTAGTTGCGGCATCACCATCAAGCCAAAGCCGGTACCAGCCATAGACAAGCCGACGGCTTGTCCACGTTTCTTAGAAAAGTAATGGTTAAGTGAAACGAACGACGATGATGAAGCAAGTCCCACGCCGAATCCTGAAAAAGTAAGTAAGTAGTAATATTATCATACCATATAGTTTACAGATAAATAAATGAAATTAAGTCACTCAAATTGTTAAATTTAAACAAGAATTACGATTCTCATTCAAAGGCGATTTGTAACAATGATGGGCTCAGTGGTTAGCGTGTTCGGACACTGCCTCGACTAATATAGGTTCAAATTCTTGCGAATGAGTCGGAACTGTCGGTGAAGGAAAACATCGTGATGAAACCATTGCAAAATGTATTATAACCCTATATCATAATTTAACCGCACAAATAAATGCATGCTCAATTTCATCAATATCCTTTATTATATAAACACAAAGGTAATTATAAGAAATTTTAAATTTTCTTTTAATTTTATACACTTTGAAATTTCAATTTTAAAACTTTATTATAAAACATATAAATGGTAATAAAGATGACAAATAAAAAAATATTCATAAAAATAAAAAGTAACAACACAAATAGAAACATACACAATTATTTATCATATATCATCGATATAAATAAAACTACAGAGGTATGCCGGTTGTGCGCGCATTACTAGAAAACCACTCGACACATTTCGATATTCCTCTTTTTACTCGACTACAGCGAATGCCAAAAGAAAGGGTTATGATTGGTTTAACTTCTTAGAAACATGGTCTACACACTTCAATTACCACGATAACTTAATTTAATAAAGAAAGTTATTAGAATTTTAAGAAACTATAATTTGTATAAACACTACGCGTTCAGTGATATGTGAACAGGGGCAAGCGGTATGAAGCGCATGCGTTGGAGAGAAGAATTATACCAATAACCTTTTTTACAAAGACATTTTGTGAGCAGAGTTTATTTTGTCTGGAGTATCGGCTAGATATAAATAAATATATAATGATTTATAAATTGCAATATATATTACTTCGTAATTAGCATTTTGATTTTTTTATTGCTTTTACAAATACTAAAAATGAAATGTAAAGGGTTTGTAAAATAAATAACATGCTATGAGGATAATGTATAAAGGCTGTAATTTATTTAATATTTAATCAGATTGTAATTGCAAATAAAGCATTGAGTTTTAAGGAAAAATCATCTGGCAATGATAACAAAGATCTATTTTTAGTTCAACTATCTAACGCCTAGATACCCATAATAGCTTAACCAACTAGAGACAGACTGTAAGTTATAAGGACAAACACTTGTACAAGGTAAGTTACCATTTACTTATTATATTCAATACTAACTGATATCCGAGACATCGTCTGCGTTTTTGTTATCTTAGCAATATATTTTATGTACAGCGGAGAAAACAGAAGTGAAAACTTCTTTATAAAAAGTACAACAGAACGCCAACGCCACGCAGTTTGCCCGACATTGCTTAACGTTAACTTCGATGATCGGACAAGAACCGGTGCTTTCAACACTCTACCCGATACAGTGTTAATCCACACCACTTTTCGTCACACAAAAAAGTTGTAGATCAGAATTGCAAAGCCCCTCCCATAAGAAGTTTTACTTTAAACAAAAGATCAAAATCTATCCAATTCCTATTAAGTGCTGCGCGCACAACAGTAGACCTCTATCATTTTATGTATACAGAATAACGTAAACACACCAACAGCTCACAACGTTATTAATAGAAGCGCAAAGGAAATGTTAATTTATTCACAAATTAATCATTCTCGTAATTAATTATACGCACAATGGTGCATTTTACAGCGCGAGCATGACGCAATAGATGAAATAAAAACGTTAATGGATCATTCGAGTAACGATCTGTAATTCAAACTTACTGCTTAGTGATTAATTGAAATTACCCGTTGAAACGTCATAGGACATCAGCAACGATTAGATAAAAAAATATTATATTTAACCGGGAAATATCTCAACATGCAGACATGGTGAAGACCCGTCTACTTCACCTAATTGTAACGTATAACTGTGAGAATTACGAAATATAATTTAATCAATTTAAAACTCTATTGATAAATTTCATAGTAAAACTTTTTTACATCGCTTATTTTTTGCTGTCCATCTATCACATGTCGCACTACAGCTTGTAGCGGAGTAGGGGTAAGGTGAAAGGCGCTCGGTAGAGCAGCCAAGACCAATATGGCGACACCCATGGCTCAATTCAATATGATTCAATGATTTAAATAAATATTCTGGTCAGTTTTTTAAAAGATTAAAAACGCGTTTATCATACTCTAAATCAAATAATTCTCCGAAAATTTTCAATTAAATGCCAACTATCCGAAAAAAATGTCACTTGCATCGTGGTCTCATAAGACCACACATTTTTCTGGTAGTTTTTTTTAAATAAATTATAGGGTATAACGTTTTATCACCATCTCCTCTGAGGTTAAATGATGATGGGGGTCTAAGATGGTAAAGACGCTAAGCCTAGATGAGAGTGACTCTAAAGTGCATGTGTCGGGACACAGATTTGTCAATATGCGGATCGTAGCTAGCTAAATGGGCTTAGAAAAAGCCTACTGCTATTGATTCTGTTCGGTATTCAGTATCCCTTGTCGGTTGGGTTATAATAATAATATAGATTTACAAACTGAACCGGCGGAACTAACAGCGTTACCGAACGATAGGGCACACCCCTATCGTGACATAACGGTCGTACCGGTCACTTTTGAAATTACATTACGCTCGTGGGTGTTCGACCGCCAACAACTAAAAGTGTCTCTCGCGCCGTGCGCTGCAATTATCCTGAAGTGCTCATCATCACGTCAATAGACCGGACTGTGAATAGCTGGACGTTCCAGAAGAACGGTGAGTGGATTTATATTATTAATTGTAGACCTTTTGCTGGCTTGGGGTTCTCGAATACCGAATTTCAGGGGTGTAATCACTACAGTCAAGGTCCTTCGAAGGCTCGTAGCCGACCAGCATCGGTTGGTGTCAATCACCAACATTTTTGGCCCTCGAGTCGGATTTTTAAAATCATAACTAAAACTAAATTTAGACAATTTTAGCTCTAATACGTATAAAATTAGTAAACTTCATATTAGTCCACCTATTTAAAGTGTTATTTACGTTTATTTAACATTATACAACAGTAATTAATAGTTTTTACATCATCTTTGCGAATATATAATTTTGTGGGTATTTGAAAAATAAATATGGTCGAAACAACGAACATCGCCATGTTAGAATTAAAACGTAAAACATTGAATTTTAAACGAGAATATCTTTTTAATAAGGCTCAAAGACTTTATGACCTTTCCAGAACAGTTCAGGACGATTTAAGCAGAATGCAAAATTTTCTAGCACAATTTTCTGACTTACAAAATGTTCGAACAAATTTCGAAAATACAATAATGGAATTAAATGAGATAAATTTGCAGCTTAAACCTAATATTAAATTATCCACATCGGAATTAGATGCATTTGACGAGCTATATAATAATTGTAACTTAGTCGCTCAGCAGTTCAAAAGCAAACAAAGCGACTTACGTCACACCGTAGAACGCAGTGAGGTGGTCAGGCCTTCACTTCCAAAAATTACATTATTTGAGTTTGATGGTCATATTGAGAATTGGACGACATTTTACGATACATTTTATTCACTCGTTCATAGCCGAGACTTTGCAGAAATCGATAAGTTTCATTATTTATTATCTTGTGTTAAAGGAACAGCGCTTAATATCGTTAAAAAATTACCGATTACTGCTGCAAACTATTCGTTAGTTTGGCAGAGTTTATTAGATAAATATCAGGATAACAGGATACTCGCCGGGAGATATATTGAAAAAATGTTAAATTTTACACCTTTACAAAAAACTACAACTAATAATCTTACTCTATTTATTGAAACATTTGATCACTCATTGAAGGCGATTCAAGCTTTAAAAATAGACAATCTTGACGATTTCTTATTTTGTCACTTAGCGTTGAGGAGTCTCGACATGTCCACCAGGAAATTGTTTGAGGAAAGTCGAGATCAAAAAAGTATACCAACCTTTAGTGAATTAATAACCTTTGTAAATAACCAAATTAAAGTATTAGAACATACATTTCCTTCCACAGTAATACCTGAAAAACCTAAGTACAAATCTAACTATATCTCTAAAGGTAACACAAAACTTTATGAACCCCGACCATCGACCTCAAAGGCAGTACTCACTACCACTACGCGTACGGGTATCTTATCATGTCCTCATTGTCAACAGAGTCATATGATATATCGCTGCGATCAATTTCGTAAAATGTGCGTTGACAAGAGAATCGAGCGTGTAAAATCATTACAATTATGTGAAAATTGTTTAAAATTAAATCATGTAGCTTCGTCTTGTAAAAGTACGATAACTTGTGGTGTGTGTGCATTACCGCACCATTATTTATTACATAAAGACAACGGACGTGCGCATACGTACACAACGGCCGTGCCGACACAATCCCGCGCGCAACCGTCTCAGTCTAACACGCAACAAGCTCTAGTGTCATCTCACTACGTTAGTGATTCTCGGTCGACACAAGAGGCGCGTTGTTGCGTAGATGAAAAACATTATGGCGTAGTATTAGGTACTACTCGCATCAATATTCTTGATTTTAGTGGCCAGTATCAAGACTGCCGTGCAGTTATCGATTCTGGAGCGCAAAGTTCATTTATTACGACGGAATGTGCTCAACGTTTGGGTTTACCGCGTAAAAAATGTCCTTTTTCAATCGCCGGTCTTGGCGGCGAATTTATTAAAAATCAAGGAATGATTGCGTGCACTATAAAGCCACGCTTTACGGACGGTCCGATATTCACGTTGAATATGGTCGTCGTATCAAAGGTATCTTCTGACATGCCTAATGTAACCTTTTCAGAACACGTAATTAACCAATACAAACGTTTTCAATTAGCCGATCCGTTTTATTACAAACGATCTCGGATAGATATTTTATTAGGTAATGATATTGTTTCTAATATAATAAAAGATAAACCGGAGATAATAAATTCAAATATACCCAGTGTAATTAATACTGTCTTCGGTAATGTAATTAGCGGAAAATTATATCCGAGTGTAACATATTTTTCGCAGAATTTACACTTTTCTATGTCTTTAGACAAAAACCAATCTCTTGATCGAACGTTGCGGTCCTTTTGGGAAGTTGAAGAGGTGCCGTGCACACCTTCAATCAATCCTCTCGATCAGTTAGCCGAGGATATTTATGAAAAAGAACATACGCGCGACGCGAGCGGAACTTACATTGTACCGCTTCCGCTAGTCCCGAATCACCCGCCTCTCGGTGATTCACGTACTGCAGCCGAGAGAAGATTATTGTATACGGAGCGTAAACTTGCACGTACCCCGGTACTTCAAAAAGCTTACGCTCATTTTATGCACGAGTATGAGACTTTAGATCATATGGAGTTATACCACGGTATGGAACCGAGTAAATATGTAATACCTCATCACAGTATCCTACGCCCCAGTAGTTCGTCAACTCCGTTACGTGTTGTGTTCGATGCGTCTGCAAAAAGCAGTAATAATATTTCACTTAACGACATTTTATTGACGGGACCGACGTTATACCAAGATATTGGAGCAATCATTTGAAATTTTAGACTTTTTGAGTATTGTTTAGTTTGCGATATTTGTAAAATGTATCGTTGTATTAAATTGAGAAACTCGGATTGCTGTTATCAACATATTTTATACAGGACGTTTCCAAGTGATAAAATAAAATTGTACGAGTTAAAAACCGTCACTTACGGATTAAGTTGTTCGCCGTTTCTGGCTATGCGTACGTTAGTACAATTATCCCGCGACGAAGGGAAACGTTTTCCTCTCGCTGCTCAGGTGATACAGGAAGGAGTCTACATGGACGATATTCTGTACTCCTGTAATACATATGACGAAGTCCAGGCCGTCCAGGATCAACTTATAGACATTTTTAATAGTGCGAATTTTAAATTAAAAAAGTGGGCTAGTAACAGTGAGAAGTTATTAAATAGAGTACCACTTGAAAATCGAGAATGTCCGGTTACATTCATGAAGGACGGTAACGAGTGTACAATGAAAGTGTTAGGGCTCACGTGGAATCCGTTATCAGATCAGTTCGCATTTTCAGTAAATAAAACCGATAACGCTTTCACTAAACGATCAGTCTTAAAATTATTAGCTTCTATTTATGATCCTGTAGGTTTTATCGCGCCATGTACCTTCATAGCAAAACAGATCATGCAGGAATTATGGAAGTTAGGCATAGGCTGGGATGAGCAGTTACCATCAGAAGTCGGTAAACACTGGGAAAACTTTATAACCGAACTTCCACGTTTAGTCGAGATGCCCATTGAACGCCATATGCTACTACCCGGACAGACGGCATGTGAACTAGTTTGTTTTTGTGATGCGTCATTACGAGGGTATGCTGCCTGTGTTTACGCGATTTCTCGTGATGAAAGAAAAAACGTAAAGGTTCGCTTAATTATGGCAAAATCCAAGGTCGCGCCTATTAAGCCTATTACTATTCCACGTTTGGAGTTAATGAGTGCCGTTCTCTTAAGCAAACTTTTAAAATTTGTTCGCGATAATTTAAAGCGTGTAAATATCACACGAATAACAGCTCTCACAGATTCGACAATAGTTTTATCATGGCTTCAAACTGAAGCTTATAAACTGAAAACTTTTGTAAGTAACCGTGTTACACAAATAACTGAAATCTTACCTTCTCACTCTTGGCTTCATGTCAAAAGTGAACATAATTTAGCTGACATTTGTTCGCGTGGTGTTTTTCCTGTTCAATTAATTTGTCATAGTAAGCAATGGCTACTTGGTGCCCAGTGGCTGTACGACGCTTACGAGGAGTGGCCTATATCAAATTTTATTAATAAAAACACGTCCAATACGCCTGAATTGAGAATTTGTTGTAACTTGTCTGAACAAAAACTAGAATATGAAAAGGAATTTTGTGAAAGTGTATTTATCAAATTTTCTTCGTTTTCAAAATTACAAAGATGTATCGCGTGGATATTAAGATGGCGAAAGAAACGAGATAATTCTAATAAATCGTCTGTTCTATCCACACTTGAACTAAACACGGCCTTGGATAAACTCATCCTATTAGTTCAAAGTGCTTACTTTAAAACAGAAATGAATAGTTTGGCAAAGGGAGTTAAGGTTATTCCTTCATTAAGAAAATTATCTCCTTTTCTTGATAAGTTGGGCTTTCTCAGGGTAGGGGGTCGTATTTCCCACTCTGAGCTTCCATATAACGCGAAACATCCTCGCCTTTTACCTAAAGATAGTTCCTTCACTAAATTACTTATTGTGTATTATCATTTAAAATATTTACATGTAGGGCCTCGTACGTTACAAGGCATAATTAATGAACGTTTTTGGATCTTATCGGCTCGTAGTCTTATAAGATCGGTTTTATCTAAGTGTAAAGTTTGTTTTAAATGTAATCCACCTCTTCTACAACCCGCGATGGCGCCGTTGCCACCAAATCGCTTATTGCCGAATAAAATTTTTGAGCACGTCGGTGTAGATATTGGAGGTCCATTCCTAAATAAAGAAAGTTTACGTCGTAACGCAAAAATTACTAAATCATATTTAGCTTTATTCGTCTGTTTTTCCACGAAAGCAGTACACTTGGAATTGTTATCGTCTCTGTCAGCAGATTGTTTTCTTGCTTGTTTAGATAGATTCGTAGCACGTAGAGGTTTATGTAGTTTTCTTTACTCTGATTGTGGAACTAATTTTGTGGCTGCGAGTAAACATTTAACGGATGTGCAGAAATTTATGTACAATAGTCAAATTAGCGATGAAATAATATCAGGTTGTGCGAAAAGACAAATCATATGGAAATTTAACGTTCCTAGTGCACCTCATATGGGTGGACTCTGGGAAGCTGGTATTAAATCAGCAAAATACCACATCCTTCGCTGTGTAGGTAATAAATCATTAACTTTTGAAGAACTTATTACGATTTTCTGTAAAGTTGAAGCCATTTTGAATTCTCGACCCTTGTGTCCCTTACCGGCTAGTGATAATCCGAACGATTTTAACGTTCTGACTGCAGGACACTTTTTAATCGGTAAAAGCTTAACAGCCGTGCCTGAATATAATATTGAAAATATACCGATGGGTAGACTGTCACGTTGGCAGTATATTCAACAAAGTTCTCAGTTGTTTTGGAAAAGGTGGAGTCGAGAGTATTTAAATACTCTTCAACAACGAGCCAAATGGTTTACGTCTAAACCTAACCTTAAAGTAGACGATTTAGTTATTATAAAAGTAGATAACGCGCCTCCTTTAAATTGGCCATTAGGAAGAATAAAAGCTCTACATCCCGGTCCCGATGGTGTTGTACGTTGTGTGACCTTACGAACTGAAAAGAGCATATTGCAAAGACCAGTCAATAAACTTAGCCCGTTACCTTACATTGACTAGGATTCTCTGTTATATATAATTAGTTTTTTTCTTATAATTTTTTTTTCCAATTTCTTTTGCTTTTCATTATTATTATTATTATTTTGTTTATTGTAGAGCTTTCCCATATATTTTGTTTTATTTATATAGAAGGAAACCATTATAATGGTTTCGGTAGGGGGTATGTTCGGTATTCAGTATCCCTTGTCGGTTGGGTTATAATAATAATATAGATTTACAAACTGAACCGGCGGAACTAACAGCGTTACCGAACGATAGGGCACACCCCTATCGTGACATAACGGTCGTACCGGTCACTTTTGAAATTACATTACGCTCGTGGGTGTTCGACCGCCAACAACTAAAAGTGTCTCTCGCGCCGTGCGCTGCAATTATCCTGAAGTGCTCATCATCACGTCAATAGACCGGACTGTGAATAGCTGGACGTTCCAGAAGAACGGTGAGTGGATTTATATTATTAATTGTAGACCTTTTGCTGGCTTGGGGTTCTCGAATACCGAATTTCAGGGGTGTAATCACTACAGTCAAGGTCCTTCGAAGGCTCGTAGCCGACCAGCATCGGTTGGTGTCAATCACCAACAGATTCATTATAATATTTCCTTCAGCAAAAACTCTGACTTAGTCGTAAGGATTCGAACGCTATCCTAACGGTACGTACTATCAACTGACATCTGAAAACACTCATACAAAAACATTTAATACATATACACTATATGTATGTGTTAGAATTAATAATATACAGTAATTAAAACAATTGCTTTCAAACGGTTGTTTCTATTTAAAACCTTGAATCTTCTAATTCGTTAAACCCATAATGATGTAATGAAATTTCGTTGACAATAAATGGTTAACAATTCTAACAAAAAAAGTAATTGATTCGTTACGAATATATGGATGTATTGAAACTCCTCTACAGTAATATTAAATTGTATGAGATTCAAATAAGATTTTCGTCACTTAAGGAAAATAGCGATGTAGATTTATGGAAGTCATATCACAATTCTTGTTAAAAGAAGTATTATTGGAAAAATTACGTAATCAGTAATGGATAAACAAGAATTGAAAATTTTAGCACAATATTTAACATTTGTTGTGTATATTTATATTTATATGTATATTTATATGTATATTTATATTTATCCCTTGTAGTTATGTTTCGTCACCAATCTTCTAAAAATTAAGGTTATAATATATGCTAGACAGGCATTGTAACATAGACACATGCGAGATATAAAAATTCATACAACAATGCATGTCTTGCATTTCATAAACTAGCACTTAGCATGATTACCTTTATACACGCGAGAATATTAAGTCGTATTTAATCTCTAACAAGTGAATAGAAAAATATGGTTTTTTGGTAAAAAATATTAAGCATTTCAAACATATCTTAATTTTTAGTTACATAATTTGAATGACAAATTTTTTATACATGTTATTTAAAAATAAAATTAATTCAAAATCGATTCAGGATTTTTGTCTACTTGTAGGATTTTTTTTTTATTAATTAATTTCTAGGTTTTAGAGGTTGCCAACGATTTCACCTGATGTTAAAAAACGATGTGATATATGACGGTAAATACGGTAATAAAGGGAGACTGGCTTTAAAATGCCGCTGCCGGTGGACACCAACAGGTGCTTGGAGACAGATTATCAACTTCGGGTGGTAGATAGCCAGGCGGGACTTAAAAAAACCCATATCACTATTCTATAGTTTCATCAAGCTGTTTCCCTTCCTTCAACTCCGACCCAGTTGCAAGGATTTGAACCAACGTCGTTTGACGCGGTATCCGAACACGATATTGCTGAAAATGCCTAAACAGACATTACAAATTTAAGATTATAAAATTTTGATCAGAAAAAAGAGAACAAGAATTAAAATCGAATTAAAACAATTCATATAGAATGTACGCTTACGAAATCTCTTGTATCATGTCATAATCTAATATAGGTTTACTCTACAACAAGCATTTTGCCACGTCATAGGTAAACAGTTTATTGACACTATTTTTTATAAAGCAACAATATTAATATAAAATAATGAACTTACCTCCCAATATACTATAAGTAGCCAATATATGACCCATACTGTTAGCCGGCGCTGTGAAGAGAAGACCCAAAGCGCATATTGTAGAACCCACAAAACACACCTTCCTATAGGAGAAGGTTTTTATTACTGGTCCAACGAAGAAACCGGAAAAGTTAACAACTGAGTCCAGGGTACTGGCGATTACCGACGCTCCCGTAGTGTGGACCCCAAGGTCATCTAGCAAGTCTTTGAACAGAAGACCGAAAGAAGGTTCTAGAGACCGAGTTGAAAACTGAAATAAAAAATAGGTTTTAGTTACTATTTACGCTTAGTGTATATTAATTAGTTATTATTGTCGCTCATATTTTGTAAGTTTTTACAAAGAAAGTTTATCTACCGTGTGCAGCCAAAAGTCTGCATTAAAAGCTGACCTGTCTGCAGTTTCACCAACTGGTTCAAAAAGACAGGAGAGAAGCATCGATTTAGAAAAAATATCGACACAATAGAAGATGATACAGATATAATAAAATAGTATATTAGAAAATTATAATAAAACTATGGTCGTCAGTCTTAATACTAACAACATTATCACCAAAAAAAATGTTACTACATCGAATACTGAAATGTCGTATTGATTAAACACGTGAAATTAGCTTATAATCCCTCAGTAATATATCCTCATTTCCCTTCCCTACTCCATCATCGTACACTGATCACCATCTATCTATTATCTATCAAATGAGGTCAACCAATGAGGTTAAATGTGATACCTCTGTTGTAAGATAGTGAGAGAATTGGATAACCTGCAAATTCCAGGTGATTCTGCCGCAATACTTTCAGGTTACTATGTTCTTCTAACATAATTGAAGTAACAGAATACTAAATTAGAACTTAATCGGATTGAAAAAAAGAACTGATAATTTACAAAAGACTGATTTTCTTGAATTATAACTAAAAATTAATTGAGTCATCTTCCAAACAAAAAAAAAATTTTTTTAACAATTTTCTTTAAATAAATAAAATAAAATAATATCTGTTCAACCGTTTGGGAGCTACAATACTACAGTGCATGGGAGTTACACCCATAACACCTCTAGGTTAAAAGAAAGTATATGATGTACACACTATAACAAAATTACAAAAGCAACGTACTGTTTTTACTACTAAACCTGAATGAACTGATCGCAATGATATTCATCATAGACGTAACCTAAGACCTGAAAAATGGGCATCAGATATGTTTTGTCAAAATATACGAAAAAAAATCACCAACAACGTCGCAAGTACATTTTTGCTCATTAACAATAATGTCAAAAACCATATGAACCTCTTTACAATTATCAGTTATAATTACATAGATTATTTAAAAAATAGTGAAGTAACAAGCATACTATCTATATCTATGGGGCCCGGATGTAACGAACAAATAAAAAATAACATCGCACCGTCACGAGTAAAATTGATGATGAATTTAATTGAATCTGGTCAAGAATTCACACATAAAATGTAGGCAGATTTTGTTTTTCTTCGACGTCATTAACAGTTCGTCAATTTTGCTGAATTCGATGCACTTTTTTAGCAATTGTTAAAATCTTAAGTATAACTTTCAAAACAATAAATCTAATTAATCTATTTCCCGGAAACCATCTTACCATTTCCAGAATATTAAATGACACAGGATATCATACAAATAATAATAATATTTTCCTAAAATGTTATTGCCTGAATTACTTTCTGCCAATGAAGAAATAGTTACTCGTATTATGTCTCTCAGTCAACAAGATACTAGTTGTAAATTACGCTGTTTTACAACATCTATATAGAGAGGAAACAACAAAATTATTAAGGGTTTCATGAACTCATTTGTGGTATCTGTTTGAACCATTTAACCAGGCTGTTTCAGGCAATCTGTGAATATTGTTAGCGATCTAAACCTTATAAGCCGATAGCACGTATAAGTCTAAAGAGAGTCTTCACTATCTTGTATTTTTCTTTTTTTTTTTTATATATTATAGGGGGCAAATGAACAGGTGGGTCACCTGATGGTAAGTGATCACCGCCGTCCAACAACACCAGGGGAGTCGCAAGTGCGTTGCCGGCCTTTTAAATATGTGGGCCTTCGGCGCTCTCACTGACCGAACGAAACGCAACAGTGCAAGCACTGCTACTTCACGTCGGTTTTCTGTGAGAGGGTGGTACTACCCCGGGCGAGCCGACCCATTCATGCTGAAACCAGTAATAGCTTCGGCGTAGCTCTACCACCTACGAAAACCTACTTTCTCTGCTGTTTGTGTAATAGATTGGGTTTCGAGGACTTCTTTAGCGTGATGACAACGGCTACTCTCTACTATCGACCGTTTAGTAGGAAATGAAATCTTACACCATAGAAACTAAGTCGTTGTCAGCATTACCGGTCTATAGATGTTCTCTCGCGTGAGCGTTCCAAATATAGACTGTACTCCCTTCCTGCTGAGATATTCCCAGGGGATAACAGTATGGGATTCTTAAAAACTAAAGTAAACAGATTTTTAAATAATCTGCAAAAAGCAAGTGTTTACTTTTGATGCTGCAAACGAAAATTGACTGCAACTTCTGCTTACCATTAGACGAAACGTAGGATATTTTTTCCACAAGCATGGTATACAACAAAAAAAAAATATAAAGTATTCATCATCAGCTTACCCTGGCTTGTTAATATTGTCAATGTCGCAATATTTACATGCAACTTTTATTCTAAAATGAAAGTAATATAGACTAATTACTTCTTATAACATCAAGTATCTAACAGTGACAGTTTCATTCAATTTGGACCGTCCCTTTAGTATAAATCTGTTATTTTGACATTAAAAATAGCTACTTCAGGTTTATCTATTTGTATAAATTAATTACCAACTAAGTGGACTCCAATGAATTTTATAGCATGCTACATAGAGAATACACAGAGAATAAAGGATTATTCACTACTTTAAATAATGTTTTACTGTAGTTTCACAGAACATTACGATAAAAATACGTCTATAAATAATGCTACGTCCTTCAATAGTAATAAAAGTACATACTATGATAATAATATCACTTCAAGGTAAACCAGTTTCTATATTTGAGATTGGCAAACGATTAACACCCACTTGACATAATTTACATTAATATTACAAACCAACTTTTTCTTGTGAAACTATACAATATCTCGGGACACGGTATTCATTATAAGAAACACAAACAAGTCCCTTATTTCCCCAGTTCAGCGGCTGAACGTAGAACAATGCTGTACTTATTAGAACAACAAAAAAAAAGGTATCTAATACTCGTATTAATAAATTACTTTAATTGAAGCACGCAAGATACAAACCTCCTTATTTATATAATTATTTAGTCTAGACGATTCTAAAGGATTAATCTTCGCACGTCCATGACCTGTCCTACAGTTATATTTGATTGATTGTGAAGATAGACCATTGCATTTACTATTGACATCTTATTATAACTACATATGCGTGTGTTTAATAATTTAATTAAGCTATACGTTCACGCAAATTCTCAATGAGTGTACATTCAAATATGATTTAGAGTATCGTTCTTGTACACCTTGTACACCTGTTTCATCAAATACCTAATTATAAGAAACGTTGAGGAGAAGTAGGTTAGCATGGTACGGGCATATTATGAGAAGAGATGAAAGTCATGTAACAAGAAAAGTTTTGAGTTTGAAAGTGGACGGATATAGGAGTAAAGGTAGACCGAAAAAGGTGTGGATGGTTTGTGTGAAAAACGATATGTGTATAAAATGTGTGAATACTGAGATGACATCTGACAGAGGAGAGTGGAAAAGGAAAACATGTTGTGCCGACCCTACTTAGGTGGGATAAGAGTAAGATTATGATGATGAGCTAATTATAAGAAAAATGTCGTATTGCAATTTTCACGTAAAAAAGACGTTTGTTATTTTTTTATATTGTGCTTTATTCGACTGCAATGAACTAGTAAGAATAACTGATTACAAGTCTTACTATGTATGGTTGTAAAGGTCGTTGTAATCATCACATTAAAAAAATATTGTGACAATGTTAACATTTACTCAATATTATATGAATGTAAAAAGAATGGTATAATTAAACAGTATATACCCAAAACAATATTCATTGTAATAAAATGAAACGGATACAGCGCAGTAGTTTTACGTTAATCAATAGATAAATACAAATTTGTAAAGCATAAATAATGAATGCCTCAAAAACAAAAATAAATATACACCTGTCTATACACCGCCATTCGTCACACACCACGAGACTTACCATTTTTAGAATATGAACCAACGCGTCGACATAAAAAAAACAGTAGACATTAGCTGAGTTGTGAGCAATACATATAGATTGTACGGTAATTGTGTCAGTAGTAACGGAGCAAATGGACTGTTAAGCAATCATAATTGTTGAGACTCGAGAGCATTGTAAGGGCACATTGATATATACGTCGATCTCACTGTAACGCACTTCAATTTACTGTCATATTTTTTGTTCAATGTAAAATTTTTCATTTTATAAAACAAAATGTTTAACTTCTCTAGCATATTCTTACTTGCTAATATTATAAACTAGTTTTTGCTTGCGGTTTCGGTCGTTTTAATTTAGATTTGATCTATCTCTTGGAAACAGTATTTTTTCTGGATCAAACGTACCCCATGTCCATTTCTGTACCCCTGACAATATATACACAAAATTTGTTGATAATCGATAAAGTAACAAATACGTGAAAGCATTACAAGCAAACAAACTTATTGTACTGTACTGTACTGTCACGAAACAAGTACTGTTCCTGAGGAACAGACCGTCTACATAAACGCGAGCGGGAACGCGAGCAAAAACTAGTTACTATTTAAATTATCACCAATTGATATAACTAAAATCAGAACAGCATTACCTACCGTATGAAGTACCGTAGAAAATCAACTCAAATTTACACATTCAAAAGATAATTTCAACCTATGTTTTACATGAAAGAAAAACTCTGAAATTAGGATATCACAGAACATACGCGTACAAAAATAATTTTCAATGATAAAATAAACGGAAGATCGAGGGCAATGACACGCTTATAGGAGACCTATATCTAATATTAGTAGCTGATAAAGCCAAAAATATCGTTAATATCGTTAGACGCATTTATATACCGAGATAGAAAATGGTACTTACTATTTGGACTATATAATTATGAATTTATAAAAAATCAATTACCAAATGTATATAAGCGCATCACTAGAGAATCGCTCTATGTATGTAATTGTCAGGACTAGATTTCTAAAAAGGAATATGTTTGAAAAATCGTACGGAAAAATGAAAAATTCGGGTTAAAAATCTGTGAGAAGTGTGAAAAGTGAGACAGAAATATACTGACAGAATTGACAGACCAGTGCTTAGTTCTTCAGTTACCATTTTATTTCATTACAAACTTTATAACATTTGATCTCCTTTTTCTTCTTTAGTACAATCGTGCAGATCCGCACCAGACAGCTAGTTATTAAGTTCCGTGGTGTTATGAGGTCACTATAGAATATACTAGACCAAAAAAAGGTCTAGTCTACAGTCTACAAATACGATGTTAATAATGAATATTAATATGCGTCAACAAATGGACATAATACAACTATAGCATTTAAAACTAAAGGTTAGCGCGTTACATAATATATTATAATTTAAGCATTTTAAACTCGTTTTAATATAAGAAAATGTATAAAATAGGTGTAATAATTATTGCATTCCAATAGTTTATTTTTATATTTCAGCATTTGGATACAATGTCAACCGATATTAAGTAGCTATGTGGTTTAAGCCGTGGCACGGTAAATCAAGTAGGAATCAATAGTTGCCAAACAAATTTATAGGTGATTATTAGTCACAGATTGTCAACTCAACGAGTTCATGGTACTAGCAGTAAAATTATTATTATAAAAACATATCTATAAACATTATAAAAGATAATCGTTTTTCGTGTCTGTTTGTGTGATTTCTTATTTCTAAACTACGCAACAGACTTTGATACGGTTCTCACTATCGTTTAGAGAATTTATTTCGGAAGGACTATATTATACTATATTGGTATTGCTGGCTAAGCATCTTGAAACACATCAAAATAATATTACCTACTATGAAATTATCATGAAAATATCGTCGTTGTTGCCGAGAGATATGACCGGTAGAATAACAATCCGATGCCCGTACAAACGATGTACCAACGAATCTTACAGAATTCGCAACATTCGACTAATTGAAATTGGTAACAATATCAGCCAACGGCGAAAGAAAACATCGTAAGGAAATCTGAACCTGAGAAATGTTCTTGTAGTAGTAGTAGTTGCGAAAACATAGAACTGTGAATTTTCTTAGAGTTTGAAACCGTACCTTCCTTGGAAAAGAGGCCTATGGCCCTGCAGTGCGTCTTTTACAGGCTGATGATGTTGAAATTGTACATCTTTAAAACGTCTATAGGATAGTAGATGATAGGTATCTCATAAGGATAATCCTCAGTTGCCATTTTTATCTTATACATATTATTAACAAATATTTGCTTATTTGCGACGCTACTATGAAAATGTATTAAGCGTAATTCATTGATATATCTTAGTTACGTTAGGTATTTAGTTAAGAACAAAACTATATCTACGAATACAATTTCAAAAAAAAACCTTCCAGATATTGTCGATTTAAAATTACGCGTAACAAAAAAAGGTGATTGTATGAACATTTTTAAGAAGCTTCTATGAATTACGAATATAAACCATTTAGACACGTATGAAGCTATATAAATCACCCGTGCGTAATCTAGTTAAACGATATATCTGAAAGAATGTAATTAGTTCGCAGTCTGTATATTATAATAATTATGTAAGTGTAAACAAATTATTCATCATATAACTTACTTTTTACCATGTTTTAGACTCAGTAAAACCAGTAACAGTTTTTTAGGTAATAGCGTTAGGTTTTATAACACAGTCCCAAAGCATATTACCGATTTGCCAGACTATAGGTTTAAGTGCCATGTTAAGCGGGTTTTGGTGTCAAAGGGCTATTATAGAGTGGATCAGTATGTGAACGATGGTGATGTCTGGAATTGACTCCTCTGTGCATCCACTAAAATCGATTGTAATGTATAATGAATTTTAAATATATAAGTATATGTTAAAAAGATAAACCCGATCGAGTTTCTTGCCGGTTCTTCTCGATGACTGGGATGTATTCCGAAACGGTGGTAGTGTTGACGTTCATAAGTGCCTTCTTAGGGCCTAAATTGAATAAAGTATTTTTGATTTGATTTGATTACAACTAATATATCGCTATATACCTATATTTTGTAGGTGGTAGAGCTACGCTGAAGCTATTACTGGTTTTAGTATGAATAGGTCGGCTCGCCCGGGGTAGTACCACCCTGTCACAGAAAACCGACGTGAAGTAACAGTGGTTGCACTGTTGCGTTTCGTTCGGCTAGTGAGAGCGCCGGAGGCCCACCTATTTAAAAGGCCGACAACGCACTTGCGACTCCCCTGGTGTTGCTAGTGTCTATGGACGGCGGTGATCACTTACCATCAGGTGACCCACCTGTTCGTTTGCCCCCCTATAATATAAAAAAAATACGATTTTGCTAACGACAAACAGCCGTGGGAATTCCGAATACCTTTAAATGAAACATATGTCGCAAACGTTGCATGTGTCGTGTGTCGCAAACACATGCCTAACCCTAAAAATGACAAAACCCACACAAATTTAGAAACAGTTGAAAGATGGAAAAAACACCTGCCTTTTATGTTAAAACAACCTAAACGGAGCCGCAAAAATGTGATATCGTGTCACTTTTAAGTAAATATTTTTGTCGCATTTACATTTCTTGTGGCCCAGTACGTCGAGATTCACATGATACAATTAGAAGCTCTTGTATAACTGTTTTACATCTAACCCACCTATAATTGTTTACTTCAAAATCCATTATAAAGTTTGTAGTAGATATAACTGATTATCCGAATCAATACTTATTGAAGTGAACACTTCTTCAGCCTCGTAGTGATTTGAATCTCGATGAAACGAAAAAGCTACATTAAAAAGAGAAGAATAGACTATAGGATTTAGAGTGCGAGAGAATAAGATAGAATACATTATACAGTATTTCTTATACTCTCGGTCTCCTCATTGTATATTATATTATCTAATACTTGTGTGTTGCGCGCATGTTTGTACGTGTGTTAGGACATCTGTGAGTGCGTATTACAAAGCCTTGAGGAAAAGACGTCATAGCCAGCATTATGTATAGTTCACAAGTATCGCGTATACAAATATTTTATATTTTTTTAAGGTTTCACTTCTTCTGCGTGTGATCTGCAAACATGTTCTTTTATAATTATTTCCTATCTAGAAAATATAATTAAGTAAGAAAAAATACTTAGTCTGACCATAAATACTGTTACAATTAAAAATAAACAAAATATTATATTTGAATTCGGAATCTGTCATTTTTATATTATTGTTCATTGAGTTTTCTCATTTTAGCGCCAACATATTGTACAATATTTTGCGATATTGAGATGGCGTGGGGTGATAAAGAAAGCCGAATCGCTGTGATTGCATTACACAAAGTAGGTATGGAGCCGAATGCAATTTTTAAAACTCTCCATACGCTTAGTATTAGTAAAATGTTTGTGTACCGGGCTATTAGTAGATACAATGAGACCTCCTCTGTTTGTGACAGAAAAAGATCTGGCCGTCCACGTAGTGTTCGTACGAAAAAGGTGGTCAAAGTAAGGGAAAGAATTCGAAGAAATCCTGTCTAAAAGCAAAAGATTTTATCTCGGGAGATGAAGGTAGCACCTAGAATCATGTCTCGTAATTCAAAAGATGACTTAGAACTTGCAGCCTATAAGAGATGTACTGGTCATGTCTTAACTGATAATTTAAAATAGAATAGGGTGGTAAAATCGAAACAACTACTAAAGCGGTAGGCAAAGGAAGATCACAGAAAAATTTTGTTTACGGATGAGAACATTTTTACAAGTAAGCAACATGTTAACAAACAAAATGACCGTATTTATGCTCAAAGCTCTAAGGAAACTTCCCAATTAGTCGACAGAGTGCAACGTGGGCACTATCCGGCTTCAGTGATGGTTTGGTGTTGTATTTAGCTATGAAGTAGTGACTGAGCCATATTTTTGTGGAAAAGGTATCAAAACATCGGCACAAGTGTATCAAGATACCAATCTTGAGAAGGTAGTGAGGCACTTTAACAACACCATGTTTAATAACCAAGAATGATCCTTCTAGCAAGACTCGGCGCCGGGTCATAAAGCTTGGTCTACGCAGTCTTGGTTGGAAACGAACGTTTCAAACTTCATCAGAGCTGAAGACTGGCCGTCGTCTAGTCCTGATCTTAATCCGCTGTATTATGATTTATGGTCAGTTTTAGAGAGTACGGCTTGCTCTAAACGTCATGATAATTTGGAGTCCCTAAAACAATCCGTACGATTGGCAGTGAAGAATTTTCCCATGGAAAGAGTGCGTGCTTCTATTGATAACTGGCCTCAACGTTTAAAGGACTGTATTGTAGCCAATGGATACCACTTCGAATAGGCTTTTTATATTTTAATTTGTTGTTACATTGTTGTATTATTTTATATTTAAGTAACACACTGTAAAAGTAATAAATGTCATTTGCAATAGAAATTTTTTCTTTTCTTTGTTTCAGTAATTATGGCAAGACTGAGTGCTTAGCTGGTGTCTTAAAACTACTCTATAAATCTGAACGAAATATTATATTTTGCTAATGTTTTAGTTATAAGTGTCATCTCTGGGTGGTCTCTATTTTTCCCAAAAATTGCCTAATGACACTACGCCATGTCGCTCAGTTACTTAGTATTTTATTTTAGATCTCGGGAAGATACCGGTTGTGTGTATATTACAATAATATTACACAATACGAAATATCATATCATTATACCTTTTATGTTAGCTTATTACATAGTTCAAAGTTCACGGATATATGGCCTACACGCGAGTATGAGATAACATTTTGTATACTTACGTCACGAGCTTTTTACGAGTTGGCCACTTAAAATAATGTCCACTTAATAACATATACTCTTGATTTTACGAGAGCTTTTTAGAGCTGCCGATCGTAAATCTATTTACCTTTACAAATAACTTGCTTTTTCTCGCCGCTTCATACATGTCAATAAGTAATGTAGTTTAGCGGATCTATCCCAAGAAGACCGTACATTTATTCTGGAAAAAATACCCTACGTGCCTTTCTATATCCCAAAAAACGTGTATGAAAAATATCATGACGGTCGTTCCATTTGTTAAGGCGAGAAATCGTAACAAACAAACTTACATTCGCATTTATAATATTGGAAGAACAGTAGACAGCACTTTCCTAGAAGAGTCATAACTTTATAACAATTTTTAAAACGATACAGTCTATATATCTAAACATATATTAAAAAATAAGTGGCTATATGTAATGTCAAAAAATAACAACTTTTTACTAAATGGATATGAAATGATATACCCATAACAAAAAAAAACCTTTTTCAAAAATTTTGTCGGTCTGTCTGTCTATTTCTTTCGGGTAATCTCTGAAACGGTTGAAACGATTTTACGAGACTTCCATTGGCAAATATTTGATATCATAAGAAGTAACTTAGGCTATTTTATTTTAGACTAGCTTTGAATAGCTTTTATCCGCGGTTTCGTCGGCAGTGCAATATCGAAAACGGTTGGATAAGCCTTAACGGGACTTTAGTAGATTACTAACCTTATAAAGAGTAACTTATGTTATTTTATTTAGACTAGCTGTTACCCGCGACTTCGTCCATAGTGGAATATGCGAATGGGTTGGACCAATTATCACGGGACTTCCATTGCCAAATAACTAAATTTATAAGGACTAACTTGGGCTATTTTATATCCGACTAGCTGTTACTGTCCACGTGAAATTTAGCAAAAATATGTTATTCACTGTAAACGTATGCGTAACTGTACTGTTACTATTTACATATTTAAATGTACACATTTCATGTTACAGAAGTGGCGTGCGTGTCGCACATACTAATATTTTTGAAAAAGCATTTCAGTAATTCTATATCTTCTCACAATTTTACATTCTTTTAATACAATTTAAAAAACGAAGCCTTGGTCATTAGCTAGTATATAAATACGTACAAAATCTTTGTAATGGTAACTTTGAGGTTCTTACCATACGGCTGAATGCGTTAAGCGCTCGTCCAAAAATGCTTGATGATACTGTGAAGGTCCGTTAGGCCAACATTTAGACAGTAAGGAAAAAAATGTTTGCATTTATTATTACGAAGCACACTGCGCGCACGGAGGCGAGTGTGATTTGACATAGTTTAAGGTCACATGGAGAAAGATAAAATTTAAATTAAATAAAACATTCATTGTTAACATTCATACCGAACAACGTCCAAAGTATTAGTATATTTTATCTTAATAAATCTGCTGCAGTGCAGATACATATAAAAATACCAAAATTAACGTAACACAGTTATGAATTTTCGAGGATTTAACGTTTTTTTCTTCCATTACAAATAAAATCTGAATGTTAATAATTTGACGCGCGCTTCAAAGAATACAAGAGATATGGTTAATTTTACACCGAATTCGGAAATAATTTTCACAGTAATTAAATATCATCGTAACGGGCGACCAAAGTTGTATTGCATATATTATACGCTAGCTAACAGCCGCAGTTTTCTTCTTGTTTTATTAATATCGGCATTGTTCGCGATAATGTAGATTTGACCCATGTCTCACGAACAATACATTGTTTCTAGGTAAAAGTTACCCTATATCGTTTTCGATTCTCATGACAACGTGTATGCAATATTTTATGATCATCTATTGATTGGTTACTTATGTAATAACTTAGAGGGCGTCCATTAACAACGTCACGAGGTTTAGAGGATATTTTGATTCACTCTCCCGCTTCCCTCAATGAGATGTCGACAGATTTAACTCCATCCCCGTCCCACCCCTAATTTCACGTGAGATCTTTCAAAATTCATATTCAAGTAATACGTAAGTAGAAATTTCGCAATTTCTGAGCGCCACCTCCCCTTGGTCAGCAAAAGTAAACAATGCTCATACCCCTACCCCCACGATTACGTAAACATTTATGTATTTCTTCATCTGTTCTGGTTTCCTTATTCATTCACGGTTAACAGTCTACAAATAAGGAATTTCTAGTCTATAGAGGAATTACCTTATAATGGTTTGTTCCTAGGGCGATGGTAACCCAGTGGATAAGACCGTGCACCTCACATCTTAAAACTTACACATCTAAGTCCCCCGCTCCCTTATGTCTTCAAAAATAACCAGATCAAAGACCTGTTTTTTTTTTCTCTGTACATAAAATGTTTTTTTTAAGATAATAAACAACGCGAAGGTAATAAGCAAAAACATTAAAGAAATACACATACGACTCAATTAACAAATTTCGTTACAAAGAAAGTACTAACGTGCAAATTATATTTACTTTTAACTTATAATATTTGTGATAAGGTTATTAATTATAAATATTGTTTATTTACAAAATGAATCACATCTCAACTCTGATGTGTACATATTTTTTCATCTTATTCAATGCCTCATTGTTTACAATGATAAGTAACCTCGTTCCTAACTCTTGGCCTTATACATTATTTTGAATACCGACTGTTGCTTTCAGTGCTACCAGAATATTCCACCCTTTACTAATATAAGTGCGAATTTGACTTTGTTACGCTTTCATGCCTTATCCACTCAACCGATCATTGTGAAATTTTACATACACGTAGTCAGGAGTACAGAAAAGACTACACAGTACCTTTTATCTAGGAAAAGTGTACTGTTCCCGTGGGATAATTAAAATCTACATTCACGCGAGCGAAACGGCGAGCAAAACCTAGTATTTTATAAAATTATATTACATAATAATACTCGCATCACATTATATAGATATGGGAAATGTTGTCGTATCCAGTGTGATTCACATCGTTCTACACTATTTTCTAACTAATGCAAACAACTAAATATGCTTGTAATGTAAAAACTGTACGCTTTGAGAATTTGCTGAAAGCAATTAAATACATTTCAGTTTTCAAATTTTCAATGTGGAAGTTAAAATAGTTAAGTTACTATTAAGTAACTATTACTTACATTCACTAAACTGACTCCCAGGCAGACCATCCAAGCCCAGCCGCCATCGGGAGCGACTTTCTTCGTTGGTAGAGGCACTTTCTGGCCCTTTCCTTTGCTCTTTTCCACAGTCATTTTCAGCCTTTGTCACCTATGTGTCTGCAACAATAATAATTTCTTTTGTTAAATTAAGTATGTCATAAAATTGTACCACTCTCTTTTATCACACAATTATCAAATAATCATAACAATTGTAATTTCAATCGTGAAAAAATAATAATATATCCAATGGTTCTTCCATAAACAGATGATTATAAAATGTATTGTGAAAAACGAAAAAGAAATACCTTGAACTAATAACATGAATTTCTCACTTATCAGTTACAAACACCAATTAGTAGTAAATTACTTTCAAAAGTCGATATTATGTTTTATAAAATACAAAATAAATTTTTGGCATGTCTTTATTATTTTTAAATATAAAACTATGGTGTACGTCAATTCGTAATTCTTCTTTTCTTAAACGACTTGACCGATTTAGATTTTTTTTTGTTGGTAGTTCCGGAGTTATATGGATGATTCTTTACCATAATTAAGCCCGGTAATTGGTGTCGTCAATAATACGAAATACCTACAATCCCAAATTTCCAATGATTCGAATATTTTATTAATTCAATAATTTGATCTATAGCAGTACAACATTTACCGGGTCTCCTATATTATCTTAAAATATAGAATTATACATAAATATTGTCAAAATATTATAAACGTTAGAATACAAATTGTTGACTTATTTGATATATTAACATAATATAAACATTACGATAGTAATGAATCAGTACCGCATTCTTAGTGAATCCCTTACAACAGCATCAATTTTAATATATATACTGCATCTCATATGTGATATGATGTCAGTCACGCACGAGTGTACGAAGTTTGTGGGTACAAAGTTATCAAGCTCGCGATAGCATTTGTTTTGATTAGAGCGCGTCCGCGGTCTATCAGTCGACAACAAAACAAGCTCAGTATGCGGTATTTTGTCATGCACGCCACCCTAACGAGTAAGAGGGAGACAAAAACACATATAAGCAGCTCAGCACGTTAAACCACGTGTCGAGCGATCCACGCAGACACCACGTGCCTATCATCGCGGACTACCCATAAGTTACTTTACTACAAGGTTGAATTTAAATTAAAAAAAAAAAATTCGACACCCACTCCTTTTTTAGAATTCATATAAAAATGATGGGTACGAACGATGTGATTTATGAAGGAAATTAAACCGAGACCCACGGCACGAATAATTCATCGAACATGCCTTTGCTACAATTACGTTACAAAGAGATAACCAAACTAAGAAGCCATGTAAATTTGATTTAGCAACTATGTACTTCGTTTAATTAGAGTCACGGCTACAAGCGAATTAGGTTACCTTTGTTTATCTACAACGTATTTATTCCGATATATATGTACATGACATTTATTTTTTGCGAACACATTTAAAGATGTATAGGCAGATTTGATATGAAGTAAATGATATTCATAGGAATTTATATCTTAACTAGCTAATGCCCACGACTTCGTAAGCGTTTATTTGTGGTAGAAGTTATATTTCCTATATGCTACGATGATGGTTTAGTGGTTAGGGTTAGCGTGTTCAAACACCAATGTAACAATGAGCGGAAGCTTACGGTGAAGGAAAATATCGTGATAAAACCATAGTATGATGGTCGGGTTTTTTCTATACCCGACTGGCTATCTACCACCCACAAGTTGAAAACCTGCCGCCAAGAAACTATGGGTGTGTTCCGACAGTTGCACTTGAGAGCCAGTCACTATACGTTTATCGTCTTCCCATCATGTTCCACATCCTCATTTAACATCAAGTGATATTGTGGTCAACCGCTAAAACCTAGAACGTAAAAAAAAGTTATTGTAATAAATGCTTGAGTTATACCAAAATGGATATTGCATTAATTCGTGTTTAAAAACGTACACATACTAATTTTCATAGTCATCGGTTGTAGGACACAAAGTTGTAGCGTTGCGTCATCTTGTGGAGAGTATATTCCATTTTCCTCGATAAAAAAAAAGATTACGTATTCCAGTGTTTATGGTGATTGGTCAAACGGAATTGAAGTTTATCCATAGAAAATATATTGAAAAAAGATAGAATATATAACACTAGCGACCAGCCCGGGCTCCACACGAGTGCAATGTACTAATATAGCGTCGTGTTTAAACGATTCACATTCATTTTTTTAAGCTATTATATTTACAATTCATCAAAGTCATATAAGATACATAAGACTTCACACGAACAACCTGTTATTTGTTACACGTTATTTTAAACCGGTGATACCCTCTTCATTTAATTGGATAACGATCAACAGTGTATAGTAAGTACGTTGTATCGTCGCTAATAACAAATCATATTATACATATATCAATAATATGTAAAGATACAAAAAAATAATGTAGGCTATTCTTAACATATAGACATATATCATCCGTGACATTTTTATAAGTATTTTTAAGATTGTCACTTCCGTAGTATACTATTTTGATATATCGCATAAGGTTTAGTCAGCGTTACCAACGTAAGGGGTCCCAAAAACTACTTTTTACGACTCCATTAGAATACGTCTCTACTATATATAAACATAATATACATGTATAGTTTATAAGTAGTACAATTTTTTTTTCTGTACTTTTTATATTTTTTGCGTGTATTTTTATATTGCCACCCGGTAAACTAATATTATTTTTAAAATGAAATGTTTTCTAAGGTTTGGCTCTAAGACATCGGTCTAAGCAATAAAGCCGCCTAAGTGTAACACGTATATTGTAAATGCTTGTTTAATTTTTTATATTTTGAAGGAGTGCAATAAAATGTTATTATTATTATTATTATATAGGTATACCTTTCAAAACAAATTCTCTAAACGATAGTGTATCTATATCAAAATCCATTACGTAGTTTAGAAGAACTAAGCGAAACACATAATTTCAATCGTTTCTACAAATAGCAAAAAACATGGGAAGTGATCTACGAGACAAACATTTTTGGGAACCTCTGACGTAGAAGATAGATATATAAATATAGATAGATATGTACTTATAATTCTTGAAAAGCCCAACACCATACATAGTTAATATAAAATAACACTTAATATTCAACACCCAAAGCAAAAACAGAACTTCACAATTATAGTAGTATATAACATTAAGATAAGTAAAGGAGAGGAAAATACAAGTTTTATTTTCTGGTAACAACGCGTGGGTGTGTTCATTTCACATTTTATATTGGATTTTACCACTACATCATTTTAAAATGTCACACTTAAATGCATTCTTTGTATGTAATATACGTCTGTCGTATCGTATGCATTCGAACCCAGATAACGCGACACAATACTGCATTTTAAGCATAGTAGATTCAACGCATGGGCCTGCAAGCAAATATTATATTGTTCGTATAATATTTCACTCATAGGGACACAGAAGATAAAAGTTCGGGGGGTCTATGGAGTCAGATAATGCAACGTGCAAAAATTGTATTTAAATTATGTTAAATAAATAATCTATTACATGTAAATAACGAAGTCAATTGTTTGTTCGGGTTAATTTCGAAAACGGCAGAAACAATCGTGACCAATATTTTACTAACAGATAAAGGACTTTTTATATTATTACACTAGAAATATATAAAAGACTGTAAATACTACAAGATTGAGGAATAGTAAATGAAAATTATTTTTCTATTTGTTAAATTTTAGTATTTATATATTAATTCTACACATGTAGTTCGTTTAACAAGATAATATACTCAATTAGTGGCCGTTATTAGCAAGTTACATGCTGTGTATGCATACGTACATGCATTCGCATAAGATGGGTCATTGTGTGAATGATAAGTCTTACATAGAAAACATTGTTCTTTGTTAGACGAGAAATGTTATCACTACAGGTAATTACATTAAAGCATAAAAATTAAACATATGTGTACAATTTAATTGAAAACATATAAGAACTAGTCCGGGTCTCTACTTGCGTGTACAATGATAAATATGGAAATTATTTATAAAGATTTTTAAACATGATTTACTATCGCAGGGCTTTTGTACACCGCCTTATTTACTATAATATAAAAAAACAAAAGGGATACCGTAAAGAAATAGTATTTTTATTAATAATATCGATTCTATTGAATGTTTACATATATTATTCATGTTACATTCTATATCGCGTTTAACATTTAATATAAGAACAGTCTCTGATATTAATATAAAAATTGGATGTGTGTATGTTACTGTCAATATTTTATTAGCACTCTCTATCAAAAAGGATCTCCTATTACATTATATTGTTGAATATTTAAAAAACTTAGCTAAACTATTGCAACAGAAAATACCGTGAGTCATTTTGTATGTACTTAATACACTCTTCAACTCGTAACTTACTAATTCAATAAGACATACTAAAACCTGACCCCAAATAAGCCAATGATCATATAAAATCATAGGTTTGGAAATTGGTTCAATACTTCTAGATTTATTAACACACTAACGGACAGAAAGACAACCAGAAACATTGTCTTTTATGATAGGTACGAATTATTTATCAATTTTTCTACCCTACAAGGAAGTTTTCCAAAACATCCACACATTCAGATTCCATTCCTCCGTAGAGCTTATATTATAAAACGATTATTCGATTTTGAATGCACATGAAATATCTGTTTATTCACTTTTTACGCCTAATGTAATTTGAATCAATTATTCTTTACATTGACCTTGTTGTTTGTTGAAGTTTACAACCTCGAGAAGATAAATGATTAAATACCGATTTTACATTCAAGTCTCATCATTTAAATGGAAAATAAATATATTACCGACAGTCGTGACGATGCTCTATTTAAGTCAACATTGTTATTTGAGAAAATTCATTACACACTCTTAGTATACCAGTATTAAAATTTTAAACACACCGATACACAAATAAACACCTGACTTACTCAAAGTTAGTTGTGCAATGTGTGAATACAAAATAAAATTGGCCATGAAATTGAAAACGTACAAACAAATTAACGGGTATGAAAATACTCTCGGCTTTTAGTTAACAATATATATTTATTAAAACGAATTGCAAATAATGAATAATACCTTATTAAATATACGAGATACTCAATACATATTTACGAATAAAAACGATTTAGATATGTTTTATATTAAACAGACAAACAAAAATGCCAATCTCTATACATATAATAAGAATGTAGCTCTAATGTATCTGTACTTCTATGATTTTTTTAGAAAAAAATTGTTGCAGGTGTGTAACAATAAGCAATGGAAGACATTTGAATCATTTTTAGAAATGTAAGAAATGTCACCTGTCTGTTTGTTTGAACAGACATCACTGCAAAAGTACTAAGTTTATGGTAAAACATCAGCAAGTAAATTATTAAGCATATCCTTGAACAACATTTAGTCTTCGTTTTATTAAAATCGGTTCACTCTATCAAAAGTTATTGTAATTTTAAGCGACTTAAGTATGAGAGAAAGTAGATAAGTAAATGGACTTCAACTTCATATTAAATATTTTCTTTGTATAATCTCTTAGCATATAAGTATAACCAACAATAACCGAACCATATAATATATATAAATATAACTGAATTTCTTGCGAGATCAAAAATGTTTTAAATAACTGTGTACAGTTTCCTCCTACACTTGTGTAATAGAATTAACGAAAATAGATTCCACAATCTCATATAGTCTACTTATGACCTCGCTACATTCGATGTACCTTGTATTAGTTGTGTCCCCAATGTATTCACGTACCAAAGTGTTTGAATATTAATTATTTGCTATTGTTCAGCAGCTAAAAATACAATTATATTGTAATCACCTTTTTATCTTTAAAGTTACACCAAAAGAAAATAAACACAAGGTGTAGGTAGGACCAGATCTCAAACAACACAAAACAAACAATAAAGGCCCTAAAAAGCGAAAAATAACTAAACTATTTTACCTAAACTCAAAAAACAAAAATGTGCCAAGACAATACAGTATTCTTTATGTACATACATAATATTATGGTTCATTTACACATATGTATATACAAATTATGGAACAATTCTTATCATTTACCTATTAATTTATGAAATAAAAATATTATTAAATGCTCTACCTAAAAAATTATTTAAATTCGGTGCTAGAATAAATTCAAACGAAAAAAAAAGAAATACATAGTAGTAATACTAGTACCATACAAATACACGGCGCGAGACGAGAGTAGACCTAGACTTACCTACGTAGATACTATGAACGTGGGTTGGCATCGACATACATAAAAAATACATCCCGTGGAACGTAGAACTTTCTTTTTCCAAGTCGGTTAAAACCCGTCTAAGGCCATACTTCGATTTATGAGTTTTGGGATCAGTCGGGATATCCAGAGTATACGCATGATTGGTAGTGTCTGAATAAATGAAGTGAATGAATCGCTACCACCATGCTTATAATGTTAAACGCGACACGGTAACTCTCTTTAAGTCGGCTTCACACGCTAACTGACTATACACTAGATCTCTTTGGTTGCCGTTATTTTTGTATTGTACTGTGATTACTATAAGGCACAGTGCGGTCACTTTGTCATGCTCAAATAAAACAGTATTTGGAAGATTATACTAATAACGACGACGGCTTAGTTGATAACGTGTCAGACACCGCGTCGATCGACGTAGGTTTGAATCCTTGCAACCGAGTACGAGCTTTCAATGAAGGACAAGATCGTGAGGAAATCATATCATGGTGGTAGGGCTTATTCTAAGTCCGCCTAGCTCCGCGTCCGCGTCCCTCCAGGTGAAAATCTGTCACCAATCACCTGTTAGTGTGTTCCGCCAACTGGACTCGAGAGCCAGTCCCCTATAGGTTTAGTGTGTTTACCATCTTAGACCACATCGTTCTTTAACATCAGATGAGATTGATGTCAAATACTAAAGCCTATAAATTATTTAAAAAATACCAACCATACTTTTTAGTCCGGTGAAGCTGTGACGGTCCCTCAGGCCAATAGCATATAGTCAGTTCGAAAAAAAAAAACCAATCATTCGACTGTCACATTCAATCTGTGGAATTTTATTAATAATGTAAAAATACCAGCCAGCTATCACATTATATACAAAGAACTGTTTAATAAGCATACCATATGAATTCATAAAACAATGGAATGGTGAATATTGCAAATGACGTCACAGGACAGAATGCAATGAAAATTATTTAGTATGATATATTGCTATACAGTTTTAATCATGAACTGTGTTGTCGAATAATTCTTTAACGCTGTAATAGGTATGTATGTAATGGTAACTGTGTACACAGAGATTGTAAGCAAAAACTGGACACACAAGCACTCAACATCAGGGCGATAACCCAAGTGGCGTCAGACGTCAGAATAACAAAAAACACACGTAACATAAATACTTATTTATAATGACTATTACTAGATAATAAAATACAGTTAAGTACAACTGTTAATTCAAAATTTTAATTTCTACTTTCAACTCCGGCACGTAAGTAAAAATGTCACCATGCATCGGTCTTCGTTTAACTGGGGCATAATTATGATCAAGTGAGAAAGCATAAGATTAATGAGAATTGCAAGATGACATGAAACAATATTTACACAGCGCTTTTAAACTGATTGCATTAAATAAGGGGTGTATCTAATTTTGAAACACATACAAAACTATTAAGAGACCTTTTTAAAAAAATCAACAACTATCTATATATGTTACGATTAATCTTATCTTATCTTATCTTAACTCTGCCTTCCCAATACATTCTTGATAATTTAATATAGTATGTTCGCAAAAACTTTGAAAAGCTGTGGAGTTCGCAAAAGACCGGCATGATCTAAAGACTAGAAACTGTGACAAACTATGGTCGTCCCATGTTTTAGATTCAGTAAAAGCAGTAACAGTATTTTAGGTAATTGTGTTAGGTTTTTTTTTATAACAAAGTCCCAAAGCATATTACCGATTTCCGGACTATAAGTTTAAGCGCCATGTCAAGCGGGTTTTGGTGTCAACGGGCTATTATAGAGTGGATCAATATGTGAACGATGGTGATGTCTGGAATTGATTCCTCTCTGTGCATCCACTAAAAACCGATTGTAACGTATAACGTATTTTAAATATATGAGTGTATATTAAAAAGATAAACCCGATCGAGTCTTTTGCCGGTTCTTCTCGATGACTAGGGTGTTTTTCAAACCGGTGGTAGTTTTAACATTCATAAGCGACTTCTTATGGCCTATATTGAATAAAGTATTTTTGATTTTAATTTTGAATCTTTATAAAAACGTACCCACGTGTGTAATCAAGATCAATTTTCTTAAGCCAAAATAAGAAGAAATTTTAAGATAGGTATATTATTCGTATCCAATACTGTGAGCATTACATATTACTTGTAGTTGTCACTCAAAAATCGCGGTCAAGGAAATCCTTATCAAGTACTGTCAACGTTACAATAAAGGTGTATTGATGGTTATCAAATCAGTTCTGCGATTATAAAATTACATTGCACAAGAATTTTATTTCAATGTTTGGCACATTTGGCAGATTCAATATTATCATTGCTAGGTGGTCGCGGGCCGGTTATTAGAGATAACAGCATTATAGATACCACGATATCATCAAAACTGGGTTTCAGATTTGTGAAATCATTGCTTAATTAATCGTAAGTTTTATACGATAAATAAATACACTTGTAAAGGTGAATAATGTAAGAGATTTGTGTCGAGTGGAACAACTTGTATTGACTGTAGAAAACTCAATTTTGTTTGTGTTTAATTGGTAAAGATACGTCAACTTCTTATGCATGGTGATTGGGTTTTGTCTAAACTACCAACATCAAGTTGTAAATCTGCTGCCAACCGTAGTCCGGTGGAACTGTAGAGGCCTGACAAAAACAAAGGTGTACGACAGTTCGACAAAAAAAAAAAAATCTCGTATATAGGTATGTTCCGACTACTACACTTGAGTGACAAATTCCCTTCTAGATTTAGCGTTTTTATCATCTTAGACCACATTGCCATTTTATTGTATATCGGATATGAAAATAATATTTTATTCATATATAATATAGAAGAGATAGTAGACATTGACACATAAGACTCAAACTAAAATAATAAATATAAAAATTCAAAATAAGTTTCTTCTATATACTGCCAGTTGCGATTAATTGCAACACATTTCACATCAGGTTAAGTGCTAAAACAGTATAGACAAAAGAAAGATACATTTTTAAAATAGAACCATCTGGACAAAGTAACATCAGCAAACTTAAATACACATACGAAGTGTATTACTTTGTACTCAATAAAAAAATGCAGTTACAAATTTATTTTAAACACAGGCACCGAAATTACCGATCGTTATCATATTACCAAAGTTAGTGGTACTAAGTAATTTAACTTATACATATATTTATGTATAAGTGGTACTAAATAATTAAATTAAAAACAGTAAACAGACCAAAAAAACTCTTAATCTTATTACAAAAATGGTTTATTTTCGTTTGAATATTTATTCGTTCACAATCTCAAATGTCGTCTTTGCTATTAATTTTTTAATAAATAATCAACACCAAATATACAAATACGTTTAAACACCAATTTCATTCAAAATACAATAATGCGCCTTTCTATTATTAATAAAAAGGCGGTGAATATATGTAGATGTCATTTTAGATACATTGCATTGTTCATATTTTTTTATTTAATATAATTTGATATACTAAAATAACGCAACATTAAATAAAATTTTATCTGCTTAGTAATGTTAAAGTTAATATATGACCGATGCGCGATTTTCACCTCTACAGATAATAGTATAATATTTACCCATCTACTTTTTTTTTACAAAGTCACCGTTGTAGCGGTTGTGGGTTCGATGACCATTTCGCCTAAAACAACTTATTAGTCATTGATAACGTACACGCAGTTCATGATAATAAATATGTGAATACAGCTCGTAAAAATTAGACCTCCAAACAATCTAACACTATTTTCTAGGTTGACTTTCTTTCTTATAACATACACAGCAACTGCTCGCATATATCAGTAGGTACCTCAAAACCTCAATTATAAAATTAATTTTAGGATTCCGTTCTCAGAAAACAAACCTCTTGCTATAATAAGTCTTATGTTATCCGTCCTATCTTTTAAGGTATTTCTGATATTTTTGACGGTTACAATTTGCATCCGTGTATATATCAATTTATCAGTTATTGTGTGACATATAGTAACAATAAGTAAAAAAACAGACACAGGAAAGTAAATATTAAGAAAATCTACAAACAAAAAAACATGTTTTTCGACGTATTTAAATGTACGAGCTTTTATGCACGTCCGCACAGTCAAACAAATATTAGTCACGGTTTTTTTTAAATAAAAATACGTTTACATAGTTCATGTATTCAATTATTTAGAGATAGAACCATTTATCAAGAGCCATTCCAATGTATACTGTACTTATATGACAATTCAATATTTGTTACCTCATTAAAAAATAAAATATGTGTTACGCGACATTTTCCTGCGACTAAAGCACATTTGCACAGTGAACCTAACGCCTCCCCCGTTCTACATACTCCAACGAGCCAACACCAACTTCTATCACAATATCACTGGTATTTCCTTAATAAAGAAAGAAACAGTGCTATTATAAACGTATTCGTTATATATTATTCGTTATATCGATAGTTATTAATATAATTTGTATATAATTTATCATTTTATACATATCTATATTTTACCTTTTACATTAGTCACTACTTATTTCTCCTTGTATTTTTATTTCAAAACTGGTTACATAGGACAGAATAACTTATTAACAGTAGGACTAGCCGAAGTTCAAGACGTAAACGTCCAATAAAGTATTTCCAATAATAGAAAATAGTAATGTTTATACATGTGTACATCGAAACCTCTCTATGCAAGGATCGCTTTGTAATGGAAGTATGCACTTGATACTTTAATTTCGCATTCACCTTGTAGTAGCGTCGCCCGATAAATATTTAATGCAAATTGAAAAGTTTATAACTAAAATAAATTAAAGAACACACACGCACAAAAAGATGTGTCTACGTAATTATTTATAATAAAGCGCATCGTGAATGGTATAAACAAAGGCAATTGAGACGAAGGTTTATATCGTGCTGTCGATCGGTCAAATTTGCATGATAATAACAATATAAGAATGGTATCTAACTGGTAACTAACTACACAATAGTTATATGCATATATATAGTACTGATAGGCACCATCACTCGAGCCCAATTGTAAGCAACATTATTTAAATATGTGCTATAATTATCAGCTTCAACAATATCTACTATTCGAACTCGACAATCATGTAAACATGCATCAATACACTTCGAAAGAAATTAACATATTCAATCAATCTCATTCAAATTATTATTTGTAATATGAATGAAGTGATAACACGCCTTTATTGTCGTTGTTCTAGAAATATCACATTTGTGTTTGCGAATAAATGTGTGAACGCAATAAAAAGTTTTATTCACTATTTTTATTATAATAAAATAAAAAGCCTAAAGTATTTGCCGAGAAAAACACTCGGATGAGTAACAACTGCCATGAAGATACAAAGGATTTTAAAGTTTATAGATCTTAAAAATATTTTATTCATTTTAGGCCTTAAGAAGGCCTGGCCTTTATGCGCGTCAACACTACGACCGGTTCGGTAATAACTTAATCATGGAGAATAACCGGCAAGAAACTCGATCGGGTTTATCTTTTTGACACAGATATAAAAAAAAAATACATTGTTTTAGAGAATACACAGACAGAGAAGTCAGTTCCAGACATCGCCATCGTTCACATCTTGATCCAGCCTATAAGTTTTTTGACATCAAAACTCACTAGACAAGGCGCTTAAAAACTTACAGTCCGACAATTCGGTAGCATGCTTTGGGGCTTTGTTGTAAAATCTAACACTATTATCTACAAAAAGTAAATGTAGTTTGTTTACCTTTACTTTGCTACTTGCGTCGCGAACAAATTGTTCGCTTTCACTTGCTTCGGTTATTTATTCTAGATTTAACTTTTTCATTTACGGACCAGATGTTTAGAATTAACAAAGAGTAGTAACAAATGTTTTCTGTGGTAGGTGTAAGTAACAGTTATCCATCTGTTTCAATGGGTATTAACAAAGATACATCAAACAAACTATTTTTACCTCAAATTACTGAACCCTTTATTACACTGAACGAAAACTTATTATGACCAAAGAATTTACAGTGGCTCCTTGTAAATTAACGTAAAATAAAGAGATAAGCTTTCAAAATAAAAGTAAAAAGTTCACTGTACCTTGGAAAACCTTAAATGGAACAATGAGAAACACTATTATTAAAACAATTATATGAAGTGAGATGACATCATAAGCCATAACAATAAACATTGGCCCTTCAGAATTATAAATTTAATTATTTAAAAAAAAGAGTTAAATGGTGTTAAAATCATATCTACCAAATTCATAGTACGCTATGAATTCACCACACAGGTGACAAGTTATTATACACAGGAAGAATCACACGATTTACAGGTTTAGAAGACCCCTACAAATGTGCATCAATGAATGCAAATTGGCAATTTATTTTTTGCCTACCTTGGCAAATTTGGTACAAACCTACAAAGGCTTTCGCGAATACTCTCCAAGAAGGAACTTATGAAATAAACTTGTATATTCTTTATTCCTGACTCCACTGCATAAGATAAGACTAAGACTATCATAAGATTATTTTTTCAATGCACTCGGTGCATATCTTTAATTCCCATGACAGTGTTTTACAAAACATAAAAAAAAAATTATACATATCTCACTCCACTTGTATAATTCTACTACTGGTATGAATCCCTTCTAAACATCTGCATATCTTTTGAGGATATACTTCACAATTAAGATACAATATCCAATTAATAGAAAGATATCAATGTTAGCAAATAATAAAAAAAGTCAACTGTACTTCTTGTTTTTTTTCGTTTTCTGTCCTACTAACCAGTCCTCTGCAAAGACTATTACTACAATTTTAACATATAGATGTAATCTTTAACTGCACTTATGAGAACTTTTTTACATAATTGAACTAAGCATTCTTATTCTAGTCAAAAAAAAGTTTTTTTTTTTCTATTTTGTTCTTATTTTTCACAATGAAATATCATTTTCGATTAAAAATGTTCTCATGTAAGATACAAAGAATAAAAGCGTCTTGCAAGCCACCAAAAACATCACTCAAATATACGTTTAATAATTTTGTTAGATTTTTCTTAAAGCCAAGACAAATAAAACAAGTCCTGATGAAAAATATCTAAATGCGACATACTTAGTATTTTACTGATCTTCTTGCAATCTATGCTTTGTTTCAATAAAAAATTGTAGAGAATAACCTATGTATATCTTCATTTAGACAAGTTATTTGTATTTTTATTATAACATTTTAAAGCTTGAGAAGTGTGATTGTTCCCAGGGTTATTTAATTCGATGTAATTTTTTACATACTGTGATAAGAAATAATAGAAATTACTACTACATTGTAACAGATTAATACTGTATTGTTGTAAATTATGAATTTGTTGGTTTAAATATCCTTTATAAATAATTGAATACTAACAAAAATCCTAAAAATAATTCATAATTTTTTTTTAATTATTTCATATTATTTTAACCTCTCAGCTGATTTTTTAAAACCCAGATCTCAAAATGGTGGATCAGGTTTTTAATTATTTGTAATTTCATGACATTGTACATTGCAAATTACATTATTTAGTAAAAAAAGTTTGTGCAAATGAAAAAATTATATAAAAATACATTTTACATAACAATTACAATATTACAATACAACATTTGTTATTTTTCAAAGTCTTCTACAAATCAGGTATTTTTTTAAGCATAAGCTGCCAGTCTGTAGACCTGTGCCTCATGAGGTATACTTTTGTTTATATGGAACTTAAACCCTGATGGCTTTGGATAGTCAAGGGATTAAAATGATTAAAAACGACAATTATCCATAAATAATTACTTTAATTTATTAACATACAATAAATATAAAGAACATATTAGCAAATATTTATTAAGACTAGTTTAAGTAAAAAATATGTATAAAAACAATATTCATTAAAAATATTTTCTAATTTAAATAATTGAATTATTGATATTTAATAGTTAAATTTATGAAATATTTTCATTTGGTTCTACAATGCAGACATGAATTAGTTTATTCACAGAGTTTCCTATTTTAGTATATACCATTTACCAAATAATGGAAATATTTTAACATATATTGTTATATTAAATTTTACAAATATTATTTAGTTCAAAAACAAAAAGGTCTCTGTGAATATCAATCGAACTAGTTTTGTAGAAGTTTACATATTGATCGACTCCGAAATATTACAAATAAACTTTATAATTATTTTTAATATAATCTTAATTAGATTCTACATAAAATATTGTGTATATTCAAACAATTCACAAAAAGGTTTTTTTTTTAAATTGAAATATACTTATTTTAATATGCGATTATACGCTCAACGTTCTAATTTATCCGATCTACTTTACCCAGCTGACCAAGCTAATTACTGAAGTCGAGAAACAAGAGAAATATAATACTTACCGTTGCAAAAGTAGTTCCCATAAAGTCTATTCAAAAATATTGAACATTCAACACTTTTGACGGATTGGCAACAACAAAGAATTTCACTTATAAGTTTGTAAAAGAAATAATTTTTTGCTAACTGAATACTACTATATCCAATTATTTCATAAAGTTTTATTTACTGTTCTAAGTTGTATAACAGACAATTATTATATGAGATAATAAACGAGTGCACACTTTTAATAAAATAACACGATTACAAGTAAAACAAAACAATAATTACGAACGACACTCTCCGAACCATTATAAAACTGTAAACTGTCTGAAGCACGCGTCTATTCTACGAACTATATAAAATTGTATATGATTTAGGGCTCTACGATATATATCGATATTAGGATTATATCGATGTTTGGGTTGGATATATTGAACTTATTCGACTTATCAGTCCATTCAATAACGATGTATTATAATTGATATATCAAACAACAGACGTTTACTTTAAGTGTGTCACCATAGATTTGCTGTTTTACTTGCAGAAACAAAGCTGTCGATCATATTTATGAAAATTATAAATTATGGTTATAATTTTGTATTCGACAAAATTATGTTTTTCGTTCAGACTTTGATCCATGGCGTAATCAACCTAAATAGATTTAGTGAGGAAAATAAATAATGATAATCGGAACGGATATTAGCAAATTAAAATGTATACTTTACTTAACCCTTCGGCTAATATTTCAATGTATAATTATAAATAAATTATGTGTATTTTTATGTAAAATATGTTTTTAAATTAATTTCTCATTAGTACAAACTTTTTTTTTACTAAATCATAATATTAACAATGTACGATGTTATGAAATTAAAAACATAAGCCATAATTTTGAGATCTGGATCTTAAAAAATCAGCCGAGGGGTTATTATATATTTTATATATTCGTGTGTTATAAATATTCTCAACAAATTTAAATTATTACATTTAAGTTTTAATTCATTCATGTATTTAGAATAAAAAATGATACATGATAATGATATGATAATGAAGCTTAAACATTGTAACCGTTAATTTAAAAATATCTGCAATTAGAGACAACGTGTAGGCATATATAGTCACACAGGTAAAAGGTCACCCCAAAATTTTCAACTATGTGCAGTATCGTACGTGCTCTTAAGCAAATACAGTCTCATATCTTTAGTGACATTCCAGTGTAAGGCTCTCTTCCAATAATGCTACACTCAGCGTACGGTTCTCCAGGTTATGTTCATACTTAGACCATTCCATTTAATCTGACTTAAAACAGAATCTATTTAATACTTCTAACATTATTTTAAATTCCTTAGATGTAAATTGTGGGCCATTATCTGAAAAAAATATTCCAGGTAGTCCAAAAGAAGTGCAAAAGATTTTGTCTCATGCATAACAAAGAGTCTCAGATCTTATGTTTTTCACAGGTCGTACTTCTATCTACTTTTATAGGATATCGCATAAAATTAACCAGTAGCTACGTTCAAAGGCCCTGCGATATTAATTTAAAATGTCTCCCATACTTCTTCTGGTATAGACCAAGAGAAAATTGGGAGCTCTTAGTTACAAATGTGGTTCTATTGGCATTTTATACATCTCTTAATAAATGCGTCAATATCCTCATCGAGAGAAAGCCACAAAACATAATAACGTGAAAGATCTTTCATAGCGGATATTACGAGATGTCCTCTGTGAAGATATGTAAGAACTGATTTTCAAAGTCTTTCGTGTATAATTCACTCTATAATAATATAATTCTGCCTCACTGAATGATTATTTTGTTTTCAATCGATAATTCGAAACGATTTCTGTACATATGTGTAGTTTTCTTGAAGTTAAAGCTATAGATTGTAACAGAATGTGTTAATTTTTACGATGCGTGCGCACACCATCATGAAAAACCGACACCCTGAAGTTAGCTACAGTCAATATTTTATTTAAAAAAAGTATGGTATGTATTAAATACCTTTTTTCTATTGTTAGTGTCGTATTTTCTACAAACGTAGAATAAGGCGAAACATAAAATTTTTGAAAAGATTTTTATCTTGTTACGCCAAAGAAGTATAACTTCTAAGGCGTGTACATAAGTAAACACACACTTTTTTTATTCTTAATAGAGGCGTTTAATTTTTTCACCCATTTCCTTTTAGTATCGAGTAATGAAATATAAAAATATTAGAATATCTCAAAAATATCGACGTATTTTTTTTATATTGTACAAATTCAAAGTAACGTTTCGTATATCGTATCAAAAAATATCGATATTTTTGTCGGACAAACATCCCTAAAATGATCCAGGCAAGATTGAGGTTTCAACAATGTTACCAATTTAAATTCTTTGAAATTACCAATGTAATGTAGAAAATACTAAAAATTTTACATTGTTTAAATATTTTAGAGGTGTGGATGTACGAGTTTAGAGCTGATAAAAAGTACGATTATAAATTGATAATATTAATAATAGTGTATAGTATGTGGATGATTTGTAAAATATAGCCATTTTTAAATGAATGAGATTGACGACATATTGTTTGATCTATGAACTTCATCATTATAAATCCATTTGATGTTAGTCATTTTATCAACACCAAAATTGTCGGACGTCGATTTTGCACAAACTAGATAAAAACGATAGAATGAAAACCAGAACCTGGTTACATCGGCTATAATAATACGATTCTTCACGAATGTGTTAGTATTGTACGGTTACTTTTTACTTCAGCATTGTTTATACAGTAGGTAGAAATAGTTTTTAAGAAAAGTAAAAGAAATAGTAGTAGGCTTAGTAACCGAGTGTTTGCGTTTTCAATAATTGAAACTAAATTCTACTGAACCATTAAAAAAATTAACTAGCCATAAATAGCTACTTATCTCTAGTAAAACCGTCGTATAAATTATATATTTTAATAAAAAAAAATTACTAAGGTATCAACACTGGTTCTAATTTTATTTTAATCATCCAATGAGTTTCGATAAAGCAAAACATAACAATAAAACTTGCAAAGCGATTGACGTCATTCAGTAGTTAGCTCGACACTTAACTGTCATTTTGTAAAACGGTTCCAAACACAAACTACTAAGAGGATACGTTCCAAAACATTAGTGTTTCTGCCATTGCGGTTGAAAATCATTTCACGTAAAAACCTAAATTATTTAAAATCGATAGTTACGGAAAGTTCTAAAATA
Organism: Antheraea assamensis; assembly: GCA_035772565.1. Lineage (NCBI taxonomy): Eukaryota > Metazoa > Arthropoda > Insecta > Lepidoptera > Saturniidae > Antheraea > Antheraea assamensis. Next base: position 2,356,280 of record JAQQSE010000042.1, read on the forward strand.
AATCAATTTTCTTTTAATATTAAAACAATAATTTATATATATGGTCACACTGTGTGTCCACTATGTACCAACTTTACCAATCCAACTATTATAAAGATAAGTTATATATAATCTGTACTTTATATTTTTATTGAACGCCTAGTATTAGTCTAATTCTGGGCTTTAATCTGGCTGGTTGTGTTTGGACACCATACGCTTAGATATATAGTTCACCTTGTGCAACCTGCAACTTTTACCACGCTAAAAAAAATATACTTCAAAGGTGTCTAGTGTCCTTATTTAAAAAAGGGTTTATTTGTAAGCCCGCGTATTTCAAATTCTCTATTGTTCAATTTAACTGAAGGTCTATCTTATTAATAAGGTGCGAATAATACGTAAAGTAGGTAATATTTTCTCAAAAGGAACATTACTTACATTCTAAAAGTTACACCAATACTCTGCTGAAATTAAAATGTATTTAGGTAAAAAATTATTTATTTTCACATAATTTATTTGTCATTTTTTTTTTAATAGATGTCACCAAAATGGAAAATTTATTTCTATAAAAAATATACACAGTTCCCAGTTTTGACATAGTAAATTTTTTTTGGTAGTTACATTGTAAGTCCACAAAAATACATTTAATTTTGAATGCCTATAATAATTTATGTAGGTATGCGCAAGTTCCAGGACCAGCACCACGACTTAATGATTTATAACAACATTCTAATAATTAACATGCTTTGTTATTGTTCTGACCTACAAACCGAAAACAGAAAAATAATGTTGGATATTGAATTGATTAGTCATATTTATTGAAAAACTCCCTACACGGCCTTCTTACGAATTTTGTGTGAAATATATTTTCTGATACCTATCTTCATAAGTTAAACTTCACAGGCTTATTCAGGCCCAGTGCCACAATGATAGTATGTCCTACTATTGTATTGAAACGGGTGGTAATGAGTTCGATCTTCACACATCGCTGAAATTCGTGGCATGAGCATAATAATAAATTGTGTATCTGGGTATTAAACATATATTTTAGTGTGTAGGAGGATGTTAACTGTTTAGTTGTAAGCAATGCTTAGTTTGAAATTAAATTACCGGCCTTGAAATTGTGTCCTTCAAACAAAGTAATGTGATATAACTTAAAAAAATAAAATTTTATTGTAAGCTGTCATATTACAAGTAAGCCCGAAAAGTGTAATTTTTCTCCTCAATCGTTGAACTTTTGTACAAGTGGTCTTAGTCGTGAAATGTAGTCAGAAACTGTTGATATTTGCCTCACGCTATCTCCATCATCCATCTCTATTGCCCGTCAGCCTAATATATTCATCCATGGGGCTGCCCGCGCCCGGATTTCATTGATTCCTAGGACGAGTTCCCTGCAATGTAGACTCATAAATTCCCTTATAAGGCCATCCGTACCTCTAGAGCCCTTAATTGCTTTTCGTTAGTTTTAATGTAATCTTATACGAAGCTAATTATGTGTACTAAATTTCGTAAAATACACTGTCAATATTTTTTTAATGATGAATATAATATAGCCAAAGGTGTCACGAAAATTAACATCAGAAATTCAAAAATAACATGATATATTCAACGTAATGTGTATTTTCTTGACATATTATTACTATGAAGCGATGATGGTTCAGTCGGTAGTGTGTTCGGACACAGCATCGAAGAACGTAGGTTCGAATCCCCACAACTGAGTCGGAGCTTTCGGTGAAGGAAAACATCATGACGAAATCATAGCTTGGCGGTAGGGCTTTTTCTAAGTCCGCCTGGCTAGCTACCACCCTCAAGTTGAAAATCTGTCGCCAAGCACCTGTTGGCGTGTTCCGGCAGCTGCACTTGAGAACCAGTCTCTCTCTAGGTTTAACGTGACTATCATTTTAGACCACATCATCATTAAACATCAGATAAGATTGTGGTCAAACGCTAACTTATAAGGTATAAAAAAAAACTTTAACTATTAACGTGGGTTTGCAAATGAGGAAATACTAAACTGATCTACAAGCTGCTTTGCTTTCATAGAAGTAGAAGAAGACGGGTCATTAAATTTCTTTGTTTTCTATTGTTCGGTCAGTTTGAATTGAATTATGTTTAAACTTTTTTTGGGGAATTAACGATTCGTCATGGGTATTTTGCGAAAGTTTACATATCACGATGTCTTCATTAGCTATTGGAGGTTTTTCATTTGATAACCGTTTACTACAAGATGCACATACATAAACCTTTGTTGTGCATCTCCACTTTAGGGCTAATCCTTAAGAAAATTTCCCTGGTAATGACCTCATTGGTACTTACCTAACGATATGGATTAAAACATCAGTCATAGTACAGAGACATTATAAATCAAATACTGTGTGCACAAGTTACAGAGTATTCAGGAGCAACAACTAAATCAAAGAGTATAAGAAGTTTAACTAAATAACGTATAATACGAAATGTTTTGGCGTCACACTTTTGTATCTTTCTAATATAGCTTTAACTCCATTTGAGCAACAATTAATTCTTCTAGCAGCTAAGAGATGGCGCTACCGAACATGTTTTGTTACTATGATTGTTTTATCACTACTTCCTACTAAATTAGGTTTGTTCAAGTGTATTGTTAGTAATAAACGTTTGAGCGAGCTAGCGATGATAGCTCAGTGGTTAGCGTATTTTTTGCAAACGAGCCGGAGTTTTCGGTAAAAGAAAACATCGTTATGAATCCATAGCATGGTGGTAGGGTATTTTTAAGCCCATCTGACTAGCCTGTATACTCATCGGCGTGCTACCACTTCATTTCGGGATAGGTTTAGGTTCGCTGCTATCCGATGCTGGAACGACCTACTCACTCCAATGTGCAATCTTAGCGCGTTACTTACATTTAAAACTCATATGTTTTTTTTAATTTATTAATATCGCCATTTATGTAGCTGCTATTAATTAAAGATCTAATTTGTGGTTCATACATGCCTTCAATTGCTTCTTGTATATATTAAAATGCTGTTTTATGTACTGTAATATTTTTACCTTATTTATTTCCCCTATATACATAACTTATTTTCTCTATATGTAATATACTTAAAACTTTTTTATTGATATTTTATTGATTGCGTACCGTTACTTGCTCTGGGTACCAGTCGAAAATCAGCGCTGAGTGTTTCTTTGGCAAATTAGAATATACAAATCTGGGCAATTCAATAGTGGAGGTTTAACAACTTTTAGTATATTATAAATGTACTTGAAAGGATATTTTGAATTAGAAAATAAAACAAAATTGATTGAAGTAAATCAATTTGTATTTGAAATATGTATTTCCTGTTTTGTATATTATTTTTCAGTTATAACATTCTTTATAAAAAAAGTTTTTGTTAATAATAAATAAATGCGTATAATATTGTTTTGGTGAATATGTTCAAATCGAAAAGTTACTTACTAAAAAATGGAGTTGTAATTACGACTATCATTTAGAAGTTCATAGCTTGACAAATAATCATAGTACAGAAAATATTTGTATTTCCATTCATACCTATGTAAGGCTAATTTAGACCATATATAACTGAACTCCAAAATATTTTGTATTTTACTGATCGCTTCACATGATATATCCCTTTTATAAAGCATTTATCGAATGAATGTACAACTTTAGAAAATAAATGCACGGTTCAATTTTATTCATAAATTTTATTAAATCCGCTTCCTTATAAGAAGTTCTAACTAACTGTTGATAATACATCGTAATCTTATCTTTCGTTATTGCAATTCGCTTAACTAAATCTTTTTATAATGTTATTATATATAGGTTCGTTTTTATATGCATTTCTTTTAATATATATATTTATGTAGCTTTAGATAAGTATTCATTTATTATTAATTTCGTCATTTTGACTGTGCTCGTTCAACGAAATTGACAGGTAATATTCATATATTTTAATTAAATTAATAAAGTAACAATAGCCATGAAAATTTTCAAATTTCCATAAAGTCCATACAGACGATGTATGGTCAATGTGCATTTTGAGTATTTTCCTCTACTTTGTATATATAAACGAAGTACAATGTTAAGTTTTGTATGATATTCACAGCAAACATAATCAACTTTAATAATAGTTATTATGGTCGACCACAAAACGTTACTAAACTTTACCGACCAAAATACCAAAATTTATACCTTCATTTTTAGTCCTCATAAAATTATCTTTGTCCAATATTAGAGCCCTCCTTGAAGATTAGCTCTGTATTAAATAACTTTATATTATAATAACGAAGTAGATGTATACAACTTATCCACTTCAGCGGATTTATTTTATCTTAATTAAGTTTGTATTGTATTTAACCAATATGTACATATAACAATTATGTAACAATTATTTAACAATTATATGCTAATAATAATAATACCAAACCATACATTTTTCACTGTTAGGCAAGACCGCTTCCCGTTCGAAAGCATGGATTAACCGCCACGTCAGCTCACGACGTATTAGCGATTTCAAACGTGGATAAATTTACAATTCTTTATCATATCACAGTTACATAGTTAATATTTTCCAACAATATTTGGTTTCGCCATCAGCTGATCATATTAACAATTACATTCAAATTAATGCGAAATATCTGAATTTTATGGGGCATTCCGATGCTAAAATTTGCAAACATCAATAAAACATTTAACCTTACACCAAATGAACGTTCGACCTCCATGGTAGGATAGTACTTGCTGAGTAAAGATAAAGCTGTAATTCCCAAAAATATTGCACCAAAACCTTCAGTAATACAGTAAAAACCCGGCCCTTCGAACGATAAGCCTTTGGTAAGCTGAAATAATGTTCCACTGCAATAGCGCGTCATCTTTAATATTTTGCGAGAATTATGTGATAACAGAAATAGCTAAATATCTTCGCATCAAAATTGTGAATTTACATTGTGTACCAGCCATAACCAAGGCCTAGTGAAGTAAAGAACGTTCTGCCTCTGTATAACATAGATATGAAAATGCTCCATCGAATAATAAGTCTATAGAGAAGAACGCACATTTTAGTTTATATTATGTTTGGTATATACACTGATTCTGCAATTTAAAAGCCAACGTTTAGTTATTTCTTGAAACCGATAGGGTTTGCTGTCACAAAATACATAATTAATACATAAGAACAAAGAATATTTAAACCTTATCCACTTTAGTTATCACCTATAAAATGTATCATAAGCTACAAGTCTCGTTTGAAAGCTGCAAAAACAACAACATATTTATTCTATGCATTCGTCATTAATGTTTGTATAGTGATAAAGTGCAATCATATGCCAACAGTTGACAGAGTCCGCGCCCTTCATTCAGCACTTGACAGTTACAACTTTTGATTGCTATTTCAAATATTGATTCATAACGTTGACCCCAATAATTATTGATACATATATATTATACTGCTACGTACTTAAGCCATCACGTACAGGACGCCTGATAAATGAACGGGTGTCGTTAATTGCAAGATACGATACCGTTTTGATAACACTTTCAGATGTAATTCTTAAACGGAACCATTGTTTAGCACCGATGCACAATTAGTATCTATCTATATTTTATATATTACTATATAATATCGTATTACGCTATAAATATTCTCTTAAATAAATATAATAGTAAATCCTGCTACCAATACACCACTTACAAGTATCTCGACGTGGAAGAATTGCTTGTTAAATTTTAACAAGATTCTTAATTTCTAAGAACGTGCATAAATAAATATGTAAGGTAAAACGGCTTACATATAAAGTAACCCAATGCGAATTATAATTTTTCTTCTAATACTATCGAATTTTCTAATCCTTTAGTGAACTGTGATTTTGGTTCATACGTTTATGTAATGTTACACAAAAAGATTATAGCTTTACCAGCTATATACTTACTAATATTATGAATGCGAATATAAGTAATATAAGAAATATTGCATACACATTATCAGGGGTACAGAAAAGGACATAGGGTACCCTTCATCCAGAAAACAAGTAATGTTCGAATTGGATATATCAAATTTATATTAACGCGAGCCAAGCCACGATCTGAAGCTAACCTATTATAATAAAGTAATAAAGTTTGTACCATTAACATCATCAGCCTGTAACTGACCCACTGCAAGGTCACAGGCCTCTTCCAGAACGAAGGTATTGGCGTAATCACCACGCCAGACCACGACGTATTAGCGATTTCAAACTCGGAGAAAATTCTCAATTCTGTATTTTTCCACATACCTTTGAACTACAAGAACATTCCTCAGGTTCAGGTTTCCGTACGATGTTTTACTTCACCGTCAGCCGATAGTGTAAACAATTTAAATTTGAAATGTGCGCAAATTCCGAAAAATTTATTGGTACATGCTGGTATTCAAACCTATGCGCATTGGATCGATATTCCATCGGTGAAACCAGTAGACAATCACGACTTAAAAACAAAAAAAGGTCTTATATTTGAGGTAATTTCTAAATTAGATAAATCGCTAAAAAAAATCGGTAATAGACAGCTACATTCTCGGTGAGTAACATAGGCTCTATATTATACTTAATTTTGCCACTGGCTTTGCTTGCGTTGTTGACCTATTCCTCGGAGAATAATACTTTTTCTGGATTAAAAACCTAACTCTATGTACTTTTATATACCCCAAACAACATATTCACAAAATATTATTAAGATCGGTTGAGTATTCAAGTTGTGAAAGCGTAACAAATAAACAAACTAACATTCGCATTTGTAATATTAGTTTAGATTAAGATTGCTATTTCATTTTATATTCGAATTAACGCACATGAAGTTTTAATGAATAATATGTTTATAAGTCGCGAACTAATGTAAACATATTGCATTGCATATGGGACATAATCAGTCCTTCTACGGATATTGGCTAGTGAACTATTCGCTTTGTTCAACAATTCACCGACAGTTAGATTACTTCCACTATTAAAGTGTTTACAATGATAAAAAGTTATCAGTCTCGTCCGCAACGCACAGGAAGAATGTAGGTTTCAAAACGGACACATCGACAGACATACTGGTTGATGTAAAAAAAAAAACAATAAGTTATCTCTGATGATTTCAGACTATGCCGAAAAAGGAGTCGAAGTCTAAAGTGAAGCGAGATGGGGAATTCATTCCTCCGGACGGCGGATGGGGATGGATGATTGTTGTTGCAGCAGGCATTTCGAATGTAAGTTCTAATCATTATAATTTGGAAAAAGATACATAATAATAAAAATATAAATTATTAATATTATGAAAAAAATCTAGGAATTTAAATAGAATTTAAATTGCTATATAAGCATATATCAATACACACGGTTTGTCAACAAATCCGTCTGCCTATATTAATTACTATGCCCTATATATTATATAATATATAATATATATAATTTATAAGTATGTTTGCATTATTTATATCGTTATACATCTCTTAATAAAATTAATGGTATAAAATCAAAAGTAGAACCGCCCATTACTATAACAACTGAAAAAAGAACTGATTAAATTTTAATTGTATCCATAAATAATTATGGCGAATATGTTACTATTGTTCTTGGGGGAATTTAACCCCTGGACTGTCCAAAACCATTAAGGTATAAGGTCCATACAAACGAATGTTGAACTCGTGAGGCACGGGTCAACAGACTGGCTGCATAAACTTAAAAAAATACCTAATTTGTTACAAAACTTTGAAATATAACAAATAATGTAAAAATGTTTTTTTTAATTTCCACCAATTTTTTTTTACTAAACCACGAAATTTACAATATATGTTATCGTAAAATTAAAAACGTAATCCGCCATTTTGAGATCTGGGTCTTAAAAAACCATTCAACAAAGATTATTAAAAATATCGGTGTCTTTACATATTTAATTTTTTACCACCGCACTACTTTGTCTTCCACTTCCCAACTTTGTCGACTTTGATTTTATACGATTAGAATTTTCAACAAGTCCAAGATAACAATTATATATTTATCCACCACGCAAAACACATACTAGACACACACCACAAAACGTGCGTGCAACATGCCACTTATATTAAAATCGCAATTGTTTGCATTATTAACAATGCATTTACCGCGTTCGTTGTATTCTATTGTTAGGGGAATCAAACATTAAATAATTTAAAACGCACTGTTACAATTATGCACTATTATATCAACATATAATATATATGACCCCGTAGCCCAATTACAGTGATAAGTTCATATTACACTAATGATTAATAAAGCTTAACAGACTCATACTGTGACATCTTTATTGTTTTTTTTTTAAATTTGCAAACACAATTTTAGACACGGCTATTTAATCCTGAAATAACCATAACTTGTATTGAGGTAAAACAGATGGTATACTTACATATACAGACATTTAACACCAATTTAAAGAATAAACAATTATGAAAATGACATAGAAGTCAGTCATATGCGAGAATTAAACATGCAAACTTCGGCTAATAGTATAGCTACTTCTACCGTGCGATGAGGCCTTATATGCAATATGAAGACTAAGATGTATTAGCGTATGCTATTCCAAGCATATGTGCCTTTACTATAGTGTCCTTAAACCAATATTAACTATTATACGCCTCCATGAACCGTTTGCCCTTTACCTCGGAAAGGAGAAAAACGAAATCAACTTTTATTAAAATAATAAGTAAAGAGAAAAGATTAAAAAAAGAAAAATCTTATAATATGTCTCAAGCCAGGCTTTAATCAATATTACTTGATAAAATTTCTATGATAGATTACTATCTCTTTATTGAAATGTTTTAATCGCTAGATTCGAATGAGAATTTGCTATTGTTTTTGTTAATATCTACAGCGTAAACTGTTATTAGGTGACTTGTAATAATCATTAATCAATAGTGTACCACAGAACAAGGGATTCATTTTTAGTACTATGAAGTTTCCTTGACAAAGGCTTTCCATCATTTGTTTATATCTTCATATCTTCAAGGCCGAAGAAATAGTAGAATATGTATTTATTTCCAGTCGTCGAGTGGTTTGACCGGCAGAATGTCAATTCGATGTTCGAAGGTTCATGTAGCAATGGAGTTTTCGGAATCTGCATACATTGACTAATTCAAATTAGTAATACTGTCGGCTGATGGTGTAGGAAAATATCGTGAAGAAACCTGAACCTGAGAAATGTGTTAATAGTACCTATGTAGGAAAATATAGAACTGTGGATTTTTCGGAGTTTGAAATCCCCAATACGTCATACGTTCGCGTAGTAATTATGCCCATACCTTACAGGCTGATGTGATGTTGTCATTATTTTATTGCCAGTTAAGTTAATCTAAACTAAGGTATTTGTTATTACTAACATTATATCAGTTATACTGATAAAGAAAAATAAACATTCATCAATACAAAGGCAACAATCACATTGATAACTAGTAATGATATGAAATTAAAGCTATGCAAAATATGTTTTATTATTATTGTAAAAGACAGATTGATAATACGTTACTTCATGATAAACAAGTGCGATCCAAAAACATCTGTAGCCATTAAAAGATCTACAATTCATTGGCAGTCGTCATAGTAATGTGAATCTTTAAGCCTCTCGACTGTGGGATATACACTTTGACTCTGAAACGTTACAGACTAAGAGAGAGTAACTAATGGATTTTTCACTATATGCATTGTTGTACCAATTGACTTGGGTATAGACACCCTAACACAATATTTTATAGTAAGAAAATTACAGTTTGTATATTCGTGTACCGAAATTTTTACAACTTTGTTTTTCTGTTTTCAGCTGTCTGCATTACCGATACTCCAACAATTCGGTCTCCTGTTCCGTGACAAATTTACCCGTCTGGGCATATCCAGTTCAGAGACGACCACTATTATCAACATGAACTCTGCCCTGACCTCTTGCGTCGGTGCGTGACGCGCCTTGCATGGTAACTCTCTGATACCATACCGGCCTCTTCCTAATAAACTATCATTCTAATAACACGGCTTAGAGCAATATATTAATCATGCTTATCTTTCAATGGTTCGTAAAATTACTACACTGTACTCAATGTTAAGGGTAATGTACAGTGCGGTACAAAAACAATATCAATAATCTGTAGACTAGAATTAATCAGTAGTTGTAATGCAAAAGTTATTACAAAATACTACTATCGCATAAAATAAAATAATAAAATGACTATCATAACAAGCAGTTCTTTGTAATTGAGGTACTTATTCACGATCCAGCCATCTACGAATTTCCAATTGACAGAAATTAAAAATAATTGTTAATATATTTATGACTGAGACCTAGATAGGTGACATTAAGTTATTATGATACATGCCTATAGCAGCAATTAAATTATTGAGAAATTATAAACTGTTCCTATAATCTGTTAGAAGGTTATGTCGAATGTGAATGAACGAAGAAAGTTTATGTCTAGTTGTGAAACTATAATAATAGTCAAAAACTAACTATTTTACCCTTTATGTTTATTTTATAACCTAATTACGTTTATACGGTGTAATGAATCCGCTTGTTATAGAGACATTGTACAAATATTGACTTCAAATATTTATTGTAATTTCAGGTTTGGCAAATGGTCCAGTATTCAAAACCTTCAGTTATCGCCAGGTATCACTTACTGGAGCAATCGTTGTATTCATTTCGCTAATGTTAACCACATTTTCGTATAATTTTATGACATACCTCATATCTTTCTCAATACTCTATGGTAATTTTGTTGTTATAACGATTTATTATAAAAAAAAAGGCGTCTAATAAAGACTTATAATGCACTTCCTCTTATTTCCAGGTGCAGGATATGGTATAAGCAGTTCAGCTAACGCCTTAGCTTTAAACACATATTGGAAGAACAGAAGAAGATTGGCGACTGGATTATCATGGACCACTACAGGACTTGGTCCTATGATGTGGCCACATATAATAACAGGTCTATTTGCTGTTTTTGGAGAAACTGGTGCTATTCTTATTATAAGTGGGATATCTCTTCACGCAATAGCTTGCGCACTACTTTTACAGCCAGTGGAATGGCATTCAAAAACACGAAATTCGAAAAATGACGAAGAAAAAAAGCTGCTAAACGGAAACAGCAAAGGTAATTTACCAGAAACGAAAATAGAGAGCGGTTACTTCAGCCAAATATCAAAACTTAAAAATTTAAGCGCATTTTCTAGTCAATACTTGTACAATGAAGATGATCCTATAAACCCTGGGTATGAGATAACGGATCCCGGCGTTCCCATGATGTTGCGAGCTAATGACGGTTACTTTAGTCAATCGAGACAATCACGTAGCCGAGTGTCATCAAGAGACGGTTCAAATAAAAATTCTCGTCTTAATTCCAAGAAGCCTTCAATGTCAAATTTATTAGAAAATAGATCTCGTAAATCTTCAACGCTATATTTAAATGACTCTAAGAAAAACTCTTCAGCCAATCTTGGAGCTCTTGCCCAAGAGCGAGAGCCGTACAAAGCAAAACGTAAAACCTCAATCACTTTAGATACACAAATACCTGAATCTGAAATAGAAGACTGTCCTACTTTAAAAGCTCCACAAGATTTGAAAGCAGAAGAAAAATTTGTCGTTCAAAATATTGATCCAAAACAGGCAGAAGTAATCGCCACCAGAGCCGAGAAACAGATGGCTGGAAACAAAAGTATAAAATCATTTAAAATGGATGGTCAATACGGAGAAAAATATCATAAAGATAACCAAAGTAATATTTCTTTGAAGAATCAAGATGAGTATGAAGAAAAGAAATATTTAAGGGACAACCACAGCAATCAGTCCTATCGTACGAAACATAGAAGAAAATCAAACAACTTTAATTATGAAAGTGAGGTTCTGAAACAAGCTTCACTTAAATTAGAAGAATATTTACAAGAAAATGAAAATAATCAAAATGAAAAAGTAAAAATATTTATTACTCAAATGAGTGAATATGACAATGACGTGTTTATTGAAAAAAAAGATGACGAAGAAGATGGTGATGAAAAACTTACCTTTTGTCAGAAAGTAACCTTGTTCTTTGATTTAGATTTATTAAAAGACTTCACTTTCATTAATTTGATGTTGGGTATAACATTGGCTAATTTCAATGAATTAAACTTTTCAATTTTAACGCCTTTTATACTCGGTGATTATGGTAAAAGTAAGGTAGAGGTCGCTCTCTTTATGTCATTGTTAGCAGGCATTGATATTTGCGTTCGATTTTGTATTCCTTTCGTTGCTGGCAAAATTGGATGGGAAAGTAGTTCCTTCTTTCTTTTTGGTGTGATGTCAATGGCAATGGGAAGAGTGGGTAAATTAATTTTAATTTCTTGTTACATTTTTCATCGATAATGACAACACATGTAAATCTCCATTGTTTTGCAGTTTTAGCGTACTGTCAGGAATATTGGGTGGTAATATTGGTAGCAGTGATGATAGGCTTTGGAAAAGGGCTGCGGACAGTCTTTATGGCTCTAGTTATCCCAACACACGTCCCTTTACATAAATTGCCTGGAGCAACTGGAATACAATTGCTAACAGCTGGTATTGCATATCTTACATTCGGACCAATAGTCGGTAAGTATATTTTAATAATATTTTGTTTAAAGCTACTCATTTACATTTCAGCAAATAAATTAAAATATAATTTTATTGATTTTGACAGGATGGATTAAAGATAATGCGTCCACAGCAGTAACATTGCACTGCCTAAATATATTTACTTGGCTGACCGCCTTGTCTTGGGGTTTGGAAAAATATATTACAAAGAGACGCCAGAAAGGATCCGAACCAGAAACAATGAAAGTTTAATAAATAGTTTTTTGATTAATTATTATACAACTACCAATAACATAATGTTCTTTCAAAATAGGTTTCTTTTATTTTCTGTGTGTTTTGTAATAGCGGTTGGTTTTTTTTTAGTACAAATAAATAATAATATCTGATGTTTTTTCATTTATTATGTATATACATATATGAAAACTAATCTTTATTTTCAACGTTTAGTTTACATTTTGTATATTAATAATCTCTCAAAGCCAATTTATCAAAAAAGGACTTTATATACGCAACTGATATGGCCATCCTTTAAACACAAGAGATGTGTAAACAAATTCCTAAGTATACAACGCAACTGTGCTATCAGAGGGTGCTATCATTCTAGAAACTCATCTTTTTCAACTAACACGACCCATAGAAAGGACAATGTACCTTTGCATCCAACACGCAATACTCAGAATTACTGTTGATTCTATAAGTCTAATTAATCAGGAATATGTCAATAAATTCCAACAAATTTTTCAACCCTTTTTCACCCATATTCATGCGGACATAAGCTAGCTAAAAGATACTAAGGTTATATCAGCGATTATTTCCCACGATAATGATGGTTCGTTGATAACCAGAATTTTTCAATTGCACAACGATTGGGCCAAGTTTTGAAGCGATGATGGCTGAGTTGGTAGTGTGTTCGGACACAGCGTCGAAGGATGTACATTCCAATCCTAGCAACTGAGTCGGAGCTTTCGGTAAAGGAAAACATCGTGATGAAACCTTAGCATAGTGGTAGAGTTTTTTCTAAGTCCGCCTGGCTAGCTACCACCCTAAACTTGAAAGTCTGTCGCCAACCATCTGTTGGTGTCTTTCGACAACTGCACTTGAGAGCCAATCTCTCTAGATTTATCGTGACCACCATCTTAGACCACATCACCATTTAACATTAGATGAGATTGTTTTTGTTTATTGCCGATCTCCAGACTTGTAAATAGACATGAGCACATCACAAACGCACATACCACAATTTATCCTGGCTTCAGGTGTGCCGTTAAACATATCTTAATAATACCATTCAATCACATCCGAGACTCACACCAATCTTTGAGTTAGAAGGCATTGTACGTAACGAAACTGGCGATGTTGAAACGAAATGGGTTACTGCATTTTACAACGATCCTCGACTCGTAAGAGAAGACACATAAAACAAGGCATCTGCAGGCGGTATATTCTTATTATGAGCAACATTTATTTATAGGGCACGCACACTCAAAACAGTATTTACACAGATTAAAAATCATATATGTAACTGAAGAACTATTTAAAAAAAATAAAGAAACAAACTGAATTTGATTTGTTTTTTATATCATTACTTATATAACGCTTAAGTCTGTTTTACCACGATGATAATAATTATAATTTTTATAGTTTTTTTTTTTCGAACTGTCTACACTGTTGACCTGGCAAGGCCTCTACAGTTTCACCGGACTACGGACTACTAATTTTTATTGTGTTTTATATAACATCATATACAATTTAATATACTAAGTACTATTTCATTTTATTTACAACAGCACCAGACAATTTATTATCATGATCCATCATCATCATCATCATTTAAAGGGTATAGTCGCAAATGATAACTGTCTCGAATGTCACATATCTTTGCGACTGCTCGTAGATTCTTTGTCTTGAAATAAACATGCGTCACAAACAAAATCGAAACGCCTTTACGAAAATTATCATCAATGATGCACACGATCACGTTGTGTGATTGTTTCTCAAAATATGTGATCAAACAACTAATAAGTGTCATAATAATTATTAAATTAAAAGGGACAAAACAATACAACTGGATTATGATATAACGTCATTGTATGCAGTCTTCGTGTCAATCGTTTTGGCCGCTCTGAATGTAGCGGTAAGTTCGGTCTTGCGCATAATATAGTCAGGGGTTTAATACAAAACGAAGTTAAGGAATTTAAAATTGCCATTGATTTATCCGTTAAAGTTGTATTGATATCATACATATAATAAAATACGTATTCATACCTAAGCTTGTGTTCTGCCCAACTATATTCAGACAGACAAAGAAGTTTAGTGCGGACTATACATAAGACGTTAAAATAATATAATTCGTTGGCGTTGTTGTTATTATTGACACTGACAACTTAAATAACACACGTATAATCGTGGCATTACTTTGGCACCGGAGACTGGCGGTGTCCTCTTTCTATTAAATCATACACAAAGCAAATATAAATTCCAGAATATTATTTAACCGATAAGTTGTCCCACTAGTGTAATGATTTCTATTTTTGATCATTGATTTTAATGATTTCATAATGCCTTTATAATATTTTTATTAACTAAAATGATATTCAAATCATTTAAACGGACTTCAGTGAGCTTCCTGTTGTCACTTTTAGTATTTGTTTAGTCTTTCAATCTATCAGTCACTGGAAATGCATTGCATTCGTATTTTAATACCGTTAGCGACAAAGGTGGGATAGTCAGTTCTTATTCAACCATCAAGGTCTATAAGAAATACGTAGTGATGTTAAGCTTTGAAGTGTATTAAGTTAATAAAAGGTGTTTAGTAAACGAGCTCTAAAGGAAAAAAGTATTTTTTATAATGAAGGGTATTTTCATAATACTAGTATCATTGCTAAATTCATGTCACTTAAAATCCGGTACAAAATGATATTCATTGATTTCAATGGATTCAGAAGAAAACTGGATTCTAAATTCCTTTACTAGTAAAGTAACTAAAATTGATAGATATACCATGGTTTTAAAGATCCTTGTTTCGACTTCTTGAGACAATTTATCTAAAATTTATCTATAGGTACCTATATCATGTCTACGTTGTTTTACTTTACGGTGAGATCACTTGTATCAAATAAAATGTGGTGGTCTGTAGGTGGTAGAGATACACTGAAACTATTACTGGTTTCAGAATGTATGGATCGGCTCGCCCGGGGTAGTACCACCCTCTCACAGAAAGCCGACGTGAATTAACAGTGTCTGCACTGTTGCGTTTCGTTCGGTCAGTGAGAGCGCCGGAGGCCCACATATTTAAAAGGCCGGCAACGCACTTGCGACTTTCCTGGTGTTGCTAGTGTCTATGGACGGCGGTGATCACTTACCATCAGGTGACGCACCTGTTCGTTTGCCCCCTATGATACAAAAAATAATAACAATAAAAAAAATAAAAGTACATGTGCCAAACTTTTTGACCGCTCTAAGTATAATTGCGGAGAACACATATTTAGGTATAAATACATAACATCGAGACAATTTAAGAATACATAAAAACTAATTTTTGATTTCTTTTCATAATAGCTTTGCTTTTTTTTGTTTTTGACTATATTACGCACAATCCTGAACTTTACGGTGATATTGCTGCGACCAAAAAGATTAACGAGGACTGTACAAACTTGTAAACCCCTTGGCTGATTTCTTCAGACACAGTTCTCAAAATGGCGGGTTATGTTATTAATTTCACGACATTCAGAATTTAGTAAAATAAAAAAATCGTACAAATGAAAATATAATTTAAAAATACATTTCTACATAAAAATTATAATTTCACAATACATAATTTGTTATTTTCCAAAGATTTTTGGGTATTTTTTTTAAACTTCTGCTGGCCTGTGCCTCATGATATTTACATACATTTGTATGGACATAAACCCTTATGGTTTTGGACAGTCCAGGGATAAAATTGACAAATAATAAAGTATAATTTAATATTAGCAGATTTTTTATTCAAAAAGAGTTCCACATAGATTTAAATCCACAGAGGATTTTAAGGTGCGTTTATAAAAACATAATGACATCTACTATATATTAATCTTTGCACAAATACTAATATTTTTCGTATTAATTAAAATTATATACTGATAAAGGGCAATTTTAATATGTTTTAAATGACAAAAAATGGATTATAATGCCAGTAACATACAAAGTTAAGCAACTGAAGTGGCAATGGATACTAGACATAACAAGAGATAGTGAAATAAAATAGACAAAAATGATCACGGAATGGTATCCACGGGATAGCAAAAGGAAAAGAAGCAGACATGTAAAAAGACGGGTAG
This sequence comes from Antheraea assamensis, assembly GCA_035772565.1. Lineage (NCBI taxonomy): Eukaryota > Metazoa > Arthropoda > Insecta > Lepidoptera > Saturniidae > Antheraea > Antheraea assamensis. The sequence continues at coordinate 2,373,125 of JAQQSE010000042.1, forward strand.
TTAATGTTTTAAAAAGTTGGTAGTTCAGATTGGCAAAAAAACAGCAAATAGGAAAAAATGAAGACAGCTGAAAGAGGCTTACGTGTCAAATGACACGCTGACCAATCAAATGTTAAACCTCATGTGTTAAGCTTATGTAAAAAATGTATCTATTTAATAAAACAATAAAAGTAATAATAATAATAAAATGCTAAACGTACATAATGTATTCATTTGGGTAAGGATTGATACTATATTGGTCAAAATAACGTCACTAATAACCAATTTTTTTTTAATAATCAATAGAAAAAAAAAATATTATTTTGCGTAACTTCCTTTTGATTAACCATTTTTAAGCTGTACAATGCTTGTAGTATAATTATTTTAAAGTACCTCATAAATTTAGCCAGCGTTTCCAATATAAACGTTGGAAAATTTCTTCTTACGACTTCATTACAATACATGTAGTTTTCTTTACTATATATATATATATAAATTCTATGTACACGTATTGTACATAAAACCCTATCGCAAGAAGTTCTCTAAACGACAAAGAAAACCGTAACACACAGACAGACTCGAAAGGTGATTTGTTTTAATAGTTTATTTATTTTTCCTGAAGACTCTTGGTCCGCACTTTTTTTCTGAAAATAGTTTTAAATCTAAATCATTTAAAATCTAGTGCAGCTTGATTACATAATTAAAGTGAGTCGAACAAGATATTATTTTTATACTTAACTAGTTACAGTTATCTAATTTTTTTTAAATTATGTTAGTAACTCTGGCTTTGTCGTTGAGATTATAGCGTTCATGGCAGTTTCATTATTATTTTATATGACCATTTATAGGTGGTAATCTACAATGTCTCACGCCGAAGTGCTTATAGCTTTATGGATGAACATAGCAATGACGTCGTCGATTACATCGGAATAGTAGACACAGGTGTTGGTGTCTTTGGATATTGTCAATATAGCATGTTTTTATTTTTTTTATATAATAGGGGCCAAACGAACAGGCGGGTCACCTGATCATAAGTGAACACCGCCGTCCATAGACACTAGCAACACCAGGGGAGTCGCAAGTGCGCTGCCGGCCTTTTATATGTGGGCCTCCGGCGCTCGTACTGATCGAACGAAACGCAACAGTTCAAGCACTGTTACTTCACGTCGGCTTAAAAATGTGGTATAGGAAATGTGATTTTGTTTATAAATAATTATAGATAGAAGTCAAACCTTCTAATTGTATAGCGTTCCGTGATCAGCCAGTTACAAACGCAGTCGCACCATCCTTCGATAACGTAAAGGCTAACGAGCCAAAGCCGATTTTGAATTCGAAGCAATTTTCGCAAGTCAAGTAGAGATAAGTTAGTCACGTTTATTTAATTTATAATAATTAAACAGTACGTGTCACACAAATTTGTTTAAAATGGATTACAGAAATAGAAGGATTAACAAGATATAAATGATTTTAATTAGGTACTTAATTTAGTAACTAACACGGCTGATATAAATCTCAATTTGCTGGTCTTATACGATTTTGTATTACATTCTACATACAACTAGCATAAGACAATAGGAACACAACAGTCAAGAATGTAGATATTATACAGAACTAAATGAAGTCCTCTACCTTACGAAGCCAGAAAGAAGGTTGTATCAATAAACTATTTATTATGGCATAACAAATGTTAAAGATTTTATGAATAGCTTGGTCAAAGTTATAGCGTGGAATAGTTTAAGTGTCTAGATTGCAATTTAATAATTTAGTTAGAAGAGTAATAAATGTCTAACGATATTTTTAATTATCATCCTGACTTGCAAATATCACTGAATGAGCATCTAGACAATTGGATATACAAGGCCTGATTGTTAAACGAGGCAAGTCTTACATCAATGGTCATATACACAGCTAATTTACTATACGATCGTGACTTGGATATAATGTATCCGGTCATCTCGCCGAACGGTACGAATTTGACTTTTCGGTAAAGGATAGCGGTCGAGTATTTTCTAATAGCATGTATAACTACGATTCATAAGTATAGACGATGTCATCAAGCATCCAAACTTACAGGTATGTTCGGCTGTATATACAATGAGGAGACCGCGAATAAAAGAAACACTATATAATGTATTCTATCCCATTCTGTCACACATTAAATCTGATAGATGCATATATTGGTCTCTTTTTAATGTCGTTGAAGTTGCAGTTGCAGTTTCAAATCACAATACTACTACTTTTTCTTCTGTTCGTTTAACTGCAATCTATATATATATAAGCGAAATACCACTGACTGACTCATCACGATTTCTCTGAAACTGTATGTCCGATTGACTTAAAATTCACCATAGTTATTCCTTTTGCAATGTAGACGCTCACTAAGAACGGATTTTGCTTAAAACCTATCCGAAATACATTTTTCAATTAAAATTAAATATTCTCCTACAGACATCGATAGTCCCTGACATTAGACAACCGTTGTTATAGTAACCAATAATATTATAACCGTTGCCATGGTAACACGTTTATTTTTAGGGATGTGCGAATAATCCTTGAACCGAAACGAATCGTATGTTATTCTATCCGAATTTTGAATAGAAAATTCAAACTTTTCCTATTTTTTTAAAATAAGGTAGAATTATTAAACTATTAGTTATAGGGAAAGTTTCAACATTTTTCACTATTTTAATAATTCAAATTTAAAAAAGCATTAACGTTAAATTTTTTTTTACCTAAACATCAAGACTGAAATGCCTTTCAAAAACAATTTACTATGTAATTCAATTCTACAATAATACATTCATATTAGTGAAAATATTTATTAAAAATACACTTTCTCAGTGAAATCTAAATAATTTTATAGCATTTCAATGTTGACAATTTTTTAACAGAAATAGCTGAATTATTTTGTTTCAAAGAAATTTCAATATTTTTGTATAAAATTCGTTAACAACTAATAAGGTACAAACGTATAGCTTTTACTATATTGGAATATTTTGTATGGTTATTTATAAATAAAGAAATCGATTATAGTTCATAAAGAAAATTGTCAGTGCCGTTGAAAAAAAAACATATTCAAATAAGAATGAATGACATTTAATTTCTTAAATTTGTAATAGTCTCTTCTTCCCGCCACTTTTCGGCTAAAAATAGAAATACAGTATTTTTCAATGCTCTTAATGGCTGGTGTCGGCTGTGATGGCATTACTGGTTAGTTCGTAGCATTTTATAGTTAATGCTTATTTGACGCATAAATTAAATTATTTGACTAATCCGAATAGTTCAAATTATTCGTATGTTCAATTCGCATTTCGAATCGATTCGTTATCAATTAATTCGAACAGTCGCACGCCACTAATTATTTTATGTTCATTGAATTAGTAAGTTTTCATTCAAAAATGTCATTTTAGGTCAATATTATTTCGAATTTTTTACTTGCAATCTATAGATATAATAAAAAAGGAAGTGTCTATATATATTATCAAAATACCTACTTTTTACTGACTGGATATGAAAGCGTATAAAGCTACTTACCTATAGTAAAAATCAAATTTTAAAATTTTTGTCTGTCAGTCTGTATGTTCCGGGTAATCTTTGAAATGGCTGGACCGACTTTGACAGAAATTTTACTGGTAGAGAGCTGAATTTACAGGCTATATTATTTAAGACTAGCTGTTATTCGCAAACTTGCCCGTAGCGGAATATCCGAATCGGCAAAATCGATTTTTACGGGACTTTCACTGGTAGATAGCTGACCCCATAAGAAGTAATTTAAGCTATTTTTTTTAAAGTACCTATTACCTGCGCCTTCGTCCGCAGTGACATCTCCAAAACGGTTTGATTGATCTTCACGGGACTTTTACTGGCATATAACTGACTTTATAAGTACTGACTTAGGTTAACTTATTTTAAACTAGCTGTTATCTGTAGCTGTGCCCACAGTGTATTCTTCAAAACAGATAGAACTAATAAGGTCTACATGAATTTTACAGGCACGTAGCTGATCTTATAAAGAGTAATTTAGGCAATTTTATCTTAGACTAGCTGTTACTCGCGACTTTTTCCTGTCCAATAAGGAATTTCCAAAACAATACACCAAATTTTAACGAGACTTTCACTGACATGTGACTAAAGTAATGTGAAATAACTTAAGCTATTTTATTATTTACTAGCTGTTGATCGCGATTTCATCAGTGTGGAATATTTGAAACGATTGGACCAATTTTCACATGACTTTCACTAGCAGATAACTGAAGTTATAAGAACTAACTTAGGTTATTTTATTTTAGACTAGCTGTCACTCACGACTTCTTCCGCGTGAAATTTAGCAAAAGTATGTTGTTCACTGTAAGCATGTGCTTGAGGTGTGCACTGTATTGGACTCCAAGAATTAATATAATTGTAATGAATATATTAATGTATGTAATTTGCTTTATTTGTATTTTGGTCCAATTGGCAGCCATTTTGTTTTTATTTACCGTGATCACGTCTACATAACTCATTAACCATAGCTTCGGGAAGTTAGCCCCCAATTTTTCGCGTAACGATTTTTTAAAATGCGTAGAGGGTTTGCCCTTCGATTTCCCCTTTTTGCTCACCATTTAATTTTTTTGCCCACCTCTACAAAAAAAGTTAAATAAAATATAATTTAAATTGTGTGAACCAGCGTCCGAAAAACTTTCAAAAATTGAAAATGTCAAGGTGGATTCTTGAAGTATGTTATTTGCCCACGTTTGCCTATTTTGTAATTTTTTTAATTTTATATAATTAATAGGTGTTTTGAAAATAGAAGACGTTTTTTTTTTTCAATATTAGATCGGACACGTATTACCTTAACAGTTCCATTATAAAATTTCTTGCGGAATAGAGAAGTGATTACTTTTTGTATGATCGCAAAAACTTAATTATGCTAATAATATCTATATAACAACATTTTTAAGAGAAATTGTATATCTTGACAATTTCATTACTTTCTTATACTGTGTAAATGAGTACTGAAGGGGTTAAAGTTCAAATTAAAGCTCCAAATATGTTGTTGTTGCTAAATCCCATCCAGCACACTGTTAGTATTTACATATTTACTGTACATTTCTCACCATTATATTACTTTAATACAATTTAAAAAAACGGGTGCGAAGCCGCGGGTATCAGCTAGTCACATATAAAACAATAGGACGAATTAAGTTATCACCCCAAAAACGAATCACTGTAACGAGCCTATCATCAAATGCATTGTGATCGCGAGTCAATTATAAGTTCCAATTACTGCGTAAATCAATTTATTTTTACACATACCAGGTATGAAATACCAATGAGTCAAAAATTAAGTAGAACTTACGCACACGCTTAACTTGTACACATTTGTTAATCCCAAAACACATGCTTTTATACTTTAAAGTTACACCAATTTTATCAAATTATGTGAACACAAATATACAAAGCGGACGTTAACCAATAACGTCAATTAGAGTCAGAGGCCATGACAGTTTTAAAGAGTCAAAACTCTCATACGTTAGTCCGTGCAGAGAGAATCCCGACATTAGTTTATGCATGTTTTCCATCACGGTGTATATAATACACGACCTATATTCTATATCTGTGACGTCATATAACATTGTGTTGAGATAAAGAAATGTTTGAAAGTGTTGTTGGACTGTAATTATGTTGTTGAAACTTTATTGCAATAATTAAAATAGTAAACTAATATATTTGCAATTTAATGAAGTGAAATGAGTGAAGTTTTTACACCTGAAGAATAAATTTCATTTATGAAGCTAAAATAAATTTATCATGAAGATAAAAATTAACCCCTGGACTGTCCAAGCCCATAAAGATTTAAGTTCCATACAAACGAGTGTGAACGTCATGAGGAACAGGTCAACAGATTGCTGGCTGGTTATTATTTCGCTATTGGCTATGAATGAGGCGATCTGTAACAGTTTATTTTGCAATTTCGTTTTGTATATCCTAGCAAATAAATAAAAAATAATATTTGGTCATATATCTCAATTATTATCAGCAATATTAAGTACTAAATTAATATAATAAATTAAATATTGGATACGCAATTATGAAAGTCATTTTATACACCAGATTAAATAATTACAAATTTAAAAAATAATTTTGCATAATCCGAATAATAAATCTGCTTAAAAAATACTGATTTTAATTTATCGTGATAAAATTATGCAAAGTTAAAAATTATTACGAATAATTTTTTCTGATAATATTTAAAGTTAATTAGTAATAATATGTTATGATCAACAAGCCTTGTTAATATTCTAAATGTGAATTTGAGTTTGGTTGTTAAGCTTTAAGTAATCAACCGGTCACCATAAAATTTTCCAAGCGGTACAGAAAAGGACATAGGTACCTTTCCTCCAGATAAAATGTGCTCTTTCCGAGCGACATATCAAATCTATATTAACAATTACGAAGCCGCGAGCGAAAGCTAGTAAAAATAAAATGGAAACAACGTCATCGTATTGAATTTCATTAAAAAAAACTTCAACGTTTAATGTTATATTACTTTTCCTATAATTTGTGTATATTTACCACGGCCTTGTGGTCTTGTCAGATTTTTATCAAATTGCGAACACTTACGAAGTTATCATTTGAAATATTTAACGAAACATTAATCTAAATTAATTCTATTACAATTTTATCACTGCAAATGATAAATTTAATACTTTGCGTGACTATTCTATCACAGATAAAACAAAAAATAATTATTATCACTAACGTACTGATTACTTTCCTATACGATTGAAATTTTATTTGAAAATTATTACATCATAGTAAAAATCTCAATAAATAATAACAAATTAATTAGTAGGGTACAAATGGGTAGAGGCGGGGTAATGAATAGGGTAGCGCAATTGTATTCGACTAGATTACGGTCAGTAACCCAACCAGCCCAATAAAGTTTATACCCATAGCAACGGAACAACCGCATTCCACCCATCCATACATCTACCACGCGGGGCGGTAGGGATGGTACGGGTAGAAAGGTATTAATATTTATGTAAAACTTGAAAAAATGCATTAACTATACTAAATCTATTGATTTGAGAACTATTCTGAATCCATGCAAGGTCCATACAAGATTATTCGAAACAAGAGGAGAAATTTACATTCAAATCTGGTACTGGAATGTTCTAGTACCTTTTCCACCAAATTTTCAACACTACTTACACTTACTCCTACAAATACATAGATTTAATTTAATTATATACAATTTTTGATATTAGACTACTACAATGTTAGTACAAAAATATTCCAAGGGCACGTATATCAGTAGTAAAAGGCTTCTTTTATTTACAATATTTTATTTAACAAAACACACACCATCCGTTATCAATTTGATATAATTGTCCTCATTTTTCCTATTGTAAAAAGATTTAAATGAGCATAATGCCAAACTATAAAATGTAATTATTACTCCATCAAGTACATTTATTTATATATTAACCATTATCATTAATGAACATTTAAAGGTGATTGATATTTATATAAATGTAGACTTTTACTCCTCCTATTATTTAATAAAACTTGTGATAACGAGTATTAAAGTCGGCCCGATAAGAGCTGTCGTATTCTCTGTGTAGTGTAATTTGTCACATTGCCCGTGTACCTCTTTACGGGTATCTACGCATGGATCGTATGTGCCCCGTTGAAGAAATACCACCGGGACAGAGAGTTTTGGTGTTATATCAATAATTTCTTATCTAGTGAATAAAATGACTAACTAAAGTGAAACGTGTGGTCTTATTTATTATCAATAATGTTCTCGTTATGTGTTACTTTATAAACTTATAATTCTGAATATAGTAAATATGAAGAGTGAAACGGTGTACAAAGTTCCACCCGATGGGGGTTACGGCTGGGTTGTAACTTTCGCGTACGCATTAAACAATGTAAGTAAAGTATAAAACTTGTTATTCTATGAATATACATGGTAGTCTGGTGAAACTGTAGCGGCCTTAACAAGTCAACAGTGTAGTCAGTTCGAAAAAAAGTAGGTGTAGGTGGTAGAGCTACGCTGAAGCTATTACTGGTTTCAGCATGAATGGGTCGGCTCGCCCGGGGTAGTACCACCCTCTCACAGAAAACCGACGTGAAGTAACAGTGCTTGCACTGTTGCGTTTCGTTCGGTCAGTAAGAGCGCCGCCGACATATATTAATAGGCCGGCAACGCACTTGCGACTCCCCTGGTGTTGCTAGTGTCAATGGACGGTGGTGATCACTTACCATCAGGTGACCCACCTGTTCGTTTGCCCCCTACAATATATAAAAAAAAAATTAATGTAGATTCTTGAATGTATCAACGTTTTCTAGACTTTATGTTCGCAATATTTGACATCGCACTGCGACATACTTAGCGTTCAATTTTTCCATTAAACCTAAATATTATTTACTATTTAAATAAACAATGCTAAATAATATAATATTATAATTGAAAAATATTATATATAACATACGACAAAACTGATAAACAGACATCTTATATAGTAGGTGTTTACTAAAAAACGTCGCTGTGATTGGTAAATAAAACCAGAAAAAATCGTCTGTGAATGCCTATTTCATGTTAATATACATGGTGTTCTTTCGTTAAATTTTATATATACACATTATATATTACACATACGTTCGTATGTTCATCCTGGTTTCATAAATAGATTTATTTACTTTAAATAGAATATATTTTTATAAGGACTGTTTCACAGACGAAACTCAGTATCAGTGACGACCTTGTTCACGCATTATTTAGTCTCACGATATTGTGACATCTCCAATCTTATGCTTGGCTATTATTTAGGTCAAAGTATATCAAATATTTAATTATTTTACTTGAATATATTTTAAATGACCTATCATATGATTTGTCTACTAGTTTATCATGGGATGTAGTATAAAATTATGAAATTTATTAATAACAACTACAGCGCCATCTGTCGGATAAAAATATGATTATAAAGGCTCGTGTCGGCTAAATAAGTATGCTGTGTAGGTATTACTTCAATCATTTAACTCAATTAGTTTATTAAGTGGTTGATTGTTCGGAAACTGCGTCAGTCGATGTAAGTTCGATTTTGCATTGAACTGGAGCTTTCAGTGAAGGGAAACCTCGTAATGAAAGTGAAGCATGGGGTATCGGTTCTTCAAATGTCCTCATGAGTAGTTACCACAGTCGAGTTGATAATTGGTCGCCAAGCAACGTAAGGCATATTCAGTTGCCTTTGAAAGCTAGACTCCGGTTTAGGTTTAGGTTTAGGTTTAGCTAGGTTTAGCTTGTTACATAATTTTGGGCCAAAACTTTATTTAGTGTAGGTAACAATCCAAGCCGAGACGCATCGTGCACCTTTGGGCTACTTGCTAATATAAAATTGAATGAGTACCTAAGCCCTTCCCTTACTAGTCTGGCGAAGCTGTAGAGGCCCGATAGACCAATAATGTAGTCAGTTCGAAAAAAAAGTCATTTCGTGTCCGATGAGATTATAAAATATGGTCGAGGTAGTCTAATTGTTTGACCAGTGGAATATCAATCCAATGTCTGAATGTTCGAAACCCGACGTATACCAACTAATTTTTCAGAATTCGAGTATATTTACTAATTTAAATTTATAACACTATAGGTTGACGGTAAAGAAAAACATCGTAAGGAAACCGGAACCTGAGAAATGTTCTCGTAGTATCACCGTACGTGGGTACAATATAGAACTGTGGATTTCTCAGAATTTGAAATCACCAATACGTCGTGGGCTGGCGTGGTGATTATGTCCATAACTACCTTCGGGAATAGATCTATGGCCCTGCAGTGGGTGTCTCTTACAGGCTAATGATAAGGATGATTTAAAAAAGATTCACCAATGACATGCTAGTCTATTAGATGTTTTCTTACTAAGATTTGTTTTTTCATTTATATTTTCCAATAAATATTTTTCATTTTTATATCACAGAATGTTGGAACTATTAATTGTTAACGTCGGTGAATATTTATATAAATCCCATTAAGTGAATTAGTTTTCATTTTACATTTTTTGAAACCGAGAAATACAATGTTCAGTGTTTGGTTTCTTCTATATCGATTAAGTCATTTCTGTTATCCTTACGTTCTTCTTATGTTAACTACTACGATACATACAAAAGTGGGTTTGTTTGTTTGTCTGTTACCATGTCACACTTTCGCTACTCAATCTATTATCATAAAACTTTGCATATACTTTGTCATAAGTATAGAAAAGGACATAGGGTACTTTTTATTTTTATAATAATGTACAGTTCCCGAGGGATATGCCAAGCCTACTGTAACGGGAGCGAAGCCTCTAGCATAAGCTAGTATTCACTAAATTATAAACAAAGTAAAAAAATGGCTAGCATTGAAACGTGACCGTGCGTCGCTTGTTCTTGCACTGTGTATGTACTATGAAAAACGTTTTAATTTTAGGTATATATTAATACCCGAACGTAACATCTTAATGAACCAATACACCAAAGTTACACAAAGCACTGCTTTGATTACATGTGCTTTACCACCAAACTAACAAATTTTAGCACACCAAAAATTAGCTTAACTATTACTTACTCGCCAATATTAATATAACTACAATAAAAATGTTACTTCTTTCAATCACCGACATAATTATAATTCTGATAATAAATATTCAATCTTCAATTATTACGAAATATAATTTGCACATGTAGCAGCCTATCATTTAGCAGCTTATCAACGACAAAAAGGCGCTTGATTCACAACTAACTAACAGATAACTGAGATAACAATGAGAATGGGTGATTAATAGTAGTATTTACAATTGTATGCATAATCAAATATATTATGTACAAAAAAGCACGCGCTGTACATATGCCCACATATGTATGATACGGCATATATCACAATGACGGTCTGTTTTAATATATATGAGAATAGTATTTTTTATCAAAGTTTCTCTTTTTCCTTTTCTGTACACCTGGCAAAGGGTATGCAAAAAGTGATTATCATCGGTTGAGTAGTTACGGTGTGAAAGTATAACAAGCAAATAAACCAACAGTCACATTAATAATATTAGGATTAGGACGAGTTTTATTTAAGAATTTTATTAATTTTAATCTATAATGTCTCGTCATTATCAACGAAACAATCACGATACTTCCCACGTGTCACAAAAAATTGACAACTCTATAGGTATTTGATTGATGACGGCGTTAAGTTGCGTAAATTAAAAGTTAGGGTGGATGTTACTTCGTACTTCCGTTTAGAACTATTTGGCCGCTGTCAAGTCTTACTGCAACAGAAACCGTTTGTAAAACAAATAAAAGTAATTAAAGGGCGTCGTTGGTCGTCAGTTAAATTTGATATTGGCAGATGGTAGAACCTGTGGTCGATTAACACAGTTGATATCGATCTGTAAAATAAATAAAAAACAATGTGTATATAAAAGGATAACAAAGTAACAAAAGATGTAAATAATATAAAAAAGAAATATATAAATGATGAAAAATATATTGCAGATTGACATGTAATAACTACAATTGATTACACGTGTTTCGCTCCTTCACGGAGCAAATATATCTTATTAATTATTAAGAATATTAAGCAAAAATATAGGTACTTTACTTATAAAATTACATTGTAAATAGTGTTATTATGCGATCACCTCTCATTTTTTGGGTTCACATTGCTTGCCTCATTTCTCTAGAGCAAGAAAACGGCGAAAATGAGACCAAATTTTCCTATTACAGTCAGTATGATTATGAAATTAAATAAAAAGATAACTGAACATCAAACTGTCAATTCTGTTAATATATCTAAAGATCTCTGTACTGTTTTCTGGACCATTTTTTTTTTCGAATTGTCTACTCTGTTGGCTTGCCAAGCCTCTACAGTTTCACTGAACTACTAAGAGGAGCGTTTAAGACACTTACCCGAAGTTTTCTTAACCATTCACTCACTTGCTTTATATAGAGATATTTTTATCTAAATATTTCACTCTTAAGAAACATTTTCTAAAAAAAATTTTTTTGAGAACCTTGTCGTGACATATACAAACACAGCAAAAACAAAATTAGCCAAATAGATATCAGCGTTCTGAATTGATGCGGTAACATAAAAATGACAATTGATTTTTATTTATCTTTGGACAAATAGTATTGTATGTGGGGAAATAATTCCATAATTTGATATATATATATATATATATATATATATATATATATTATACCTGCCACAATTTAAGTTCCCATTCACATATATTCCATCTCTATCGCACTTTCTTACGTTCCGCTTCACCTTTTTTTTTTTTGAACTGACTACACGCTGTTGGCCTGATGGGCCTTCACAGTTTCATCGGACTAATAGGGCGAGCCCTCATGGTTCAAAAGTGCCAAAGTAGTCGAACCTCGGCTTGGACTGTTGCCTTGGATACAACAACGCGAATCTAGCGGATCTAAACTAGCTAAGCTAACCATACATATACAAATTAGTGAAGGACACATGTGTTCCTCACGAACTTAAACATGTGTTTTGTATCTGTCTACTCGGCGAAACTAATCTAACCAAGATCGGAAGATAAGGCAAATAAAATAAAACCCTTTTTACTATATTAGTACATGTATGGACGCTCTTGGTCTAGCTTATTTTGAAATTCTATTCGTATATAGGATAAGAATAAAAACTTAAGTACTCCGAGCTTCCATAATTATAGATCAAATTTTTTGCAGGTCGTTGTTCTTCCTCTAATCGCTGGATTTGGATTAATTTTTCAAGAAGCTTTCGATGAAACTGGTCTTTCAGCAACCCAGGGCACTCTTATTATAATACTTAACCATAGTTTAGGAATGCTTATTTCTTTCTTTGGAGGTCCTGTACTACGAAGATTCGGGTACAGAAAAGTCGCCGCATCTGGTGCTTTACTCATATCAATTGGACTCATGTTAACTGCGCTATCAAACAGCTTCTGGTTATTTTTTATATCATACAGTATTATAAATTGTAAGTTTTGTTTATATTCAAGCTAACTGTGCAAAATAAATTCTAACCGAATTTATCTAATTTAAAAAACAATTATGTTACAGCAACGGGAGTCGCTGCAGTAATGGCAGCATTTACACTAGCGATAAATTCATTTTTTAAAGAGAAAAGAGGAAGAGCAATAGGCATAGGAATGTCTATCACAGGACTGGGAACAATTTATATGCCTCTAGTCATGAGTGCACTTATGTATGCTTACGGTTGGAGATACGCTGTATTGATTCTGAGTGCTCTTTGCCTGCATTCGCTTTTAGCGGCTTGTTTGCTGCGGCCTGCTAAATGGTATCTAAAAGATCCACCTATAGTAGAAGAATTAGGTCCCTTAATCAACGGACCTGATGTAGAACTCGTCAATGGCAACATTACTACTTCATCAAGAGCAGGCAAGGTTTTTATAATATTATTTTCTTGGATTCTTTTTTAAATATATTTATAGATTTTTAATAATATTTTCAACCTTTCTCAGGACTTCCATCGCTGGTACAATTACCAACATTACAAGAAAATGGTGACTTGCAGTCGAAAAGTTTATCAATGAAATCGCTTACAAAAAATACAAATTTACAAGCCAGAAATGCTATATCACACCCAGACATTCGTACAAAATCACCAGAGCTACCTTTATCAGAGTCTCGGTACAAATGGTGGGAATCTCAAGAAGTTAACCTCGGCAGCTCCATAAACATTTTCAACGAAGTGGAAAATATTAAAAAGAGTAAAGAAATAGTTGATGATACAAATGAAAAGAAATCAGAATACAAAACATTTTTGAATAATTTTGTTGATTTCTTCGATTTAACTCTTTTGAGCGACCCGATATTTGTAAATATTTTATTGGGTCTTTCAATAGCGGCTTGTGTTGAGACAAATTTTACTCTTCTACTACCAATTATTTTAAAAGATATGTTACAGTTCGAAACAAGTGACATTGCTAAGATAATGTCTGTTTTAGGCCTTTCAGACTCTTTCTTTCGAGTACTAGCGCCATTTATCGGGGAATGGTGTCACAGACCACCTAGAGTCATGTATGTGGTCAGCTTACTTATGATTGTATTTGTAAGAAGCAGTAAGTATTTGATTAATGAATACTCTTCACTTTATTAAAAACTAACTGTTTGTTTTGTTTTCCTATTTAACGTCTATGATTTTTCATTACTTGAACGTAATTAGGTAGACTTAAACAAGTTCCATGTAAAGTTGCAATGAGAGCCAACCACACGCCTCGTTTGTGCGGAATGGTAGCTCATTTACATAGGCATTCACAATTCGGTTCTCCTCAGTAACGCTAAATTCTCGTCGCATGGTCAACTCGCCTTCGGCCTTTAGTACGCTCACCATATTACAACGACATTATTCTTCGTTCTCCTTAGCGTTTTTTCTATTCTTAAATTTATATTTTAATTCTCCACTCGTAACAGTCATAATACGATGTTAGACAACCTATAACCTTCCTCATGTAAAACGAATATTTTCAGTTTGTCTAATAGTTTCAGAGATTAGCGCTTTCTTGTGAACAATCCCTGGATTTTTATAATATAAGTATTGTTCGATTACCAATATTCCATATAAATCGATATCCGTGGTAGGTACAAAATCTAAAAAACAACATAGAAACCTAAATATGAGTCATTAAAAGGAACATAGAACTGCCTACGATAGCAATAACTACGATGTTCTTTGCATTATCAGTACATCAAGAACCCAAGTATATATTTTACATTCAATAGCTCGTCTCATTTCCTCGTTAGTAATTTTTCTTTGGCACTTATCTATAAAGTGTTACAACGTGATTCAATATTCACGTTATAATGCACGTAAGCAATGCACTTATGATTATTTATACAATTACAGTAATGTACAACCTATTAGAATAGAACCCCGTATAAGAGGAACTTAAAAATGGGTGTGAAAAAAATTCTTATATTAAATGGCTTACAGTTTGTATCTTAGACAGATGGGTTTTCCAGAAATTTAAATTCAATCCAGGTTGGATAATTTTGAATTATCCTTACTAATACGAGTATATATTATGAATGTACAAGCGAGTTCGTTTGTAACACTTTCACGCCTTCATTACTCGGTCCTTATGAAATTGTATATAGTCGTTGTCAGGGGTGTAAAAAAGTACATAGGGTACCTTTTAAGGTGAAAAAATATTTACTGTGCCTACGGGATAGACCAAATCTACAACTACATGACAGAAACCTTAAGCAATAGCCAGTAGAGGTATAAAAAGATTTTGTTAAAAAAAACTTCTAAGAAATTTTTCATTATCGAAAATTACCTTACTAAGTTTTTCTAGGAACTATAAGGATTATTCATTTAAAATCAGAGGTTATAGAGATAAGAGAATCGAACATTATGTTACATATATTCGTTATACACCGGCGAAATATATATTTTACGATATGTAAATGTACAATTTTACAATATGTAAATTTACAACATGTAAAAATGTAAATAAGATATGTACTTAGATACCTTTTGGGAAAAAATGATTATTTCGATTAATCGACAGGGTTCAGATACCTAGTTAATTAAGTACTGGCCCTTGAAGGAAATGAAAAAAATGCTTCTTTTGAGATTCTATTATATCTATAACCACTTATTATATTAAAAAAAAAAACATTATACGTAATTTTATATTTCATTCATGGTAATAAAATTATTTTATTTATTTCAGTAATGTTATTTACAACTTCATTCACTGGCATGTTATTCGTGTCATTGGCTATGGGTATTACAAAAGGAATAAGAACAGTATATATGAATGTTGTGATTCCAAGCTATGTGCCCATCGAGCGTCTAGCCTTCGCTTCTGGAATACAAATGTTTTTCAACGGAATTGCTACTGTATCTGTTGGAACCCTTTTAGGTAAAAATTTGAATAATTTACCCGAATGTAAAAACACTATGACGTGACTATAAACGTGAATATTATATATTCTAGAAAATAATATAAAATAACTTTTAAAACTCGTTTGCTAGATTCGTTTATAGAAATGAAATTTATTACTATTTCAAAAAATTACCCATGAATAAACATAATTATTGGATTCAATTGAAAGGAAAGGATTAATATAAAAAAACATAACAATGTAATACAGACAATAAAAGCTAATAAAAGTAGCACCAGTGATAGAGAAGTTAAGGAGTAATATGTTAGCATGGTACGGGCATATTATGAGAAGACATGAAAGTCATGTACCAAGAAAAGTTTTGAGTTTGAAAGTGGACAAATATAGGGGTAGAAGAAGACCGAAAAAGGTGTGGATGGATTGTGTAAAAAATGATATGTGTATAAAAAGGGTGAATACTGAGAGGCCATGTGACAGGGGAAAGTGGAAAAGGAAAACATGTTGTGCCGAACCTACTTAGGTCGGATAAGAGTAAAATGATGATGATGATAATACAGACTTGTGAATAAGAACGTGTCTATTATCACTTAAAATAATAACCCTTTTAAATGTAAGGATCATTCCAGTATTACGAAAGCACTAAAGGGGTCTTTGCTTATTTTTGATGACATAGAGGACGGGGAGATCTAAATGGTGATTACGTCACCAATAATTATTTATCTACTTTTTCAGATTTTCTGTAAAATGTCGGTTTTTGATTTGAGTTGAGTATTTGAACAGGTTTTGATATACTTTCAGGTCGTATACGTGAGACATCTGGTTCTTACGTCTCCCCGATAATAGTGCTGAATGTCGTCACAATGATAACCGTCTTCATATGGAGTGCAGAGTTTCTTTACATTAGAATAAAAAACAAACACAAAATCACAGATCAAACAGGTGCTTAGAGATAATAGTAAAAATTGTAGTTTTAATAGTATATGAAGTCTTGTATTTTTATTTTTAAAATACATAATTTTTCTAAATAATGTCATTTTATTTACACATTTTCTATATTTACAAAAAAAGTCTTGTTTTTTTATACTTACAACGTATTTCACAATTAAACTATAATATATATTTTTATAAATCAAAGTAATTGCTACTAAAACTAATCTAATTAATATACTTACTATATATTTAGGTATTACAACTAAGTATAATGTTTATATCTATATTAAAACATAATTTTTACCACTTTGGTACACTAAATAATAATACATCTGTTGAGTAACCATATTTAACTAATACTTTAAAGAAAATTGTAAGAATCTATTTAGGATTTATAATGCCAGAGTTCCTCATATTATCACTCAATATTTTCTTCACGTTATGTACACCATTGTCACACATTCTCCTTTTAAAATGTCTTATTCAGAACTTTCATGCAATCTTCTATCAGTGATTCCTTAATCTACGAGGTTTCGCAGTTGCTGAGTCCTAAAACATAAAGAAGAATTTAGTAGATGAACAAAAAATAAGCACATTTTTCTAATCAAGGCGGAATAATCAACGGCCTATTTATCGTTCAATATGATATCATTTAATAACACAAAGCAAAATACAAATGTATAACTATATCGGAAACCCCTTTTTTAGTTTAATAAAATATGTGATTTTTCTAAAAAGATATAATATTATAATAAAGAGATAATAATATTCGTAAACACAAATGCGTATTGAAAATTTTAACACTCGACAGGAACAATTAAATTGACGTCACAAAACTGGATTTCCGTTGATTACTGTCTATAAAAGAATAGGGAAAGTTTTAAAACCTCTTGCAAGTTAGTTTCCTGTGGAAAATTTTCGTTCAGAAACACGGTGTCATTTTGACCTTGATTCTCCAGATCGTTTACTGAAAATATAGTGTAATTATTAGAAAATGAAATGGCATTTAAAAATCATAAAGTAATAAATACAATGCTTACTACTTTGATACCAGCTTCTAGAGAAACCAAATAAAGAGTCCGATTTTACGGATTCAACTTTTCCTCCTGATGTAAATCCAAATGATGGCCTGTTTATAAATCTTGGGGATTTAAACGGTAGACCGTCAGACGCAATTACATCTTTATCGCTGTAAGTTTTCATGGAATTTATCTCTTCATGCCATTGATTAGTTTGGTTCCGTGTTTCCTTCCATGGTTTTGACGTTACTACATAAACTTTTTCTTTTGTTAAAGGAGATATTGAAGTCTGAATTTTACCCCAAGGAGCAGGAGTTGTTGTAGTGGTAGTGGTAGTGGTGCTTGTCGTACTGGTACTAGTTCTGAAGGACGATGCAGCTGTATAAATATAGGGCTTATGCGAGTCATTTAATACATTACTTTTCTCAGTGTTAGTCTTGCTTTTAGTCCTTTCAATAGTGTTATATTGTTTACGTAGTTTAGTGAAGTTTTTGTTATCCTCAGATACTGAGTACTGTATGCTACTTGCACCCTCATGATCGAATGTATCATAATCATAATTGGTAGTTTCTGTTTCATAATTACTTGGAACTGTCGTAGTGAAATATTCATCGGGTATTTGTTTTGCATAGTTATCATTACTTCTTGTTCTCTGCAATGTTTTGTACTCCTTTGAATATTCTTGTTCTGTCCAATCATCGATAGTGTGTTGAAGCTTAACAATATCAAAAGGTGGATCCTTAACGTCATAAAAGTCATTAATTTCTGAATGATACTGGTCAAAACCATAATTTTCAGTAACAGAAGATGTTGGTTCCTCCGTTATTGTGGCAGCGTGTGTACTTTCTGTGGTTATGTGTAAATACGCTTGTGTACTTTCTGTGCTTACATGTGGATTCTCTGTATTAAGAGGAATTTTTCGGGCTTGAAATTCTTGTTGCGGTGTACCAGTCCAACTTTGTGAAACTTCAGCATAATCTTTGTCGTTGTCCTGATTTCTTTGGGCAGTAGTATATGGTACTATAATTTGTACAATCTTCGGTTTATACTCGCTTTCTTTTTTTAAACTATTAAAATTTTCAGGATAATCAACTCTACTATCATCCCAAGTTCTTATAGAAGTAGATGGTGTCTGTGTTGTAACTGGAAAGTCATCGTATATTTCATACTCTTTATACACATCGGGCGATATGGATACACTTTCTATGAAATTTCCATGTTTCTTATGCGGTATACTGGGTTTTAGATATAAAAGCGGGGAATCAATATATTGTAAATTACTTTCTATGCGATATTTATCGACATCTTCATTTTTTACTCCTCTAAGATCACTTAAAGAGCCTTGATGATTTGCATGATTATTTGGATTTTTCTTCAAATCTGTAGGTGTAACATGTAAATCATTACCCATTTCACTACCTGTACTTTCAAAGCTAGAATCAGAAACTGGTTTAGTTGCAGATATATGACCTTCTGATGCTTGAGAAGTTATATCTCTGATTTCATCTATGACAAAAGTATTCGGTATATGTCTATATTCTTTTGTTTGATTTGCGTTTTTGGAAATATCAATTTCAATCAGGGGTGATTGAATGAAAGTCGCTGGATAATCAACAGAATGTGTAAATTCGACAACAGGCACGCTCTGCGCAATATTTACATTATTTGATATTGCTTGCATTTGACTTATTCCTTGGGTTACAAATGTTGGAAAAGTAGACGTTGCTGGTCTAAATGGTCGAGCATTAAATATTGGTGGCAAAGGTAACACACTCAAATTAGGTAATGCCACAGGTTGTAGCGTATGTATATTTCTGCCCCTATTTAAAGTAAAAGGCGCCGGGTGTCCCAGTGCTACTGATATATTGGGGCGTCTGAATGTTTCTTCTGGTAAAACTTGAGTATGAATTTTTGTCGATTCAGCAGCTATCGCAGACATCGAGTAAGGAACGTTCAAAATATTTTTATTAGTAATTGGATCACCATACGAATTTCTAAAGTTTGTTTGATGTACAACTTCTGGAAGACGTAGTTCTTCTAAATTGTCCTTGTTGTTTAATATTTCTACGTCACTTTCCTTGGGAATTTCTTCATTTAATATTTCTGGTATAAATGGTTGTGTAACTGGTTGATATGAATGAAATCCTATATTAGGAGATCCATATAAGGAAGAAGGACTTTGAATAGGTAATGGAGCTACATATAAACCAGTAGAAGGTGTATAGGTTGAAGTAGTGGCATGTGAAGAACTTAATTGGTTTTCTGAGATACTTTGTGAATTAACAGATAAATTGGGTATTATATACGAATTACTAGGTACAGAAATTGTTGAACCATAAGAGTTCGGCAGGTTTGTCTCTATGATATGTGTAGGACTTGGAGGGCCATATGTTGCACTGACGTGATTATTAGAATTTAGTCTATAGGACTGAATGGGAGAATTATAAGTTACTTGGGGTATACCTGGCCTTAATTGTGGTATATCTGTTTGCTCATTCTGTACAGAAGAGATTTCCGGCTGCTTTGTTATTAAATTTTGAGCAAAAGCAGTGGGACTTGGAGGTCCATATGTAGGTACAGAATTTTGATGAATATTTTTAGTTTCTAAATTATTATACCTAATTACTGGTATCCATGGCACTAAGTTGCAAGGATTGCAATCTTTTTTATTCGAATTAATATTATTTTTATTATTATATGCTGTTAATTCTACGTCGTGGTTAGTTTGTTCAGAAGGGAAAAACCAAGTGGAGACCTTTTGAAATAAAGAAGGTGATGGAGTAGTTGTGAATGGTTGTGGTGAACGCAGAAAGTTAAAATTATACTGTTCATAAAATGGTGCAGGAAATTTAACTTCTTCAGATGCCGATGAAGGAATCGAATGTGTAGGTGGTGGTTGATAGTTAATATCGACGTTGTGACGTTGATTTCTTCCTCCATAAAAAGGCACAGGCAAAATGTTTGAAACTAAGGGCGGAGGTGGAGGTTTTAATAGATCACCGAACTTGGAATCGCTGTGCCCGTTGTTGCTGCCAAATCTATTTGTATGATCGCATTTACATCTCGCTATCACAGCTATGAGTAGAACTGGAAATATCTGAAACAATATTACAACAAAATTAACAGTGTATACTGAAATAGCTTGGACTACAAAAAATATTCATTAATTAAACTTATTTTTTAATATATTTATATAGATGAAAACAATATTCATTAAATAGAAAATGTATAGTGGAACACTTGGCGCGGTTTAAAACGATTGTACTTGCTTCCCACGAACAGCTATTCTTAGCACTTTTCTCTTTTCTCATGAGCGCTACCGGTGTCATAGTTTGAAGGTAACATATTTCAAGGTGCTCATGTCTATTCAAGTCTGATAAGAATTATTTAAAACTAGGAGGCCTGGCGGACGCTGTCCTGCCCTGGCGACTTTGTTTTATAATATGTAGTGTTAAATTACTTTGTCAAATACAGATACCGTCAAAACCAAGGGCAAAAGTTACTGTGTTTGTAACTATAAACTGTATTCTGATTATAAACCCGACAATAAAAAAACATAATCACAAACCGGGTTTTTTATAAGCTTAGTGTTTGTCAACACTTCAACCATTGTCAAAGGACAATGTAAGCAATGATGGTCCAAACAATACGAATAAGAATCTTAAAAATGTATACAGGAAACATGCTAACTCTAGCAACACTTGGTCCCAAATTTAATTGGTAAAATACTTCTATAAAGAGCTTGAAGAAAGATTTTTAACTTGAAGCTGGTAGTAAATAGACGAGCATTAGAAATTCCATACGATTATTTTTTAACTCAAAACTCAGGCTCATCGTATTTTTCGAAACCTTGTTGAACGACGATACGTGTCTAAAAAGAAACCACTGGGGCATAGTAATTTGCAATAATAGCTTTTCAAGTACCTAATCACGTTATGGCCTCCACGAACAATACAATTTAGTTAATTTGTATCTACTTCAAGAATCTTAAAAATCAATACAAATAAATCAATATTACGTAAACTTATTTACTGTAAGCAGTTTCTAGATGCAAAAGGCCAATTGGAATTTAAAACTTGTCCAAAATGCAGGACTAACAACTTGCTACAAAATCAGCAATGATATATTCAAAGACCGTTGTGACCGATTTTCGAAACTTAACTTAATGCCATCCTCGTATATTTCGATGTAACATTTCAATGAATACTTTAGTAAAAGTGAAATTGATTGATTACATTCTGGCCACGTATACTTTGAATTTATTCAATGACTACAAAATAACAATTTTACCTACGTATTACATTTAGTTCGAGTATTTAAACGTTTTCAATATAAAATACAACTCAGTATCATTAGCATTCTTGTATAATACGTTATTTACACACCGCATTTTTCATGATTGTAGAGGGCTTTTTCTAAGTCCGTCTGGTTAGCTACCACTCTCAAGTTGAAAATCTATCGCCAAGCTGTCACAATTTATTGTTGTGTTCCGGCAGCTGCAGTTGAGAGCCAGTCTCCCTCTAGGTTTAGCGTAACTTCCATATTACACCATTATCATTTAACATCAGATGAGATTGTGGTCAAACGCTAACCTATAAATTAAAAAAAAAACCTACGAAAACCCAAACTATACTATAGGAATACATCTCATTCTAAAGATATGTATGTAAATACATGAGTAGTGCATTTGTTAAAGCGGTCGCCTTAACACCATTGCTGTCCAAGTGTTGTAAGTAGGACTATCGTTTGTTTGATCAATTTACTAAAACTAGATGTAATTTGGTAGTCCGACGAAGCTGTAGAGGCATGTTAGGCTAACAGTGAAGTCAGTTCGAAAAAAAAAGAGGATGTAATATGTGTCCATTAATTTAATGTTTCTAAAACCTCCCATGATCAAATTTTGATTCGTAAACCGGGGAGCTGTCTTAAAGACCAACTTACTAAGTATTAAATTTATAAGTGACCTACCCAAACGTTATTCCTGTAATACGTAGGTAAATATTATCTTATTAATTTATCAATATACCCTTGGATTTGATAATTAAATAAAACATAAAAGTAACCAGAACTTATAGATATATATTAAAAGTTAATATCGATAACAGCCTACATAAATAATAATCAGACCCATTTATTATCCAGAATACATTTTTGTCAGGGACGGATTTAAAATTTGTGGAGCAACTAAGAAGGGGATTAAGAAACTTCATAAATGTATTCATACAGCAGCATGAAAAAGTAACAGCACTGTGCCCGATGGTACAATACACCAACAGTGGCAACCATCGAGAGATCGAAAATATTTATATATACGAGTATATATAAATATTTTGTGAAACAGCCGCGGCTAATAACTAAAAGGGCCACGATTTGTCGACATCTGGTGTATTATATTTATATAGATAGGAATTTATATTGAAGAAAAAACATTGTAACTTTTATTATGGTTGAATTTAATCAACTGGACGACCTCTAGTCTTTGTATATAAATAGGCAGGAACAAAACATTTAATTAAGTACATTTTTATCCTCTGTTTTTCAAACGAATTTATTTTTTGTTTGTTAGTACATTAAACAGCTTTATCGAGAAGCATTTTTGGAAAAAGATCGTTTATTCCCCGTACCATCGACAAGTTATGCACGAGTCACCAGTCACTATGTTAATGAATTATGGTCCTATTTCGACCATTGAACGACCACTAATTATTTGACTTATTGACTAATCTCAAAATGCGACAAACTAAAAAAGTTGCTGTGACGGGTTTATCTGCATCGAGTGTAAGGTTGTCGCGACTCTACTGGCGATAGACATCCTTATAATTTCATTTGCTTACTGGATTTATACTCTGGCTGATCATAAAACACAGCACCCCTAAGCTAGCCACTATGGCGTTTAATGTTCTACCACATTCCTAATATACTTCGAGTGGTTTGAAAAACGGAACAACGATTGCTTAGTGGTTACGTAGGTTCGAACTCTTACGAATGTGCCGGCGCTTTCGATTAAGGAAAGCATCGTGGTGAAGCCATAGCATGGAGGTTAGGCTTTGTCTTAGTCCGCCTGGCTAGCTACCACCTTTGCATAGCAAGCACTTGAAACCCAGTTCTAGATTTAGCTTATTTGCCATCATAGACCACATCGTTACTTAACATTAGGTGAGATTAGGATAAAACACTAAAACTTATAAAGTATATGAAAAAGTTATCCGTGAATGTAAACTTTCTTCTTCGTCAGCACAGGTATTATTTTTTCTAAAATTCTTCTTTATAAAAACTAAATACTCATACTGTGGAGACGCCGAGATTAAACCCTTGTTGGCCCCCTCTAAATCAGGCCCTGAACTCAGAATCGATGTAACTATATATGAGGTTATTACTCAAAGGAAATGTCAGTTATCATTTAACAATTATCTAATCAGAATTGGCATTAAGGAGCATTACACATATTTGCAGTATATTGTATTGTATACCTATCTTAAATAACAGATCAAAAATGTATGTCATAGGAATTCCGAACATATATTTTCTATTAAGAAAAATCGCGTTTATATTCGACTTTTATGAGAAACTAGCTGCCTGTCCCTGTTTCGTGCGGATGTAGTAACGAAGACAATGTGACCTAATTATACCTTTACAATATAATCATGTAATGAAAAAGCGGAGCATATCGATACTACGTGATGCGTCCAAGGGGGGAGGGAGGTCTTCAAAATACCACGCTTGGTCACAGAGAGGACGAAGAAAACCATATTTATGAATTACTAGATGAAAGCTAGAGGGTGGAGGTTCTTTTCATATACTACGGATGATCACTAAGGGGGGGGGGGAGGGGGCTGAAAATGGCAAATATACGTTACGTAGTATAGGTACGTTCCCTAGCGAACAACTGAATGCTAGTCTATTCATTCTGAAAAACCCCTTCCCATCGTCTGTCTTAGTCTTATTTACTGAAGTGAAAACTTTTTTAGGCGTGTTGAACAGTTTCTTGAGTGAACAAAAGACATGGAACTCGCGTCATCATCACCGACCGCTTTCCACGTACCTACTATGTATATATGTGTACTTTTTGAGCGAACAAAAAGCGTTAAACTCGCGTCATCTTCTCCACTTCGCATATGTATACTGTGTATATATGTACATAGATATATATATATTCATTGTATCACTTTTAGATCACCTTGGATCTATCAAACAATTTCAATTTTAAGTACAAACAATAAATAACAAACAACAAACATAAATTCAATATTGTAAAGAAAATAGTTAGGTCACTATGGTTCTCATGGCCTCAATTGATTTTACGATTTAAAAAAGAACACAATTATTCCATTGTTTTGAGTTTTCACTTCTGTCCGTAGTTTTATATATAAATATTTCTTTAACTCAAACGCCAAATAGGTTCAGCCGTTCTGAAAAGATGCGCTTATATTCTGTCGTTAATTGATTTTACTTTATATAGATAGATACTCGTCTATTTCCTTAACATTAAAGATATTTCGTTAAAGATTTATTTTATCAGACGCTAATGTTTTCGACCGACCAGGACCGGATGAGTTATTAAACAGTATATTCAGGGTATTTATAAAATAATAGTAACTTTGTGAAAGTCACTTGGTAGTATATTGTGAACACATTCATAACAACTTAACAAAATATGGTATGATCATAAAACTCGTTCATGTTAATACCCTGATACATTGTTTATTACGTTGAAAAAGGTGACAAATTACCAATTTACTGAAATCCATTATTCAGTTAGGTTATAGATAGTGACAAAAGATAACATAATTAGGTGAAAGATAAATAATCATAGTGAATTATAAAATTGGTTAACACGATAGTTAATAACTAATCGATATCTGAGTGTACAGCGGGCAATTTACTGAAAATTGAATTCGGGACATTTTGTAAATGGTGAGGCCAGGGAAACGGGCTGCTTGATAGAATGCGAGGTATGATGTCATGTCGGTAAACGAAAATGGAATTAACATAAAAAGAAAAACTCAAGTCATTTAGGTTATTTATTTTTGAGGTTAAACTTCTTATGAGAAGGCTCTGCAATTCTGATCCGCATCCTTTTTGTGTGACAAAAACTTTGTCTGGTAGAGTGTTGAAAAAACCGGGTCTCGTCTGGTCACCGAAGTTAAGCAACGTCAGGCACGATCAATTCTTGCATTGGTGACCGCCTCGGAACACCACGTGACGTTGGCTTTGTACTATTAATAAAGAATTTTTCACTTCTTTCGTATGGTCATAAGCACACACACAAAAACTTTTTGTTAATCATATTTGACATTTACACTATCAACCACTTTGGGGCATTTGTTTAAACTGTCACAGAAGTTTTGGAAACTGTCCATATTATATTCAATACTTCAATTAATACGGAAATTTTCTCGGAATTTTCTAGTGCATTTATCAATGAGTACGGATACTGCGCTGTATACATATTGAAAATTGAATAACAAACACGCCGGTCATTCAGAACGCATGCAACGTTTTACGAGACTGTTCTACTAATTATTGCAAAGCAAGATTACATCTGTGACTACGAGGCAATCTCGCATGATACTGAACGAGCCTTATCAGTAGGTAGACAGACTTTGTTAACATTTGCAATAGTATACTATTACTGTTGGTTTAAGCCATTGTTCATGCAATGGTATCCAGTTCACACGCTATTCTAGCGTGACTTTTACTTTAACTGTTGGTCAAAATTCAACAATGCCTTCGTCGAACGATTCAGTGCATAGTACAATTTTTCACAAGCAAACATAATACGAGAAAGTTAATACTCGTGAGATCGGTTTTGTTCGATTTGATTAATATTAATCAGCTACTATTATATATTATATTATATAGTATTTAGGAGATTGTATTATAAGACATTTATTATAATCGACAGAAATCAAATTCGTATAAAATTACAATTATTTTAACATATCGATGTAGTTTTGATTGTAAGCTCCAGCTGTGACGTATTTACGTTCATGCTTATTAAAAATGTTACGTCACAAGTAGCAACCGTCCGCTACTTTGTTTAAGTTAACTTACGATAAC